>JALIGW010000001.1:312516475-314003975 GCA_023053685.1 Diadophis punctatus similis
GAAGATGTCATTGAAAAATACAGTAACCTTGAATAGGATCGGGGCGTTTAACATAGGCTGGAGAGTGTCTATAGAGATCCTCAGTCATCCAGCCATGGCTGTTCCAAAGGAGCTTTTTTTTTCAAGAGGCAACTGGACTGTCTTGGTTTTTCTTTGAAGGCGTTTCGCTTCTCATCCAAGAAGCTGAAGAAGCTTCTTGGATGAGAAGCGAAATCTTCAAAGAAAAAACAGGAAGTCCAGTTGCCTCTTGCGGGGGAGGGGAACCACCTTTGGGATAGACTGGGGTGGATCCCTAAATGTCAACTTCAACGAGGGTGGGGAAAAAGGCTGGCACGACAAGCTACCCCAAATGGGAGCAACGAGTGACACAAGGTAATAACAGCTCAACGCGCGATCCTACACCCAACTCTTCAACGTCAAGTTTTACTGCTTGCTCAGTCAACCACGCGCGCTGAAAAGTGGGTCCAAACTGCAACCCACCCTTTTTAACTTTGTTCGGCTTACTTTTGAGTAAATCTGGTGGGGATCGCGCTAACAAAGCAACAGGTGGGTTTTTGTTTTTGTTACCCCTCAAATATTCAACTGGTTGCCACCTAGGCCGATGGGACAATCTGCGCGTCAGCTCCATCCTATGAAACGCCCAAGTGAGCAAGCTCAGCATTTACTCCCTTCCTCTCTTCGCCTTGCTTCCTTCGTCTAAACTTGCAGTGTTTCTCAACCTTGGCAGTTTGAAGATGTGTGGACTTCAACTCCCAGAATTCCACAGCCAGCAACGCTGGCTGTGGAATTCTGGGAGTTGAAGTCCACACATCTTCAAACTGTCAAGGTTGAGAAACACTGGGCTAAAGGCAGGAATCCCACAGGTGACGTTCCATAGACTTTGCGGTTCGTGGCAGCGTCCCTAAAAAAAAAAAACCACGCTCGTTTTCAGTTTGTGTCACCTCTTGCGGTGAGCCGGGCCTTCCTCAAACGGGGATTGGTGGAGGAGGCGGGAAAATTCCCAATAACGAGAAGGGAGGTGTACGGAGGTGTCGGAAATAATTTCGAAATACAAAGACAATTCATTAACCAGACTTGGAGGCCGGCAAAATAAAGAGAAAAGGCAGGGGGGGGGGGTTGAGAGAAATTACGGACGGAGGTCTACCCACTGAACATACAGACACACAGAGATCAAGGCAAGGCAAGAGTGTAAAACCAGGCATTTCCCCTTCTAGATATGAAATAGGGCATTTTCCGCTATTGCCTCCTTAAAAAGACAATGTCCCAGGTTCCTTCTCCCCTCCTCGCGGCCCCCTTTTTTCCTTTCCCCAGGTGGTGCCCCCCCTGGGAAAAGGAAGGGCACTCGAAGCCCAAAATCTTAAGGGAGGCGCATCCCCTTAAAATAAAGATTAGCTGCAGAATCTAGACATTAGATTCTTCCAGTCAACTCTTTCAGTGGGAAGAAAAAGAGGTGGGTGGAAGGTGTGCATCATCCAATACACTGGGATTAAGCCTGCGACCTGTTTTTTCGGCAAACTAGATTTGAGTGGCGCTACTAGGGTAGGGAACCGGGCAGGGGTGAAAGTCAGCAGGTTCTGACAGGTTCTGGAGAACCGGTAGCGGAAATTTTGAGTAGTTTGGAGAACCGGCAAATACCACCTCCGGCTGGCCCCAGAGTGGGGTGGGGATGGAAATTTTGCAGTATCCTTCCCCCAGGAAGTGGGGAGAGAATGGGGATTTTGCAGTATCCTTCCCCTGTCACGCCCACCAAGCCACGCCCACAGAACCGGTAGGGGAGATTTAAATTTCACCCCTGGCAACTGGAGCTCTTGGCTCGACCTTGGCCCAGGCCTATTTCCAGACCAAGGACGGCAGAGTCCGTCCGTCCGGGAACTCTCTTGCTAAAACGAGCGGGTTGTTCTGCGTGGAAAGGAACCCCCTTAATCCTAATTTCCTCCCCCCCTTTCAAACCCCACTACGGAAAGTTGGCTCCGCACAGCGAACCTGTCGAAACCAATCAGATTTTCCGCAAATCTCCTACCCTAAGTGATTCTTGGCACTTTAGAGAGGCAGATTTTGCTGTCTTTCTCCTGTCGCGGAAATATCGGATTTTATCCAGTAGACCCAGAGAGAAAAAAATTAGCTTTGTCTCACTTTAAATTCGGGCTTTGGCTTTACGCCCTTGGAAGGCGGGGTGGTGGTGGTGGGGGTTACGGGGTCTGTGAGCGCGCGAGGGATGGCTAATACCCCAAATCAACCACGCGGAAAGTTGCGGTTTTGCTGGCAAAGACCAGGCGCCCTTGCGAAGTTCTTTCCCTTTTGAAAGGAAACGCGGTTTTAAAGTTGGGGGACCCGGGTGGGGATTTCATTGGAGGCGGCGGGGCTTTTCTGATCCAGATCTGAGGCCGGGAGCAGCAGAAGGAAAGGAAGGCATTTTTCAAAGGCAAGGTTACCCCCCAAGAGAGGCGGGGTGTTAAAGGCAGGGTTGTCTGGAGGAGAGGCTGGCGTTGGCCGCTTCGGAAAATAAAGGGTTTTCTCTCGAACCGCCGAGAAAAGCTAGTCCCCTGCGCCGTGGATGGTAGCAGCCGGCGAAATCCAGCGCCAATGGACTGCAGCCAGGTGTGTGTAAGTGTGAGTGTAACAGAGAGAAAAACAGAATAGAATAGAATTTTTTATTGGCCAAGTGTGATTGGACACACAAGGAATTTGTCTTTGGTGCATAGGCTCTCAGTGTCCATAAGTTTTGAGAGTGCAAATATAAGGTGCACACATACCTTATACGCGCATCTATTCTATAAGGTCCTGAAAGTAGCTCGGGTGGGATCTACGCCGTAATGGATGCAGATGGAATTTGTGGGTGCGCGAAAGCACTTTTCAAAGCAGGATTTCTTAACCCACAAGCTAGCAAAGTAGGACTACACGCACAAGGCGCCTCGGACTTGACCCCTTTGGCCATTTCCCCAACTTCAGGCTATCCGGAGGGGGAGGGAAACTGCTGGAGCGGGCAGGGAAATGGGTAGGAACCAGGATTCAGCCCCACTCCTGGACCCGGAAGCTGCTAAAGATATTTTAAATTTCATCCAAGCCAAAGAAGAAAGAAATTTGGTTTTGTCTGCTTTAAAGTCCGCCTCAACCGGGCCTTTAAGCGACGCCTGCATTCGCTTTGAAACCCCAGTTCTTGGATTTAACCACCATTAAGGCCAAGGGCTGCTTTCCCCACCATTTTGGGGTTTTTTATTTTAAAAAATTGTATTTCTTTCGCCTCTGACAACGCCTGGCATATCTTAGGGTGGCCTCGGCTTGGCAGGACCTTCCCCCTTTCTCTAAACGGGGCAAAGTCCGGTGTGTTTCCCCAGATTGCAGGCTGGTTTTAAAAAAAAAATCAAAGGAAATGATTCCCCTTTTCGAAACAGGTTCTACAACTTTGCCTATTTGGGATTATTGTGGTCTTTATTAACACCCTTGTTGGTTTCATTCTTTCAAGCAGCTCTCGCCGGGGGGGGGGGGACATTCTTTCGGAAGTCCCCTTGTCCATCGCCGCACCGTTACCAACAAAAAAAGTTTGCGGAAAGGTTTGTGGGGGGGAATGCGCCGAGGAAGCGACGCCTGTGGGCTTCTGTATCTGTATTGTTATTATTTTTTACTGAAATGGTTGCCCGCCATCTCAATTCCCGAGACGTGTTTGCTATCTTTTTTTTTTTTTTGCATTTTATTCTTTTGATTAACTGTTTTCTTGTCTTTATTTTGCTTGAAAGGTTCGAGGCCGGGCGGGCTGATAATTCTCCGGGTGATGTTTTGGAAATTCAAACCTGCCACGCCAACCTTTGGAAAAAAAAATGGAAACGGAGCAAGCTACGATTCGTTCCTCGACCGTCAAAAGGTGCCGGCATTGTCCAGTTCTAGGAGTTTAAGCAAGGCCTCTAGATGTGTGCCACACAGCACACAATTTCTGGCGTCGGCAAAGAGGCTGAAGAAACCTCCAACTTTTCTCTGCCATATTGTGGAAGTCCTAATCTTTGCAGTTAAAATAAGAATATTTAATCTTACGGCCTAACTAACCCCGCCGATGAAAACTGTCCACTTTCATGCTTCCAAGCCTGCTCCATCCACATTCAGTGCTAAACCTTCCTTCCTAAAGACCAGGAAAACCCCGCGTCCATTTCCGCCCCCCTTCCTGTCTCTTGCTTGCTTTTTCTTTCCCTTAAAATAAATTTCCCCTGCTTGTCTCTACGGACCTGGTTCTGCAAAGGGGACCTGCTGCTTCCCGCTCTCTGGTTTCTCACGCCCTAAGAATCCGGTCCCCGCGGGCGCTTGCTTTGTCGTGCCAGCCAGGATGACTCCGGAGCCCAATCCTTGGCCTATTTTCTCCCCAGAAGCCGCGCCCGGCCTCTTTCCCTCCGGGTCCCGTCCCCCCACATCCACCTCGGCTCGGCTCAGCCGCCAGGCCGAGCTTCAGGCTTTAGCTTTCTCACTAAACATCCCGGAGAGATCACGTTGCGAGTCTTAGCAAAAAAAACCACAACTCATATCGTATCTCTAAATTTTGCGATGCCTCCCCCACTTTAAAAAATGCATTTCCCTCCTTTCTCTGCCCATTTTGCCAAGCTGGGCTGAACCGTCTTTTTTTTTTTTTGCCCTGCCTTCTTCGTTCGGTCCAATTCTCCAGAGCATCGGTGGGTAAAAACCAGGAAATTAGCATGGCCGCTTCGCTACTTAATTCGCCATTACGCCGGTGTGCGGGCGTGTGTCTATGAGCAGCTCCTCCTGTGTATATTCTTCTCTCTCTTTCTCCCCCCCCCGCCCCAACTCAGGCCCCTAAAGACCAACCAAGCCAATTTGTAATCTGATTTTTTGCTATTAAGTCCCCTTTGAGACTCAAAAGGTAAGGACTTTGAAGGACGTAAAAAATAAAAGAAAAACGCAACCCGTCCCTTTCCTTTAAACCAGCCAGGCCTCACTTCCTCATTTCCAGCTTAATGGTTCGTTTATTAAAGCCCCCTCCCCGTCCATCTTTTTTCCATCCCGGCCCAGTGAAAAAGTGCCAAGGGCGCGCAGCTTTGTTTGAAGGCAGCCCGGCTGTTAGCCTGCTCCGCTTCCCCGCGCCAAGCCAAAGAGGTCGGATCCTGCGCCAAATTGATCGGAATGGGAGTTTAATTGATCGGGCTCGCCATTGATCGCCATCGATCCCTTCCCGCCGCTTAGCAAGCCTGGCGCGAACCCCCCCACCTCCACCCCATTGCAGCAAAGGACGGGGTGGGGGTGGGGGGTGGGGGAAGGAGGTAATCCATGGGAGGGTTGCTTTTCGCTATGGACAATTTCTTTCCACGGGCCACACCAACCCCTCCTTCAAGCCACCGGAGGCGGTTTCAATCTGAAAACAAAATAAATCAAAAGAAGCGATCGAGACCTTCGGCTGAGAGACGTAACGGATAGAAGGGGGGGAAACAAAACAAAACACCAAGGCGAGAAAGAGGCGTCGCGCGTGAGAAGGTGGCAGCGGAAAGTCTCCGGATTAGCCCTCTTGATGTCAACGGGAATATATTGGAGAAAATGGTTTTTGAAGTTTTAGCCTCCAACCGGGCTCCAGGAGAGAGAAAAACGAAAACACTTAGCCATTTTCTCTTTGTCATCACTCAGAGGTTTCCCCCAAGAGCTGCTTTGGCCCAGAATACGGGCCAGCATCTCTATTGCCAACAATCCACAGTAAAATCGACCTTTTATGAATGTACCCTTCGCTCCATTCCCGACCTGCCCCTTAAACCCTTCTTCTTCTTCTTCTTCTTCTTCTTCTTCTTCTTCTTCTTCTTCTTCTTCTTCTTCTTCTTCTTCTTCTTCTTCTTCTTCTTCTTCTTCTTCTTCTTCTTCTTCTTCTTCTTCTTCTTCCTCCTCCTCCTCCTCCTCCTCCTCCTCCTCCTCCTCCTCCTCCTCCTCCCCTCCTCCTCCTCCTCCTCCTCCTCCTCCTCCTCCTCCTCCTCCTCCTCCTCCTCCTCCTCCTCCTCCTCCCTCTCTCTCCCTCTCCCTCTCCCTCCCTCCCTCTTTTCTGCCCTCACTTCAAGGATCAAACATACTTCTTTACACCTAGAAAATAAGTTTCCAGCGCTTTGGGCCCTTCGATTTTTTGATCAGTTGGCAATGATCCGGGAAAAAGTGAAGGGAAAGGAATCCGCGGGAGGCATGGCTTGTGGGACAGACGAAACCCCTGCGTTCCCCTAAAGCAGTGTTTCCCAACCTTGGCAACTTGACGATATCTGGATCCCCACGCAAACAGGCAGAGGGTCTCCCTTCTGGGCACCCAATTGGGGGAGCTGGGTCTGCTTTAGCCTCCTTGTAAATCCCACCCCATGTGCTCCTACGCCCTCTCTGCGTCGCCTTCCCCGGGGCGCAATTTCCCAGAAATCCCTTAGATCGGTTGCCCTGGAAATCCTTGCGCGGGGATCACCGGGATCGCTTTAGTTCCAGCTGATGCAAATCCTCCTGCGCCTTGGCCAGATGGCGCACGCGCATGGGTACCCCGCAGCCTTTGCTGGAAGTTGGAGAATTCACCCTCCCGAGCCTGGTTCCCTATCTCGTTGCAGGCAGCCACCCTCACACCACCCCTTAGGGAAGAGTGCAGAGTTCAGCAATAAGCCGCCTCACCTTTGGTAGCGACCACAAGTCCTTTTCGTCCGAAAATCCTACTTGACGTTCGTTCCACCAGGCTTTCGTGCTACTGACTGACTACTAGGCGTCGAAAACCTCGTGGATCTACTCTAGCTCCCCAGTGATCGACTGATAAATCTGTTTCCTTTCCATTTCTGTTTTTCTACAGCTAGATACCTGCTTTGTTCCTTTAAAAAGGGCGCTGGAAAAATCCATTTGTAGATAGATAGATAGATAGATAGATAGATAGATAGATAGATAGATAGATAGATAGATAGATAGATAGATAGATAGATAGATAGATAGATAGATAGATAGATAGATAGGTAGGTAGGTAGGTAGGTAGGTAGATAGGTAGATAGGTAGATAGGTAGATAGGTAGATAGGTAGATAGGTAGATAAGGTAGGTAGGGAGAGAGAGAGACAGACAGACAGACAGACAGACAGACAGACAGACAGACAGACAGACAGACAGATGATAGACAGACAGATAAGAGAGAGAGAGAGAGAGACAGACAGACAGACAGACAGACAGACAGACAGACAGATAAATAGATAGATGATAGACAGACAGACAGACAGATAAGCGAGAGAGAGAGAGAGAGAGAGAGAGAGAGAGAGACAGACAGACAGACAGACAGACAGACAGACAGACAGACAGACAGACAGACAGACAGACAGACAGACAGACAGATGATAGACAGACAGATAGACAGACAAATTCTGTCTTGAAATTTTGTCTTGAAATTCTGCCTTACTAGATGAGGGACATCATCTAGTACAGGGGTCTCCAACCTTGGTAACTTTAAGCCTAGAGGACTTCAACTCCCAGAATTCCCCAGCCAGCACGCTGAACTCCAAACAAAGGGTTAGACGCCAGTTCCCATCATTCCTAAGTATTGCTTCTGCTGCTAAGATATGGAGTCCTACAGTTAATATTTAATCAGAGTCCTGGTTTTAAACATGTCATAAAGGTTGATTAATTTCTAAATAAACTCCGCAAACTCAGAACTGACGAAAAGAAAAGCCTGATTAGAGGCAGCAGAACAATGTTTTCTTGGAAGCCATCAGCCTGAAGAAGACGGAATGGACTGAACTGAAGCAACTGTAAAGCAGAAAAGTAGATCAGAACGGCCCATCCTTCTCTGACACCTTTTTCGTTTTAACAATATCTTTGGGCTTTGGGAGGTCTGAATGGAGCTCTTCCACAAGGCCTTGAAATTAGGCAGAAGATGGCAGAAATTTTAGGATTACACACCACTCCTACACACTGATGCATCAACAGCCAGATGTAGAATCTAAAGCAGGGGTGTCAAACTTGATTTCATTGAGGGCCACATCAGGATTGTGTTTGACCTGGGGGTGGGGCATGGAAAGGGTGGCCGTGGCCAGCTCGACATCACCTTTTCAGGTCTCTGGCCCCACCCAATGTCCATCTGGCTGCCCACACCCACTGGTAACCACCCTCCGGCAGCCAGTGGCATTGGGGCTGTGCATATCTGGCCACCGCGGTAGCCACCTGGGCTGACAACCATCTGGCGGCAACAGTTCTCCTTGCCCCCGGCATGCAGGGTGGCACGTGGGTGGCACATGGCCACTGTGGAAGGCCTCTGGAACCAATCAGCTGGGAGGTGCGGGTTCGGCAGGGAACAACTCGGCCGGTTGGCGCCATGAGATGCCGGGCTGCCGCTGCTGAGCCGCCGCCTTGCTCGTTGCTCCCACTGCACGGGTTCAGCGGGGAACACCTTGGCCGTTCGGTGCTGTTAGATGTTGGGCTGCCACCGGCGAGCCGCCGCCACGCTCGTCACTTCTGTTGCATCCCCCCCCCAGGTATGGTGAGCCCCAGGCCGCGGCTCTAAAGTATGGACATCAACACCCAGGATTCCCCAGCCAGGTGTGTTGGTTGGGGAATTCTGGGAGTTGAAGTCCACACATTTTAAAGTTGTCAGGGTTGAGAAACACTGTGTAAAAGCCACCTGATGTTGCATGATCTACATTAGTAGTGTACTGAAAAACAAAGCAGAACTCTGGTGGCTCAAGCCAAGTACTTCTGTGGTGTTATTTTGATTTTACTGTACAATGTTTTGCTTCTTATGAAGTTCTCTAATTTCGTTTTCATGTCATTGCTTTTTAATCTCCTTGTAGGTCATAAACTAAGAAGGCCAAACAACTTGATTCTGCTGCCAGCAAAGAAAACGGAGTACACACTGCTCAGTGACCGGCCATTTTCTCTCCAACTCCCATCATCCCTGCCCAGTGGTCACACTACATCAGACTGATGGGAATCGGAGTCATTCCATGGTCCATCTGCCATCAGGCATCCCACAGCTCTGTCGCCACCAGCTCCTTCCTTTCTTTTTCTTTCATAATTCTCCTCTGCCGTCTTTTTCTTGGTCTCGAGGATTAATTAAATAATCCGTTGGCTAACACATTAAATTAAGATCCACTGCTAGGTTGAATGACGTGCACGGAAGAATTGACAGTGGGCGAGCGAGAGAGACAAAGCAAAGAAACTGCTAACGTGGCCCTTCTCTACCTCTGCTAGAATGAAAAGGGGATAAGGGTGTTGCCTGTCTAGGACAGGGCCGTCAAACTCGATTTCAATGAGGGCCTCATCAGGGTTGTGTTTGACCTCGGAAGCGGGGGCAGTGTGGGTGGGCATCGCCAGCTTGATGTCACCTGTGTCGGAGGTGTCTGTGATAGCCTGAGTGCTCTGCAAGAGAAAACAGGCTCCAGAGCTCCATTTTCAGCTGTGACGGCCTCCTGCCACCCTCTGCCAGTGAAAACGGAGCTCGGGGGGCTGCATGCGCTCCCCTGGGCTCTGTTTTCACTGGCAGAGGGCGGCAGGAGGCCGTCGCAGCTGAAAACGGAGTCTGGGAGGGCCAAACACGGCTCTCCCAAGTTCCGTTTTCACTGGCAGAGGGCGGCAGGAGGCCGTCGCAGCTGAAAACGGAGTCTGGGAGGGCCAAACACAGCTCTCCCAAGCTCCGTTTTCACTGGCAGAGGGCGGCAGGAGGCCGTCGCAGCTGAAAACGGAGTCTGGGAGGGCCAAACACGGCTCTCCCAAGCTCCGTTTTCACTGGCAGAGGGTGGCAGGAGGCCATCGCAGCTGAAAACGGAGACTGGGAGGGCCAAACACGGCTCTCCCAAGCTCCGTTTTCACTGGCAGAGGCACCACAGGCTGGTCCTTTGCTGTTTCTGGGGCCAGCTGTTTCTGCTGGCCCACGGGCCAGATCTAAGCATCCCGCGGGCCGGTTCCGGCCCCCAAACCTTGAGTTTGACACCCCTGGTCTAGGATCTACAGTGTAGAGATTCTGATCAAAGAAATAAGGAATAAGGAAGTGTAGAGGAGGTGAAGAAGGAAGGTGGAAGGGTGGGGCTGTAAAAGATTGAAGAGGGGGAAAAAACAACCCTGAATAAATGAAGCATTAAGGAAAATATGAGAAATGTACATATAAAATAAGAATGGAAAGTATAGAAAAATGAAATGAAAATGAATCTACAAATATGTGTATTGTCTGTGTGGGAATAATAACAAAAATTTGAAAAAAAAAAGAAATATAAGAAAAGATTCATAAAGGATCAGATCAAACGTCCACGTTAGCCTTGCATCTGGATTCCAGAAATTCTATGGAAGATCACAAGGAACAGAATGAGGACATCAACTGCTGATGGCTCCTTCCCTGATTTTAGAGACAGATTGTTACACAGAGGTCCAATGTTTAGCTGTGATGCAGAGTATCCTTCTAGGAAATTACCGTATTTTTCGGAGTATAAGACGCACTCCCCCACCTTTAAAAGAGGCTGAAAATTTGGGTGTCGTCTTATACTCCGAATGTAGCTTTTTCGAAGCTTTTTTTCAGCCCTAACGAGGTGCTAACGAGTGAAGGGAGTGCTTTGCCTGCTTTTTTTCATTGCTTCTCTCTATCTGCTGTGCTTTAGAAGCTGTTTTTTATCCTGCTCAAAACCAGCAAACTAATATGCTGAAGTTGACCAGACTAAGGATACTAGCCAGATGAATACCTGGTAGGCAGAATTTTTTTCTCCCTATTTTCCTCCCCAAAAACTAAGGTGCGTCTTATACTCCGCTGCGTCTTATACTCCGAAAAATACGGTAACTGCTTTCCTGGATTGGATAAAATGTCCATTATACAGGTAGTCTTCGACTTATAACCATTCATTTCAGTGGTGGGATTTGAATTTTTTACTACCGGTTCTGTGGGCGTGGCTTGGTGGGCGTGGTATGGCTTGGTGGGTGTGGCTTGGTGGGCGTGGCAGGGGAAGGATAGTGTAAAATCTCCATTCCCACCCCACTCCAGGGGAAGGTTACTGCAAAATCCCCATTTCCTCCTGATCAGCTGGGACTCGGGAGGCAGAGAATACATGGAGGTGGGGCCAGAGGTGGATTCCTGCTGGAGCTGCCTGGTATGCAGCTCCGGTAGGGAGCAGCCGATTGCGCAATTTTCGTGCAACCGCTCCGGAGCCCTCTCTGCCGGTCCACCGCGCGCGTTGCCATTTTTTCCCGTGAATTTTTGGCCGATTTTGCTTCTGCGCATGTGCGGAAGCAAAATCGCGCCAAAATCTCTCTTGCACACGTGTCCCCTCACAAGATTTTGGCGCAATTTGGCTTCCGCGCATGCGCAGAAGCAAAATCACGTGAGGGGGCACGCACGTGTAGCGAGCGCCCCCCCCCAAAGTGTGGAGATGCGCGCGCAGCGAACCGGCACCGATAAGGGAGCAACCCGCCGCTGGGCGGGGCCAGTCAGAGGTGGTATTTACCGGTTCTCTGAACTACTCAAAATTTTTGCTACCGGTTCTCCAGAACTGGTCAGAACCTGCTGAAACCCACCTCTGATTCATTTAGCCACCACTCTATTTACAACAGCACTGAACAGAGTGACTAAGGACTGGTTCTCATACTTACAACGGCGGAAGCCTCCCCCTGGTCACGCAATCAAAATTTGGGTGCATATATTTATGATGGCTGCAGAGTTCCAGGTTCATGTATTCATTATTTGCAACCTTCCCAGCCATCCTCCAACAAGCAAAATCAGTAGGGGTGGGTGGATGGGCGGGGAAGCCAGATTTGCTTAAGAACAATATGATTCACTTAACAACTGCAGTGATACAGTTAACAACCATGGCAAAAAGGTTGTAAAATCAAGCAGTGACTCACTTAGCCACCGCCTTGCTTAGCAACATGAATTCATAAATCAAGGACTACCTGTACCCCAAATTCTCTTTCTAACAGCAAATGGAGCCTCTAGAAGGGAAGGGGGAGACAGAAGGAGCCCCCCGTTCTCCTGAATCTCAGCTAGATTGTCTTGGCCAGCTGCCACGGTTCATGGTCATTAATATTTCTGCACTGTTCCTTAAAAAAATCCATGCAATCATTTTGAAAAAGGGACCAAACTAGCAGTCTTAACTAGCAAAGATTTCCACATGCCATTTATTGACTTGTTATTGAATTTATATTCTCCCTGTTTTTCCAAACTGAAGGTACTTTGCAACCTTTCTTCCTGGTGTATTGCTTTTATGAAGATATATTCTGCATTGTTTTTATGATTTACTGCTGCACAGACTTCGGCATGACATAAAGCACTTGGAATAAATAAAACCCCGTCCTTTTATCTGCCTTGTGTGAAGAGCAGCAGGAATTCCACCCAAGCTACAGCAACAGCGTTCAAAACCCAGGAGATTAAAAGGGGGGAAAAGGGAAATAAATGAAGCCACCAACTCAACAGGCAGGTTGTTGGATGGTTCTCTGCCTGCCCAGTGACTCCCTTCCAGACGGAAAGCCCCACTTTTGGGGGGCAGTCTGATCCCATCCTTTGGCTTCTCTTCCATTAGCCAGAAATCAAGATCATGAGAAGTGGTGGCACCCACTCTATACTGCACTAATTACGGCCATATTTAGAGTACTGTGTCCAATTGTACAGATTAACAGAGTTCAGTACCCATCTTATGTATATAAACAATGTTATATCTATGTATATTACCAACAAGTAATTAACAAAAATAAATAAATAAATAAATAAAAAATAAAATAGATGACTTTGTACACTGCCCTGAGTCCCCAGGGAGTAGGGTGGTATATAAGAATACTAAAATAAATAAATAAATAAATAAATCTAGTCCAACCACCCCCACCCCCGCTCAAGCAGGAGACCATACACCATTTCTGACAAATGGCAGTCCAATCTCTTCTTGAAAGTCTCAAGTGATGAAGCACCCACAACTTCCGAAGGCGAGCTGCTCCATTGGTTGATTGTTCTCACTGTCAGAAAGTTCCTCCTTATTTCCAGGTTGAATCTCTCCTTGATCAGTTTCCATCCATTATTCCTTGTCTGGCGTTTAGGTGCTTTGGAAAATAGCTTGACCCCCTCCTCTCTGTGGCAGCCCCTCAAATATTGGAATACTGCTATTATGTCTCCCCTGGTCCTTCTTTTCACTAGACTAGCCATGCCCAGTTCCTGTAACCGTTCTTCATATGTTTTAGTCTCCAGTCCCCTAATCATCTTGATTGCTCTCCTCTGCACTTTTTCTAGAGTCTCAACATCTTTTTTTTATAGTGTGGTGACCAAAACTGGATGCAGTACTCTAGGTGTGGTCTAACTAAGGCTTTATAGAGTGGTATTAGTACCTCACTTCTTGATCTTGATTGTATCCCTCTGTTAATGCAACTTAGGATTCTTAAAAGTTAAACTTAGGATTCTTAAAAGTTAAACTTAGGATTCTTAAAAGTTAAACTTAGGATTCTTAAAAGTTAAACTTAGGATTCTTAAAAGTTAAACTTAGGATTCTTAAAAGTTAAACTTAGGATTCTTAAAAGTTAAACTTAGGATTCTTAAAAGTTAAACTTAGGATTCTTAAAAGTTAAACTTAGGATTCTTAGTTCTGGTCACCACGATACAAAAAAGATACTCCGAAAAATACAGTATCTCATTGATTTTTGGCTGCTAATCAAGAAAACAACCCACAATTTAATGTATCACGTACATATTTTATAGAGATCTTCTGATTTTTACACAATGGCATTTAAAAAAAAAACTTCGTGGGGGGGGGGAATGTCCAGTTTTCACAGCGGAATACTAAGAAAAATCCTTTGGTTTTTTTCCAAGAGGTGTGAAGGAAAATCATACACGCGTATCGCTTTTAAAAGGAAGGCTGTCTTTGAAATCTGTCTGCGTGGAAGAGGGGAAAAAACAAGAAATCAATGCTTGCTATATTGTGAGATTGAGGGAGACAACATCCATCTATCACTCAGAGCTTTGATAGGATTAGAAATGGTTTGTCAGCCATGAATGGCTTGAAGAGACCATCTCAGCAGCTAGTACGGTACTCTCACCTGGCTGTAATATCATTTCTTGATTCATCATTCACACAAACTTTCTGACTCAAAAGGGTAGATCTCCAATGAACCAGGATCACAATCTAGAATTGTCCTTAACATCTTCTTTTAATGACCCCATAATCCCTTGCGGTGTGGGCAACTGAATAGAGCTGAGTGTTGACTGGCCGGATGCCCTTCCTGTCACCAATGCAGAGTTTTGTTCAGCAGATAAATTCTCATTGTGCCCAGAGAGAGAAATATCTGCCTCTACCTAGGATCGAACTCACAGCCACCTGATTGTGAGGCGAGAGCTCCACCTCTAGCCCTCTGCACCGCTCCTAGAATTGTCCTTATGTTCAGCCATAATTCTGCATAGAACATATGGGACTTGGAACCCAGCTCAGTCTTCTACTGGGTCAGCAGATCCAATGCTGAGAAGGGGGACAGGATTTAATTGGCTTGTTATAGTTTTCTGTACAGGTACGGCTTACAATCATTTGTTTAGTGACCATTCAAAGTTACAATGATCCTGAAAAAAGAAATGACCTATCCTTGCACTTACAACTGTTGCAGTTGTAAGCCGCATGGACACATGATCAAAATTCAAGCGCTTGGCAACTGGCATGTATTTATGATGGATGCAACATCCCGGGGTCATGGGATTGCCATTTGTGATCTTCCCAGCTGGCTTCCTACAAGAAAAGTCCATGGGGGAACCAGATTTTCTTAACAGCTACATGATTTACTGAATAGAATAGAATAACAGAGTTGGAAGGGACCTTGGAGGTCTTCTAGACCAACCCCTTGCTTAGGCAGGAAACCAGTGGTGAAATCCAATTTTTTTTACTACCAGTTCTGTGGGCGTGGCTTGGTGGGTGTGGCTTGGTGGGCGTGGCAGGGAAAGGATACTACAAAATCCCCATTCCCTTCCCACTCCAGGGGAAGGATATTGCAACATCTCCATTCCCACCCCACTCTGGGACCAGCCAGAGGTGGTATTTGCCGGTTCTCCGAACTACTCAAAATTTCCACTACCGGTTCTCCAGAACCTGTTAGAACCTGCTGGATTTTGCCCCTGCAGGAAACCCTATACCAGTAATGGTGAATCTTTTCAGCACCGAGTGCCCAAACCAGAACATGTGCGGATGAACGTGCATGCGTGAGCGCCAGAGTGCTAGAAACCCGAAGACGAGGTGGCCGGTGGGCACAAGCGCACCAGCCAGCTGGTCTTTGAGTTTCAGGCACTCCGGCGCACGTGAAGACCAGGTGGCCAGCATGTGCACACCGGAAACCAGAAGAGCAGCTGGCGACGGCACGCGTGCCCACAGAGAGGACTCTGCGTGCCACCTCTGGCACGTGTGCCATAGGTTCACCATCACGGCCCTATACCATTTCAGACAAATGGTTGTCCAATCTCTTCTTAAAAACTTCCAGTGTTGGAGCATTTACAACTTCTGAAGGCAAATTGTTCCACTGATTAATGTTTCTAACTGTCAGGAAATTTCTCCTTAGTTCTAAGTTGCTTCTCTCCTTGATTAGTTTCCACCCATTGCTTCTTGTTCTACCCTCAGGTGCTTTGGAGAATAGCTTGACTCTCTCTTCTTTGTGGCAGCCCCTGAGATATTGGAAGATTGCTATCATGTCTCCCCTAGTCCTTCTTTTCATTAAACTTTTTAATTTTCATTAAAATACCCAGTTCCTGCAACCATTCTTCATGTGTTTTAGCCTCCAGTCCCCTAATCATCTTTGTTGAATTTCTCTGCACTCTTTCTAGACTCTCAACATCTTTTTTACATCGCGGCAACGAAAACTGGATGCAGTATTCCAAGTGTGGCCTTATCAAGGCATTATAAAGTAGTTTTAACACTTCACGTGATCTTGATTCTATCCCTGCAAAAATATTTGCAGTGATTTGCTTAACAACTGTGACAAAGCGGTAAAAAATAATAATCAGATGTGGCCCACTTAACAATTGCCTTGCTTAGCAACAGGTTGTTGCTATTTGTGGTCATACGTTAAGGACTACCTCCAAAAACAGAAAGAGATCTCAGTTCTGTGGCGGGCAGGCCAACTTTCTGGGTAAGGGGTCCATTTGGAATTTTGAAAACTGGCTGTGGGCATCCTCATAAAAATGGCTCCCCTGTGGCACCTATCCAATCACAAAAGAGCGATTTATAAGAAACAAATGGATGAGATGATGCAAGAATTATCTTGTCTTACATGCCAGCTTTGCTCTGTTCCTCTCCACCATCCCAGGGCAGATGGGCACAGGGATGGGCAAAGCTCGAGGCTGTTACCTCTTATTATTATTTGCTAAAAGTTGTTTTGGGGGGGTCACATGGGCCCCAGAATTATTCTTGTAAATGAAGATGGGGTGGAGAGCTGAGCCTTTGCTTTTCAACCTATCAGCTTCCCATTAAAAAAAATCTAAAATCCTAAAGTCTGGTGTGAAAAACTTCAAGGAAAGGAGCACATAGGATGGAAAACAATTAGATTTGTAGCTGTGGACATCTGCAAAGCAAATGTGGTATTCACTTACCTTCCCCACCGGTTCGCAAATGTGAGCGCGCGCGTGGCCACCTGCGCATGCGCTTTACTTCTGCGTGCGCCTTCCGTGCATGCGCCCGGCCTCGAAAACGTGGCTAAATAGCATGGCATTACGTCCGGGCAGGTGGGCGGGGGCAGGCCCACTGGCAGTCGCCGCCATCGGTTCGCCCGAATCGGTCAGAACCAGCAGAATACCACCTCTGCTGCAAAGGCAACGGATAATTCTAGACCAGAGATAAACACATTTCCTCTCTCTTTTTCCTGTTGTTTCGTTGTTCACCCGTTGCTCAGATTTGTATCCTACTGATTCCTCCTGGAGTTGTTTTTAATGAGAATTTCTAAAATAAATTCTCAAATTAGGGCTGCTCCAGCTTGATCCAGTTCTCAGGCTACTTAACCTTGCCTGAGCCTTCTATATTCCCAGTGTATATTCTGCATGGATGAAATTCTGCCAGAAGGCAGGAGAGGGAAGGGAAGAGCAACCCTGTATTGATTCGATTGCTAGTTCAGTTGTATCAAGAGTCTTTGCCTGTTGGGCTTTGCTGGTAGGCATATACTCCACCACTCCCAACACCCTTGTGAGAAGAATTTGGATGTAGCCCCAAAACTGTCCCCCCCACTTCCAATAGTGTTCTAGCTATGTATGATGGAAAAAGGGCACAAGAGCAGGGGTCTCCAACCTTGGCAACTTTAAGACTTGTGGACTTCAACTCCCAGAATTCCTCAGCCAGCAAAGCTCCACAAGGTCCACAAGTCTTAACGTTGCCAAGCCAGGGGTGAAATCCAGCAAGTTCTAACAGGTTCTGGAGAACTGGTAGCGAAAATTTTGAGTAGTTCAGAGAACCAGCAAATATCACCTCTGGCTGGACCCAGAGTGGGGTGGGAATGGAGATTTTGCAGTATCCTTCCCCTGCCATGTCCACCAAGCCATGCCCATCAAGCCACACCACATCCACCAAGCCACGCCCACAGAACCGGCAGTAAAAAAAAATGGATTTCACCACTGTTGGAGACCCCTGCACTAAAATTCCTAGCGGTTAGAGCAATCAACCAATGGAACAACTTGCCTTCGGAAGTTGTGGGAGCTCCATCACTGGAGGCTTTTAGAAAGAGATTGGACAACCATTTGTTTGAAATGGCATAGGGCATTGATGGGTAACCGTTTTCGACACCGAGTGCCGAAACAGGAGTGTGCACAATCCTTTTTGGCACTGAATGCACTCTGGACCACAGATGCGTGGCAGTGCCATGGGCTGGAGGGCTGGGGCCATGCAAGAAGCTCGGGCGGGGAGGGAGGGAAGCCCCGTCCCGTCCATCATGGCTGCTCCCCTTGCTCTTACTCCCCTTGCGGGTTCCAGCGTGCGCATGTGCACTGGCCAGCTGGTCTTTGCGCGCGCATGCACGCCAGAAACTGAAAGACCAGGTGGCCGTTGAACCTGCGCATGCCGGAAACCAGAACATCATTTTCCCGGCGCGCACATGAGCGGCAGCTCTTTCAGTTTCTGGTGCTTCCACGTGCGTGAAGACCAGATGGCCAGCACGCCGGAACCCGGAACAGCAACGGGCGATGGCTCCATGTGCCCGGTTCGCCATTACGGGCATAGGGTCTCCTTCTTGAGAAGGGGATTGGATTAGAAGACCTCCAAGGTCTCTTCCAATGTTATTATTTTATGAGCAGGCTGAGCCCAAGAACGGGATCAAACCAGTGGTGGGTTGCCCTCTTACCGGTGCCGGTGCGCTGCGTGAGCATCTCCAAATTTTGGGGGCGCTTGCACTCGCTACGCGCGCGCACCCCCTCGCACGATTTTGCTTCTGCGCATGCGCAGAAGCAAAATTGCACCAAAATCTCACGAGGGGACACGCACACGTGCAAGATTTTGGCGCGATTTTGCTTCAGCGCATGCGCAGAAGCGAAATCTCACCAAAATCTCACGCACGCGCGCGTCGCCTTGCGAGATTTTGGCGTGAAGCAAAATCAACCCAAAATCACCGGGAAAAATGGCGACGCGCGCAATGGACCGGCAGAGAGGGCTTCGGAGCGGTTGCGCAATCCGCCACTCCCTACTGGAGCTGCACACTGGACAGCTCCGGCAGGAATCCACCTCTGGGTCAAACGCATCATTAGTTTGGAGTCTCTATAACCCTGCAAGAGACCTAAATCAAGCCCCTCCCCTCCAAAGTCTCTTGACTCTTCTCTGGCGCCAATTTGCCTTGACCATTAATGGTTCAGAGTCTTGTGTATGGGTAGCAGGAAATAAACTCATAGTACTTTAGAACTCTACCTTGGTTCCTGACTTCTTGCACCTGACAATTTTGATTTTTAAGCCACTTTGAAACGAATAGAGGTGCCCACTTCCCCCCCAATACATTAAAACATGTCGTTTTGGAAAGCCACAGCAAGCAGAAGATGAATAGAGGTGTGGTGAAGGTGGGGGCAGAGGGAAAGGAAAGCAGGCATTGAGCTCCTTTTATCAATATTTCTCTTGAAAATGTATAATGCATTTTCTTTTCTGAAAAATTAATAACCTTGCTTTGTCTCTATTGACTTTTTCTCTGGCTCGTTAGTGGATGTCCAGTGGAAATTGAGTGGAGAGCGAAAAACGTTGGCTGACCCACAGCCAACCAGCTCTGGAATCTTGTCAATGGCTGCATGTTGCCACCTTCCAGACACCGAGTCTCTCCAGCACTGCAGGGATAGAAGCCTTGGAAATGTTATTCTTGTCCCTTGACGGTTCTGCCCATGATTCATTTGGCTTGGTCTAAAACAGGGGCCTCCAACCTTGGCAACTTTAAGACTTGTGGACTTCAACTCCCAGAATTGAACAAGACATTCTTTTCCTTACCAGACAATGAGGAACATGGCTGACAGATTCTCTGGGACAGGGGTCTCCAGCCTTGGCAACTTTAAGACTTGTGGACTTCAACTCCCAGAATTGAACAAGACATTCTTTTCCTTACCAGACAATGAGGAACATGGCTGACAGATTCTCTGGGACAGGGGTCTCCAGCCTTGGCAACTTTAAGACTTGTGGACTTCAACTCCCAGAATTGAACAAGACATTCTTTTCCTTACCAGACAATGAGGAACATGGCTGACAGATTCTCTGGGACAGGGGTCTCCAGCCTTGGCAACTTTAAGACTTGTGGACTTCAACTCCCAGAATTCTGGCTGAGGAATTCTGGGAATTGAAGTCCACAAGTCTTAAAGTTGCCAAAGTTGGAGGCCCCTGGTCTAAAAGGAAGAGGGAACCTCAGGGTCTCTTGGTTGAGTCTGCAGAAGAGATCCAGGGTAGAAAAAAAATTGGACAGGTTGAGACATAACAGTTGAGCTAGGATTCAGAAGATCCAGGTTCTAGTCTTCTTCAGTTATGGATATTTACTGGGTAGCTTTGGGCCAGTTTCTTTCAGCCTCAAAACAAGGACAGAGTTCTGTGATCCAGGGTGGAAAAATTTAGGCTTCTGTTTTTGATTGAAGGAGGGTTTCAACAGAGTGGTCGTTTTTTGTTTTCCTGAATGAGTCCACATCAGGAGTTCAGGAATATGACAATTTCGGTGGTATATTCCAAATATGGGTCTCTCTCTCTCTCTCTCTCTCTCTCTCTCTCTCTCTCTCTCTCTCTCTCTCTCTCTCTCTCTCTCTCTCTCTCTCTCTCTCTCTCTCTCTCTCTCTCTCTCTCTCTCTCTCTCTCCATCTCCATCCATCATCTCCCTCTCTCTCTCTCTCTCTCTCTCTCTCTCTCTCTCTCTCTCTCTCTCTCTCTCTCCCTCCCTCCCTCCCTCCCTCCCTCCCTCTCCTATCTATCATCTATCTATCTATCTATCTATCTATCTATCTATCTATCTATCTATCTATCTATCATCTATCTATCTATCTATCATCTATCATCTATCATCTATCTATCTATCTATCATCTATCATCTATCATCTATCATCTATCATCTATCATCTATCTATCTATCTATCATCTATCATCTATCTATCTATCTATCTATCTATCTATCTATCTATCTATCTATCTATCTATCTATCTATCTATCTATCTATCATCTATCATCTATCATCTATCATCTATCATCTATCATCTATCTATCTATCTATCATCTATCATCTATCTATCTATCTATCTATCATCTATCTATCTATCTATCATCTATCTATCTATCTATCTATCTATCTATCTATCTATCTATCTATCATCTATCATCTATCAATCTATCTGTCATCTGTCATCTATCATCTATCTATCTATCTATCTATCTATCTATCTATCTATCTATCTATCTATCTATCTATCTATCTATCTATCTATCTATCTATCTAACGGTCCGAAAGGCCGTTAAGACATGGCTCTTCCTGCAGGTGGGGGGGACAGCTTAACCCATCTGAGCTTACCCCCCAAGTATGTATGTGGTTGAATGGATGGATGTTGTTGCTGCTTTTATACTGTTTTTTTTAAAATTTTGTACTGTTTTTAAATTGTTTGAAATTTTGTCTATTCTTGTATTTCTTATGTTGTACGCCGCCCTGAGTCCTTCGGGAGTTGGGCGGCATATAAGAATAACAAAATAAATAAATAAATAAATAAATCTATCATCTATCATCTTTCATCTATCATCTTTCATCTATCTATCTATCATCTATCTATCTATCTATCTTCTATCATCTAAACTTGTATTGTTATTTAGAATAACAGAATTGGAAGGGACATTGTAGGTCATCTAGTCCAACCCCCCCGCCCAAGCAGGAGACCCTACACCATTCTTGACAGATGGCAGCCCAGTCTCTTCTTGAAAGCTTCCAGTGGTGAAGCTCCCACAACTTCTGAGGGCAACTTCTGTTCCATTGCTTGATTGTTCTCACTGTCAGAAAATTTCTCAAATGAAAAGCGGAATTGGCATCTGGGAAACCTAGAGACAAAGTCAGCTCCTTTTTTTTCTCCACTTGTTGGAATTCTCTAAAGATTGTGACATTAAAACATTAGCTTCCTGCTATTTTGAAGGAAAAAAACAATGAATACTATAAGGAAAATGCCAAAGTGGGTTCAGCACAGGAAAACGAAAAGACGAGACGAGAGAAAGAACTCATCCCATACTCCAAATCCCAGCAAATAGCAAGATATTCTGTTTCCACAATCTTCCCTCCCCCTAATTAATTGTTGCCCTAACCATGGAAAGCTATCTATTTGTGATTTTAAAAATGTATGCCTTCATATTTAAGTCTGAAAGGTTCCCAGGGCAATTGATTTAAATTTACCATAGTTTAAATAAATATTATTAAATAAATAATAATTTTAAATAAAAATGTAAATCAAAATATATTGAATCTAAAAAGATATCCTTGCAATTAAGCTTACAATGTAATAATAATTACCAAAAAAAGTAAAGACCACAGATGGAAAATGAACAAATTTCTATTCCGTTTTTCTCTGCCTAGCATTAAATCATCAACTCACCAGATCAGAGGAAAGAAGCAGGTGTAATTCTATTTTGTCTTTCCAGAGCTGATAATTATTAAAAGTAATCTTCTTTCATTTCTATTTCCCTGATACCTTTCAAATATCAGATAGTATTACAGGATCACTGACCATCCTTGTCACCCGCCCGCCCGTGGGTTAATACTGACCTTTATTTCTTCGCCCGAAGCACAGCTGATCAGCTCCTCAGCTGTGTTTCAGGCTGATTCCTGCTTCTGATCATGCATGGAAGCCAAATTGCATGAGGGGACACGCGCGCGCACGCAAAACGTCACGATGCGAATCGGTGGCGAAGGTAAGTGGAACCCACCCCTGCTGCTAAAGTACACCTGGGTTTGACTTTGCTTGTCAGAAGGTTGCAAAAGGTGATCACAGGCCCCAGAATATTGCAACCATCATATATAGCTGAGCCAGGTGTCCGAATTTTGATCACATAACCACAAGGATGCTGCAATGGTTGTAAGTGTGAAAAAAAGGGTCATAAGTCACTTCATTCAGTGCTGTTGTAACTTCGCATGGTCATTAAACGAAAGATTGTAAGTTGAGGACTACTTGTATATCTGGCTTGGTAACTGTGAGCCTTCCTCTCAAATACTGAATATCAATTTTCAACTCTCCGAACCCTTAAACCTGCAGGAACTTGATTATAGCAATAATCCCAGATTCATCATGGCCAGAATCGTTACTTTTTTGCAGACAAGAATGGTTTTATTATGGTACACAGAAATCAAAGCCTCAATATGTTTCTATGCTTCTGTGTCTAAATTCTAGTCCTTTCCCCCCCTGCTTTTTGGAGTCAGTAGAAATTTGGCTGTTCTCTTTGTGACTTTGAGATTGGGAGGCGTATCCTCATTGCTGATTTTACTGTTCTTGCATCTGCAGTTTCATTCCTTACATCAAGGTGCGGGAAGAGCATCTTAGAATCCTACTTGGCTAAAAACGGAATATGGATCAGCAAGGTGACACCGATGCTAAAAAGCAGACATCGTTTTAGGCTGCACCAAGCAGAATTATGGCACCCAAATAATAGGGAGTAATGGTACCACTCTCTTTGCCGTAGACAGACCCTTGCTGTGTTAGTTCCAGATCATATTTTAACAAAATTTGATGGGAAAATGGGCAACCAGATATTTTTCAGAAGAGGCAACTCAGTCCAGATATAAGAGGCAGGGAGAAAAAGTGTTTCAAAGAGATTCTGCCATAATTAACTCAATATAACTGAAACTAGGTTTTTAACAGAAAAAACAACAACAACAAAAGTTGGAAAGGACCTTGGAGGTCTTCTAGTCCAACCCCCTGCTCAGGCAGGAACCAGGGGTGAAATCCTCCCGGTTCGGCCCGGTTTGGGCGAGTAGGTAGGGCTTGCAGCAGCTGGTTCGGAGAACCAGGATGGCAGCGCGAGCTCCGCCCACCCGCCCCGACATCCTCACTTCCTGGTTTTTAAAAAAAACTTTTTAAAGCTTTTCCCCCCTGCCGGTTCCCCTGAAAGAAAGAAAGAGAGGGGGGAGGGAGGGAGGGAGGGAGGACCACAAACCTGGCTGGCACTAGACGCAGCTTCAGAGGATGCTTTGAAACAACACAGCAAAGGCTGGAAGGGACCTCAGAGGTCATCTAGTCCAACCCCCTGCTCCCTGGCAAAATGGACTGCTAAATTGGCCACACCCACCCAATCACATGACAACCTGGCCATGCCCACCCAGTCACATGACCACATGATCATGTCACCTGAAGCCACACCCACCTGACCTCCAAGCCACACCCACAAAATAAGCCACGCCCACAGAACCAATAGGGGAAAATTTCACATTTCACCCCTGCAGGAAACCCTACACCACTTCAGACAAATGGTTGTCCGATCTCTTCTTAAAAAACTTCCAGTGTTGGAGCATTCACAACTTTGGATGCAATTTGTTCCACTGATTAATTGTTCTAATTGTCAGGAAATTTATCCTAGGTTGGTTCTCTCCTCAATTAGTTTCCACCCATTGTTTCTTGTTCTATCCTCAGGTGCTTTGGAGAATAGCTTCACTCCCTCTTCTTTGTGGCAGTCCCTGAGATATCGGAACACTGCTATCATGTCTCCCCTGATCCTTCTTTTCATTAAACTAGAGATAACCCAATTCCAGCAACCTTCAAGTTCATGCATTTATCCTGGACTAACATTAAAGAGACTTTTCTGAAATCAGTGATGTTCTCGCTTCCTTCACAATATCAGAAATTAAATCTTGGGATGGGAGGGAAGGGGGTGGGACTGGACACGTTTAGTTTGGAGAAGTTCAGATTGAGGTAAGGAATACAGTACAGGAAGTCCTTCACTTAGGACCTCAAATGAGACCAGAATTTCCATTGCTGAGCAAGGTGGTTGTTAAGTGAGTCACACCCATTCACAATCTTTTTTCCATGCTTGTTAAGCAAGTCCCTGCAGTTAAGTGCAGCTTCCCCCCCCCCCCCCCATTTATTTTGCTTGTCAGAAGTCGGCTGGGACAGTCACAAGTGGCTATCACACTCCCCAAAGAGACTGCGATTGTTGTAAATACCTGCCAGTTGTCAAGGGCTCAAATTTTGATCATGTGACCCTGGGAATGCTGCAATGGTTTTAAATCAGTGGTGGGTTCCTACCGGTGCTGTGCGGGATGCCGCACTGGTAGGAGCCCGGCGATGATGTCATTTTTAGGCGCTTTTTTCCGGCTTCTCCGCGTCCTGAGCTGTCGGAAAAAAGCCCTCTCACCCGCCCTTGTTTTAGTAGCGACCTTTATTCTTCCTCTGAAGCACAGCTGAGAAGCTCCTCAGCTATGTTTTGGCTTGTAATGTCATCCTAAGCATGCGCGGAAGTGAAATCGCCCGATGAAACGCGAGTTCACTTCTGCGCATGCTCGCAATGCGCACTGGTAGCGAAAATAACCGGAACCCTCCGCTGTTGTAAATGCAAGGACTGCTAGTTTGGAATGAAAATCCCAAACTGGCTATTTACCATGGAAGCGATGATAAAGCCAAATATGATAGACATAAGTAAAATGATTAAATATAAAGATATTTTGGATAAAAAAAGGGAAACTAAAAAGTAGGGAAGATCTGGAAAAACAGAGTATAACTATTGATTGGTGGCCCTATCTCCAAATTCAGTCTTGATACAAAAAAGACAACAAAGAATATGGAATTGAAATAGAAACTAAACAATTAGACAAACTTTTGACGGGCCCAGAGGATAAAATTATTTCTAATTTCCACAATTACCAGTTACAATTCGAAAGAGCTGAAGACATAGTTAAAGGATCTATGATTGCATGGGCAAAAAACATAGGGCATAACATACACTTGGCCGACTGGGAACAAATTTGGAATAGAAATTACAAATTAACAAAATCGGCATCTTACAAAGAAAACCATTACAAAATATTCTATCGTTGGTAAATGCAAGGACTGCTTACAGCTAGTCCTCAACTTGCAACAGTTCATTTAGTGACCATTCAAAGTTACAGCAGCACTGGGAAAAAAGTGACTTATGACACTTTTTCACACTTAAAAGCCCACAATCATGTGATCAAAATTCAGACGCTTGGCAACTGACTGATATTTATGACGGTTGCAGTGTCCTGGGGCCGTGTGATTCCCCTTTTGCGACCTTCTGACAAGCAAAGTCAATGGGGAAGCCAGACGCACTTAATAACCATGTTACTAATTTAACAAGCGCAGTGATTCACTTAACAACTGGGGCAAGAAAAGCCGTAAAATGAGTCAAAACTCACTTAACCAATATCTCCCTTAGCAACAGAAATGTTGGGGCTCGGTTGTGGTCGTATGTCGAGGACTACCTGTCATTTTGTTATAACTCATTTGCCATTGTAACTCTGTAAGTCAAGGACTACCTGTATGCAAATGGTGGGGTTTGCATCACAATGTTTCATGACATGCCCCGTTTCTCTCCCCTGTAGCAAACCCCACCATTTATTTATTTATTTATTTATTTATTTATTTATTTATTTATTTATTTATTTATTTATTTATTTATTTATTTATTTATTTATTTATTTATTTATTTATTTATTTATTTATTTATTTATTTATTTATTTATTAGTTGCATTTGTATGTCACCCACTCCACAGAGACTCTGGGCGGCTCACAACAGTAAAAATTCACATGCAACAACAAATATAAAAAGCATTAAAAACAATAGATATTAAAACATTTAAAAACATTAAAAACCACCATGTTTGAGTCTGTGGTCCTCCAAGTCAATCACGGAGGCAGTGGTGGGATTCAGCCGGTTCGCACTGGTTCGGGCAAATCGGTTATTAAATTACACACCCCACCCCGCTATCAAAGTGGATCCTGGGTGCTACGCTGTGCTGCAGTGGAGAAACAGGCAACGGAGCCGCTGGCGCGAGGGAAGGAGAAAGCCGCTTTCCCTCTTTCTTCTCCCTGCTCCTCCTCCTTCCCTTGAGCCGGCTGTTCCATTTCCCATTTCTCCATTGCAGCGCAGTGCCCAGGATCCACTTTGATAGCGGGGGAGGCGGAATTTAACAACCGGTTCACCTAGGGTCAGGTTGGCCATCGCGGGAGGCTCATCCCGCATGTGCGGCAGAGTTGGAGGACGGGGATGGGCCACGCCTCCTACGACAGCCAACCTGACCCTAGGCGAACCGGTTGTTAAATTATTTGAATCGTACCATTGCACAGAGCATTCCTTCCTAACTCAGCCCTCCACCTAGACTTGGGCTGCTGGAAATCCGGGCCAGGCAGAATCTGTCTCATTAGGAGGAGTTTGATGGCTGAGGCTCAAGATCAGAACAAAGATTTATGCTGAGGTTTAAGAACACCGGTCTGTCTGGCAGAGATACTGCTAAGATCTCGGCAGCTGACAGGGCCAGTGGATTGCCAGTCAAATATTGAACAAGGACATCAATGATGTTAGCCCTAAGTGAAAACAAACAACCAAGAAGGGGAAAAAAGAGAGCAGTTAATGGTCTTCTTGAGACATTCTCTTGGCACAGCGGGTTCTTGTGGTACCTGGCACAAACATTACTTATGTCAAAGTGAAGAACCGCTTAGCACAGCCGTCATTTTGCAACAGCTGTTCAGACAAATATTCCCTGTGTACAAATCAGCTCTACCAACTGAAAGCCTTCCTCCAGGGAGCTCAGGGGGAGAGGCAACGGAAGGGATGCGAGGTTTGCACATGAGGAGAGGGGCCCCTGAATGCATGAATCAAGAGAGGTAGTGCTTCCCAGGGCTTACAGTCCCGTGGAAAATGGTGGACGGAATGGGACTGTTCGCCTCCTCCACTCTGCCACACCTGTTTTGTCCCCAGCCTTATTTTATTTATTTATTTATTTAGACGCTCTTATAGGCCGCCCAATCCCGTGGGACTCAGGGCGGCGTATGCCTTCCGCCCCCAAACAATCTGGCGCTGCCTTTTCTCCTTGGCCCCTTCGCCTAACGGGCCAAAAAGCCAGTTCACCCCGGGCTTTTGGGCGCATGGGACACTTTGCCCCCAGCCAATCAGAGGAGCAAGAATCCCACCCCCCTGGAAGCAGCCTTTTTAGGAGAAGGAAAGGGGAACAAGGCTTCCCTCTCTTGCTTAAGAGACAAGTTTTTCAGGTGGTCCCAATGAAAGAAAGTGGAAGGAGGAACAGTGCTTCCAGCTGGACTCAATGAGATTCCCTCTCTTGCTTAAAAGAGACACGTTTTTCAAATGGTCCCAATGAAAGAAAATGGAAGGACTTTGGGGGAATCCTTCTCCTTAAGTGACTTTGTTTCTGGTGTGTGTTTAACATAGTGTGAACCTCTAAGGGATGAATCTCCCACTTTCCTCTCTCTGTTTATTTAGAAGCAATAATAGAAAGCTTAGATATTAATATTCAATCATGTTAATAGATACACCTCCAAACGTGTATAAACGTGTATTTCCCCCAAAGTCCTTCCACTTTCTTTCATTGGGAGCACCTCCAAACGTGTCTGCTTTAGGCAGGAGAAGGATTCCCCCAAAGTCCTTCCACTTTCTTTCATTGGGACCATCTGAAAAACGTGTCTCTTTTGAGCAAGAGAGGGAATCTCATTGAGTCCAGCTAGAAGCACTCTTCCTCCTTCCACTTTCTTTCATTGGAACCACCTGAAAAACGTGTCTCTTAAGCAAGAGAGGGAAGCCTTGTCCCCCTTTCCTTCTCCTAAAAAGGCTGCTTCCAAGGGGGTGGGATTCTTGCTCCTCTGATTGGCTGGGGGCAAAGTGTCCCGTGTGCCCAAAAGCCCGGGGTGAACTGGCTTTTTGGCTTATTAGGCGAAGGGGCCAAGGAGAAAAGGCAGCGCCGGATTGTTTGGGGGCGGAAGGCTGGGGACAAAACAGGCGTGGCAGAGTGGAGGAGGCGAACAGTCCTAGACCCATGGTGGAGGCCCATAGCTTGATCCAGAAGCTCAATGAATAGTGGCTGTGTTCACACTGTATATTTAACCAGGTCAGTTAGAAACATGGTCCATTCACCACACTTGTGAAGCTTGGGTTGTCTTTTTGGGTTGTGATTTAGCCTGCTGAATATTTACTTACTTACTAACATTCATTATAGGCTGCTGCTACTTGGCCCCTAATAAAAATCAACCAAAACCATTGTAGGCAAACCCAGATCCAGAGCAGGTTAACTGAGTTATGCAAACCCAACCCTTCATCTCTCAAATAGATTTACTTCATAAAACAGTTGGAAAGTAGCACATTAGTAGGAAAGAATGAAGACCAGGTGTGCTTCCTTGAGCTTTGAGGAAAAAAAGAGAGGATGAGACAAGAGGGGAAAGAGGGGAGGAGAAGGGAGAGAGGACAAAGGGGAGGGGCGAGAATGGAAAGGAGATAGGGGAGGGGAGAGGAAAGAGGGGAGAGAGAGAATGGGTAGAGAGAGGAGAGAGGAGAGAGGGGAGAGAAGGTAGGTGAGACAGGAAGGGGAAGGAGAAGGGGTTGGGAGGGAAGAGGAGAGAGGGGAGGGGGAGAGGGGAGGGGAGACAGGAAGGGGAAAGGGAGAGGAAAGGAGAGTAGAGGTGAGAGGAGGTGAGACAAGAAGGGGAAGGGGAAGGAGGAGAGGAGGGAAGAGAAGGGAGGGGAGACAGGAAGGGAAAGGGGAAGGGGGAGAGGGAGAGGAGAGGAGGGGTGGGGAGGAGGAGAAAAATTAAAAATCTTAATGGAGTCTAACTCAACATTTTGACTCCGGACATCTTCCTGTAGTTTTGGAGACCATAATATGAAGAAGTATGCTTTCTTCTAGCATATTTTTGTTTTATTCACTGAATTTGTCAGTTTGTTCAACAACTGTGACATTTCCTGGGTGGTCTAACATCCAAATTTTCACCAGGTTGGATGCTGCTTATCTGCCCCAATACTGCCAAAATGTTAAATAAGCTGTACGTTAGGAGATGGTTAAAGGTTTTTAATTAATTCAGCTGCTTTAACTATTTACGTTGAATGTTTTTTGCCTATATATAATTCTCTTATTGTCAAAGGTGATTTTACTATTATTTTTTAATACTTTAAATCCTTAGTTTTTCACACAGTATACATTCAATTCCTCATGAAATACATGTTCTTTTCCTGGAGGTCTCCAAAAAGAGACTAAAGAGCCATTTGTCAGAGATATTCTAGTGGGAGGGAGGGGGTTGGATTAGATGCAGAGGTGAAATGCTACCGGTTTGGACCGGTTCACCCGAACTGGTAGTAAAAAATGCTAACGGTTCGTCTGAACTGGTAATTTAACCGCCCTGAGTCCTTAGGGAGTAGGGCGGCATAGAAGAACCTAATAATAAATAAATAATATAAATAAATTTTTAAAAAATGCTACCGATTCGGCCAAGCCAGTATATCCGATGATCAGCTGTGCCGCATGATCTAGATTAGCTAGAAAGCAGGATTTCCTGCTTTCTAGCTAATCTAAATAGCGCGGCACAGATGATCCCCCCCGCTATTCTACTTACCTTTGCAGACTCTGATGGCTTCAAAATGCTCCTTTTTCAGTGCTGCACAGTAGTGCCCGTGGTGCGCATGTGTGCGCAAAGCGAACTGATAGCAGACTTCAGAGCATTTCACCCCTGATTAGATGGCCTTAAACACCCCTTGCAATTCTATGATTCTATGGTTAATAATTTTCTGTACCTTTTTTTTTAGTCTTGTCACATCAATCTCTTGACTCCTGGAAACTATCTGGATTAGTTCCTGCCATTTTCTTGGCAACGTTTTTGGAAGTGGTTTGTCCTTGCCTTCTTATTCCTAGGTCTGAGAGAGAAGGACTGGCCCAAAGCCATCCAACTGGCTTCATGCCTAAGGCAGGACTAGAACTCACCATCTCCCACTTCCTACCTTCTCTTTGTGTTTCCTACAAGCTTAAAATGTTTGCTTGAAGACTTGCTCTACCTTATCAAGATGCAACCATTTTAGGATCATTCCCTCAAATTCTTAAATCACAAGGTTAAAGTGATCAAGATTTGGAACAAGGTGTGTTTAAATTACACACATCCTCAAAAATTCAGGCAACAGCTCAACAGCAAGTTAGCTTCAACTTTTCTCAACTACATTAGGCTATACGTGTATTGGGCTAGCATAAAATCAAGACATTTATTTTATTTATTTTATTTTATTTATTTATTTTGTCAACACGTGTACAAGATAACAGGTATGATATAAACATAAACAAAAGCAAAGTATGTATAGGTAAAAATTAGACAATAGGACAGAAGACCAGGGACGGTAGGCACGATGGTGCGCTTATGCACGCCCCTTTCAGACCTCTTAGGAATGGGGTGAGGTCAACTGTAGACAGTCTAAGGTTAAAGTTTTGGGGGTTTGGGGAAGAAACCACAGAGTCAGGTAGTGCATTCCAGGCACTGATTACTCTGTTGCTGAAGTCGTATTTTCTGCAGTCGAGTTTCGAGCGGTTTATATTGAGTTTGAATCTGTTGTGTGCTCTTGTATTGTTGCGGTTGAAGCTGAAGTATTCATTGGCAGGTAGGACATTGTGGCAGATGATTTTATGAACTACATTTAGATCAGATCGAAGGCGACGTAGCTCTAAGGTGTCTAAGCCTAAAATTGCAAGTCTGGTGGAATAAGGAATTCTGTTGCGAGTAGAAGAGTGGAGGACTCTTCTTGTGAAGTATTTCTGGACGCTCTCAATTGTATTTATGTCCGATATGAAGTGCGGGTTCCAGACAGGTGAGCTGTATTCAAGGATTGGTCTGGCAAATGTTTTGCATGCTCTGGTTAGCAGAGTAATATTGCCAGAGAAGAAGCTACGCAAGATTAGGTTGACAACTCTTAGTGCCTTTTTGGCAATGTTGTCACAATGGGCTCTGGCACTTAGGTCATTAGATATGAGTACTCCAAGGTCTTTAACAGAGTGAGGGTCATCTACAAGGTCATGTCCTCCAAGACATGTTTTAACATTTCCTCCCCCACACCCCCAAATAAAATGAAATCTTTTTAAAGCAGGTTTAGGAGCTCCAAATAATCCCATCAAGCCACTCCTCTCCCTTCACCACCTAGGAGCCGAAAGCCGAAAGTAAAGAGTTAGAACTGAAGAAGCTTCTTGTATGAGAAGCAAAATGTTTTCAAGGAAAAAACCCAAGAAAGCCCAATTGTCTTTTGGGAAAAAAAACACCTTTGGGGACTGAAAATAAACAGATTTTGCTGGCAAAGGAGCGGATCACCGTTGGCAAACTGCATCGCAGAGAAAGCCAGCGTTTTCCACAAAGCTGCCATGGTGCTACACAGCGATAAGGAATGGGTCAATATAGTTTTCTAGAAGTTTCCCCCCCCTCCCTTTTTTCAGACGGGAGAAGAAGATGAAGAAAGGTTAAATGTGAGCTATTTATTGATTCATTTTCTCCCTCTCTTCCCCCACCCCTGGAGCCAGCTTGGAGGATAGATTGCAGCCCAAACTGACCAACTGACCATTGGAGACCAGTCCGCAGTTGCTGACCAATGGCTACCCGGGAGACTCGTTGCCTAGCAACCCATCTGGGAGAAGGTAAAGTGCGGGGGGAGAGAGAGATGGATTTTTCCAAATGCAGCAACAGCAGCCTCGCCGCCGGATCAATTCTGCAACATGGGCAACAGTGACCAAACCGAGTCGTTTTTGCTTGGAGCACCTATTGATCTCGCTCTGCTATGGGCATTGAATGAGGTTTAATAAGCCCCCAGTAAGCAGAAACAAGGGTTTAAGTGATAGGTTTACAGTCAAACATCAACTTATTTCTGTCTTTCCAAGGAAGGAAGGAAGGAAGGAAGGAAGGAAGGAAGGAAGGAAGGAAGGAAGGAAGGAAGGAAGGAAGGAAGGAAGGAAGGAAGGAAGGAAGGAATAGAATAGAATAGAATAGAATAGAATAGAATAGAATAGAATAGAATAGAATAGAATAGAATAGAATAGAATAGAATAGAATAGAATAGAATAGAATTCTTTATTGGCCAAGTGTGATTGGACACACAAGGAATTTGTCTTTGGTGCATATAGCAATAGCACTTAGACTTATATACCGCTTCATAGTGCTTTACAGCCCTCTCTAAGCAGTTTACAGAGTCAGCATATTGCCCCCAACAATCTGGGTCCTCATTTTACCCACCTCAGAAGGATGGAAGGCTGAGTCAACCTTGAGCCGGTAGATTTGAACAGCTGAACTGCAGCTAGCGATCAGCTGAAGTAGCCTGCAGTGCTGCACTCTAACCACTGCGCCACCTCAGCTCTTAGTGTACATAAAAGAAAAGATACATTTGTCAAGAATCATGAGGTACAACACTTAATGATTGTCATAGGGTAAAAATAAGCAATCAGGAAGGAAGGAATAGAATAGAATAGAATAGAATAGAATAGAATAGAATAGAATAGAATAGAATAGAATAGAATAGAATAGAATAGAATAGAATTATTTATTGGCAAAGTGTGATTGGACACACAAGGAATTTGTCTTTGGTGCATTTGCTCTCAGTGTACATAAAAGAAAAGATACATTTGTCAAGAATCATGAGGTACAACACTTAATGATTGTCATAGGGTACAAATAAGAAGGAAGGAAGGAAGGAAGGAAGGAAGGAAGGAAGGAAGGAAGGAAGGAAGGAAGGAAGGAAGGAAGGAAGGAAGGAAGGAAGGAAGGAAGGTGTCACATATGGCTGGAAAAAATTCAAGCTACTAAAAGTGGATTATATGAAACACAGCACAGAAGTTCCCATAGAACTATCAAATCTGCTTCGCAGACATTTTAGTGGCCTTTTGATGGCAGGACAGTCAATTTGGTGTAGTGGTTAAGGCATCAGACTGGGAGACCGTGAGCTCTAGTCTCACCTTAGACAGTGATTAAACCATCTGGGTGACCTTTGGCCAGTCATTTCCACTCAGCCCTAGTAAGGTAACAATGGCAAACCGCTTCTGAAAACCCTTGCAAAAAAAAAAAACCTGCAGGGACTTGTCCAAACAGTTTCCAAGAACCAGACACTACTGAATGGAAGAAATTGAATGGAAGAGAATATTTGTAGCTCAGGGTTGAACTGTGGGGTCCTCTGCCTAGGACTCGGATGGGGTTTCCGTGGAAATCCCTGAGGCGAATATGTTGCGGCTTGAGTGAGGACAGGGCTGCAGCTGGATGGAGTCATTTCAATGTATTCCAGGACATTATAATAAACACGGATCCGGTGTCCAGTTCTATTTTGCATGGTCTGCCCTCGATGGAAACCACAATATGGAACTTGTTCTCCTCGCCAGCATCCGAGTGGCCCACTGTTGTGTGGAATATTCCTCTATTGTCCTGGTATTGGTGATCTCTGTGTCTGTTTCATGGGCCCCTCGGTCTGTTTTGTCCTTGCCGCTCCAGACCCGTGGATGGCTTAGGGGTATATTGGGCTGGTTGGTAGGGGGCTGGTTTGGTAGCCCTGCAGGCCTCTGCAATGTGCCCTCTTTTGTGGCACTGGTGGCAAATTGCCTCTTTAAAACGGCAAAGAGCTCTGGCATGGCTCCCTAGGCAATCCGAACAGCGGGCTTGCCTGGTTTCAAAGTCTTTGGGGCTTACCCTTTTCTCTGGCTGGATGCGATGTACCTGGTCTTCTTCTTCTGATTCATCCTCGTATTCGGGAACCTCGGTCATCCAATCGGGCTCCCGGTACGTGCGATGAACTGTGCCGGTCTTCCGGATGTCTGCGGCTGAGGTGGCTGATGATTCGGCGGCTCTAGCTTCCCCCATGACATCCTTCAACGTTGGCCCCCTTTTTATCAGCAGCTTCTTTTGAAGATTTAGATCTCTCGTTCCTAGAATGATTCGATCTTTCATCATCTCCTCCGAGTTGATGAATTCGCATTTGGTAGCGATTTCCCGGAGTTTGGCAACAAAGTCATTGATGGATTCACCATTGTGTTGGCGGCGATGGTAAAACTCATTCCTGCTGACCATCGGGGTTGCTGCAGGGGCGTAATGTTCTTTTAGCGTCGTCTGGAGCATTGTCCAGAAGATGGACTCGATGTCTGTGGGTGCCGCCAGGGTTTGAGCCATTAAAATTTTTTTAGGGCCACAGTAGGTTGTCCTGTTGTCCGGCAGATCCTGGAAGTTGTTGGCTACAGAAACATGCGAAAACGGCTCGTGTATGTTGTCAATTCTTCGGTCTTCGGGTCGAAGATTGCTGGAGCGGGAGATGTTTGAGTAGCCATCCTCAAGTTTGGCCGGATTTAAAAGCTAACTTGCCTTCTTCCCTGAGTTCAGGAACTGCAGCTGGCTAAGTTGGGGGGGGGCAGGCTAACCTACAAAGATTTGGGGGGGAAATCACAGCACCTCTCTTCTTGTCCCCCAGCCTCTCTCTATCAGTGGTGAAATGCTACCGGTTTGGCCCGGTTCGGGTGTACCGGTAGTGGGGGCCACTGGTGGTTCGGAGAACCAGTAGTGGCAGCAGCGCAAGGCTCCGCCCCCTGCCCGGACGTCGCCATTTTCTTTTTTCAACCCTCTGCGCATGCGCAAAGCCTTCTGCGCATGCGCAGAGGGCAAAAAAGCGCGTGCTTCCAAACCGGTAGGAAAGGTAAGTAGATTTCACCGTTGCTTCTATATAGGCCATATGAAGTAGCTGACGCCCGCTTTATGGTAGGAAGAAATTTAGCATTCCCTCTTACAAGCTTCGTCTCCAAGCAAGCAAGATATGCCTCCCCTCCCACCTGCTCTCTGAGCAATTACTTTTTCTCCTATGGAAATGCGCGTCAATTTAATCAGTCAGCTGATTAATTGATTAAAAGCTCATATGATTAATCGGCTCCCCTAGGTAAAACTAGCCCAAATGTCTCCCTGGCATTTCGTATTTCTGCCTCCCAAAACACCTTCCTTCCCTCTCTCTCTCCCAGCAACAGCCACAGATCATAATCTGACTTAATATTGGGGGGGGGGGAAACACGCCTTTCCCCCACTGTTATTTAGTAAGAGTCCATCAAGCGCATCTTCTGGTTAAAAGAAAAAGACAAGCAAGAAAAGCAAAGCAAAGAGAATGAAAGGAAAGGAAAGAAGACACAACCAGAGTGTACGAGTGTAAAAGGAGAAGAAATCTGGGCCGAAGATTGCTTGGCCCAACAATGGCTGATTTCGTTTTTCCCCTGTATCTTTCCTATGTTTCAAAGTCATATCTGAATGCTTTGCAGTTTAATCTTTATTACTCAAGAGGCCCTGGAATTGAGGCAAAGGCGTGGGGGGAAGGGGATAACAATCAAATCAATACTGTAGTATGAATTTACTCCCCAGGGGTTCTGGGCACCAGTCTTCTCCTTTCCCTTCTATTAAAGAGATAACATCAATTTAAATGTGAGATGTGTTAATTGCCATCATTAAATGGTTGACCCCCCCTCTCACTTGGTGGCTATCACTCTTCCTTATGAAAAGGGGGAAGGGATTCTCAATAAAAGAGCAACAACAACAACAACAACAACAACAAACGGACCTGCTCTGGCCACCCCATTTCCTTATTTCAATTAGTTTTTTCTAAGCTGTAAAAAATAAGACTTTTTAAAAATTATCCAGGGAAGACTTAAGCTATAACTGGGAATAGGGTTTCTATCTAAAAAATGACTGTGGTTAAGCATTGATAGACAAGATGCATTTTCAGTCAAAAAAGATCCTGACGTGACTTGTGTATGAACTATGGTTAGATTCGGGCATTATGTATTTGTATTTGTATTCGTTTATTTGTCAAGCATATATGATTATAAGCAAAGTATAAACAGTAAAACATGATTGAATATATATGTAATATTACAAGCATGAATAAGAGTAAAAGAGGTATGAATATATGGGTACATTAGGACAGGAACGGTAGGCACGATTGTGCGCTTATGCACGCCCCTTACCGACCTCTTAGGAATGGGGTGAGGTCGATGGTAGATAATCTGAGGTTGAAGTTTTTGGGGTTTGGGGAAGAAACTACTGAGTCAGGTAAAGAGTTCCAGGCGTTGACAACTCTGTTGTTGAAGTCGATTTTTTTGCAATCAAGTCTGGAGCGGTTTACATTAAGTTTGTATCTATTATGAGCTCGTGTATTATTGCGGTTGAAGCTGAAATAGTCATTAACAGGTAGGACATTGAGGCAGATAATTTTGTGAGCTACACCTAGGTCAGATTGAAGGCGGCAGAGTTCTAAATTTTGAAGTCCCAAAATTTCAAGTCTGGTTTCATAAGGAATGTCTATGGAGATTCTCAGTCATCCAGGTTATGGTTGTCCCAAAGGTGCTTTTTTCCGCCCAAGAGGCAACTGGACTTTCTGGTTTTCTTTGAAGATGTTTCGCTCCTCATCCAAGAAGCTTCTTCAGCTCTGACTGAAATCCTTCCATTTCCCACCATCCAGTCAGAGCTGAAGAAGCTTCTTGGATGAGAAGCGAAACATCTTCAAAGAAAAACCAGAAAGTCCAGTTGCCTGTTGGGAGGGGGGGGAAAGCACCTTTGGGACATTCAGACATCATGTTAAGCCATGAATTTCCTAACCATGTTTTATTAGATAAGCCACAGTGGGTAAAGTCAAAGCCAAGCAAGCCACATTATGGCTTATGATCAAAAAGGCCCAACACAAGAGAGGTTGAGCAGACATAGGTAAATTATTTTAGCTGTAAACAACTGCATGATTCCAGGGGGCAGCAAAGAGACACCGAACAACGGATGCTCCCTCTTTGCTGCCATCTACTGGATTTTGAAGTCCAGTTATGTTATGATTAAATGGAGATAAAAGGAAGAAAAGGTCATGACACCGAGGGATGAAGAAAGAAGGGGAAATCAATCTGACAGGAGGGAAGTTCAAACGTAATGTTAGAAAGTATTACCATATTTTTCGGATTATAAGACGCACCTTTTTGCCCCCAAAAAGAGGGTGGAAATGTCGGTGCGTCTTATACACCGAATACAGCCATTTTTGGCCTCCTGAAGCCCCGCCCCTGCATCCCATCTTTTCAAAAAATGGGGGCATTTTTGCCTTCCCCCACCCCCTAGGAGTGCTCTGCAGGCTTCCCAAACCCTCTGCATGCCTCATTTTTGCAAAAAAATGGCTGAAAAATGGGGCGTTTTTCGCAAAAACGGGTGTTTTGCCTTCTAATTACCCCATCTAGCATGACTGGAGGAGGAATTCTGGGAGTTGAAGTCCACTAGTCTTAAAGCTGTCAAGTTTGAAGACCCCTGGGTTAGGGGTTAGGGGTGCAAGGGTCTTCAAACTTGGCAAGTTTAAGACTTGTGGACTTCAACCCCCATTCCTGAGCTAGCATGACTGGAGGAGGAATTCTGGGAGTTGAAGTCCACAAGTCTTAAATCTGTCAAGTTTGAAGTTTGTAGAAAGTATACATGGTTGTAAAAAGTGTACATGGTTGTAAAACGTATTCTGCTATACTGGTATTTTATTAAATAATATATTACTACACCATTTGGTTCAGAATACTTTTTTCCTTGTTTTCCTCCTCTAAAATCTAGGTGCGTCTTATACTCCGGTGTATCTTATACTCTGAAAAATACGGTACTTCACAGAAAAAGTAGTTGAAGCTTAGAACCAACTTCCAGCAGAGGCAGTGGGTCAGTCATCACTAGCTGAGTTTAAACATGCTTGGGATAAACACAAGCCCAACATCCAACAAAAATTAAAAAAATAAAATAGAAATAAATAAAAAAGTAAAGTAATAAATTAAAAATAATAAATACATAAATTAAAAAGAAAAACAAAAAACCTCGAAGGGCAGACTAGGTTTTTCTCTGTGGTCAGTTTTCTTCCTTTCTATGTTTCTATACTAGAAAAGAATTTTTTAATTTCCCCAAATCTCACAAAATATTGAAACTTCATTTTGGGGACTTGCATATAATCTTACAAAAGGGTCAGATCTCATAGGATTATTATTATTATTTTATTTGTCAAGCGTATATGATAACAAGCAAAGTATACACAAAGTATAAACATGATTGTATATATATACAGTATAATAGTACAAGCATGATTATGAGTACAAGAATTATGAATATATGGGTGCAATTGGAGAGGAATGGTAGGCACGATTGTGCGCTTATGCACACCCCTTACAGATCTCTTAGGAATGGGGTGAGGTCAATGGTAGATAATCTAAGGTTAAAGTTTTTGGGGTTTGGGGAAGAAACAATTGAGTCAGGTAATGTATGATGACCAATATCTTGTGTGATCTCATGAGGCTGGCAGTTTTGAGTGTGATATGATGGGAGATTGGCATCTTTATGTTTTAATAAGCCCAATGGGTCAGGTTGAGACCTCATCTCAGGCACTTTTTAGAAGTAGAAAAAAAGTTGTTACGAATGGAATCACTGTTCCATTATGGAGAGGCAGTCTTTCTGGTATCCACAACCACTCATATGGAATCGGTGGATAAAATTACAAGGATGAAGTTAGTTCTGGGGGAGGGGGGAAATGGGGATATTGCAGTCATGGTATTGTTCACATTGCACCTGTCCGTTCATTTTCTCTCAGGCCCAGTACAAACACCTTTAATTTTGTCTTGTTTTTCTTTTACCTATGCAACATTGGAAAAAGAAATACATTTCATTCCCTTATAAATCAGTGATTTGTTAGAAAATGACAGATAAAAATAATGGCAGCTTTTCTCCCACCTGTAGAAATTACACACACAAAGAACATTTTTTGAAGTCTGACCGCATAGTATCTTCATCTCACCTTACATATTAATAAGAACGCATAAAACCAGTTAATAAGAAGTTATTCCTGTGGATTAGCGTTTTTTCCCCCTTTATGATCCCTTACAAAAAGCTCCTGGTTCTAATTGCCCAAATCAAACTGCAGCTGCTGTTTGCAACCTCTTACAATTCATTCCTATATCTGTCTGTTTAAAAAGAATGACAATGGGTTCAAAGCAACTTAGCTCCAGTTAAGTGTGCATAAGAATGCAGCCAATATCTCTTCCAATATTTCTTTTGCCCTCTATTTCCTTTTTCCCCCTCTATTGGATTTAGATTTAAATTAATTTATTTCCTGGGCTTACACAATATATTATTGAATCTAACTGGGTATTTCTCAACCTTAGGAACTTTAAGAGGTCTGGACTTCAACTCCCAGAATTCCCCAGCCAGCCTGACTGAGTTCATATAACATGCTAAATCTTCCTACCCAGAGGTGGGTTTCAGCAGGTTCTGACCAGTTCTGGAGAACCGGTAGTAGGAATTTTGAGTAGTTCGGAGAACTGGTAAATACCACCTCTGACTGGCCCCGCCCCCATCTATTCTCTGCCTCCCGAGTCCCAGCTGATCGGGAGGAAATTGGGATTTTGCAGTAACCTTCCCCTTGAGTGGGGAGGGAATGGAGATTTTGCAGTATCCTTCCCCTGCCACGCCCACCAAGCCATGCCCACAGAACGGTAGTAAAAAAAATTGAATCCCACCACTGTTCCTACCCCTTTCCTATCCCCCTTTTTCCTACCTTCCCAATATTCCTAGACACAAACATTAAGACTGAAGCATAACCATAAAATCAAGCTTAGCCATGAGATCTTTAACTGCTCTGGTTCAGCATGTTTGTTGTTGGTTTATCAAATTTATTTGCCGCCCATCTTGCATTGAAATGATGTTGTACAAATCAAGTTAATGAAGCGATGCCTAAAACTTAGGTATTTGCTAAAACACCTTGGGAGAGCTCTCAGGTCTTCAGGAGAAGACAGACACCTTTCAGGTATAACGGATTCTGTTTCTGATTCAACAAACTCACATTTTACTGCTCCTGGACCTGTTTGGCTGCTATCCACCTGCCTGCATTGGCTATTGTTTGTGGTGGATCTGCTCTGTAGGGCCTCACCCTTTCCTGGGCTTGTCTAAAACCGAGTCTCTAATTCTTTCCACCTGAAGTATGGAAGAATGTCCTCTGATCTTTTGATCTGTCCTTGTCCATAATCACCACCACCCCACCAATACTAAGGGTGCCTGACATCCCATCCACCCACCGCAAAATGTTTTCCACCCCCTACTCCTCCCTCCCCCAACAACCCAGTGCCTCTTCTCATTCCCAGCTGTCCCCACGATGCAGCACTGCGGCAGGAGCTCACACTGGCAAAACCGATCGAGGTGAAATGGTTGATCAATAGGCATATTGAGCTCCTCTTCAGGCTACGGTGCTTTTTGAGGATTCAGAACAAGCCTCCAGTCGCAGCCTCAAAGATGCCCCCCAAGGCCAATCAAAAGGAGCACAGCGGGACCAAGATGACTTTTCAAATAGCCCTGCTGGATCAAACCAAAAACCATATAATCCAGCACGGAGCACCCCCACCGTGGCCAACCAAGTGGTTCTAGGAAACTCACAAGCCGAGCATGAAAGGAATAGCCCAGAGCAGGGGTGAAATCCAGCAAGTTCTGACAGGTTCTGGAGAACCAGTAGTGGAAATTTTGAATAGTTCCAAGAACCGGTAGTGGAAATTTTGAGTAGTTCAGAGAACCGGCAAATACCACTTCTGGCTGGTCCCAGAGTGGGGTGGGAATGGAGATTTTGCAACATCCTTCCCCCTGGAGTGGGGAGGGAATGGAGATTTTGCCTTATCCTTCCCCTGCCATGCCCACCAAGCCACGCCCACAGAACCGGTAGTAAAAAAATTGGATTTCACCACTGGCCCAGAGGTGAAACTAACACCACTCAATATACCCTCACCTCTTGCTGCTGGCATCTTACAAAGGCATTTAGGGGTACACCGCATGTAAACATGGGGTGCCATGTTCCATGTTCAGCTGTCCTGGTTGGTAGATGTATGCTTTTGGGTTTGTCTAAAAGTTGTCTGTGAAGTTTTTTCACTGAATAGGGCTGTCACTGCTTGAGAAGGCCAGTCCCATGATAATCTGCAATAAACTTAAGGAGAAATTTCCTGACCGTGACAACAATTAACCAGTGGAATGACTTGCCACCTGAAGTTGTGAGTGCTCCATCACTGGAGGTTTTCAAGAAGAGACTGATTTGTCTGGAATGGTATAGGGTCTCCTGCTTGAACAGTGGGGTTGAACTGAAAGACCTCCATAGGGTTCCTTTTAACCCTATTATTCTATATTCTATGTTAGATGAAGTTCATCCTTCAAAATTGATTGTTCTTCTATTTCATAAGGGGATCTCAAATCCTCAATCATATTTCTTTTCTTGACTGTATCCATCTCTGGCTCTTCTGGAGCCACCTTTGTCTTCTGGAGCCACAAAATGTAATGTGATTTTTTAGATGCTCAGAGGAGCCACTAAGTCTGAAGAAAGAATGTCCCCTGCCTATGGAGATTCTCAGTCATCCAGGTCATGGTTGTCCCAATAATAATAGTAATAGCAATAGCAATAGCAATAGCAATAGCAATAGCAATAGCAATAGCAATAGCAATAGCAATAGCAATAATAAGTAATAAGTAATAATTAGTAATAATTAGTAATAATTAGTAATAATTAGTATTGTTATTGTTATTGTTATTGTTATTGTTATTGTTATTGTTATTGTTATTGTTATTGTTATTGTTATTGTTATTATTATTATTATTATTATTATTATTATTATTATTATTATTATTATTATTATTATTATTATTATTATTATTATTATTAGTGCTTTTTTCAAGAGGCAACTGGGCTTTCTTGTTTTTCTTTGAAGACATTTTGCTTCTCATCCAAGAAGCTTCCATTCCCCGCCATCCAGTCAGAGCTGAAGAAGCTTCTTGGATGACAAGCAAAACGTCTTCAAAGAAAAACAAGAAAGTCCAGTCGCCTCTTTAAAAATGTCCCCTGCCATTAAAACGAGCAAAAAAAGTTGCCCTTTTTGATGTTTGGATGATAAAACTGCCAAATTGCTGGCTCTAAAATGGGGTGCTATATTCTGTACACGTTTCTAAAATCTTAGGGTGGAAAGAGACTGTGTACATCACTGAGTTCCTTCTGCTCATCTTCATTAGATGGCTGTCCAGAGTTCATTTGAATACATCCGCATCCACCCATTCAAACTGCCCTTAACTTTGAAGGAAGCCTTTCTTAAGGTTAAACTGGCATCTGTCCTCTTTCGATTTAAGAGTATTGCTTCATTCTAGGCTCTCCAGAATGGGAAGAATGTCAGGCAGTGATTTTATGTTGCCTGTTACATGTATATGCAGGGGAGATGCATCCCTATCAAATATAATGGTTTATTCCTGAGCACGTGATTAATATGTTCCTAGTACGCATGTGTACATTCCTTTCTTTTGATCCTTCCTTTCTCTTCTGCTTCTGTAAGAAGCAAGACCTATTTTATAGCCAAGATGTGATTTATTATTTTTGTACTGAAATAAATACTTTATACCTTAGCATTTAAACTGCGGTTTTCTTTAATAATGTCAGAGTTTCAGGAAAAGATCTATTTCGCCTCTGATGAGAGTAATTCTTATCTAACAAAGAGGCATGGTCATTTTTTTTAGGTGACATCTCTTCAGATCAGAGGTGGTTTGGATCGGTTCGGGAAAACTGGTCCTGCCCACCCGCCCCGGTGCTATGCTGTCCTAATTAGGCACATTTTGAAGCCGCGTGCATGCATGCAAGCCGCGTGCACGAGCAAAGCACATGCGCGGAAGGCCGTGTGCATGCGTGGAAGGGGCACATGTGAGCAAAGAGAGCGTGAGCTTACATTTGCGAACCGGTAGGGAAAGTAAGTGAATACTTCCTCTGCTTCAGATGTATAATGAGACTACCCTGACCCCAGTCAAATGCCTTTCACAAAACCCCCGGTGAGTCTTTTCTCATAGTTTCTCATTAGTCTCTTTCCCAGAACTTGCTTCCCTTTTCTCTTTATTTACTGAATGGACTGTACTGTAGAATGGGCACAAGACTTGAGAAGAAAGTTCTAATAAGTGCTCAGCTCCTTTTCCACTTCCTCTCTTTGGCTCCTTGCTGGAGTGTTCGGTGGTTTCCATTCATCCACTGAATTTGCATAGGTTGCTCAACCTGGTCATTGTATCAACAATTTCTCAGATTCACACAATGCATTGAACCATAAACTCATCCAATAGTCACTTGTTGAGTTGGGTGGCCATAGAGACTGACTGACTGACCAACACACAATGTGTTGGTCAGTCAGTCAGTCTCTATGGCCACCCATCTCAACAAGTGACTATTGGATGAGTTTATGGTGTGTATTGTGTGTGACCAGCCATACGCTAAATAAATAAATACTGACCAACTACTGACTGGACTGAATTCACACACGCTCTTAAAAAATCTAACAAATGTTAGAATTCACAACATTTTGTCTGAATGGCAAAGGCAACTGCTAGATTTTTAGGCAATTTGTTTTAAGAGGATCATGCAAGCCATGTCTAATGGTCAACTCTTTACAAGAGAACTTGCTAATAACAATGGATCCCTCTGACAAATAGATTTATGAATGTATACATTCATTTAAATGTTTACATTTCTTTTATTGGGGCACAACAATCCCAACACCAAGGAAGGAGGACTCTGTGGAGTCCCGATGATATCCTATGTCTGGAAGTGATGGACTGACAGGATAGAAATAGAAATAAGAGAAATAAGAGAAAGAGAAAGAAAGAAAGAAAGAGAGAGAGAGAGACAGAAAGAGAGAAAGAGAAAGAACGGAACAGAACAGAACAGAATAAAATAATAGAGTTAGAAGGGATGAAGAAGAGAGGAAATCAAACATTCAGATTTTAAGAGAAACTCAGAAGTTCCTGTGAATGACAGAAGAAGAATCACTATATTCATTTCCTCCACCAAAGTTAGAATGCATCTCTGAATTCAGAACAGAAAAGCTGAGGACTATTATAGCTCCCTAGGATATTCTTAAGCAATACAGGATTATAGCCCAAAGTTTCTCTTAACTATTAAAAATACCCAAGAATAATTTAAAACGGAAACTCTTCTTAATACTTAGAAATCATGTTATTTCCAATATGCAATAAGACACACAGTCATACAGCAACAATCCACCAATGTCCAAAGATGCCTTTCATTTGTAATTTTCATAATTAAAATCCTTCCCATGCACACACATATAAAGTTGCTTTATATCTGATAGATGCATATGGATGCATATATGAATACAGGATAGCCTTTTCATAACAGCTTCATGTGTGAATTTCTTGGAGCAAAGGAAGCTCAGGTCTACTGTACATACCTTGAAGTCAGCTTCTCTGGGCTGTGAGGGATTAAAACCAAGGTGCTAATCAAATTTTCTGCAGTTGTTTCACTTTGTGTCTCCATGAGGGTTCCTTATTTGCAGAAGGAAATCCAATTAGTACCTCAGTATTAATTCCATGGAGTCTAGAGAACTTGACCACAAGGTATAATTTCCTGTATCTACAGAAAATTACCATTTTTTTCCACACACAAAAATGCCAACACTCTTAACATACAGTATATTTCTAGCCCACACCATCTCCCGTTCTGTACTACCTTGTATGTAGTGTTTCGTCAAGTATGTCCCAAAAGTGCTTTTTCAAGAGGCGACTGGACTTTCTTGTTTTTCTTTGAAGACGTTTCGCTTGTCATCCAAGAAGCTTCTTGAGCTCTGACTGGATGGAGGGGAATGGAAGCTTCTTGGATGAGAAGCGAAACGTCTTCAAAAAAAAACAAGAAAGTCTAGTTGCCTCTTGAAAAAGCATATTTGGGACAACCATGACCTGGATGTCTGAGAACCTCCATAGACATTTTCCTCAAGTATATTTCTGTGTGTGGAATTTTACTGAAGTGCATGTTCTTGTGAACCAAATGATCTCCTTCAAAATTTAGAGGTGTGTTTTTAAGGATAACTGTCAGGTCGAAGCCATTTTAGTTGCGGTCTTTGGCCTACCACACTTGATACTATTTTAATATGTATTCTTTACTGTGGAGGGGGAATTGTATGAGGGCTGTTTGCATGTAGCCATAACAAATTTTTTCTTGAAAGCCAAGGTCATCCTTTGTCTCTGCACTCCTGCACCTGCATGGAAAGAGATGGATGGATTCTGCCAGCCTGGCAGTTGAAGATTGGTCAACGTGATGGACTTGGGTGTGGGGGCAAGGGCTTGAACTTTCAACTGGGTGGTGAAACCCAAGGGACTTCAGATTTGGGTTTCATCCAGATGTGCCAACATGGCTCTGTTAATAAATTGGAACTTTGAGGAATACTTTGCCTCGGACTCTGATTTAGGTTTGGATGCTATTTGGAACCCTGACACTAACACTATTTGCTACATTGCTGTATTTTAGTACCGAAAATATGAATGGAGTTGATTAATGGTAACAGTGCAGATCAATAAAACTCCACTCATCCTACTTATGCCATATAAAACTGTCAAGATCATGTGAAATGTTAATATCACTTTATAATGCCTTGGTAAGAGCACACTTGGAATATTGCATCCAGTTTTGGTTGCCACAATATTAAAAAAAAATGTTGAGACTCTTGAAAGAGTTCAGAGAAGAGCAACAAAGACGATTAGGGGACTGAAGGCTAAAACATATGAGGAACATTAGCAGGAACTGGGTATGTCTAGTTTAATGAAAAGAAGGACTAGGGGAGACATGATAGCAGTGTTCCAATATCTCAGGGGTTGCCATAAAGAAGAGGGGGGTCAACCTATTTTCCAAATCACGTGAGGGTAGGACAAGAAGCAATGGGTGGAAACTAATCAAGGAGAGAAGCAACCTAAAACTAAGGAGAAATTCCCTGACAGTGAGAACAATAAACCAGTGGAATGACTTGCTTTCAGAAGTTGTGGGTGCTCCAACCCTGGAGGTTTTTAAGATGAGATTGGACATCCATTTGTCTGAAATGGAATAGGGTTTCCTGCCTGAGAAAGGGGTTGGACTACTAGAAGACCTCCAAGGTCCCTTCCAATTCTGTTATTCTGTTAGCTAAGCTAATAATACCCGTGTTTCCTCGAAAATAAGATCCGGTCTTATTTTCTTTTCAGCCCCCAGATAAGCACCAGGTCTTATTTTCAGGAGAGGTCTTACCCGTTTACCTTAGGACCACTGCAGCCATTCCACCCACACACCAACACCTGTCGCACCATTGCCCAACTTCTTCTGCGGCCACTTGCAGCCAGACCCCACGTGGCTCATCACGCTGTTGTTGCTGCTTGCGGCAGGAGGTTGTGTGGTGCGTTGTGCCGTTGCGTGTGCGAGCCCCACCTCATACAATCAGATGGTGGGCGGGGCTTAACTAGGGCTTATTTTTGGGGTAGGGCTTATATTAGGCACAAGTGTGAAAATCAGGCTAGGGCTTGTTTTCGAGGTAGGTCGTATTTTCAGGGAAACGTGGTATAACTGCACTGACCAGCACTCTATCTTGTTTTTTTAAAAAAATAATCTTTAAGTTTTTTCCTTTAAAAACAACATATAAAACGGACATTCAAAACACACACATAAAACAAAAACAAACTGAATAGTAACAAATCTCTTTTACAGCTTTTCCATACTGTTTTCTTAACTATTTACAATTTACAATATTACTATCTTTATTTGACTATCACTATTACAGTATATCTTTCTTATATTCAGTAAATTGAGTCACCTATTTTGTTTTCAACAACTATTTCTTCCATTTTGTTTACATATATCTTTAATTATTTACAAATGAAATACATAGAAAGTAAAGAAGCAAGAGTCCATAGAGTTTCTTCATTAATAAACCTATTTTATAACAAAATGTGATATTTATTTTGTTTTAACCACTTGTACCATTTATCCCATGCCTCATAAAAGTCCGAATCATCTTTATCATGTATTTCCATTGTTAGTTTACACATCTCGGCACATTCTAAAAATTTTCTGACAACCATCGAGCGAGTGGGGGTATAGTCAGATTTCCAATTCTGTACGTATACTATCCTAGCCACAATAGTTATATGAAGTATTAAATATCTATCTTCTTATTTGTGTGTAAAAATTCATTAAATGTAACACAGTATGTTTATATTAATATAAGTAAAAACTATAGATTTAAAAGGCTATATAGATAATACGGATATAGTTGTTTATTATGGTAAAAAAAATGTAACTTAAAGTATGTAAAGTTCCGAGGATAGCTTATTGGAGTTAGGGGCTAAACAGAAAAGGCCAAAATGTTTATTTGTTGTTGTGTATGTCACTGTTGTATTGTTGTATAGTTTTGTGTATTTAATTAAAAAAATAAAAAAATATTTTAAAAAAAGTAGCAGAAATAAATAAATAAATATCTATCTTCTTTTTTAACTTTTCCCCTGAAAATTCCCAACAAGAACAGCTCTGGCTTCAACTCGATCGCCTGTTGTATAATTTGTTCTAGCACTCTGTCATTGAACTATAATTCCCATACATCCACACTCGGAGAGATCGTCAAAAGCTTTTCTTGTGAAATGAGAAATAAAAGTGTTCCCATTCCTCAGATGATACCGAAGCAAGATTGAGGACTGCACAGGCAGAAACTGCTTGGACGGTGTTGAGTCCAGATTGATCAATGGAGGCAGAATAAGAGTGAAAGCTTTGATGTGTGTCCATAACAAGAGTTGCCCATCCTCACTGGCACAGCGGGAGGAGGAGATAGAGGAGGGAGGTTAAGAGGAGGAGAAGAGTGTTTGACAGCCACCTGGTTTATATTTAGGATGACAAGTATGAAAGCTGCTCCAGGCTGTAAGTCGCCAGTAAGTGTGAAATCGATCCAGCAATTATTGTAAATATAGAGTGGAATTTTGAGGGGTTGCGAAGAATCTAAATGCTTTGGAAACCAGGTTTTTTTTAAGACCCAGGGAGAAAGAATAGCTAAAACTTAATAAGGAAAAAAAATCTCATGCCCTTTTGTAGTTATAGCTAAGTGCAATATTTAAATACAGGTCTGTTTGATAGCTATGCACATTTAGTCTTTGATGACAAAATTGGTAAATATTCAGGCACGGTTCGTACAGAAAGCTGTGATGGGGGAGGAGGCAGGGGAAAAAAAAAGAAAGAATAAGTCTTTCTTGAACAGAATGAAGCACGAAAGAGGCCCACCTGTGCAAGTAACCTCAAATCAGGCTGGAAAATTCCCTTTTCATAATTAATAAATGTAGAATATTGCTATTCATTAATGCAGCTGTGAAGAAAATATTGATTTCTGGCTAGGCTGCGGGTTGTGTGTGTGCGTGTGTAGCTTATATTTTTATGCCCCCCCCTTAGAAGCCGTTCTCTCTCGGGAACTCATTTAAACACACACACACACACACACACACACACACACACACACACACACACACACACCGAAGAGAACCCTAGAAATTTGCCAAGGGATCAGAAGAAAGCGTAAAAAAAAATTGGTCAGAGGGGAGATGGGAGCAACGTATTTTAAACTGGAATACAGGGCTGGAGAAAGAAACACTGCGCAAGTAATCCGGCTCAGTTGTTATTTAAATATTTGATTAATAATAGATTAGAGTGAGGCAGAAGAAAATTTATGCCAATTATTTTAAAGAGGCAAGACAAATTGTGGAAGGAGGAATAGAAAATTTCGAGAAATGTCCCCACCCTCACGCCATTCCCTCAGGTACAAAGGCCATTTTGAAAATCATGTCTGTTAGTCAGAGTTGGCAGTGAAATTTTCACCTAAATTGAATTTTCAAGGGAAATTTGAGGAGTTGTTCAAAACAAATTGGAAGCAAAGTAAATTGAGGGGACTCAAGCATATGAGACAACATGTCAATGGTTCAGAAATACATTCCAGGAATCTTCTGTCACTCCTGCATCAAAAACATCTTAGCCTCAGTAAGGATTTGCAGGTTTATGGAAGTGCCATGTGTCATAGTATCCAAAGAATGTTCTGGTTTGATCCTTTGCCATTCTCAGAAAACATGGATCTAGGATAAGATATTGCATGTACCAGCCCTTATTGTAAAATATTCATTCCTTTTCTAAACCTATTATAGATAGTCCTCGACTTATGACCACAATTGAGCCCAACATTTCTGTTGCTAAGCGAGACAGTTGTTAAGTGAGTTTTGCCTCATTTTATGACCTTTCTTGCCACAGTTGTTAAGTGAATCACGGCAGTTATTAAGTTAGTTACACGGTTGTTAAATAAATCCCCGTTGATGTTGCTTGTCAGAGGTCACAAAAAGGTGATCACATGATCCTGGGACACTGCAACCATCATAAATACATGCCAGTTGCCAAGCATCCGAATTTTGATCATGTGACCATGGGAATGCTGCAACAATTGGTCTATTTATTTATTTTATTTATTAGTGACATTTATATACTGCCTCACAGTGCAAGCACTCTCTAAGCGGTTTACACCAGTAAGCAATGTATATTTATATTGCCCGCAACAATCTGGGTCCTCATTTTACCTACCTCGGAAGGATGGAAGGCTGAGTCAACCTTGATCCGGTGAGATTTGAACCGCTGACCTGCGAATCACAGTCAGCTAAAGTGGCCTGCAGTACTGCCTCTAACCGCTGCACCACCTCGGTTGGGCTGAGAGAGAGTGACTGGCACAAAGTCACCCAATCCTCTTTCATACCTAAGGTGGGATCAGAACTCATAGTCCTGGTGATTGACCCAAAGTCACCCTGCCATGCTTAAGGCAGGACTAGAACTCACAGTCTCCTGGTTTCTAGGACAGTACCTTAGCCACGACACCAAATTGACAAAGCACTGCCACACTCTCACATTTTGAGACTCAACTATGCCCAACTTTATCATGCTCTGGAACACACCTTCAGCCCCACAATTTTCTTTTGAATGAAGTGAACCTTCTGCCCTCCCTCCCTCTCTCCCTCCTTCCACCTCCACTCTCCTTCCTTGGTCAGCCTTTCTTCAGCAGATCCGTGTAGATCAATGCAAAATTAATTAGAGTAATCAACTCGGCCGTACCGCGGAGATCATACACACAGGCTTCTCAGTGACTAATTGGTGATAACTGACAGGTGATGTCCCAAGTGTCTTAGAAGTATTAACACCCCCTCTTCTCTTCCCAGATTAATTATCTTTTCCCACCCACCACTCGATCAACCCCTTAGTTGCAGAGTGGGAGTACTGAGTTTAGCTAAGTGGTAGGAAAAGTAAGGTTTTACACTTAGACATGAAAAGACCAAATGCACAGGTATAGAATAGGTGGTACCTGACTCAACAGCAGTATTTGTGAGAGAGATCTACAAGTCCTAGTAGACAGCTACTTAAGTGTGAGCCAGCAGTGTGCTTCAGCTGCCAAAAAGGCCAATGCAATCCTAGGCTGCATCAACAGAGGGATAGTATCAAGAACATGTGAAGTGTTAGTACTGCTTTATACTGCAGTAGTAACGTATAGACCTGAAACCAGAAGTATTTTTGTTGGCCATAATGCCAGAGGGTTATCTCCGGGACCGCATTCTGCCTCATACTTCCCTTCGACCGGTTAGGGCCCACAGAGTTGGCCTCCTCCAGGTCCCGTCGGCCAAGCAATGCCGGCTGGCGGGCCCTAGGGGGAGAGCCTTCTCTGTGGCCGGCCCCGCGCTCTGGAACCAACTTCCCCCAGAGACCCAAACTATCCCCACTCTGCTGGCCTTCCGAAAAGCCGTTAAGACATGGCTTTTCCTGCAGGCTGGGGGTAAAGCTTAATCCACTCGAGCTCACCCCCAAGTATGTATGGTTGTTGAATGGTTGTTCGATTTTTTTATACTGTGTTTTTAAATTTTTATATTTGTTTTTAATTAATATTTAATATTTGGTTATTCTTGTATTTTTCTCTATTGTACGCCGCCCTGAGTCCTTCGGGAGTTGGGCGGCATATAAGAATACAAAATAAATAAATAAATAAATAAATAAATAAATAAATAAATAAATAAATAAATAAATAAATAAATAAATAAATAAATAAATAAATAAATAAATAAATAAATAATGATAAAGGGACCACATATTTAGTTTTGCATATACTGACAGCAGCAAGGATTCTATTTGCAAAATACTGGAAAAATGAGACTGCTCCACCAGATGAGGATGTAATTTGGAAAATCTTCGATTGTGCTGAGATGGATAGACTGACTTTAAAAATAAAAGATAAAGAAGACACAGAATATTACTTGATATGGAATAGATTTTATGAGTGATTAGAGAGAAGAGGTAGAAATTAGATGAGGAAAGATTATGTATGAATTAAATATAAAGACAGTTTATAACTATAAATATGCCAATATATTTAACAGAATTATAAATAAGCTAATATAAAAAGAAATTTAGCCAAGTATACCAGTATATGTTACCAGTATATGTGTCAATATTTTTACTGTCATTTCCTTGTTCTTCTTTTGTAAATGATATACCCTGACAACACACTGTATTCAAAATGTTTACGAATAAAAAAATAAAAAATATTATATATATACCCGTGTTTCCCTGAAAATTAGACCCCACATACCGTATTTTTCGGAGTATAAGACGCACCTTAGTTTTAAGGGAGGAAAATAGAGGAAAAAAATCTGCCTACCAGGTATTCATCTGGCTAGCGTCCTTAGTCTGCTCAGCTTCAGCACATTATTTTATCCCCTGGTTAGGACTTAAAAAAACCTTCTTCTGAGAGAGTAACAATGAAAGAGCCTCCAAGCCAGTAAGAGCTGGGAAGTTCATTAGCACCTGGTTAGAGCTAGAAAAAAACTTATTCGGAGCAAGTAGAGCAATGAAAAAGACTTAGGGCTGGAAAAACATTCTTCAGAGAGAGTAACAATGAAAAAGCCTGCAAGGTAAGAGCTGGGAAGATGGTTAGCACCTAGTTAGGGCTGGAAAAAAAGCTCCGAAAAAGCTACATTCAGAGTATAAGACGCACCCAAATTTTCAGCCACTTTTAGGGAGGAAAAAGGTGTGTCTTATACTCCAAAAATACGGTACATACATACACACACATACTGCAGTAGTAAGACCACACTTGGAATACTGTGTTCAGTGTTGGTCACCACAATACAAAAGGACGTGGGGACTGTAGAAAGAGTGCAGAGAAAAGCAATAAAGATGTTTAGGGAACTGGAGGCTAAAATATACAATGACCGGTTGTGAGATATGGGTATGTCCAGTCTAATAAAGAGAAGGACTAGGGGTAACATGATAGCAGTTTTCCAATGTTAGCGGGGCTGTCACAGAGAGGAAGGGGGTCAACCTATTCTCCAGAGCACCTGAGGGCAAGACATGAAGTAATGGATGGAAGCTTATCAAAGGAGATCCAACCCAGAATTAAGGAGGAATTTCCTGACCGTGAGAACTATCAGTGGAATGGCTTACTTTCAGAAGTTGTGAGTGTTCCACCAATGGAGGTCTTGAAGAAGAGATTGGACAGCCATAAGAGCCAAGGTGGCGCAGTGGTTAAATGCAGCACTGCAGGCTACTGCTAGTTCAGCAGTTCAGCTGTTCAAATCTCACCGGCTCAAGGTTGACTCAGCCTTCCATCCTTCCGAGGTGGGTAAAATGAGGACCCAGATTGTTGTGGGCAATATGCTGAACTCTGTAAACCGCTTAGAGAGGGCTGTAAAGCACTATGAAGCGGTATATAAGTCTAAGTGCTATTGCTATTTGTCTGGAATCGTATCGGGCCTCCTCCTTAATCGGGGGATTCTACTAGAAGACTTAAAAGGCCCCTTCCAACTTCGTTATTCTATACTTCTGCAATTCTGTAAAGTGTTTTTTGCATTTGCTGGCCCAAGGCTGTTGTCGTCTTACATCTGACTCACCAACAGGGGAAATGGAAATTATTGGGGGAACTTTTGCTTTGCCAGTTCAAACTTGTAAAGTTCACATTTATAGTCTTTTTTTATCGTTCCAGCCTTTGCTGTTTCTAGCTGGGGTGCTGTTGGCCCAGTTCACATCTTGTGAAACTCCTGGTAATCATACCATCAAGTAGCAGACAGATTCAGCAAGGTTGAATGTGCTACGGAATAGTTTGAAACTCAGAAGTCCTTCAGTGACATTGGAGTGACAGCTGTTTTAAGACAAGCGGAAGGATTTACCACTTTGCAAAGCACACAGCAGTAACAATTGCTAGCACAGGAACGCACATCCTCATACACAGCCTTTGCTGAAGATAGAGAGAAGAGAAAAAATTATCCGTTACCGCCATCGGAGTCTTCAGACGAATGTTTCTGGAATGACTGTTCATTTGATTTGTGAGATTGATTTGATTTGTGAGATTTATATACCGCCTCACAGTGCAAGCACTCTCTAGCGGTTTACACCAGTAAGCAATGTATATTTATATTGCCCCCAACAATCTGGGTCCTCATTTTACCTACCTCGAAGGATGGAAGGCTGAGTCAACCTTGAGCCGGTGAGATTTGAACTGCTGACCTGCGGATCACAGTCAGCTAAAGTGGTCTGCAGTACTGCCTCTAACCGCTGCACCACCTCGGCTCTTCATGATATCAAGATTTAAGATATCAAGACCTATTCAAGATGCTTACAATTGCATTAATATATAAAACATTGTGTGAGGACAGGATTATGCTACCTTAATTACTCAGAAGGCCACATTTGAGGAAAATGATGCCAACATGCATTCCAAAAAGAAGGCCGGATCAAGACAAAAAGCTATACTTGATTCACGTCTATGGAGATTCTTAGTCATCCATGTCATGGTTGACTCAAAGGTGCTTTTTCAAAAGGCAACTGGACTTTCTTTGTTTTTCCTTGAAGAAGTTTCACTCAGGGGTGGGTTCTGGTTTCTCCCACTGCCGGTTTGTTCAGGGGCGCGCCGTGCGCATGCACAGTACTTTAAAAAAGCTTCTATGCATGCGCAGAAGCTAAAAACAAGATGGCGGCGCCTATGGTACTGCCGGGAGAAGAGGCTCGGGGCGTGGCAGGCCTGGGTCACTGCCGGTTCTAGTTACCCAGGCTGCCAAGTTGCTACCAGTTCTTTAGAACCGGTCCGAACCGGAAGGAACCCACCTCTGGTTTCACTTCTCATCCATGAAGCTACTTGGATGAGAAGTGAAACGTCTTCAAGGAAAAGCAAAGGAAGTCCAGTTGCCTTTTGAAAAAGCACCTTTGAGATAAACTTGATTTAATTAAAATTAATGAAAAGATATCAATAAACTTTAAAATAGTACAGGTAGTCCTCCGCTTACAACGGTTCATTTAGTGATGGTTCACAGTTAAAACAGCACTGAGAAAAGTGACTGATGGCCATTGCAGCATCCCCATGGTCACGTGATCAAAAGCCAGATGCTTGGCAGTGTCCCGGGGTCATGTGATCAACTGTTGCAACCTGACAAGCAAAATCCACGGGGAAGCCAGATTCACTTAACAACCATGTTACTAACTTAACAGCTGCAGTGACTCACTTAACAGTTGTGCCAAAAAAAGGTCGTAAAGCAGGACAAAACGTCCTTAACAAATGCTTCATTTAACAACATAAATTTGGGCTCAATTGTGGTTATAACTCGAGGACTACCTGTACATCATACTATCATTGTTATCTGACTCGTAAGCAAAATTCTCTAGTGAAAAGTTCAAGAAGTTTAGAAAGTTATAGGATTATTTCCCATGCATTTATGCTGTTACATAAAAAATTGTCATTTGGTGGCCATGTTGGGAAGCGTACCACAGAAACACCATACAAAGTCCTGGATGCCACAGGTTGTTCATCCCGGGTTCAGGCATGATAGAGTGCCTTTTACCTCAATTATCTCTCTAAGCATTCAGTTAAAGATCAAGTGGGAATTTATTATGCAGTGACCCAAGACAGGGCACTCTCAATATGGGGGTTCCAATTTTGAGATTTCTTTCACACGTCTTCTTGGCTTTTGCAAATTGTTAGCAGGGGAGAGGAAGAGCTCATTTTCTTTCCAGGCTTTTGTTGGAGACCCCATTTATAAACCAATGAGCATCCTCCCCCCAGTTGTTCAACACAGTTGAACTGAATAGTTCAGAGAGGAAATAATGAGAAATAATAGTGGAGTGTGTTTTCATTTTTATTCAGCAAACGCCAATGTTTCAATGATCCAAAATGTGTGTTATTAGGGGAAGGTAAATGCTGGTACTCACACACCTACGCATGATCAAGAGCACCTTTCCTGTTAAAAAAATGTCTAGAAAGGGATATAGTTTAGGGGAGCATGCCCAGAAATGCAAGTAGTGGGGAAAATAGTATTGTGAAAATTGGGAAATGCTTTAAAAATGATGGCTCCTTGGTGCTCTCTGAGCTTGGTTGTTTTCTTGCAGATGTTTCATTACCCAAACTAGGTAACATCATCAGTGCTAGCAGTGCTAGGATGATGTTACCTAGGTTTGCATAATGAAACATCTGCAAGAAAACAGCCAAGCTTGAAGATCATCAAGGACCCTTCATGTCAACCCTGAGCTACAAATATTATCCTTTATTGGCTTTAAAAATGGCTGCATATGTTTAGATTATGTACCATAGTTATGTTAGCAGAAAAACCCACAAAACTGTTTCCTCCTCCTCCTCCTCCTCCTCCTCCTCTTCCCCAACCCTGCCCCCCCCCCCTCGGTTAGCTCAGCAGTTATTTTGCTTAGCCAGTAGATTGTGAGCTTGAAGAGGGAGAGGCCATTTATATTCGTCTACAATATGGAGACCCTTATTGGGTCTCCCGATCTTTGATCTTGATTGGGTTGTCCTAAATTATATTATTGGATTTATTGGAACTTGGTACATTTTCCTAAATTACATTATTACATTACAGCCTAGAAATAGACATTGTGGCTCTTATTGGATTTTAATATTGGTATCAGACTGAATATTTTATTTTGATTTGCCAGCTGTAACTTATGTTTTGAAGCTTTTTGCTATTGATGTTTTATAGATTATTGTAGGCAGCCTTGAGAGAGATTTTAAAGACTGTCTATTCATTTGAAAATAATCTGTGTGTGTGTGTGTGTGTGTGTGTGTGTGTGTGTGTGTGTGTATGTGAAGATTTTCTTTTGTCTTCACAAAATTTCCATATTGCCCGTGTACTTTCAAGCATAAATTCACAATCAAATGAGAACTCAGACTTTTAACTTTGTATAGTTGATTTTTTTAAAGGATATATCAAGATTCTTGACTTTATGATCATGCAACGGACATTTGATAATAGCTTGTTGCTAAATTGGTTTTGAAAATACTCTCAGATTTACAAGTTTACAGAAGTCATCATACTGAATGCTGTCTGAGGAAGCTTGGATGTCTCTCAACTCTGCACATTGATAGACTTCTACTGCTTCTGAATCTGCTCCTGTAGGCCTTGGCAATAACTTTGACCTTATCTACTGGATGATGGCTCTGTGGCAAATGAAGTTCTCATGGATGACATCAACCAATTGGAGCACATGATTTAACTTCTTCAACCTTGCAAAATGATATCAGGCTCTATTTCCTGTTTCCATGGTTCAGCTTCTCTGGCTAACTTGGTGGCCAATGCAACCATCACATAGACCAGCAACTGTTGGAGGCATCCTGTCTCTACTCTCATCCCATCTCAACCTTTTATCCCACCTCTCTATGATCCTTAATAATTACAGCTCCGAGTCAATAGCAATTAAGGCTAACAGCCACTCAACGGAATTGACACAAATTATTTTAATTTTATGTTTTCATTGACCAGGACGGTGCCCTCTTTTCTCACTCTTTTATTCCCCTTTGGAAGGGATAAAGGTGAGAAAGGATTAGACAGAAGAGGAGGAGGGAGAAGGGAGGAGAAAGGATGGTAAAACCGACACATAATTAATTACTCATCTAGCACCAACTGGCAAGTTGAACACCCACTTACAGATAATTAATTCTCACCCTTACACACACACTTTCTCATCAATTGTCTGAAAATAAATGATAGGGTCACTCAGGTTGCCACAAGTTTTTTTTTTTAAACTTCCTACGGTCTCTGCTTGAAACATATCTCAGCACTGGGGAATAGGAAGTGCGGTAGAATGGTGAGATGGAAGTTAAAATCTCTCTTCGGCTTCGATGCTCACATGCAGTGCAATCTTTAGCACGTCTACATAGAAATCAGCTGCAGGAAATCCAATTAGGACTTTCTTTCAGGAAATAAAGTATGGGATTGTTCTTGAGCCTGTCTCTTATCCTTTCCTCTAACAAAGCTCATAAAAGTGCAGAGGAGAGCAACCAGGATGATCAGGGGACTGGAGACTAAAACATATGAAGAACGGTTACAGGAACTGGGCATGGCTAGTCTAGTGAAGAGAAGGATCAGAGGAGACATGATAGCAGCGTTCCAATATTTGAGGGGCTGCCACAGAGAGGAGGGGGTTCAACCTATTTTCCAAGGCACCCGAAGGCCAGGGATAATGGATGGAAACTGAACAAGGAGAGATTCAACCTGGAAATAAGGAGTAATTTTCTGACAGTGAGAACAATCAACCAATGGAACAGAAGTTGCCTTCGGAAGTTGTGGGAGCTTCATCATTGTAGGCTTTCAGGAAGAGATTGTACTGCCATTTGTCGGAAATGGTGTAGGGTCTCCTGCTTGGGCAGGGGATTGGACTAGATGACCTACAAGGTCCCTTCCAACTCTGTTAATCTAATCTAATGTAATCTAATCTAATAGATTGTTGCAAGGTTGAAATGGAAGGGGAAGGGGCCAAATTTCAGAAATTGGTCTATCTGGGTACTACTTGAAGGAGGGAGGCAGAACCCCTGAAGCTGTTAGGTATAAATAAGATTTGGAAACAATATACAGGTAGACCTCGACTTATGACCACAATTGAGTCAAAAAATTCTGTTTTTGAGCAAGACAGTTGTTAAGTCACTTTTGTCCCATTTTACAACCTTCCTTGCCACAGTTGTTAAATGAATTGCTTCAGTTGTTAAGTTCGTAACGTGGTTGTTAAGTGAATCTGGCTTCCCCATGGAGTTTGCTCATCAGAAGGTAGCAAAAGGTGATCACCCAGGACATTGCAACCGTCATAAATATGAGTCAGTTGCCAAGCGTCTGCATTTTTATCATGTGACCACATAGAGAAGCTGCCATGGTCATAAGTGTGAAAAACAGTCATAAGTCACTTTTTTCAGTGCTGTTGTAACTTTGAACAGTCACTGAACGAACTGTTGTTAAGTTGAGGACTACCTGTAGTAGGTTTGGTGAAGAGTCAACAAGGGTAAATAGTAGCTTGTTAATTTAAAGAAATTAGCAATAGCAATAGCCCTTAGACTTATATACCGCTTCACAGTGCTTTACAGCCCTCTCTAAGCGGTTTACAGAGTCAGCATATGGCCCCCAACAATCTGGGTCCTCCTTTTACCCACCTCGGAAGGATGGAAGGCTGAGTCAACCTTGAGCCTGGTGGGATTCGAACTGCCAAATTGCAGGCAGCCGGCAGTCAGCAGAAGTAACTTACAGTACTGCACTCTAACCACTGCGCCACGGAGGCTCTGGCAATTGCTGGCGATTTACAAATTGTTCTTACATTTGTTGGTATGTGTACTCTTTTTACTTATTCATATTATGGACAAAGGGTGGCAGAGGACAAAAAGGTGCAATCTATTATGTTTATCCCTTTCCCTTCCTGCTAGAAGCTTAATGAAATACAGGGTGTTCCTCCTATTTCAACCATAACCTTGCAAAGTGGATTTTTAAATTTTTTTTTTGTTTTAAAATAAGATTTAGAGAAAGCGATTGCAAGCATCTGGCTTAACCAGGGTGTGAGCACTGATCTCGCTTGCAAAAGTGGGCAGAGGAAGATTTGGGAAAATGCAATTGGAAAAGGCAGCGGTCACTTCAATTTCTTATTCCTCGGCTTGAATAATTCCAAGAATGAACATCTTCAGCAACAGACCAGGAGCGTACAACTATGATAAATAATAATTTCTAGCGTTAATTTCAGGGCAACCTGTTCTTGCATTTGTATCTGGGCCAGAAAGTGTAAGGGAAACAATAACCAGCAAATTAGGTCAGAGGGAAAAAAGAAAAAAGGGAAAAGGATGGATTTTTTTTTTCCAAAGGCAATCCAGTCCTAGCCATCCACATATTCACTTCCTTTCTCAAATGTCGGGCTGGGCCCTCAGGCTTCCCTGCCCCTCCACCTTTGTTTCTGTCTGCACCAAAGCTTCTAAGGCACGCAGGAGCCTGATCAATAGACCCACAGCCTTTCCATGGATCATACATGCAAAAGCAGATTTCTGGGATCAATGAAGAGGAGGGGGAAACGCAGCCCATCGGATGAACCGTTTCCATGGCAACGAGGCCTGTTCCTTCCCCTCCACGCAACAAGCTGAACTGTCCGAATCTCCTTTCCTCCCTGGGGTGCTGGCTGGAGGTGCCAAAATATTAGTGGATGTTGAATTTTAATCTCTCTCTCTCTCTCTCTCTCTCTCTCTCTCTCTCTCTCTCTCTCTCTCTCTCTCTCTCTCTCTCTCTCCCTCTCTCTCTCTCTCTCTCCCTCCCTCCCTCCCTCCCTCCCTCTCTCTCATATTATAATTTCCCCATCCGATGAAAGGAGAGGAGAAAGATATATATTTCTGAATACCAACTTAGTTTCATTTCCAAATTTGAAATGATACCTTAGGTCAGTGATGGCGAACCTATGGCACGGGTGCCACAGGTGGCACGCGGAGCCATATCTGCCGGCACGCGAGCTGTTGCCCTAGCTCAGCTCCAGCGCGCATGTGCGTGCCTGCCAGCTGATTTTCGGCTCACGCGGAGACTCTGGGAGGGCGATTTCGGCCTCCGGAGGGCCTCCATGGTGGCGGGGGAAGTGTTTTTGCCCTCCCCAAACTCCAAGAAAGCCTCTGGAGCCTGGGGAGGGTGAAAAACGGGCCTACTGGGCCCACTGGAAGTCGAAAAACGGGGAGTGGGAGATGTCGCGCACGCATGCGCAGGGGGGTGGGGTGAGTGGGGGGTTTTGAATTATGGGTGTAGGCACGCATGTGTGTGCGATAGCGCGCGTACACACTATTTCGGCACCCGAGGAAAAAAAGGTTCGCCATCACTGCCTTAGGTATTCTCCATCCTTTCCCTTTTCAGATTTTTTTTTGCATACCTAACTTTCATCTTCAATACATTTTTTTGCATCGTTTCCTCCATAACAGGGGTCTCCAACCTTGGCAACTTTAAGCCTGGCGGACTTCAACTTCCAGAACTCCCCAGCCAGCAATGTGCAAGCATGCATTACCACCACCACCATCTTCCTTTCATCCAAAGCAAAGACATGAAGACTTTTTAAAAGGTGTTGTTCTGAAGTTTCCTAGCAAAGAACTTCTCCAAAAATCCTTGATGTCACCATGCTTAGGAGTTGGCTTTTTCAGTTTCATTTAAACACACACACACACACACACACAGAGAGAGAGAGAGAGAGAGAGAGAGAGAGAGAGAGAGAGAGAGAGAGAGAGAGAGAGAGAGAGAGAGAGAGAGAGAGAGAGAGAGAGAGAACAGAATACTGCAATCCTGCGTTTAATTTGGAAATTCTCTATCTTCAGGACTGAAAGGCAATAGGAGTGAAACTAAAAGAACACATGAGATGTTTACTCATATTCTCATGTTTTGTTATTCCAACGAAATAGATGTCTCTCTATATATTTTTCTTTCAAATAGATTAAATCAAAGAGAAATTGCACATCCTGCTCATGTGATATGGTAAGCCAGGATTCAGGCCAATTTTGATTTATCCCAAAGGAGACAGAAAAGCTTACTTGATCCTCTATCTGGTATAAACAACTATAGGCAAACAGAAACAACCTATTTAAATTGTGTACAGGTAATCCTTGAGTTATGACCACAACTCAAGACCAACATTGCAGTTGCTAAGCAAGATGGTTGTTATGTGAATCGTGCCCAATTTTATGACCTTTATTGACATGGTTGTTAAGCGAATCACTGCAGTTAAGTAAGTCTTATGGTTCATTAAGCAAATCTGGATTCCCCCACTGGCTTGGCTTGTCAGAAGCCAGCTGGGAAGGTCATAAACAATGATCACATGACTTCAGGATGCTGCAAGCATCTTAAACACATGCCCAGATTTTGATCACATGATTGTGGGGATGCTGTGGTAGTCGTAAGCGTGAGGCACAGTGATACGTCACTTTCTTTGGGTGTCGTTGTAACTTCGAATGGTCACTAAATGAATGAATGGTTGTAAGTTGAGGACTGTGTGTATAGCAAGCTGCAAGCTGCATATAGATGTTGGAAGAAAAATCCATCTGCTTCAGTTCCAAACTGGGAGAAAGATGCTGGAAACAACATGGAGGATGGAGGCTGATTGGAAAGAAGGTCCATTTATTGAACAGAACCACAAAGACAGTGTGCAGTTCTGGGTCAGCTGAACAACTAGCTAGATGAGTGCCAGGATTTTATACAGGTCCTGAAATGCTGCTGGGGAGGGAGGGTTGTGCAATGAAGGGGCTTGTGTTCTTTTTTCCCCCTCCAAGTTTTTTATTTTGTTTTACATATATGTATCAATGCATGAACAGTGTGGCACCTGGGTGTCATACATTCAAATGCAAATAAAACTAGTAGAATTAATCATAGTTATAACATTCACCCAACTGATATAGGGATTTGTGTTCTGAAAGGGTGTTGGGCAATTCCTATTGTGGCTAATGGCTTTCGTTCTGTGCTGGATCTTGGGTCAGGGGCTGCTTTCTAATCCTATCATTCTGTCTTTGTTAGCTGTACTGCAAGGAGTTTTGAAATATCCTGTCTTTTTTTTTTAAATTTTATGTATACACAAAAACATAACATAACATACAAACATGTAATATTAGGAATCTTAGTTCCTATCTTAAATACAGTTGAAGATCAGGTCATCAAATTTCATACACATATACTATAAATATTTATCTTCTTTTCTATATCCGTAATTACTATATGCTCTTCTATACATACACATTTGTTTTCTGTTCTATTTTATTTAATTGCTTACATCTGTATAAATTTAATAATTGGTATTTACACATTCTATACTCTATTACCCCTGTTCTTTAACCATTCATAAAATCTATTCCATGTTAAATAATATTCTGATTCCTCCTTATCTTTTAGTTCTTTCGTCATCTTATCCATCTCAGCGCAGTCAAAAAAAATACTTATAATTTCTTCTTCATTCGGTATGTCATTATGTTTCTATTGTGTTGCCTATACTAATCTAGCAGCTGTCACTATATGTATTATTAAATAATATATTTCTTTCACATAATTACCCAATATAATTCCCAATAAAAAGATTTCTGGCTTCCAATCAATGTGATCTTTTATTATTTCTTCTATTATTTTTCTAATTTTAACCCAAAATCCTTTTGCTTTCTCGCATGTCCACCACAGATGATAATATATGCCATATGTCTTTTGACACGAAATATCCTGTCTTGAATGGATTTCTCTGCCTGCAGTATTTGCTTCAGGAAATGCTGTGTGAATGGGTTCCCAATTCTTCTGAAACAGAAAGACAGAATTTTGAGACTTCAAACCACTCCAACTATTTAGTGCTTTTTGCTGAATTCTTCTACTACAGCAAGACAATGTTTGTATTCCTGTCTTTGGCACTAAAATAAAAAACAGTCCTTCTGTCATAATATCATTATAGATCGATAAAGTACTTATAGTCTGCCTGGCAAGGAAGCTGGATCTGGGCAATCACCCTGATTTTCCCTCCTTTTCTCCCCTTCACCTCACCTCAGTTTAAATCTTCCATCACTTTAGCCACCCCATATATCTGTTGGAGTGAGCTTTAGCTCACAAAAGCTGATGTCTTTTCATAAAAATGTTGTAGTCTGAAAAGGTGTGATCAGACTCCTGGTTTTTGTCTGTTGTAATATCATAATTCCTGTATTCTGTAACAATGAATGAAGCCTCCTTCCCTCCCTCCCTCCCTCCCCCTCTATCCTTCCTTCCTTCCTTCCCTTCCTCCCTCCCTCCTTCCTTCCTTCTTTCCTTCCCCTCTTTCTCCCTTTTCTCTTTCTTATTACCCTTTTCCCCTTCCTCCCTTCCTCTTTCCCTTTCTGCTGACAGGCTGGTTGCTGCTTTGGTTATGTCATAGAAAGACAGATAGGAATAATATGCAGTTATTTGCATTTTTAAAATGTTTGTGTCTTTAGGGGCATAGGCAGGAAAAGGTTTCTCTGAATGTAAATGCTAAAGTAAATAGAGGTTTAAGGAGGTTGTCAAAATGACAGCCATGTCTTCTTGAGATTGCTGAATTCAGTGTAAAAACAATGTGCATGCATCCAATTACTTAGATGTTACCCATGCATGAATTAACTGGAATAAGCATAGAAAGAGAAGAGGTAATGATAACCACAACTGGCTAAAGCCTCCCCCTACACACACACACACACACACGCCAAGTGCAGTGCAACAGTGCTAAATGCCTCTAGTGGTGACTAAGGAAACAGGATGCTCACCTATGCTTACATGCATTGAAACACAGATAAACATGTATGCTCAGCCTTCTCATCTCACCTCCCCCTTGCCAGCATCAGGAGTTTTAGGAGTGGTACGATACAACAAGTGGGCAATTTGCAGATTTTAAGCCACAGGCAAGTTCCCAGCCCCATTTTCCTCTCACGATTACACTGTTGAAGAGCAATTTGAGTCAAAATACACTGTCTTCTTTAAAAAAATAAGTCGGAATTGAGCAAAGTTTGCAGTGTCCTCAGACTATTTTATATACTTCCGGATCACTCCTGGAGTAAGCAGGGGTAAAACGTTCAGCTTGGTTTGGGAGGGGAGTTGTTGGGGTGTTCTGAGTTCTTTATTGTTTCACACCTATTGAGGAAATCTTGTCAGACTGAGGACTCCACTATTTCCTTCTACAATATACTCTGTGAACTGTTAGAGAGGGGCTGTCTTCACCCTCTTTCTCTCACACATAATATATAGGCTGAGTCGCCTCTTACTCCTCTGGAATGGCCCCCTCCCTCCTGGGAATCTTCACTACATTCCATGACATCTTCACAGGATTTAGCCACCAAGGCCTCGTCATCTTTGTAGGCCTTTTCTGCAGTCTTTCCGGTTCCTTTTATCTCTCCACTTCCCTTAAACATGGTCCCCATCCTGCTGGGGAGCAGGAACATACAGTAGGTCTTGCACGAGATTTCATTCACTTCCCTAAAGTGTACAGAGAGGACTCCAGAAAAGCACAAAGGCTACGTGAGTGACAATTTGGTCCACATACTCTGTAGAACAGGGGTGTCCAACCTTGGCTTGACTACAGGGGTGGGTTCCTACTTACCTCGCTGCCGGTACACTTCCTCCCACGCCGCATGCGCAGTGGCAAAAAATCCAAAAAAAATAAATAAAATTAATAAACGCCAAAAACAAGATGGCGACCACATGCACAGTGCCATAAACTCAGCTTCAGAAGAAGAAAAAAATGTAAAAAAATTCCCCAAAAAATTCCAAAAAAAGATGGCGGCGCCCACGGACCGGCACCGACCAAACCGGGTCAGTGACGTCATTGTGACATCACCAGCGGGTCGCTACCAGTTCGCCCGAACCAGTCTGAACCGGGAGGAACCCACTCCTGCTTGACTATGTGGGGAATTCTGGAAGTTGAAGTCCACAAATCTTAAAGTTGCCAAGGTTGTCCCAAAAATGCTTTTCAAAAGGTAACTGGACCTTCTTGTGTTTTTTTTCTTTGAAAACATTTTGCTTCTCATCCAAGAAGTTTCTTCAGTTCTTAGATAAGAAGCTAAGTATTTGCAAAGAAAAAATTAAGAAAGTCCAGTTGCCTTTCATAAAGCACCTTTGGGACAACTATGATCTGGATGATTGAGAATCTCCAGAGATGTTGCCATTAAGGTTGGACACCCCTCTTGTACAGCTTAGGAAGTCATAAACAAACTTTTGTCCAGCTTCCTATCTGTCAGACAAGACTTCCTTCCCAAGCCTACGATTTCTTACCTATCTCCTTCAAAGTTTCCCAGGAGTATCGCGCAAATTAATTAGATAATGCATTTAAAGAGCTTTGGAAATGAAATGTGTGGTAGAATGGCAGCCGAGATCTTTAACATATTAGATGAAAAACATTGTTGTGGTTTATAATTCTAACTCTAATTCTATTGTCAGTTTCTGCTATCATCCACCCCGACCTTTCTGATTCTGTCTAATTGCCTGCTTTGCTAGATGTTTTTCAGAAAAGGAGCTCTTATTGCTGAACTTTATAGGGATTATTGGATGCTGATTATCCCCCCCCCCAGGTTATCCTCCTGCTTCGGGGGGGGTGGACTAGATGACCTACAAGGTCCCTTCCAACTCTGTTAATCTGTTAATCAAAGAGAGAAGCAGCCTGGAATTAAGGAGAAACTTCCTAACAGTGAGGAGGACAATTAACTAGTGAAACAGGTTGCCTCCAGAAATCATGGGCACTTATTTATTTATTTATTTATTTGTGAGATTTATATACCGCCTCACAGTGCAAGCACTCTCTAAGCGGTTTACACCATTAAGCAATGTATATTTATATTGCCCCCAACAATCTGGGTCCTCATTTTACCTACCTCGGAAGGATGGAAGGCTGAGTCAACCTTGAGCCGGTGAGATTTGAACCGCTGACCTGCGGATGACAGTCAGCTAAAGTGGCCTGCAGTACTGCCTCTAACCACTGCGCCACCTCGGCTCTTTTTATGGATGGTTTTAGAAGAGTCTAGACCAGGGGTATCAAACTGGCAGCCCATGGGCCGGATGCGTCACGCACAGATCACAGCCACCCCAGATCCGCAAAGGCAAAAAAATGTCGCAATACCTCACATGACATCAACGTGATGTAGCAAGTTTGACACCTATGGTCAAGACAGTCACTTATCTGAAATAGTACAGGTTCTCCTGCTTGAGCAGGGGGCTGGACTAGAAGACCTCCTAGGTCCCTTCCAACTCATTCATTCATTCTAAATCTTAAGGCAGCAACTTGGAAATACTTAAGAGTTGAAGTCCACACTCTTAAAGTTGCCAAGATGGAGAAACACTACTCTACATTTATTTTATAAGACTTCTGATGGATAGGAATTTTCCTATCAAAGAGGTGATTTAGGATCTTGCTCAGGGGCGGGTTCCTAATTTTTTACTACCACTCTGTGGGTGTGGCTTATTTTGTGGGTGTGGCTTGCCAGCCATGTGACCGGGTGGGCGTGGACCTTGGGAGCTTGGCAGCGGCTGGAGAAGTGGGGGGCATTGCCCACCCGCAACGCAGCCCCCCGCAGCGGGAGCAACAAGACTGCGGCAGCGGTTCTTCTAGGAGGCTCCATCCGGCCTGAATGCTTCTCCCCATTCGATGATCCTAGGCTCCTGCCGCCGTTCCCCCTCCCCTCAGCAGCTCGAGAAGCCTCGAACGTGCGAAAATGCCTAGGATCATCACCGCGCATTCATGGCTTCTCGGACTGCTGAAGGGAGAGGAATGGAGATAGCTCCTGCCGCCCGATCTTTCAGCATCTCACACGCTCCCTCAGCCATCCTCCCCTGCTTGGACTCACTGTGGGGTAGGAAGGCAGCGCATGCACAGTGCCAGAAGCTCAGCTTCTGGGCATGCGCAGAAGAAATTTTTTAAAAAATATTTTAAAAAACATTTTTTAATGGCGGCACCCAGGCACTGGCAACCGACCGCACCGGTACTGTGACATCACTAGCGGGCCGCTATTGGTGCTATAGAGTGGACCGCACTGGTAGGAACCTACCACTGATCTTGCTTCTTTGAAGTCATTCTTACTTAGAAAATAAAACCGAGATTCAATTCTCATTAACAAAATATTTATTTCAGTACAAAAGTAACAAAAGAATATAAACCTTAAATAAGCTACATTTTCTCAGCTAAGAATTCACATCTGCCTCGAGGCTCAGATGAGAAGAAGGTAGGAGGAGACAAACTCCTGGAATGCACACATGCGTAGTAAAACATATCACATGTCTGCTTGATTAGAAAATACAGTAAACCTAGAAACATGCAGAGGTGCTCAACTGGCAATGTCCACATCGTGACAACTTCAAACTATGAAAAGCAAAAGACTTAGAGATTTAAACAATCTTGTGAGATTTGGGACAATTTTGATGCCGTGCGCCCACAACTTGACAATGTTGCTAACCCTGACTTACCAGATCCAAGAGAAAGACAGTCATGTCTCAAATGGGGGAGCAGGGCTGGTTTCCTTCAAACTTTTAGGGTTCTCGCATTACAACAGGAGATCAAAAATATACAAGGTCTGAACATGGAAAATACTTTTGGGACCAGAAGAAAACACATTGATTCTTTGCCAGAGCTTCTGGCACTGGGCCCAAAGAGTGTTTAAAATGTTGCTTCCCCTCCACTTCTACCCCTTCATTTTTATTCTCCCTTTGAGAGCCAGAAGGAAGTAAATTTTAAAAGACAGTTGTGTGGAAATTAGCTCCTTTTTTCGCTGATAGTTTGAACTCCATTTGTCTCCATTGTCTGTAAATTAGTCTTCCACAGGAGAGTAATCAGATGGCTAATATAGACACAAATAGAATTGGTCACTATTAACTATTCAAAATAAGAGGTCTCTAAAAGCTGAGCCCAGTAAATTCAGCTGATGGGCCCCGAAGATGCTGGAAAGGAAAGATTTAGATTTATTATTAGAGTTGGAAGGGATCTTGTAGGTCATCTAGTCCAACCCCCTGCTCAAGCAGGAGTTCCTACACCATTTGAGACAGATGGCAGTCCAGTCTCTCCTTGAAGGTTGCAAGTGTTGGGGCTCTCACAACCTCCGCTGGCAAGCTGTTCCACTGGTTGATCGCTCTCACCGTGGGAAAGTTTCTCCTCGCTTCCAGGTTGAATCTCTCCTTGGTCAGCTTCCATCCATTATTCCTTGTTTGGCTTTCTGGTGCCATAGAGAACAGCCTGACCCCCTCCTCTCTGTGGCATCCTCTCAAGTATTGGAACATTGCTATCATGTCACCCCTGGTCCTTCTCTTCGCCAGACTGTCCAAGCTCAGTTCCTGCAACCGCTCTTTGTATGTTTTATTTTCCAGACCCTTTATCATCCTGGTTGCTCTCTTCTGCACTTTCTCTAGAGCAGGTGTGGGCAAACTATGGTTCTTTGAGGACCTGTGGACTTCAACTCCCAGAATTCCTGAGCCAGCCATGCATGACTGGCTCAGGAATTCTGGGAGTTGAAGTCCACAGGTCCTCAAAGAACCATAGTTTGCCCACACCTGCTCTAGAGTTTCAATGTCTTTTTTGTAGTGTGGAACTGGGGGGAGGAGGGAAGAAACAGAGCAACAAGTGATCCCCAAACATGGAACATGTAGGCCATTCTTGGAAAGTGGTCAAATCATGGTACAGAAAAGATGCTGAGACTTTTGAAAGGGTGCAGAGAAGAGCAACAAAGATAATAAAGGGTCTGAAGGCTAAATCGTGTGACGAATGGCTGAGGGAACTAGATATATCAAACCTATTGAAGAGAAAGGACTGTAGAGATTCTAAGTCATCCAGATCATGGTTGTCCCAAAGGTGCTTTTTCAGGAGGCAACTGGACTTTCTTGTTCTTTGTTTGAAAGACGTTTTTCATCCAAGAAGCTTCTTCAGCTCTGACAGGATAGTGGGGAATGGAAGGATTTATATTCCTTGCAGACAGCTGGACATTTGCATCTTTTAGAGCAGGGCTGTCAAATTCGCGGCCCGTGGGCCAGATGCGTCACACGCTGGCCACACCCACTCCCGGTTTAGCGAAGAGGGGGAAAGTCCAGATACGTCACGTGATGCCGCCATGACGACGCGAGTTTGACACCCCTGTTTTAGAGGATGCACCCCCACAATCCTACACCCCCACTTTCCTGTCAGACGTGAAGAAGCTTCTTGGATGAGAAGCAAAATGTCTTCAAAGAAAAACCAAGAAAGTCCAGTTGCCTCCTGAAAAAGCACCTTTGGGATAACCATGACCTGGATGACTGAGAATCTCTACAGACTTTTAGCTGTACAATTTGGGATGAACGCCCTTTGAATGGTGTGGGAGTAGGAATGGATTTCCAGAGGGGGGGGGGAAATTGCAGACTTCATGAACCAGGAGAACTACTCAGGTGACCCTGAGGACAAGATAAACCTCCAAGTGCTTCAATGACCCTCTAAAACGGGTGTCAAACTGGAGGCCTGCAGGCCGGATGCATCACGCGCAGGCCACACCCACCCCAGCTCTGCAAAGGCAAAAAACATTGTGATACGTCACGTGACGTCACGTGACATCATGTGATGCAATCGAATTTGACACCCATGCTCTAAAAGGATGCAAATGACCAGCTGTCTGCAAGGAATATAAATCCTTCCATTCCCCACCATCCTGTCAGAGCTGAAGAAGCTTCTTGGTTGAGAAGCGAAACGTCTTCAAAGAAAAGAACAAGAAAGACCAGTTGCCTCCTGAAAAAGCACCTTTGGGACGATTTGGGAGGATATGAAAACTGTCTTCCAGTTCTTGAGGGGCTGTCACAGAGAAGAGGGGATTGCCTTGTTCTCCAAACCACGTTTTTCACACTTATGACCATTGCAGCATTCCCTGGTCATGTGATCAAAAATTCAGTTGCTTGGCAACTGACTCATATTTATGATGGTCATGATCCCCTTTTGTGACTCTGACAAGCACAGTCATTGGGGAAGCCAGATTCACTTAACAACCGTGTTACTAATAGCAATAGTGCTTAGACTTGTATACTGCTTCACAGTGCTTTACAGCCCTCTCTAAGCAGTTTACAGAGTCAGCCCATTGCCCCCAACAATCTGGGTCCTCATTTTACCGACCTCAGAAGGACAGAAGGTTGAGCCAACCTTGAGCCAGTCAGGATTGAACTGCTAACAGCTGGCAGAAGTCAGCAGAAGTAGCCTGCAGTATTGCATTTTAATCACTGTGCCACCACAGCTACTAACTTACCATATTTTTGGAGTATAAGATGCACCTTTCCCCCCCCCTAAAAGAGGCTGAAAATTTGGATGTGTCTTATACTCTGAATGTAGCTTTTTCGAAGCTTTTTTCCCCAGCTCTAATGAGGTGCTAATGATCTTCCTGGCTTGCAGGATTTTTTCATTGCTGCTCCCTCCGAAGAAGTTTTTTTCCAGCCCTAAGTCTTTGCAGGCTTGTTTTCATTGCTACTCCCTCCGAAGAAGATTTTTTTCAGCCCTAACCAGGGGATAAAGTAATGTGCTGAAGCTGACCAGAGTAAGGATGCTAGCCAGATGAATACCTGGTAGGTAGATTTTTTCCCCTATTTTCCTCCCCCAAAACTAAGGTGCATCTTATACTCAGGTGCGTCTTATACTCCGAAAAATACAGTAATATCTGCAGTGATTCACTTAACAACTGTGGCAGGGGTGAAATCCTCCTGGTTCGCTCTTACCTGTTGGTCGCCGCACAGCCGAAGAAGCTAGTGGCGTTCGTGGCACGGGGCTTCCCCCACCCGCTTCCCCCGCCCGCCTGGACACCAGCATTTGCGTTCTTTTGCCCTCTGCACAAGCAGAATGCTTTGTGCATGCACAGAGAGCAAAAGAACGCAAATGCTGGTGTCCAGACGGGCGGGGGAAGCAGGCGGGGGAAGCCCCGCGCCGCGAACGCCACCAGCTTCTTCGGCTCTGCGGCGACCAACAGGTAAGAGCGAACCGGGAAGATTTCACCCCTGAACTGTGGCAAAGAAGGTTGTAAAATGGGGCAAAGGCAAACTCACTTAACAACTGTCTTGCTTAGCCACAGAAATTGTGGGCTCAATTGTGATCATAGTCTATATCAACTCCTGGGCATAAATCCTTGATGCAACCCAGCCAGGAAATTCTTAGATTTTTTTTTTATGCTGACCAGTGTATCAAATGTAAACAACCTGCCCCTTTCAGAGAGGCAATCTCCAAGCTTGTTTTATTCATCTCCAAGAAGGACAATAGTTTAGGAGAGATAATGTGTATAATGTGAGAAGCCAGGAGTGGTACATTCCCCATTTGAAATGGGGGGGAGGGAGAGGAGGAGAGAAAAGAATAAACACAGAGGGGGTTAAAAAACACCCTTCTGAAATGAGGTCCAGCAGGGAACCTTGTCAGAACACCTTGTCAACCCCAGCTCTGTCGATCAAATCAATAGCTGCATTCAGCCAGCCAAGAATAGGATTCATGACACCAGCTCTTCCTGGATGGACCAGTCAAGGCCGTCAGGAAGAGGTGAGCCTCACCTTGAGGACTCTTGTTTGCCATGGGAGGGGGGAGGCAGAGCGAAAAGGTGACCCCAGGATCAGGGGAGGGAATACTTTCCCTTTGAAAAGGAAAACGAAAGTGCTCTTGAGAAAGAGAGAAAAGGCCATGCAGGGAAAGGGTGAAAAGAACAATTGGGGGGAGGGAATGGGGGATTAATTAATTAATTAATGATTAGGGGCAGGAGGCTAAGACTTATGATGAATGGTCTGGTGGCAGGAACTGGGTATGTCTACTCTAACGAAGAAAAGGTCTAGGGGTGACATGATAGCAGTCTTCCAATATTTGAGGGGCTGTCACAAAGAAGAGGGGGGGGTCAACCTATTTTCCAAAGCCCCTGAGGGCAGGATAAGAAATAATGGATGGAAACTTATAACAGAGAGATCTAACCTAAAACTAAGGAGAAATTTCCTGACAGTGAGAACAATTAATCAGTGGAACGGTTTGCCTTCAGAAGTTGTGGGTGCTCCATCAATGGAGGTTTTCAAGAAGAGATTGGACAGCCATTTGTCCAGAATGATATAAGGGTCTCATGCTTGAGCAGAGGGTTGGACTAGAAGATCTCTAAGGTCTGTTCCAATTTTGCTATTCTGTATTCTGTAACAAGATATTCCTGTCTCCTTCCTTTTTTAAAATAGTAGAAGACAGATTCACACCCACCAGGAAGAAGTGGTAGGTATCAGGTATGGCACAGATGGGAAAGTATAAGAGGCATGGTGGCACAATGCAGTATTGCAGGCTGACTCTGCCCACTGCCAGGAGTTTGATCCTGAACGGCTCAAGGTTGATTCAGCCTTCCATCCTTCTGAGATCGGCAAAGTGAGGACCAGAGGTGGGATTCACATAATTTCACTACCGGTTCTCCCAGCACCGAAAATGTGAGCACGCACATGCACACGCTCACTTCGATCACACGTGTGCCTTCTGCGCATGCGCACTGCCTTCCATGCATGTGCTTTGCTCGCATGCACAGCTTGCACGCATGAGTGCGGCTTGAAAATGTGGCTAAATAAGATGGCATAGCGCCGGGGCAGGAGGGCGGGTGAGCAGGGCCACCCATAGTTCGCTACTACCGGTTCTCCTGAACCGGTCTGAACCGGCTGGATACCACCTCTGGTGAGGACCCAGATTGTTGGGGGCAATATGCTGACTCTGCCCAGAGAATGCTGTAAACATTATGGGGAGGTATATAAGTGCAAGTGCTAGTGCTATTGCCATTGCTATCTTTCTCTGCACTGCAGGATAAAGATAGCAATTCTGGAACTTCTAGCCATGAGATGTGATGATGGAGACACAGGATGAGCTAAGGCAGTGATGGCGAACCTATGGCACGCGTGCCACAGGTGGCACGCGGAGCCATATCAGAGGGCACGCGAGGCGTTGCCCTGTCAGCTCCACAAGCAAACCGGAAGTTTGGAAAAATGCACTTCCGGTTTGCCGTTGGGCTGTTTTTTGCACTCCGGGAGGGTTTAGGGAAGCTTCCTGAAGCCCCGGAATACGAAAAATGTTGAAGCAGGCAAACCGGAAGTTAGGAAAATGCACTTCCGGTTTGCCGTTGGGGTGTTTTTAGCACTCCGGAGGGTTCAGGGAAGCTTCCTGAAGCCCCGGAGTGCAAAAAACAGCCCAACGGGCAAACCGGAAGTGCGTTTTTCCGAACTTCCAGTTTGCCTGTTTTGCCGTTTTTCACCATCCCAGGCTTCGGTAAGGCCTTTGCGCGGAGGTGGGGTGGGGGTGCGCATGTGCAGGGGGCAGCGTGGGGGGGTTGTGCGCATGCGTGGGGGGAGAGGGAATGGGTGTGGGTACGTGTGCGCACGCTAGCGCGCGCACACACACCCTTTTGGCACGTGAACCAAAAAAGGTTCGCCATCACTGAGCTAAGGGGTCCTTTTCACTTTCTCTTGGATTAGTTGGATTGTTTGTTTGTTTTTTGCATCTACGCATATCCATTTTTATCAGTGCTTTGCATCGACAAATGTGTCAAATGAAGCTGGATTTTTTTTAAAAAAAAAGAAAATCCAATTAGAATTTGTGTATATTTTGGTGCATGTTTCCACAAACCCATGCGTTCAGCCTGCAATTTTGTCTAACGTAGACACATTTCCATAACTGTCTCCAGTTTAATGCATTTTAATGTACAAACCGGTCCCTAATATACTTTTCTTTAAGTGGCAAACTGCACTGCAAAATTTGCGTGCAATAATGCACATTGTATTTCAATTTGGGTATTGGCTCAAAAATGTGGAATTAGAACCATATTCTTTCAAATGTGAATGAATTGGATTTGTCTCCCAGCCCCTTGGTGCCATCTTAGACCACTCTGAAGAGGGGGGTGTTAGCAGGGGTGCAAACCAGCAGGTTCTGACAGGTTCTGGAGAACCGGTAGCGGACATTTTGAGTAGTTTGGAAAACTGGCAAATACCACCTCTGGCTGGCCCCAGAGTGGGATAGGAATGGAGATTTTTCAATATCCTTCCCCCAGGAGTGGGGAGGGAATGGAGATTTTGCAGTATCCTTCCCCTGCCATGCCCACCAAGCCACACCACACCCACTGAGCCACGCCCACAGAACCGGTAGTAAAAAAAATGGATTTCACCACTGTGTGTTAGACTATTTTAAAAAGGAGAAGGAAGACTGCAGGTAGTCCTTGACTTACAAACATTTGTTTAACGAGCATTCGAAATTACGATGGCACTGAAAAAAGTGACTTATGCCAGTCCTTACCACCTCTGCAGCATCCCCACAATGATGTGATCAAAATTTCCCTACCCCAGGGAGTAGGGCGGCATATAAGAACACTAAAATAAATAAATAAATAAATAATTTAGCCATTTGGCAACCAGCTTGTATTTATGATGGTTGCAGCATCCTGGGATCATGTGATCACTATTTGCAACCTTCTCAGTCGGCTTCTGACAAGCAAAGACAATTGGGGAAGATAGATTCACAGAATGGTCGTGTGAATCATTTTGCTTAACCCTCTGTGTGCATTTTGCAAACACAGTGTTGACAAGTGTGACTCACTTAACAACTGCTTTGCTTAGCAACAGAAATTCTGTTCTCAATTGTGGTTGTAAGTCGGGACTTCTTCTTGTGCCATATCCATCATCGGACTTTGGCGATCATGTTAGCGATTCTATTTTTATTAAGAGCCACACAAAAATTGCTGCTGAATTTTGTCCAAACCAGTCCCTTAGATTTTGAAGCCATGGTGTTTTTCTTCTGCCTGGACTACCTGCATTAATTAATTTTGCAAACGAAAAATTTTGCAAACGAAATTGATTGCTTTCCACTAAGATTATGAGCTTTTCATAGATATCTTTCAGCAATAAAATGGTAAACTAAATTAGCAGGGTGTTCATATATTCCTAATTAGACTTTTCCCCCTGCCCCCCACCCCCCGCCTCCGCCCACCAAATACAGAAATAATCTAGTTCTGAATTAACATTGCTTTGGTCTGTTTTCTCATCCATGTATGTTTCCAGGAGACACCATATTTTTCAGAGTATAAGACGCACCTTTTCCCCCCTAAAAGAGGCTGAAAATTTGGGTGCGTACATACTCCGAATGTAGCTTTTTTTTTTTTGAAGCTTTTTTTTCAGCCCTAACGAGGTGCTAACGATCTTACTGGCTTGCAGGATTTTTTCATTGCTACTTCCTCCTAAGAAGTTTTTCTCCAGCCCTAAGTCTTTGCAGGCTTGTTTTCATTGCTACTCCCTCCGAAAAAGGTTTTTTTCAGCCCTAACCAGGGGATAAAATAATGTGCTGAAGCTGACCAGACTAAGGACGCTAGCTGGATGAATACCTGGTAGGTAGATTTTTTTCCCTATTTTCCTCCCCCCAAAATAAGGTGCGTCTTATACTCCGGTGCACCTTATACTCCGAAAAATATGGTATTTGCTAACCCTATTGATGGTATAATTCCTAAAAACAAAACCTTGGGAAATCTTTCTACTGCAGCATTGGAATTGGGTAGATCCCTTTTCTTGGTTTGCCACAGCTTCCTTCCTTTCCCTGCTCAGAATTTCCTGATAAAATTTCCAGATTAGGGAACAAGAAGTAAAAAAAAAAATCCCATTACCGATTCTTGTAGGCTGCTATTGATTTAGCCAGTAGTCATAACTGTGACTGAAAGATCAGAGCAGAGAGAGAGAAAACAAGTGGAAAGCACTAAGTTGGGTCTGATCTGCCTTAATCTTTTTTTTTTCTTTTGTCCCTTTCTTGAGATGGAGGCTATCTTTTTCTGGCCACCCTTGAAAGGAATATTTTTCATGGTTCCAAAACAACAACACCAACAGGTAACAGGCTGCAACATGGATGGAGTGAAGGTGGTGATACAATTAAAATGGACACTCACAACAAGCAAGAGAGGATTGGAAAAGAGGCGAGGTGGTGAGCTTGCCAGGAGATCAAAAAAGAAGATTGGGAAAACGACTACTTCAGCTTCAACCGCAATAATACACGAGCTCACAATATATACAAACTTAATGTAAACCGCTCCAAACTTGATTGCAAAAAATTCAACTTCAACAACAGAGTGGTCAATGCCTGGAACACTTTACCTGACTCAGTAGTTTCTTCCCCAAACCCCAAAAACTTCAACCTCAGATTATCTACCATCGACCTCACCCCATTCCTAAGAGGTCGGTAAGGGGCATGCATAAGCGCACAATCGTGCCTACCGTTCCTGTCCTAATGTACCCATATATTCATATCTCTTTTACTCTTATTCATTCTTATATATATTCAATCATGTTTTACTGTTTATACTTTGCTTATAATCATACATGCTTGACCAATAAACAAATACAAATACAAAAAGGAAAGAAAGGTAAGAGGAAAAATAGATTGCAAAAAGTCAGAGAGGAAATAATACGATGGAATAATGAAGGGGTGTCAAACTCAAGGCCTGAAGGCAGATCCAGCCCGCAGGGTGCTTAGATCTGGCCCAATGGGGCCACCCTGAAAACAGTGATGGACCGGCTCGCGGTGCCTCTGCGAACTGAAATGGAGCTCGGGAGGGCTGTGTGCGGGGGCCCCCGAGCTCCATTTTCACTGGCAGAGAGCTAGCAAAAGAAGCTAAAAGCAAAACAAAATAAAAGGAGAAATGTTTCCCCCTTTTCATTTGAGCATCCAAGAAGGGACAGGAAAGAAGAAAGGGAAATAGGAAAGACCAAGAAAAAGAAAGAAAGATGGGAAGAGAGCAAGGAAGGTAAAATAAGGAAAGAGGGGAAGGAAGAAGAATGGAGAATGAAGAGGGAAGGAAAAAGGAGAAAAGGAAGGAAGGAAGGAAGGAAGGAAGGAAGGAAGGAAGGAAGGAAGGAAGGAAGGAAGGAAGGAAGGAAGGAAGGAAGGAAGGAAGGAAGGAAGGAAGGAAGTGCCCCTGACAGGAGTAATGTCGAGCTGGCCATGCCCACCCCCACCCCCCAAGGTCAAACATAACCCTGATGCGGCCCTCAATGAAATAAACTTTGACCGCCCTGGAATAATGGAAGGAAAGCAAAAACTTAAAACCAAATCATATTTGTTATCCTTTCTTCTGCTTTTGATTCTGCTAGAATGGGATTAATCCTTCATTCATTCATCTTGGGTAGTTTTGAACACCTGTCTGACACAGGCAAAAAAAAGAAATTTCACCAGGAGAAATAAGATCTGCCTCCAAAAATCACTTTAGACTTCCTTCAAAACTATTTTCCATCACCTGTTCCAGAAAAATGGGAAAGACTTCAGGTAGTCTGTTGGAATATTCATGACTGGGAGAGCCATGTGATTGAGTCAGCCAATCGGGCTGAAGTGTTAATTGAGCATGTCCAGAAACTTAGCAAGAAGAAGGGCGTGGTTTACTCAGTCCACCATTATACTCCAGTATGAAAACATCTCAACATGTGGTGAAACAAAGTGTGGTATTGTAAATGTTTTATTCTACTTATAAAGAAGTTATTTGAATCAGCAAAATGCAGTTATCTTTTGAAGCTTCTGATTTATTGCGTAACTCTGACAGGTTATGGGCCCAGGAATCGCTCAAGAAGTAAAGTTAAAAACTGCATTGTAATTTAAAGCTGATAAGAAGCTGTCTGTGTTGTTAAAGGAACAGGCAGAGAAGAAAAATAAAGCAGGATGGCTGCTGCTATGGAATTTAAAGACAGTCCAATACCCAAATTGGGGAAGAAAAATTATTTAATTTGGGCTGCAAAAATGGAATGTTTTTTGAAAGCAAAAGAATTATGGGACATCGTAGCAGACCCCCCACAAGTGCTTGGAGCAGCAGATCAAAAGGCTCATGACAAAGCTATGGCTTATCTTCTTTTAAGTCTGGGGGATGATCAATTCTGAAATGTAGCTGAATTAAAGTCTGCAAAAGAAATATGGCAGAAATTGAAAGCAGTACATGTCAATGTTTCTGCGTGTAATGTGGTCCAACTTTCGAGAAAGCTTTTTAGAGCCAGTATGCAGCCAGGAGATTCTATGGAAGATCATTTAATGAAAATGCAGTCTAATTTTCTAGAATTGGAGCAACGTGGAGTAAAGTTTCCAGAGTCCCAGAAAGTTTTATTAGTGTTAAATAGTTTGGATCAGAGCTGGGAGACTGTATCAGCTATTTTTGAAAGTAAGCCAGAAGCAGATTTGAATTTGGAGGCTTTGAAATCGTGTTTATTGAATGAATATGAGAAAAGGCTTTTCAGCCATGCTGATGGAAAATTCTACAGGCGGGGGCTCAACAAGGAGTACAGTGGAAACTTACAGCAAGTCTCCAGCAAAATTTTCCACAGGCTGCCTATCTCTAGCAACAGCCGAGGTGTCTGCAGACAAGAGGAAAGCAGAGGCAGGAGAGATCAAGTTACACAGCACCAATTCTTCAAGCAAGTTAAAAAAGCGTGTTTCATTTGTGGAGAAACCAATCATCTGCAGAAAAGCTGTGCACAGAGAAGAAATATGCAAGACAAGAGACATTATTTGCAAGGACAGATTGCAGTTGCAAAAGTTTGTTATAATAACAATAGAGACAAATGGTTGATTGACAGTGGGGCTAGTCAAACAATTGTTAATAATTCTGACTTATTTTCCAGATTTTTCCCAGGAAACCATGAAGAAGTAGCCTTAGCCAATGGTCAAAAGGCTAAAATCATTGGAAGAGGCGATGTGCAAATTCCATATTTGGAATCCAGGTTTACTGATGTGTTATGTGTACCTGAAATGGAACATAATTTGTTAAGTGTGTCTAGTTTAGACAAGCAAGGTTATGAAACCACATTTGTTAATGGGAAGTGTATCATCCAAAGAAATGGGAATGTTTGTGCACAGGGCATAAAAGAGGATAATCTTTATGTATTGCAGGGACAAAAGGTGCCACATTGTTCCCAGATATTTAAAAATGTAGCAGAACATAATTCATGTGTTCATCTTCTGCACAGACGACTTGGTCATGCTAATTTTAAGGTTGTTCAACAAATGAAAGAATTTGCAGAAGGATTAGATTTGAAGGGATGTAAGGCATATTTGGATTGTGCAGTATGCAAAGCATCGAAATCTAAAGCATTCCCAGTGAGCAAGTTTAGCACAAGACAAACCACAAGAGCTCTAGAACTGGTGCATGCTGATTTAATTGGGCCTATGCAAGCCAGTTTGGGAGGAGCAAAGTATGCGCTGGTCATTGTGGATGACTACAGCAGGTTTGGGTTTTGCTACTTACTTAAGAGTAAAACAGAGGTGCTACAGCAATTTAAGCAATGGTTAAGCTTTGTAGAGAGAAGGTACAAACAACAGGTATGTCAGTTGCAAACTGACAGAGGTTCTGAATTTATGTCAACAAATTTTCAACAATGGTTGAGACAATTGGGAATAAGACACAGGCGCACAAATCCTTACACACCGGGAGAGAACGGAGTGGCTGAAAGGAGGAATGGTGTTTTGCAAACAATGAAAGACTCATTACTGGAGGATTCTGGTATGAGCAGGTCATATTGGGGTGAAGCCATACTGACTGCCAATTATTTAGTAAATAGGTTGTGGAGTTCATCCATCAATAATACTCCATATGCAATGCTATATGGGAGAAAGCCTTCTCTAGCACATTTAAAAATATTTGGAAGTACTGCTTGGGTACATATTCCAAAGGCAATCAGAAGAAAGGGACAACAAAAGGCTAGAAAGCTCAGATTTGTGGGCTATGAGCCAGGCTCAAAAGGGTATCGCTTTAGCGATGGAAGTAAAAGGATAGTGATTTCAAGGTCTGCTAGTTTTGCAGAACAAAATTGGAACAGAATTGATGCAAATTCTGAAAATGTCTCACTTAGCGACAGTGATCCGCTTAGCGACGGTGATCCACTTAGTGACAATAACTCATTTAATGATGGTGAATCATTTACTGAAGGTGTCTATGTTCAGGGAGGAGAGTCTGAACAAGATATGAAGCCAGAAAAGCTTGAAACACAAGAACAGGCAATGCCACGTAGGTCAGAGCGTAGGAACAGAGGGGTTCCGCCAGACAGGTATTCTGCCAGTAAAGTTAAAGTGTGTAATGTGTGGTATGAGCCAAGAAACTATAAGGAAGTATTGGCATTAGCAAAAGTTGAACAAGAAAAGTGGAAGGAAGCCATGGATAAAGAGATGAAATCCATGGGAAATCATAAAGTGTTCACATCTATGACTTTGCCACAGGGTACGAAAGCTGTAGGATGTAAGTGGGTATATAAGAAAAAAGTATTACCCAATAATGAAGTACAGTATAAGGCAAGATTGGTGGCACAAGGTTTTTCTCAATTAAAGAATGTGCACTATGATGAGGTGTTCGCGCCAACTGTAAAAGGTGAGAGCATAAGACTAGCACTGGCATTAGCATCAGCATACAGGCATAGAATTTGGCATTTTGATATAACCACTGCATTTCTCAATGCTGAATTAGAGGAAGAAATTTATATGGTTCAAGCGCCAGGGTATGAAAATAAAAAGCCTAACATGGTGTATAAATTGAACAAGGCCATTTATGGGCTGAAGCAGTCAGCCAGAAATTGGAATATCTGTCTTGATACTGCATTGAAAGGTCTTGGGTTCAAGAGTTGCAAAGCTGATGGTTGCATATACACTGGAAAGTTACAAGGTGGGAATTGTCTACTATTAGCATTTGTGGATGATCTTTGTTTCATTGCAAAGGATGCATCACAAGTTAAAGAATTTGCTAATAAGTTAGAAAAGAAATTTGAATTAAAGAATTTGGGAGAAATAAAGAATTATCTTGGTGTAGAGATACAAAAAACTGAAAAGGGTTATATTCTCAGTCAAAGGAGAAAAATTGAACAATTATTAGAGAAATATAACATGAAAGATTGTAATATTGCTCCTACACCTATGAGCACAGATTTTTACAATAGTTTGGGTGAGGACAAAAGTGAAGCCTGTGATCAGGAGATATATCACTCTGCAATAGGGGGTCTGTTATATCTGTCACAGTGGTCCAGACCAGACATAGCTTGTGCAGTGAGCATCTTAAGTCGCTTTACTGCTACACCTACAAAGTTGCATTGGATGGGTGTGAAAAGAATTCTCAGGTATTTGAAGGGAACTGTGAATTTGGGTCTTCAAATAAAGGTCACTGAAGAATTAAAATTGAAATGTTATGTTGATAGTGATTATGCAAATGATGTAAAAACCAGAAAGTCTAATTCTGGAATTGTAATAATGTTTGGAGGGGCTTTAATTGGTTGGAAGTCCAGAAAACAAACAACGGTTGCTATTTCAACTGCTGAAGCAGAGTTTATTGCATTGTCTGAGTTATGTTCTGAAGTAGTTTGGTATGTACAGTTGTTACAAGATTTAAATGTAAATGTAAATGAAGCTGTAACTGTTTATGAAGATAATGCTGCTTGTATAAAAATGGCAACAGGTGACAGAGTGAAGAACAGAAGTAAACATGTGGACATTAAGTATTGTAATGTCAGGGAAGCTGTAAAAGAAAAATTGATACGTTTACATCATTGTTCTTCAGAGGATAATTTAGCAGACATGATGACCAAACCATTGGGTGGCATCCATTATAGGAAATGTTTAAATCCAATAGGTCTGATGTCTCTCCCAGTAATGAAGGGAGGAGTGTTGGAATATTCATGACTGGGAGAGCCATGTGATTGAGTCAGCCAATCGGGCTGAAGTGTTAATTGAGCATGTCCAGAAACTTAGCAAGAAGAAGGGCGTGGTTTACTCAGTCCACCATTATACTCCAGTATGAAAACATCTCAACATGTGGTGAAACAAAGTGTGGTATTGTAAATGTTTTATTCTACTTATAAAGAAGTTATTTGAATCAGCAAAATGCAGTTATCTTTTGAAGCTTCTGATTTATTGCGTAACTCTGACATAGTCCTTGACTTACGACCACAATTGGGGGGCGGTGCTCATCTCCGTTTCTAAGCTGAACAGTCAGTGCTGTCTGAAGACGTCTCCATGATCATGTGGCTGGCATGACTAAATGGAGAAGACGCACAGAGCACTGTTACCTTCCCACCAAAGTGGTCCCTATTTTTCTACTTGCATTTTTTATGTGCTTTCGAACTGCTAGGTTGGCAGAAGCTGGGGCAAGTAACGGGAGCTCACACCATTACGCGGCGCTAGGGATTCGAACTGCTGAACTGCCGACCTTCTGATCGATAAGATCAGCGTCTTAGCCACTGAGCCACCGTGTCCCACTCTGTCATCATATCGGTATCTAATTAATTCATATTACAGTGTCTATGGAAGCTGCCTTGTGAGACCTACCACCTAAAACACACCTGAAACATTATTGTGAGTAACAAAATGCAATTAAAGACTTCAAAACCCGTAAAACGACAGAAAAACCAATATTCTCCATCTTTCATAATAGGAAGAAGTAGAGATCAAAGAACCGGAAGGGATTTCAAAGAATATCTACCATTTTGCTAGCCAAAAGTTAAACCAGGATTTACAGGAAGATTCATGGATAAAGCAAGGGTTTTGCAGCCTCCATGTTTAACAACTGCAGCAATATATAAGGATATATATATTTTTCTCCCCACCAAATTAGACTGCTGCAATTAAGAAGGTTGATGGGAAAAGAAGGAGTGGATTTGTTTGTAAAAGGCGTGGAAGCTTAGTTCTGCTACAAAAAAATATATTGAGCTGGAGAATTGCTCAGATGCATACTATTTTTCAATTATTATTTTATATTGGACAAGCTTCCCCTCTCCTTGTTTGTCCAGCTATTATTTTTCACCTGATGGACTCCCAGATTCTTGTTTTAAACGCTAGTAGTTGTAGCAAATATATGAAGTTTAATTTCCTCCTAGGACAGACCATTATGAGAAAACTATCCCAACGTGCAGATCAACCAATGGACTTGTTCTATGGTGGTAAGTACTTTCAAGACCAACAAAATCAATTGTTTTACATTACAATTTGGATTTTAATTTGCCGGAGACAAAAAGTAGCCAACAGTAAGCCAAGGTAGCTACATACAAATTTATGGACTTTCTGTTTTGCAGAGAACTTATATACTCAGCTATCTGTGATATTTCTGAGTTTATAATAATATGTGGAATCAGAGTTTCTGTTCAGAAGAGATGGTGGACTGTCCACCTTATGTCCTTCTAGCAATCAATCTTCTCTTAAATCACCCCCAAAGAGATTTATTTTTTAAAGGGAAAGTCATTTTTTTACTTAGGATATTGGCAATCCAGCAAATGGGGAATAGGAAATAAAGTTATTTTTAGTTTTCATCCATGGAAGGCAAACAAAAGAAGAAATGGGAGCAAAACTGAGAAGATGCATCTTTTATTTGCTTCTCGGTGGCTTTTAACAGCACAAGACAGCGCTGGATCCAGGCCAGAGAGTTCGGCCTACCGTGGGTTGAACGGAGATGAAGGCTCTGCACAGGCCTTCCCTGGGCACTCTTGAGATCTATATACATGTCAGCGTTAAAAGGATCCTATCCATCTCCTTAAACAATATATTACTGCTGTCCATTATTCCCATTAATGCATAAAAAATCATTAGCCATTTCTATGGAGACCCAGTGCCATAAACAGAGACCTCAAAATGCACTCCATCATGAAAGCCTGGAGTGGGGTGGAATGGGGTGGGGGGAGAGAAAAAGAGAATAAACTGAGATCCATTTTCAGTGGGGTTTGCTCTCCCCCAAGTTCTGTTGTTTAGATGCCCGTCAGTTTTCTCCACCTCCCCACACTTCCATTCTTCCCTCAATCAATTTTATGATACTTGCCTGAGGTTCGTTAATGTTTCCGGAATATCTCTCTGTTACTGTCTCTTTCCCTGTTTAAAAATTCTTAATTAACCAAGGAGCTTTTTTTTGTTTACACTTGAACTAATTACACTTTTAAAGGAGACAATAAAACATCGGAGATGGCCCATTAGGGCATTCAGCAGCCATGATGTCGGGGGCAATACAGGAACTGATGGCTTCTAAGAGGAGATAGGGCTTCTAACTTTGCCAAGCTTCATTCGAGAGGGTTCCCCATTGGTGGCTTGACTCCGGCTTCAAGGGAAGAAATGAGACGGCAACCAGATGTTCTCTTAAGCTCTGTGGACAATCTCTGATAGACCAGCTGGGGTGGGGACGATTATCAATTCCCCATATAACAAATATCTATTGATCATTTACATGCATGGGCACCCCACTTTAGACACTTAAATGATGTTTGTGCTTCAGGTACTTCAAGCACAATGCAGTTGCTATAGCTGTCGACATCATCTTTCATCTCTGCACAATTTGCCAGGCTCGGGCGTGTCCTGTGCAGTGAAGGGACATCTTTAATGGCTTAATGGTCCATGCTTTTGAGGCCTACAAAAGGAGCCATTGGCTGCTAGGTGGAAAGGTTCGTGGAGAATATTTCCAATCCTGGAAGTTGGTGACTTCCAAGGTCATGATTTGGTCCAAGAAGCCTAGAAGGGACGGCCATGTATCAGGACCAAGGACAGAGCAAATGCAAGCTGCTTGCTGAGTTGCCACCAACAACCCAGTGGAGGATATGGTCGAAGGACTTGTAAATTTAAAGCACAGTTAGCTATCTAGCCACCACACAGAGATTATGGTCAACTTTACAGCTTGATGAAACCTTCTGTTTAGGTTTCTTAATCTTGAAACTGGGCATGGATATTGCAACCCTATTAACGTAACAGGAGTCATCATTTCTGGGGCTGGTGCAGGGGTGGGTTCCTCCTGGTTCAGACCGGATCGCCCAAACCGGTAGAGACCCGCTGGTGACGTCACTGTCGGTGCCGTTCCGTGCGCGCCGCCATCTCTTTTTTTATTTTGTGCGAATTTTTTCCCTTCCGCGGCTTGAAAAAGGGCTCTCCCACCCACCCGCGGGTGAATTCTGACCTTTATTTCTTCGCCTGAAGCACAGCTGATGAGCTCCTCAGATGTGTTTCGGGCTAATTCCTGCTTCTGAGCATGCACAGAAGCCAAAGCGCATGAGGGGACGCGCAAATATCGTGATACGAACCGGTGGCGAAGGTAAGTGGAACCCACCCCTGGGCTGGTGGGCACATCTGGAATGTGAAAACATCACCACCTATAAATTTTTTATTGATGGGTAGACAAATTGGCTTTTTTTGCATTTCATTCTCTCCCCATGCCACACTTAATTCCAAAGGTAAATCTTACACGATATTTTAGGGCTTCTGCTGATGAATTAGATCACTATTTCTCAGAACTAAGCTGCTAGATCTGAAGAAAAACTATATTGGCTGTGTGTTGCAGACCACAGAACTGAAATCTTAGCAAGATGGTGAGCCAAAATGGAAATCAGACGGGCCAAAATATAAATTGGTTGGGGGAAAAGCTTGATTTAACACACAGTTAAATCAACAAACAGTTTCAGCTAAAACTGCTTTACTAAGCCTGACATTTGGTTTGCATGACAAGTGAGAATTATAATTTTATTTTATTTATTATTAAATTTATACACTGCCCATCTCGCTCTCCAAAGATCTTACTACCCAAAAATAGAGGAGATACAAATGAAATTCTATTTTTCTGCATTTGACTCTGGTCAGCTAGTGCTATTTCCAAATGGGAACCCATTCATTGGAGACTTTCTAGAGTTTAGTTTGATGTGTCATCTGCTAGTTCTGTGTGAGCCCATCACACATTTGTGACTCTATTCTGACCCTAGAGAATAGGGGCAACCCTGAAAGCCAAATATACAGTATAGAATGTTATACCGTTTACCCATACAGCATTCTGCAAACAGCCACTGCTGTTGCCTTTCTTTACCTATTCCCTTTGCAAGCCTTTTCCTCATCACACTGCTGTTTCCCAAAGACCCCCATCTGAGCTAAATCCAGGCACATGAAATATAGAACAAACCTCTGGCTCCAGGGTAAGGAAATCTGTCTTTCTTCTGTTCACATTGTCAAGTAACAGAGAGCAATTCACGGGGTGGGGAAGAGAGGCAGAAGCAGCTGACCCAGGAGAGATGCCTTTGGTATATAATTTTAAAACAAAATTTATTTATTTAAAAGATTTGTAGGGCTGCCAATCCTAAAACACAAGTCAGGGCGGCTTACAACACAGAATAATAGGGTTGGAAGGTCCCTTGGAGATCTTCTAGTCCAACCTCCTGCTCAAGCAGGAGATCCTATACCATCCTGGACAAATATTATTATTATAATAAATGTCTGTCCAATTTCTTCTTAAAAGCCTCTGGGGATGGAGCACCCACAACTTCTGAACGCAAGCTGTTCCCTGGACTAATTGTTCTCACTGTCAGGAAATTTCTCCTCAGTTTTTCAATTGGATCATTCTTTAATAATCTTCTACCGGTTATTTTTTTTGTCCTTGGGTGTTTTGGAGAATAGGTCAACTCCTCCTTCTCTGTGAGAGCCCCTCAAGTCCATATATCCCTAGTCCTTCTCTTGAATAATTGTACAATTATTCAATTTTTAATTTTTAATGTTCAATTATCCAACTAAACAACGGAACTCCAAGCTATAAAAATAATAAAACTGTAAACACAACCAAAATACAACGCCTCAATTATCTCTTTGGGATGTCCCACAACCAATCCCAGACAGCTTCCCTTCATCCTACACCTGAGGTAAAAAGCCAGGTCTTGATGGCCTTTCGGAAGCCTAAAATGGAGGCTTGTCCGTTTTGTCGGATTCCCAGAGGGAAGGTGTTCCATAAGGTAGGGGAAGCCACAGAAAAGACATATTTTTAAGGACCCACTATGTGGCCACATTTCAGGGAAGGGACCTGGAGCAGGTCTAACCTATTCAATCTGGTAGCGTGAGCAGATACTCTCAGGGAGAGGTGATTCTGCCCTGTCATGTAGGGCTTTAAATGTAACCTCCTATCGAATAAACGAAATCTGCATTAAAAAACAACACAGAGTCAAGACAATAAGAACTCCCTATTGATGGATTGGCAACTATAATGTATACAAAATGACATTGCAAATATATGATGCTGCTATATTTATGGATAAAGGGAGGGAGATGGGCAGTTAAGAAGTATGAAATATAAATAAATAAAACAATTCTGTTTCACGCATGAAATCTCAAAGGTAACTCAGTAAGAACTTCGGAGTTTGCCTATGGAGACCCATATTTCTTTCACCAATGTTGTTGTGTTTAAAACTGTTGGTATGTATCTGTGAATATAAATGAATCAGATATTCTTTAAAAAGGGACATTTTAATTCAAAATTATTTTAGTTTAATAACATTGAGAAATTTGGGGTAAAGCAAAACAGCAGTTCCAATAAAAGGTTTTTCTTCCAGGACAGGCAAAACTCATAAATAAAATGAAAATGGAGGTGGCCACATCCCACTGTAATATTTTATGTTCCACTCACAATGTCAGACATGAGGTATGGGTGCAAAGAAATAACTTGGTGCAAGACAAGAGGGAGTAATCTCATCATTTTGTCTTCCATTAAGTAGGTGTTTTAAGACCAATATTGTCCCCATTGTGGCAGCCATTTTAGGAGAGGCCAAGCCTTTAATTGCATGGCAACCATTTTGTGACTATTCATTTCATGCAGTCCATGTTCATCTGCATCCAGCAGCATCAAAAGTCAGAGACTACTGATTAAGATACCTTTAGTAACAGGGTTGTTAAGTGAATCTGGATTTCCCATTGACTTTGCTTGTCAAAAGTTGCAAAAGATGATCACATGACCCTGGGGCACCGTGACTGTCATAAATATGAGTCAAGTGCCAAATGTCTGAATTTTGATCATGTGACCATGGGGATACTGCAATGATCGTAAGTGTGAAAAACGCTCATGTCACTTTTTTCAGTACCGTTGAGCGGTCACTAAATGAATTTTCTCTGTTGTACGCCGCCCTGAGTCCTTTGGGAGTTGGGCGGCATATAAGAATACCAAAATAAATAAATAAAATAAATACACTGTTGTAAGTCAAGGATTACCTGTATATCCATATATCCTATGTGCCATATTAGTAAACCTCTATAGCTTCTCTCCCCCCCTCCTCAGTTGTGTTTATGGAAGTGTTGATCTTCAGCTTCTAGGACCCTCCAGCCAGCCGAACCACTGGCTAGACTTGTGAGAATTGTTGTTCAAAAACATTTGGAAGGCTCCAAATTGCCTCCTTTTTATATAGAGAAGACAGGAAGGCAGACAGACATGGAGGCCTTGACATATTGTTGAGGCTGCCATTTTAATTTCCCACAATAACCCATTGCAAAGCTAGGCAATCTGTGGCTTTCCAGATGTTGTTAAACTACAACTCCCAGCACTCATTCATTTTATTTCTACCCTGCTTTTCAACTCAAGCCATTACTCAAAGCCAGGAAAGATGGCCAAGTGGGTTGATGGAAGATGTAATTCAGCCACATCTGGAATGGCTTAGTTACCCTTGTCCCTGAAGGATGCTAAGTTGGGTGAAAAATAAGAGGATTTTTTCCCTCAAATGCAACTGCCCACTCTTAAGTTCAGTACAGCAGGAGTTTCATCAGATTGATGGATGGACTGAATATGGGTCCACTTTTCCACCAAATAATGGCATTCCGTGGTGATCCTTTGCAGGCAGCATCTTCAAACCTGGAGTCAGGTCTGTGAGAAGACAGCTCTTGTCTTTCTTGTCAAACCCTTTTTTTTAAAAGGAATTAAGGTTCCCTTAATTTTCATTCAGAAGTAAACATTTCTCTCTGCCATCTGAAACAGGCTGCCACCTCACGTAACAATAATCTCAAGTGGAATCATCTATTTATTGTAAACAGAATTTCTTGCTCTGATCTTCCCACCATCCCTGCCTGATTTTGAAATATGCAATCAGAAATACAATGTGTTTGTTTGTTTGTTTGTTTGTTTGTTTGCTACCTTGCTTGCTTGCTTGCTTTTATACTGCTCTCTTTCAAAACTTTCTGCAAGGTCCTTTCAGCCACGCAATTTCCCTGTAGTGTTATTAAATTTGGCCAGATGGACAACATCTACTCTCAGCCAGGTAACTTCTAGAATGGGTTGGACTCCTGTTTTCATCCTCCCCAGCCAGCCCAGATACAAATGATGGTTCTTATTGCCAAAAACATCTGGAGGGCACCAAGTTGGGGAAGAACGAATTCAGCTAATGTAAGATTGCTCCTTGCAAGTGTTTTGAGGGTGGGAATGAAGGGGCCTGCCCTTACCCATATGTCTCTTCCTCGCTCTTACAAACTGCCCCCCTCCTGCAAGATTGCTGATTCTTCTGATAAATGCCTTTCCACATCAAGACCTCAAGATAGCAATGAGCTACTGGAAATACCACGTCTTCTTTCACTCAGCCCGTGTCTTTAGGGAGTCAGGTCTCAGGAAGTACAATCCCAGCAAGAGTGTCTGAGATGGGCCTAGCTTCCCGTCAACAGCCGGGTGAGGTTGGCAGGCAAACTCAAGGAGATACATTACGGGGGCCCCGTTGCGGCTGAGACTGACCTGACGGGAGAGGAACCGAGACTGAAAGGAGAGGGGAGGAGGCCAGAAGAGAGCTGCAAAAGGAAAATGCAGAAAATGCACTAGAAAGGCTGCTATAGCTGTATAGGAAGAGCTGCCTGAAGATTTCAGCCAGTCTTCTTGAGCTTCCTTTTTTTGTGGGGGGGGGGGGGAGAAGGGATGCTCTGATGAGGCTTCAAATGGGGTCCTGGATGGAAAGGGGAGCAGATTCAGCATCCTTCTAAATCAGTTTTTTTTTCCAAACTTGGCAACTTGAAGATGTACGGACTTCCGTTCCCAAATTTCCCCAGCCAGCATCCTGGGAGTTGAAGTCCACACATCTACAAGTTTTTAAAAAGTTTGAATAGCCCTGTTTTCCATGCATCCTTCCACACCTTAGTACATCTTCTGTGCCGTTGGGCTAAAGCTCCTGTCATTTTGTCCACCATCCAACATGTGTGGAGGGCACAAAGTTGGAGAAATGATTAGCAGTGATCAATCTATTACCAAATTAGAATGATTGTGGCAGGGGCTACTTCTCTGCCATGTTTACCTGCTTACCCTCTTCTGCTCATAAAAAAAACTTTTGCTGCCTTACATAACTCTCACTCACTCACTCACTCACTCACTCACTCAGTCTGTCTGTCTGTCTGTCTGTCTGTCTTCTTCGTCTTCCTGGCATATTCCTGCAGATGCAGGATCCGCTTTTTGGATCATTGAGCGTCACTTTGCACGGTCAGCTGCATCTCCAGGGCGCAAGCCCACAGCTTGCATATCTTTGTTGATTTTAATTTAATTTAATTTAATTTTAATAAACGTTCTTATAGGCCACCCAATCCTGTAGGACTCAGGGCGGCGTACAGCATAGATAAGAAACGTACAATAAAAACAGTAAAAGCAATTTAAAAGATGAAAACATTATTTTTAAAAAAACATTCATTCATGGGGGAATCTGATCTTTTTCACCCCGCCTGCCGGAAGAGCCATGTTTTTATGGCTTTACGGAAGGCCAGTAGGGTGGGGATAGTCCGAATTGTGATGGTTGATGGTGTCTTGCCCTCTCTTTTTGGATGCCCGCCAGGTCGCAGGCTATTGACTTCTGGTTGGTATGCAGACTTGGCCACGGTGGAAGGTGCTGCTCTCTGGACATGTCCATACCAGTGGAGTCGGTCTTCTTTCATCTTCTCTATAATTGGTGCCACACCAAAATGTTGGCAAATGGTGTCAATTGTGATGTGGTCAAGAAGGGAGATGCCTGATATCCAACATAGCATTCGCATATCGCTGTACGCTCAATGCCACCACATTTTATTTGGATAGAAAAACACTAGGAGGATCCTGGAACAATCCTGTCATTTGATTCTGCTGCCTTCCATGTAGGGCACTTTTAATTTGGTACTGAATTAAGACCTTTTCCTGTATTTCATGGCCATCCTGCTTCTCTGCAATAGGACACTGATTATTTCAACTCTGGTTCTGTTCCAAATCCATCATGTCTTTTACCTGAGACCAGGGGCGGGTTCCTAATTTTTTACTACCACTCTATGGGCGTGGCTTATTTTGTGGGTGTGGCTTGCCAGCCATGTGACCGGATGGGCGTGGGCCTTGGGAGCTTGGCAGCGACTGGAGAAGCGGGGGGCATTGCCCACCCGCAACACAGCCCCCCGCAGTGGGAGCAGCAAGACCATGGCAGCAGTTCTTCTAGGAGGCTCCATCCGGCCTGAATGCTTCTCCCCATTCGATGATCCTAGGCTCCTGCTGCCCGTTCTTTCAGCGTCTCACGCGCTTCTGTTAGATTGGTGGATTCAGCACAGGAGACCGACTTGACAAACAGCTCTTTATTGCAATAGAAGTACAACCAGCAAAGCACATTCAGAGAGGCCTCCTATTTATAGGAGCTGACAGTAACAATTGTAACTAAACCATTTTGAAATAACCAATGAGGGTCCAGCATGTTCTCTTCAGTATTGCTGGACCTGAGTGAAAACTTCCAGCTCTAGTCAGAACATAACATCCCTCCCCCTCTAGATGAAATCGTCCGACATACGAAATCGCGAAGGTAGGCGGGGCGTCTACGCTCCCGTTCAGACCTGCGTACTTCAGTCGGGGGAACTACAGCAGCCTGGTCTGACTTAGCCGCTTCGTTCCTGGGGGCTGTGTCATGCATCTCTTGAGCTGGAGTGCTCTTGGGTTCTTCCGCCTCAGGGCCTAACTCGACAGGGGGACTCTGTTGGCCTGCAGTCTCGCACTCCAAAGCCTCCGAGACATCTGGACGTGGTTTAGCTAGGAAAGGAATGCACGGCGTTACGTTTCCAGAACCCGAGGGGTCTTCCTGTACCCTCTGTCTTAATTGGTCTATGTGTCTCTTCCATAAGCGGCCGTCTTGTAACCGGACTGCATAAGACACGGGTCCCAAAATTGTCTCGACCCCCCTGGCAGCCATAAAGGCCCCTCGGCGTAGTTGCGAGCAAACACCCTGTCCTCTGTGGAAAAGACCCTGGTTTTCTTTGTCCCTTCTGTCTTGGTTTTTACTACATAGTCAGGGTGTAACCGGTCCAGGAGTGACCGGAGTCTGCGGCCCATTAAAAGCTCCGCTGGGCTGCGTCCCGTAGTGGCACTTGGGGTTATGTGTTGAGTTATGAGGAATTTGTCTATTCTTTCCTGCCAATCTCCAGGTCCCAATCTAGCTAACCCCTCTTTGGCCGATCGCACGAAGCGTTCCGCCAGGCCGTTCGTCGCAGGATGGAATGGGGCGGACAACGCATGGCGGATTCCCTGACTAGCCAGATAGCCCTCAAAAGTTGTGGCCGTGAATTGCGGGCCGTTGTCCGTTACCAATGTGTCCGGAATGCCATGGGTAGCAAATAGACGCCGGAAGATCTTAATAACAGACTCCGCAGTGGTCGACCGCATAGGGAAGATTTCGAGCCACTTGGAATAAGCGTCTACAATTATCAGGAACATTTGCCCATGGAATGGACCTGCAAAATCGGCATGAAGCCGTGACCATGGATTTTTTGGAAGGTCCCAGTCATGCACCGGTGCTTTGGGAGGTGCCGGTCTGGATTCCTGACAAGGCAGGCATTTGTTTACCCATTCTTGAACCTCCTCATCCATCTTTGGCCACCAGACATAACCCCTAGCTAAAGCCTTCATTCGCACAATTCCCGGATGACCCTCGTGCAAGGTTCGTAGTACATCAGTGCGCAATTTGGCGGGAATGACCACCCGGTCCCCCCACAAGAGGCACCCCCCTTGCTCCGACAGTTCGTGCTGTCTAAGCTCATACGGTTTGAACTCGGGCCTGACTGGGCCTCTCGGCCACCCCCTCCACACCCAGTTAAGGACAGTCCGGAGAGCGGAGTCTCCGGCCGAGTGCCTGGCCACCTCAGCCGAGGTGACTAACCCTGAGTCTGCTAGGTCAATCAACAGTACTGGGGCCTCTGGAGCTATGTCTGACAGTATCTCGGGCAATGGGCACCTGCTTAATGCGTCCGCGTTCCCCATGTTTTTCCCGGGCCTGTGAACCAACTGATACGAGTATGCCGACAAGAAGATGGCCCAACGAGCAAAACGGGGGGACAAAGCAGCTGGAGTGGGGTGATTCCCCGCTATCAGCCCCAACAGAGGCTTGTGGTCTGTGACCAGGGTGAAGTCTCTACCGAACAAATACTCGTGGAACTTCTTAACCCCTGCTACTAGGGCCAAAGCTTCCCTATTTAGCTGATCATAATTTCTTTCGGCGCTAGACAAGGTGCGTGAGTAATACGCTATCGGCGCCTCGAGGCCATTCGGAAGTCGATGGCTCAGAACAGCCCCAACCCCTACTGGGGAAGCATTGCAAGCAAGGACCACTGGCAAAGTGGAATTGTATTGGATCAGGAAGCTGTTGTTGGTTAACAACCCCTTAACTGCGCTAAACGCGGCAGCCTCCCTATGGCCCCACACCCAGGGAGTGTTTTTCGCTAGCAGCCTGTGCAGGGGCTCTGCGACCGTTGCCTTATCACGTAGGAATAGGCTGTAAAAGTTAAGAAGACCCAAGAAAGCCTGTAACTCTGCCTGATTTCTGGGTGCCGGGGCCTCCTGGATGGCCTTCAGTTTACTTTCTGTGGGGTGGATACCACTCCCGTCTATTCTATACCCCAGGAATTCCACTTCAGGGACTCCCAAGACACACTTGCTGCGTTTCGCTTTCAGCCCGGCAGCTCGTAATTTCTCAAGGACCATTGTAACCCGACAGCGAAGCTGGCCTATGTCATTAGCCGAAATGAGAACATCGTCAAAGTACGGCACAACCCCGGGGATATTCTGCAACAGACGTTCCATTACACTCTGGAACAACCCCGGGGCCACGCTAACCCCAAATTGCAATCTGTGGCATTTAAATGCCCCCCTGTGGGTCACAATGGTCTGAGCTTCTGCTGTGGGGCCATCTACAGGTAACTGCTGATACGCTTGTGCCAGGTCTAATTTAGCAAACAGGCGTCCGGACCCCAACGAGTGCAGCAATTGGTGCACGATTGGCACAGGGTAGGCACTCTGCTGCAACGCCTTGTTCACCGTGCACTTGTAGTCAGCACATATCCTGATGCTACCGTCTCCTTTAATTGGCGTGACAATCGGGGTTTCCCACCGGGCATGATCCACAGGTTCGAGTACCCCCTGCTTGATCAATTTATCAAGTTCAATGTCAATCTTTTCCCTCAAGGGCAGGGGAACCCGGCGGGGCTTCAAGCGGATTGGGGCAACATTAGGGTCCAGGCTAAAAGAGATTGGGGTCCCCACATACTTGCCCAACCCTTCGCTGAATACATCATGGAATTCGTCAAACAGGTCGTCTAATTTCTCTGTCCCGACAGCGTTAACTCCGGAGACCTCCAGCCCAAGGGCTTCGAACCAGCTCAGTCCAAGAAGGCTCGGAAGGTCACCGTCCACAACGATGAGCTGTAATGGTCCGGAAAAGTGTTTAAATTGGACCTTGACACTGGCTTGACCGCGAACCGGAATCCTGTTCCCTTGGTAGTCCGACAGGCGGAACCCGGTGTTTCGTATGCGGTCAGTGGAGAACCCGGGCACGGCTTTCTTGAGATTTTTCCAGGCGATGATAGACACAGCCGAGCCCGTATCTAGTTTCATTTCAAACGGCACACCCTCGACAACAACGGACATCATGATTTTCTTCCCTCCCAGGGAACGGGCACTGTCGACATGCGAATCATAGGCAGCCGGCAACGGCCTGGAATATCTTTGGCGTCGTTTTGAATCTTCGCGCCAAGCCCTCGGTGACGGTTCAGCCCGTGAAGGCGCAGGCGCATGCGCAGTCGAATTTGGCAGTGTGGCGCGGCAAACTTTAGCCAAATGTCCACGTCGCTCACACCGTTGGCATGTCACGCCACGATACTTGCAGGAAAATCTTGGGTGCCGTCCCCCGCAGCTAGCACACCCCCGGAAAGGCTCGCTGGGCGGTTGCGGGTGGGGCGGGCGACGCAGTTCAGTCCTGTAAACCTCGTCATCGCTGCTAACATCGTCGTCCAGCGTCCCCATGTGGACGGACGGCTGAGTTAGCGGTGCCGTTTTCGCCTCTTTTCTGGACGGGGCAGCACGGTGGAGTGATTCAGCCGCGTTGGTGGACGATTCAGCAGCCCTGGCCTCGTCCAGTGCAGCCGCCAAAGTAAGTTTAGGCCGAGCTAGCAAACGGCGCTGCAGGCGGAGGTCCAAAACCCCGCAGATCAACTGGTCCAGCATGATATCGTCTAGGTCACTAAATTCGCAGTGACCAGACGCCTTATGGAGAGCAGCAACGTACTGGTTGATAGTCTCTCCTTCCCGCTGCATGCGCTGACGGAATTCATATCGACGTACGACTTTAGAAGGAGTCGGTGCATAGTGGGTCTTAAGCGACTCCTTAAGCGTGTCCCACTGCACTGTGTTAATCGGCGCTGGGGCAGACAGGGCCTCTGCAGTATCAAAAACTTCTGGCCCACAGTGACTTAAAAATAAAGCTCTTTTCCGATTGTCTGCCAGGCTTAGTAAGTCATTTGCTTCCAGGAAGCACTCAAAACGCCTCATATATGACTCCCACTTCTCTTGGGCTGGGTCGAATGGCGGCGGTGGGTGAAACGCTGACATGATATGAGATAAGTAGTAGGCGAAGAATGAGTCGCCTGACTGGTTGTAAAGCCCGTGGGGCTTGTTGTTGTTCTCCTGCTCCCGATTTCCTCGTCGCCACTGTTAGATTGGTGGATTCAGCACAGGAGACCGACTTGACAAACAGCTCTTTATTGCAATAGAAGTACAACCAGCAAAGCACATTCAGAGAGGCCTCCTATTTATAGGAGCTGACAGTAACAATTGTAACTAAACCATTTTGAAATAACCAATGAGGGTCCAGCATGTTCTCTTCAGTATTGCTGGACCTGAGTGAAAACTTCCAGCTCTAGTCAGAACATAACAGCTCCCTCAGCCATCCTCCCCTGTTTGGACTCACTGTGGGGTAGGAAGGCAGCACATGCGCAGTGCCGAAAGCTCGGCTTCTGGGCATGCGCAGAAGAAAATTAAAAAAAAATTTTTTTTAATCTTTTTTTAAAATGGCGGCGCCCAGGCATTGGCAACTGACCACACCGGTGCCGTGACGTCACCAGCAGGCCGCTACCGGTGCTATAGAGTGGACCGCACCAGTAGGAACCCACCACTGCCTGAGACCTAGGTTAGCTCAAATAGTAGTTGCATTTTGTTGGATAGGATCTTGTATTCAAGTCTTCAAGAACCTTCTAAAACTTGAGTTTATCTTCCAGAGTGCTAGTAACTTCCCCCAGCTTGGTTTTTGTCTGCAAATTTAATGGGTTCCCCTTCTATCCCCTGGTCTGAATCATTTATGAAGATGTTGAGGATTACAGAGCCTAAACAGAGCCTCAACGTACCCCACTACATGCTTCCTTCCACATAGATGTAGCTCCATTGAAGACTATCCACTGAGTGCAGTTGGTTGGCCAATTTGCAAACCCACTCTTTTCCCAATATTATTCTATCTTAGCAAGAAGTAGGTTGTGATCTACTTTGTTAAATGATGACATCATTCCTGTGGGACATCAAATTTTAGCATGTGGTACAAATGTATTTCCTGGCCTTGTGAAACAAGTTGTGTGAATGCACCCCACATTCTTGCATCCCAAATACCTCTTTATGTCAATTTTCTTCCATTTGCAGCAGAAAGCAGCACCTTTAAAAGCAAATAGCAAATCTAAGCTTTTTTTTCTTCCTTCCTCCTCTCCCTTTTAATGAACAGTAGTGGGAGACTAAATAACAGCTGAAGGAGAAACATTGCTGTGAAAATGGACTGGTTTAGATGTATCAGTTGAGTCAGCATCCCATAACAGTTTTCCCTTCCAATCAGAAAGAGTTGAATTGTTTTGCAGCATAATTATGATAATATATTATCTACTTCTAAACCCTTAGGATTTCTTCAGTTCTACACCTTTAGATGTGTTAGATCACAATTCCCAGCACTTCCAACCAACACTTATTGAAAGCAAAAACAGCCATAGAGCTAACAGACACAGACAATCAATAGTCAGTTGCGCAGAATGATGGGTTTTTTGCCTCACAGACAGTGCTGTCATATAGAAGTCATCCAGAGGTTTGCAGACCAGATCTGGGAGGCTTCAGTCATTTGGTCAGTTGCTCAGTCATTTATTTAATTTTATTTAGAAGACTACTCAACTTCATGGCAGCACTGGGTGGCTTTCAGCAATGAAAACAATGCAGAAATCACAGAACGAATTAGAACAGCGATTATTATTTTATTTTTATTTATTTTATTATTTATTTATTTATTTTGTCAACACGTGTACAAGATAACAGGTATGATATAAACATAAACAAAAGCAAAGTATGTATAGGTAAAATTAGACAATAGGACAGAAGGACAGGAACGGTAGGCACGATGGTGCTCTTATGCACGCCCCTTACAGACCTCTTAGGAATGGGGTGATGTCAACTGTAGACAGTCTAAGGTTAAAGTTTTGAGTGTTTGGGGAAGAAACCACAGAGTCAGGTAGTGCATTCCAGGCACTGATTACTCTGTTGCTGAAGTCGTGTTTTCTGCAGTCGACTTTCGAGCGGTTTACATTGAGTTTGAATCTATTGTGTGCTCGTGTATTGTTGCACGAAGTATTCATTGACGGGTAGGACATTGTGGCAGATGATTTTATGAACTACATTTATCTGAAATGAGAAACATCTAGTTCAAGAGACAAAATATTGTATGCTCATCACTTATCCATCCCTAGATCAAGGGGGAAAGCCATACTTTTACAGACAGTTTGATTTAGTGGTTAAGGCATCGGGGAGAAATAGGAGACCGTGAGTTCTGGTCCCATCTTAGCCATAAAAGCCAGCTGGATAACCTTGAGCCAATCACTCTCTCTCTCTCTCTGTCAGCCCAACTCATCTCACAGGGTTGTTGTTGTGGGGAAAATAGGGAGAAGGTATATTGCTATCAAACACACGGCCCATGGACCGGATACATCACACGGCCACGCCCGGTTTAGCGAAGGGGGGGAAGTCGTGATTTGTCATGTGACGCCGCCATGATGCCACGAGTTTGACACCCCTGGTGTATTGGATATGTTCTTGCCTAGTTCTGCAAACCAAACAGGACATCACCTTTTCAGCACAGAACATAAATATAGAATCATTGGGCTGGAAGGGACCTTGGAGGTCTTCTAGTCCAACCTCTACTCAAGGCTGGAGCTTTATGCCATTCCAGTCAAATGGTTGTCCAGTCTATTTTGGAAAACCTTTGGTGATGGAGCATCCACAACTCTGGGAAGCAAGCTATTCCATTGATTAATTGTTCTGTCAGAAAATTTCTCCTTACTTCATGGTTGGATCTCTCTTTAACAAACTTTCACATGTTGCTTCTTGTCCTGTCCTCTGGTACTTTGGAGAATGTCAATCCACTCCTCTCAGTGACAGCTCTTCAAGTACCGAAAGACAGCTATCATGTCACCCTAATCCTTTTCTTTGATACACTAGACTTACCCAGTCATCCCTCAGTCATTCATCATACAATTTAACCTCCAGATCTTTTATCATTTTTGTTGCTTTTCTCTGCACACTTGCCAAGGTCTCAACATCTTTTTTGCATCGGTAGTGACCAGAACTGGATGCAATATTCCAAGTATGGCTCACTAGTGCAGTATAAAGCATCTTGAGGTTCACCATGAGTTTTCTTACAATTTAAGGATTAAAAGATACTTGAGACCTGGATTCTACTCCTGAATGTGGTGCTGAGTAAAGGAGAGCCGAGGTGGCGCAGCAGTTAGAGGCAGTACTGCAGGCCACTTTAGTTGACTGTGATCCGCAGGTCAGCTGTTCAAATCTCACCGGCTCAGGGTTGGCTCAGCCTTCCTTCCTTCCGAAGTAGGTAAAATGAGAACCCAGATTGTTGGGGACAATGTAAATATACATTGCTTACTGGTGTAAACCGCTTAGAGAGTGATTGCACTGTGAGGGAGTATATAAATCTCACAAATAGATAGATAGATAGATAGATAGATAGATAGATAGATAGATAGATAGATAGATAGATAGATAGATAGATAGATAGATAGATAGATAGATAGATAGATAGATAGATAGATAGATAGATAGATAGATAAAGTGGCATCTGAGCCTGAATTCACAAGTGAGTTTAAATGATACAAATGGGTTTAAAGCTCATTTTTTCCATTTTTTTTTTAAAAACTAGACTTGATTTGCTCAGCCTAATTTTGTATCAGAACTTCAATGGAGCAGCCTCTAAGGCCCACAGAATTTCAGCATCTCTTGTTGCCATCCCTTATGGCCTTAATCTCCCTCCCTGGCTCAGATCGTAGCAAACAATTCCTCAGCCCCATTTGCGTGATAGCCGGGGGTGTTGATTGGTTATTTATCTGCCTTTGATTTCTTGGGTTTACAGACTCCCTGCTCTGCGGTCCATAATGTCATAGTTTAATATTTATGAAGTGCCAAGTGTTCCATAGATAAAGGGGGCTGGGGTTCAGATCGTTGCAATTCTCCATTAGGGAAGCTAAGGAGATGGGAGAGAGAAAGAGAAACAGAGTTTATAGGAACAGCCTTTACACTTCAATATGACAGAAGGTGTGAACGTTGTCTGCTTTGCAACTGGCCTTGGAACAGAAATGGTTTGGCTTCAACTCAAACTGCCATTGGCAGGTCCGTCTGTGGACCAAGCTGCATTGGCTTGTCTTTCATTCCATTGCCATTAAAATTAATTCAGCACTTTTGCTAGTCCAGGATAGACACAGAGTAAAAGGAGAGGTTTGCAATAGTGGAAAATATCTGTAGCTCGGGTGTAGGATGAGGGTGAAGGTTCATTCTCCAAGCTTGTGGGTTGGTTTCCAAACATTTCATTACCAAGGTAAGTAACATCTTCAGCGGAGTTTAGGGCAGGGGCGTCAAACTCGATTTCAGTGAGGGCCGCATCAGGGTTGTGTTTGATCTTGGGGGTGGGGTAGGGGTGGCCAGGGTGGCCATGGCCAGCTTGATGTCACTCGTGTTGGGGGCGCCTGAGAGGGCCCGAGCGCTTTGCCAGCAAAAACGGGCTCCAGAGCTCAGTTTTTGGCTGCAATGGCCTCCTACCACTCTCTGCCAGTGAAAACGGAGCTCGGGGTGGCCACACAAGCTCCATTTTCACTGGCAGAGGGCGTCAGGAGGCCATCACAGCTAAAAATGGAGCCTAGGAGGGCCATGTGCGGCCCTCCAGAGCTCCATTTTTACTGGCAGAGGCAACGCGGGCCAATCCTTTGCGGTTTCTAGGGTGGCCCCACAGGCCACATCTAAGCACCCCATAGGGGGAATCCAGCCCCCAGGCCTTCAATTTGACACCCCTGGTTTAGGGGATGTCTGTGTCAGTGGTCTTCTGTTTACAAGGGGACAAGGGGAGATATGATAGCGGTGTTCCAATATCTCAGGGGTTGCCACAAAGAAGAGGGAGTCAAACTATTCTTCAAAGCATCTGAGGGTAGAACAAGAAGCAATGGGTGGAAACTAAACAAGGAGAGAAGCAACTTAGAACTAAGGAGAAATTTCCTGACAGTTAGAACAATTAATCAGTGGAACAGCTTGCCTCCAGAAGTTGTGAATGCTCCAACACTGGACGTTTTTAAGAAGATATTGGATAACCATTTGTCTGAAGTAGTGTAGGGTTTCCTGCCTAAGCAGGGGGTTGGACTAGAAGACCTCCAAGGTCCCTTCCAACTCTATTATTATTATTATTATTATTATTATTATTATTATTATTATTATTATTATTATTATTATTATTATTATTATTATTATTATTATTATTATTATTATTATTAGGCTTCGTGTGGTCAGTAGGTCTTGTGATTGGTTAGGTGTGGGTGTGTCAAGTGACGGTCTTGTAATGGGTCTTGTGACGGGTCAGATGTGAGTCATCAGTAGGAGTCTTGTGATGGGTCTTGTGTTGGGGAGATTACATCAGATCAGGGTCATTGGGAGGTCAACTGCCGGGGGGGGCTTGCGTGGGTTGGTTGAGGGTCGGTGCTGTCTCTGGTTGGTTGTGTGGTTGATTTGGATTCTGAGGGGTTCGTAGGCTGGTTACAGGTTAGTGTGTCTCCTGATGGAATTGCTTGTGGAGTTCCAGGCTTCAATGAACTCACGAGCGTGGCGGGTGGTAGCATGGCCAATGATTTTTGTATTGCTCCAATCGAACTGGTGCTGTTTGGTGTCGGTGTGGGTAGAGATTAAAAGGAGGAGGTCATTAGTACTCTCTGAGCTTGGTTTTATTTATTTATTTATTTATTTATTTGTGAGATTTATATACCGCCTCACAGTGCAAGCACTCTCTAAGCGGTTTACACCATTAAGCAATGTATATTTTTACATTGCCCCCAACAATCTGGGTCCTCATTTTACCTACCTCGGAAGGATGGAAGGCTGAGTCAACCTTGAGCCGGTGAGATTTGAACCACTGACCTGCGGATCACAGTCAGCTAAAGTTGCCTGCATTACTGCCTCTAACCGCTGCGCCACCTCGGCTCTGGTTGCTTTCTTGCAGGCGTTTCATTACCCAAACTAGGTAACATCACCGGAATTAGCATAGGTGACTAGCACTGATAATGTTACCTACTTGGATAATGAAACACCTGCATGAAAGCAACCAAGCTCAGAGAGCAGCAGAGAGCAGTTCAACCCTGAGCTACAAATATTCTCCTTTATTGGCACAGATTGCAACATCTAAGGAACTGGCAACAGAGCTGAGTCGAAATTTCACACTTTTACAGTTTCAAGCCAAGAACAAAGCATTCCGGGCAGATCCAACGTTTAGAAAAAATATTTTTTTTGTTCCCTGTTAGAAGTCTCACACTGATTTTATTACAAGCAGTTCTTACAACTTACAACTATTCTTTTAGTCAAAGGTACATCAGCACTGGGGGGAAAATGGTCCTCGCATGATCAAAATTTGGGTGCTTGGCAACTGGCATGTATTTATGATGGTTGCTGTCCCGGAATCATGCGATCACCATTTGCGACCTTCCCAAGGAGCTTCCAACAAGAAAAGTCAATGGGGAAAGCCAGATTCAATTAACGACCATGGGATTCATTTAACAATTGCACTGATTCTCTTAACAACAATAGCAAAAAGGTTATAAAATTGGGCATGGCTCACTTAACAACCACCTTGCTTAGCAATGGAAATGTTGGTCCTAATTGTGGTCCTAAGTCAAGGAGTATCTGCATATTATTTTAGATAGATAGATGGATGGATGGATGGATGGATGGATGGATGGATGGATGGATGGATGGATGGATAGATAGATAGACAGATAGAGATATTTATTTATTTATTTATTTATTTATTTATTTATTTATTTATTTATTTATTTATTTATTCATTCATGTATGTATGTATGTATGTATGTATGTATGTATGTATGTATGTATGTATGTATTTATTTATTTATTTATTTATTTATTTATTTATTTATTTATTTATTTATTTATTTATTATTTGTATTTCTATGCCGCTCAACTCCGCAGGGACTCTGAGCAGCTCACAACAAATATATATATAGAAATAGAGATACAGTATATAGATATAGATACACACATGCGTGCGCACACACACACACAGAGTATTTCTGGGTTTAGAGCAGGGGTGAAATGCTACCTGTTTGGCCCGGTTTGGGCGTACCGGTAGCGGTGGCCACCAGTGGTTCGGAGAACCAGTAGTGGCGGCAGTGCGAGGCTCCGCCCACCCACCCAGACATCATCATTTTCTTGTTTTTAACCCTCTGCACATGCACAAAGCCTTCTGCGCATGCGCAGAGGGTGAAAAAGTTCACACAACAGTGGCGCGTGCAAAGCTCACACTTCCGAACCGGTAGGGAAGGTAAGTAGATTTCACCGGTGGTTTAGAGAGAGCATGACAGTGATATAATGGTGAAGGTGCTAAACTAGAAGCAAGGAGAACCAGGTCCTAATTCACCTTCAATTGTAGATGTTCAGGAGTGGGGGGGGGCACTTTAGGGAAGCAGTCTCTTGGGCAGCTCAACCTTCCTTAGAGGGTTAGGGTTAGAGGGGGAAAATGAGAAGACAAGCCGTACTGCCTTATGCTTCTAAATAAACAGCTGAGTATAAAATTGAAAAAGGAAGGAAGGAAGGAAGGAAGGAAGGAAGGAAGGAAGGAAGGAAGGAAGGAAGGAAGGAAGGAAGGAAGGAAGGAAGGAAGGAAGGAAAAGACTATCCGGAGATGATGATGATGATGATGATGATGATGATGATGATGATGATGATGATGATGATGATGATGATGATACTGTTTCCCCAAAGAAGTTGAAAGAAACAGTAGACCACCCAGTTAGCTGCTGCAAGAAGAGGTGAGACTACAAAAGAGCATAAAGTAAATAGTAAATGAAAACTAACGTGCTCTGGGACTTTAGTATTCAATAAACAAACAAGTACCTGCCATAAAACACGCCAGACCTATCAATTGTTGATTTAAAAAAAAGACACAAAAAAGTTTGGATAGTGGAGACAGCAGAAGAGAAAAGAAAGAACTGGAGGAAATGACAAAATACAAAAGCCTGCAAATAGAAATAGAATGACTTTGGCAAAAGAAAGCAAAGATAGTACCAATCGTCATAGATGCCTTGGGGTGGAGTCCCAAGAGATCTGGAGCACCACCTGAACACCATCAGCATTGACAAAATCCCCATCGGTCAATTGCAAAAGACAGCTTTACTTGGAATAGCTTATCTCCTGCAACACAGTTAAACTACAACATCTGCCTATCACAGATATCCTTGGGGAGGATTCAGTAGGTGGATAAAAATGTGAAATCCTGTCTAAACATCTGGCTGACTATATACAACCAACCATAATAATGCAATACATTCCCCAAAGATCAATGCCTAATTGTCATCCTATTCCAGCAACTGCAAATGAAGGCATCCAAGCCTCATTTCATCTCAAGATCCATATCATCCTGGCTACCTGGGTACATTAAAGTTAACTTTCTCTTAAAGAGACTTAATTAGGGTTCTCTCAACAAACATAAATTAATCCTCCGGCCACAATGGAGTGAAGCGTTTCCTCTTCAATCAATAGCTCATCCAGCCTCCCAGCAAGTTGCTGCAAAAATCCAAGTCTGTTCCATCTCCATCTGTAATGTCAGCTTCTCCTGGAGAGTCCTCCAATTGGATGGGTTGTTTCTAGTCCTTATGAAATCACTCTGCAACTACTCAGACAAGTGGGATAAGATGATTTTTAACAAGGGAAGAAAAGGCTTCACCCTGCAACGATTTGTAGAATTGTCCACTCAATTCCTTTGTTTCTGTTGTATAGACTGTAAATACTGTTGTTTACAGGCTAATGCAGAACCACCCACCCAGAAGTATGAGGTATTTGTAAACTTGGAGAAGGTTTGAGTTTTAGAAAGTGACCAGAAATCTTAGCAAAACAAAAAGCCATCGTCCTTAAGGTGAAGGGAGAACCAACCTAAGAAGGATGTGGCATAAACAGCAAGCTATTTGAGCAGAGGGGAAAATTTGGGCCATGAATGGGAGAGTGCCATGGGGTATCCTGGTGAAGAGCCCCCTGCCATGTTGCAAGATTTGGAACCACTTGCCTCCAGAAGTTTTGGGCACTCCATCACTGGAGGTTTTAAAGAAGAGATAGGACAACCATTTGTCTGAAATGATATAGGATCTCCTGTTTGGGCAGCGGGTTGGACTGGAAGATTTCCAAGGTCGCTCCCAATTCTGTTATTCTATGTTCTATTTTTAAATTATTATTTTACCACAGGAATGCCTGGCATTTAAATCATAACATTTTAAAACTGGAGAATATTTCCAAGGAATGTGGATGTTTCCAAGAAGCAATGGGTGGAAACTAATCAAGGAGAGAAGCAACTTAGAACTAAGGAGAAATTTCCTGACAGTTAGAACAATTAATCAGTGGAACAGCTTACCTCCAGAAGTTGTGAATGCTCCAACACTAGACATTTTTAAGAAGATGTTGGATAACCATCTGTCTGAAGTAGTGTAGGGTTTCCTGTGTAAGCAGGGGGTTGGACTAGAAGACCTCCAAGGTCCCTTCCAACTCTGTTATGATTATTATTATAATGTAGAAAGTTGTGTTTTATCATTCCTCCTATTATTCTCCTGCTTAAAAATCACATTTCTCACCTTGTCCTTTCCTTCCCAAAAAATGAGAAGACAGCATGCCCAGTAAAGAAAATAAAATAAATATATCTTTATGGTGTTTTTCCCCCCTCTGCTTCATCTTCTCAACTCAATACAGCTCTTTCTACCATATCCTCAGTCCCAAAAGCACCAGTAAACTGGAAAATATTGATTGCTTTCTTTCTTTTTAATAACTGTAATAGGAATTAGAATTTTGGTAAGCATAAGTGAACTTGATAAATTAGCTTGGAGCACATCACCCCTCTTCACCTCTTTCTGCAAATTTAGCTTAGCTTCATTCCTCTTTGTCAGCCTTATTAAAGCTGTGATGAGGAAAGATAATTCCTTTAATTTATTCCTCCCACTTAGGCCATCTCTGGGAAATAAGGTCCAAAAAAGTCAAGATGGCGACTGTGACTATGTGGTGCACCTCAACATTTACTGTTTGCAACTTCAAGCCTTCCATACAGCTGTAGCCGTTAGTTTTTGGATTACCTCACCATTCAGACATCCTGCCACTGCCTATATTTATTTATTCAGATAGATTAATTTGTGTATATGAAGAATTGTTACATAGAATAAAAGTCAAATGGAGGGAGGGAGGGAAGAAAGGAAGGAAGGAAGGTTAAAGAATATATAAATGACTTCCAACCTTCTTTTCAATAGAGAATTACAATCTTATTGTCTCTCCTCCTTCTGAGATATTATACAAGTTCCTTCAGCTGTCATTTAATTCATGCCTTTCTTAATCCTCAGATCCATAAATCATCATTTCATTTGTCTTTTCCTTCAGCAAAAAGTCCATCTAAGGTTTCCACTTTTTTTAAAAAAACCTTTCAGTTCTGTGAATTCTAACATTTTCACAATCTATTCCTCCACAGTGGGGATTTCAGTATTCTTCCTCCGTGCCCTGCCTCTGCCTGTCGATTGGCATCCACTAAACCCTGTCGCAGAACCCCCCACTCCACCCCCCAATCTTCAGTGGCAAAATATCTCAGCTTGTCAGCCTCAGGAGGCAAACAGCAGCGGAGCTTCTTGGCCTGCTGGCTTGCTTCCTGGAAGCCTCCTCCCCACTCCTCCATGGTCCCCACGAGCAGCAAAATGATCCAACCAGAAAAACCCGCTCCCCAAGGATCCGAATAAACTTGCAGAACATGTTCCCTTCCAATGAAAAGGTAGTTAAGTGCTGCTGGATTTTGCTGAATGCCGCAAGTCTAGCTTCCAGTTGCTTCTTTAACTACTTTACAAAGGAAATGATGGTTTGGGGAGGGGGAGGACAGTTCAGTGCAAATCCAGAGCAACTTTGGCCGTGAGGCTTGTGCAATTGCGTTGGTCAATAGATGCTACTTCCTGCTGACCTCTTTCTATTATCGTTTGCACTTCCAGGAATTGTGACGGCAAGTCCCTGCCATTCAATGCCCGTCTTATCAAACCTCAATAATTCCTAGCTCTTGCTCCTTTTGTGCATTCAAAATAGTATCCTACACCACCACCACCACCACCACCCCAAAAAAAATTTCTTCGTTGCTATAAGATAGTGTTGAGAAAATGCCTGCCCTAAAATTCTCCAGGGATCTTTCAGGGCTGAGAACCTGGATTGCTCTGAGGCTACTCCAGCACCTTTACCACCACACCACACAATGGCTGCTAGGATTTACTTTCTGTTAAACTATGGTTTAACTCAATTAACCAAGCTGGCTGCGTTCATATTGTTGGAAGTAATATCCTTCTGTCAGTTCCAAGTGGGGAAAAAGACACTGGATTCATGGAGGTTGCTTGGAAAGAAGGTTTAATGGTGTACAGGAGCACATGGCATCAGTTCCTGTACAGAGAAGATGGATCACATGCTTCCAGATGTTGGGTCCAGAGAAAGAAGGGTCAAGATGCTGAAATGTCCTTGTTTTATGCCCTCTCTTGGGCCCCACCCTAATAGTTTCCTGTTCCTGTACAGAAATGTATCCCATTGGCTGTCAGACTCCCAGGGGCATGCTGGGGCAACTCTTGTGGGCTGTCCTGAGTCCCAGGCTTGGCTGATGTAATCTTCCCAGGTCCCATGTGGTGTAATGAAAGGGCTTTGGGATTCCTATTATGGTTATTCCTGTAGATTCTTGTTATGTAGAATAGATTGCCCATTGACAAAGATGGGGGGGAATGAGTCAGCTGGGCCCATTGACAATCGTGGGGGCTAGTAAGAGTGATCTGGCACATTGACAACGGTGGGGGCTACTAAGAGTGAGTCTTTTGTCTGCCTAAAAGCATGTTTCTGGGGATATATAGAATAATATTCTGCCCTTTTAATATTTCCTAGGATATTTCATTTTTCTAGGAGAGGGGTGGGTGCTAACTTCCTACAATACAATATAGATAGTCTTCAACTTACAACCATCTGTTTTGTGAGCCTCTCTCACTTCCATATACATCTCTTACTTCCGTATATAAAGTGGGCAGAATTACAGGCAATCCTTAAGTTCCAGTGGTGGGTTGATACCAGTTCGACCCGGTACAGCGAACCGGTAGCAGCGGTGGCGGTGGGAGACTCCACCCACTCGCCCAGACATCATCAAAAAACGCTCTGAAATATGTTCAAAGCAATCTACTCCAAACAGGTAGCCAAAGTAATAATTAATGGTGAAACAACTGAACGTTTCCAAATCCAAAAAGGCACAAGGCAAGGCTGACCACTCTCCCTGTTACTGTTTGTATTATCCCTGGAGGTATTAACTAGAACAATTCGGAAAGATGATCAAATTAAATGATTGGAGATAAAGAAAGAAATATTTAAAATGCAAGCTTTTGCATGTTTTTATAATTGAAGAACCCTTACAATCAGGGACAAGGCTGATGGAAGTACTGGGGGAATATGGTGAAGTGGCCGGCCTAAAGATAAACAAAGAAAAAACCAAAATGCTTGTTAAGAATATGACCAGAGCACAAGAAAATGAATTAGTGGATAGATTAGGCATTCAAACTACAAAGAAAATAAGATATTTAGGGATCCAATTAACAGCTAGATGTGCCACACTTAAAGGAGACAACTATGACAAAATAATTGAGCAGATTAAAACTGACCTGGACAAGTGGACAAACTTACAGCTTTCTTTCATGGGAAGAATTGCAGTAATTAAGATGAATATGCTACCCAAAATACTATTTTTGTTTCAATGCATACCGATCAAATTAGATAAGGAATTTTTTTGAAATTTAAACAAAACTATACTCAAATTTATTTGGCAAGGGAAAAAAGTGAGGATTAAGTTAGAATTATTACAAGATTCTAAGGAGTGGAGCGGATTCGGTCTCCCAGATTTGGAAAAATATTATCAAGCTGCAATATTAACATGGGTGCCGGACTGGATACAATTAAAAAATAGGAGATTACTAAGATTGGAAGGCCGTGAAATGCAGACTGGGTGGCACGCCATACTATGGGAAGAGAAATATAAGGGTCACCAGTACTTCCGGAGGCATTATATTAGACGAGCGTTAATAGAGGTTTGGGTCAAAATTAAGCAACAAAGTTATATACAAATTCCAAATTGGATATCAACATTGGAAATGTACATACATCCAATGTTCATACAACTAGGGAAAGTAATAATGTATAAAGATGTATTAGATGAGAGAGGAGAATTGAAATCAAGAAAAAACCTCCAGGAAGAAGGTATAGAACTGGAATGGTGGGCATATCTTCAGTTGCAATCACGGTACAGGAAAGACAAAAACGATTGGGGTATAAAAACAGAGTTGACAGAGTTAGACAAAATATTATTAGGAACCGAAGATAAAATGATTAAAAAAGCGTACCACTACCTTCTAGATCAGGCGACGTTTGAAGAGCAGGTCAAGGAAACTATGCTTAAGTGGAGTAGGAATTGGCCCCTAAACCAACCAATCACATATTAGCCTCATGTGTTGTCTGAATCCAGCCTTGATTTCTCCTTCAAACCATGCTGGCTGAGAAGGATGTTGACCATTGTTTCAAAACCACATCTGAAAGGAGCCAAAGTTGGAATGAACTGACTCAAGAACCCTCACAATGAAGGGAGACTTAGTCAAACCTCAGAAACTGTGAAAATCTGTATTATTGACCCATTTACTGGGAGAAAGATGTCTGGCTGGTGTTTCTCAACCTTGGCGACTTTAAGATGGGTGGACTTTAACTTCCAGAACTCCCTAGGATTCTGGGAATTGAAGTCTGACTGTCTTTAAGGTTGAGAAGGTTGAGAAAATACACCTACAATCCAGGGGCGGTTTCCTCTTACCTGGTTATCGGTGCACTGCGCGCGCATCATCACGTTTCACGCACACGTCCCCTTGTGCGATTTTGCTTCCACACATGCGCAGGAAGCAAAAAATCACCGAAATCTTGTGAGGGGACACACATGCGCGGAAGCAAAAAATTGCTGAAATCTCACACACACGAGCGGCCCCTCACGAGATTTTGCTTCCACGCATGCGCAGGAAGCAAAAAAAGGCCAAAAATTTGGAAAAAAAGATGGCGCCGCGCAACAGACCGGCGAAGACAGCACCGGAGCCGTCGTGCGCAAATTGTGCAATTGGTGGGTCCCTACCGGAATGGCACACTGGACCGCACCGATAGGACCCCACCACTGCTACAATCCATGGCGGAAGGAAGATGAGACTAACCAAAACCAGGTTTGAAGCCACAGCAGCAGCGGCAGCAATAAGGAAAAACAACAAAGGATAATAAAATAGGAAAAAATAATTGAAACTTGAGGGGGAAAAGGTGAGGACATTTGAGAAATCCACCTTAGGTTGGCAGAGAAACATTGGCCCACTGGAACTACTCGCTTCCCCCCAAAGTAAAATGTAGTGAATATTTGAGGCAGCAACCCGTTTTATTGATCAGTTATTGAGCTTCCTGTTTTCATCCCTACTGCTTTAGGTGCTCATCAAAAACTCTTGAGCGCCACCAAGCCATAGCCATCCCTGCAGCTATGGAATGTCCTCAGGCATTCAGGCTGCCTGGGGGAGGAATATAAAAATGGCCCTCTCATGACAATCAAAACAAATGGACTGGAGAATTGATGATGGGGTGGTTTTGAATGATAAGGCGGCATGCTTGGCCAGGAAAGCTGATGGTGGAAGAAGCTTGAAATAGGTGGGAGATGCTAAAAAAAGGAGCTATTAAAGCACAATTGCAAACAGAGCTATTTAAAAAAATAAAAATAAAGGATGAGAGTAGAAGCTAATGTGGCCGCACAAAGGAGGACAGATCTGCAAGATAGAAAGAGGGTCAGCAGACGGAGGAAGAATGCAAACCAGGAGCCTGAAACTAAGAGCACTATAAGAGCACTAAATAAACTAGAGAAAATAAAAGTGTAGCTGGAGCTGAAATGTTCAATAAGAGCAACGGAACAACAAGAAAAGAGCCATCTCTAGCTATGTTCAAAGGAAAAAGAAAAGGAAATATTCAGGATGTTAGCTGCCCAGTGGAGATGGTAGAAATCTAGTGGGTGACAAAAGACATGGCAGGATGAATCTCCTTCCAGTTGGGATCTGTCCATCTCCAACAATAGGGTATATGTTCTGCAAGATGAGAACAGAGGGGGCAGAACTGAAGTTTGGGGTTGTTAGGAATTGGCCAGGAAATGTCCGTTTGAGGAGTCCTTGGTGCTCTCTGAATTTGCTTGTTTTCTTGCAGATGTTTCATTACCCAAACTAGGCAACATCATCAGTGCTAGTGGCAACGACCCCTCATGTCAACCTTGAGCTACAAATATTCTCCTTTATTAAATGTCAGTTTATTATGCATGAGTTTGGCTCTCCAGGAGCAGAGGAACTGCACCAGGAAGAGTACCTCCTGAAGAACGTGCTAATAATCTGGCTAAATGACTATGGAGATTCTCAGTCATCCAGGTCATGGTTGTCCCAAAGGTGCTTTTTCAAAAGGCAACTGGACTTTTTCCTTGAAGATGTTTCGCTTTTCATCTGAGGACAGAACTGAAGAAGCGTCTTGGATGAGAAGCGAAACGTCTTCAAGGAAAAACAAAGGAAGGAAAAAGCAACTTTGGGACTAACAGTATGGCTGTTCTTTCATAAGTCCTCAATTTACAACTACAATTGGGATCAGAATTCCCATTGCTAAGCAAGGCAGTTGTTAAGTGAGTTGCGTGCAATTTTATGACCTTTTTTTTGCCATGGTTGTTAAGTGAAACACTGCAGTTTCTAAGTGAATTACATGGTTATTAAGCAAATCCAGTTCCCCCATTAACTTTGCTTGTCAGAAATTGACCGAGAAGGTTGTATATGGTAGTCACACAACCCTGGGATGCGCAACACAACGGTTGCCAAGTGCCTGGATTTGGATCACATGACTGTGAGGATGTTGTGACAGTTGTAAGTGCAAGGACCAATCATAAATAACTTTTTCCAGTGCCATTGTAATTTTGAACATTGGCTAAAGAAATGATTGTAAGTTGATGACTACCTGAATCACTTTTAAGAAAGTCTAAAGAACAGACAAAAAGCTGGACAGTTGGAAAAAGCATGTGTATTCTTACATTTAAAAAGAGGGGTTTATTTATTTATTTATTTATTTTGGTTTTCTTATATGCCGCCCGACTCCCAGAGGACTCAGGGTGGCGTACAGCAAAGAGAAAATACAAGAACAACCAACAATAAACATTACATTAAAATCAAATATAAAAATTAAAAATTTAATATTAAAAACCATCCAACAACCAAGCATACCCGGGGGAGAGCTCAGATGGATTAGGCTCTACCCCCAGCCTGCAGGAAAAGCCATGTCTTAATGGCTTTTCGGAAGGCCAGCAAGGTGGGAATGGTTCGGGTCTCTGGAGGAAGTTGGTTCCAGAGCACGGGGCCTGCCACAGAGAAGGCTCTCCCCCTAGGGCCCGCCAGCCGGCATTGCTTGGCTGACGGGACCCGGAGGAGGCCAACTCTGTGGGCCCTAACCGGTCGAAGGGAAGTGTGAGGCAGAATGCGGTCCCGGAGATAGCCTGGTCCTAAGCCATGAAGGGCTTTAAAGATGATGATCAACACCTTGAATTGGACCCGGAGACCGATGAGCAACCAATGCAGCTGGCGGAGTATAGGTGTCACGTGGGTGTACCTTGGCACACCCACCACAGCACTCGCAGCCGCATTTTGCACCAACTGAAGTCTCCGGATACTCTTCAAGGGTAGCCCCATGTAGAGCGCATTGCAGTAGTCCAAGCGGGAGGTGACAAGGGCATGAGTGACCGTGAGTAGGGCCTCTTTCTCCAAGTATGGCCGCAACTGGTGCACCAGGCGAACCTGTGCAAAGGCCCCCTAGCCACAGCAGTAAGATGATGGTCCAATTTTAGCTGTGGGTCTAGGGGGACCCCCTAGTTGCAGACCCGGTTCGAGGGAGTCAGTTTCGCTCCCTCGAGAACCAAGGAGGGACAGTTGTCATAGTCCTTAGGAGGCAATATCCAGAGCCACTTAGTCTTGTCGGGGTTGAGTCTGAGTCTGTTCCTCCCCATCCAGATCCTAACGTCATCCAGGCACCGGCACATTACATCAACTGCCACACTGAATTCAGACAGGGTGGTGATGTACAGCTGGGTGTCATCAGCGTACTGGTGAAAACACACCCCATGTCTGCGGATGATCTCCCCCAGCAGTTTCATGTAAATGTTGAACAGGATGGGTGAGAGAACCGACGCCTGAGGCACCCCACATAACAGGGGCCTAGGGGACGATCTCTGCCCTCCTGTTAACACTGACTGCATCCTATCGGCGAGATAAGAGGAGAACCACCGCAAAACGGTGCCTCCCACTCCCAACTCGCCGAGACGATGCAGAAGGATACCATGGTCGATAGTATTGAAAGCCGCTGAGAGGTCAAGTAGCACCAGGATGGAGGAATTTCCCCCATCCCAGGCCCGCCAGAGATCATCCATCAGAGCGACCAAGGCAGTTTCTGTACTGTAGCTGCGCATGAAACCCGACTGATAGGCATCTAGATGATCTGTTTCATCCAAAAGTCGCAGAAGCTGAGTAGCCACCACCTTCTCCACAACTTTCCCTAAAAAAGGTAAGTTGGAGACCGGACGATAGTTCTTCAAGTCAGCTGGATCCAGGGAAGGCTTCTTCAGGAGGGGTCTCACCACTGCAGCTTTTAACGACTGCGGTACGGATCCCTCCTCCAAAGAAGTGATGACCATCGCCCAGATCCAGCCACGTGTCACCTCCCTGCTGGCCGAAACCAACCAGGAGGGGCACAGGTCCAATAAACAGGTGGAGGCACCCATCGCCCCCACGGCTCTGTCCACATCCTTGGGAGAAACAGGCCCAAACTCTTCCCACAACAGTGGACTAAGACTTGCCCCTGTCAACTCCATGGACTCTGCCCAGCCAGAGTCCAGGTTCGACCGGATCTGAGCGACTTTATCCAACAGAAACTCTGCGAATTCCTCAGCTCTACCTTGCAAGTGTTCCTCGCTCCCCCCTTTAGCAAGGAGGGAGCGAGTCACCCTAAACAAGGCGGCTGGGCGAGAATCTGCGGACACAATAAGAGCGGAAAAATAGGATCGTTTTGCCGCCCCTATCGCCAGTAAATAAGATCTGATGTAAATTTTTAATAGCGTTCAGTCAGATTCGGTTTTGCTGGACCTCCAGCGGCGCTCCAGACGTCTCTTCTGGCATTTCATCTCCCGGAGCTCCTCGGTAAACCAGGGAGCTTTCCAGGATCCACTGCCACAGAGAGGTCGTGAAGGCGCAATTCGGTCTAAAGCCCCTGATGCTGCGGTGTTCCAAGCAGCCACCAGGGACTCAGCCGAATTGTGTACCAGGGTTTCAGGGTTTCAGGTATTTCCCCAAGTTCCCTCTGGAATCCTTCCGGCTCCATTAGGCGCCTGGGGCGGAACCACCTAGTCGGTCCCGCCTCCCTGCGGGAGGGTTGTGTCAGGGGTGAAATCCAGCAGGTTCTGACAGGTTCTGGAGAACCGGTAGCGGAAATTTTGAGTAGTTCGGAGAACCGGTAGTGGAAATTTTGAGTAGTTCAGAGAACTGGCAAATACCACTTCTGGCTGGCCCCGGAGTGGGGTGGGAATGGAGATTTTGCAGTATCCTTCCCCTGCCATGCCCACCAAGCCACACCCACAGAACCGGTATTAAAAAAAATATTTTTAACCACTGGGTTGTGTGATGACCCAGGGTGTGGCAAGAAAGCAACACAGCTAGAGAACAAGTGTAACTCCCCTTTATTGCACCAACTTTGCCCCCAAGCATCCCCATGTTTACTACAAGTCCCAGAGTAAAGCTCTCACACGCACCTTCAACAGCCTCTGGCTGTGAGTAGTCCAGTAAGCAAGGTAAGCAAAACAGTAACCAAGGCCAGAAGTCTAGTTAGCAACGTTAGCAAAATAGTAACTAAGGCAAGAAGTTTAGCGAAGCAGGCAAACCGGGCAAGCTCCACAAGACAGAGCACAGTATCCTCCAGGTATCGGCAAGTGCACACGAGGCTCCACAGATTCAATGCTTGTTCCCGACAAATGCCCCTCCCACCGGCATCTCCTTACATCTCAGTCCCCAGGTGTGTCTTGTGAAGGGGGTGCGGGGCCAGAGGTGGTATTCAGCTGGTTCAGACCGGTTCGGGCGAACCAGTAGTAGTAGTAGCGACCTGCATGTGGGCCACCCACGCATCCCGGCACTATGCCGTCCTATTTAGCCACATTTTCAAGCCGCGTGCATGTGTGCAAGCTGTGCGTGCGAGCAAGCATGTGCATGCTGGGAAAACCGGTGGGAAAATTATGAGAATCCCACCTCTGGGCGCGGCACTCTCCTCCCTAGTAGCCGGCTCAGTCTGCGTTGTTCTCACCTTCTCTCTTCTCTTCGTGTTCTAGGATCAGGAGGGGGTGGTCCTTGCTCATCGCCTGAGCTCTGTCTCTCACGTTCATCTTGCCCCTGTTCCTCCCTGTCTACAAGCTGTTCTAATACTGAAATGCCTTGGCCTGACTGGCCTCGCCCTTCCCCATTTTCCTCCGCAGCCAACGAAGCCGCCCCCTCAATCTCTGCGGGCTCAGGTTCCAGCTCATCTTCCCCTGCAGATTCAGGCTCCGATGGGGGGTGGGGGGACATGACAGGTTGGACCCAGATCCAAGGGCCTAGGGTCATGTGAAGCTGAGAGTCAAGGTTGTGACTGTGCACAGGTAAAGAAACCTTGGGGCTTAAATCTGGTGGTTGCCCAACTGCCATCTTTTTTGTATAATTTTATTATGTATTTTTAAAATAAAAAAAAACAGTCAAGAAAGAGAAAAGTAAATCAGAATATAGAAAGAAATAGCAGATAGAAGAACAAAACCCAAAAAATATAGAAACAAAAACACACAATAACAGAACGACTTCAACTTCTTTTGCAGCCCACATAAATAAAAGTTGAGTTTCAATTCTTGCTCCGCAATTGCAAAACACTCTCCATTTTTTTATAATCTAAAAATATTGCTAATATTCAAATCCATATGTCATTTTTTTCTGTTTTGCGCCAAAAAAAAGCTGCCATCTTGACTTTTTGGACCCTATCCTGGACATCCCTGCAAGAAACTGCAGAATATACAATGTAGCGTTAATATTTGAGATGAAACAGATGAAAAGCAGTCTAACCTATCACCGCTTTGAAAACAAAGTAATCTTTAGCCCAAGTCAGCATGGATTTGATGAAAACAAACATTCTCAGGCTTACATGATTTTATTTTATAATTCTCTGACTTCCTCAATGGATTTTCAGTAGCTAAGAGTATCCCACCCTGCCTCCATCCCCCCCCCAAAAAAAACTCAGTGGAAGGGACCAAAAATCAGGGGTTTACCGCAGGGGTGAAATCTACTTACCTTCCCTACTGGTTCGGAAACACATGTGCGCCCCCGTCAAGCATGCTTTTTCAACCTCTGCGCATGCGCAGAAGGTTTTGCGCATTCTCAGAATGTTAAAAAAAGAGGAAATTGTGACATCCGGGGGAGTGGGAGGAGCCTCACGCTACTACCGCCACTGGTTCTCCGAACCACCGGCGGCCTCCGCTACCGGTACGCCCAAACTGGGGCATACCGGTAGCATTTCACCCAGGGGTGAAATCCTCCCGGTTCGCTCTTACCTGTTGGTCGCCGCACAGCCGAAGAACCTGGTGGCGTTTGCGGTGCAGGGCTTCCCCCGCCCGCTTCCCCCGCCCGCCTGGACGCCGGCATTTGCGTTCTTTTGCCCTCTGCACAAGCAGAACGCTTTGCCCATGCACAGAGGGCAAAAGTACGCAAATGCCAGTGTCCAGGTGGGCGGGAAAAGCGGGCGGGGGAAGCCCCGTGCCGCGAACGCCACCAGGTTCTTCGGCTGTGCGGCAACCAACAAGTAAGAGCGAACCGGGAGGATTTCACCCCTGATTTCACCACTGGTTTACAGGGGTAGCCCCCATTGTCTCAGGCTCCATGCAACTCCTTCCCAGCATTAACTAGTTAAAAATATTATTCTGAACTGCTCAGCATAGCTTTTAAGGTTGCAGCCCTCTCAATCTGAAGATGCCTGCCTTGGAATCATTATGGTCATTTTAATATATGTGCTGTATAATTCTATTAAGTATTTTAATATGGTTTTTAATGTCGAGAGTCTTTTGGGAGTGTGGCTGTATAAATAAAGCAAACAAACCAATAATGATATCTTGATTTCAGCAAAGCTTTCGACAAAATCTCCCACGACACTCTGATTAGAAGCAAGCTAATTATACGAGTCTGGATGGCATGACAATTAAGTGGATACATAGCTGGGCTGGAAATTGTATCCAAAGAATGCTTCTTGATGGTTACACATCAAATTGCGATGACTATCAAGTGTGGTGCCGCAAGAGTTTAGTCTGAACTCTTCAATATTTATATTAATGGTCTGGATGAAGAGGTGGAGGGAATGGTTATTAGATTTACAGAAGACAGAAAATTAGATGGGCTAGTTAACACCTTAGAAGGCAGAAATAAAAATTCAAAATGAGAAGGATGGGTTAATGAAATGGGCTGAATATAACAGGAGGAAATATAACAGTCAAAGGCAAAGCCCATCACTTAGGAAACAGAAGTCAAATGCAGAGATGTAGAATGGGGAAAGCTTTCTTGGTAATACTAAAAAAAAGATATTGGAATAATAGTTGATTACATACTGAATATCAGCCAGCTGTGTGATGTGGAGGCAAAAAAAAAAGCAAATGGAGTTTTGGGCTGCTTCACAGCTATATAATTTCCAAATAATGGGAAATAATTGATCCATACCAGTCTGCTTTGGTGAGACTCTGTTTTGAATACTGCATCCAGTTCCAGGCACCACACTTGAAGAAGGATTCAGAGAAATTTAAGAAGATTTGGAGAAAGGCAAAACAGATGATCAAACCAAACCTGTGTGTGTGTGTGTGTGTGTGTGTGTGTGTGTGTGTGTGTGTGTGTGTGTGTGTGTGTGTGTGTGTGTGTTGGAATTGAGAATGTTTAGCCTTAAAAAGAGAAGACAAGATGTGGGAGAAGCAGGAAATATGATTGCAGTTCCAAAAGACATTCTGAATCATTCAAGAATGCAGAACATGGAAACATGAATGATAATAATGAATTATAGATAGGTGAATAGGCGTGTGATAGCTCAGCAGTTAAAACAATGCTGAGTTTGTCAGCTGGAAAGCTGATAGCCCGGGTTCAAGACCCAAGCACTACACAAAGGGTTAGCTCCTGCTACTTGCCCCAGCTCCTGTCCACCTAGCACTTCAAAATGCATGCAAACTAGGGGTGGGTTCTAACTTACCTCGCTACCGGTTCGCTTCCTCCTGCCGAAAAATCCAGTGCCGAAAAATCCAATTTTTTTTTAAAAGCCAAAAACAAGATGGCGACCGCATGCACAGTGCCGGAAACTCGGCTTCTGCGCATGCTCAGAAGAATTTTTTTAAAAAAAATTCAAAAAAAATTCAAAAAAATTCAAAAAAAATTCAAAAAAAATTCAAAAAATTCAAAAAAATTCAAAAAAAATTCAAAAAAAAAGAGATGCCGGCGCCCATGGACCGGCAGCGACTGAACCGGATCTGTGATGTCATTGTGACATCACCAGCGGATCACTACCAGTTCGGGCGAACCAGTCCGACCCGACCCCTGATGCAAACACAAGTAGATAAATAGTTACCAATTTAATTTAATTTAACATGTACCTCAGCTGGCCACATGACCATAGAAAGGGTCTTTGGATAATGCTGGCTCCCTTGGCTAAGAAAAAGAGATGACCATTGCCCCCTAGAGTCAGATACGACTGGACAGGGGAAACCTTTACCGTCACCTTTTAGATAGGCAAACTCCAGCTGTAGGTCAAGACAAATTGCTAATCTGAGCAGTTCAAGAAAGGAATCAATTTTCCACTGAGATGGTGTCACCCTCCCATTCACAGGATGCGTTTAGGCACAATTTGGTTAACCATTTCTCAGGGCTGTTTCGTTTTGAGACCTGCACAGAGCAGAGTGGTAAATTGTGACCTTGTCCACTTCTATGCTTTTAGGATCATTTGGCTGACTCATAGTTGAAGCAGCCTTTGGCAAATGTTCTAGATAATAAGAGGCTACAACATGTAGTTGTGGTGCTATATAGGTCCCTCAAGCTTTGTTAAAATGGTAGTTACACACACACACACACACACCTAACAGTATTTGTGTTGGGATGTATTATTAATTAGGGCTAGTTAACCATTTCCAGTCTGTCACTAATGCCATAGCTCAGTGATGGCAAATCTTTTTTGGCTCGCGTGCCAAAAGGGGGGGAGCAGGGGGGGGTTGCGCATGCACGTGCCCACACCCATGCACCCCGCCCCGCTCCAGGCACGTGATGGCACACCCTTTTTTCGCTCTCCCCAGGCTTCAGAGCCTTTCTAGGAGCCTGGGGAGGGCGAAAACGGCCTTCCCCACCCTCCGGAGGTCTTCAAGTTGAAAAACGGGCCATTTCTGGCCTCTGGAGAGCCTCCGGGGGGTGGGGAAGGCTTTTTTTGCCCTCCCCAGGCTCCTAGAAAGGCTTTGGAGCTTGGGGAGAGCAAAAAAATGGGCCTTCCCCACCCCCTCCGGAGGCTGGAAACAGCCTGTTTCCTGACATCCAGTGGGCCCAGAAGGCCTGAAAATCAGCATGTGTGCGCTGGACCTGAGCTCGCGTGCCCACCAATATGGCTCCGTGTGCCACTTGTGGCACACATGCCATAGGTTCACCATCAGGGCCATAGCTCTTCGTTAGCATGCAAATCCTCTTTTTTACTCCCAGTATGGGGTGGGTACAAATAGAGTATAAACTGCCTTTCCCCAATTATATCTTTCTGTCCTACCAGCTCTAATAGAGAGGCTTCTGTCATATAGGCAGCAGGTCGTCTTAGCTATGGTGCCCACATTGGTGCCAAATATCCTCCTCTCTGAGGTTAGGCTGGCACCGTCGCTCTTGATTTTCCAAAGGTCCCTCAAGACCTGGTTGTGCCATCAGGCCTGTGGGTCCCAGGCAACTGGTGATCTAGTAAGGGAAAGGGAAAGATTTCTCTTGTCCAGTCGTGTCTGACTCTAGGGGAAAATTCTCACCTCTGTTTCTTAGCTAAGAGAGCCAATGTTGTCCAAAGACATTTCCATGGTCATGTAACCAGCATGGCTATATGCTGAGGTGCACAGAACACTGTTACCTTCCCACCGAAGTGGTACCTATTTATCTACTCACATTTGCATGATTTCAAACTGCTAGGTGGGCAGGAGCTGGGGTAAGGAGGGGAGCTCACTCATCGTGCAGTGCTCAGGGCTGTCAGCTTTCCAGCTGACAAGCACAGCGTCTTTAACCGCTGAGCCATCTCACCCCCTGAAGTAGTAATATGGTTCCATTGTTATTAACATTCCTTCACCCATTATTATGGTTTGTCGCACAATCAGCCAGATGTTCAGACTGGATTTGGCATTTTTATAGACCTACCGAGTCCCTTCCAAGGACCTAAGATAGGTAGATATTGTTGTTTGATGGTGTAAAAGGTATGGCAGGTGTAAGCTGTTCCTGGTAAAAGCAGCCTTTTGCAACTGACTGATTGGAATTTTGTCAATGCCGACGGTGTTCAAATAGTGCTCCTTGGATTGCACCCAAGGCACCTTTTATATTAACAATAGCACTTAGACTTATATACCACTTCATAGTGCTTTACAGCCTCTCTAAGCTGTTTACAGAGTCAGCATATTTCCCCCAACAATCTGGGTCCTCGTTTTGCCGACCCCGGAAGGATGGAAGGTTGAGTCAACCTTGAGCCGGTGAGAGTCAGCAGAAGTAGCCTACAGTACTGCATTCTAACCACTACGCTACCATGGCTCTCTTGATACTACTACCTTTGCTTTCTTTTGCCATAGTCGTTCTACTTCTATTTGCAAGTCTTTGTATTTTGCTATTATTACTATTATCATCGTTTATAGTTTATACTTCTTAATGTTTTTCATTATAATAATGGTTGTTATTTGTGAGTGGTTGTTTTCTAACTTTGTTGCTAAACTTGTTTGTGAGATGGGCAGCCATATAAATTTGAAAAGTAAATAAATGATCAAAAGAAGTCAAGATGGCATGGTGTGGGTCTACCGGTAAGCTATCTGAGGAACCATCTGAGATTGGTCCGCCCACCCACACCAACAGAAGGTCAGGCTGAGGACCCTGTCGCTCAAAGAATTCTGGCCGGCAGGGTCCAGAAGAAGAAGACCCTTTTCTGCTGTGGCTCCCATGGTCTGGAACATTGTGCCCCCCTAGATGAGATTCACACCCACTCTTTTGGCCTTTCAAAAGGTCCTGAAGACCTGGCTCTTCCAACTGAACTGGGGCCCCAATGGGAGTGTTGTCAGGCATGAAGACTCAGGACCAAACTTTAAGTTCCAGTAAAGTTGATTTATTGCTTATGCCTATGTACAAAAATCTAGTCAACTAATGGTCAGCACTAAATTGCTACTAGATAAGAGTCAAGAGGGGCTGGACTCGGATTCCACGCTGATTACGCTCTTGACTTTGTCCCCAGGCTTTGCCTGTCCTTCTCCTACAGGTGTGTCAATCTGGCAGTGGTTAATGAAATAAGATAAGACCCAACTTCCTCCACATGTGCATCTTGTTCCCTTCCTCCCTGTCTTTGTCAATTTTAAATCAGATTTAATGTTACTATTTGATGGAGTGGGAATAAATCTCACAGAGGCGAAATAGATCATTCTCCCGGAATTCAGACATTAGAAATAAAGCCGGAGTTTAAAAGTCTAATTAAAATATTTATTTCAGTACAAAAACAATAAAATCTCATTTGTTTACATCTCTGCTATAAAATGCGACTTCCTCAGTCGGAAGCCAGAAGAAGAAGGGAAGAATGGAGTTTTTAGGAATGCACACATGTGTACAAGAACATATCAATCATGTGCTCAGGAATGAACCATTATATTAGATAGGGATGCAGCTCCCTGCATATACATACAACAGACAATAAATCACACCGTGACACTATTGTTTTAATGTTTCATATTGGTGTTTTAATGATTGCAAGTCACCTAGGAGTCACCTTTAGCTGAGACGGTCAGCATCAGTGGTGGGTTCTAAATTAGATCGCCACCGGTTCGTGCGCGCCCTCGCCCTCACACACGACACTTCTGCGCATGCGCAGAAGTGTCCCGGGCAGGTGGGCGGAGGCTCCCGCTGCCGCTACTGGTTCTAAGAACCAGTCTGAACCGGGAGCAACCCACCGCTGGTCAGCATATCAGTTTAATAAATAAATAAACCATAATGATAGAATCAAAACTCTGCCTGGATTTGCTGGTTGGTTGGTTTTGCAACATATGACGGACATTAAAAAAGGAAACACAGTTTTGATTGTACTGTGGTGGCTGCCATCTTGATATTTTTGAGCACCCTCTGCAGATACCCCTTGTTTTGAGCATACCCTGCAGTGGGGGGAGAACTTTAATCAACACAATTCATTCCTACCCACCCACCCCCATTCATTAATGTACTTGGAATTGGAGAGAATGTAGAAAGCATCTCATTGCGTTTTTGAAGCCATGCCAGTGGTGTGCGTGTGTGTGTGCACACAGGCACACGCTGAGTGTGAAAGGCAGGAGTCTGGAGGAAAAGGAGGTACTCTCCCAGCTCTGTAGAAACCCCAACCTCCTGAATCCAGGGCGCCAAGCTTGTCACGTCGCAAGGTGCCAAAGCAATCAATAGTAATTCCAATATCATACAAGTCAATTTCAACCTGTCATGAGCAGCCCCCATTCAATAGCAGGGCGAGCTGATAAATGGGACCCTCAGAAAGCAGATATATAGCGTGGGGGGTTGGGGGGATGGGGAGAGTCATAAAATAGGGAATCAGGCAGTTGGAGGGGTGGAGGGAAAGGATGGGATGGCTGTTTGCTCCCACTCCTCTTCGCAAATGCCTTCACTACAGAGTTCATTTCTACCCTTCCAAAACCTACCCTACCTGCCAAAAGCCCCGGATGACCGTTCCCATAATCCTCAACCAGCATCATCACTGGTCCTGTTGAGAGAGAAGAATGGGATTCATACTTCAGTGAGGTTGAAATAACCTTTTGGAGGAAAGTGTCTCACCTTGTGTCCAATTCTCAGTTTCCAGCTGTTCTGTGACAGTCCAGGGCAGTGTTTCTCAACCTTGGCAGTTTGAAGATGTGTGGACTTCAACTCCCAGAATTCCACAGCCAGCAACGCTGGCTGGGGAATTCTGGGAGTTGAAGTCCACACATCTTCAAACTGCCAAGGTTGAGAAACACTGGTCTAGAGTCTAGAGACTTAATCAGGACTCAGTAAAGGGGCAAACACAGGCTGTCTGGTGGAAGAGCTCTACCATTGGTGGGTTTTATTTGGGTGGAGGGAAAAGGATGGCTGTGGGCTGTATTCATGTTGAAAAAGGAAAAGAAAAAAGGCCTCCTTAAGAATTTCCCAAAGGTGCTTTTTCAGGAGGCAACTGGACTTTCTGGTTTTTCTTTGAATATGTTTCGCTTCTCATCCAAGAAGCTTCTTCAGCTCTGACTGGATGGTGGGGAATGGAAGGATTTATATTCCTTGCAGACATTCCTTCCATTCCCCATCATCCAGTCAGAGCTGAAGAAGCTTCTTGGATGAGAAGCAAAATGTCTTCAAAGAAAAAACCAGACAGTCCAGTTCAGTAGTGGGTTCTAAAACCCTTTACTACCGGTTCGCATGTGCGCTCAAGCACGCGCACGACGCTTCTGCACATGTGCATGCGCAGAAGCATCCCGGGCGGGTGGGCGGAGCGTCCCACCGCCGGGGCTACCGGTTCTTAGAATTGGGCCGAACCAGGAGCAACCCATCACTGGTCCAGTTGCCTCTTGAAAAAAGCACCTTTGGGACAAACATGACCTTGATAGCTAAGAATCTTCATAGACATTTAGCTATGCATCCTTAAGAATGGAGAACAAAGAAAATTTGTTAATTTTCAATTAACATATTAATATTGCACATATTAACTTTCAGGCTTTGGGCATTCAAAACCTTTATACCACGTCTCTTAAATCACAAGGGTGGGGAGTATGTACAAGTTGAGGACCTGGTGCGGATCTATGCACTGGGTGGGCCAAACGTAGAGAGCAATAAAAATGTTGATTCCAAACAAATCACACACATAGATTTTCCAAGTCATACAATTGCCATTCCAGGTAAAAATATACCCCACATGTAAATTTATCACATCTACTTAAAGAGATTTTTTTTTTAATGTTTGGACTACCAGGGCTGCAATGAAAGAAAGTTGGGTGGGAACAGTCATCCAGGGCTTTTAAAAAGATAATCAGAAAACTGGATTTTCATCTGAGTCCTATATTTGAATCCTTTTATATCACTTCTCCATGCAAGCTTCTTTCCTCTCTACTTGCTTACATTGCAAGCTTTGCTGGCTGAGGAACTCTGGGAGTTGAAGTCCACAAGTCTTAAAGTTGCCAAGGTTGGAGACCCCTGTTCTAGATGCCTTCTTTATTAAAAGAATAAGAGAGTTGGAAGGGACCCTGGAGATCTTCTAGTCCAGCCCTCTGCTCAAGCAAGAGATCCTATACCATTTCAGATAAATGATTGTCCAATCTCTTCTTGAAAACCTCCAGTTTGGCAGCACCCACAACATCTGAAGGCAAATCATTCCACTGATTAATTGTTCTAACTGCCAGGAAATTTCTCCTTAATTCTAGGTTGCTTCTCTCCTTAATTACTTTCCATCCATTTTTTTCTTGTCTTGCCTTCAGGTGCTTTGGAGAATAGGTTGACCCCCCCCCTCTTTGTGGGTCTTATTGTGGCCCCCTTTTATTGTTATAGAGTATGATAACAGAATCTTGAAAGCCTGCTAGAGTTGTCCTCTGCTCCCTCTTATACCAAACAAAATCAAGGTCAGTTGTCATTCCCTTTCTCGTAACAGCCCTTGCATTCCTTCTCCAAAGTTACCTTCTTATTCCTGTACGGTTTTTAGTGTCTTGGTTTTGAGTTGGTCTTCTGGGGAAATGTACTAATCGAAGTCTGTTGAGAAGCCATACAGAGCCCACCCATGAAATTGCTCCCTGCTGTCATGTTTTAAAAAATGTGATAGGACACGACGCACATGGGGAAAACACCACAAGAGGGAGGGATTTCAAAGGAAGGTATACAGATAGTCCTCGACTTACAACCATTTGTTTAGTGACCATTCGAAGTTGCAAAGGCACTGAAAAAAATAGCATGACTATTTTTCACACTCACAACTGTTGCAGCATCCCAATGGTCATAGGATCCGATTCAGATGCTTGGCAACTGGCTCATCTTTATGACGGCTGCTGTGTCCCTGTGTCATGTGATCACCTTTTTCAACCTTCTGACAAGCAAAGTCAATGGACAAGCCAGATTCACTTAGCAACCATGTTACTAACTTAACAACTGCCATCATTTAACAACTGTGGCCAGAAAGATCGTAAAATGGGACCAAACTCACTTAACAACTGTCTTCTTTAGCAATGGAAATGTTGGGCTCAGTTGTAGTCGTAAGTCGAGGATTATCAATGATGAATCCGCATACAGACAGGAGATTAAACAACTAACCTTGTGGTGCAACCGGAACAATCTGGAACTGAATACACTCAAAACCGCAGAAATGGTGGTAGACTTTAGGAGAAACCCGCCCATACTTCCACCTCTTACAATACTAGACAACACAGTATCAACAGTAGAGACCTTCAAATTTCTAGGTTCAACCATATCGCAAGATCTAAAATGGACACCTAACATCAAAAACGTCATCAAAAAAGCACAACAAAGAATGTTCTTTCTGCGCCAACTCAGGAAGCTCAAACTGCCCAAGGAGCTGCTGATTCAGTTCTACAGGGGAATTATTGAGTCTGTCATCTGCATCTCTGTAACTGTCTGGTTCGGTTCTGCAACCCAACAAGACAGACACAGACTTCAGAGGTTAATTAGAACTGCAGAAAAAACAATTGCTACCAACCTGCCTTCCATGGAGGACCTGTATACTGCACTAGTCAAAAAAAGGGCTGTGAAAATATTTACAGAGACCTCACATCCTGGACACAAACTGTTTCAACTCCTACCCTCAAAATGACACTATAGAGCACTGCACACCACAACAACTAGACACAAGGATAGTTTTTTTCCTGAATGCCATCACTCTGCTAAACAACTAATTCCCTCAACACTGTCAAACTATTTACTAAGTCTGCACTACTATTAATCTTCTCATCGTTCCCATCACCCATCTCCTCCCACAAATGACTGTATGACTGTAACTTTGTTGCTTGTATCCTTATAATTTATATTGAGTGATTCCTAATATGATTTGATTGCTTATTTGTACCCGGAATATCACTAAGTGTTGCATTTTATGATTCTTGACAAACGTATCTTTTCTTTTATGTACACTGAGAGCATATGCACCAAAGACAAATTCCTTGTGTGTCCAATCACACTTGGCCAATCAAATTCTATTCTATTCTATTCTATTCTATTCTATTCTATTCTATTCTATTCTATTCTATTCTATTCTATTCCTTGTGTTTGCTTTTTAGAAAAACTCCAAAGAAGATGCTACTTGTATGATCACACAGCTAATCATCACCTATTCAGTGGGTAACTTCCCCAAAGTCATTCTCCATGGTAAACTCTATGATGTGGAGATACAGATACAGATTAACAGAGTTGGAAGGGACCTTGCAGATCATCTAGTCCAACCCCCCCGCCCAAACAGACCCTACACCATTTTTGACAGATGGTAGAAAGGGCTTCGTTGTATGAGCTCTGCTATACAATTCCTATCATATTATGATCCTGTGATCTGCAAGCCATCCAAAATCGCCTTATCGGGGAAATGGAAGGCATGTTAATTTAATTAAAAAGCTCATACAATTATCTGCTACAACGTCCTTCCTGTCAACGACTACTTCAGCTTCAACCACAACAATACACAAGCACACAACAGATACAAACTCAAAGTGAACTGCTCCAAACTTGACTGTAGAAAATACAACTTTAGCAACAGAATGGTAAATGCCTGGAACTCACTATCTGACTCTGTGGTTTCGTCACCAAACCCCCAAAATTTTACCCTTAGACTGTCCACTGTTGACCTCACCCGATTCCTAAGAGGTCAGTAAGGGGGCGTGCCTACCGTCCCTGTCCTAATGTTTCCTCTTATCAGTACTCATCTTATGTATATAAACAATGTTATATCTATGTATATTACCAACACGTACTTGACAAAAATAGATAAATAAAATAAATAAATAAAAATAAAAAATAAATATTTAAATATGCCAAACTCTACCCCTTCCTCCATCTTTCTCTGCCTTTATAAATGCTTCAGGCCTGCATGATGCGTTTTCCCACTCCTTATCTCTGCTGAGATAGAGATAACACAAGCCCTCTACAGGTATATGGATCCACGATGCTAAATGGAGCTTGGAGACCCAGAGGGAAGGGGGGAGAAGAGATGAGGGGACAAACTGTGGAGTGGTTTCAAGAGGAGACGCCAAGCTCCGTGCCTAATGGAATCCTCGGCTGTAGTAATTAAGCTGGGCTACTGCTAACCGTAATGTGATGTATATATGCCTTTAACTAATCATTTATTAGACCCGTTGATGGTTTGTCAATATTAATTCATTTATTTAAACAACTCGGAGCTGTAATGAAGATGTTTGCTTTACCGGGACAGGGGGGGTTGGGGCACGGAGATGAAGGAACCTGGAGACTTTTTGTGTGTGCTCAGTGGATGTCTGCCAGATGACAAGTCCGATGGGGACTTGGAGGGGGAGTGTGGAAATTCAAGATTCAGCCAAACTTCGCTTTTTCTTTTGCAAAAGTTCTCCCTTGTGGGCTTGACAACTGGATTTTCAAAGGGGGTCTGGGTGGATTAGATCAGAGGTTGCCAATGTACCAGTTATCATGATGGTAAAATGCATTGTTTATGGCTGCATTCCTAGAACATGTAGGATTTGGGGCTGCCCTTAAGGACGACTTAGAACAGTGCTTCTCGACCTTGGCAACTTTAAACCGTGTGGACTTCAACTCCCAGAATTCCCCAGCCAACGTGGCTTGGGAGATTCTGTTGGTGCAGGAAGCTTGCAGCCCCTTTGATACTGCTGCAACCATTCTGTTCCAGTGACACAGCCTGTGTCCTTAACCAGTTTGAGGTGCTGATGCTCATTTTGAAAACTCTACACCTGGGATAGGCAGCTGAGTGGGCCATGAGCCAGAACTCCTTGGGTTTATGGTGGCAAAACCTCATTTTCCAAAACACTGGAAAATGAGAGTGATTTTCAATAAGGAGCGTAAGAGAGAAAATTAGACAGTCCTTTGAAACTGAGAAAAATAGAATGAAGCATCCACTCCTAATTGTTTATTTTTAAATTTGCCCAGTCAATTGTTTGAGATGGGCAGCTATACGAATCAAATAAAAACAAACAAATAAATAAAATCTAGTAACATCATGGCATGACTGTCCTATCCATCGTGAGAATCAGCCACCAAAGAAAACCACTGTTTTAATTTAATCTCCTTATCCAAAACAAAAGCTAGTATCCCCTGATTTCAATGTGTGGGACCTGTCAGGTGCAAGTAACCAAAAAGAGGAGTTGACTTCAGAGACTAAAAGGTTTATTGCATGCTTTCTGTAGACACAAATCTGATCAAGGCAAATTGGGGCTATATAAGAGTCAATGGAATTAATGGGAGGGCTGGACTTAGGTCTCTTGTGGATATGTAAGGATTCCAAACTGATGGTGCATTTGACCCTGCCCTCAGGCTCAGCCTAGGCATCGCCTACAGGACCAGGAAATCTAAAGAAAAACTTTCATTAAGGCAAAGTGACCAGATTTTTTTTTCTTCAAGCGGGACACCATTGACGGGGGTGGGTTTCTCCATTTGAGTTTTGCCCTCTGCGCATGCGCAGAGGGCAAAAGAAGGCAAATGTTGGCGTCCAGATGGGGGGGAGGCCGCAATGGCTTGAGCTGGCTGGCAGGCAAGATCCTTACAACCGTCAGGTGACGCTCTTGGTGCGCTGTTTTAATTCTTAAAACTCTTAATACTGGGGAAAGTCCCAGGTAGGACGTGCGCCCCGTCCTGCCCACCAGTCCTGCCCTGCCCGCCCAACCCCCAGCAAGAGACGCGCGTCCTACCTGGACTTTCCCCAGTAGCTCCAGTCGCGTTCCTTGCTAAGCGCCCAGAGCAGAGCAGCCCCTTCCAAAAGATAATGTCTCGCGATCTTTTGGAAGGGGCTGCTCTGCTCTGGGCGCTTAGCAAGGAACGCGACTGGAACTACTGGGAAAAGTCCCAGGTAGGACGCGCGCCCCGTCCTGCCCGCCAGTCCTGCCCTGCCCGCCCAACCCCCAGCAAGAGACGCGCGTCCTACCTGGACTTTCCCCAGTAGCTCCAGTCGCGTTCCTTGCTAAGCGCCCAGAGCAGAGCAGCCCCTTCCAAAAGATAACGTCTCGCGATCTTTTGGAAGGGGCTGCTCTGCTCTGGGCGCTTAGCAAGGAACGCGACTGGAACTACTGGGAAAAGTCCCAGGTAGGACGCGCGCCCCGTCCTGCCCGCCAGTCCTGCCCTGCCCGCCCAACCCCCAGCAAGAGACGCGCGTCCTACCTGGACTTTCCCCAGTAGCTCCAGTCGTGTTCCTTGCTAAGCGCCCAGAGCAGAGCAGCCCCTTCCAAAAGATAACGTCTCGCGATCTTTTGGAAGGGGCTGCTCTGCTCTGGGCGCTTAGCAAGGAACGCGACTGGAACTACTGGGAAAAGTCCCAGGTAGGACGCGCGCCCCGTCCCGCCTGCCAGTCCTGCCCCACCCGCCCAACCCCCAGCAAGAGACGCGTGTCCTACCTGGACTTTCCCCAGTAGCTTAAGGTGACCAGATGTCCCGATTTTGAGAGGGCCTGCTGCTGCTGCTGCTGCCCCTGCGGCTGGGCCCAACCTGGCCATCCTCGAGTGCCTGCAGGCTGATTTTTTGAAAGAATGCCCTAGTCGGGCATTGTTTTAAAAAATCGGGACTTTTTAAGAGGGCGGGCGGGACGCGGGACAAATGATTAAAAAGCGGGTCTGTCCCGCCAAAATCGGGACGTCTGGTCACCTTACATTAAGGGTGTGTAAAAATATTCCAGGCTTGCAACGGCCATTTTGTGTGTCCAGGAAACCCTTGCTAAATTATGGTAATTGGGACTAACAACTCCACTGCTAAGCGATACAGTTATAAAGCACAATATCAAGTTGTCCTGTGTTCCCTCGATATTTATGCAGTAATGATAAATAATGATAAAATGAGGCTAGTACGAATGTCTCTGTAGTATAAGCACTGGCAAAGAATCCAGAACATAGATTATGTTGCAGCTTGGAAGATTTATTGCTCCAGCCTATGCACAAGAATCTAGTCTACGAACTGTTCAACACTAAATTGGTGCTAGATAGGGGTCAATTGAATTCAAGGGGGGTTGGACAGACCATTTGTGGAAAGGTAACAACTCGCTTAAATTCATCCCACTTCAGCTCTGTCTGCTCATCTCCTACAACACATGTCCAGAGTACTGTCTCTCTGAGTAGGGGGGTCTTTCTTTATTGGCCTTCAAGGACAGCTGAGGGGAGGACGTGACAACTCAGAACAATCAAAGGGAGCATTTTGAATGGGATTATTTTGTTCTACAGCAGGGGTGTCAAACTCAAGGTCCGCGAGCCGGATCTGGCCCATGGGGTGCTTAGAACTGACCCACGGGGCTGCCCTGGAAACAGTGAAGGTCTGGCCCGTGGTGCCTCTGCCAGCAAAAATGGAGCTTGGGAGGGGGGCTCCGTTTTCGCTGGCAGACGGCTGCAGGAGGCCGTTGCGGCCAAAAACAGAGCTCGTGAGGGCCTGCCCCACCCCCGAGCTCCGTTTTTGCTGGTAGAGGGTTGCAGGAGGCCATCTTGTGAGCTCCGTTTTTGGCCGTGACGGCCTCCTGCAGCCCTCTGCCAGCAAAAATGGAGCTGGGGGGGCTCCGTTTTCACTTGCAGAGGGCTGCAGGAGGCCATTGTGGCCAAATACAGAGCTCGCGAGGGCCTGCTCCCCCCCCCCCGAGCTCCATTTTTGCTGGCAGAGGGTTGCAGGGGGCCATCGCAGCACAAAAAAACGGAGCTTGGGAGCCTGTTTTCACTGGCAGAGCGCTCGGGCCACAGGCGCCCCGACACGAGTGATGTCAAGCTGGCCACACACACCCTGGCCACAAACACCCCGGCCCCCCGAGGTCAAACACAACACTGATGCGGCCCTCAATGAAATCGAGTTTGACACCCCTGTTCTATAGTAACCAAAAGTATTTCTGTTTCATTAATACTCCTTGCCTGGACTGCCTATATTTAAGATTGGACGCCCTACATGTTGATTCATTGGTGAAAGCCGTTAGGTTGGTAAACATCAGCAATAACGGCCTTACCAATAAAAGAGAATATCTTTAGCTGAGAGTTACACTGTGGGGGAATATGAGTAGTGAGGGGTCCTTGGTGTTCTCTGAGCTTGGCGGTTTTCTTACAGACGTTTCATTACCCAGCTAGGGAACATCATCAGTACTTGTAATGTCCTGGGCACTGATGATGTTACCCACTTGGATAATGAAACATCTGCAAGAAAGTAACCAAGCTAGAGAGCAGCAAGGATCTCACAATTATGGCTTTTTCTTAAGGACTGGCATTTCCCCTATCCTCCACCCCTTCTGCTCCTTGAAATAATAATATCCTATAACAGTGATGGCGAACCTTTTCTCCCTCGGGTGCCGAAAGCGCGTGCGCACACACATGCGAGTGCCCACACCCATAATTCAATGCCTGGGGAGGGCAAAAACGGCCTCCCCCGCCCCCGCAGAGGTCCTCTGGAGGCCAGAAACGGCCTGTTTCCCAACTTCCGGAGGGCCCAGTAGGCCTGTTTTCCCCCTCCCCAGGCTCCAGGGACTTCCCTGGAGCCTGGGGAGGGCAAAAATGCCCCCCGGAGGCCCTCCAGAAGCCTAAAATGTTCTCCCAAAGCCTCCGTGTGAGCCAAAAATCAGTTGGCTGGCGTGCACATGCACGCTGGAGCTGAGCTAGGGTGACAGCTCGCGTGCCGGCAGATATGGCTCCGCGTGCCACCTGTGGCACGCGTGCCATAGGTTCGCCATCACTGTCCTATAACATTATGTTAATCTGAGACATTCCAAAGAATTTGAAATGGTAACCAAAACATCAAAGGAGAAGGAGAAGACCACCCAATACACACACACACACACACACACACACACACACACACACAAACACACACACACTTACTTCCTTTCCTAAAACAACATGAGAATTGGAGGCAATTTTGCCCTTTTTCTTTCTTTTTAACGAAGAGTTTCTTTGCAATTCAAGCTAAGCTAGCTTTTGAAACTTTAGCCAGCTGTTCTAGAGAAACCCAGCTTCGGTCAATTTAAAATCCCAATTCTTATACTGTGGTCCAGAAATTTCTGTTGAATTATCTCGTAACCAGAAAGATATAACTAGTTCGCTAACGAATAGCTACAGTTAGGGCCAGGGTACTGAACACAGTCAGAAGACACTACCCATCACTAAAGGATGTCTATGTATTGACTCCAGAGCTAATATCTCCACAGGTGAAAGGAAAACAATGGACAATTCTCAAGCTTTTAAAAATAGCTCTGTATTTATGCTGTACAGCAACTTGATGTGATGGCAATGGAGTTTAAATAATATTGCAAAGGTTTGGCAGGGAAGACACAAATAATTTTTGCTTGTTCATTTCTCTGCACAGGAACAGGTTTTTTTTTTAATGGCAGCACAAATTTTTTGTGGGAACAGGAAAAACAGGGACAGGGGAGTACATGTTCTTAATAAATATGTAAATAAAAATAATTTTGTAGTAATGTGATAAGCTGCCCAACTTCAGGGAATAACCTCGAGCTGGCTCATATTTAAATATGAGCCAGCAGTGTGCAACAGCTGCCAAAAAAGCCAACACAGTTCTAGGCTGCATTAACAGAGGGATAGAATCAAGATCATGTGAAGTGTTAATACCACTTTATAATGCCTTGGTAAGGCCACACTTGGAATACTGCATTCAGTTTTGGTCGCCATGATGTAAAAAAGATGTAGAGACTCTGGAAAGAGTGCAGAGAAGAGCAACAAAGATGATTAGGGGACTGGAGGCTAAAACATATGAAGAATGGTTGCAGGAACTGGATGTCTAGTTAATGAAAAGAAGGACTAGGGGAGACATGATAGCAGTGTTCCAATATCTCAGGGGTTGCCACAAACAAGAGGGAGTGAAGCTATTCTCCAAAGCACCTGAGGGTAGAACAAGAAGCAATGGGTGGAAACTAAACAAGGAGAGAAGCAACTTAGAACTAAGGAGAAATTTCCTGACAGAACAATTAATCCGTGGAACAGCTTGCCTCCAGAAGTTGTGAATGCTCCAACACTGGAAGTTTTTAAGAAGATGTTGGATAATCATTTGTCTGAAGTGGTGTAGGGTTTCCTGCCTAAGCAGGGGGTTGGCCTAGAAGACCTCCAAGGTCCCTTCCAACTCTGTTATTCTATTCTATTCTATTCTATTCTATTCTATTCTATTCTATTCTATTCTATTCTATTCTATCAACTCAAACCAACTGCATACAACAAAGCATAATTAAATACAAACAAAATAAATACAAAATTTATTTAGGCAACTCACACCTAACTTGTATCCGAAATACACACATGTCATGTTTAAACAAAAGCAAGAGAACACAAGATGCTTTCAGATTTTATTATTTATTCATTAGGCCCACTGCATTACAGGTAGTCCTTGACATATGACCACACTGAGGATCAGAATTTCCCAACCGCTAAGCAAGGCGGTTGCTAAGTGAGATGCTCGATTTTACCTTTTTTGCCACAGCTGTTAAGTGAATCGCTGCAGTTGTTAAGTGAATCGTGGAATTGTTAAGCGAATCCAACTTTCCCCATTGACTTCACTTGTCAGAGCCAGCTGGGAAGGTCGCAATGAGTGATCACATGACCCTGGGACTCTGCAACCATCATAAATACATGCTGGTTGCCTAGTGCCTGAATTTTGATCATGTGACCGTGGGGATGCCGCAACAGTGGTAAGTGCAAGGATTGGTTGTAAGTCACCTTTTTTCAGTGCCGTTGTCACCCCAAAGCTAAACAATTGGTTGTAGGTTGAGGACCTCTGTACAAGGATTCCTCCTGGGCTCTAAGCAGAAGGGGGAAAAAACAAAACAGCCCACAAAGCCAGGGCATGTTCCCCAAATCCTTCAGAGGCTCGCTCTCTTCCTATCCTAGCAGAGAAGCACTGAGGTGCTCCGTCAGACGGTTATTCTTCTTGGTTCATTCGCAGTCCATTCAAGCCATTGAGATGTCACAAAGCTGTGATATTTCTGCAGAATGTCTATTACTCCAGGTTTATGGAGCATGTCAGGCCTTGCAATGACCCTCTTGGAACATGAAGGCAAGTCTATCAAGTCAGTGGGTCATGAACAGGGAGGTCTCTAAGTGGATAGCGAGTCCTCTGTGGTTTTAAAGCCACTGTACGGAGCTGGTTCGGTGACAACTCCTTTTGTGGATAGCCTTGCCTTCACTGCAATGCCCAGTTAAAGGTCTGTTTTACAGAGGTTATTCACTTTTTTATTTTTAATTAAGAAAATCTGAATGGCCACCCAATTCACTCACTCTGACTCCAGGAGGCTTACGGAAGTAAAACCTCAAATGCAAAACTCGATAAACCCTCTGCCTCTAGCAACAACAACCAAACAAACAAACCGTTTCACCTTGGGGCTCCATATCACCGTGGAGTCCTCAGAGCTGCTGGCAAAACCAAATCTTCAGAGCCCTTCAAAAGAGTATCAAGGTTAAGGCTATTTATCTCTGCAGGGATGACGTTCCACAGGGAGGGAGCCACCACAGAGAAGGCCCTTCTTCTTGGTCCCAGTAGATAGACTCCCTTAAGAGGGTTTGTCAAGGCTCCGACTAATGAACCCAAGCAAATCAGAACCCTGAGACTTGGCTCCTTCTCAAATGCCTTATTTAATGAGTACATCATATCGGCACAAATTCAAAGGAAAACCAAATCTAAATCTTTCCCGCGGTTTCAGTATAATAAAACTAGGAAATAACCCCATCCCCAAGTGTCACAGGTCACATTGGCCAATTGGGTTAATTGGCGGGGTCTTCAGGCACTCCTTCCCCAACCTTATCGGTTGCCAGTAGAGATGACCTTGGTTCTCAGGAGAAAGCCCTTTGTTGTGTCTAGCAATGCATTCCAACCTCCTTCCCTCCTTCTCCCTCTGTGTGGCAACTGAGGAACAGAAAGATGGCTGCAGCCAGGTTTGGTTCGAAGTTAACAGGGGTGCCCTGCCTCCCTGCTCAAGTGGGCTGGGTTCATGCAATTGGGAAAAGAAGGCCCTTCAAATAATCTAGCTCTAAGTCATGTAAATGAGGGTGTGGGTAGCCTAGTGGTTAAGATGCTGTGCTGGTCAACCAAAAGTCAGATGAATCGTGAGCAAGGGAAACCTTTACCGTTACTTTTTAGGTCGGGTAAGGCTTTAAAGGTAACAACCAGTTCCTTGAATTTGACCCAGAAGCAAATTGGCAACCACTGCAACTCTTGCAAGAAAGGTAACCCGTTTGCAAATCTGGAGTTGCACAAAACCATGCAGACCTCTACATGGTTTGAGCTAATTCAGGGGTCAGCAACCCGCGACTCTGGAGCCTCATGTGGCTCTTTCATCCCTCTGCTGCGGCTCCCTGTCGCTCAAAATATGTGTCACAACTGCCAATGTGTGACACCTGCCGGCATGCAATTTATTGAACTTTTTGACCCCAGGTAGACCAACCATGGATAAATCCAAGAAAAGAAAAGTTTTCAGAAGAAAATAGAATCTTTAATTCAACTATATATGCTAGTTTTGTGGCCGCTCAGGAAATAGTCAGGCACGGGAAGAGTTTTGTGGCTCCCGGTGTTTTCTTTTCTGTGGGAAACGGGTCCAAATGGCTCTCTGAGTGTTTAAGGTTGCCGACCCATGAGCTAACTGAATCTTTCAGCTACTTTTCAAGGGCAGCCCCATGGAGCGCGCACTGCAGTAATCAAGACAGGAAGTGATTAAGGCGTGGGTGACTGTGCGCAGGGCTTTTTGGTCCAGGAAAGGGCGTAACTGATGCACAATCCACTTGTAATGTCTTAAAGATTTTTCCCAGGAAGATCAATAAAAGTTACTAGATATAGAACATGATTGTGTCTAAACCAGACTAAAAGTCGGCTATTTTGGATCCGGCTGGTTAATTTCAAGGGCAATCCTGTGTGTCATTAAGCCCATTTGGACTTAATGAAATTCCCCTCTGAGGAGGTCAACTAGCTGGATTTGCCCAGCCTGCTTAATTCCATTATCAAATTAATTCATTTGCTGGACTCACACACTGTTTTAAATCATAAATTAATCAAAAGGGCTGGATTTCACAAACATAAGTTACAACAACAACAACAAAAAGTAAACGATGATTAAAACTAATTTAGTTTAGCATGTTGTAGAGCAATGCAGAAGCTAAGATGCTCAGCTGATCTGGTAGAGTTCTGTGAACTTAGCCATTAGATGCATAATTAATGTAGCAGAGTAAAACATTTACTAAGCTCTTGCACACATCGGCTATTAGACACTATCTGCATTGGCATGTCAGGCTTACTCGTGGTTAACACTAACAGTGATTTGTTCTCAACCCAAAGAATTTATGAAGAAATATACAAGTAGTCCTCGACTTACGGCCACAACTGAGCCCAAAATTTCTGTTGTTAAGTGAGACATTTGTTAAGTGAGTTTTGCCCCATTTTACGACCTTTCTTGCCACAGTTGTTAAGGGAATCGCTGCAGTGGATAAGTTACGAATCCAGTTGTTAAGTGAATCTGGCTTCCCCATTGACTTTGCTTGTCAGAAGGTCGCAAAAGGGGGATCACGTAACTCTGGGACACCACAGTGGTCATAAATATGGACCAGTTGCCAAGCGTCTGGATTTTGATCAAATGACTGTGGGGATGCTGCAAAAGTCGTAACTCTGAAAAACGATCATAAGTAATTTTTTTTTCAGTGCCGTTGTAACTTTGAATGGTCAGTAAATGAACTGTTGTAAGTCCAGGACTACCTGTATTCGAATTGGAAGCAGAAAGAACATTATAACAACAAGAACTGCTCAATAATGGAATTGACTACCTTAAGAACCATTGATTATCTTAACTACCTTAAGACCACCTTAAGAACCCACCTTCCATGAAGATATTTAAACAAAGATGGGGTGGCCAGCTCTCAGGCATGCTATAGGGTTTCTCCGCTGGCAGGGGGGTTGAACTAGATGATCCCTAAGGTCTCCTTACATTCTATGTAAGGAGACCTTTAATCATTCATTTGCTGGTGCTGTATAGAAAACTAATTAAGCACCAGGCAGGAATGTAAGTCGAGGACGACTTCTTCTTGTGCCATATTCATCATCGGATTTTTATCAACAGCTTATTTTTATCAACAGCCGCACAAAAAAGTGCTGTTGAGTTTTGTCCAAACCAGTCCCTTAGATTTTGAAGCCATGATCTTCTTCTTCTGCCTGGACCTCGTTTGCCTTCAAACTTTCCTTAGAGGGTTAAGTGAAGTATGCCGTATGTCGAGGACTACCTGTATATAAATCAGTATACCTGTATATAATTACTAGTAGCTGGATACCCGTGCTTCGCTACGAAACTGAACTCCTTAGCATGGAGAAACATGTCTAAACTCCCAGTCTGCAGGCTGGATGAGTCACGCGCTGGCCACGCCCACTGGCAGTTGGAACAGAGTTCTTTTCAGGTGGGGAGTGGGAGGAGAACATCTAACTCCTTAGCATCAGAGCGTGTTAATAATAATATAAGAAATAACTAATGATCTGATGGTCATTTTGAAAAATCCTTTCTTAGCGAGCACCTAAAATCCAAGAGGAACATACGTGCCCAGTTTCAAGTTTGTAGGCTTTACGGTTCTGGAGATTTCGTGATGATGCGTGAGTGGTATTTGGCTTTTATATATAGATATAGTACCTGTATATAAATCAAGTTGAGGACTACCTGGATATAAATCCGTAGTAAAAATGCAATATAGATAGCAATCACCCAAATCATAACGGGCACTCCCATATCCGCAGCGTCCCTCTTAGAAGGCAGCGGCCAGTCTTCCGAATGGCCTCTTGGCTCTTGTTCCTCCACTGAACCGCTCCAGTCATGCAAGCCGCACAGCTAGCCTGCACACTGAGGCGTCCCTAGCTTTAATTAAACCCATTTTAACATTGATTTCATTAGACTGGTGCTTTAACTACATCGCCGTCAGAATGATTTAAACATCACACGTGCCAGTGGTAAGTTGCAGAGATGGTGTCAATGGAGATGGCCTCTATCCAAAGCTTCTTTGTGGTTCAAGGGTCCCTGAAAAAAAAAGCCAACTAAGTTAGTAAGTGTTCCTCTATTACTCTTTGTGGTAAAAGGATCTTATAGGGTACCAGTCAAAGGGCATTTAAAGCATTTGTCAGTGCTTCATTTAAAAGCAACGTCGTCTTCTTTTTAAAGTTGTTTCAAGATTTGGTTGCTTGACTTTATATCCTCCAAGACAGCCTGTAATTAATTCAAATTTAAAGTAACCGCTTATTGTTTTAATATTTTAATGTATTATGTTGGTGTTAATACTGATTGATTGTAAGCCACCTCGAGTCGCTTTTGGCAGCATACAGGTAGTCCCCAACTTACAACAGTGCATTTAGTAAATGTTCGAAGTTGCAACGGCACTGAAAAAAAGTAGCAATAGCACTTAGACTTATATACCGCTTCATAGTGCTTTACAGCCCTCTCTAAGCGGTTTACAGAGTTCAGCATATTGCCCCCAACAATCTGGGTCCTCATTTTACCGACCTCAGAAGGATGGAAGGCTGAGTCAACCTTGAGCCGGTGAGATTTGAACAGCTGAACTGCTGAACTAGTCAGCTGAAGTAGGTTGCAGTGCTGCTTTTAACCACTGCGCCACCTCGGCTCTTGACTTATGACTGTTTTTCACACTTACGGCCGTTGTAGCATCCCCATGGTCACGTGATCAAAATTCAGAGGCTTGGCAACTAACTCGTATTTATGACGGTTTGCATTGTCCCGGAGTCATGTGATCCACCTTTTGTTGCCTTCTGACAAGCAAAGTCAATGGGGAAGCCAGATTCACTTAACAACTGTGGCAAGAAAGGTTGTAAAATGGAGCAAAATTCACTTAATAAATGTTTCACTTAGCAACATAAATGTTGGGCTCAATTGTGGTGTAAGGCGAGGATACCTGTATAAATTTAATAAATAAATAAAATAAATAAGTTTTTAAAGGCCTGTGGGTCCCAGGGACCCGGAGACACTCTTAAATGGCTCTTTCATTGTGTTCTCTTTCCTTGTTTATTTTATGGTTCTATTATTTTACTTCTGTTCTGTTTACACTACTTTCATTTCCTTACTTTTTATTATTCTAAGCTGCCTAGAGGAGTGATAGACAGCAAATAAATTTACCAAATATATAAATATTGTGGTGGATATTTTTACTCCCTCTCCGTGTGGCTTGTATATTTAAATTTTTTAAATCATGTTTTTCATTTTTAATATTTATTTATTTATTTATTTTTAGGTTCTTCTATGCCGCCCTACTCCCTAAGGACTCAGGGCAGCGTACAACATTTTAAAAGAACACTAAACAATAAACATTCATTTAAAAAACAATTTTAAAACATTAAAAAGTTAAAAAACATTCAACAACATACATACTGGGGGAGATCTCGGGTAAAAACTGGTCTCAAACCCCTGCCTGCCGGAAGAGCCATGTCTTGATGCCTTTCCGGAAGGCCAGCAGGGTGGGGATAATTCAGATCTCTGGGGGAAGTTGGTTCCAGAGCATGGGGCCCCCCACAGAGAAGGCCCTCCCCCTAGGGCCCGCCAGCCGGCATTGTTTGGCTGATGGGACCTGGAGGAGACCCACTCTGTGGGACCTAACCGGTAGGAGGGAAGTATGAGGCAGAATGCAGTCCCGGAGGTAACCTGGTCCTAAGGCATGTAGGGCTTTAAAGATGATGATCAACACCTTGAATTGTACCCGGAGACCAATGGGCAGCCAATGCAGCTGGCGGAGTATAGGTGTTACGTGGGTGTATCTTGACACACCCACCACAGCACGCGCAGCCGCATTTTGCACCAGGTGGAGTCTCTGAATATTCTTCAAGGGTAGCCCCATGTAGAGCGCATTGCAGTAGTCCAATCGAGAGGTGACAAGGGCATGAGTGACCGTGAGCAGAGCCTCCTTCTCCAAGTATGGTCGCAATTGGTGCACCAGGCGAACCTGTGCAAAAGCCCCCCTAGCTTTTTATGACTTGTTTGAATTTTGATTATGGTTGTTTATCATATGTGTTGTTTTATTGTTTGTTGTACACTGCCCAGAGTAGCTTCTTGCGAGATGGGCAGATATATCAATGTGATTAATAAATAAATAAAATTACAATGGTGCGTCATATCTTTATGTGGCTTGGGGAGTTATGTTTTCCCAACCTTCGGTCACATGGTTTGGAAAGAGGAGCTGTCTCTTTGTCCTCTATAATTTGATTATTTTTAGCAACTTTGGTTGGTTTGGTTATTATTTTTGCCTGTGTGTGCAATACTAGCATTTTGTTGCAAACAGTGGTGATTCAATTATACATTTTAATTGTGCTCCTGGGGGGGAAAGAGCTAGTGCAATGCATTGTATTTGTAAATAAAATTGGGGACAGAATGTGAGCATTAAACATGTCTGAAACTTCAAATGTTTAACAGTTAAATTTAGCTAGTAGTCTTCATTATATGTTGGATTTCAGGTTTCATGCTGGCTAGGGATTACAAATAGTCCTTGACTTATGACCACAATTGAGCCCAAAATGTTTGTTGCTGCATGAGATAGTTGTTAAGTGAATTTTGCCCCATTTTACAACCTTTCTTGCCACAATTGTTAAGTGAATTACTGCAGTAATACTGCAGAGTCCCCCGGGAGTTGGGCGGCATAGAAATCCATTTAAATAAATAAATAAATAAATAAATAAATAAAGTTGTTAAGTTAGCAACACCGTTGTTAACTGAATCTGGTTTCCCCATTGACTTGCTTTTCAGATCGCAAAAAGTGATCATATGACCCCTGGACACTGCAACCGTCATAAATATGAGTCAGTTGCCAAGCGTCTGAATTTTGAACACATGACCATGGGGATGCTACAACAGTTGTGTGAAAAAATGGTCATAACTCACTTTTTCCAATGCCGTTGCAACTTCAAACAGTCACTAAATGAAATGTTGTATGTCGAGGACTCCCTGTATTTCAATACTGTATATTTTTCCACCATTCAGCTTTTCTTCCAAAGGCTAAATGTATCCATTGGAGGCAGAGATGGGTTCCACTTACCTTTCGCTACCGGTTCGCATCGCGATGCAGCGTGATTCTACTTCCGCGCATGCGCAGAAGGAAATTTGAAGCCAAAACACAGCTGAGAAGCCATCCAGACCAGGAAAAAAGTGCCGATTCTACTTCCGTGCATGCGCAAAAGGATATTTCAAGCCAAAAAGAGATGGCGGAGCGCACGGACCGGGAAAAACAGCACCGGAGCCGGCACGCCTAAATTGCGTCATCAGCGGGCTGCTACCAGAGCGTCAGCACCGGACCGCACCGGTAGGAACCCACCCTTGATTGGAGGAGGTAGTGCTGCAAAAAATTGTTGACACTTATTTGAGCATATAATTTAGCATTCAGTAGTATTTTTATTTGTCATGCAAAGATCTACTGAAACGGTAGAAACCACAGTGTTGTTGTTTTCCAATAAATTGAAAATAAGAATTCGGGGGGAAAAAATTTATTCATAGGCTGCTTTCTAAACACACTTTCAAGCAAATAACTCAGCACAATGGAATTTAGTCCTTAGTCCTTAGTAAAAACACCTAGAACAAAAAGATGGAGAAGATCAGGTTACAGGTTGAGCTATCTTTCAAAAAGTGGAAGAAAACATTTCTTGAAGAACTGTCCTTTTTTAAAAAAAAAAGTTATTTTCTGGAATGCAGTTAGTCCTTAACTTAACAGCCATTCATTTAGCAACTGTTCAAAGTTACAATGGCAATGAAAAAAGTGACTTGCGACCTGCTCTTGCACTTTTGACCATCACAACATCCCTACGGTCACATGATCAAAATGTATGTGCTTGGCAACTGGCAGGTATTTATGACTGTTGCAATCCCAGGGTCATGTGATCACTATCTGTAACCTTCTAAGTCGACATCTGACAAGCAAAGTCAATGGGAGAAGATGGGTTCACTTAATAATTACATGCTTCACTTAACACCTGCAGTGATTCACTTAACAACCATGGCAAAAAGGTCATAAAATTGGGTACGACTTACTTAACTGTCTTGCCTAGCTATTTAAATTCTGGTCCCAATTGTGAATGTAAGTTGAGGACTACCGGTAATATTTCGATAGTACAAATCAAGTTGCTTTTTTTGTGGAGGGTAGGTTGGTCATAACATATTTTGTGCTGGTTAACATTGATAAAAAAAATTTTAAAAGAGAAATGTTTTAAACCATTTTGACTCAGATTTAAATCTGCTCTCCCTGTCCTCCTCCTCTCAGAAAGCCAGTGAGCAAAACCTATTAAACTTTCAGTATCCTGAGAACTTAGGCTCTTTAAACTAAGAGTGGTAAACGCAAGTTGCTAGCCCTCAAATTTGCAAAGCACATTTTATTTTATTTATTTATAATTAAATTTATATACCGCCCTTCTCCAGGGGACTCAGGGCGGTGAACAGCCAAGTAAAAACACAATATAAACATTAAAATATGTATACATTTAAAAGAAAATATTAGATGTGGCCCTGATTTAAGACAATACAATTAAAATTTGGTAAAATCTTAAAAACCCCAAAAACTTTTTCACGCCAACCCGGCTTGATAAAAATAGTATGTCTTGAGGGCACGGCGGAAGGTGGACAGGTCATGAATAGTTCTTAAATCTAGAGGGAGCTGGTTCCAGAGGGTGGGTGATCCCACAGAGAAGGGTGTCACCAGCCTACACTGCTTGGCTGATGGCACCCCGAGGAGGCCCTCTCTGTGGGAGCGCACTGGTCGATGGGAGGCAGTTTGTGGCAGCAGGCGGTCTCGGAGATACCTAGGTCCAATGCCATGGAGCGCTTTAAAGGTAGTAACTAGCACCTTGAAGCGCACCCTTGAAGCGCACATGAACGCTTTCTTGTCTCCCTCTGCTAAAAACTGTCTGCCAACAGTCCTAAACATTGTAAATATAAGATAAGCACATAGACATTGATTTTTTTAAAAAAAGAAAACACTCTCAAAACCTAATCTTTCTTTAAAAAAAAAAGAAGTTTCACTCTCCATTGCTATGTTCTTAAACAGTCTTTGCCTCCTTGTAGAATATCCTACTTCTGATCTGTTTGAACAAAACAACCCCAACAAAAACATGCGTCTTTCTTGAACCAAAAAGCGAGGGAGAGAAAGAAAGTAAGGGAGGAGGTTAAGAGCCCTGGAAAGAAGAAGAAGAAGAAGAAGAAGAAGAGAGAGAGAGAGAGAAAGAGAACCTAATAAGATTAAAGGCAGTCAACGCAAAGCAGGAGTGTCCATCTGCATTCTGCTTTCAAGAGGTTCGTTAGGAATATAAGAGCTGCTTTTATCCCATTCCAACGTGTACTGATGGATGCCCCGGTTGGCTTTCATCTCTTCTACTGGCACTGTACTTGTCAAGTCTTAATGAATGTGACGGGAAAATGGCTCTGGTTGGATGGGGGCAGTGGGGGGGGTCAAGGCTCTGCTCAGGGGAGAGCGGCCAAGAGAAGCTTTCAAAACACTTTGCAATCTGGTTAATTAGGGGGTCGGGATCAGGAGAGGTGTGCGGAAGTGTGAAAGAGGACGTGTGGAGACGGTGGGAGAAAGCGGAAGGGTGTACTTGGAGAAACTGAGGAAAAGTTGCCGGATCTTTCAGAGTTGTGCCGGCCTGGATTTTTCAAGCAGAAAAAAATGTAAAGAAATGGAGCGATGCATTTACAGATGGTCCTCGAATTACAATCATTCATTTAGTGACCATTAACTGAAAATTACAACAGACTGAAAAAAGTAACTTAAGATAATGACCATAAGATCGTACTTACGATCATTTGCAGCAGTCCCGTGGTCACATGATCAAAATTTGGGCGCTTGGCAACCAACATTTGTTTACGATGGTTATAGCAATAGCAATAGCACTTGGACTTATATACCACTTTATAGTGATGCCCTGCTGGTGGAGGAGCTGAATAGCTTCTTCGCCCGTTTTGAGGTTAAAAGACCTGTCTCTGTGGCTCTGGCTCAAAGGCCCTCTAATCTCCAACCACTCACCCTGCATGAACATCAAGTGAGAGCTGTGCTGAAGGCCATAAATCCCAACAAAGCTGCAGGTCCACACGGGGTGCTGGGGAAAGTGGTAAAAACCTGCGCTGACCCATTAATCCTGACAAGGATTTTTAACATCTCCCTGCAATTAGCTAGAGTCCCATCGTGCTTGAAAGCAGCCACAATCATCCCAGTTCCGAAGAAAGCAGCCATAAACAGCCTGAATGACTATAGACCAGTGGTTCTCAACCTTCCTAATGCCGCAACCCGCGCTCTGCCCCCGCGCCCCTGCCGTGACCCACCCCGCTGCCGCGACCCCCGCCCCAGCGCCGCCATTTGGGTTCTTTTACCCTCTGCGCATGCGCAGAGAGTAAAAGAACCCAAATGGCGGCATCCAGGCGAAGTCTCCCGACCCCTGTGAAAGGGTCGTTCAACCCCCAAAGGGGTCGCGACCCCCAGGTTGAGAACCGCTGCTATCGACCCATTGCACTGACGTCTATAGTGATGAAGTGCTTGGAGAGACTGGTCCTATAACACCTCAGGTCCTGTCTTCCACCAAATTTCGATCAACACCAGTTTGCTTATAGAAGCAACAGGTTGACAGAAGATGCCATCGCCACTGCTCTACATACTGCACTGAGACACCTCGAGAAATCTGGGAGTTATGTCAGAATGCTTTTTATAGACTATAGCTCGGCCTTTAATGCCATCTTACCAGGCATTCTCATTGAAAAGCTGACTGGCCTGAATTTCCCTCCCCTCATTTGTGACTGGGTCAAAGACTTCCTGGCGGACTGTCCACAAACAGTAAGGGTTGGGTCCTTGACATCTTCCACCCTGAAGCTCAGCACAAGCTCCCCTCAGGGTTGAGTGCTCAGCCCCTACCTGTACCCGCTGTATACACATGACTGCATATCCTCGAATCCATCCAACATCATAATAAAGTTTGCAGATGACACAACGGTGTTGGAGGGGACGAATCAGCATACAGGGAAGAAGTCCAGAAGGTATCTACATGGTGTTCAAAAAACAACCTACATTAAACACTAGCAAGACAAAGGAGATGGTGCTGGATTTCCAGAAGCACAGAGAGGAACCTGCCCCACTGTATATCAAGGGGGGGGGGGCGTGTGGAGAGGGTTTCTTCTTTTAAATTCTTGGGAGTCAAGATCTCACCTGGAAAAACAAGACGTCCCTGGTGGTTAGTAAGGCTCAACAGAAACTTCATTTCCTTAGAGTCCTGCGGAAAAATCAGGTGGAACAATGGCTGATGACGTCCTTCTATTGGTCCATGATAGAAAGTATCCTCACATACTGTATAACAGTATGGTTTGCTGGTTTAACAGCTGCGGACAGAAAGGCACTACAGAGAGTGATCAATTCAGCACAACAAACTATTGGTTGCCCCCCTAACACCACTGGATGATATCGCCAGGTCTCGCTGTTTCAGCAGAGTAAGGAAGATACTTAGGGACGATTCACATCCTGGTCAGTGTCTTTTCTCACTTTTACCTTCGGGCAGAAGACACAGAAGTATAGCCAGCCAGACAAACAGGTTTAAAAAGAGCTTCTACCCATGGGCTGTCAGACTCCTAAACACAATCACAATCACTCCAAGTACATATGGAAACTTATGGCTAGTTTTTGTCTTGTATTTTCTTGTTGTCTTGTATTGTCTTGTATTTTCTGTTATGGATTGCACCAGTAGAGGCTAAACCAATTTTGTTGTATACATGATGTACAATGACAGTAAAGGCTATTGTTGTTGTTGTTGTTGTTGTTGTTGTTGTTGTTGTTGTTGTTGTTGTTGCTTTACAACCCTCTCTAAGCGGTTTACAATGTCAACATATTGCCCCCAATAGGGACCTCATTTTACCTCAGAAGGATGGAAGGCTGAGTCAATCTTGAGCCAGTGAGAATCGAACTGCTGGCATGTTACGTAATCCCCACTTGTGACATTCCCAACCAGCTTCTGACAGCAATGGGAGAAGCTGGATTCACTTAATGACCGCATGATTCACCTAACAACTGTAGCGATTCGTTTAACCATAGCAAAAAAAGGTCATAAAACTGGGTGTGGTTCACAAAGCAGCCACCTTGCTTAGCAACAGAAATTCTGGCTCCAATTCCAGTCATAAATCAAGGACTATCTGTGTTTATTTGCTTGCTTGCTTGCTTGCTTGCTTGCTTGCTTGCTTGCTTGCTTCCTTCCTTCCTTCCTTCCTTCCTTCCTTCCTTTCCTTCCTTCCTTCCTTCCTTCCTTCCTTTCCTTCCTTCCTTCCTTCCTTCCTTCCTTCCTTCCTTCCTTCCTTCCTTCCTTTCCTTCCTTCCTTCCTTCCTTCCCTTCCTTCCTTCCTTCCTTCCTTCTTTCCTTCCTTCCGTCCTTCCTTCCTTCCTTCCTTCCTTCCTTCCTTCCTTCCCTTCCTTCCTTCCTTCCTTCCTTCCTTCCTTCCTTCCTTTCCTTCCTTCCTTCCTTCCTTCCTTCCTTCCTTCCTTCCTTCCTTCCTTGCAATCTTTGTCAACTGCCCCAACAGAGAAAGCCCTGGGTTGTGCGCAACAAAACTTGCAAGATTATTAACACAAAGCCACAGTCCAATCTTATAAAATCAGATGCTTGTCTATTATCTCACCATGAGCCAAATTCTCCATAAACAAAATAATTTTCAGGGCCTATTGGAATGCAGTATTTCATAGTGTCAGTAAACAACAGCCACATTTTGCGGGGAGGGAGGGAGAATGGGTGACAGTGCAACACACAAAGAAAACCTTTATTTTTGCAATGCAGTTCACCAACTGAACTGTGTGCAGGAAAGGTTTGTATAATAATGTGTTTATTTCCAAGAAATATTTGACAGGAACTGTGAGAAAAATGGAAGCAAATATGTACCTACTTGACAAAACATATCCCAAAAGAACAGCAATTCTAGATCTTTTTTGCTTTGGGGTTTTTGTTTTTTTTTTAATCACAAACTCACACAGGAATGGGGCAAACTGAGCACAGAAAAGGAGAAAACGGAGCCTAGATGAGAGTGGCAGAAATGAAGAAAAAAAATTGAGAGGAACCAAAATTGACAGGTTTGCACAAATGAGAAATTGAGAAAAAGCAACATTGACAGATTCACCTCTCTTGAATTGGCGCTAGAGATGCCCTGTCCTCTTTTCTGACCATAATAAAAGGGTGCCTTTGATGTTTTTGATCACTGTATTTATATTCTTCACAGTATAAGACATTAAATCATCCAGTACTGGCTTCTGGGTAATGAGTGAAAGAACTTTCATTTTAATTGGTTCTTTTCCAACCATTTGATCCCAAACAATTTCTAGATGACTTAATGTTTTTTTTTAAAATCAGAAAATTAGTATAATAATTTTAATACACTTGCACAATGAACATAAAAAAAACATTAATATAAGTGCCCAGTTGTTTGCAGTCCTTTAGAAATCTGTGTAATTTTTTTAAAAAATCCAAATCTAATTTTTCAATGTAATTTAATACTAGGGGAAATGAGCTAAAATGTATTGGGCGGGGCCTTGCAGAAGAACCTTATTTTCAACTGTTTCCAAAGTGCTAGGACCAGGGGTGGGCTGCTGGGGGTTCGCAGGGGTTCGGGAGAACCTCTAGTTAAGATTCTGTGTAGTTTGGAGAAGCCCCAAATCTAAGGTGACCAGACGTCCCGCTTTTGGCGGGACAGTCCCGCTTTCTAATAATTTGTCCCGCGTCCCGCGGCGTTTCAAAAAAGTCCCGCTTTTTTAATTTGAATTTGCCCTGCACACCCCTCTGCCTCCTGCCTTGCCTGTCTCCTCCTGCCAGGTGGGGAGGGAGGGCAGTGAGAGCGGCAGTGGCGGTCTTGCCTGTTCGTCGCCACAGAGCTGAAGAAGCTGGTGGCATTCGCGGCGTGGGGCTTCCCCCGCCCACTTTCCCCGGCCACCGGGATGCCGCCATTTGCGTTCTTTTGCCCTCTGTGCAAGCAGAACGCTTTGCGCATGCGCAGAGGGCAAAAGAACGCAAATGACGGCGTCCCGGCGGCCGGGGAAAGCGGGCGGGGGAAACCCCGCGCCACGAACGCCACCAGCTTCTTCGGCTCTGTGGCGACAAACAGGTAAGCCTGCGCCGGTAGGAACCCACCCCTGGCTGCGATGAAGGGGGGGTGTTTGGGGGGATGCACAAAGCTGCAGGATAAGGGAGACGGACCCCTCCTGTCTTGCTCCCCTAGAAAACCCCCCCCCGTCAATGGTGTCCTGCTTTACAAAAAATAAAATCTGGTCACCTTACCCAAATCCCACTCCTGGCTGGCCCCGCCTACCCCTCCCCTCCCAGGAGTTCCCACGCAGCCCGTTTTGAATGCAGGTAAGTGCAGGGCACGTGCGGAGGTTCAGGGAGGGTAAAAAACAGGCTTACCAGAAGTTCGGGAAGGCCGGAAATGGGCCCAGAGGGTTTCCGGAGCCTGGGGATGCCGTTTTCGCCCTCCCGGAGGCTCGAGAAAAGCCTCCGGAGCCCGGGGAGGGCAAAAATGACACACAAACCCACCATGGTGCAGGAGACCAACTAGGCCATGCCCACCATGGCCACGCCCACTCAGCGACTGGGCAGAGAACCATTTGCTAAAATTTTTGAAGCCCACCCCTGTCTAGGACTAGGATTCCTTCCAGTAGGTGGGAACTCTTAGATACATTCCATAGTTGTTCAGGTAGAATAGGCTGAAACTATTGGGGAAAGATAGTCTTAGGATACCTAGCCAGTAAGTACCATGTTTCCCCGAAAATAAGACCCTGTCTTATATATTTTTTTGAAGCCTGAAATAAGCGCTTGGCCTTATTGCCATGCACTCAAAAGCCCGATTGGGCTTATTATCAGGGGATGTCTTATTTTGGGGGAAACAGGGTAGTATAGGATTTTATAAGAGTCTCTACCTGTTGTCCAATTTGATCCAGCAGATTGGGCATGCTGCACATCCCATCAGCCGAAGAAAGTTGACTGGCAAGAGCTAGAAGACACTGTGACCCCTGCTTTGTGGAATATTCTTCCCTCAGAAATGGCCTCAACCCTGTTGGCCTTTTATAAAGCTTTGGAAACTTGGCTGTCTACCTGGTTCTAAAGTTTGGAATATGTTAAAGGCCTTATTTTTTTAAAAAAAACTTTACTGTTAGTTGAGTTAACTCTTTCAGCTACTGTATGTATTTATTCTTTGGATGTTTTTCTTGTTTTTATTGTTTGAATTGTTTTATAGTTTTAGAATTGTAAGCTGCCCAGCTCACTAGGCTGAGATGGGCAACTATAGAAATTGAATGAATGAATAATAAATTAATTTTATAGGTTGCAATCAGCATCCTACACTGCACTTGGAAACCCTCTGGTTTGCGCTTGCACTTGGAAACCCTTGGGTAACCAATGCAGCTTGCACAGCAAAGGTTGAACATGGCAGGATTACAACCAAACACACACCGCCATGTTCTGACAGGCTGTAATTTCTGAATGGTCTTCCAGTGACTGCTCCTAAGTTGCTCTTCAGTGCCGATAGAAACAGGATGCACTGTTTAAGATAAGTTTGAAGGGTCATCCAGACTTCCTGTGAACCTCAGCCTATCCTATATGCCAGACTTCCTCAGTTCAGGATATTCAACCACCAGAATCTTCACCAATGGGCATGCTTTCTCAGGAATTCTGGAAGTTGAGATTCATACATTTTGGAAGAGCTCTTAGAATCATAGGGCTGGAAGGGACCTTGGAGGACTTCTACTCTGACCCCCTGCCCAAGATAAGAGACCTTATTCCATCCCAGACAAATGGCTGTCAAATCTTTTCTTGAAAACCTCCAGCAATGGAGCATCTACCACTCCAGGAGGCAAGCGTTTCCCTTGATTAATTGTTCTCCCTGTCAGGAAATTTCTCAGACTGAGTTCAGATTCAGCTCAGTTTGAGGAAAGCTGTTATGTGCTAATAGCAAATCTCTAGGAGCAGATCAGAGGTGGGTTTCAACAGGTTCTGACCAGTTCTGGAGAACTGGTAGTGGAAATTTTGAGTAGTTCGGAGAACTGGTAGCGGAAATTTTGAGTAGTTCAGAGAACCAGTAAATACCACCTCTGACTGGCCCCGCCCCATCTATTCTCTGCCTCCCGAGTCCCAGCTGATCAGGAGGAAATGGGGATTTTGCAGTAACCTTCCCCTGGAGTGGGGTGGGAATGGAGATTTTACAGTGTCCTTCCCCTGCCATGCCCATCAAGCCACGCCCACCAAGCCACACCATGCCCACCAAGCCATGCCCACAGAACCGGTAGTAAAAAAATTGAATCCCACCACTGGAGCAGATCCAAAATGCTACCACCACCCCACAGACACAAGAGAAAGGTAATGACGGGATGGGAAGTGGAATGAGGTTTTATTGGGAAATTTAGTTTAAATTAAACTTGCTTAAATGTCAAATGGGAAGAAAGTCAATAAAGTACGAAAAGAAGGGTCTACAAATATAAAGTTGGGGATGCCAGCCCTAAGTCTTTGCCGTGAGGAAACTGCACAGTTTGACAAATTGGTAGGACTCTCACCATCACCACTGACCCCTTCCTGCCATCATCCCTGTCAAGTCTTCAAAGGCAGAGATGGATGTCAGCCTTATTCAGCCCTATAATCACAGAGTTTGCTTGACAGCCCAAGACATTGCATATTTAGAAGACAAATCCATGATGAGGAGTGGTTGATCCACTGATATCCACCATGATAGATTAGTGTTTGTCTAATGCAAACAATAAGGGAAAGTTTGTTTATTTCTACACAAAAAATATACTTGCACCCTGTTTGTGAGTTTTCCTGAAATATCTCACTAGTCTGGCCACCAAATAGAAATCAGATCATTATTATGGGCACAGCTTGACCCAGCTGACCTTAAATGTATTTTCAGCCTCTTCTTCTCCTTCTCTTTCTCTTTCTCCTTCTCCTCTTCCTCTTCCTCCTTTTCCTTCTTCCTTCTCTTCTCCTTCCTCATCCTTGTTCCTCCTACTCTTCCTCTTCCCTTTCCTTTTCATTCTCCTTCCTCATCCTCATCCTCCTCCTCTTCTTTCTCCTTCTTCTTTTCCTTCCTCTTCCTCCTCCCTTTTTCTTCTCCTTCCTTCTTCTCTTCTTCTTCCTCTCTACCTCCTTCCTCCTCCTCCTCTCCTTCCTTCTCCTCCTTCTCCTATTTTTTCCTTCTTTTTCTTTCCTCCCTCCTCCTCTCCTCCTCTTTTCCTCCTCCTCTCCTTCCTCTTCCTCTTCCTCCTCCTACTTCTTTTTCTCTTTCCTTCTGTTCTTCTCTTCCCGCTTCTTCTTCCTCCCCCCTCCCTCCTCCTTCTCCCACTCCTCAGTCAAAATTCAGAAGCTTCCAATGGCGTGGGAGGCCTAGAGGAGAGAGTGGTGCGTGTTATTTGGTGCCTCTTTCTTTTCAGAGCCAGTCAGACAGATCCTTTAAATAGATCTGAAGGAGTCCCAGCGCCTGGGGTGAATCGATCGTCCGCACTTGATAGAAGATCGTTTCCAGCCACATACAGGAGATGCACCAGCCGGGCGAGAGCCACTTTCGCCTCTATTCTGCATTCATCACACATTGCTCTCATTTTAGTGATTTCTTCATCCTTTCCGCACTTCCATCTTATTTTCATCCCGCACTTATTCCTTCTGACAGCCAAAAGAGTCCTTCTCTAAAACTGGCTGGACAGAATCTTAAAGTATGATTTCACCATAGCGCGGGGAATTTTTTCCCTTTATTTTCATGTATTTGAAGGGGTCAAAACATCAAATCAAGCAATGCACCATTTTCATCAGGTTGCCTTAATTGTTGTGTGGGGATGTTCAAACATTTTCTGTTGCATCGTTATTAATGTTGCTGTCTTTATTATCTAATAAATATGATATAGAATGCTGCACAATATGCAAATGTGTATGGAACAATTCCCTCGGATTATTTTAAATATACATAACACATCTATCTGATCTGATACTTCAAAGGAACCCAGCATTCAATACATAGATTTGCATTATGTTCGCCTTCTTTAATTTGGATGTAAGAGGCACATTCTACCATTGTTGTACGATCCGGAATACTTGTTCCTTTTGTCTTCTTATTCTTTCATGCAAAATGTTTCTTTTGTCATTTTCCATACAATAGTCTTGCTGCACCCCAAATGGTTCAAAGAGGATGGGTAAAAATAGGCTTCATATCTGCACTGAAGTGTAACATTTCAATTGAACATCCTCATGCTGGTCATTATAACTCATCTTAACCTACCTAACAGGGCTGTTAAAAAGATAAAAGTATGGAATTGTGTATTTTATCTTAAAACTCCAGAAAAGAGGAAAGAAGAATAGGAAAAAAATGTTTTATGCATGATTCTTTTTCTTTCCCATCTTTGGTCATGAGTTGTGGGGAAAACATTGGAAGCCAGGATAGAGGGAGGAATCGGGAGGGAGGGGGAGGGAGAGGGAGGGGGTAGAGAGAGAGAATGAGAATGAATGTAGGAGGTGACCAGGCTGAGCCTGAGGGAGGGGTCAAATGCATCAGAAGTCATGAATCCCTGCATGCCCACAACAAATCTTGTCCAGCCCACCTTTAATGCCCTTCTTATCTCCCGCTATTTCTTTTGACTGTTAGTTGGTCAGATTCTTGTAGAGTGCTTAAGCTTGCAATAAATCTTTATACACATTTGAACTGCCTGGATCTCCTGATTTCCCTGGTGAATGGGGGGGGAGGGGGAGGGGGAGAGAACAAAAAAGGCTCGTCAAAGCCACAGATTTATAGGAAAAAGATTGTGGCCAAAGAAAGCTTCTGGAATGGATAAAAACCCAGGTGAGCGGGAATTGTAATGGAGCATCTAGGAAATGAGCATGGTTTCATAGCTTGAATCCTATGCAGAAATAAATTCTGATATATGCATGTACATAAATATAGGTTGACAGACAGATGTTCTTATCCATCTTTGCTTCGGTTGATATACTCATTTTGCTATATTTAAGCAATTTTGAAATGAAGACAATCATAAAAAAGGAAGATAAAGCAGAAAGAAAAGGCAGTGCTTGCCTCCATTATCAAAGGGTCTGGAATTAAAAGGTATCTTAGAGGTCATCTGGTCCAACCCATGTTTGATGAAACATCTAAACTATTGGCTATCCAGCTTCTCTTTGAAAATCTTGAATGAAAGGGAATATGCTGCTCCACTGGTTGACAACTCTTATTGTCAGGAAATTCCTCAAAGTTCTGACCTAAATCCATTTCTCTGTGGTTTCAACTAATTGGATGTGGTATTGCACTCCAGGACAACAGAGATCAAACACATTCTCTCCTTTTCACCCATTTATTTTTGGCTCAGCTACTGTATAGAACAAACTTTCTATACAGTAGCTGTATTTCAGTCAGAAATGCTGCAGTTCTGTAGAGCTGGGAAGTGGAAACCCATACCTCAATCCTCTTCCAGGGTCTTATGCTTCAGTCGTCCCAGTAGGTCCTTTAAGGGGAATGATGTCTTGACAGCTGCGCAGCTCCCTTTCATAATTGAAACAACCCTGGACAAAATGCATATCTCTTTTCTCAATCATGTAAACTGGGGGAATTCTCTTGTTGCAGATTGATGAAAAATCACTTTCCAAAATGCCTGATGTTTCCACAAATATCAACATGAAATAGAGTACGCCAGGATCCATGAGGCTCCCTAAGTTGAAAAACTTGCATTTCAAACTAAGAACTCCACCCTTCCAAGTAGCTTCCTGCCAACATAATCAATTTGTCTCTTCACAAAATTCAAAGAATCTTTGTTCGCAATGTGAACCAGCTTTTGCTTCCCAAGAAAGTTCTAGCGTGTACCTACATCCAAGTGAAGCTAAGAGCTTTCTTCGCCACACTGCCCAAATTTCATTTAAAAACAAAAACAAATAGTAGCCTATTATGCTTGATTCCATCTTGAAGGTTTTCAGAACTTCTAGAGAAGATTTTTGATTTCTGCCATTCCATTCTCTTTTCCTCTTCTCTCATGACTTTCTACGGTAAGAATTATTTATTATTTAAGTGTATTACTCATCCAACTTCAATAAATTCTAGAATGCTAATTGGTTGTTTCTAGAGATTCTAACCTTGAGAATAAATGCTGCCTGACCTGTAAATAGTACATTTATATGTTAAACTACAGATATAAGTCCAGTTAGAGATCAGGCTAAATCTCCATCTCAATTCTGATCTTGTTGTTTACTCTTTAGCATACTCAAAATCACTTCAAAAAAAAAGGAAAGTTCTAACAATCTTAAATATTATGTAATCTTGGCATCCTTTTTTATTTATCCTTCTATCTAATGCTATTATGTACACTGTTTGTTTTCCTCCTTTCCTTATTTTGTGTACAGGTTACATTAAAAAAAGAATATCCCTCTACATACTACATTTTTTGACATTGCACAAATTATTCTTAGATATTTGCAACTACTGAATCAAGTAGTTTTCCTTGAGTAATGCTCATAGCTCTGTAAATTGTTAAGCTATCTTCAAGAACATTCCACAAGGAATCTGGCCATTTTAATATGTGTAACAGAAACAAAAATGCTGCAGTTTCCATAATGTGATATATTGGGGAAAGGGGATTGTATTCCCTTGAAAATCTGTAGAAAATCACTACCTCAATCCAGCCTATCTTGCCGAGATGTTGAAAGCATCTCGTATTGTCTATCTCACAGAAAAGGGAATGTTCCTTTTTCAAATGAACACTCACACAAAAGTCTTCAATACATTTCATTTTTCCCCTGTAATGGAATATTCCAGGACCAGAATCTCTGGGGGTTTCATTCTCTTGCAATATTATTGTTGTTGTTATCGTTGTCGTTATTATTTCTACTTAGTATGGCAATCGCAGGGTTTACAGATTTCTATCCTCTCTCCCCCCACCCCGCCATGTGCACCTGTCATCATGGCTTCTCAACAACCTTCCCTTTCACCCCACCCCACACCACCCCATTTCCTTCATACAACTTGCGAGCTGAGCAGATCAATACATTTTTATGTTACATTAAAGGGAGGGGGAAATGGGGTGCATTGCTGCGTTTAGCAACAGACCAATTGCCGATAATTGCTTCCAAATATCTTTGGCTCAGTTTTTTTTTTTTTTCAGAAACGCCTTTGTCTCTTGGCCCACTCGCTGGCTGTTCACAATCCCTCGATCGCACATTCACACGAAGGCACCAGGATCTGTTTCCTCACCTTAGAGTTCTGGTTATATTTGTCCTTTAGGGTCCGTGTGCATAAACTGGAGAAGTTTCTCCAGGCACCCCTCTTTCTATTTTTTTAATAGCAGAAACATCACAGGGACTCGTAGAGACACGTGTACACACATGCACTCACTCACATACACACACATATAGTTCTCTTTGCCCATCCTCTCCATCCAAGAAGCAGTACTTTACACCCCTCTCTCCTGTATTGATCCTGCTTTCCTTCAGAAAGGAGCCAAGAGAGGTTCAGTAGAGAAAGGAAGATATACCCCCATTGTATTCAAGGTCAAAGCCTTCTCTCTAATTTTTTTTTTTTTTTGTAAAAAATCTTGAGGCCTGGGGTGGGGGCTGGGGATGGCGGTTAATGGGAAGGAAAGTGCTGCTTTTGAAAGGCACTTGCTAAATGCAGGTAATCATCCCAGCATCTGGGATTAGACAAGCCTGGCTGGTTTTGTGCATGTGTGTGTCTCTGTCTGTGTGTCTAATTTTACGACTCTCCATCTGCCTCGGTGGATGGGGATGAACGTCAAATCTCTCAAAATGAAGGTGATGTTTGGTGGTTCACTGGGAGCTTCGGCTTTTGAAACGGGGACGTTGTGAAGAAACCAGACTGAGGTGTAGAGCAGCCTTTGGCATCGGTTCCCAAGACAGACGGGAATTTTGCAAATGGTTGACAGGAAGACGTTACTGCATTTGCCAGGTTTGGCATAAATGCCCAGATCTGTTTACATCAGTTGCAAAATTCCCATTTCACCTTAAGTCTGGTTCTATGGATTTTCTTGTTTATCAAATTTGTCTGATTTTAGGGGATGGATTTAGGAGCTGAGATAGCGCAGTGGTTAAAAGCAGCATTGCGACCTTCAGCTGATTGCTAGTTCAGCAGTCCAGCTGTTCGAATCTCACTAGGCTCAAGGTTGACTCAGCCTTCCATCCTTCCGAGGTGGGTAAAATGAGGACCCAGATTGTTGGGGGCAATATGCTGAACTCTGTAAACCGCTTAGAGAGGGCTGGAAAGCACTATGAAGCGGTATATAAGTCTAAGTGCTATTGCTATTAATTAAAGGGGTTTTTTTTCCCCCTCCTAAGAAGAAGCCCGTTGTGGGCTTTCAGTGGTACAATTTATTCTCCATAAATGCTGCTTGTCTCTGATGGGATTATTTTAAGGACGATGACCATGGTTCTTCTTAGTAGTTAGCTCTCTAACTCACATGGGGTCAAGGTAGAGCCAAATCAACCAATAAATATTGCTTTGCTCTCACGTGCGGCTTCCACGCATGCGCACGGCTTCGAAACATCCCTAAATAGGATGGTATAGCGCCAGGACAGGTGGGCCGGGGCGGGTGGGTGGGGGCTCATCCGAACCAGTCCAAACCGGCTGAATACCACCTCTGAATGGAGGACAGGCGGGCTAGCATGCTATGGTCCATGGGGAAAGAGTCAAACACAACTTAGTGATTGAACAACAAAAGCTTCCACCAGGCTTCTATTGGCCTTGGACAATTAAATATTGAACTATGTTTGGGTCAGTTCAATATGGGATTGATGTATCGTGTAGTTATAACCCAAGGTTGATGCCTTATAGTTTCATGCAAACCTAGTAAATTGGGGATTATTCAGTCAATCATCCACAAGTCCTTCAGGAGTTGGGTGGCATAGAAATGTAAATAAAATAAATAAATAAATAAAATAAATTAGTTCATATCATGGCTTGGGACAGAGGTAGGCAAATTTGTCAGCAAGGTACACATTTCTATTATTATTATTTTTTAAAAGCCCTCCCTCCCCATAGGCCTGACAGCTTGGCCATGTAAAGATACGAAAACAAAAATTCTGAGCTCTCTTTGTTAAGTGTTTTGAAGATCTGGAGATCTGAATAGCAGAAAACTTACACAGTCATTTTCTAGATATTATGGAAAGCCAAATTGAATTTCAGTGGTAATATCTTTAGATATTTTGGATTCTGGGTAAACTCATAGTCTGCTCTATCCACCCCTGCCCTTAAACAACATGTGTGAACACAGTCATTGTGTTTTTGATATGAGGTACTAATAGATGAAACTTAACATTCTAATCAAAATGTCAGTCCCACTAGATAGACCAGACCAAATATCAACTTTTTTTTACTTTATTGAGATAGCAATAGCACTTAGACTTATATACCGCTTCACAGTGCTTTACAGCCCTCTCTAAGCAGTTTACAGAGTCAGCATATTGTCCCCAAAAATCTGGGTCCTCATTTAACCGACCTTGGAAGGATGGAAGGCTGAGTCAACCTTGAGCCTGGTGAGATTCGAACTGCCAAATTGCAGGCAGCAGGCAGGCAGCAGAAGTAGCCTGCAGTACTGCACTCTAACCACTGCGCCCCCTCGGCCCCCTTGGAGATGGGGTATAAAAGAATCTTGCAAGTGTGATTGTGCTTTATTTCCTCCCCATTCTTATAATCCAGTAGGTCAGGAAAGTGTTCACTCGAGCCACTTCCAAATATCTTGCTTCATATGATTTAAAGAATGTTTTAACCCTCTTTGTCTAGGCCAGGGGTAGGCAAACTACAGCTCTTTGAGGACCTGTGGACTTCAACTCCCAGAATTCCTGAGCCAGCCATGCATGCATTTCTTAGGCACAGTAAAAGTGTCACCTGCAAAAATCACACATAAAGAAGAAACTATCTGGAATTTTGGAGGTGAGCGAAAGAGAGAGAACTTCAAATATAATGTGCCCATTATTTGTATCTTTACAAGTGGCTGTATTCACACAAGGGACTTCATCGGGTCAGCTGTAAAAGACTTATATTTGTAACAGCAGTGCTAAACTTGGTTGGTTTTACTTTAGTTAATTCTTGCTTAGTGCAGGGCTTTGGGGCGAGTTTATGATTTAACTAATTTTGCAAATTAAGAGACCATATTTAAGATGTTACATGAACAAAGCCATCAGCTTCCCTGAAAACTATACATTATATATTGTTATTTGTTATATCTCAAGAATACAGGTAGTCTTCAACTTACAATCATAATTGAGACAGGAACTTCCATTGCTAAGTGAGGCAATCATTCAGTGAGTTGTGCCTGATTGTATGACCTTTTATTTTGCTGTGGTCATTAAGCAAATCACTGTGGTTGTTAAATGAATCATACACTCATTAAGCAAATCCAGCTTTCCCCATTGACTTTGTTTGTTGGAAGCCATTTCTGAAGGTCACAAATGGTGATTATGTGACCCCAGGATGGTTATGCAACCATCATAAATACATGCTGGTTACCAAATGCCCAGATTTTGATCACATGGCCACAAAGATGCTGCAACAGTTGTAAGTGAAAGGACTGGTTGTAAGTCACTTTTTTCCAGCAGTGTTGTAACTTTGAATTGTCGCTAAATGAATGGTCATAAGTCAAGGGTTACATATACATATACATATACATATACATATACATATACATATACATATACATATACATATACATATACATATATATATATATATATATATATATATATATATATATATATATATATATATATATATATATATATAATTTATTATCTTTTCTTTCTCTCTTTCTTTTCTTCCCTGCTCATTTCTAAAGTTTGCATAGGTCAGTGATGGCGAACCTATGGCACGCGTGCCACAGGTGACACACGGAGCCATATCTGAGGGCACACGAGGCATTGCCCTATGTCAGCTCTAGCACGCATGCGCGCTTTGGACAGCTGATTTTCGGCCTTCTTTTCGGCCGTTTTCACTCTCCTGAGGCTTCAGGAAAGCCTCCTACACCCTGCTGATGACGAAAAATGGCCCAACAGCCCAACCGGAAGTTTGTTTCCGAACTTCCGGTTGGCCTGTTGGGCCATTTTTTGCCGTCCCCAGGCTTCAGGAGGCTTTCCTGAAGCCTGGGGAGAGTGAAAAATGGCCGAACGGGCCTACCGGAAGTCCGGAGGCTTCAGTGAGGCCTATGCGCATGCATGGGGGGAGCACGGGGGGGTTGTACACATGCACGGGGACAGCGTGGGGTTGTACGCATGCACGGGGGAGGGCATTGCATTATGGGTGTGGGCATGCATTCGCCCGCTATCGCACATGCGCGCACCCTTTTGGCACCCGAGTCAAAAAAGATTTCGCCATCACTGGCATAGGTTATGATGCGTCCCAGAAGTTTGAATGAACAAAGGAAGTTGATTTCTTTTCCTCTGTTATGTTAATGTGTGTTTTTCTCTTCCTTTTTTCTCTAGTCTTCCTCACACACACAAACACACGCAACTGCTTGTGGACAGACTCCAGGCTTTCATCCTCCCTTTTCTCCATTAAATGACACACCATAAACCCATTCCAACCCTGAGACCCTCTGCAGGGAGCCGGTTTACAAGAAGAGCCCACTGCTTTCCCAAACAAGACACCCCAACGCACCACACATTTCCAGCTATACATAATCTAATATACGTTACCATAGCGCCAATCAATAACTCAGCAGGCCAGTGCCGAAAAATTTTTCTCTTAAAGGAACAGCTTTTCTCAGCCAGCTTCCCAGCTCTTCCAAGCTGACTCTTGCAAAAAGAGCCCCAAATGTCTAGAGGAAACAAAATGGCAGCATTTTTTTGATTGCTCATCACTACCTCCTACCTAATATCTTGTGGCAATGGATTGTGGCCTTTGATGATGCTTCAAATTCAGTATGAATGTAGAAGCTTGCTTCTTATATTCCTCTGAAGCATATAAAATCAAAGATTTGTAGCACTGGATAAGGATCATCTCCTCGTGTTTTTCAAACTTGGCAACATTAAGATGAATGGACTTCAATTTCTAGAATTCCCCAACCTGCAAGCTGTCTGTAAAATTCTGGGAGTTGAAGTCCACCAAACTTAACATTGCCAAGTTAAGAAAAACACTGATCTAGTCCAACCCTCAACAATGGACAGATAGCAACATAGAGATAGACTGCACCTATATCTGAAAATCTCGTTAGCTGTTTAATTATTGAAATCTCTGGAATTCCAGCAAGGATCCATCTGCCTTTCACAGAGTCTTGACAAATGCATGGGTGACATTGTAAACAGGATAGGAAGCCTTGGAAAATATGGAAGATATTTCCATATGGAAATATGGAAGAAGCGCACCAGCGTGCCTACCGTCCCTGTCCTAATGTTCCCTTTTATTAGTACCCATCTTATGTATATAAACAATGTTATATCTATGTATATCACAAATACGTACTTGACAAAAACAAATAAAATAAATAGATAAATAGATAGATAGATAGATAGATAGATAGATAGATAGATAGATAGATAGATAGATAGATAGATAGATGGATGGATGGATGGATGGATGGATGGATGGATGGATGGATGGATGGATGGATGGATGGATGGATGGATGGATGGATGGATGGATGGATGGATGGATGGATGAATGAATGAATGAATAAATAAATAAATAAATAAATAAATAAATAAATAAATAAATAAATGAATGAATGAATGAATGAATGAATGAATGAATGAATGAATGAATGAATGAATGAATGAATGAATGAATGAATGAATGAATAAGCAAGCTTTTTTCTCTTTCTCCAGTAATGCCCAATTGGCTGCATTCTGTGAGAGCTGTGAGGAGGCTGAGCACTGAACATAAACACTGGAGCATTTCTGACATTCAAAGAGACCCTGCCATTAATGAGGGTTGGAAATTCTTTCTGCAGCTTCCAAGATTCTGAATTTCAATGCTAGCATTAAAGGCACATCCTTAAAGCTGCTGCCATTTTGTTTCCCTGGTCTTGCCCAGCTGGGTGGGACTTGACCCTTTCATCCAACCCATTTAACCCAATCAGCCATTAACCCAATTTTTAGCTCCTTGTTATTGGCTCTGGCAGGCCACTCACATTGACCCGATCAAAGATCATCTTTGAAGGAACACAAAGCCTGGTTATCCCTTGAGCCCTTGGACCAGATATCATTATTTCACTCACCTTCTCCTATTGGCCAGGTAACCAGCAGTGGTGCACTCGGTTTATTCCAGTGCTCAAGGGAACTTACAGCAATTTAAAAACACAATTAAAACCTAAACCAAAATGCTTATGTCTGTGTTATCTATTGCTCTTTTGTCCTTATAAACATCAGGTTTTCAGGCAGTATTGTGGGTATATAATTGTATTATTTATTCCTATGTAAGCCAAGGAGTCTTTTTTGAATTGCAATAGGATGGCAATATGTTTAAAAAACAAAATTACAATTAGTTTGGTAGTATGCAGAATTAGATCTATATACTACTAAAGGAAGGGAGGGAGGGAGGGAAGGAAGGAGGGAGGGAGGGAGGGAAGGAAGGAAGGAAGGAAGGAAGGAAGGAAGGAAGGAAGGAAGGAAGGAAGGAAGGAAGGAAGGAAAGAAGGAAGGAAGGAAGGAAAGAGGGAGGGAGGGAGGGAAGGAGGGAGGGAGGGAAGGAAGGAAGGAAGGAAAGAGGAAGGGAGGGAGGGAGGGAGGGAGGGAAGGAAGGAAGGAAGGAAGGAAGGAAGGAAGGAAGGAAGGAAGGAAGGAAGGAAGGAAGGAAGGAAGGAAGGAAGGAAGGGGATTCTGATGCACCCTGCCAGTTTCCCACAAGGAAAAGGGGAATCCAGTAGGAATGCTCATTATTTTTTCTCTGTGTACATAAGGAAGTATCTCTGACCTGAATGGGGCATGGATTACCTACCATAGTTCTGGAGCCATCACTTTCTTAATTACTTTATTCAAGAATATAATTAAAAGATTTTCCAAACTGAGAGAGAACTTTTTAAATAAAAGTATTCTAACTGCCTCCCTTAACCAGGCTGAGACGTATTCTACACTCTTAAGGAGGAGTGGATCAATTCCTTAAACATGGAGCTAGTCCCAAACATCTCCTGCATATACCCTTCTCCACATTTTGATGGAGTATGGAGAAACCTCATGGGCCTGTTCTGTGCACAATGAAGACACAGAAGTAAGGAATAGGATTTTTATTTACAAGTGGTCCTCAATTTACAACTATTCACTTAATGACCATCCAAAGTTACAACAGCACTGAAAAAAAAGTGACTTGCGTCCATTTTTCACACTTACAACCTTTGCAGCATTCCCATGGTCACGTGATCAAAATTCAGACACTTGGCAACTGGCTCATATTTATGAGGGTTGCAGTGACCCTGGGTCATGTGATCCCTTTTTGAGCCCTTCTGACAAGCAAAGGCAGTGGGGAAGCCCGATTCACGTAACAACCATGTTATTAACTTAAGCAGCTATTCACTTAACAAACTGTGGCAAGAAAGGTTGTAAAAGGGGGCAGAACTCACTTAACAGCTGTCTTGCTTAGCAACAGAAATTTTGAACTCAATTGTGGGCGTAAGTCGAGGGCTACCTATTCTTACTTGCTTACTTGCTTTATTTGTTTGTGTTTGTTTGTTTGTTTGTTTCTACAGCCACCCAACTCAATGAAGCCTCCCAGAACTGCTCAAAGGATTTGAATAAGATTGTATTTTCTCTGATTCATGGAATCCAAATGAGTTCTCCCGTTTGGACGCCAATCTTCTTCCTATCCACTTCATCATTCTCAGTCCTCTGGTAAATCAAGATGCCGATCGCTGCAAGAAAGAGCAGACTTAACAACTGATTGTGTCAACCACTCACCTCTTCTCTCTATTGTTGAGACTAGACTAGACTTCAGCAGCATCCCTGTGTTTTACAAGCTGAACTCTTTCAACCCTCTGCTCCCAAGGCTGGTTTACAGAGAATTGACATTTCCGTTATATATCACTCTAAGACTATACTAAAGGGGTCTCTCACAGCCTTAAGACTCCGAATCTCAATAAAATAAGAGTTTTAGTAAAGTATTATATTTGTATCTTTCCAGGTACCAGGAATGAGCCAATAACATTGCAGAATCTGTCTTACAAATGCTCACAACTCATTATCACTCCATGCTCATGAGCATGATACAGGTGTGTCAGATAGGAATTTTCCTATCAAGAGGCGATTTAGGATCTTGCTTCCCTGAAGTCATACGTACTTAGAAAATAAAACCGAGATTCAATTCTAATTAACAAAATATTTATTTTAGTACAAAAGTAACAAAAGAATAAACCTTTAATAAGCTACATCTTCTCAGCTAAGGATTCACGTCTGCCTCGGGCGAGGCTTCGAAGGAGAAGAAAAAAGTAGGAGGAGACAAAAACTCCTGGAATGCACGCATGCGTGGTAAAACATATCACATGTTTGCTTGACTAGGAAATACAGTAAATCTAGAAATAGTAGAGATGCACAACTGGCAATTATTCACATCGTGACAAGGTGATTTTCAATTTTTATCCCTCCTTCTACCCTGGTGTACATACCACAGGCAGAATTTAATCCCTAAAGAGAACATAAGGCATCCAGAATTCAACACTGATTCTTTTATTCTAAGGTCTCAATTTTTAAAGCAATCTCTCACTTTATAGGTTTTACATTTTCTTCTCTATCCCATTTGAGAAAACAGGAACGGCATTACTGGAGCCTTTTCACATAGAATTATTAGTATTTATTCTGTTATTTCTGCAGTCCAGGGAAAGCTGTGTTCTGAAAGACTGAGATCCTCTGGCTGACAGATAATTTTTTTTCAACCAGTCTGTGCCAACTTGGTCCCCTCCAGCTGCATTGTCTAGATCATGGGTGGCCAAACCATGGCGCATGCGCCAAATGTGGCGCATTGGATGATTACAAGTGGCGCATTGCATCCTTGCGCCTACTTTTTTTAAAAATAGGTGTCATAACTGAATCCATCTTAATATTTTCAACACCAAAGTGATCTCAGTTCAATTCGTACAACCTTCGGTAATGTTCAACTTCTCGGTGTCTGAAACTTAGAATGGAACTTGTGAGATGTTACTTTAGGGGGGTTTACAAACGTACGAATATTTTTATCAGAGTTGCCATTGCGTGTTCATGCTCAAACGATTGCAAACACTGTGCACTAGCAACACATCATGTGTTTGAAGTCACGTCCGAATGAGCGGCAAGCGTTCGATATGGTCAGTCAGTTCTGAGTGAGCCATCGTGGCGTGGAGTTTGAAGCAGTGTTTCATTGAGTGTACTAGCGTGGTTTTTGTATTGAGAGTGATTGAAAGACAGATTCAAGATTAAATATATATATTACGTTTGTCAAAGAAGAGCGCCACTACTTTTTCTTGACGCGAACATAGAATTCACATTCCACATAATTGATATTCTGTGTGATACGACGTACGTACTTGTGATCTATTTATTCTTTTTCACTTTTTTTTAGTTTTATACTACCCCTATCCCTATTTTACAACCCCAAATGTGAAAGTAAGAAGGTAAAAAACATGCTTGAGTTGTATGGCGCATCTGAACTCATCTGTGAAAAAATTGGCGCATGGTATGCTTGAGGTTGGCCACCACTGGTCTAGATCATCAATCATCCCAACTCAATGGCCTGGTATGATGGGATTTGTAGGCTGACAGACTTAGTTCAAGAAAACTGTTTAAAACACATCTCTTTTAGTGACTGTTTAAAGTTACAAAGACACTGAAAAAGTGACTTATGACCATTTTTTACCATTGTCATATCCCCATTGTCACATAATCAAAATTTATTTATTTATTGTTTGTTTGTTTGTTTGTTCTTCTATGCCGCCCTACTCCCGAGGGACTCAGGGCGGCGTACAGCAATTTTATAAGAACATCAATAAAACAATGGTTTAAAAACAACAATTAAAAAATGTACAAAAATTAAGAAAATTATTCACAATCAGTCATACCAAAAGGGGGGGGGAATTCAGATGTAATTTAGTCTCCCCCCCCCCCCCCCCGCCTGCAGGAAGAGCCATGTCTTGACGGCTTTCCGGAAGGCCAGCAGGGTGGGGATGGTTCAGGTCTCTGGGGGAAGTTGGATGGTTGGCGTATATTTATGATGGTTGGCGTGTCCCGGGGTCACATGATCACCTTTTGCATGACCTTCTGATAAGCAAGGTCAATGAGGAAGCCAGATTCAGTTAACAACCGTGTTACTAACTTAACAACTGTAGTGTTTCACTTAACAACTCTTGTCAAAAAAGGTTAAAAAAATGGGGCAAAACACACTTAACTGTCTTGCTTAACAATAGAAATTATGGGCTCAATTGTGGTCATAAGTCTAGGACTACCTATGTATACCGGTATGGACAGACAAATCTTTGACCAACTGGATGTATCACCCCCCATGGTACTCTTATTCATATTTGTAAAAGATCAGAATCAGAATAGCGCTGGAAGGGACCTTGGAGGTCTTCTAGTCCAGCCCCCTGCTCAAGCAGGAGATCCTATTGTCAGGCCGAAGCCATTTTAGTTGGGGTCTTTGGCCTGCCACACTTTATGCTATTTTAAAATGTATGCTTAGCTGTGGGAATTTGGGAGGAGCAGTTGCATGAGGGATGTCTGCATGTAGCCATAACAAATTCCTTCTAGATGGTCAAGGTCAACTTTTGTCTTTGCACCTGCACGGAAGGAGATGGGAGTTGCTGCCACGTTGGCAGATGAAGATTGGTCAACGTGATGGACTTGGGTGTGTGGGGACAAGGGCTTGAACTTTCAACTGGGTGGAGAAACCCCTGGGACTTCAGATTCGGGTTTCTCCCAGATGTGCCAACATGGCTCTGCTAATAAATTGGAACTTTGAGGAATACTTTGCCTCGGACTCTGATTTGATTTTCGATGCTATTTGAACCCTGACACCTATACCATTTCAGACAGGTGGCTGTCCAGTCTCTGCTTAAAAACCTCCAAAGATGAAACACCCACATCTGAAGGTAAGCTGTTCCACTGGTTAATCGTTCTCACTGTTAGGAAGTTTCTCCTTAATTCCAGGTTGCTTCTCTCCTTGATTAGTTTCCATCCATTGTTTCTTGTCCTGCCCTCTGGTGATCTGAGCAACCCTGCTGAGGCTCAAGATCCCTCTTGTTATGCATTCTCCTCCTCAATTGGAGGCCTTTAAGTGAAAATGTTGCCAAACATAATCCCAGGCAGAGAGAGATGAGCCCAAAAGGTGACAAAGTGATATTTTGCTGGCCAACGGAAGTCCTTGCAAACTGGATGGACTTGGTTATAGTGGTGATGGGGGCACCATTAGAAGAGCTGAAAGACCAGGTTAAGGACAGGTCATCATGGAGAAAATCTATCTACTTAGGAACCTAATGGAGTCTGCTCATTATGGTTGCAAGTTATTTATTTTATTTATTTTATTTGGAGGTTCCTCTATGCCGCCCTACTCCCTGAGGACTCAGGGCAGCGTACAACATTTTAAGAAAACAACCAACCAAATCATTAAAAGCAATTTAAAAAACAATTAAAAACACATATAGTACCATCCATACATGGGGGAGACATCAGATATAATATTGTCTCAGAATCACCCCGCCTGCAGGAAGAGCCATGTCTTAATGGCTTTTCGGAAGGCCAGCAAGGTGGGGATAATACGGATCTCTGGGGGAAGTTGGTTCCAGAGAACAGGGGCCCCTACAGAGAAGGCCCTCCCCCTTGGCCCCGCCAGTCGGCATTGTTTGGCTGACGGGACCCGGAGGAGGCCCACTCTGTGGGACCTCACCGGTCAAAGGGAAGTATGAGGTAGGATGCGGTCCCGGAGGTAGCCTGGTCCTAAGCCATGTAGGGCTTTAAAGATGATGATCAACACCTTGAATTGCACCCGGAGACCAATGGGCAGCCAATGCAGCTGGCGGAGTATAGGTGTTACGTGGGTGTATCTTGAAACATCCACCACAGCTGTTATGACAGTTGTAAAGTGACTAACCCAAATTTACAACCTTGCTTGCACCGGTTGCTAAATGAATACAGCAGTCATAAAGCAAAACACATTATTCGTCGTGGAGTGTTTTTGCCAAAAACTAAAAATGCCAGTTTTGGACAAATATGTCGTAAAATACAAACTGCCATAAATGCAGGCCAGTTATCGAGTGCCTAACATGCAGTCATGTGACCACATGGGTGGCCATCATAACTTGGGAACCAGGTCATCAGTACTTTGTCACTTTAAATGGTCACTAACTGACTGGTCATAAGTTGAAGACTATCTGTATGTGGTCACTAAGAGTCAACAACTTAATGGCATGTAGGCAATCAATCAATGGAAGTCTACATGGTAACTACAGCTAATCCAGTTAATCTAGTATATTCTCTCATCTATGAAAAGAATAATAAAACACACAAATGGACAGGTACACAAGAATACACAATTTACTGGCCTGTAAGAACACCAAAATGATGCCTCCCAGAGATGCTGACAGTAAAAAGGGACAAGGTGTAGTGAGATTCCTCCCAAAATCATGTCACTGAGCAAACTCCTCCCCTTGACATACCTGTATTATGAAGCTCCTGTGGCATAAGACTTACATGATGATGTCACATCACCTGCTCAGGTGCCCCAAAACCACATCATATTCTTTGCTTGCTGGCAAAAAAAAGCACCCTCCTCCCAGACCAACCGGCTTATTTTCTGCCTGTAATTGCCAAGTGCTGCTAGGCTGCATTTTTTGCCAGGAAACAATAATTCAAGGACCATTTTTTTTAAAAAAAAATGGCATCCTCTGTTTGATTGTTTTTTTTAAAGCTTTTCTGGGAATCAAGCTCTGTCCATTGACTTCACCAGAAATAATGCAGACACCCTCTTGAAATTGGTGGAGAAGCAAATGTCTTTGTATTTGGTTTGGCAGACCTCCTAGTTGAATTGGAAGGGGCCACATCTAAGTCCCACAGGAATCCCCTGGCCTCTTCATCCCAACATCCATAACTTCCATTAATTCACTTCACACCCAGAGCATTGATCCTAACTATTCATCTCTCTCTGTCTCTCGCGCGCTCACTTCCTACCCCCGCTGTCCCTCACCACCACCACAGCCCCCAGCCTTGCTGGCTTCTGTCCACGCAGTCTGCTTTGCCCAACGGACATCTCATCCTCCCTGCTGAATGATCCATGCAAACTCATTTACTTGAAGAAAATCAATGCACGAGAAATAGCGCACCAGGCAAGGCAAGGAATCTGTCTGAAGATTGACCGGGCAGGCAAAGAGACGCAGAGAAACCACGATAAGAATTGCCCTGACAGGCTCTCCCATGGAGAGCATGCGGAGAGCAAAACAAGGAAAAAATGTCCTTCCGAAGAAGAAGATGTGCAGGAAACAGAAATCCAGTAATGTTCTCCCCTTAGTGGAAAAAAATATAAATAATGTAGGCCTACCCAAAAAAAAGCATTTTCATATTCCGAGGTTGGATTCATAGAATTGTACCATTTAGGATGGTCTTGAAATTCTGAAAATGAATTAAATTGCACAGTAAACCTAGTCTAACAAACCACAAATGCTAGTGTGTTGTGTCCAAGCAAATAAACCATGATAATGGTTTAATAGGATAGGCTGATTCTCACAATATGCTGAGACAATGACTTGGATTCCTGTAACATTGAAACAACAACTATTTAATCTCAATTCTTGGCTTCTAATGTTGTAAAAACCCAAGCAGTGAAACCTGTGGAACTCAGGGCTACAAGATCAGTGGTAGCACATCCTGCTTTCCTTTGTATTAAAGACTTTGTCCCTGACTCCCCAGTTATAATAGATGTTTGAGTAGAATATAATGGGAAAGACTGAATAACCGAGACGCAGCAAGAGAAGCAGAATGGGACTACATGGATCAAGAATAAGGTAGCTTTCAGTGTTTCCACAGAAATCTAAATTATTTATGGAATCATAGAGAATCTAGCATCATCTAAGTCAACCCTCTGCATTATGCAGGAAAATCAATTAAACCATCTATCAGAGGTGATTGTCCAAACTCCTCAAAAATCTCCAATGATGGAAGACTCATAAGCTCCATGTAGACTGTTCTAACTTCTAATGCTGTGCAGATATTTCTCATTGTCCATTCTGTTGACAGCAACAACCTCTTCTGATGATGTTGGCACAATCTTTATTCAAGATCCAGCAACTGCCATGGGATGGGACATCCTCTTAACACACCATCTTCTTATTTGTGTATATTCCCAGGACTAAGTTCAACCTGGTGCCCTACAACAGGGGTCTCCAAACCTGACAACTTTGACTTGTGGACTTCAACTCCCAGAATTCCCCAGCCAGCATGAGCATTTGCTACCTCCTTCACTAAATTGTCCCATTAAATGGACCTCTCTTCCTCCTATTGGCCTTAATCTATACAACCAACATCTCAGGGGACTACAGCTTTCCATGGTTGTTGCTATGAAGGAAGACTATTTGGGTTTGCAGTCTAGCAAGAGATGAAGCTGGATGAGCCCAAAGGCCACTGGATCCTAATTATATTTGACCAGAATTCATTTCTTAGGAATTAAATGTTGTTATTTGGCTCTCCTAGGGAACAATAACCATCGTTCCTAGAAGAGAAGTCATGCTGAAGGAACCAGAACCAGGTCATGGTTGCTGATCTTCAGAGTTAGACTGCCCTAGGATGAGCTTGAGAGACATGGAGGGACTGTTGTGCAGAGATCTGGGGGAAACTAGACCAGCTTGATTGGACTAAGCAAACCTGGCTCAGATCTTTGAACTCCTTCACCTTTCACCCACCATTTCAGAACCACATCCTCATAAGGAAGCCCACCTCAGATCCCTCAACCCCTCTCTCCATTTTGCTTTCTTTTACCAAGCTGTCGGGCCTTTTCCTTTGCTTCCTTCCACGTATGCACAGGCCCATCGATCCGAGTTCTGCAGTGACCTTTTTCATTTGAATGCAATCAATTGACCTTTCTGAACCCTGGCAAGGAAAAGGTCTCTTCTGAGTATCGGAGGTCACTAAGATGCTGACCAGCTCCCGTTGCCAAGGCAACCTCCATCCATTTTCCCCCCTTGTACTCCTGAATCAAGAGCTGTGGAGAGAAGCCATCAAGATTGACCCAACATGTCAGGGGCTCTTGAGCAGCAAACCACAGAGACCATTCCTTACAATGTTGTAGTTATAGACTATCTTGGTGGCTTTGACACCTTTCTCTCCCTCTCATTCTGCATCACTTGTTCCATCTATAATATGGGGATAACTGTCTTGAAAAGATCCCTTCCAGGGTACCAATTTAGCAACCTTCCTTCAGTGCAATTTGCCCAAGATGGCTTACTTCTTTTGTTTCAGATTTTTATATATTGCTCTATCTAACATTTATCCCAGAGCAACTAATACATATTTTGTCAGGCCGTTTTTTAGACTCCCTCCTTTATAATTAAGATCAACCAAGTTCTGAAGCAAAGCACCCATCTAAACTATCCTCGCACAGAAAGGCTTGGATGAAGACACCATCTTGACATTAAAAAAAATACCTAAATGCAATTCTGCAGACAAATGCATGAAACTGTTTGAAAACAGCATGCACCGATTTGATTGTCCCATCTCCCAAAAGATACTGCAGAGCTGAGAAAAGTGCAAAGAAAGGCAACCCAATTAATTAGAGAAGCAAGGTGCCGCTAATTAAACACATTTTTCCTCATTAATAGAGTCTTCTAGATGAAGCTTTGACTGTGCATTCTCCATTACCATTCAAAGAATTGCTGGGTCCTGGATGATAACGTATAAGTATTTCCTTAAATTGTAGATACTTTTAATTTTTAAAAAAGCTGCCATGCTGCAAAGCAGAACACTAGTCACTAACTTCATTTTATTTTCCAAGCATATCTCTGGGCCCTACACAGATCCCACAGACATCTACAGGAGAGAAAAAAGGAAAATACTAAATTGCTATAGATCGATATTCTGTTTGGAAGTGTGCCTGCCTACCTAGAAAAAAATGTAACAAACCAAAGTTGGTAGAAAGTGTTGCAAGAGAAAGGAAATAGGGACAACACTCCTGCTTAACTTTGCTTTCTGGGAAAAGAAATCTTTCTGTAAAGGACCTTGCCCACCAGAGCAGCCATTTTGTAAAAAGACAAAATGTGGCAGCCATTTTGTGTGCGCATCCCTGCCCTGTAATATCTCTTTTCTTGGGTTCTCAATTATGTTTTAATCTATTTGTCACCCTCTCTGGTTTCCTTAGCACTGTTTGATTTTTTTTTTCCCTGCTAGTGAAGAAAACCCTCAGGAGACCAAATAAACACAATGGTGCAATGTATTGTGATGGGTTTTGATCATTGAAACCATGAGTCTCAACACAAACTAAGTGAGCGTTCATCATTTGAGAAGAGATCAAGGCCTTATGGAAAGGTCCTGCTTTCTTGCATTAATGGTGGTCCAGTAGGGCTGGAGTGAAGAATCAGGTTCTTGACAAGATCATGTTCTCTGAGAAGATCCAGGAGAGGGCAAATGGCAACTTGAAGATGTGTGGACTTCAACTCCCAGAATTCCATAGCCAGCATGTTGCCGAGGTTGAGAAAAGCTGTTTTAGAAGTTCTCCAATATGCCAATCCAGCTTTGGAAGCCGTGCAAGGCCAGATGTGAAAACATTTCTTCTCCCTCCAAATTGGGAAGAACAAAAGAAGCACCCCAATTTCTTACTACTATCCAGTTCCTGACTGGTGCAGGTTTACAGCTTTCCCACCAAAATGATTCAGATCAATTTTGTTTTCTGTTTCTCTTTCTCTATCTAAAAGGAGCAAAATCAGATCCAGGGACAATGAAAATTAAGAAGTAACATTCTTCATTAGGAGGAGGAGGAGGAGGAGGAGGAGGAGGAGGAGGAGGAGGAGGAGGAGGAGGAGATATTAAACTTAAATGCCACTGGACAACTGTAGCATATAAACAAATAAAAATAAAATAAAATCGATACAGGTAGTCCTTGTTTAGTGACCACAGTTGGGAGAGATAACTCGGTCATTAAGCAAAGCAGTTGTCAGGGTTCCGACCAGTGCCTAGGAGCAGGTCAGGGAAGCTTCACGAGTTGACAGCAGTTGCTAAATGAAATTGAGACTGTGGTTATGATCTGCCTTCAGCTTTCATTTGCTTATACCGATAGTCTTCAACTTGTAAGCACAATTGGGATGGGAATTTCTGTTGCTAAGTGATGCACTTGATAAGTCATCATGTAACCAAATGACTTCTCCACAATTTTACAATCATTTTTATCCTGGTCCTTAAGTCGTTAACCATTCACATGGTTGTTAAGCAAATCATGCTGTCATTAAGCAAATCTAACTTCCCCAATTGCTTTTGCTTGTCGGAGCTGGTGGGAAGGTCGCACTACGCAATCAGCGACTGCAAGATGTTGCAACTGTCGTAAATGCGAGCCAGTTGCTGATGCCCAAATTGCAATCATGTAACCCCGGGGTGATGTGACAGTCATAACTTTGAGAACAGATCATAAGTCACTTTTTTCTGAGCCCATTTTAACTTTGAATCGGCATTAAATGTAAGTCGAGTACTCCGTAGGCCTACGAAGGTCATAAATGTGAGGACTGGTCGCAAAGTTACTTTTTCATCACCACCATAACTTTGAACCATCACTGAATGAGGCAGTGCTAAATGAGAACTACCTATAAAATATATAAGTATCTCTTCTTTGTCAATTAAGATGAGCATAGGTAGCCATTTTAAGCACCAGCAGGGGCAGGATTAGATGAGGTCTCTTCTATTTCTGCTTTTGATTATTGCAGCTAAAGCTTAGGAGGGATGAATGACAGAGGTTTGTAAAATGATGGTAAGAATTTTTATGTTAAGTGTCAGATTAGATCAGGTTAATTTTTTATTTTTTACTGAGGAAGGTCTCTGGATTTACCAGGACAATCAATTCCTTCTAATCTCTTGCCTCATAGGCAAGGGGAAAATTACATATATGTACTGCCTGGAAGAAAGATATCATATGATTGTAATGGAACATATGGGTGAGGAGAGACAAAGAGATGATTATGGACATCCTTTTGAATGCTGAGTCAATAATGAAAATATTTGCAGATCAATAATAGACAAAGGAAAGCAGTTCCTTACAACGCACTGGATTAATCTGTGGAACTCACTGTCACAGGATGAAATGGCTGCCCCTAAAGCAAGACCAGAAAAGAGACTAGAGACTAGATCTACCAATAGCTATACCAGTCACAATAGCAAAACTGTGTTCTCATGTCCAGTGGACATAGGGTTGCAAACATCTGGATTCATATTACGAGTATTTCAACATCTGTTCACTCACACGCACCTACACCAGCATTTCCATAACTTGGGCTGCTTGCTCACATTTTACAGATGAGGAAGAAAAATGAGGCTGAAAAGAAGAGTTTAGCCAAAGTAATCTAAAGCCACTTAATTTCTGGTAAAGTTAGGATTTGATTTGTATTTTACAAGTTTGAATCAATTCTGCTGCAGATCCTTTAAAAGTATGAATATTTTAATTTTCTGAATTTCATAAACAGAGGTACCTCGTCAGCAGGCACTCCTTCTCACACCCGTTGCCAAAGAAGCAGACAAAAGAAGGGACGGATTTTGTAGCAGCTGTGCCTGCTGATTTAACATCACCGAAGTAAATGGCTAATCCAAAAGTTAAAAAAGAAAAAGAAATCCATTGCTATTGGGGGGGGGGAGAAGCTGATTGAGTTGTGTGACCATCTGCATCTATGTACTCCTTAGGATGGGTCAGCATCCTAAATGCCTTTCCTGAGCTCACTTTTTAGATCTCCCCACACACCTCAAACCTGTTTCTCAAAATAATGAAGGGTTTTTCCATTTTCAGCAGGATGTAGGAACCTACCCTGTTGCGCCCTCTAGTGTTGAAGGGGTGTATTATCCCTTAACATACCAATACTCCAAGGAAGCAATAATCCAAAAATTCATTTATTTCATCCAGCGTCTTTCTTTCAAGAGCATTTCAGCAGATGCCTCTAGGACAGTGCTGGCGAACCTTTTTGGCATCGAGTGCCCAAACCAGAATGTGCATCCGCACATGCGCACACGCGCATCGGAAACCCAAAGACCAGGTGGCCAGCGCACACATGCACCAGCTGGTCTTCGGGTTTCCGGCACTCTGGTGGACGCAAAGACCAGCTGGCCGGCACGCATGTGTATGCTGGAAACCAGAAGAGCAGCTGGCAACAGCGTGGGTGCCCACAGAGAGGGCTCTGCGTGCCACCTCTGCAACACGTGCCATAGATTTGCCATCACGGTTCTAGGATGTTTATAAAGGAGGCCTGAATGCAGCTCCAATTTTTGATCACAGTAGTTTAAGATTAGATTGCCACCACACATGGAGGATCCATTGGGCTATCAATTTCCACTAACTGTCATGCCACCAGAGTGGCATCTGCTAAACATTACTTAGAAATTTAGGGTTCTTGGTGCTCTCTGGATTTCTTTTTTTTTTACCCAGACATTTCATTATCCAACTAGGTAACATCATCAGTGCAGAATTCATGTTACCTAGCACTGATGATGTTACCAGTTGGGTAATGAAATGTCTGCAAAAAATAACTAAGCTCAGAGAGCGCCTAAATTTCAATCCCGAGCTACAAATATTTTCTTCTATTAGTACTCCTTAAAGATAAGTGTAAAGGTTCCCCCGCACATGCGTGCTAGTTGTTTCCGGCTCTAGGGGTGGTGCTCATCTCCGTTTCTAAGCCAAAGAGCCAACGCTGTCTGAAGACGTCTCCGTGGTCAGGTAGCCGGCATGACTCAATGCCGAAGGCACACGGAGCACTGTTATCTTCCCACCAAAGTGGTCCCTATTTTTCTACTTGCATTTTTTATGTGCTTTCAAACCGCTAGGTTGGCAGAAGCTGGGACAAGTAATGGGAGCTCACCCCGTTATGCGGCGCTAGGGATTCGAACCCCTGAACTGGCGATCTTCTGATCAACAAGCTCAGCATCTTAGCCACTGAGCCACCGCGTCCCTTATTGGTACTCCTTAGGAATGCACAAAACTTCTCCTATCCTTCCAACCAGACTTTCTGGGAAATAAAACCAATTGAAAAGGATGAAGCCAGATGGAAAGCTTAACTCTGCATCCTGCCAGCATTTATCAACACCAGCTCTAAACATCTCCAGAATGAGCGGTTGGCAAATTCAAGGCCAAACCTTGATTACTATCAAGCCATTTGTCCCATTGGCCCATCCACACGCTCCCACTTTTTACATTTCAGCCCTGTAAGCAAGGTTCCTTTCCCTCCCTGGAAAGCCTTCCCAGATATATCCTACAGGTGATTTTAAAGAATGAGATCCTTTTTTTAGAAATTGTATTTATCAGTTGCAGGTACTCACAATCTAGAAGCTTAAATGGGGAAGAGGGTCTATTTCCATGTATATTGTGAGGGGCCATTGATCTCTAGCCTGAAAGAAACTTTGGGTAGGGGTCCCAGGTCCCAGAAGCACCACCTCTGAAGTCCTATGACTTGACACCACACCTTCCCAACAAAGCAGACCCATCTTGTCCTCAGTGCATCCATGCAGAGTATGCACGCACTCGTACATGATCCCCGCATTGCTTCTTCACACACATACACATTTACACCCCCCCCCAACGACTTGCTGGCATCTGGTGTCCTCCCACCAGGTCACCACCTCTGACCTTTCAGCCTGACCTCCTTTGTGACCTTGCCACTCAGACCCCGGCTCCTGTCGGAAATCAGATGTTCCAAGGGGGTCATTTGGAAGGAAGCAATTCAGCCACCGTTTGCAGGCACGAGGCCACACGTTTGCCTGGAGGGTGTGGGAGGGGGGAGGGGGGAGAGTAGGGCTCAGAAATGGCTGAAATGCAGGCCTGAGGAGGGTCCCAGTTATCGATGAGGTTGTGTGGCGTCTCCTTGAGTCACAGTGCCACCTAGCCAAGCAGAACGCAGGATCTCTTTCTTTCTGTTTGACCTCTAGTCCTAGAGCCATCTAAGCCCAGTAAGTGATGTCCCGTATCCCTGTCTTTGAGTCACTTTGCTGCAGGAGGAAAGAAAACACTCGTAACCAATTTTTTTCCCCATTCAAGCTTCTTTGCATCAATCTCTAGCTGGGAAACATTGCTACACAAAGTACAAATTGTCCTCAACTCACGACCACAATTATAATATGTTTTTTTATTAATTAATAATATGACATACAAAGAGAATACAAAAATAAATATTAGGGAAATTAGGGAAGGAAAAAGGGAAGTGGATAGTGGGAGAAAGCAAGGGAAAAACGGGGGGGAGGCATTGAGTTCCTTACTCCTTTGGTGCAGTAAAATAAGACACTATCATCTACCCTCAACTTCTTACTTTTTCATAATAATATAAACTAGCCATTTCTATAACAACAAATCTATCTAATCCAGGGGTGGGTTCCTACCGGTGCGGTCCGGTGCTGGTGCTCCGTTAGCAGCCCACTGATGACGCAACTTAGGCGTGACTGCTCCGGTGCCGTCTCTTCTGGTCCGTGCGTGCCGCCATCTTTTTTTGGCTTGAAATGTCCTTCTGCGCATGCGCGGAAGTAGAATTGGTGCTTTTTTCCTGGTTTGGATGGCTTCTCAGCTGTGTTTCGGCTTCAAATTTCCTTCTGCGCATGCGCAGAAGTAGAATCGCGTGAAACGTCGCAATGCGCACCGGTAGCGAAAGGTAAGTGTAACCTGCCCCTGATCTAATCGGACATATGACCACAATTAGAACCAGAATTTATGTTGTTAAGCAAGGCAGTTAAGTGAGTTGCACCAAATTTTATGACTTTTTTTGGCACCGTTGTTAAGTGAATTCCTGCAGTTGTTAAGTGAATCACACAGTTGTTGTTGTTTGTGACCTTCCCAGCCAGCTTCTGACAAACCAAGTCAATGGGTTGAACAATTCCAGTTTCTCCCCTTGACTTGGTTTGTCAGAAGCAGGCTGGGAAGGTCACAAATGGTGACCACATGACCCTGGGCCACTGCAACCATCATAAATACACGTTGCCAAGTGCCTGAATTCTGATCATGAGACTGTGGGGATACTGCAATGGTTGTAAGTGTGAGGATCGGTTGTAAGTTATTTTTTTTCATTGCCATAAATTCAAATGGTCACTAAATGAATGGTTATCAGTCGAGGACTATCTGCAAATGACAGCTGCATTCTCACTAGAGCTGCATTCCCATTATATCCTTCCTCCCTTTGCTGAATAACCTCTTTTCTGAATTTGCACAAGACATGTAAAGCATAAATTCTTGTGTCAGATTCAGATTGTGTGTTTTGAGAGAAGATGCACACTCCTTGGCTGGTGCCAGAAAAAAAGTGACCTTGCAATTTTAGCTGGAAACCTTCTGATTAGTCCTGTTTGCAGACCACGCTTAACTGAATCATAGAAAAGGGCTTCCTTAATGGAATCATAGAGATGGGTCTAACAGAATCATAGAGAGGGCTTCGTATGCCATCCTAATACCTAAACCCAGGCAGCTGAAGTAGAGACCCCGAACCCCAAGAGCCTTTTAGCCTTTAACCGCAACAATACACGAGCACGTAATAGATTCAAACTAAATGTAAAGCGCTCCAAACTCGACTGCAGAAAATACGACTTCAGCAACAGAGTTGTCGGTGCCTGGAATGCACTACCTGGCTCTGTGGTTTCTTCCCCAAGCCCCCAAAACTTTAACCTTAGACTGTCTACTGTCGACCTCACCCCATTCCTAAGAGGTCTGTAAGGAGTGTGCATAAGTGCACCAGCGTGCCTACCGTCCCTGTCCTAATATTCCCTTTTATTTGTATCAGAAACTAAGCAAAAATTAGTTTCTGCGAATGCGCAGAAGCAAAATCCAAGATGGCGGCGCCCACGGAATCACCTTCAGAACCAGCTCCGTGACGTTATTGCCGAACTACTAATGGTTCTAAAGAACCGGTTAGAACCGGTAGGAACCCACCTCTGATTTGTATCCATTTCATGTATTCATAATCATGTTTCTACTTACATCTGTTATCTAATACATGCTTGACAAAATAAATAAATAAATAAAATAAAGAAGTGAAAATGATTTTGCTGACTAACAAGTTTGTGGGAATACCATAATCAGAGTAAATTGCTTCTTCCTTCTCTTAGAGCTGCTATTTATGGCGGTGAAACTTGGACTCTGAAAAAGGCAGATAAGAGAAGGGCGGACACTTTCAAATTGTGGCGCTGGAGACGACTATTTCACATCCCATGGACTGCAACAATCACAAACAAAAAAAATCCTCGACCCGACCTCACCAAAAAAATCGAAGCCAAAATCGCCAAACAGAGGCTTTCATACTTTGCCCATGTCATGAGAGCTGACTCACTTGAAAAGTCAATCATGCTAGAAGTGATTAGTGGAAAAAGGAGAAGAGGCCGCCCTAGTACCCATTGGCTGGACACTATAAAGCAGTGTTTCCCAACCTTGGCAACTTGAAGATGTCTGGACTTCAACTCCCAGAATTCCACAGCCAGCATTCGCTGGCTGTGGAATTCTGGGAGTTGAAGTCCAGACATCTTCAAGTTGTCAAGGTTGGGAAACACTGCTATAAAGCAAGGGTGTGAAACTCGCGGCATGGGGGCCGGATGCTTCACGCGCTGGCCACGCCCACCCCCGGTTTAGCGAAGGGGGAAAAGTGATACATACATCATATCAGGGGTGAAATTCAAAATTTTCCCCTACTGGTTCTGTGGGCGTGGCTTGGTGGGCGTGGCAGGGGAAGGATACTGCAAAATCCCCATTCCCTCCCCACTCTGGGGCCAGCCAGAGGTGGTGTTTGCCGGTTCTCCGATCTACTCATAATTTCAGCTACCGGTTCTCCAGAACCTGTCAGAACCTGCTGAATTTCACCCCTGCATCACATGACGACAATGTGATGTTGTGAGTTTGACACCCATGCTTTAAAGCAGTGTTTCCCAACCTTGGCAACTTGAAGATATCTGGACTTCAACTCCCAGAATTCCCCAGCCAGCAAAACACTGCTTTAAAGGATGAGACCAGGATGACCATGGCAGATCTGAAGGAGCGGTGCGAGACAGAGGGGCTTGAAGAATGCTGATCCATAGAGTGGCCGAGAGATGGACACAACTGAATCGATGACAGTATTGATTACCTCTTAGACCAGGCCTTTCAAAAAATGACACGGCTGGGTTATTTTTCTTTGGCGTCGATCGAGGAGTGTGTATCTTCTCTTTTAAGATATACATTCTGACTCTGACACAAGGATTTATGCTTTGGGGTCTTTACTTGGGGCCCCCCCAATATCTGTGGTAGGTTATTGGAGCTGTAAGGAACTAAGAGAAAGCCCTCCAACATCTATCAGTTTTAACCCTAATTGATTGATTCTGTGCCATCAAGTTTTTTTCAACTCAATTCCTATGGAGCACATAGCGGCACAACTCGACTTACCACCATTCATTTAGTGACCATTCAAAAACACTGAAAAAAGTGATTACAATCATTCCTCATACTTACGACCACCATAGCATCCCCATGGTCACATGCAGAGATGGTATTCACTTACTTTCCCTACCGGTTCGCAAATGTGAGCGAGCGAGCGTGCACGCTAGCCCGCTTCGCTCGCACGTGCCTCTTCCACACATGCGCACGCCCTTCCGCGTATGCACTTTGCTCACGTGTGCGGCTTGCACGCATGCACGTGGCTTCAAAACATGCCTAAATAGGACGGCATAGTGCTGGGGCTATGAACAACGACATAGTTTAGCAATGAAAATTCTGGTCCCAATTGTGGTTATAATTCGAGGATTGCCTATAGATAGATTTTTCTCCATGAAAATAAAACATATGAAGAACGGCTGCAGGATTTGGGTTTGGCCAGTCTAAAGAAAAGAAGAATTAGGGGCGACGTGATAGAAGTCTTCCAGTATTTGAGGGGCTGCCACAAAGAAGAGGGGGTCAAATTATTCTTCAAAGCACCAGAGGGCAGGACAAGAAACAATGGATGGAAACTAATCAAAGAGAGAAGCAACCTGGAATTAAGGAGAAACTTCCTAACAGTGAGGACGATCAACCAGATTCAGATTCAGATTATTAGAGTTGGAAGGGACCTTGTAGGTCATCTAGTCCAACCCCCCACTTAAGCAGGAGTCCCTACACCATTTCGGACAAATGGTAGTCCAATCTCCCTTTGAAAGTCTCAAATGTTGGAGCTCTCACAACCTCCGCAGGCAAGCTGTTCCACTGGTTGATCGCTCTCACCGTCAGAAAGTTTCTCCTTATTTCCAGGTTGAATCTCTCCTTGGTCAGCTTCCATCCGTTATTCCTTGACGGGCCTTCTGGTGCCTTGGAAAACAGCCTGACCCCCTCCTCTCTGTGGTAGCCCCTCAAGTATTAGAATGACTTGCCTTCAGAAGTTGTGGGTGCTTCATCACTGGAGGTTTTTAAGAAGAGACCGGATAGTCACTTATCTAAATTGGTATATGTTCTCCGGTTTGAGCAGGGGGCTGGACTAAAAGACCTCCAAGGTCCCTTCCAGCTTATTCTATTATAGAAGATCTATCTATCCCTAACTTGTCTCTTAACCCTCATACTTTCTTAAATTTCTTGGTAGCTATCGCCACCTTGTGGCACAGCTGTGCACTTTGTTTTCCACAATTTTACACCTAGGCACCTTCCTCATTTATCAGCCAGAAGACTCAAATCCAGGAAACCCCCACTGGCACAGCATCTGCCAACAACTTTAACATCAATTCCCAATGGAAAGCCAAATGGGTTGCTGAACATCCAGACATAGGGAGACACATAAATGATCCCACAAAAAAGGTGGCAGGCTTTCAACTACCACATCAGCGATTCTGACCAGGATTCACACCTCACAAAGTGTCTACTGGGACTCTATGGATAAATGAGACATAGTAGCCTCCCCTCAGTGTGACTGCAGGGTCCAACGTCAAACTGTAGATCACATCGTGACTGACTGTAAGCTGAGGGCATATACAGGTCCACTATCTGATCTTTTGTCATATAAAAGACGCTATGCTTCGGTGGTTAGATGGCCTAGCTAGCTAGACACTGGTTTTTGAACGTAGATCTTTTTAACATTTATATTTTATTTTTATTTTATTTTTTGTAGTCAAGTTTTTATTTATATATAAATATTTTGAAGACCGTGTATTGTCTAGGCCAGGGGTGGGCAAACTATGGTTCTTTGAGAACCTGTGGACTTCAACTCCCAGAATTCCTGAGCCAGCCATGCATGCTGGTTTGCCCACCCCTGGTCTAAGGCACTGATAGTGATAATAATAATGCACATAATAATTACAACAATATTTATAATTATATTAGCTTATTTATAATTATATTAATTATACTAGCATGCTTATAGTTCTAGACAACATTCATATTTTACTTACACATAACAATAATCTTTCTTCATCTAACTTCTACCTTTTATCTCTAACCATTGACAAAACCTATTCCATGTTGAATAGTACTCTGTATCTCCTTTATCTTTTATTTTTAATGTCAATCTATCCATCTCTGCGCAGTCCAATATTTTCCGAATTATGTTTTCATCTGGTGGGGGTGTTCTCATTTTAACATTTATATTTTATTGTGTTTTACTAATCTAGGTGAAATGTGAATATACCGTATATTGCTAGTACATGTATGATATGCCATAGGTTAATAAATAAATAAATAAATAAACTCCGAGACACAAGTTACTATGTTGAATCTCATCTCTTCTCACGGAAAAAAAATATCAAACATACTCATTGTGCAATGAACAAGTCATTCTCTCTCAGTCCAATCTACCTCACAGGGCTATCGTTGTGGGGTGGTGGGAGAGGGAGAAGAATTGTGTATAATACCGTGAGCTCCTAAACAACAGATAGATTAATAATTAATAAATAAATATTTCTAAAACCTGATTTCAGATTGGGCGGTTGCAGCAGCCACAGCTTGAAAAGGAAGATACTTTTTTTAAAAAGGTAGACTATTTTTTGCAGTCATTAGCCAGCTGCAAAATTTAATTTATTGATCATGCCTTTAATGCTAGGATCCAGTCTTCCAGAATTGAGAGTAATGCAGCTGAAATTTCTTCTGAGTGAATAATCAGAAAACTGCAGTCTAAACATTTTTCATCAATTAAAAACATGGTCTGACCAAAGTTTTCTTAGATGACCAGCAATGTTTATTTTTGAAAACAGTGCAAACTATATTTACTCAGAACTAAGTTCTATTGATTCTTTGAAGGGAAACCAAATAATATAATATTCTTGCGCATGTGTGCTTGATTCTCAACCAAGGTTGACTCTTGGCAACTTGCCCGGACTGGTCCCTGCAGTTTGGCCTTAGGCCAATATTTCTCAAACTTGGCAGCTTAAAGATGTATGGGCTTCAATACCCAGCTGCTGTGGCCTAGAGGTGGAGCTCCTGCCTCATTATCAGGAGGTTGTGAGTTCAATCCTAGGTAGAGGCAGATGTAGGGTCTCCTGCTTGGACAGGGGGTTGGACTAGATGACCTGCAAGGTCCCTTCCAACTTTGTTAATCTGTTAAAGTCCCAGATGTTGACTCGGGAATTCTGGCAACTGAAGTCCACACAAATTGAAGTTGCCAAGGTTGAGAAATCAGCGGAGGGTTCCGGTTATTTTTGCTACCGGTGCGCATCGCGAGCATGCCCAGAAGTGAACTCGTGTTCCATTGGGCGATTTCACTTCCGTGCATGCTTAGGACAACATTACAAGCCGAAACACAGCTGAGGAGCTTCTCAGCTGTGCTTCGGAGGAAGTATAAAGGTCAGTATTGAAACAAGGACGGGTGGGAGGGCTTTTTTCCGACAGCTCAGGACGCGGAGAAGCCGGAAAAGAGCGCCTAAAAATGACATCATTGCTGGGCTCTTACCGGTGCGGCGTCCCGCACAGCACCAGTAGGAACCCACCACTGTGAGAAATACTGATCTAGGCTGAATAGCATTATTTATCTTATAATTTGGAATATTGTGGATATCCTTCCTTTGCTTTAGCAAATTGTGTGAATCAGGCCACCGCCTTAAGAAATGATGTGATCTCTTTATTTGAGCATAGCACCACAAATGAACACCGGTACATTGTGCTTTGTTAACTTGAGTTTCAGAGCTGTGGTGGGTTGCTGTCAGTTCAGACCAGTTCGCCCGTATCGGTGGCGGAAATTTCCGAACTGGCAGCGATGGCTGGCTGTCCACGCCCACGAACTGGTTCTCCGGCCACCGCGGCTGGCAAAAAACCCTCTGCGCATGCAAAACGCGCACTTCCGTTGTGATGCAAACCAGTAGGGAAGATAAGTGGACCCACTCCTGTTTCAGAGTTAGCTCCTCTGTGAGGGAGATGGCCAGTTAATAGGTTGGAAATACTGTATAAATATATAAGTAAATTGTGGGAATCAAGTCAGTAGGTAAGGAATTCATTTAATTCAAAATAAGAACTTACCAAACATTTTAATATGTTAACTCAGGGGTGTCAAACTCAATGCCCACGGGTCGGATCTGGCCCGTGGGGTGTTGAAATCTGGCCTGCGGGGCCGGCCTGGAAATAGCAAAAGCCCACGGTGCCTCTGCTAGCGAAAGTGGGCACAGAGGGCCGTGCGCCCCTCCTCCGCACCTTCTTTTTGGCCTGGACAGCAAAGTGCTGCAGGAGGCCATCCAGGCTAAAAATGGGACACGGGGGGACACACACGCCCCCGGTGCCCCATTTTGTCCGGCAGGATGCTGCAGGAGCCGTCCGTTCCATCTCCCCCCACCCTGCGGCTGGCCCGCAGAGGAGAATTGCAATGCTGATCCAGCCCTCGAAGAAATCCAGTTTGACACCCTTGTGCTAACTCAGTGATGGCAAACCTTTTTCGGCTCGGGTGCCAAAAGGGTGCGCACGTGTGCAATAGCGCACGTACGTGCCCACACCCATAATGCAATGCCCTCCCCCATGCATGCACACAACCCTGCACTGCCCCTCCACGCATGCGCACAATCCCCTGCGCTGCCCCCCCGTGCATGCGCACAGGCCTCACTGAAGCCTCCGGACTTCTGGTAGGCCCATTGGGCTGTTTTTTTTTTCACTCTCCCCAGGGTTCAGGAAAGCCTCCTGAAGCCTGGGGACAGCGAAAAACGGGCCAACGGGCCAACCGGAAGTTCATTTCCAAACTCGTGTGCCCTCAGATGTGGCTCCGCATGCCACCTATGGCCACGCGTGCCATATGTTCGCCACAGGGGTGGGTTCCAACTTACCTCGCTGCCAGTTCACTCCCTCCTGCGCCGCAGTAATGAAAAATCCGGGGGGGGGGAACAAAGCCGAAAAAAGATGGCAACCGCATGCACAGTGTCGGGACTCGGCTTCTGCGCATGCTCAGAAGGAAAAAAAATTCAAAAAAATTCAAAAAAAAGATGGCAGTGCCCATGGACCAGCACCGAGCGATCCAGTTTGGTGATGTCATCGTGATGTCACCAGCAGGTTGCTACCGGTTCAGGCAAACCGGTCCAAACCGGGAGGAACCCACCCCTGGTTCTCCATCGCTGTGCTAACTAATCCTCCTTAGCACCTCCTCTACATTCTTACCTGTCTTGGATAAAACATGTGCTGTGAACACAGCCAATATAAAATAGTTAACATTCACTTAGAAATGTAGTCCTTGACTTATAACCATTTATTTAGTGACTGTTCGAAGTTACAATGCCACTTTAAAAAGTAACTTATGACCACTTTTCACACTTATGACTGTTGCAGCATCCCCATGATCATGTGATTAAAATTCAAACACCTTGGCAGCTGACTCATATTTATGACGGTTGCGGTGTCCTGGATCATGTGATCCCCTTTTGCGACCCTCTGACAAGCAAAGTCCATAGGGAAACCAGATTCACTTAACAACCGTGTTACTAACCTAACAATTGCAGTGATTCATTTAACAACTGTGGCAAGAAAGGTCGTAAAATGGAACAACATCCACTTAACAATTGTTTCTCTTAGCAACAGAAATTTTGGCTCAATTGTGGTCATACGTTGAGGACTACTTGTAGATAAAATCATAATCAATCCACAGAAACTTTTTACTGAAAAGGAAGTTAGCCGCTCAGAGTCCCTGCGAGATTGAGCGGCAAATAAATAAATAAATAAATAAATAAATAAATAAATAAATAAATAAATAAACAAACAAACAAACAAACAAACAAACAAACAAACAAACAAACAAACAAACATGAAAGTAGTGGAATCAATAAAAGGGCGGGAAATGATGGCCTTCAATTGGAAGTAACCAAGGAATCAGAAATGATTGGCAAAAGTCTGGGGAAAATGGCAGATTATTTTGCCTGTGCTTTTCACACACCGCTCTAAGCTAAAGTGACCAGACGTCCCGATTTTGGCGGGACAGACCCGCTTTTTCATGATTTGTCCCGCATCCCGCCCGTCCTCTAAAAAGTCCCGATTTTTTGAAAGAATGCACGACTAGGGCATTCTTTCAAAAAATCGGCCTGAAAGGGCGGCGTGCGAGATTGGGGGGAGGAGTTAAACTTTCAGCAGGCACTGGAGGGCGGTGAAGAGGCGCCTGATGCAGCCCCGCCCTCTCGAAACGGCCGGCGTCGCGGTGGGCGGGGCGGCCCGAGGGAAGGAATTTTATCCAAGATGGCCCTCGGGCCGGCGCTGGCTCAGCCGGCCGGGGCCACCGCCGCAGCCTTCCCGCAGCCGGGGCAGCTGGGACTGGGGCCCAGCCGCAGGGGCAGCAGCAGCAGCAGCAGGCCTCTCAGCTCGGGCCAGCCGTGGGTGGCGTTGGCGGTGGGCGGGCGTCCCGCGTTGACTCCTCCGGCGGCGGCTGGAAGCTGGCGGAAGAGCACTGGCTCTTCCGCCAGCTTCCAGCCACCACCGGAGGAGTCAACGCGGGACGCCCGCCCGCCGCCAACGCCGCCCACGGCTGGCCCGAGCTGAGAGGCCTGCTGCTGCTGCTGCTGCTGCCCCTGCGGCTGGGCCCCCAGTCCCGGCTGCCCCAGCGGCGGGAAGGCTGCGGCGGCGGCCCCGGCCAGCTGAGCCAGCACCGGCCCGAGCTGAGAGGCCTGCTGCTGCTGCTGCTGCTGCCCCTGCGGCTGGGCCCCCAGTCCCGGCTGCCCCGGCGGCGGGAAGGCTGCGGCGGCGGCCCCCGGCCGGCTGAGCCAGCGCCGGCCCGAGCTGAGAGGCCTGCTGCTGCTGCTGCTGCTGCTCCTGTGGCTGGGCCCAACCTGGCCGTCCTCGAGTGCCTGCAGGACGTGCACGAGGTCAGCGGGCGGCGCGGGACCCCCGGGCGGGCGGGGGGGGAGGGAGGAGGAGAGCCAAGAGACGCTGGGGGCTGCTCCCCTTCCCAAGCCAGCCCAAGCCACTGCCGGCTCCTGAAGGGGAGGCGGGAGGCGAGGAAAGGCCTCCCACCTCCCCCCCCACCTGGACGCCGACATTAGCTGTCTTTTTCCCTCTGCGCATGCGCAGCGTTCTGCGCATGCGCAGAGGGCAAAACTCAAATTGCGGCATCCAGGCGGCCCCGCCCCCCGTCGGTGTCCCGCTTAAAAAAAAAAATCTGGTCACTTTACTCTAAGCTCCACTCTGTTTGAACACTCCACTAATAGAATGTTCCACCATTCGCTTGGAACACTTTTTATCTTAAGTTCTACCAACCTAACTAGGTTTTAGCTAAGTCCTGAGCCCCCAACCATGAGAGCCAGTTTGGCCTACTGCTTGCAGTGGTGGCCAAACTATGGTTCTTTGAGGACCTGTGGACTTCAACTCCCAGAATTCCTGAGCCAGACATGCATGCATGGCTAGCTCAGGAATTCTGGGAGTTGAAGTCCACAGGTCCTCAAAGAACCATAGTTTGGCCACCCCTGGTTAGGGCAACAGACTAGAAACCTGGAGTTCTAGTCCTGAGCTAGGCATGAAAGCTGGCTGGTAGACTTTGGGCTAATCACCAGGGAGACTGTGAGTTCTAGTCCCGCCTTAGGCAAGAAAGCTGGCTTGGTGACTTTGGGCCAATCACCAGGGAAACTCTGGATTCTAGTCCCGCCTTAGGCATGAAAGCTGGCTGGAGGCCTTTGAGCCAATCACTCTCTCTCAGCCCAACTCACCTCATGGGGTTGGTGTTGTGGGACAAAGAGGAACTAGTATTAAATATGTTTGCCAACTTGAGTTTATAAAAATAATATAGATGGGATATAAAATAAATAAAATTTATTTACTACTGCAATGCGCTCTACATGGGGCTACCCTTGAAGAGTATCCGGAGACTTCAGCTGGTGCAAAATGTGGCTGCGCGTGCTGTGGTGGGTGTGCCAAGGTACACGTGACACCGATACTCCGCCAGCTGCATTGGCTGCCCATCGGTCTCCGGGTCCAATTCAAGGTGTTGATCACCATCTTTAAAGCCCTTCATGGCTCGGACCAGGATATCTTCGGGACCGCATTCTGCCTCATACTTCCCTCCGACCGGTTAGGGCCCACAGAGTTGGCCTCCTCCAGGTCCCATCGGCCAAGCAATGCCGGCTGGCGGGACCTAGGGGGAGAGCCTTCTCTGTGGCCGGCCCCGTGCTCTGGAACCAACTCCCCCCAGAGACCCGAACCATCCCCACTCTCCTGGCCTTCCGAAAAGCCGTTAAAACATGGCTTTTCCTGCAGGTGGGGGGGATAGCTTAATTCCACCCGAGCTCACCCCCCAAGTATGTATGGTGCTGAATGGATGTTGTTGTTTTAAAACTGCTTTTAAATTTTGTACTTGTTTTTTTTAACTATATGTAATTTTTGATTATTCTTGTATTTCTCCATGTTGTACGCCGCCCTGAGTCCTTCGGGAGTTGGGCAGCATATAAGAATAACAAAATAAATAAATAAATAAATAAATAAATAAATATAATTAAAATGTTCAAAAACAGAAGTCCTTTGGAGTTTCGTTTTACTTGGGCCAGAGGAAAATGCATGAAAAGTTGCTAATGAACTGTTTTTGGAGAAAGCTGAGGAGGTCATTTGATGTTGTGCTTGGCAATGGAGTTGCTGCTCCCAATTGTGGTCACTAAGCGAGAACTGGGTGGTTGTTCAAGGAAGGGGAAATGAAGCCAGGGAAATGTATCAATCACTTTCTCTTAATTTGCCTCACTCTGGAATTGCAAAGACAGGAGCACTCACTATCCTAGTTACTTATCAGCCAACTCTCTTATCCCTATCAGTCAGACTCTAACCCCGTGATGGCAAACCTATGGCACGAGTGCCACAGGTGGAACGCGGAGCCATATCGGAGGGCACGCGAGGCGTTGCCCTATGTCAGCTCGCGCTGGCCAGCTGATTTTCAGCCTTCTTTTCGCTGAAGTGGTGCAGTGGGTAAATGCAGCCATTGCAGGCTGACTGCTAGTTCAACAGTTCAGCTGTTCAAATCTCACCGGCTCAAGGTTGACTCAGCCTTCCATCCTTCTGAGGTCGGTAAAATGAGGACCCAGATTGTTGGGGGCAATATGCTGAACTCTGTAAACCGCTTAGAGAGGGCTGTAAAAGCACTATGAAGCGGTATATAAGAAAAGTGCTATTGCTATTGCTATTGTTTTCACTCTCCCCAGGCTTCAGGGAAGCCTCCTGAAGCCGGAGAAGGCGAAAAACGGCCCAACAGGCCAACCGGTTGGTCTGTTTGGCCATTTTTCACCATCCCACGACTTCAGGAGTCCTTCGTGAGGCCTATGCGCATGTGCAGGGGGCAGGGGGGAATGCGCATGCGTGGGATTGTGCACATGCGTGGGGGAGGGCATGGGTGTGGGCATGCGTGCAAGCACTAGCGCGTGTGCTCACCCTTTTGGCACGCAAACCAAAAAAGGTTCGCCATCACTGCTCTAACCCAACTGGTCAGGGAAGGAAGGTATCTTAAGGAGCTGTGGTGGCGCAGTGGTTAGAATGCAGTATTGCAGGCTAACTCACTGCTCACTGACAGGAGTTCGATTCTCACTGGCTCGAGGTTGACTCAGCCTTCCATCCTTCCGAGGTGGGTAAAATGAGGACCCAGATTGTTGGGGGCAATATGCTGAACTCTGTAAGCTGCTTAGAGAGGGCTGTAAAGCACTATGAAGCGGTATATAAGTCTAAGTGCTATTGCTATTGCTAAGGATCATCAGTTAAAAGAATTTTGACTGGCAGGATCCAAGAAAAGGGCCTTCTCTGCTGTTGCTCCACCCTTGGGAATATCCCTCCCCCAAATGAGGCGGGCCCTCACTCTCCTGGCCCTTCAAGTTTAAAGATTTAGTTCTGCCAATTTCATGGATCTCACTGAATGGCACATAACCCTGGGAGTGACGTGCGCCTTAAGTGTCCTTTCTCTGCCTTCTAACTTTTTACTTACTCTATTCTTTTTTTATATCTGTTTTTTTATTGATGCATTGTATTTTTTTAATATACCGTGTTTCCCCAAAAATAAAAGCCTGTCTTATATTTTTTTGAACCCTGAAATAAGCGCTTGGCCTTATTGCCATGCACTCAAAAGCCCGATTGGGCTTATTATCAGGGGATATCTTATTTTGGGGGAAACAGGGTATTTGGTTTTTTTAGGCTTTTATATTTTTAACGGTACATCACCCAGAGTCACTCTGTGAGCAAGCTGGTCTGTATTTAAAATTTGACAAGTAAATAAATAAATAAAACTAGGTAGCAAATGTTACAGTGGCACATTTTTCTGCCAGCTCAGGGACTGGAGGATTGCACTTCAGTGCAGCCATCTGCTGTACCCAGAGGGAAATTCTACCAGCTAACATCCGTAGATAGCTAATAACTTTATTTAAACAACCTAAAGATCCCCTTTAGTCAAACTTGGCTCCTGTTTACAGCTTTCTGCTTTTTTTGCAGCATTGGATGGGTTGTTTCCTTCTGGATGTTGTTAGCATGGGCACTAAGACAGGAGGGCAAACAATGGCACATGAACCATGACATTGTTATGCAAATGATGTAGCTTTCGAGATTGTATCAAACAGTGTGATACAACAAGCACATAATGGTATGGTTTGTGTGAGACTGACATTTGAACATTATTCTGGCATGTGACGGTCTTAGAACCAACCCAAATAGCAGAAAGGGGTTTTCTTATCAGCCCTGTGAGGTAGGTCAGTCAAGAAACAGATACAGGAACAATTCTAAGAATGCTGCTTCTTCCTTGCAAAAGTAAAATATAAGAAGCTTGGAAGCTGTCCCATCATATACCAAACATATTCAAGGTGGGGTTATTTGAGTCTTTGTCTCACAATTGGTTCAGTCTCTGGACCAGTGTTTCTCAACCTTGACAATTTTAAGATGTTTGGGCTTTAACTCCCAGAATTCAGTGTACTAGCTGAGCAATTCTGGGAACTGGACTCCATGCATCTTAGAGTTGTTTCTGGACTGTGCAATCTGTTCTCCCTTCCTTCCTTCCTTCCTTCCTTCCTTCCTTCCTTCCTTCCTTCCTTCCTTCCTTCCTTCCTTCCTTCCTTCCTTCCTTCCTTCCTGTCACGATGTGAATAATTGCCAGTTGTGCATCTCTACTATTTCTAGATTTACTGTATTTCTAATCAAGCAGACATGTGATATGTTTTACTACGCATGCGTGCATTCCAGGAGTTATGTCTCCTTCTACTTCCTTCTCCTTTGATGCCTCGCCCGAGGCAGACGTGAATCCTTAGCTGAGAAGATGTAGCTTATTAAAGGTTTATTCTTTTGTTACTTTTGTACTAAAATAAATATTTTGTTAATTAGAATTGAATCTCAGTTTTATTTTCTAAGTACGAATGACTTCAGGGAAGCAAGATCCTAAATCGCCTCTTGATAGGAAAATTCCTATCTGTCACTTCCTTCCTTCCTTCCTTCCTTCCTTCTTTCCTTCCTCATGTGGTTGTGATGTTGAGTTTTTAGATACCTTTCCTATAAATGCTCCTGAAGCAGCAAATTTAAATCTAGACCAGATGTTTTGGCCATAAGGTCTGCAGATAGACACCAGTCCCAAGATAATTGGCGATAGTGAACTGAATGCAAAGTTAGAATTAGCCATGCCGGTATCGGACTCCTTCTAACATTCAGCAACATAGGAAAAAGACATTTCCCCCATCCCTGGTTAGTTTTTTTCACATATTTTGGTGAAGATAACTGAGGAACTGCGCCTCTCTTTTGTGCTGTTTTGAGTTGTTATATATTAGGCTCCCATGTGAATTTTAGATTTCTCTCTCTGTGTTGTGAACAGCTGTGATGGTCTTTGATCAGTTCCCATCAGGACCAGCAGAGGGCAGCCCAAGCTTAAGATCCCCCTTCCCCCCTTTTTTTTCTTCTGTTCAATTGTTTCCAATTCTCAGACAAGTGTTGTCTGAGCTTTGATCGTTTTCTTGCAGACGTTTCATTACCCAAACTAGCTAACATCATAATTACACCATGCGTAACCAAGCTCAGAGAGCACCAAGATTTCAACCCTGAGCTACAAATATTATCCTCTATCTGTCTCAGACAAGTCTCTGCAGGGTTTTTAGCAAGGTTTTTCAGAAGTGATGTGCCATTGTCTCCTTCCAAGCATTGAAAGAAAGTAACTGGCCCAAGGTCAGTAGCTGGCTTTGTGCCTAAGAGGTTAGACTAGAACTCAGAGCCGTGGCTGGCTGGGGAATTTTGGGAATTGAAGTCCACACATAAAAGAAAAAGAAAAAGAAAAAAAAGAAAAAAAAGAAAAAAAGAAAAAAAGAAAAAAAAGAAAAAGAAAAAGAAAAGAAAAAGAAAAAGAAAAAGAATGCAATAAGAGGAAGAGGAAGAGGATAGAATAGAATAGAATAGAATAGAATAGAATAGAATAGAATAGAATAGAATAGAATAGAATAGAATAGAATAGGAATACTTTATTGTCACTTTGAATGTACACTATACAGCATACATTAAAATGAAATTACTTTGCATTGGCCAAGGTTGAGAATTACTGGCTTATGCGAATCAAGAAATTTGCGTAGTCAGACTTCGGAATTATTTATTTTTTTGCATTGCTGACTGTTCTAGCTTGGTGGTGTTAGACGCTTTCAGACACAATAGCTTTCGTCATTCATGTCCTGTATTGCCATATTTTTGCATCGTTGGTACAGTTTGCTTGTATTTTATTTATTTTTATTTATTTATTTTATTAGTGGTTCTTATAGGCCGCACAATTCTCATAGGACTCAGGGCGGCATACAGCATAATATAATAACAATATAAAACCATAAGATGGTTAAAAATTACAAAAATTCAAAACACATCAACATTCATACATGGGGGATTGATCTCAATATCACCCCACCTGCCGGAAGAGCCATGTTTTAATGGCTTTACGGAAGGCCAGCAGGGTGGGAATAGTCCGGATCTCCGGGGGAGTTGGTTCCAGAGAACCGGAGCTCCCACAGAGAAGGCTCTCCCCCACGGGCCCGTCAGCCGACATTGCTTGGCTGATGGGACCCGGAGGAGACCAACTCTGTGGGACCTAACTGGTCGTAGGGAGGTATGCGGAAGGATGCGGCGAACCTGTGCAAATGTCCTCCTAGCCTAAAGTGACCAGATTTTTTTTTTAAGCGGGACGGGGGGGGGCCACCTGGGCGCCGCCATTTGTTTTGCCCTCTGCGCATGCGCAGAACGCTGTGCATGCGCAGAGGGCAAAACACAGCAAATGTCGGCGTCCAGGTGGGGGGGGAGGCGGGAGGCCTTTCCTCGCCTCCCGCCTCCCCTTCAGGAGCTGCCCTGGGGCCGGGCTGGCAAGCAACGAACGGGAGGCGGGAGACGGAGAAAGGAGGCAGCCGGCAGCTTACCTGTCGCGAGCTCCAGGCATCCAAGCGCCGCGGTCTCCCGGTCGCCCGCCCGGCCCCAGGGCAACGGCGGCAGCGAGGTGACGGGGGGAAGGAAGGGGAGGGGGATGAGGAAGGGCTGTTTGCGCCGCCGGAGGGGCCGCTCGTGAGCTCAAACCGACGACGGCAGCGGCGACGGCTCCTCGTCCCTCACCCCTCCACCCGCATCCCAACAGCAGCGATGCCTCCGAGGGCGGGGCTAGGGATGGGGCGGGGGAAGGAGAGGAGGAGCAGCCCCCCTTCCCCCTCTCCCCAGCAGGCAGCCGCCTCGCTGAAATTCCGCCCGACTTGCTTCCGGTACCTCTCTTTTGTGCTTCCCGGCTAAGGTGACCAGACATCCCGCTGTTTCGGCATTCTTTTCAAAAAAGCAGGACTTTTTTGAAAGAATGCGGGACGCGGGACACACGCTTGAAAAGCGTGTCTGTCCCGCCAAAAGCGGGACGTCTGGTCACCTTATCCTAGCCTAAAGTGACCATATATATATATTTTTAAGTGGGACACCATTGACGGGGGGCGGGGCCGCCTGGACGCCGCCATTTGAGTTTTGCCCTCTGCGCATGCGCAGAACGCTGTGCGCATGCGCAGAGGGCAAAAGAATGCTAATGTCGGCGTCCAGGTGGGTGGGTGGGAGGCGGGAGGCCTTTCCTCACCTCCCGCCTCCCCTTCGGGAGCCGGCAGTGGCTTGGGCTAGCTGGCTGGCTGGCTGGCTGGCTGGCTAGATGCGGAGTCTCATGGTCCGGGAGGTTTCCGGTTCTCCTGTGCCTTCCTCGTTCCTCACTTGCGGTGGTTTCGAGCCGGGCCTGGCGCGGCCCCCTGGCCCTTGGAGCGCATCAGCGGAACAACCGAGCGCTCCAGGGTTCTAGGATGCCCGACTGTTGGGGCCGCCGCCGCCGCGCCCGTATCCTCTCCCTCGTTTTCTTGGCCGGAGACGAAAGAGGCGGCGCGGCCGGATGAAGAATGAGCGAGCGAGGGAAGGAAGGAGGGAATCGTACGGCTCCGCCCCAGACGCACCAGCCGGCCACGCTACCTCCGTCGGGGCTGCAGCAACCCCAGGACCTCCCTCTCCAGGCGCGGCTTCCGGATCCGGACTACTCGCTTCGTTCTCTGGAGAGACTGCATGCGCGCTTGTGTGTGTGTGTGTGTGTGTGTGTGTGTGTGTGTGTTCGTGAGCGCTCCAGCAGCCCAGCGCTGGCGGAGGGGGAGCAGGAGAGCCAAGACTCGTAAGGTGACCAGACGTCCCGCTGTTTCGGCATTCTTTCCAAAAAAGCGTGACCTTTTTGGAAAGAATGCGGGACGCGGGACACACGCTTGAAAAGCGTGTCTGTCCCGCCAAAAGCGGGACGTCTGGTCACCTTATCCTAGCCACAGCTGATAGAAGTTGATCCAATTTTAGCTGTGGGTCTAGAACAGGGGTCCTCAAACTTTTTAAACAGGGGGCCAATTCACCGTCCCTCAGACTGTTGGGGGGGCCGGACCGGCTGGGTGGGTGTGGCTAGGTTATGTGATTAGGTGGGCGTGGCCAATTTAAGAGTCCATTACACAATGCACACAAATTAAACTTTAATTTGTTTTGCTCCTGGGGGTGTTTTGTTTGCTTTTGTTTGCAGGTTGCTCTTTTGGTTGACTTTTCTTTTTACTAGATTATTTTTTCAGTTGTTTAGGAGTCTGGTAGTCCACTTCAGAAAACTCAGTTTTGCAGCAATTCTTCTCAGCCCCAAGGAGCTTCAGAAATATCTCTGTGTCTCTCTTTCTGTCTCTCCCTCTCCCTCTCCCTCTCCCTCCCTCCCTCCCTCTCTCTCTCTCTCTCTCCCCCCCCTCTGTCTCTCTCTGTCTCTGTCTCTCCTCTGCCTCCTAGGGCAGTGATGGCGAACCTTTTTTTCCTCGGGTGCCGAAATAGTGCGCGTGCATGCTATTGCACGCGCGTGTGTGCCCACACCCATAATTCAAAGCCCCTCACTTGCCCCACCCCCCTGCACATGCATGTGTGACCCCCCCACTCCTTCGTTTCCCGACTTCCAGTGGGCCCGGTGGGCCCATTTTTCACCCTTCCCAAGCTCCAGAGGCTTTTTGGAGCTTGGGGAGGGCGAAAACACTCCCCCTGTCACCCTGGAGGCCCTCTGGAGGCCAAAATCGCCCTCCCAGAGCCTCCGTGTGAGCCAAAAATCATCTGGCGGGCACGCACATGTGCACTGGAGCTGAGCTAGGCAATGGCTCGCGTGCCGGCAGATAAGGCTCCACGTGCCACCTGTCGCACCCGTGCCATAGGTTCGCCATCACTGTCCTAGGGACTTTCTGGAGGCGGGAGAGGTGAAAAACAGGCCATTTTTGCCCATTTTTTGGCCTCCTATGCGCCCCGTTTTTCACCTTCCCCGCCTCTAGAAAGTCTCTGCAGGCCAAAATTGTTGGCCTTACCTTTCAGTTCCAGCCCGCGGGGCTCGCGAAGGTAAGTCCTGCGCTCGGCCAAAGGGTGGGCGGGGTGATGTGGGCAGGGCAGCCTCGTGGTCCTGCGCGGGCCGGGTTAATGGCTTCGGTGGGCCACATGTGGCCTGCAGGCCATACTTTGAGGATCCATGGTCTAGAAGGACACCCAAATTGCGAACCTGTTCCGAGGGAGTTAATTTTTCTCCCCCGAGAACCAAGGAGGGGCAGTTGATAAAGTCCCTAGGAGGCAATATCCATAGCATGTAATGGTTGTCTTTTCTCTTTTTAGAAACTTTTACGGTTCCTTCATTCAACCTGGGAAGATTTAGTCTCAGCCTCAGGGTTAGGTTAGCAGCCTCTTCAAACTCTCGGAGTTATTATCTAACTTCCTTTGAACGTGTGAAAATCCCAAATTAATGTATTCTTGGAGATCTTGGGTCAGAACATCAAATTCACATGGTATCTATCAAGGGTTTAGTGTCCTCCTCCGAAATCTCGCAAGTTTGCATGAGAGAGGGCTGAAATCTCTCTCATGATTTGACTATCGGATTTTTTTCTCCATTTAATTTTGGTGGCCATATAGTTCTTCTCAGCAGTTGCCACGTTACCAAGTTCTGATAGAATCCTTCAATCTGCTTCACACATTTATCTGCTCTGTTATTATGGCTGTCTAATACGAGTTGTTAGCACTGAACTGCATTGTGTTGTATTAGATTTTAAGTGATTTATAATCTACGTTGGCCTTTCCACCTTCCTTCCTTCCTTCTTTCCTTCCTTGGACTTATATGGTTGCCCAAACTGAACAACTGTAAACAACTGTACTGTTTTTAGTAGTAAACAGCTAAAAAACAATACAGCTAAAAATAACAACCAAAATTAATAGGCAGTTGGAATCCAAAATTCTATTACAGATCTGCAGGTGGCAACTCCAATAAAACTGGTTCCAATGAAGAACCAGCAGGATCAGACCAATCCTATACAGGTCCTCAACTTACAATAGTTTCAAGATACAAAAAGATGCAACGTTGAAATTTATTGGATGGATAGAGACTAATATGATTGCATTTTTTCTTTTTTCTTCCCCTTTTTTATTTTTCTTTTTCTAATTCTTTTTTTTTTAATAATATTTTTTAAAGATTTGGAATCTTTAACTCAAATTGTTTATTATTAATAGTCTTTTAAGATTCAGAACTTTTCTGAAGTCAATAAGTTGATGCATAATAACATTATGTTATTAATATTATGATGAAATTTAAAGTTAAAATTTTTTCTATTTAATATTTAGTTATTATCTATGTAATATTCAATTAAGTCTTATTTAATTTTGAGGTTATTTCTATTATTAATATTTCTTTAAAAATTTAGAACTTTTTTGAAGCTAATAATCTGATGTATGGTAATATTATGTTAATAATATTAGTTTAAGATTCTTGTATTTTATATTAGTTATTATTTATGCAATATTCATTTAAGTTTTATTTAAGGAAATGTTGTGTAGGGTAGAGGATTGAAAGGAGGAGGAAGGAAGTTTTTCGTTTGCTTTTTTTTCTTGTATTGTTATTTTTTTTTCTTCTTTGTTTGCATCTCTATTACTTTATATATAGACGATATATTATCAGTGTATAATTTGGAGTTGAAGTTTTCAAAAAATAATGTGGAAACCCAACAAGGTTTTTTTTTATTAACTTAATTTAAATTTATAATTGATATCATGCCCTGTATGCTCTCTGGGAAGTCCAGGGGGGGAGGGAAGGGGGTGGGTTAGGGGGGAGAAAAATAAAAAAAAATGTTTGTACTTTCTATTTAATATTTAGCTATTATCTATGTAATTTTGTACTAATAAAACTTTTTGAATAAAAAAATAAAAAAAAACTTACAATAGTTCATTTAGTGACCGTTCTAAGTTACAACGGCACTGAAAAAAGTGACATAACTATTTTTCACTCTGATGACTGTTGCAGCATCCCCATGGTCACGATTTACATTCAGATGCTTGACAACTGACTCACATTTATGACGGTTGCAGTGTCCCAGAGTCAGAAACAGAAATCTGTTTCCGAGATCCCCTTTTGCGACCTCCTGACTAGCAAAGTCCGTGGGAAACCAGATTCACTTCAACAACCGTGTTACTAATTTAAGAACTGTGTGATTCAGTGAACAAATGGGGCAAGAAAAGTCATAAAATGGGACAAAACTCACTTAACAAATATCTCACTTAACAAGATAAATTTTGGGCTCAATTGTGGTCATAAGTTGAGGACTACCTATATCCTCCATTTGAAATGTGGCCTAGACATCTTGAGCTAGCCCATCTGGATGGCAGCAAGACAAAGAAACTAATCTTAGTTAACGATATCTTATATCAGGGGTCTCAAACTTTTTAAACAGGGGGCCAATTCACGGTCCCTCAGACTGTTGGGGGGCCGGACCGGCTGGGTGGGTGTCGCTAGGTCATGTGACTAGGTGGGCGTGGCCAATTTAACAGTCCATTAAATAATGCACACAAATTAAACTTTAATTTGTTTTGCTCCTGGGGGTGTTTTATTTGCTTTTGTTTGCAGGTTGCTCTTTTGGTTGACTTTTCGTTTTACTAGATTATTTTTTCAGTTGTTTAGGAATCTGGTAGTCCACTTCAGAAAACTCAGTTTTGCAGCAATTCTTCTCAGCCCCAAGGAGCTTCAGAAATATCTCCCTCTCTCTCTCTCTCTCTCTCTCTCTCTCTCTCTCTCTCTCTCTCTCTCTCTCTCTCTCTCTCTCTCTCTCTCTCTCTCTCCCTCCCTCTGTTTCTCCCTCTGTCTCTCTCCCCCCCCCCCCGTCTCTCTCTCTCTCTCTCTCTATCTATCTATCTATCTATCTATCTTCTGGAGGCAGGAGAGGTAAAAAACATGCCATTTTTGGCCATTTTGTGGCCTCCTGTGCGCCCCGTCTCCCTCTGTTTCTCCCTCTGTCTCTCTCCCCCCCCCCCGTCTCTCTCTCTCTCTCTCTCTCTCTATCTATCTATCTATCTTCTGGAGGCAGGAGAGGTAAAAAACATGCCATTTTTGGCCATTTTGTGGCCTCCTGTGCGCCCCGTCTCCCTCTGTTTCTCCCTCTGTCTCTCTCCCCCCCCCCCCCGTCTCTCTCTCTCTCTCTCTCTCTCTCTCTCTCTATCTATCTATCTATCTTCTGGAGGCAGGAGAGGTAAAAAACATGCCATTTTTGGCCATTTTGTGGCCTCCTGTGCGCCCCGTTTTTCACCTCCCCCGCCTCCAGCAGCATTCTGCAGGTCAAAACCAGGCAAAAATGGCCTGTTTTTTGGCCAAAAACAGGCCGTTTTCACCCGTTTTTTGGCCTCCTGGGGCATCTGTGGAGTCTCTGTGGAGTGGGCGTCATACAAATGCAAATAATAATAATAATAATAATAATAATAATAATAATAATAATAATAATAATAATAATAATAATAATAATAATAATAATAATAATAATAATAATAATCACATATACTTCGAAAATACATTACGATGTCCTAGGCCCCTGGGTGGGGCTCGACTAGTAATCAATGCCAAATCCGGCGAAACAACTGGCTGCTGTGATACAATTGTATAATAATAATAATAATCTGTGCGCCCCATTTTTCACCTTCCCCGCCTCCAGAAAGTCTCTGCAGGCCAAAATTGTTGGCCTTACCTTTCAGTTCCAGCCTGCGGGGCTCGCGAAGGTAAGTCCTGCGCTCGGCCGAAGGGTGGGCGGGGTGATGTGGGCAGGGCAGCCTTGTGGTCCTGCGCGGGCCGGCTTAATGGCTTCGGCGGGCCACATGTGGCCCGCGGGCCGTAGTTTGAGGACCCATGTCTTCTATGATATGATACAATATAGAATTTTAGAAAGTACAGGTAAAGATTTCCCCTGTGCAGTCTTGTTCAACTCTAAGGGGTGGTGCCCATCTCCATTTCTTAGCCAAGGGAGCCAGCGCTGTCCAGAGACACTTCTGTGGTCATGTGGCCAGCATAACTATACGCCGAGGCACATGGAACGCTGTTACTTTCTCACCAAAGTGGTACCTATTTATCTACCGTACTTGCATGTGCATGCATTAAAACTGCTAGGTTTGTAGGAACTTTAGAAAGTACAAACAGTCCTCAGTTTATGATCAATAATTTAGCAACTGTTCGAAGTTATGACAGGGTTGAAAAAGTGACTGACAACCTGTCCTTACACTTAGACCAGGGGTCCCCAAACTTGGCAACTTTAAGACTTGTGGACTATGCTGGCTGGAGAATTCTGGGAGTTGAAGTCCACAAGTCTTAAAGTTGCCATGTTTGAAGACCTCTGACTTAGACAGTCGCAGTATCCCCATGATCATGCGATCAAGATCTAGGCATTTGGCAACGGGCTCACATTTATGAGGGCTGCAGTGTCCCAGTGTCACATGGTCGCCATTCGTAACCTTCTGACAACATTGGAAGGCATGCAAAGGTTGTGAAATAAGCATCCAAGGGTTGTGACATAAGCATCCAAGGCATGCAAGGGTTTTGACATAAGGCATAAAAAATTTTAAATTTTTTTAATTTTTTTAACTTTTAATTGTGTTTTTAAATTGTTATTATTTCTAGTGTTCTTACATGATGTTGTACGCCGCCCTGAGTCCCTCGGGAATAGGGCGGCATAGAAGAACCAAGAAATAAATAAATAAAATAAATAAATCCACAGAATCTTGCAAAGACGCTTCTCACCATGGTTAAGCCAGCTTCATCCTTTTTGTACCTACATGTGTGGCACAATTGTGCTTACAAAAGGTGCAGGTTTAATTCAGAATGGTGTAATCCTATTTTTCTCGTTTTATCCCTGCTCCCCTTGTTTCTGTGTGGTCGCTAGGCAGCCAAAATTACTACGAGCCTAGAACATATTTCTTGAGAGGCAAAATTAAAATGCTTGTTGTGAGTGGGACATGATAGAGGTATGCAAAATTAAATATGTCAGGGAAAATACAGACAAAAAATATGGTTATTTCTTTCAGCCGATGTTATAACTTTTTCATCCATGCACCTTAAATGGGGAGAGATTTAGAAGCTGTTTCTTTATACAACATATATGCAAGGGAAATCTTGATATCCTGGAACTCACAGGCAACACACCATATTTCCATTCTGGTTTACATCATTTGTGTAATAATAAAAATTGACACCAATGGCATACATTGATCTAAATCTTTGTTCTAACGTTCTCTCTGATTTACTGGATGCTTGTGAATAATGGACCCTGCTTCCCTCCATCTAGTTCAATAAAACAAGCATGAGATTGTTTGGCAGCTATTTGACCGCATGATTTAATTAAGAGCTGTAATATGTGTATGGAGATTCTCAGTCATCCGGATCACGGTTGACCCAAAGGTGCTTTTTCAAAAGGCAACTGGACTTTCTTGGGTTCCCCCCCCCCCCCTTGAAAATGTTTCGCTTCTCATTCAAGAAGCTTCTTCGGTTCTGACTCAATGATGGAGGATGGAAGGCGTTCAGGGGCGGGTTCCTAATTTTTTTACTACCACTCTGTGGGCGTGGCTTATTTTGTGGGTGTGGCTTGACAGCCATGTGACCGGATGGGCGTGGGCCTCGGGAGCTTGGCAGCAGCCGGAGAAACGGGGGGCATTGCCCACCTGCAACGCAGCCCCCCGCAGCAGGAGCAGCAAGACCGCGGCAGCGGTTCTTCTAGGAGGCTCCGTCCAGCCTGAATGCTTCTCCCCATTCGATGATCCTAGGCTCCTGCCGCCCATTCCCTCTCCCCTCAGCAGCTCGAGAAGCCTCAAATGTGCGAAAATGCCTAGGATCATCACCGCGTGTTTGTGGCTTCTCGGACTGCTGAAGGGAGGGGAATGGGGATAGCTCCTGCCGCCCGTTCTTTCAGCATCTCACGCGCTCCCTCAGCCATCCTCCCCTGCTTGGACTCACTGTGGGGTAGGAAGGCAGCGCATGCGCAGTGCCGGAAGCTCGGTTTCTGGGCATGCGCAAAAGAAATTTTTTTAAAAAAATGTAAAAAAAATTTTTTTTTAAATGGTGGCACCCAGGCACCGGCAACCGACCGCACCGGTACTGAGACGTCACCAGTGGGCTGCTACCGGTGCTATAGAGTGGACCGCACCGGTAGGAACCCACCACTGAAGGCGTTATATTTCTTTCAGTCATCTGGTCCTTAGCATTCTCGCTGAGAGTCATTGAGGCCACTTGAAGGTTAGGGCACAGGTGGCCTCAACGACTCTCAGAAAGAGTGTTAATGACCAGATGGCAGCAAGGAATATAAATCCTTCCATCCTCCACCGTTCAGTCAGAACTGAAGAAGCTTCTTGGATGAGAAGCGAAACGTCTTCAAGGAAAAACAAAGTCCGGTTGCCTTTTGAAAAAGTACCTTTGGGATAAGAATTGTAGCAGGGGTGGGTTCTGGATCCTTTTGCTTCCGGTTCGCTCAGGGTTGTGCCGTGTGCGTGCACGCGAGCTTTGCGCCCGCGCACGCCCGCAGCAATCAAAAAAATAGCTTCTGCGCATGCGCGGAAGCAAAATCCAAGATGGTGGTGCCCACAGAGACAGCGACAGAACCGGCTCTGTGACATCATCGCCGAACTACTAACGGTTCTAAAGAACCTGTTAGAACCGGTAGGAACCCACCTCTGGACTGTAGTGATTCTCTTAACAACGGTGACAAAAAAGGTCATCAGTCACGACTCACTTAGCAACTGCCTTGCTTAGCAATGGAAATTCTGATCCTCAGTTGAGGACTACTACCCTGTATTCATCTGATCAGTTTATAAATTTCCCAAATCCATCCTGCTGGTCACTGTAGCACACACAAAGCTGGGCTAGATAGTGTTGTTCATCTAAAGCAGTCCTTCTCAAATAGTGGGGCATGCCCCCCTGGGGGAGCACGGAGCGATGGCAGGGGGTGCATGTGACCCCAGGGAACATGCGTGGTCCCTCTCGATCGATTCCCCCGGACGGGGAGTGTTTTCCCAGTTGCACGCTGCTCCGAGCCCGGAAGAGAAGGCGGCCAGTGGGTTCTTGTTGTTCTCGGCAGGCGCCACAGTAGCCATGAACAGCGTGGCGAACCTGCTGCTGGACAAGGAGGAGCATCCTCTGCAGCTGGGCGAAAGTTTCAAACGGCACCCTAAAGCCTCCTTCCACACCATTCGCTGTGAGTGCCCGGCAGAGGCAGCACTTATGAGCCAGGCCAGTGAACCCAAAACATCGGCTTGATTAGGCTGGCCTGGCCCCGTGTCAAAAGAGGGCCCTAACCACGGTAGCCTATGCCTGCCTAACCAAAAACAGGCTCCACTGAGTTCAGTGTGACTTACTCCCAGGTAAGTGGGTAGAGCAGCCTTCCCCAGCCAATAGCAATAGCAATAGCACTTAGACTTATATACCGCTTCATAGTGCTTTACAGCCCTCTCTAAGCAGTTTACAGAGTTCAGCATATTGCCCCCAACAATCTGGGTCCTCATTTTGCCGACCTCAGAAGGATGGAAGGCTGAGTCAACCTTGAGCCGGTGAGATTTGAACAGCTGAACTGCTGAACTAGCAGTAGCCTGCAGTGCTGCATTTAACCACTGCACCATCTCGGCTCATAGTTTGAGCCGAGATGGTTTTGCTTAGTTTGCTTACAGCTTATAATAAGTAAAATAATAAATATTAACACTAAAATTCCATTGGGGCCCAGATCGGAGAGTTGGGGGGGGGGCACGAAATGTTTACTTCTTCCTAGGGGGGAGCGTAACAGAAAATAATTGAGAAGCACTGATCTAAAGTCAAAGGTGCCTCTTGCTCTTTTTAAGAAGAGCGGGTGCTCATGACACATCAAAAGCAGCAACAGTTGTTTTTCCCCAGTAAATAAATCCATGTATCTCAGATGTTCCCAGGTGCGACCTTCAATGGGACAGGAGAAATATGTGTTTTTGGCCGTGAGTCAAAAAGACGGCTGCAGATCAGTCTCCGAAGTATTGGGCTGGATTGATCAAAACTGTGGCTTGGCTTGTTATATCCCCTGAGGCTGCAACTGTAGAATGAATTACAGTATATGCATTGGATTAGGGAGTCAGAGTTTGAGGGGGCTCTAATGCTCACCCTCAACGTTGTTGATACAGTCCTAGGCGGAATAAGGGGGAGGGCCGAGGGAAGAGATGGGTCAAAGGAGAGCCCCAGAGTGGGGAAGGCGGCCGTCGCGTCCCTCGCTTGGGGACTCATTGTTTAGCAAGCCATCTTTTCGGGTGGTTTGTCACACTGTGTTATTTCCACTACACCGACCCCAACTGCAATCCTCAGAGAGACAGATGCTATAAACTGGGTGAAGGGGAGGAGAAAGTTTAACCAAGTTTGACATAAGAACAGAAAACCGGATGGCGAAAGAACTAGGGAGGATGGGTTGAGGGCGGAGGGTTGCGTTGGTTGCTCTCCTGCTGCTTGTAACAAAGAAAGAAAGAAAGAAAGAAAGAAAGAAAGAAAGAAAGAAAGAAAGAAAGAAAGAAAGAAAGAAAGAAAGAAAGAAAGAAAGAAAGAAAGAAAGAAAGAAAGAAAGAAAGAAAGATCAGGAGGAGTCTGACAGCACATTTTCTGACTGACCAATGTTACTCAAAGGCATCAGCTCATGTCATCGTCGGCATCCATCTTAGGCGTGGGTCTATGCATTGGATCTATGACATCACGCTCTGCGTTACTGGATACATCTGATGAAATGAGTTGCAGCTTACGGAAGCTGACAGCTTTTAATAAAATTAGTCACCACACTACAAAAAAGACATTGAAACCCTAGAGAAAGTGCAGAGGAGAGCAACCAGGATGATAAAGGGCCTGGAAAATAAAACATACAAAGAGCGGTTGCAGGAACTGAGCTTGGACAGTCTAGCGAAGAGAAGGACCAGGGGTGACATGATAGCAGTGTTTCAATACTTGAGGGGATGCCACAGAGAGGAGGGGGTCAGGCTGTTCTCTATGGCACCAGAAAGCCAAACAAGGAATAACGGATGGAAGCTGACCAAGGAGAGATTCAACCTGGAAGTGAGGAGAAACTTTCTGACGGTGAGAGCGATCAACCAGTGGAATGGCTTGCCAGCGGAGGTTGTGAGAGCCCCAACACTTGCGACCTTCAAGGAGAAACTGGACTGCCATCTGTCTCAAATGGTGTAGGAACTCCTGCTTCAGCAGGGGGTTGGACTAGATGACCTACAAGGTCCCTTCCAACTCTAATAATAAATCTAAATCTAGTCAGGCAGAAAAGGTACTGCTAAATTTCTCCTGAATTCTCAACCTCGAACACTTTAAGATGTGTGGACATCAATTCCCAGAACTTCCCAGCCAGCAAGCTAGGGTTGCCACCATATAGATCATTGTTTTTGAACCTTGATAAGTTTAAGATGTGTGGGCTTCAAGCCCCAGAATCCCACCGCCAGCAAGCTGGGATTGCCATCATAGACTACCTATGTTTCTCAATCCTGGCTACTTTAAGATGTGTGGATTTCAACTCCCAGAATTTCCCAGTCAGCAAGTTTAAATCCACACATCTTAAAGTAGCCAAGGTTGAGGAACAGTGAGACTAACACAGCTCTCCTCCACAATGCTGCTTACAGCTATGAGGGGCTGCCACAGAGAGGAGAGGGTTCAACCTATTTTCCAAGGCACCTGAAGGCCAGACAAGGAATAATGGATGGGGAAACTGAACAAGGAGAGATTCAACCTGGAAATAAGGAGAATTTTTCTGACAGTGAGAACAATCAACCAATGGAACAGAAGTTGCTTCGGAAGTTGTGGGAGCTTCATCACTGGAGGCTTTCAAGAAGAGACTGGACAGCCATCTGTCAAAAATGGTGTAGGGTCTCCTGCTTGGGCAGGGGGTTGGACTAGATGACCTACAAGATCCCTTCCAACTTTGTTATTCTGCTATCAGTCCACTTCCAATAAGACAATGCTTCCAAATTTTTCCTTCATTACCCAAAACCACTTATCCGAAAGTCCTTCTTTAAATATCCCTGTTGTGATTGGGTATTGAGTTTATGTATCATTACCCCAAAAAAAAAAAACACTTTTACCCTGTTTTGGATAATTTACCCAGATTTGGGGAGGTTTCAATTCAAGATCTGTCTTCCAATTCATACTGCAACAAGATCTGCCCTCCAACTTCTTGAAAACTTTTTTCCCTTGCAAAAAAAAAGGGGGGGCCTATATTGAAACCCCACTCTGGGAGGGTTTTGGAGTTTCTTCTGAACTTTTCTGGATGGTACAGTTAGCCCTCAACTTACAACCACACCTGAACCCAAATTTCCATTGCTAAGCAAGACAGTTGCTAAGTCCCTGTTTTATGTCCCTTCTGGCAATAGTTGTTAAGTGAATCATTGCAGTTGTTAAATTAATAATACAGCTGTTAAGTGAATCTGGCTTCCTGTTGACTTTGCTTGTCAGAAGGTTGCAAAAGGATTTTAGGAGAAACCCTCCCATACTACCACCTCTTACAATACTAGACAACACAATATCAACAGTAGAGACCTTCAAGTTTCTAGGTTCTATCATATCTCAAGACTTAAAATGGACACCTAACATCAAAAACATCATCAAAAAAGCACCAACTCAGAAAGCTCAAATTACCCAAAGAGCTGCTGATACAATACAGGAATTATTGAATCTCCCATCTGCACCTCTATAACTGTCTGGTTCGGTTCTGCAACCCAACAAGACAGACACAGACTTCAGAGGATAATTAGAACTGCAGAAAAAACAATTGTTACCAACCTGCCTTCCATTGAGGACTTTTGTATTGTACGAGTCAAAAAGAGGGCTGTGAAAATATCTACAGATCCCTCACATCCTGGACATAAATTGTTTCAACTTCTACCCTCAAAATGACGCTATAGGGCACTGCACACCAGAACAACTAGACACAAAGACAGCTTTTTCCTGAATGCCATCACTCTGCTAAACAACTAATTCCCATAATACTGTCAAATAATTTACTAAGACTGTATTACTATTATTCTTCTCATCCTTCCTAGTACCTATCTCTTCCCACTTATGACTATAACCATGTTGCTTGTATCTTTACAATTTATATTATTTTATTTGTTTCCTAGTACGATTTGATTGCTTATTAGTAACCTATGAATATCACTAAGTGTTGTATCTTATGATTCTTGATGAATGTATTTTATTTTTCTTTATGTACACTGAGAGCAAATGCACCAAAGACAAATTCCTTGTGTGTCCAATCACACTTGGCCAAGAAAGAAAGAAAGAAAGAAAGAAAGAAAGAAAGAAAGAAAGAAAGAAAGAAAGAAAGAAAGAAAGAAAGAAAGAAAGAAAGAAAGAAAGAAGAGAGAGAGAGAGAGAAGGAAAAAGAAAGAAAGAGAGAGAGAAAGAAAGAAAGAAAGAAAGAAAGAAGAAAGAAGAAAGGAGAGAGAGAGAGAGAAGGAAAGAGAAAGGAGAGAGAGAGAGAAAGGGAAGGAAGGAAGGAAGGAAGGAAGGAAGGAAGGAAGGAAGGAAGGAAGGAAGAAGAGAGAGAGAGAAAGAGAAGGAGAAAGAAAGAAAGAAAGAAAGAAAGAAAGAAAGAAAGAAAGAAGAGAGAGAGAGAAGGAAAAAGAAAGCAAGAGAGAGAGAGAGAAAGAAAGAAAGAAAGAAGAAAGGAGAAGAAAGGAGAGAGAGAGAGAGAAGGAAAGAGAAAGGAGAGAGAGAGAAAGGGAAGGAAGGAAGAAAGAAAGAAAGAAAGAAGAGAGAGAGAGAGAGAGAAGGAGAAAGAAAGAAAGAAAGAAAGAAAGAAAGAAAGAAAGAAAGAAAGAAAGAGAGGGGGAGGGAAGAAAGGAAGGAAAGAAAGAAAGAAAGAAAGAAAGAAAGAAAGAAAGAAAGAAAGAAAGAAAGAAAGAAAGAAAGAAAGGTGATCATGTGACCCCAGGACACTGCAACCATCATAAATACATGCCAGTTACCAAGTGTCTGAATTTAGATCAGGTATCCATGGGGATGCTGCAATGTTTGTAAGTATGGGGAAAGGGCGTAAGTCCCTTTTTTCAATGCCGGTGTAACTTTGAACGGTCACTAAACGAATGGTTCCAAGTGGAGGGGCTACCTGTATCTTTTGAGTTGACTTTACTGTTGCTAACACCAGAGGGTGCTACTTTACCTGCTTTGCTTTCTGCTACACACCTTTCCCTTCTTTAGGGGCCTCTCTGGCAGTCACACCTCCCAAACAGAGAACTTCCCTGGGGAAATGTCCTCCTGATACTTTCCTCCGGAATTTAGTGGCAGCATGAGAGAAGCCAGGAAGACTGGAGGCTACTGGGAAGAAGAAGTGGGTTAGGAGAAGAGACAGGACGCGCCGATGGGCACCAGCTCTTAGCTCAGGGAGCTTCAGAAGTTTCCTAGATTAGAGCCACAAAAATTTATTCAACACTCGTTTCCCCCTTTTGAAGGATATCCTCAAAAGCAAACTCTCTTTCATCGGACGGAGTGGGCGCTGGAAGGGGAGGCAAAAAGGAGTGTAGAGGAGTTTTTTTTTTCTTCAGGGTCCTGCTTTCAATAACCCCATTGTGCAGTATGAATCACAGATGGCCCCCAACCATGGACACACTTAGATCAGTGATAGTGAACTTACGACGCGCCTATCAAAGGTGAGATGCCACTAAGTTTTGGGTGACACACCAGCATTCACCAACGCCCGACAAAAATTGCAGGTAGTTCTTGACTTACGACTACAATTGACACCAAACTTTCCATTGCTAAGCAAGACACTTGTTAATTGAGTTCTGCCTCGTTTTACAACCTTTCTTGCCATATTTGTTAAGCGAATAGAGATAGCAATAGCACTTAGACTTATATGCCGCTTCATGGTGCTTTACAGCCTTCTCTAAGCAGTTTACAGAGTCAGCCTATTCCCCCCACCCAACAATCTGGGCCCTCAGTTTACCGACCTCAGAAGGATCGAAGGCTGAGTCAACCTTGAGCCAGTGAGGATCGAACTCCTGGCAGTGGGCAGAGTCAGCCTGCAATACTGCATTCTAACCACTGCGCCACCACGGCTCTGTACTTGTTAAGTTAGCAACATGGTTACTAACACAGTTAATGAATCTGGCTTCCCCATTGGCTTTGCTTATCAAAAGGTCGCAAAAGGTGATTATTTATTTATTTATTTATTTTGTGAGATTTATATACCGCCTCACAGTGCAAGCACTCTCTAAGCGGTTTACACCAGTAAGCAATGTATATTTATATTGCCCCCAACAATCTGGGTCCTCATTTTACCTACCTCAGAAGGATGGAAGGCTGAGTCAACCTTGAGCCGGTGAGATTTGAACCGCTGACCTGCGGATCAGTGTCAGCTAAAGTGGCCTGCAGTACCTGCCTCTAACCGCTGCACCACCTTGGCTCATGCTCATGTGACCCCAGGACACTGCAACTGTCATAAATATGAGCCAGTTGCCAAGCTTCCAAATTTTGATCACATGACCACAGGGATGCTGCAAGTGTGAAAAATGAGAGCAATTAACCAATGGAATAGGTTGTGGCTGCTCCATCACTGAAGGCTTCCAAAAAGAGACTGGACAACCATTTGTCTGAACTGATATAGGATCTCTTGCTCGAGCAGGGGGTTGGACTAGACGACCTTTGAGGTCCCTTCCATATTTTTCTATGTTCTATGGTCATAAGTCATTTTTTTCAGTGCCATTCTAACTTCAAATGGTTACTAACGAAATGGTTGTAAGTCAAGGACTATCGCTGTTCTCAAAAGCACACCCTATTGTGTGATTTTCAGAGGCTGCATGTGAATGGGATATGTCCTCCCACAGCCTCCAGACTATGGGAAATTGAGTTTGTTTTACTTGTATTTTGTCTTTGTAATTGGGCAGGGGGTTGGACTAGATGACCTGCAAAGTCCCTTCCAACTCTGTTAATCTGTTAATTAGTTGATGTTTCTTTATATAATAACTAGCATCACACATGATTGGTCTGTATTTTTTTCAAGTAAATAAATATGTAAAGAATTGTTCTTTTGTTTGGAGGAAGGTGACATGCCAACAAAATCAAGGTAGGCATTTCTAGAATTTTTGACACACCGAACCCAAAAGGTTCACAATCAGTGAACTAGAAAGTTAATTAAGCAGGGATGTCCATCAGGGAGGGCAAAAAAAAGGTGGGGGAGAGGGTCCATCTCATTTCTTACATCTGTAGCATGGACAACACACTTTTAAAATGTGCATCTAACATCTTAACTTTTGGACTCCTGCAGATGCTCCTGGAATTAACCCATCTTCCGTATTTTCAAAATGCATTGAACCATAAAAAGAAGATATACCGGACACCATTGTTTCTCAACCTTGGCAACTTTAAGGTGTGTGGACTTCAACTCCCAGAGTTCCCCAGCTGGCAAAGTTCTGGATCATGCAGAACAAGAAGTTCTAGGGGTAAGGATCAGAGAGTAGAAGTGTTTGCGAGAATTAGCAGAAAGTCCTCTGGAAGAAAGAGTGAGTTTGGTGTAGTAGTTGAGGTGCTAGCCTTGTCCTACCTTAGGCATGAAAACCAGCTGGGTGACTTTGGGCCAATCACCAGGAGACTGTGAGTTCTAGTCCCACCTTAGACGTGAAAGCCAGCTGGGTGACTTTGGGCCAATCACCAGGACACTGTGAGTTCTAGTCCCACCTTAGACGTGAAAACCAACTGGGTGACTTTGGGCCAATCACCAGGAGACTGTGAGTTCTAGTCCCACCTTAGATGTGAAGGCCAGCTGGGTGACTTTGGGCCAATCACCAGGACACTGTGAGTTCTAGTCCCACCTTAGACGTGAAAACCAACTGGGTGACTTTGGGCCAATCACCAGGAGACTGTGAGTTCTAGCCCCACCTTAGACGTGAAAGCCAGCTGGGTGACTTTGGGCCAATCACCAGGACACTGTGAGTTCTAGTCCCACCTTAGACGTGAAAACCAACTGGGTGACTTTGGGCCAATCACCAGGAGACTGTGAGTTCTAGCCCCACCTTAGACGTGAAAGCCAGCTGGGTGATTTTGGGCCAATCACCAGGAGACTGTGAGTTCTAGTCCCACCTTAGACGTGAAAGCCAGCTGGGTGACTTTGGGCCAATCACCAGGACACTGTGAGTTCTAGTCCCACCTTAGACGTGAAAACCAACTGGGTGACTTTGGGCCAATCACCAGGAGACTGTGAGTTCTAGCCCCACCTTAGACGTGAAAGCCAGCTGGGTGACTTTGGGCCAATCACCAGGACACTGTGAGTTCTAGTCCTACCTTAGACGTGAAAACCAACTGGGTGACTTTGGGCCAATCACCAGGAGACTGTGAGTTCTAGCCCCACCTTAGACGTGAAAGCCAGCTGGGTGACTTTGGGCCAATCACCAGGACACTGTGAGTTCTAGTCCCACCTTAGACGTGAAAACCAACTGGGTGACTTTGGGCCAATCACCAGGAGACTGTGAGTTCTAGCCCCACCTTAGACGTGAAAGCCAGCTGGGTGACTTTGGGCCAATCACCAGGACACTGTGAGTTCTAGTCCCACCTTAGACGTGAAAACCAGCTGGGTGACTTTGGGCCAATCACCAGGACACTGTGAGTTCTAGTCCCACCTTAGACGTGAAAGTCAGCTGGATGACTTTGGGTCAGTCACTCTCTCTCTCTCAGCTGAGTCCACCTCACAAGGTTTATTTATTTATTTATTTATTATGGTTCTTCTATGCCGCCCTACTCCCGAGGGACTCTACTCCCTACTCCCGAGGGACCCTACTCCCGAGGTTATTGTTGTGGGGAAAATAGGAGAAAAAAGGAGTATTAGATATATTCACTACCTTGAGTCATAAAGTAATGTAAGCAGGATAAAGCAGTCATAAAGTAATGTAAGCAGGATAAAAATCAAATAAATCTATAAGATAATTAAATAACTGACCAGTCATATCAGGCAACAAAGACAAAAGAAACACTAACGTTTAGCAAATAAGAGGCTTGAGGACCATAATATCGAACAGGTAAAGACCAAGGAACTTCAGGACAAATTTTTCTAATGCCCCAAAACCAACCATTGTGCATATATCCATCCATTCATTCTACATTTTGTGATTGGGATGGTTCAAAGGGGGGGGGGGCTCATGTATGGAGAAGGAAGGGAAGGAAAATGGAGGACATCAAGACAAGAACAGAGCAAAAGGCTCCCTTCTTCATTGTCTACCTCTTCTTTCTTTCTTTCATCTCCCCCTCCGCCTTGGAAAAACACTGCAGCAAAAAAAAAAAAATATTAGCAGCACTGCAATCATTAATATGCAAAAATGCAAATGAGGAGGTAATTAAGCCACAGTCCTCAGGAGGATATTTCCATCATAATGAATTCTATTGTCAGGGAAAAGCAGCCAGGCGCATTGATGGTAGCTTAAAGGAATATCAACTACCAAGATCGATCAAAACAGGGTGCCCTCGATCCCCATTTTTGGAAGTGGGCTAAAAGCTGGGATGAGGGGATGAGACTCCGGAGGGGCACTACTGTTTCCTTCCCTACTGCAAGGATGGTTTGCTCCCTGGGATGGGGAGGAGGTGGAGGCAAAAGAGTTTGGGGGTGCTCCTAAAGCAGAATGAGAAAAACAAAGCTGTTTGTACCCTCCCTGCAGCTAGGCGCCATGTCTGTGCCAGCTCATATACAGTACAAGGAAACTCATATATGGGGAACATCTTCCTCCTGGCATGCACAGAGCACCAGCATGCCAAGGAGGTGCCCGTTTTTAGGGCGTAGCAACATATGAGAAAATGTGGAATCTTTCGGCTAACATGCTGTGAGGATGAGCATCGCAGAATGCTTGGTTACGTCTGGTGTCCTTTCAGCTTTTCACTCACTGAAGCCAGGGTCGAATCTACACAAAGGGGGGCACTGGTTCAAAATGTTCAACAAAAGAGTGTAAACCAAAGGCACTCCTTCATATTTCTTGGAGATCTTTGATGTAGGTTAAAGGGAACCCCTAGAAAAAGGAGAGGGCACGGTCCCTTCTTGAGAGGTCATCTTTGGGTTCCACAGTGTTGGACAACTTCTGTCCAAACTTCAACCTTCCCTTTTTTAAGGGAAGATGGTTGAGAAGGTGGTTGGCTCAAAGCTGCAGAAGGTCTTGAATCAAATGTATTATCTGGACCAGGGGTGGGCAACTATGGCCCTTTATGACCTGTGGACTTCAACTCCCAGAAGCCATCTCTTTGGACAGCCATTTGTCTCCTGCTTGAGCAAAGGATTGGACTAGAAGACCTCCAAGGTCCCTTCTAACTCTGTTATTCTGTAAGTAACACATTTTAAACATTAGGAGATTCTGAGATGTTTCTTTTCTTTAAAAAAAAACTTTTAGAAGCTGCAGTGCACTTAAAACAGTCCTTAAATTCTTTCAAGTATAAAGATTTCCTCTCTGACAGTTCCAGGGTTGGTTCCGTGATCATGCAAAACTGTGCCCTTTTTTGCAATTGCTTTTCTTAAAATAAAAAAAAAAGATAAAATAGGCTGTTCATGACAAATTTCAGGTTTTAAAAGATCCGTCCTGTTCTAGTTCATTTTTCCAAATTTTCTTCAAGGTTAGGAAAAGAAATTTTTCCTCAAAAAGCCAGTTAAAATGGGACTGATCTGCCCCATATTGGAAGTGGCATACTTAGTATTGGGTGGGCTTTACCCTCACTTTACATACCATTAAGTATGTGGGGGAAAGAATCAGGGTTGAGAGGGAATAAGGCATAATATGATTAATTTTCACTTCAATTCAAGCTTCCTTTCACATCTTTTTAAAAGGAGTCTTCTGCTGATATTTTGTCAATATGCTCTTTTCTTTCTTTCTTTTTCCTCATTAATTAATTGATTGCCTGGGGGAAGAAGTAGAGAATGAATCAGCTGAATGACTTCTAAAGATGGTGGATTCTACCCCAGTAATCCAGTCGATGGTTAGAATTCATAAAGATACAGAAAATAAAGTTTCACACACTAAAGTGCTGTTTCTCAACCTTGGTAACTTGAAGATGTGTAGACTTCAACTTCCAGAATTCCCCAGCCAACGTGGAGATGATGGATATTGGAATTCCACCCAACCAGTAGTGGGTTCCTACCGGTGCGGTCCACTCTATAGCACCGGTAGCGGCCCGCTGGTGACGTCACAGTACCGGTGTGGTCGGTTGCCGGTGCCTGAATGCCGCCATTTTTTAAAAAAATAATAATTTTTTTTTAAAAAAATTTCTTCTGCGCATGCCCAGAAGCCGCACTTCCGGCACTGCACATGTGCTGCCTTCCTACCCCACAGTGAGTCCAAGCAGGGGAGGATGGCTGAGGGAGCGCGTGAGATGCTGAAAGAATGGGCGGCAGGAGCTATCTCCATTCCCCTCCCTTCAGCAGTCCCAGAAGCCATGAACGTGCGGTGATGATCCTAGGCATTTTTGCACGTTTCAGGCTTCTCGAGCTGCTGAGGGGAGGGGGAACAGGCGGCAGGAGCCTAGGATCATCGAATGGGGAGAAGCATTCAGGCCGGACGGAGCCTCCTAGAAGAACCACTGCCACGGTCTTGCTGCTCCCACTACGGGGGGGCTGCGTTGTGGGTGGGCAATGCCCCTCCGCTTCTCCAGCCACTGCCAAGCTCCCGAGGCCCACGCCCACCCGGTCACATGGCTGGCAAACCACACCCACAATATAAGCCACTCCCACAGAGTGGTAGTAAAAAAAATTAGGAACCCGCCCCTGCACCCAACCTCTCTATGGTTAGCGTTCCTAAAGATACAAAAGCAAACTTTTACACACTAAGGCTGTGTTTTTCAATCATGGCCACTTGAAGATGCGTGGACTTCAACTCCCAGAATTCCCCAGCCAATTTGGAGATGGTGGAACTCCACCCAACCTCTCTATGGTTAAGTGTTCCTGAAGATACAAGATACAAAAACGAAGTTTTATACATTAAGGCTGTGTTTTTCAATCTTGGCAACTTGAAACCAGCATAAGGAATTCTGGGAGTTGAAGTCCACACATCTTCAAGCTGCCAAGGTTGAAAAACACCGCTGTGAGGAAGGGATGAGTTCATCATTCCCAGGGCAGGCAATTCTGGGAAGTTATGAATTCCTTTTAAACCACTTTGGGGGATGTTTCATGGCTTTGACAGCCCTCAAATTTTTTAGCAGCTGTGTCAATAGGGACAGAGGGAGGGTAACATATATGATGTGTGGAGAAAGGAAGTGACAGGTGTGTGGCAACAGGCCATATGTGTATGTCTCTGTGTGTTGAGATTAGTAAGAAGATGTTTCTCTATGATGCCCCCATCTCCATTTCTTCTTGGACTTCTGCCATATCCAGTATAAAGCCTCTGGCTATATTATTGCTATTTTTCAAGGATTTCTCTTCCTGTATATATGAGATGCTTAACTTGCCCTCCCATCCACAAGAGGAATGGAGGTATTTAACTATGATGGAGGCATCATCAGAACAGAAATGACATCTCCTAGTGGTTTCAAATTAGAAAGTTCCTGTTTGCATGCACTTCTTTTTCTATTCTCCTATCCCTTAATCTTAATATCTAGACTCTTCCCAAGTCCTCCATACATGCCCAGTCGTTTAAACCAGTGTTTGTCAACGTCAGCAACTTTAAGATGGGTGGACTTCAACTCCCAGAATTCCCTAGTCAGCAAAGGAAAGCTGGCTGGGGAATTCTGGGAGTTGAAGTCAACCCATCTTAAAGTTGCTGAGGCTGAGAAACACTGATTTAAATAATTTACCCTCCCTTCATGCTGGCCCTTGTACCCAAAACTTCTACCAATATCTTACAGGACAGGTAGTCCTTGAGTTATGACCACGATTGCGACCAGAATTTCCATGGCGAAATTAGGCAGTTGACAAGTGAGACATCTGATTTTTACGACTCTTTATGCCATGGTTGCGAGGAACTGCAGTTGTTAAGTGAATCGCACAGTTGTTAAGTGAATCTGGCTTCCCACTTTGCATGTTGGAAACTAGCTGGGAAGGTCACAAATGACAATCATGTGACCCTTGGATGCTGCAACCATTGGAAATGCATTCCAGTTTCCAAGGGCTTGAATTTTGATCATGTGACAGTGGGGATGTTATGATGTGAATGCAAGGATTGGTTGTAAATCACTTTCTGCAGTGCCGTTGTAACTTCAAATGGTCTCTAAACAAATGTTTGTAAGTCGAGGACTACCTATATCCCATTTTTCTAAAAGTCTTTCCCTCTCACCCATCCCCTTATTTTGACAGATCCTTCACAAATCTTCATTCTATGACTCTTTCCTTCCTTCTGTTGCTTGCTCTTATGGTGGAACCCGTCCTACAAGACCCATGTTCTACCTTTCTCTCTTTTCCACAATCTTTCTTCAAATTCTTCTTTCACGCTTGCAACTTCTTATCATTGCAATGTTTTTTGCACCTTCTGATTCCAGAAACAATCCCATCAAAACAATGATCTTCAACAGAGCATACAAAACATTTGCTAGACCAATTCTCGAATACAGCTCACCTGTCTGGAACCCGCACTGCATTTCAGACATTAATACAATCGAGAGAGTCCAAAAATATTTCATGAGAAGAGTCCTCCACTCCTCCACTCGCAACAGAATACCTTATGCCACCAGACTTGAAATATTGGGCTTAGACAACCTAGAACTATGTCGCCTTCGAATTGATTTAAATGTAGTTGATAAAATTATCTGCCACAATGTCCTACTTGTCAATGACTACTTCAGCTTCAACTACAACAATACACGAACACACAATAGATACAAATTCAATGTAAACCACTGCAAACTCAACTGCAGAAAATACATATTTCTTCCCCAAACCCCAAAAACTTTAACCTTAGACTGTCTACTGTTGACCATTCCTAAGAGCTCTGTAAGGGGCGTGCATAAGCGCACCATCGTGCCTACCGTCCCTGTCTTACTGTCCTATTGTCCTCATTTATCTGTACTTACTTTGCTTATGTTTATACCTATACCTGCTATCTTGTACATGTTTGACAAACAAACAAACAAACAAACAAATAACAGGTAACAGAACAGAATCTGTACGCACCAATGGGTCCATTTAGGAAACAGAGAAAGGGAAGAGAAGGAGGAAAAGAGAGAGGGCAGGTGAAGTTAACATATTTTTTTAAAAAGTGACATAATTTTTTACTTAAGGGGATATTAAATATGCTCTTTTTAGGGCTCTTGCTGGCTGCAAGCAAAGAAGATATGAGTATAGAACAGTGTTTTTCAACCTCAGCGGTTTGAAGATGTGTGAACTTCAACTCCCAGAATTCCCTAGCCAGCCATGCACATCCACACACCTTCAAACAACTGAGTTTGAGAAACATTGGATAGAAATAAGATGCTCAGCCAGATTGTGTCCTACTACTGAAAGAAGCAAGAACATTGATGACTAAAGTTAAGGTTGCAAGGAAAGGAGTAAATTGGAGTGAGGATGTGTGAACTTCAGAATACTCAGCCAAAGCTATTGAGTGTGGAATGCTTGGAATCATAGAGCAAGCTCTACAGATAGTCTTCGACTTACAACCATTCATTTAGGGATGAAGTTACATCACTGGAAAAAACACGACCGTTGCAGCATCCCAAATGGTCATGTGATCCAAATTTGGACAACTTAGCAACTGGCTCATATTTATGATGGTTGCAATGTCCCGGGGTCATGTGATCACTTTTACAACCTTCTGACAAACAAAAGCAATAAGGAAGCTAGATGCACTTTACAACCGTGTTACTAATTTAACAACTGCAGTGATTCACTTAACAACTGTGTCAGGAAAGGTCGTAAAATAGGACAAAACTCGCCATCTCGCTTAGCAACATAAATTTTGGGTTCAATTGTGGTCATAAGTTTAGGACTACCTGTATTTTAGGGAGATCTGGGCAAGACAACGGAAAGGGGCTTTTTGTCAGATAAATAGGACCAAACCCATTTAAGTTCCAAGGTATGGAAGAGCGAGGTAGCAAAGAAGGTAGCAAAGAAGTCACCAAAGGAATACAGATAATCCTCACTTAACAACGATTCATTTAGCGATCTTTCAAAGTTACAATGAGTGACTTATGACCAGTCCTCGTACTTATAATCATTGCAGTGTCCTCACAGGCACATGATCACGATTCAGGCACTTGAGACGCGTCGCACATTTATGATCTCATAGTATCCAATGGTCACGTGATCGCCATTTGCAACCTTCCCAGCCAGCTTCTAACAAGTTAATAAGGTAGCTGGCAGGAGATCATTAATTATGATCCTGGGATGTTTTTATTTATTTATTTATTTTATTTAAATGGATTTATATGCTGCCCAACTCCCAGGGGACTCTGGGAGTTTTGCATAAGAAGCCATTGCAATGGGACTGCCACCTCTGCTATCAATAAACACGGCAGACATGTGCTGTTTTGCTTAATGACCGCTTTGCTTAGTAATAGAGTTTCCGGTCCCAATTAAGGTTGTTAAGCAAGGACTACCTATATTTTCATAAAAGTCAGGAAGGAGAAGAAATCTGATGGATGCCAAGACAATCTTACTGGGGCCCCTGGGTGCCATATTGGGGATCCTAACAGCACTCCAGTTTGGTTGGAAATAACATGTTATTGCAGAAATATTGTCATATATACACGAATCATCATCTGTCGGTGTATTTGACAAGGCAGCGGTCTTAGAACTGAACTGATCCAATACACAATTGATTCTGACATTTACATGTGTGCTTACATGCACACAAACATCTCTCCGTGATGTGCAGAGAAGTGAGGAAGCAGATTGAAAAAAAATTAAGAAGGATGTCCTATTACAGTACACCACTAAGTTGGCTGGGATTTCTTCTTTTGAAAGGCCAAGGGACTAGCAACTTAAGATTGCTCCCGGATTTAAGTTGCACGCCGTTTCCTGGATTTGGCCTCAGTTTAACGTTCTCCCTTTCTTTCTTTCTTTCTTTCTTTCTTTCTTTCCATCTCTGCCGAAAAGCAAAGCCTGACTCAAAATGAACGGGGTTGGCTTGATGCCATCTTGCAGCTGGTGTCTCGCATCTTAAGCCTGTCGTTTTTCAAATGTCAGCCAGAGAGAGAACCCAGGCGAAGGTTTGCGAGGGTGCCTCAGCCCTAGGATGGGGCGGAGAGGAGGGTGGGGGAGATGAAAAATCACACTTGAGGGAGGAAGAGGAGGGGGGCAGAGGAGGGAAATGGTGTGGTGAGGAGGAGGGGGAGACTCCATGAGGCTGCAGCTGTTACCAGCAGAGGTGGCGGGGGGGGGGGGGACGACGAAACGGTGGGGGTTGAGGGAAGTGTGAGCAGTGAGCAGCGAGGGCTCAGAGACCCCCCTCCATCTTCTTAGCACTTTTGTGGTCATTAAGCAAGGGTAGAACGGGAGATGGAAGAACTAAACAGTTGCTTCTACGGTACTTGTCCCCCCTCCCGCCCCTCCGTAGTTCTGCAACCATGCTTGATCTCAGCCAGCACGTGTTCCAGCTGTCCCAATACAAGTGGGACGGCCCCTTCTTTTGTGGAAATCGTCCCTGTTCAAACTCTGCCCTTATTTTCTTGAGGGCAATGCCTTTGAAAGCAACCACCACAACAAAAAAAAAGACTCAGATGCCTGCGAGGTGGCCTAACATTTGCATTTGCTCCTGCAAATAGCTAGCAGCTCAGTGTGTTGGGCGCCAAGCAACGTCTTATCTGTTGATGGAGTGAAAAAGTGCCGGCAAAAGTTTTGGGGGGTTTGCGTTTCAAGGGCAGGCTGCCCTCCAGAAGACTCGGGAGGGGCAAAAAAGCAGAAGAGGTTTAGATAGAGATGGTGGGTGTCCGGAAGGTTAGAAACGGGAGATGCTGTTCAGGGTTTCGAGTGCGAGTTTCAAGTCTAAGACGTAGCAAGAGAAAATGGAAAGTGGTCTAGCACTGAGTTATAATGTCCACACGAGCAGAATAAAATGTAATAAATATGCCAATTGCCAACAGAAGCAATTGAACTGATGCAGGTCCAATCTGGGTCTCACGACTGGTGAGAGAGAAGTTCTCTGAGAATGGGCTCCAGCATGGGTCTGAAACAGAGGTGGGTTCCTACCGGTTCTAACCGGTTCTTTAGAACCATTAGTAAACCGGTGATGACATCACGGAGCTGCTTCTGTCCGTGCCGGTCCGTGGGGGCCGCCATCTTGGATTTTGCTTCTGCGCATGCGCAGAAGCTATTTTTTGATTGCTGCGGGGGCATGCGTGGCCGCGCACCCGGCGCAACCCTGAGCAAGCCGGTAGCAAAACGATCCAGAACCCACCCCTGGTCTGAAAGCTTGGAAAACTAAACCTCTGGTCCCGGTGACCGACCCAGATTGGATCCTGCAACATTATCCTGGGACATGTATATTTGCCTTCATTCGTAGTGAACCGAAGCTGAGTACATTAAGATGATCTACAAATTTTCTGTTTGAATTTGGTAGATCCTTGGATACTTTGCTTTTTTAGTGAGAATTTGAACACTAAATAGTCTTTTAGGAAGCCATTCTGCTCTGTTTCGTAACACTTTCCTTGCTTCAGAAGCTGATGTTAAACAACAGGTGCGGAAACTCCAGCACTGTCCCAGATCCCTAGGTCTGTCCCTATTTTTGTCCATGAAAATATTAAAGGATATGTACACAATAAGTAGAGGAATGAAGGAGGAGGAAACTAGGCCTAAACAATAGCCAGTAAAATCCGCAAAATCCATCACTAGCAGTAGCTGCAGATTTAAAGAGAGAATTTCCTCTACTGAGGCTCCTCCTCTTTCTTGTAAAACTCCTCCTGCTATTGCCCAAACTCTTCCTTTTCTGCTGGAATTATGTACGTTAGTTTGGAGATAGCCTTGAAGAAGGTGTGGAAAACATGACTGTAGCCCAGAAAGAAGGCATGGGGTGAGGAAGAAGCTCAAGGTTGTCCTATCTTGACTCTCTTTGGTATAAAAGGGAAGGAGGGAGAGACAGAGAGAGAAAGCAAGAACTTTCTCAGGCTTTCAAAATAATTGAAAATATACTCTATACGGGTAATCCTTGACTTACGACCACAATTCGGATTAGAATTTCCATTGCTAAGCAAGGTAATTGTTAACTAAATCATGCTTGGTTTTACAACCCTTTTTACCATGCTTGTTAACTGCAGCTATTAAGTGAATCAACAATTAAGAAAATCTGGATTCCCACATTGACTTTTGCTTGTCAGAAGCTGGTTGGGAAGGTCACAAATAGCAATCACCTGACCACAGGAGTCATACAGGCTGCTTGCCAAGTGCCTGAATTTTGATCATGTGGCCACAGGGATGCTGCAACAGTCATAAGTGTGAGGACACTAATTTTTGCAATATTATTGAACTTTGAACAGACACTAAATGAATGGTTGTAAGTGAAGGACTACCTGTATCGGTATTTCTAAACTTTAAGCTTCCTAATTTTAAGATGCATGGACTTCAACTCTAGTTGGATAATTTTGGGAACTGAAGACCTCATATCTTAAAGTTTGCAAGGTCAAGAAACACTGCCCTAGGATAATAAAGGGTCACCATCAGTGAGCTGTTGGATAGTATTGCTTGGTCTGTTGTATGGATGTTTGAGTGGTTCAGGGTGGGGAATTCGTGGTGGGTGGGGCGTGTTTTTAGCGACTGCTATGTGTGTTGGGACTGGTCTTGAAGCGTTATGTGAATTTCGTTGTATGGGTGTACTGTGTATATACGTACAATGACAATAAATTATTGTTATTGTTATTATTGTTGTTGTGATGATGATGATGATGATGATGATGATGATGATGATGATGATGATGATGATGATGATCCAGATGTTCATCTGGTATCTGTTTTCTGACCTGGTCTATTTGAAAGGGCTGACAAACATCTTCTGTGTCTACTGAGATCTCTTCCCAAACCTTTTCCCATGCCGCCTCTGTGGGCTAAACATACCATAATGTTCCTTTTAGGTAAGGATGAGCAACTACTGTAACTTTACGGCCTGTGGACTTCAGCTCCCAGAATTCCTGAGCCAGCATGGAACTGAGCCAGAATTGAAGCCCACAGGCCGTAAAGTCGCAGTAGTTGCCAATTCCTGCTTTCAGGCTTGGTTTTCAGGCTTCTCATCAAGCTGGTAGCTGTGGCCTGCATTTGTTTATCTCCCCATTTTCCCCCATTTGAAGTAGGTTGGGCAGAGAGAGACTCTGCCCTCAAATCACCCAAGGAACTTGTCTGGCTTCTGCTGTATGAGGGAGACTAGACCTTAAGTCTCTCTGCTCCTAATCCAGCACCTTCATCACTAACCTAGACTGTCTCTTAGGCTGAGAGAGGGACTGGCCTAATCCCTCAGAAAGCTCCTGTGGCTAAGGAGAACTTGGATCTCCCCATTCCTATTCCAATGCCTATACAGTGTTTCTCAACCTTGGCAGTTTGAAGATGTGTGGACTTCAACTCCCAGAATTCCTCAGCCAGCAACGCTGGCTGGGGAATTCTGGGAGTTGAAGTCCACACATCTTCAAACTGCCAAGGTTGAGAAACACTGCGCTTAACACACCACCACACTGGTCTTTGGATGACCCAACCAATGCCCTAGCTCAGTGATGGCGAATCTTTTTTTGCTCGGGCGCCAAAAGGGCGTTTCCGAACTTCCGGTAGGCCCGTTGGGTCCGTTTTTCGCCATCCAGACGCTCCGGAGGCTTTCCTGAAGCCTGGGGAGGGCGAAAACGGCCTCCCACCCCGCCCTCCGGAACGCTGAAAATCAGCTGGCCAGCGCTGGAGCTGACATAGGGCAACGCCTCGCGTGCCCTCAGATATGGCCTCAGACACGTGCCATAGGTTCACCATCGCAGCCCTAGCTACTCATCAGTATGAGGGTAAACGACTTCTAAGTTTTATAGAGCAACAAAACAAAACATAATAACTTTCTTTCCAATAGGCTTTGCACACAAACACCCCAAGTACAAGGAATTCTGTTTTCCCCAAAGATCCTACTTTGTATTAATTATATATTTTTGAAGCTTACTTCTACTTAGAGACTTGCTTTTAAAAAAAGGAAGAAAGAACACTTCTGAATTTTGGGCTTGGGATAGAAAAAAATGAAACTCTGACTTTAGGTTTTACCTAAGGATTAGATAAATTTGTTGTAATAGAAATGGCTTGTGCATATTAAGTATGCAAAAATAAAAAGTTAAGACTGTAATGTTGTTATTTTATTCTACTGCGCTGAAAAGAGACAGAAGTCACTGCTTTTCTTTCTTTTTGCTCTTTATCCTACACTTCTGTTCTCTCCCTTCTTCTTTCCCTATTTTTCCACTATCGGTAGTCCTCAACTTACAACCATCAGTGAGCCATAAATTTATGTTACTAAGTGAGATATTTGTTAAGGGAGTTTTGCCCTTAATTTTATGACTTTTCTTGCCACATTTGTTCAGTGAATCACTGAAATTAAATTAAGTTATTAAATAACTTTTTAAATTAGTAACCCAGTTGTTAAGTGAATCTGTTTTCCCCTTGGCTTTGCTTGTCAGAAGGTCGCAAAAGGGGATCACGTGACCCCGGGATATTGCAACCATCATAAACATGACCCAGTTGCCAAGTATCGAAGTATTGATTACGTGACCATGGGGGATCCTGCAACGGTCGTAAGTGTGAAAAACAGTCATGTCACTTTTTTAGTGCTGTTGTAACTTCTTTGGCCACTAAATGAATGATTGTAAATCAAGGATTACCCTTATTTTCATTTTCACTTTATATTTTGATAAGTTTAATAAAAAATACATAAAAGGAAGGAAGAGCATAAAGGGGTAATCTTGTATGTAATACCAGAGAATTAGAGGGAAATGCTGGAAAAAGATTTTGGGGTTTTTATGGGTGAATCTCATCCTGCAGGATGGAGGCCCATCCTCAGACCAGGATGGGACAACTCACCACCGCCAACTTATCACGGGACAATTCAACCATTCAATTTGATTATTTAAAATAATTTAAAAATGATTTTAGTTTTTGTCATTCACATTTCATTTTGTCCCTCCTTTTGCATCCTTTGTTTAATGATTCTATTCCACCATATATATTTTTTTCAAAAATACCTCTTGTCCTGCAGAGAGTTGTCCCGCGGTCAGTTGGCCACGGCAAGTCGGCCCCGGTGAGTTGTCCTAGATCTGCCCTGGCCTCCAATTGCAGCTCCGGAAGAAAGTCACAGCCAATGTCCCTTCTGCAGGATCAGCGGTGGGTTCCTACCGGTGCGGTCCACTCTGTCGTTCTGGTAGCGGCCCGCCGATTGCGCAATTTGCACGCAACGGCTCTGGTACTGTCTTCACAGGTGTGTTGCGCGGCGCCATCTTTTTTCCCAAATTTTTGGCCTTTTTTGCTTCCTGCGCATGCGCAGAAGCAAAATCTCACGAGGGGACACACATGCGCGTGAGATTTTAGCGATTTTTTTTGGCGATTTGGCCAAAATCGCCAAAATCACGAGTGCGCGTCCCCTCGTGAGATTTTGGCGATTTTTTGCTTCCTGCGCATGCGCAGAAGCAAAATCACACGAGGGGATGCACGCGTGTAGTGAGCGTGTGCGCACGCAAAATGTGATGATGCGCGTGCAGCGCACCGGTAGGCAGGTAAGAGGGACCCGCCCCTGTGCAGGATGATAGTCCTGATGAAGATGACTGTCTATTTAAAATGGGTGAAATGACACATCATCAGTAGACAAAAAAGCTATTGGAGAAGAGCTGGAATGGATCTGTATAGAGCAGAAACAGCATTAGAATTGTGGACAAAAACATTTTGCAGCCCCGCAATGAATGAATCTGTCCTTATTCTGAGGCAGATTATTCTCTCATTCTTTTGCAGATCAATCTCGGGTAGACATGATTTCTTTCTCATGAGGCTTAATTTCAGCATTTGGTTCAGACAGCATTTGATCACTGACATGTGATATTCTTCAGTGTAGCAATTATCAGGAACACACAGTGACACACGACAACAGTCTCCAGTACTAGCATTTACAGAAACAGGAATAAAAATACGTTGAAAATCGTCAGACTACGAACTATCAAATCACCTTACATAAGGTATAAAGTAAATGAGCTTCCATATTTGTCAGTTTGCAGGACCTGGTCTTCATAACACAAATGACCAAGCCACATGATCGCATTTTAACAAGGCTTTTAAAATAAATATTTTTTTTATTAAAAGTTTTTATTTTTCTCTCCACATTATCCATACATATATCAATACATATAGCTTAAAAATATCAATAACATATATGGTTATACAATTCTATCTAATCAATTGTAATTTAATATCCTAATATGCACCTATATCAGTGATGGCGAACCTTTTTTCCCTCGGGTGCCGAAAACGCGTGCGCGCGCTCTGTCACGCACGTGTGAGTGCCCACTCCCATAATTCAATGCCTGGGGAGGGTGAAAACGGCCTCTCACGCCCCCGCAGAGGCCCTCTGGAGGCCGGAAATGGCCCATTTCCCGACTTCCGGTGGGCCTGGTAGGCCCATTTTTCGCCCTCCCCAGGCTCCAGAGGCTTCCCTGGAGCCTGGGGAGGGCGAAAACACCCCCTCGGAGGCCCTCTGGAAACCTAAAATGCCCTCACAGAGCCTCCACATGAGCCAAAAATCAGCTGGCCGGCACGCATAAGCATGCTGGAGTTGACCTAGGGCAACGGCTCGCGTGCCGGCAGATATGGCTCCACGTGCCACCTGTGGCACGCGTGCCATAGGTTCGCCATCACTGACCTATATCATGTGGCTTTTAAAATAAATATGAAATGACCTATACAGATTTCAAAGTTGAGATTTCGCCTTTCCTTTCTGAGGACAGCTAGTCCTCCACGTGCAACTATTTCTTTAGTGACCGTTCAAAGTTACGACACCACTGAAAAAAATTCACTTACAATCAGTCCTCGCGCTTACGACCATCACAGCTCCCCACAGTCACGTGGCCAAAATTTGGGCGCTTGGCAACTGGCATGTATTTATGATGGTTGCAGCTCCCTGGGGTTATGTGATCCTCATTTGCAACCTTCCCAGCCGGCTTCCAACAAGCAAAGTCAATGGGGAAAGCTAGACTCGCTTAACAACTTCGTGATTCACTTAACAAGTGCGGCAAAAAGGTTATAGAATTGGGCACAGTTCACTTAACCGCCACCTTGCTTAGCAACGGGAGTTCTGGCTCCAATTGTGGTCGTAAGTCAAGGACTACCTGCATTTGTTTCAGTTCAGATACAACACCCAATTAGTGAACAAGACAAGGAGGAAGACCAAGCCCTTTTCTCCAGCAACATCCTGACCTGCTTCTTCTTTCTTTTCGGGTGAAAAAGAACCTACTGCAAAATGGGTTAGCCACACCTAAATTTAGAGGTAGCCCTGTGCCGTTGGTCCCCTCACCCACCTCCCCATGATATCGCACTCACCATTCCCTGAAACAGCAGAGAAGCGAAACAGATCGGGAGGGGGGCCGGTAGAAGTTGTCTTTGCCACCTGCAAAGGGCTGTGGGATTTCTAATTACAGATGGCCCATCTTTGCCCACAAGGAGAATGATGTTTCCATTCTGGGCTAACCACAACGTTACCTCTCCGGCTCCGCTCTTTGCCTTCAGCAGGGTGCGAGTTCTCTTACCGCCACCACCCCGCTCTTTGATGACACAAAGCCTGCAAACTTGCAACTCTTGTGTTCTGAGACCAAAAAGACCTACATTGGACTTGGGGGGGGGGGGAGGATGAGCTACATTTTGAATGATTTATCCTTGGCTAAAAATGAGAAGGAAGGAAGGAAGGAGGGAGGGAGGGAGGGAAGGAAGGAAGGAAGGAAGGAAGGAAGGAAGGAAGGAAGGAAGGAAGGAAGGAAGGAAGGAAGGAAGGAAGGAAGGAAGGAAGGAAGGAAGAGTTGGAAGGAAGAGTTGGAAGGAACATGGAGGTTTTCTAATCTAACCCCCTGCTCAAAGAGGAGACCCTGGCCTATACCACTTCAGACAAATGGTTGTCCAATCTCTTCTTTAAAAACCTCCAGTGTTGGAGCACCCTCAACTTCTGGAGGCAAGGAGGAAGGAAGGAAGGAAGGAAGGAAGGAAGGAAGGAAGGAAGGAAGGAAAAAATTACTCTGAAAGTCAACAAGGACTCGCAAAATGTTTTCCTCTCAAGCATATGTGCAGGCCACTTTCCTCTCTGCCAAAACTACAGGTCCGGAATTAGGCAGCTGGGTTTGGCCAGGTTTCCAAAACCTTTGACTATAAGTCACAGCTGCCATTGTGCAGGGCAGCATTCCCCGGTGATCAGTGCAAATTTGGGTCAGATTCAAATGGGTCATCCTTGGCCAAGGGGATTTGGAAAATAGGGGCATTGCCAGGGCTGGACATTCTATTCAGCCTGTCTTTCTAGCAGGACATAGAAAGGATGAATTTGCTTTGGTGGATGTCCCTTCACAAATCCATCAATGTCAGGAACATTGAGATTCGGGTACCAATCTTCACACAGCTGTGTGCGGGGGATTTGGGATTAATATAGTCCAGGGGTGTCAAACTCAAGGCCCGCGGGCCAGATCCGGCCCACGGGGTGCTTAGATCTGGCCCACGGGGTCACCCTGGAAACAGCGAAGGACCGGCCCGTGGTGCCTTTGCCAGCGAAAACAGGCTCTCAATCTCCATTTTCGGCTAGGACGGCCTCCTGCAACCCTTTGCCAGCGAAAACGGAGCTCAGGAGGGCCGCACACGCACTGTTCTTTCTATAGAACAGTGTTTCTCAAGTTCAGCAACTTTAAGATGTGTGGGCTTCAACTCCCATAATTGCCCAACCAGCACATTGCCTGGGGAATTCTGGGAGTTGAAGTCTATACATATTAAAGTTGGTGGACTTGAGAAACATTGCCCTAGAGCAGGGGTCCCCAAACTTGGCAACTTTAAGACTTGTGGACTTCAACTCCCAGAATTCTCCAGCCAGCTATGAAGTTTGAAGACCTCTGCCCTAGAGACTGGGTTCCTCTTACTGAGTTACCATCAATATCCAGATTTTTTTTTTGCCCTAACTTTGATTGTGATGTGTGTTTGTATGTATACATATATGTTACTAGTGGGCCTGGAACAAGATATTGCCAAATAGTCTTCAGAGTGCCAGGCATTCCATCTGGAATTCTTACCCATCGAACAGTAGCTACCGGTTCAAAGGAAGTTCAAAGTTCTTCTAGCAATTTGGGGACATTTTGCACCCACTGATTTTCTCCCCTAAAAATGCTTTTGTATATATGTAAATTTGGGGGCTCTCCCAAGCCTGTGGCTGCCCTCTTCTTGTGTGCAGGTGGTGCCACATTCCCACCCTGCACAATTAATGTCACCAGCTAAACATTAAAATGAGAAGAAATGAATTTATTTCACCTTGTGATTATGTAACACCCTTGTGGCTGATTTTGGCCAGCCATTCTCTCTCAGCCCAACTCACCTCACGAGGTTGTTATTTTGGGGGAAATAGGAGGAGGGTGGAATATTAGAAATGTTTGCCACCTGTGTTATTTTTAAAAAATAATAAAACCGGGATATAAACAAATAACAATAATAAACATTTGGTTTGTACAACTCGCCAGCCATCATGTAGTGCATTATGTAAAAGCCACTCCAAGGGTGTGAGGCAGCAGTGGGTTGTAAATTATTTTGCTACCGGTTTGTGTGCACGCTTGCGCAGGCGCGCACCACTTCTGCGCATGTGCAGAAGCGTCCCGGGCGGGTGGGCGGAGCCTCCTGCCACTGGCGCTACCGGTTCTAAGAACCGGTCCGAACCGGGAGCAACCCACCGCTGGTGTGAGAGATGTGGGATTGTAGTTAGCCATGTTAGATTTTGCAATACACTTTATCCTTGACTTACAACTGGGCTTAACGACTGTGTGAAGTTAACGACGAACTTACCTGGAGACTAATAACCAGATTTGACCCCCCGTGGTCACAAGACCACATTTTGGGCAACCAGTTCACATTTACAGATATTTAAAGCATCTCATGGTCACGTGACTGTTTCTGATGATGGTTTTGCTGAACACCAGCATTTGCTTCTGGTTTTCGGCAAAACTGTCCCCATAGTGAGCCACTTGGTTTGCTTAACAACTATGGCATTTGACTGCCACAAAAAAAGGTCATAAAATCAGGTCAGTCACAAGACCAATCCTTTTTTGCAACCGTCACGACTGACAACTGTGATGGGCAGGCGGCACCATAGCAGTTGTAAGTCGAGAACAACCTGTACACATTTCTGCATCAATCCAAAGGTCGTGTATCCGAGGGGCACCCATCACCACAGGACCAAGTGCAGATCCATCACAATGCATGTGAAGTTTGTATTTTGTATTTATTTAGTTTGTCAAGCATGTATGAGAAAGCAAGTATAAGTATGAACATAACATATAAACATATAACTATAAACAAGTATAGGTATATACATAAGAAATTAGTACGAATAAAATGGGAACAGTAGGACAGAGACGGTAGGCATGCTGGTGCGCTTATGCATGAACCTTACAGACCTCTTAGGAATGGGGTGAGGTCCACGGTAGACAGTTTAAGGTTAACGTTTTGGGGGTTTGAGGATGTAACAACAGAGTCAGATAGTGCATTCCAGGCATTGACCACTCTGTTGCTGAAGTCGTATTTTCTGCAATCGAGTTTGGAGCGGTTTATTTATTTTTATTTTATTTATTTATTTATTTATTTTTGTCAAGTACGTGTTGGTAATATACATAGATATAACATTGTTTATATACATAAAATGAGTACTGATAAGAGGGAACATTAGGACAGGGACGGTAGGCATGCTGGTGCACTTATGCACGCCCCTTACTGACCTCTTAGGAATCGGGTGAGGTCAACAGTGGACAGTCTAAGGGTAAAGTTTTGGGGGTTTGGTGACGAAACCACAATGTCAGGTAGTGAGTTCCAGGCATTGACCACTCTGTTGCTAAAGTCGTGTTTTCTACAGTCAAGTTTGGAGCGGTTCACTTTGAGTTTGTATCTGTTGTGTGCTCGTGTATTGTTGTGGTTGAAGCTGAAGTAGTCGTTGACAGGTAGGACGTTGTAGCAGACGATTTTGTGTACTACGCTTAGGTCAGACCGTAGGCGGCGTAGTTCTAGGTTGTCTAGGTTGTCAAAATTTCAAGCCTGGTGGCATAAGGTAAAAGAGGAAGGGAGAGGGGGTTTGCAAAAGCAGGCAACCGAGCCAACTCTCCCGGCGAGTCAAGGTTTGAAGGGGCAGGGCCCATTTCTGTTGTGTGGTAACAATCTTAGGAGTTTCTCTCGTGGTTTTTTTTTTTTTCAATTTTCCATTGAGAGGGCAATCCCCCACTCGCTACGATCATACAGCGAAGTACAAAAGGTTTCCTGAGTCTGTAGGCGGATGCTATATTCAGCCTCCCAGCAGAAAGGGGAGCGCCACCTGAAACTAACAGCGAAGAGTTCCCTTCCCTGTTCTTTCAAAGAGAGAGAAACGTTCCAACCAGACAACGGTGAGGCTTCCCCATTTCCTCCAATCACCATTGATGTTTTCTACGCTCACCCTTAAGCCTCTCGGAACTTAAAAGTGCCAGAAGAAGTAGCAAAATGCAGTACTTTCAAAGGGAAAGATGATTTTGGAGAAAGGTTTGGGGAAAACATACTACTCGTTAACTTCTTTGATTGTAAGTAGTTACCCCAGCTAGGAGTGTGTATAAACGTCAGCGCGGAAGTATCTGTCAACTTGCTGACTCCATGGTTTCTTTCACTTTGGTTAGGACCCAAGGCAGAAAACTTTTATTTTGGAATGAATAAAAGAATAACAGAGTACAAGGGACCTCGGAGGTCTTCTAGTCCAACCCCCTGCTCAAGCAGGAGACCCTGTACCAGAGGTCAGCAACCCGTGGCTCTGCAGCCGCATGTGGCTCTTTCATCCCTCTGCTGCGGCTCCCTGTCGCCGGTCGGCGCCACAATTTTGAGAGAAGCTTCAGGTTGGGGGTGGGGGGAGAAGCACAGCGTGCCAGGAGAAGACTCTATGGCAAGGGGCAGGTTTTCCGGTCGCCTCCACTATTGATAGGGCTTTTGGTTATGACAGGTAGAGGAAAAAGGACACCGCGCTAGGAGGAGACTCTATGGTGGGGGAACCGAACTTCCGGTCAGCTCCAGAATTGAACAGGGGGCTTCCGGTTAGGACCTTTGTGACTCCTGGTGTTTTCTTTTCTGTGGGAAACGGGTCCAAACAGCTCTTTGAGTGTTTAAGGTTGCCGACCTCTGCCCTATACCATTTCAGACAAGTGGTTATCCAATTTCTTCTTAAAAGCCTTCAGGAATGGAGCACCCAAACCTGCTGGAGTCAAGCCCTTCCACTAATTGTTTTCACTGTCAGGAAATTTCTCCTTAGTTCTAGGTTGCTTCCCTCCTTGACTAGTTTCCATCCATTGTTTCTTGTCTTGCTTTCTGGTGCTTTGGAAAACTCTCTCTTCTTTGTGATCTTTTTAATATCTATTGTTTTTAATGCTTTTTATATTTGTTGTTGCATGTGAATTTTTACTGTTGTGAGCCGCCCAGAGTCTCTGTGGAGTGGGCGGCATACAAATGCAACCAATAAATAAATAAATAAATAGCCACTCAAATACTGGAACACTGCTATCATGTCCTTGTCCTTCTTTCCACTACGCTAGACAAACCCAATTCCCGCAACCGTTCTTCATATGTTTTAGCCTCCAGTCGCCTAATCATCTTTGTTGCTCTTTTCTGCACTCTTTCCAGAGTCTCAACATCTTTTTTTTTAGATTGTGGTGACCAAAACCGGATGCAGTATTCCAAGTGTAATCTTACCAAGGCATTTTAAAGCAATACTAACACTTCTCGTGATTTTAATTCTATCCACAGACTCCAGAGAGAATTATGAAATTATTGCCATCTGCATTTCTTTGTGGATTTATTCCCAGTTAACCAGTCTTGTCTCCATTGGCTAAAAGGCACATTTTATATGGACTGTTGTGCTGTATACATAATTGCAATACAGATAGCCCTTGACTTAACTTTGCTTCAAATAACCGGGGACTGTGTTTAAGTGTCAGGGTTCGCCTTCAATCAAGAAGTCTGAAGTTAAATTCTGTTGCATCTTGAACTACAGGAGATTTTTTTTTTTGTAACAAGAGATAGAAAAGGCTCTGACTGAGATGGCAGAAAGCAGCTGCCGTCCAAACAAATAATGCAGGCTAAGTGTCTGGTTCATTTAGGAGCCTTTTTTTTCTACAGTTGGAACAGGCTTTGTTAACATTTGATGTTAATATCAATTTGGATTCTGATCCAGAATAAAAAATACAAGAGAAAGTCTTGGCTGATTTTGACAAGCTAAGCAGGATTAGATCTAGCTAGTACTTGGGGAAACTTCATGAAATCCAGGGCTGTAAAATTAGATTGGAACAAGAGGTGTCAAAACTCAAGGCCCACAGGGTGCTTAGATTTGGCCCAGGAAACAGCAAAGGACCGGCCCACAGTGCCTCTGCCAGCGAAAATGGAGCTCGGGAGGGCCGTGCGCGGCCTGCCTGAGCTCCGTTTTCAGCTGCAGTGGCCTCCTGAAGCCCTCTGCCAGCGAAAACGGAGCTCGGGAGAGCTCCGTTTTTATGGGCAGAGCACTCGGGCTGCCACAGGCGCCCCCAACACGAGTGACGTTGAGCTGGCCATGCCTACCCTGGCCACACCCATCCTGGCCACGCCCCCAACCCCCCCCCCCCGAGGTCAAACACAACCCTGATGCGGCCCTCAATGAAATCGAGTTTGACACCCCTGGATTGGAAAGTCAAAAATAATCAAGAAGACTTCTAGGTTTGTCCAAGAAAACTACAGGTTGCCCTTGACTTAACAACAGTTCATTTAGTGACCATTCAAAGTTACAACGGCACTGAAAAAACTGACTGTTTTTCACACTTATGACCATTTTTCACACTTACGACTGTTTTTTCGCACTTACAACTGTTGCAGCCTCCCCATGGTCACATAGTCAAAATTCAGATACTTGGCAATGACTCATACTTATGACGATTGCAATGTCCCAAGGTCATGCGATCATCTTTTTGTAATCTTCTGACAAGCCAAGTCAATGGGAGATTGACTTAACAACCATGTTACTAACTTAGCAACTGCGGTAATTCATTTAACATCTGTGGCAAGAAAGGTCATAAAATGGGGCAAAACTCACTGAAGAAATGTCTTGCTCAGCAACAGAAATTTTGAGCTCGATTGTGGTCATAACTCATAGACTACCTGTACATAAATATTGACATGTAGTCACCAGGAGTCAAGCTTGACTCGAGGGGATATGTTTTGTTTTTGTTGATCTGGCACCGCAATGTGTTTAACTATCAATCATTTTCTGCATTTGCAGAAAACAGAAAATTATGCAGTGACTTACAACCATTTGCTCTGCAACTGTTTGAACTTGCAATGGCACTAAAATGTAACTTACAACTAATCCTCACACTTAATAGCCATCACAACATTCCCAGTGGTCATGTGATCAAAATTTGGATGCTCCACAATCAGCATGTATTTATGACGGTTGCAGTGACCTAGGGTCATGTGATCATTATGAGCCATGGTGGCACAGTGCAGAGGTAGGTTCCTCCCTGTTCGGACCGGTTCGCCCGAACCGGTAGCAAGCCACTGGTGATGTCACAATGACATCACGGAACCGGTTCTGTCGGTTCCGGTCCGTGGACGCCGCCATCTTTTTTTTGGAATTTTTTCCCAGGTTTTTTTTTCTTCTGCGCATGCGCAGACGCTGAGTTTCCGGCACTGCGCATGCGTCTCCATCTTGTTTTTGGCTTTTTTTGAATTGTTTTTATTTTTTGGCACTGCGCATGCGCGCGCCCACAACGCGCGGCCACGTGGCGCGGGAGGAAGCGAACCAGCAGCGAGGTAAGTTAGAACCCACCCCTGGCACAGTGGTTAGAGTGCAGTACTGCAGGCTACTTCTGCTGATTGCCAGCTGACTGCAACTTGGCAGTTCAAATCTCACCAGGCTCAAGATTGACTCAGCCTTCCATCCTTCCGAGGTCGGTAAAATGAGGACCCAGATTGTTGGGCGGGGGGCAATAGGCTGACTCTGTAAACCGCTTAGAGAGAGCTGTAAAGCACTGTGAAGCGGTACATAAGTCTAAATGCTACTGCTATTTGCAACCTTCCCAGCCGACTTCAGACAAGCAAAGACAATGGGGAAAGCCAGATTCACTTAACAACACCATGATTCACTTAGCAACTACAGTGATTTGCTTCACAACCATTGCAAAAAAGGTCATAAAATCAGGTGTTACTCACTTAAATGCCTTGCTTAGCAACTGAAATTCTGGTGTCAATGATGGTTGTAAATTGAGGATTACCTGTAGATTAAAAGTGGATTGAATACAGGTAGTCCTTGACTTACGACCCCAAATGAGCCCAAAATTCCTGTTGTTAAGGGAGACATTTGTTAAGTGAGTTTTGTCCCATTTTGCAAACTTTCTTGCTGCAGTTGTTAAGTGAATCGCTGTAGTTGATAAGTTAGTAACGCGGTTGTTAAGTGAACCGCATCCTGCCGCATACCTCCCTACGACCGGTTAGATCCCACAGAGTTGGTCTCCTCCAGGTTCCATCGACCAAACAATGTTGGTTGGCGGGGCCTAGGGGGAGAGCCTTCTCTGTGGGAGCTCCCTCCCTATGGAACCAGCTCCCACCGGAGATCAGAGCCATCCCCACCCTGCTGGCCTTCCGTAAAGCAATAAAAACTTGGCTCTTCCGGCAGGCGGGGTGAAAGTGAGACCGAGTTGAGTATCTCGGGGTCTCCCCCCTTTAATTATGAATGTTGGAAATTTCTTTTTAATTTTTATATATTTTTTAATTGTTATATGTTTTACTGTAATAGATTTGGACATGTTGTGAGCCGCCCAGAGTCCCTCGGGAGTTGGGCGGCATACAAATCTATTAAATAAATAAATAAATAAATAAATCTGGCTTCCTCATTGAGTTTGCTTGTCAAAAGGTCACAAAAAGTGATCACATGGCCTTGGTCCACTGCAATGGTCATAAATATGAACTAGTTGCCAAGCATTTGAATTTTGATCACATGATCGTGGGGATGCTGCAAAGGTCGTAACTCTGAAAAATGGTCATAAGTGTGTTTATTCTGTACTATGCTAAGAAGAGTTGGAAGTCAATGACCCTTTTCTTTCTTTTTCTCTTCCCTCTTGTATTTCTTTTCCCCGCTCCCCTTCCCTCCCTTAATTTCCTATTTTCTTTTTTTTCTTTGTATAATAAAAATAAAAATGATAAATTAAAAAAAAGTAAAAAATGGTCATAAGTCACTTTTTGCAGTGCCGTTGTAACTTTGAATGGTCATTAATGAACTGTTGTAAGTCGAGGACTACCTGTAGCCCAGGGGCGGGTTCCTCTTACCTGGCTACTGGTGCGCTGCGCGTGCGTCATCACATTTCACGTGTGCGCACGCTCGCTATATGCGTGCGTCCCCTCACACAATTTTGCTTCCGCGCATGCGCAGGAAGCAAAAACTCACCAGAATCCCGCGCACGTCCCCTCACGAGGTTTTCCTTCCGCGCATGCGCAGGAAACAAAAAAAGCCCAAAAATTAGAAAAAAAAGATGGCGCCGTGCGACGGGCCGGCGAAGACAGCACCAGAGCCGTCGCGCGCAAATTGCGCAATCGGCGAGTTCTTACCGGAACGGTGCACTGGGCCGCACCGGTAGGAACCCACCACTGCTGTAGCCATGGGTTTCTGTGTTGTAGAGATATTGTCATTGTCTTTGCTGAAGAAACTAGCTTAGAGGAACACCACATGAGTGGTAAAAAGAAACTTCTCATGATGGCCACAGTCACGTGATCAAAGCCACATTTTGAACATCTGCATTAAAAAGGGGCAGAGCTTCGGTTGTGGCTACCATGCTGATTGTTTTGATCCCCCTCGCAGAGCACCCTGAGCTGGTTATCAGGTTCAGCCATACTATTATTTGGGAATAATATTCTAGATCAGGTCATCTCCAACCTTGGCAACTGTAAGCCTGGAGCTTTGCTGGCTGGGGAATTCTGGGAGTTGAAGTCCGCCAGGCTTACAGTTGCCAAGGTTGGAGACCCCTGTTCTAGATGAAGGCACAGGCTGAGGAATCAGTGGACCAGCCTTAGACTCTTTTGAACATCATCCACCATTTTTCTGCCCCCTCTCCAATTCTTCCCTTCTTTCTCTCCTTCCCTCCCGTGTCATTTTCTCAGATCTCTGTGTCTCTCTCTTCCCCAGTGGGAGCCTGTCACATTTTAAAATCTATAATCTGATGTCAGTTGGATATTGCATGTTTATGCAAACAGAACAATTGACTTTTTTATTCACCTGGCTTTAGAGCTTAGTTAGTATATGCTGTGAACTGAACCCAACTTACCGTATTTTTTGGAGTATAAGACACACTTTTTTCCTCCCTAAAAGTGGCTGAAAATTTGGGTGCGTCTTATACTCTGAATGTAGTTTTTTTTTTCAAAGCTTTCTTTCCAGCCCTAACTAGGTGCTAACGATCTTCCCAGCTCTTACCTTGCAGGCTTTTTCATTGTTATTCTCTCCAAAGAATGTTTTTCCAGCCCTAAGTCTTTGCAGAATTTTTTTTCATTGCTCTACTTGCTCCGAATAAGTATTTTTTCTAGCCCTAACCAGGTGCTAACTATCTTCCCAGCTCTTACCGGCTTGCAGGCTCTTTCATTGTTACTCTCTCAGAAGAAGGTTTTTTTAAGTCCTAACCAGGGGATAAAATAATGTGCTGAAGCTGACCAGACTAAGGACGGATGAATACCTGGTAGGCAGATTGTTTTCCCCTATTTTCCTCCCCAAAAACTAAGGTGCATCTTATACGCCGGTGCGTCTTATACTCCGAAAAATACGGTATTTGCTTCTTCTTCCTGCACCCATTTAACAGGCATGAGTCCCTCCCTCCCTCCTTCCTCTTCTCTTTCTCTTCTCCTTCCCCCTCCCTCCCTCCTTCCTTCTTCCTTACTTCCTTCCCTCCCTCCCTCTATTGTCCTCTCCTTCTCTTCTCCTTCCCCTTCCCTCCCTCCCTCCTTCTTCCTTCCCTTCCTCCCTCCCTCCTTCTTTCCATTCTCCTTCTCTTCTCCTTCTCCTTCCCTCCCTCCTCCCTCCCTCCTCCCCTTTTCCTTCCTTCCTTCCTTCCCTCCCTCCCTCCCTCTTCCTTCCTCTTCTCCTTCTTTTCTCCTCCTTCCCCTTCCCTCCCTGGCTCCCTCACCCCCTCCTTCCTTCCCTTACTCCCTCCCTTCTTCCTCTTCTCCTTCTCCTTCCCCTTCCCCTCCTTCTCCTTCTCCCTCTCTCTCTCCTTCTCCTTCTTGTGAGGCTGTGGTTGAAAGGAAGCCAATCACGAGAAAGAAACTCTGCTGATGTGTAGCCAAAGGTGCAGGAAAACCTTGTGATTGGCTGAAAGTCACTCGGACAGCTTTCATGCCTAAGGCGGGAAAGGAAGCCAATCACGAGAAAGAAACTCTGCTGATGTGTAGCCAAAGGTGCAGGAAAACCTTGTGATTGGCTGAAAGTCACTCGGACAGCTTTCATGCCTAAGGCGGAACTGGAACTCACAGTCTCCTGGTGATTGGTCCAAAGTCACCAACCTGCTTTCATGCCTAAGGAGAGACTAGAACTCACAGTCTCCTGGTTTCTAACCTGACTCCAGTTCAACATCTCCAATTATGGCTAAAACCCAAGGGAAGTTATATTGCCAGAAGGAATAAGATCAGAGCTCATTGTTTAGCGTTGGCCGCTATAGCTCATTGGCTTCTATGTCTAGTCTAATTCCAGAATGCCACATTTAAGGGAGAAAAAATTGAAAGGGCCATGGGAAGAAAGGCAGTAGCAACGTACCCACGCTATGCTTAACCGGTTTGGCTAAAAACCTAGCAACTGACTAACGTTTTTGGACTGAGTTTGGTGTGGGTGTGTTATATGAACCCAGCCTGTTTTGCTAGTTAGCTTAAAGTCCTCCGGGGAATTTATCTGGCTGAGGGGGAGTGGAACATGGGCCTCCCTGCTCCTAGTCCAGTACCTTCACCAGCACACTCCCCTGGCTTTAAGGCTAGTCTAGTGAAAAGAAGGCGTAGGGGTGACATGATAGCAGTCTTTCAATATTTGAGAGGCTGCCACAAAGAAGAGGGGATCAACTTATTTTCTAAAGCACCAAAAGGCAAAACAAGAAACAATGAATGGAAACTCTGCAAGGAGAGAAGCAGCCTAGAAATAAAAGAACATTTCCTAACAGTGAGAACAATTAACCGATGGAAGGGCTTGCCTTCATAAGTTGTAGGTGTTCCATCACTGGAGGCTTTTACGAGGGTGAGTCAAAAAGTAAATCCATTTTCTTTATTTCAGGTGAAGTTTTTGATAAAAATACCCGAAATTTTTCCCAGTTATAAATGATTATATTATTTACAAAATATTTTGTTTCTTACTTTTCAGGTTTTTAGACTCGCAAGGAAAATTCAAAATGGCTGCCCCCTTAGAGTTGCATCAAAAACAAAGAGCAGTGATTGAATTCCTTGTTGCTGAGGGGGAAACCCCTGTGAACATTCACAGACGATTACAAAATGTGTTTGAGGACAATACTTTAGATTATAGAGGGTTTGAAAGAGGGTTTGAGAGGCAAACATTATTCCAGTGACGAGGAAGTGAAAACTGCAGTGAAGAAGTTGCTCAAAGAACAGTCAACAAAATTTTACGAGGCAAGGATACATGCTCTCATTCGAAGGTGGAACATTGCTATTGAGAGAAACGGTGACTATGTTGAGAAGTAGGGATGTGATCCACAGAGGACCAGCTTCATTTTGATGTATGCTACATGTTCCTGTGTTGATAATTATACCTGTCCTAAAGAAAATGGCATTACTTTTTGACTCACCCTCGTAGAAGAAATTGGACAATCATTTGTCTGAAATGGTATAGGCCAGGGCCTCCTGCTTGAGCAGGGGGTTGGACTAGAAAACCTCCAAGGTCCCTTCCAACTCTGTTAGTCTGAGTGGGAGGGACTGGCTGGCCCAAAATCTGCCTGGAAGCTTCCTTGGTTGAGAAGGCCGAGGGGCCGAGGTGGCGCAGCGGTTAGAGGTAGGTACTGCAGGCCACTTTAGCTGACAATGATCTGCAGGTCAGCGGTTCAAATCTCACTGGCTCAAGGTTGACTCAGCCTTCCATCCTTCCGAGGTAGGTAAAATGAGGACCCAGATTGTTGGGGGCAATATAAATATATATTGCTTACTCGTGTAAACCGCTTAGAGAGTGCTTGCACTGTGAAGCGGTATATAAATCTCACAAAATAAATAAATAAATAAATAAAATAAGGACTCAAATCTGCCTGTTCCAGGGATGGGTTCCACTTACCTTTGCCACCGGTTCGCATCGTGACATTTCGCGTGATTTGGCTTCCGCACATGCTCAGAAGCAGGAATTAGCCTGAAACACAGCTGAGGAGCTCATCAGCTGTGCTTCGGGCGAAGAAATAAAGGACAGAATTCACCTGCAGGTGGGCGGGAGGGCCCTTTTTCAAGCTGCGGAAGGGGAAAAATCCAAAAAAAAGATGGCGGCGCGCACAGAACGGCACCGACAGTGACGTCACCGGCGGGTTGCCACTGTTTCAGGCGATCTGGTCAGAACCGGGAGGAACCCACCCCTGGCCTGTTCCCACTGCTAGTCAAATCTTTTCACCACCGCAGATAGTCCTCGACTTAACAACCATTTGTTTAGTCACTGTTTGAAGTTACAATGGTAGTAAAAAGAGTTACTTATGACCAGTCCCGACAGTTACAACCATCATGGCCTCCCCACAGTCACGTGATCAAAATTTGGGCACTTGGCAACTAGCCTGTATTTACAATGGTCGCAGCATCTTGGAGACGTCGGATCCCCATTTCCAACCTTCCTAGCTGGCTTCCAACAAAGAAAGTCAATGAAGGAAGAAGTTGGAGGCACTTAATGACTGTGTGATTTGTGAGCCGTGGTTGTGCTGGGATTAGAATGCAGTATTGCAGGCTAACTCTGCCGACTGCCGGCAGTTCGATCCTGACCGGCTCAATGTTTCCATCCTTCCGAGGTTGGTAAAATTAGGAACCAGATTATTTTGGGGACAATATGCAGTTTACAGAGTTTGCATATTTTATTTTATTTATTTTAAATAAATAAAATAAAATAAATAAAATAAAATATGCAAACTCTGTAAACTGCTGAGAGAGGGCTGTAAAGCACTACAGGTAGTCTTCGACTTACAATAGTTCATTTAGTGACTGTTCGAAGTTACAACAGGAATGAAAAAAGTGACTTATGACCATTTTTCATGCTTATGACCTTCAAATGTTTTTGAAAACTGAGTCACTTTTATGATGGTTGCTGTGCCTTGGGGGTCACATGATCCCCTTTTGCGACCTTCTTACAAGCACAGTCAATGGGGAAACCAGATTCACTTAACAACCAGATTGCTAATTTAACAACTGGAGTGATTCACTGAACAAATGTGGCAAGAACAGTCGTAAAAGGGGGCAAAACTCACTTAACAAAATTTCTCACTTAGCAACATACATTTTTGGCTCAATTGTGGTCGTACATCGAGGACTATCTATATGAAGCAGTTAATAATAATAACAATAACAACAACAACAACAACAACAACAACAACAACAACAACAACAACAGAATTGGAAGGGACCTTGGAGGTCTTCTAGTCAAACCCCCTGCTTATCTGGAAACCCTACATCACTTCAGACAAATAGTTATCCAACATCTTTAAAACTTCCAGTGTTGGAGCATTCACAACTTCTGGAGGCAAGCTGTTCCACTGATTAATTGTTCTAACTGTCAGGAAATTTCTCCTTAGTTCTAAGTTGCTTCTCTCCTTGTTTAGTTTCCACCCATTGCTTCTTGTCCTGCCCTCAGGTGCTTTGGAGAATAGCTTCACTCCCTCTTTGTGACAAACCCTGAGATATTGGGACACTGCTATCATGTCTCCTCTAGTCCTTCTTTTCATCAAACTAAACATACCCAGTTCCTGCAACCGTTCTTCATATGTTTTAGCCTCTAGTCCCCTAATCATCTTTGTTGCTCTTCTCTGCACTCTTTCTAGAGTCTCCACATCCTTTTTACATTGTAGAGACCAAAACTGGATGCAATATTCCAAGTGTGGCCTTACCAAGGGATTATAAAGTGGTATTAACACTTCGTGTGATCTTGATTCTATCCCTCTGTTAATGCAGCCTAGAACTGTGTTGGCTTTTTTGGCAGCTGCTGCACACTGCTGGCTCATATTTAAATGGTTGTCCACTAGGACTCCCAAGATCCCTCCCACAGTTACTACTGTTGAGCAAGGTACCACATATACTGTACCTGGGCATTTTGTTTTTCTTGCCTAAATGTTGTCTAAGTGCTAAATATAAGTCTAAGTGCTATTGCTATTCATTTAACTGGGGTGATTAGCTTAATAATCATGACCAAAAAATGTGGTAAAATCAGGCATGACTCACTGAACACCTGCCTTGCTTATCAATGAAAATTTTGGTCATAACTTGAGGATTACCTGTACACCATTTGAGACCTCACATATACTGGCTATGAAGAGCGGTTTATCTAGGAAGCCCCCTCCCACAGATTGCAGGCCTGCAAACTCCATCTTTTCAGGAACTTTTCCCACCAGCCCTGGCTCTAGCCCGGTGGACCCCCTGGAATCACCCTGACATCTCTCTTAAAATCACTTTATAACCTCTCACTTTCGATTGCAAGGGCCATCATTCTGCCAGTTTCTCTTTCCAAAGGATCATTAATTTTGCTGGGTGGATGTTTCCTTTGGGGGCTATTCATTATCAACGACAGACGCTGACAGGCTCTGGGAACGTTTTGAAGCAGCCTCGGCATGATTATAATTCTATCAGCTGAATTATGACAGTAAATATCTCCCCGAGGGGAAAGGAGAGGATGGGGGAAACCGCAGCTATTGATCCAAACAGAGTCCGGTTGTGCTGAGCTCTGCCGGGATGTGTGTCAAAGAACGATCGCCAGCATCGTTCTTGAAAAATTAAGATGCGTGCTGCCTGCCAGCAGAGCAATCAAAATGGGAAGAGGCTCTCCGGAAGCTGGTGGAGGACGGAGGCTAGAAAAGAGAGAGGTTGAGAGATATGTAGGTGCCAAAGAAGGACCTACAGGAAAGGGAGAACTGTGCTTCCTAGGGGAAAGTTTCCAGGTTGGGCCTTGCCAACTTCCACTAAGCTAGAAGGCATCGTCTATGATTAGGGGACTGGAGGTTAAAACCAGTGGTGGGTTCCTACAGGTGCGGTCCACTCTATAGCACTGGTAGCGGCCCGCTGGTGACGTCACAGTACCGGTGCGGTCGGTTGCCGGTGCCTGGGCGCCGCCATTTTTTTAAAAAAATTTAAATAAAAAAAATTTTATTCTGCGCATGCCCAGAAGCCGAGCTTCCGGCACTGCGCATGCGCTGCCTTCCTACCCCACAGTGAGTCCAAGCAGGGGAGGAGGGCTGAGGGAGCGTGTGAGACACTGAAAGAATGGGTGGCAGGAGCTATCTCCATTCCCCTCCCTTCAGCAGTCCAAGAAGCCACGAATGTGTGGTGATCCTAGGCATTTTTGCACGTTCGAGGCTTCTCGAGCTGCTGAGGGGAGGGGGAATGGGCGACAGGACCTATCTCAGTTCCCCTCCCATCAGCAGTCTGAGAAGCCACGCCCACCCGGTCACATGTCTGGCAAGCCACACCCACAAAATAAGCCACGCCCACAGAGTGGTAGTAAAAAAATTAGGAACCTGCCCCTGGTTAAAACATATGATGAACGGTTGCAGGAACTGGGCATGGCTAGTCTAGTGAAGAGAAGGACCAGGGGAGACATGATAGCAGTGTTCCAATATTTGAGGGGCTGCCACAGAGAGGAGGGGGTCAAGCTATTTTCCAAGGTACCTGAAGGCCAGACAAGGAATAATGGATGGAAGCTGACCAAGGAGAGATTCAACCTGGAAGTGAGGAGAAACTTTCTGACGGTGAGAGCGATCAACCAATGGGACAACTTGTCTTCTGAAGTTGTGGGAGCTTCATCACTGGAAGCTTTCAAGAAGAGACTGGACTGCTATCTGTCGGAAATGGTGTAGGCAGGATCTCCTGCCTGGGCGGGGGGTTGGACTAGATGACCTACAAGGTCCCTTCCAACTCTGTTAATCTGTAAATCTAGACTAAGGGAGACATGATAGCAGTGTTTCAATATTTGAGCAGCTGCTAGAGGAAGTCAACCTGTTTTCCAAAGCACTAGAAGGCAAGACAAGAAACAATGGATGGAAACTATTCAAGAGAGAAACAACCTAGGAGAAATTTTCTAATGGTGAAAAGAAATCAACCAGTGGAATGGCTTGTCTTCAGAATTGCTGGGTAGTCCATCACTGGAGGCTTTTAAGATGAGCCTGGGCAGCCACTTGTCTGGAATGTTATAGAGTGCTTGAGCAAGGGGTTGGACTAGAAGACCTCCAAGGTCCCTTCCAACTCTGTTGTTCTATGTTCCAAATCATGATTACACTTACAACGAACAACAGTTCGTTTAGTGACTGTTCAAAGTTACAATGTCAAAGTGATTTATGACTGTTTTTCACTCTTAAGGACCATTGCAGCATTCCTGTGGTCATGTGATCAAAATTCAGATGCTTGGCAACCGACTCATATTTATGACTCAGTTGCAATATTCCAGGGCCATGGGATCACCTGTTGCAACCTTCTGACAAGCAAAATCAACCAAATTCACTTAACAATCGTGTCATTCACTTAACAACTGCTGTGATTCACTTAACAAAGATGGCAAGAAAAGTGGCGAAGTGGGGCAAAACTCACTTAACAAATGTCTCGGTTACTAACCGAAATTTTGGGCTCTATTGTGGTCGTAAATTGAGATAAGATAGAACCAATGGTTTGCTTTGCCGAAATCCCACAGGTAAAAGGGCCATAGCAGCCCATCCCCACATAAGAAGCTCAGGCTGGATCCACCCTCATTTCATTGGGTTATAAGAGGGAGGGAAGGGGAAACACAGGTGGAGCTCTCAAGATTCAGGTAATAATAATAATAATAATAATAATAATAATAATAATAATAATAATAATAATAATAATAATAATAATAATAATAATAATAATAATAATAATAATAATAATAATAATAATAATAATAATAATAATAATAATAATAATAATAATAATAATAATAATAATAATAATAATAATAATAATAATAATAGAGTTGGAAGGGACCTTGGAGGTCTTCTAGTCCAACCCCCTGCTTACGCAGGAAACCCTACACTACTTCAGACAGATGGTTATCCAACATCTTCTTAAAAATGTCTAGTGTTGGAGCATTCACAACTTCTGGAGGTAAGCTGTTCCACTGATTAATTGTTCTAACTGTCAGGAAATTTCTCCTTAGTTCTAAGTTGCTTCTCTCCTTGATTAGTTTCCACCCATTGCTTCTTGTTCTACCCTCAGGTGCCTTGGAGAAAAGTTTGACTCCCTCTTCTTTGTGGTAATATAATATATGTCAATAAAGGTAATATATGTCAATAAAGGTAATATAATATATGTCAATAAAGTAAAGCTCCTGAGAAACAGAGTCTTTTTCTTGACTTGGGCTACTTTGGCGGGGCTGGCACCTATAGAAAACAACCCCAAAAAATAGCAGGGCAAAGGCATCCGTAGAGGGAAGACCAAAAAAGTCAAATTCGGAGTCACAACTCTGTGATCTAAGCCTCATCTAATGCTTCAATGTTCTTACTACACAACTTAATTTCTAGTCTCCTACCAAACTCTGTTTAGTTGTCCTTCCTTGCACCTGTTCCAGTTTGTCTGAACCCTTTGCCATGTGTTCGGTGCCTTACATTTTTCAGGAAGGAAGGAAGGAAGGAAGGAAGGAAGGAAGGAAGGAAGGAAGGAAGGAAGGAAGGAAGGAAGGAAGGAAGGAAGACAGATGCTGTGTACAAATGCAGATGCTGGATAGAACTGCAGCTTTACTCTATAATCTATCCAAAGAATACATGTCATTTTTCCTGCTTAGTAAAAGATAACATGAAATTTGACATTCTAAACAGAAACACAATACAGTAAATCCTAAATCCCTTTTTAACAAAAGGGCTTTCTGAGTACCTGTAACAGACTCTGCCAGGGGCATCCAGAGTCAAAAAAAGTCAAGATGCCAGCTGCAATCACAAGAATCAAATCCAAATTCCTGCCACCTTCTGTGTGTGCTGCATCCCTGTGCCCCACCTGAAAGAACATGGATTTAGTGCATTATGGTTTAACAGGATAGCCTGGTACCACACCCCATGAAATTTTGGGGAAAAGGGGGCTTATTTTCACAAGACACTGCATTACAAAATATATAATTGCATTTTAACCTAGTGCCTTTGTCCTCATCAAATATTTCCCAAGGACCAAGGTTGTTGTGTTAGAAAGTGAAAATGAATGAACAATTTCAATATAAAGAGTGAACATTTAGAGCAAGTACCGTAGGTAGATTTGTGGCAGAATTCTTAGTTAAGATGGGAAAACAGACGGAAAAATGAACAAAGACTTTATAGAAAGGTAATAGGAAGTATATCATCTTTATGAGGATTGAATGTTGAAAGAAGCGAAATTGTTTGTGTTTCATCTATCTGTCTGTCTATCTATCTATCTATCTATCTATCTATCTATCTATCTATCTATCTATCTATCTATCATCTATCTATCTATCATCTATCTATCTATCCATCCATCCATCCATCCTGGTCTGGTCTGGTCTGGTCTGGTCTCCAGTCCGATCTATCTATCTATCTATCTATCTATCTATCTATCTATCTATCTATCTATCTATCTATCCATCCATCCATCCATCCATCCATCCTGGTCTGGTCTGGTCTGGTCTGGTCTCCAGTCCGATCGATCTATCTATCTATCTATCTATCTATCTATCTATCTATCTATCTATCTATCTATCTATCTATCTATCTATCTATCTATCTATCTATCCATCCATCCATCCATCCATCCTGGTCTGGTCTGGTCTGGTCTGGTCTGGTCTGTTCTCCGGTCTGATCTATCTATCTATCTATCTATCTATCTATCTATCTATCTATCTATCTATCTATCTATCTATCTATCTATCTATCTATCCATCCATCCATCCATCCATCCATCCATCCATCCATCCTGGTCTGGTCTGGTCTGGTCTCCAGTCCAATCAATCAATCAATCAATCAATCAATCAATCAATCAATCAATCAATCAATCAATCAATCAATCAATCTATCTATCTATCTATCTATCTATCTATCTATCTATCTATCTATCTATCTATCTATCTATCTATCTAACTATCTATCTATCTATCTATCTATCTAATTTATTGGCTTCCTATTTTACCACTCTAGGTGGCTACTTGTTACTTGGGAGCAAGAGCATTTTGGGAGAAACAAAAATAAGCCGTGGGATGACAAATAATATTTACTGAATTTTCCTTTAAAAACATAACAATTAAGTACACACAACAACAAAAATAAACACAACAGGAAAAAAACAAATACAAAAACTGTAGAAAACACTACAGTAAACAAATATCATACGCAGTCAACTACAAACACAACGCCGACTAATACAAACTATAAAAAGTGAAATCATGCTTCTTTGACATAAAACACTTCTTTCAATACTCTTGTAACTTCAAACAGTCACTAAAAGAAAGGTTGCTATGTCAAGGGCTATCTATGTTTCAGAACACTGAAAGTGACTCATGCAGAGATGCCACAGAGACCTCCTGTGCAAACTTAGCCGAGTTTGGATATTATTTTATTTCGGCTTCGGCTTCTGGGAACAGCTACTGTACAATCTTTGGCTTTTAAAGAACACAAGATGGAAGAACCTCGATATTTTTAAAATATCCATTTAAGAAGTAATTCAAAGACTTTTTAAAAAAAGAATCCAGTTAGAGCTTTATTAGCTAAATATTGGTGTTAAGGGGCTGTTTTTCTAAGTGGAGAGGGTTCCACTCGATGTTTGAACTTATTACCTTCACCAGTTGGACCATCGTTCCCTGATCTGTCAACGCCCTGTCAAGGCCACTGCTGTGGGGAAGAAAGCAAATTTCATGTAAGGGTTCATTAGAAAAGGATTTGAAAATAAAGCATCCATTGTTATAATGCCTCTATTTAAAAACTATGGTGAGGTCACCTTTCAACATACTGCATAGGGTTCCAGATGCCCACATTTTTTCTTCTTCTTCTTAAAAAAAAAGAAAGAAAAAAAAGTAGAACTGAGAAATGTGCAGGAAATAACCACCCCAAATAAGCTAACAGTTATTTCACCTTTCCTGAAAGAGAGGCTTCTAGCAAGAGGTGAGGTTTATAAAACGATGAACAGCAAGGAGGAGCAAATGATAAGTGAGATAGCAATAGCAATAGCAATAGCACTTAGACTTATATACCGCTTCATAGTGCTTTAGAGCCGTCTCTAAGCGGTTTACAGAGTTCAGCATATTGCCCCCAACAATCTGGCTCCTCATTTTACCCACCTCAGAAGGATGGAAGGCTGAGTCAACCTTGAGACGGTGAAATTTGAACAGCTGAACTGCTGAACTAGCAGTCAGCTGAAGTAGGTTGCAGTGCTGCTTTTAACCACTGCGCCACCTCGTTTTCCCCTTCCAAATAATTCTAGATCTTCTTTAGGGATTCTTTGTTCTTATATCCATAATTTTTCTGGGAAGATGGTTTGTGAAATAATGCATGGGGCTGGTTTTTTCTGGACCAGACACTGCCAGAGAAATGGAGCTGACTATAAATTCAGGACGGACAAGAGAAGGCATTTCTTCACACAGTAGCTGTGTTCACATGTCATACTAAGCCAGCACTTATTCATGGTTTGTAGAATAAACCCTAATGCTCTGATTCATATACTGTATAATGCTAAGCCACAACGAACTTGTCAATAACAGGAAAAAAAACATAATGGCTTAGTATGACATGTGAATCTGACCATAATATGATTCTGAATTAATCACATTACAGCTGGATTCACGTCTAATATTAAGCCATGAATTGCACTAAGCCAGTTTTTCCCAACCTTGGCAACTTGAAGATATCTGGACTTTAACTCCCAGAATTCCCCAGCCAGCTGGCTGGGGAATTCTGGGAGTTGAAGTCCAGATATCTTCAAGTTGCCAAGGTTGGGAAACACTGCACTAAGCCATAAATCATAACATCATAGGATTGGAATAGGACTTGGAGTCCTTCTAGTCCAAGTTCTTGCCTAACCCAAGATTCCTACCCTGGGCAAAGATTTGGACCAGAACACAGAATAACAGAGTTGGAAGGGGATCTTAGAAATCCAGTGTTACAGCAGCCACAATTTCTAAAAGCAAACTATTCCGCTGATTAATTGTTCTCACTGTCAGGAAATTTCTTTTTAGTTCTAGACTGAATCTCTCTTCAATAAATTTCCATCTGTTACTTCTTGTCTTGCTTTCAGGGGCCTTGAAAAATAGATTATCCCCCTCTTCACAAGGGGGGGGGGAGGAAAAGTGAGACCAGATGAACTTGAAACAGATTCATAAAAGTGTCCTTGTTGCTTGCTCTTAAAGTTTGTCCTACATGGCAGCAGAATCTGGGTTTGCTCTGCATTGACCTAACACCGAGGTTCCCAATGCCTGATGGAATGAGAGGGTTTGATTGATCAGCTGACTTGTTACAGAGCCTGATACTGATTAGGGATGAGAGGGGATGACTGGCCCGAGATCACCTAGTGCAGGGGTAGGCAAAGTTGGCTCTTCTATGACTCGTGGACTTCAACTCCCAGAATTCCTAAGCTAGCATGATTGGCTCAGAAAGTCTGGGAGTTGAAGTCCATGAGTCATAGAAGAGCCAACTTTGCCTACCCCTGACCTAGTGGTTTCCATGCCTAAGGGAGGCCTAGAACCTGGCTCTTTACTTCTTTAATCTAGCATAGGGGTCCCCAAACCCCAATCTGTGGACCAGCATTGGTCGACAGCATGCCAGCAACCGGCAACTAAGCCCCATCCACAAGACGCAGGTAGCACATGAAACCACGCCCCCTCCGGTCTGCAGAAAAACCTCTCTTCATGGAAGTGGTCCCTGGTGCCCAAAACCGTGGGAGTCACTCGTCTAGCACCTTCATCACTGAAACACCCTGGCTTTCTGAGGAAAGCACATTTGTTGTGCAGAATATTCGGTGTTCCTGTAACAGTATGTAGGCAGACCTTGGAAGACAAGGCAAAGAGACACAGTCGAGGGAATGGTCAGATAAAAGGCAGCTGAGACCACAGCAAAAATATGGATGGGGCAAGAAACTCAAAGAGACTCTTCCTAGTTTCTTGGGCCATAAAAGGGGTGGCCAGGGGGTGGGAGGGGAGATACACTTCCAGACTTGCAAGATTTTAGGCTAGAATAGAATAACAGAGTTGGAAGGGACCTTGGAGGTCTTCTAGTCCAACCCTCTGCTCAGGCAGGAGACCCTATATCAGTGATGGCGAACTATGGAGCCATATCTGCTGGCACGCGAGCTGTTGCCCTAGCTCAGCTCCAGCCCACATGTGCGTGCCGGCCAGCTGATTTTAGGCTTGCGCGGAGGCTCTGGGAGGGCATTTTCAGCCTCTGAAAGGCCTCCGCGGGGAGGCCATTTTTGCCCTCCCCAGGCTCCAGGGAAGCCTCTGGAGCCTGGGGAGGGCGAAAAACGGAGCTCCCAGGCCCACCAGAAGTCAGGAAATAGGCCGTTTCTGGCCTCCGGAGAGCCTCCGGGGGGGGGGCAGCCGTTTTCGCCCTCCTCAGGCTCCAAGAAAGCCTCTGGAGCCTGGGGAGGGCAAAAAAACCAACCTACCAGGCCCACCGGAAGTCGGGAAATGGGAGCGGGGGGGAGGTCATGCATGCATGTGTAGGGGGGTGGGGGGCATTGAATTATGGGTGTGGGCACTCGTGCATGTGCAATAGCACGCGTGCATGTGCTTTCGGCACCCGAGGAAAAAAAGGTTCGCCATCATTGCCCTATACCACTTCAGACAAATGTTTGTCCAATCTCTTCTTTAAAACTTCCAGTGTTGGAGCATCCACAACTTCTGCAGGCAAGTTTTCCACTGGTTAATTGTTCTGTTAATATAACCTTACAACAAAGCAGAATTAGCGCATTTGGTTATATTTCTTTTCTAGCCTGCCAGGCTGACAATTCCTTCCCTTATTCAACATAGCTAGTCGTCGACTTACAGCCATTTGTTTAGTGAGCACTCAAAGCACTGATAAAAAATGACCTCTGACCTTTTTTCATATTGATGACCGTTGCAGCATCCCCTGGTCATGTGATCAAAATTTGAACACTTGGCAACTGGCATGCATTCCCCGGGATATCATGTGATTCCCTTTTTGGGACTTTCTGAGCAACAAAATCAATGGGGAAGCCAGGTTCCCTTAATAACTGTGTGACTAACTTAACACCTGCAGTGATTCAGCTTAATAATTGTGGCAAGAAAGGCTGCCAAATGGGGCAAAACTCACTTAACGAATGTCTCACTTAGGAACAGAAATGTTGGGCTCAATTGCGGTTGTAAGCCGGGGACTTACCTGTATAGAAATCATTCCCAAGAAGAATTCAATACACACCATCAAGGCAGTTTCTTCTCACTCATAAGTAAAATCTTAGGATATTCAGCTCCATCAGCCTACTTTATAGCAGGGGTCTCCAACCTTGGCAACTTTAAGCCTGGTGGACTTCAACTCCCAGAATTCCCCAGCCAGCGAAGCAAAGCTGGCTGGGAAATTCTGGGAGTTGAAGTCCGCCAGGCTTAAAGTTGCCAAGGTTGGAGGCCCCTGCAATTGGACAGAGGAACAGAGTTTAAGCCCAGTGATCTCAAAATTCTGTGTTCTCACGTAATTAGCCTGGCTCCTTCCAGATATCTCTGAACTGCAATCCCGAGAACGTCCAACTAGCAGGCCCAAAAAAGGATTCTGGGATTTGCAGTTCCAGCATACAGTATCTAGAGAAAGTGAATTTGGAGAAGATGGGGAAGGAAAGGACAAATATTCGCTTTGAGGGGGTTGCAGGGTGATTCTGATGAAGGAGAGGAACAGAAAGAGAAGCCACCTGTGTCAAGAAGAGAGAAGTCCGCGCAGAGACGTTTTGGCCGCAGAAGTTTTGGGATGCCTGTTCATTGTATAATCAACGCTTTGCTATTCTGTGAAGCTTCCAGAAAGGGAAGCTGGCGTGCCAAAACTGGACAGGGAATAACCCTCTTCTGTCAGCCATGGTTTCAAAGCGGTCAGCTGCCTACTATGAACGTTTGAGTTTGCTTTATTGTAGGAAGACCTCAGACTTTTAGGTTCTCTTTTCCTTTTCCTTAGCGACGACTTCCTGTGGTGAGCTCTGCTCTAATACAGGTAGTCCTCCACTTACAACCATTCGTTTAGTGACCACTGGAAGTACTGAACGCCACTGAAAAAAAGTGAATGATGACTGTTTTTACAACTGTTGCAGCATCCCCTGGTGGTCACATGATCAAAATTCGAACACTGGGCAACTGGCATATATTTATATGACGGTTGCAGTGGCCCGGGGTCATGTGATCCCCTTTTGAACCCTTTTGACAAGCAAAATTAATGGGGAAGCCATATTCACTTACCGTATTTTTCGGAGTATAAGACTCACCAGAGTATAAGACGCACCTTAGTTTTGGGGGAGGAAAATAGGGGGGGAAATCTACCTACCAGGTATTCATCTGGCTAGCGTCCTTACTCTGTTCAGCTTCAGCACGTTATTTTATCCCATGGTTAGGGCTGAAAAAACCTTTTTCGGAGGGAGTAGCAATGAAAACAATCCTGCAAAGACTTAGGGCTGGAAAAAAACTTCTTCGGAGGGAGTAGCAATGAAAAAATTCTGCAAGCCAGGAAGATCATTAGCAGGGAAGATCATTAGCACCTCGTTAGGGCTGAAAAAACCTTTTTGGGAGGGAGTAGCAATGAAAACAAGCCTGCAAAGACTTGGGGCTGGAAAAAACTTCTTTGGAGGGAGTAGCAATGAAAAAATCCTGCAAGCCAGGAAGATCATTAGCACCTCGTTAGGGCTGGGGAAAAAGCTTCAAAAAAGCTACATTCGGAGTATAAGACGCACCCAAATTTTCAGCCTCTTTTAGGGGGGAAAAAGGTACGTCTTATACAGTGATAACGGTGTTACTAACTTAACTGCAGTAATTCACATAACAACTGTGGCAAGAAAGGTCATAAAACGGGGCAAAAACACACTTAACAACCGTCTTCTTAGCAACAGAAATTTGGGGCTCAGTTGTGGTCGTAAGTCAAGGACTCCCTGTAATTCTAACCATCTGTACCCGTAACATTAAAAAAGGTGGCCTTTCCTAATGTTCATGACTTTCCCAGAGTGCCCCCAACTGCACTATGCTAAGACATCACAGTAAATCAGCCAGCAGATTTAGGCATTGGCAGCCACACTGAGTCTCAGCTATTGACTCCTGATTCTTTCAAACAAATAAACATCAAACGCTATTGTTTGGGCATTCAAATATTCTTGCAAATTTTTATCAGAGATCAGCTGCTACGTGTACTAAATGGGTAACTAACAGCCAGATAAGGAGGTGGGCAGACAAATAGACCATTTCCACCTCTTTCACCCCTTCCTGGTGGAAAATCTGTTGAACTAATTTTGCTCTATTTTTGGAAAATGTCTTGGCTGCTTGCTTGAGCTTCTGAATATTAGAAGAATGATTCCATGCTGATGTAGGAATGTGAAACCCATTTGGATTGTTGTTCAGCTTTTCAACAGTGAATTTCTGTTGTAGTTGCTGTGGTTCTTTTCAGTTTTCAGTTAAAATGGAAGGGAGGGAGGGAGGGAGGGAAGGAGGGGGAGAGGGAGTGGAGGGAGGGAGGGAGGAAGGAAGTTAGGAAGAGGAAGAAAGGAAAGAAGGAGGGAGGGAGGAGAGGGAGAGGGAGAGGGAGGAAGTAAGTTAGGAAGTAGATTTACAGTGGTGGGATTCATTTTTTTTACTACCGGTTCTGTGGGCGTGGCTTGGTGGTCATGTGAGTGGGTGTGGGTGGGTGGGTAGGTGGTCATGTGAGTGGATGGGCGTGGCCAACTCAATGTCACTCCCACTCAGTCACATGACACACACACACCCAGCCATACCTATCCAGATTTTGTGGCTCCCTGTGTTTTCTGTGGGAAATGGGTCATGTGACTGGGTGGGCATGGCCAACTTGATTGGTCTCACCCTTAGGAAATTTCTCCTTAGTCCAACTCACAATAAAATAGCACAATAAAATAGCACTGTTCCAATATTTAGAATATAATAGAATAACAGAGTTGGAAAGGACCTTGGAGGTCTTCTAATCCAACCCCCTGCTTAGGCAGGAATCGCTACACCACTTCAGACAAATGATTATCCAATCTCTTCTTAAAAACTTCCAGTGTTGGAGCATTTACAACTTCTGGAGGCAAGTTGTTCCACTGATTAATTGTTCTGTCAGGAAATTTGAGGGGCTCCTACAAAAATGAGGGAGTCGATCTATTTTCCAAAGCATCAAAAGGCACAACAAGAAACAATGGATGGAAACTAACCAAAGAGAGAAGCAACCTAGAACTAACAAGAAATTTCCTAAGGGTGAGACCAATCAACCAATGGAATAGCTTGCCTTCAAAAGTTGTGGGTGCTCTATCACTAGAGGCTTTCAAAAAGAGTGAGGGAAGTACACCCCAAAAGGACAGTGCCAGGAACCACTAAAACAATGCAAAAAACTTAAAACAGCCATTCCCATTTTTTAAAAAAAGTCAACCCAAAGCAAAGAGCAGCAGCTGAGAGGGAAACTAAGAGCAGCTGCTCAGGCTAATTGAAACCCTGGGCATGCTGCCAAAAGCCATTAACCCTTCCAACTCTATTATTCTATGTTCTCTATGTTCTAAATTGGGTGCTTCACAGCAGAAGCAATACAGCTGGCTGGACCACACATGCATTAAATTCACGGCCTGTATGATCAAGCCGCATCATTGTCCTGTATCTTTTCCCCCAGGGAGAAACAAGAAGTAGCCAACACTGCAGCAATTATAAAAGGTCTTGGGAAACTCCAGGGAGTATCAGCTGATCACAGAAGTGTTACTTAATACTCTTTATAATGAAAATGTTTGTAATCTTGTCCTTCTTCCTGAAGGGAAGAGGTTAATCCCATCCCTAGATGGGTGATTGATGGGTTTCCCTGCCCTAATCCTGTCAATTTCTGTTGTTTATTGACTTGATTCAGCGTGTATTGGCTACATTCCAGCTGCAACTGTTAAGTGGAGCTATTAACTGAAGGGAGGGAGGGAGGGAGGGAGGGAGGGAGAGAGAGAGAGAGAGAGAGAGAGAGAGAGAGAGAGAGAGAGAGAGAGAGAGAGAGAGAGAGAACCTCTCTTGCACTTTATTTTTAACCGGTTCTCCGAACTGCATAAGCAGCTTACTAACGGTTCAGGCAAACCGGTGAGAACCGGTTGAATCCTACCTGTGAAGTAGAAGGAAGGAAGGAAGGAAGGAAGGAAGGAAGGAAGGAAGGAAGGAAGGAAGGAAGGAAGGAAGGAAGGAAGGAAGGAAGACTCCCGCTCCAAATATGTCAGATATGAACATAATAAAACTGATTGATTATATGAGATCAAGTCATTGTCATCTCTTAGTGACCACATAGATTTTTTCCCCATGGTTATTTCTCCCTAAACTGTTTTTTTTAAAGTTTCCCAATGGTGCACTCATTCCTGCTATAAACAAGTCCCTTTATCTTGCCGCTCTTCGTCCTCTTCTTTTTCCTTCCACCTTTCCTTCTTCATTTGTTCGATGATCCACTGATCTGTTTTCTTGGCTATCCATGGTATTCTCACGGCTAATGCGTCTTCTCCATATCATGGAAGCGGATTGGCTTTCTTCTTCTTCCTTAGCTTAGCTCGGAGCTTGCACATGAGCAGTTGATGAACTGTTCTACAGTCAGCACCTAGCCATGTCTTTCATGCTATAAATGAGCTTTGCCATCTCATTTTAGGAATAATAGAGGAACTCCTTGAGGGGCCCTTGGAACTCTATGAGCTCGGTTGTTTTCTTGCAGATGTTTCATTACCCAAACTAGGTAACATCATCAGTGCTAGTAAGGAGTGGGGTTTGCTCCCAGTTCTAATGACGTGCTCTGTCAAGTGTCTGTGGGAATAGTCTTGGAAGTTCTTTGATTGGGCTGTTTATTGTTAGCTTGTTTGGTAGTTCCTTGATTGGGGTATTGTTTACTTCTTGATTGTTGGTCTGATGTTATTCTTGAAGTTAAACTATGCTCATTTGGGTGTTGATTGCTGATGGGGAGGTGTTTTGGTCTTTTTTGTTCCCTTTTTGATTTGTTGATTGTCTCTTTGGCACAGTACCAGTATGTAGATTTTGTTTATGTCTATGTGTCTACGGTATTGATGATTAATTTATCAGAATGCCAGGCTTCTAGAAATTCCCTAGTGGTTTGGGACTTGGCTTGGTCTAGGCCAGGGGTAGGCAAAGTTGGCTCTTCTATGACTCGTGGACTTCAACTCCCAAAATTCCTGAGCCAATCATGTTAGCTCAGGAATTCTGGGAGTTGAAGTCCATGAGTCATAGAAGAGCCAACTTTGCCTACCCCTGGTCTAGGCCAGTGATGGCAAACTTTTTAGACACAGAGTGCCCAAACTGCACACTCGCACGCATGCTCAAACTGAAAGGCATGCACGAATGTGCGCATACATGAACATGCATACATGCATGCACAGACATGCGCACATGTGCAGCAGAGACCTGAAGACCATCTGGCCAGGGGGAGGTGGAGCTTGTGTTTCATTGTTTGCAGGGAAACAGAAGCTCACGAAAGAAATGCCACGGAGATCTGACCTGGGGCGACGGCACGCATGCCAGCAGAGAGGGCTCTGCGTGCCACCTCTGACACGCGTGCCATAGGTTCCCCATCATGGGTCTAAGCTAGGATGATCAGTTTCCCAGTTAAAACTATGGTTAAGTCTGTCCACATGTTATGAAAGAGCTTTCATCATATCTTCTGACTGCTATTTGGTGTTCATGAATGTGTTCTGCCAGTCTTCTGCCTGTTTGTCCTATGTAGTTGCTGATGCAGTCATTATAAGTTGTAGATGACTCCTTGCTTACTAACTGCAGTGTTTAATGACAATTCAAAGTTACGAGGGTTGAAAAAAATCAGGTTTGCAACCAATCTTTTTATTTATAGCTGTTGCAGCATCCCATGGTCAGGTGCGCACCAGACAATTCACCAGTGGCACACATTTACAATCACTGCAATGTCCCACAGTTATGGGATCACTGTTTGTGAACTTCATAGACAGCTTTCAATAAGCAATATTTAATGAAGAATGTGAAAATCAAAAAGCAAGCCATGGTCAGTTGCTTTCTTGCTTAATAACCACAGTAATTTACTTAACAACAGAAGTGGATAATAAGTCCAGTATGGTTACAGGATTTTTCACTTAGTGACCACAGCACTTAGTGATGGAGTTGCCAGTCCCAATTTTGGTCAGTAAGTTAGGATTACCTGTATAGGTATAATTGATTTCTACATACAGGTAATCCTCGACTTACGACCGCAATTGAGCCCAGCATTTCTGTTGCTAAGCGAGACAATTGTTAATTTTGCCCCATTTTACGACCTTTCTTGCCACAACTGTTAAGTGAATCACTGCAGTTGTTCCAGTGGTGAAATCCATTTTTTTTACTACCGGTTCTGTGGGTGTGGCTTGGTAGGCGTGGCTTGGTGGGCGTGGCAGGGGAAGGATACTGCAAAATCTCCATTCCCTCTCCACTCCTGGGGGAAGGATACTGCAAAATCCCCATTCCCATCCCACTCCTGGGGGAAGGATACTGCAAAATCTCCATTCCCACCCCACTCCAGGGGAAGGATACTGCAAAATCCCCATTCCCTCCCCACTCCTGGAGGAAGGATACTTCAAAAACTCCATTCCCACCCCACTACAGGGGAGGGATACTGCAAAATCCCCATTCCCTCCCCACTCCTGGGGGAAGGATATTGCAAAATCTCCATTCCCATCCCACTCTGGGGCCAGCTAGAGGTGGTATTTGCTCAAAATTTCCGCTACCGGTTCTCCAAACTACTCAAGATTTCTGCTACCGGTTCTCCAGAACCTGTCAGAACCTGCTGGATTTCACCCCTGTAAAAAGTTCAATAAGCAACTCAGTTGCTAAGTGAATCTGGCTTCTGCATTGACTTTGCTTGTCAGAAGGTTGCAAAAAGTGAGCACGTGACCCCGGGGAAATCTGCAACTGTCATAAATACATGCCAGTTACCAAGCATCCAAATTTTGATCACGTGATCATGGGGATGTTGCAAAAGTTCTAAGTGTGAAAAACGGTCATAAGCTACTTTTTCAATGCCATTATAACTTTGGTCACTAAATGAGAAGTTATAAGTCTAAGACTACCTGTATTCTATCTAGTGTTATTTGTGTATAGAAGCACCATTTTGGTTGTTTAAAGACCGTTTATTATTATTAATTATTATCATTTAGCATATGATGAGAACATGACAGAAGAGAAGTAAAGATGTATGCACAGTCTATGTAATTGTAAGGGAAACTTCTATGGGGGTATCACAGTGGCCTCATACCTGGATGTCCAATTGACCGTCTCTGGCGTTACTTTGTGCAAGTCGTCTAGGGAGCCAGGGAACACACATTGTGGGCACTTTTGCACAATATATTTAATAGTTTGCATATCAACACCACAATTGCCACAAGACAATTGTGTGTCTGGAATACATTAGAAAGTGTCCAGAGATACTTTACGAGAAGAGCCCTCCACTCCTCTACTTGCAACAGAATACCTTACGCAACCAGACTTGAAATCCTGGGCTTAGAAAGCTTAGAACTACGTCGCCTTCGGCACGACCTAAGCATAGCTCATAAAATTATCTGCTACAACGTCCTTCCTGTCAACGACTACTTCAGCTTCAACCACAACAATACACGAGCACACAACAGATACAAACTCAAAGTGAACCGCTCCAAACTTGACTGTAGAAAATACGACTTTAGCAACAGAGTGGTAAATGCCTGGAACTCACTACCTGATATTGTGGTTTCGTCACCAAACCCCCAAAACTTTACCCTTAGACTGTCCACTGTTGAGCTCACCCGATTCCTAAGCGGTCATTAAGGGGCGTGCATAAGCGCACCAGCGTGCCTACCGTCCCTGTCCTAATGTTCCCTCTTATCAGTACTCATCTTAGAAAGAGTGCAGAGAAGAGCAACAAAAATGATTAGGGGACTGGAGGCTAAAACATATGAAGAACGGTTGCAGGAACTGGGTATGTCTAGTTTAATGAAAAGAAGGACCAGGGGGTGACATGATAGCAGTGTTCCAATATCTCAGGGGTTGCCACAAAGAAGAGGGAGTCAAACTTTTCTCCAAGGCACCTGGGGGTAGAACAAGAAGCAATGGGTGGAAACTAATCAAGGAGAGAAGCAACTTAGAACTAAGGAGAAATTTCCTGACAGTTAGAACAATTAATCAGTGGAACAGCTTACCTCCAGAAGTTGTGAATGCTCCAACACTAGACATTTTTAAGAAGATGTTGGATAACCATCTGTCTGAAGTAGTGTAGGGTTTCCTGCGTAAGCAGGGGGTTGGACTAGAAGACCTCCAAGGTCCCTTCCAACTCTGTTGTTATTATTATTATTATTATTATTATTATTATTATTATTATTATTATTATTATTATTATTATTATTATTATTATTATTATTATTATTATTATTATTATTATTATATAAACAATGTTATATCTATGTATATTACCAACACGTACTTGACAAAAATAAATAAATAAATAAATAAAAATAAAGAGGAAACTTTCCACCCCCACGGATGCTGTTTGAAGACGGTGTTAGCTATGAAGAAATCACCGGAGTGGCAGAAATTGATAAATCTGCCTCCTGCTTCATTCCAATGTCCTAATCCACACACTCCAACTGCATTTGCCTTTTTCATCTTTCCAACAACTTTGGCACTCCGGTCTTTGATCACAAGCAGCACCTCTTCCTTGCATGTTCTGTCGATTTCAAATTGAACTTAAGCCTCAAACTTGTCAACATCCTCTTCTTCTTCTGTATCGGTAGCTGCAGCATAAACTTGAATGATCATCACATTAAAGTGTTGTCCACGAAGTCTAATCGATATTATTTGGTCATCGATTGCATTGTGGTCAAGTACGGTTCTTGCTATACTCTTCCTAATTATAAAAGCAATACCGTTTCTTCTTTGTTTTTCACGCCCTGAGTCATAAGCAATGCAATCTTCTGATGGAAAGTTTGCTGGTGCCTAAGATGTCGGTTTGTGGTTGTTCCGCTTAATCTTTCAGTGTGCTAAGTTTTCCTATATTCATGCTTCTTACATTCCAAGTTTCTACTGTAATTCTGACTTTGTCGCTTTGGGTGTTCTTTTCCTGTATGGCAGGGGTGTCAAACTCAAGGCCAGATCCAGCCCATGGGGTGCTTAGATCTGGCCTGTGGGGCCATCTGGAAACAGCGAAGGACTGGCCCGCAGTGCCTCTGCCAGCGAAAACGGGCTCCCAATCTTTGTTTTCGGCTGGGGCGGCCTCCTGCAACCCTCTGCCAGCGAAAACGTAGCTCGGGAGTGACAAAGGCGATAATTAATCTCACAAAGGAGAAATAGATCTTTTCCCGGACATCAGACATTAGAAAAGAAACCACAGTTTAAAAGTCTAAGTAAAAATGTTTATTACAAAAACAATAAATCCTCATTAATCTACATCTCTGATATAAAAGTAGGTCTTGCTTCAATGGAAGCCAGGAACAGAAGGAAAGATCGGAGAAAGGAATGTACACATGCGTACTAGAACATATCAATCACGTGCTCAGGGATAAACCATTATATTAAATAGGAATGCTTCTCCCTGCATATACATATAACAGGCAATAAAAATCACTGCGTGACAGGGAGGACGTGTGCGGCCCTCCTGAGCTCCGTTTTCGCTGGCAGAAGGTTGCAGGAGGCTGTCCCAGCCAAAAACGGAGATTAGGAGTAAATCTTCACTGGCAGAACACTTGGGCCACCACAGGCGCCCCTGACCACGCCCATCCTGGACCCCCGAGGTCAAACACAACCCTGATGTGGCCCTCAATGAAATCGAGTTTGACACCCCTGCTGTATGGCAATATCAGCAACTAGACATGACACCCCAAAGGTGTTTTTTCAAAAGGCAACTGGAGGTGGTGTCCAGAAGGTGGACTTTGAGGACTGCTGGTTTGAAAGAGGGGTCAAAGAAGCCATTTACTTTAAGATTGAACAGGCCTCTCTCAACAGAGGGTGGCGGATGCGACACCACCTATCTCCTATTTACAACACAGTCCTCTCAACAGTCCGTTCCAAGAAGGTCCCACACCCATTTGCACTATTCAGGTGATCCTGGTGGCACAGATAAACTCCCAAGTGGCCTCAACGACTCTCAGAATGAATACTAATGACCAGATGACTGCAAGAAATATAAATCCTTCCATCCTCCATCATTCAATCAGAACTGAAGAAGCTTCTTGGATGAAAACGAAACGTCTTCAAGGAAAAACAAAGTCCAGTTAATTTTTGTTAATTTTTGAAAAGTTAAGTTTACTTTATTGACATTGCACCTTGTACAACAAAACTAAATGCCATCTTCAGTGTACATTATAACGATAAAAATAAAACATAAACACACATCCTTCACATTCTATACAATTGAATTGAAAACCCGATATTGCATTAGTATTGCACTATACCAGGGGTCAGCAACACGCGGCTCTGGAGCCGCATGTGGCTCTTTCATCCCTCTGCTGCGGCTCCCTGTTGCCGATCGGTAAAAGGAAAAGACACCGTGCTAGGAGGAGACTCTATGGTGTGGGAACCGGACTTCCAGTCGGCAGAGGAAAAAGGACGCCATGCTAGGAGGAGACTCTATGGTGGGGGAACCGGCCTTCCGGTCGGCTCCAGAATTGAACGGGGAACTTCCGGTTAGGACTTTTGTGGCTCTTTGAGTGTTTAAGGTTGCCGACCCCTGCACTATACAGTAGAATTCAATATAGTTACTGCCCTGGGATAGAAGCTGTTTTTCAGCCTATTTGTCCTTGTTTTTATTATCCTGTACCGTCTGCCAGATGGTAAAAGTTCAAAAAAGGGTGCCAAGGATGAGATGGATCTTTAAGAATGTTTTGAACTTTCTTAAGGAAGCAGGAGCTATAAAGCTCTTCCAAAGAGGGGAGAGGGCAACCAATGATTATCTGGGCAATGACGTTAACCCTCTGGAGTGCTGTCCTATCTGCCACTGTGCAATTGGCAAACCATACACAGGTGCAGTAAGCATAAAAACATATTTGGGACATCCATGACCTGGATAACTGAGAATCTCCATAGAGGTCTAGACGTCACACACCTTTATACACCAGAAACATCCTCAGCCCTTCCTCACTAGCATGTTGAGTGCTGTCTAATCTGAGGGGACCATCATCCAGAACTATGTTGTCAATCATTTTATATTTTCTGTCCATGTGATTTTTCTTAGTAAAAAGAGGAGCCGAGGTGGAGCAGTGGTTAAAAGCAGCACTGCAATCTACATCAGCTGACTGCTAGTTCAGCAGTTCAGCTGTTCAAGTCTCACCGGCTCAAGGTTGACTCAGCCTTCCATCCTTCTGAGGTGGGTAAAATGAGGACCCAGATTGTTGGGGGGCAATATGCTGAACTCTGTAAATCGCTTAGAGAGGGCTGTAAAGCACTATGAAGCGGTATATAAGTCTAAGTGCTATTGCTATAAAAAAAACACAGGTGTGGTTAATCACTGGCTTCTCCTGCACAGTACAGATAGTCCTTGAGTCCATTAAGCAAACCTGTTTTCCTCAATGGGCATTTTTTTGCTGGAAACCAGAAGTAAATGCCAGAAACCGGCAAAAAACACCATCAAAGATGTTGAGACTTTGGAAAAGTGCAAAGATTATTAAAGGCCTGGAGATTAAAATGTATGAAGAATGGTTGCAGGATTTGGCTAGTCTAGAGAAAAGAAGGACTAGGGGGGGACATGATAGCAGTATCCCAGTATTTGAGAGGCTGCCACAAAGAGGAGGGGGTCAAATTATTTTCCAAAGCACCAGAGGGCAGGACAAGAAACAATGGATGGAAACTAATCAAGGAGAGAAGCAACCTGGAATTAAGGAGAAACTTCCTAACAGTGAGGACAATTAACCAGTGGAACAGCTTGCCTTCAGAAGTTGTGGGTGGTTCATCACTGGAGGTTTTTAAGAAGAGACTGGACAGTCACTTGTCTGAAATGGTATAGGGTCTCCTGCTTGAGCAGGGGGCTGGACTAGAAGACCTCCAAGGTCCCTTCCAGCTCTATTCTGATTCTATTCTATTCAAAGTGAGTACAAGACACTGCAAACCACCGTAAAAGCGAGCATGAAATGTAATCATGTCATCGTGGAGGCTGTGGCCATGGGAACTTCAAAATGAGGTCCTAAGTAGCTCTGGGAAGGTCCATCATAACGTTGAATGCCACTAAGCAACTGGTCATTAAGCGAGTACTACCTGTATTTATATACTCCCAACGTTCTTCACCCATCTTTCCCAGGAACGCACGCACACAGACACACAAACACACACACAGCCTCAATAAGGCAGCAAAACAGGATTTGGGGGTTGCTGAATGAAATTAGTCTTATATAAATATTTGTGTCAGTTATACAATTAAATTATTAACAAGTAAGTCCGTTTACTTAACATTGGGGAGAGAAAGGAAACTAACCTTATACACTAGTAGTATATGCAATTCAGATTTCTAAGTAATCCTGTAATTGGGAGTCTCAGCAATAAAATGCCTGTTCAAATATAGAGATGAGGCTAGGTCCTCAGTCATCATCTTATTCCTGCCATTCCCACTGGACTTTCATTTACAATGGCTTTATTACGGTTTATTGCTGCCTGCCAGTGCTGTGAATCACAGGATTGAATTACACAGCTCCATCTCCACAGCAAGCAACAAAATGCCTTGCGGAAAGATGGGTTTGCATTCGTGAAATATCAGTCAGGGCTCGTCGCCTGAAGCCATCTCTTAGTACAGTATTACTTGGGGAGGGGGTGTTGTAGGGGCATCAAGTTGAAAGCTCAACTCCTCCCATGGATGGAACGGCCCTTGAGATCACTGCAGAGTAACCAATGGCAGCTCAGAGGTGCCGGAAGGCCCATGCATGGGACTGTAATTGAAACAAATGCTTCATTTTGTTAGGCCTTCTTTTTACAGCACAGAATAAGTAGGCCTCTTTTCAAAATGGTAGCGGGCCAACCTGGTGGGAACTTCTTCAAAGGCTTAGAATAGAGGCAGCTGGCTAGGAATTAATATCCTAAAGTGAGTTGAGACGATCTTATATCTGATGTCTCCCCCAGGTATGTATGGTGTGTGTATATATATTTTTAAACTGTTTTTAAGTGCTTTTAATAATTTGTTTGGAGTTTTTTATAAAATGTTGTACGCCGCCCTGAGTCCTGAGGGAGTAGGGCGGCATAGAAAAGCTACCAAATAAATAAATAAATAAATAAATAAATTTTTCGGGCCCGGGTCTGCATTCTGATATACAAATAATCCTCAATTTACAGCCATTCGTTCAGTGACCACTTGACGCTTCAATGGCACTGAAAAAAGTGACTTATGACCGTTTTTCACACGTATAACTGTTGCAGCACCCTATGGTCATGTGATCAAAATTCGGATATTTGGCAAATGGTTCATATTTACGACCGTTGTAGTGTTCCGGAGTCATGTGATCCCCTTTTCCAGCCTTCTGACAAGCAAGTCAATGGGGAAGCCAGATTCACTTTACAACTAACTTAACCACTGCAGTGATTCACTTAACAACCATGGCAAGAAAGGTTGTAAAATGGGGCAAAACTCACTTAACAACTGTCTCTCTTAGCAACAGTAATTTTGGGCTCCGTTGTGGTCGTAAGTCGAAGATTACTATAGTAAACTCTTGCAGCAGAGAAAATATTCTTCATTTTCACCTCTCCTCCTCTACTAGTTCTCATTCTACAAGTAGTCATCAGTTAAATATTGTAACTGGAAACAACAATTATGTCATAAAGCTGAAAATCACATGACCATGACAACTTAGGATGGCAGTTCTGGTTGCATTCACTAAGTGAATCACAGTCATTAAGTGAGACATCACATGACCACAGCTTGCGACCTTCTACCGATTTCCCCATTGACTTTGCTCCTCAGAAGCCAGCTGTGGTGGTAATCACATGACCCCCTGGACATTGCAACAGCTGCAAATTTGAGGACAGGGGTTGTAAATCTCCTCCTTCAGCGCTGTCATAACATTGAACAGTCACTGAGGGAGGGATCGTTACAAGACTATCTGCATTTGATAAAAGAAATACCAAAATGCAGTACTTTCAAAGGGAAAGGAATTTTGGAGAGAGGTTTTTCGGGAAATATGCTGTTTGTTAACTACTTTGATTGTAAGGTAGCCCAGGTAAGGGTGTGTATAAAAATCAATGCAGAAGTATCTGTCAACTTACTGACTCCATGGTTTCTTTCACTTTGATTATGTCCCGGGGGCAGAAAACTTTTATTTTGGAATGACTAACAGTAACAGAGTTGGAAGGGACCTTGGAGGTCTTCTAGATCAACCCCCTGCTCAAGCAGGAGACCCTATATCAGGGGTGTCAAACTCAATTTCATTGAGGGCCGCATCAGGGCTGTGGTTAACCTCAGGGAGGGGGGTTTTGGGATGTGTGTGGCTGACTAGATGGGTGTGGCCAACTGGGTGGGCATGGCCAGTCTGACGCCACTCCCCAAAAAGCTGCCATGTTTCCTCTTCGCATTGGGTAGATTGAGCCGAAGCGACGTGGATCGGCCCCTTACATTTCCCAAGACGGCTCTGCGGACTGGATTTGACCACATCCAGCCCACGGGCCTTGTGTTTTACACCCCTGCCCTATACCATTTCAGACAAGTGACTGTCCAGTTTCTTCTTAAAAACCTCCAGTGTTGGAGCACCCACAATTTCTGAAAGCAAGCCGTTCCACTGGTTAATTGTTCTGCCAGGAAATTTCTCCTTAGCTCTAGGTTGCTTCTCTCTTTGGTTAGTTTCCATCCATTGTTTCTTGTCCTACCTTCAGGTGCTTACACCCCTTCTTTGTGACAGCCTCTCAAATATTGGAACACTGTTGTCATATCACCTCTAATCAGGGGCGGGTTCCTCTTATCTGCCTACCGGTGCCCTGCGCGCACATCATCTCATTTCATGTGTGCGCGCTACACGCGCGCGTACCCTTGTGTGATTGTGCTTCAGCGCATGCGCAGGAAGCAAAAAAGGCCCAAAAATTCCAGAAAAAAGATGGGGCCGCGCGACGGACCGGCAAAGACGGCACCGGAGCCATCGTGTGCAAATTGCGCAATTGACTGGTCCCTACCGGAATGGCGCACTGGACTGCACTGGTAGGAACCCACCACTGCCTCTAATCCTTATTTTCATTAAACTAAATATACCCAATTCCTGCAACTGTTCTTCATGTTTTAGCTTCCAGTTCCCTTTGTTGCTCTTCTCTGTATTCTTTCTAGTCTCGACATCTTTTTTATATTGTGGCGACCAAAACATTTTGAATATGTTGGTATGTTTTGCATATTGATGGTCTTGCTGTTGCTAGTCCCATCCTTGAGAAATAATTAGGAAAGTTTTCCTTCCTCTGGCAGTGTTGGAAAGGAATCATGTTAATCTACCGTAGTAAAAAGTAAGAATCTAATCGGATCTTTTTTATTATTATTAAAAGCCTAAGCATTCGTGAACTGCTGCTCAGGAAAGCTTCCATCTTCTAACAAAATTTGTGTCGGAAAAAGTGGTCCCGGACTCATGTTTCCTCAGAGAAATCCCCCAAAATTATCCATCTAATTTCTCTGCTCATTAAGGTTTGGGGAGAATCTTACCCAGTCATTTGCCCTTAACCTCCACTTTTAATAGCGTGGTGGAGAAAATAGGAAAAGCAAAATTGTGAAGTACAGTATAGAAATCTTGCTAGCTTGCTGCGAGCCTTCTGAGCAGGAGCAGTCTATCTGATCAGTAGAGACTAGGGATTTCCAGAAATGGATCCATTTATTTATTTTTTATCCTTGGGCTAATTATTTAGCTGGGGATATGGAGGAAGTGGGGTATTTCATGGCCTATGTTTGAAAATAGGGCACAAAAAAGTTGAGTCTTCTTTGACCCACAGTTAGAGGACTGATGACATATTCTGCTCTAATGGGAACAGGACATGAATAGGGGAATACCATAAACTGTGCATTTAGCTCAGGAAGATACTTACTAAATGACCATGTTTCTAATCATATCCTAAAGTTTCAGAAGGGTTTGTCATGGGTGTGAGTGAAAGCATTTTAAATATTTCTCAGGCAGTGCTCATCTAGCATTCAAAAATGGAGATATTCTCTTCCCCCCCCCCTCTGTTCTCTGTCAAAGAAATAGAACTATAACGAAGTTAAAAATTACAATATAGTTAAAACTATAACAAAGTTAAAGGCGGGCAAGGGGACAAGCGATCCCATTAATTGATCAGAATTAAAGAAAAGCCTTGTTGCCTTCAGTACTTAAAAAAAGAAAAATCAGCTCTCCCCTTTCACAGGGAAGTAATCCAGAAGGAAATGTATTGTTCCAAGTTCCGTGTGAAACAAATGTAAGGAATAAATAGAAAGCCTGAGAAAAGTAGCTGGATGGCTGGACATTTTGACCTGTTTCTGATAAGGACAGAGAGGCAATTCAGTTCAGGCCCCTCTATTCGCTATTTCAGAGCATCAGAAAACTTATCTAGTTCTAACAGAAGCCTGCCTACTGGGGCTCTGGTTGAGTCCCTGTCCTGTACAGCTGCATTCTAGCGAAGATGTCTAATGTCCTTTGCGTGCATTAGGTGTAACTCCATTATTCAGGTGCTCCAGATCAGAGGTGAGTTCCTGCCTGTTTTTGCCGGTGCGGTTAATAGCTGTTGTTCGGCGCAGAGCCGAAGACGCTGCTGCCGTTCGCGGCGCGGGAGCTTTCCCCGCCTGCATGGACGCCGCCAATTGCGTTCTTTTGCCCTCTGCACATGCAGAACGCTTTGCGATGCGCAGAGGGCAAAAGAACGCAATTGGTGGTGTCCATGCGGGTGGCGGCAGCGCCCGGGGAAAGCCCCCACGCCGCGAATGGCAGCAGCGTCTTCGGCTCTGCGGTGAACAACAGCTATTAACCGCACCGGCAGGAACCCACCTCTGCCCCAGATCAGAGGATATGCCAGGATTATCAACCCTTAAAGAGTTTTTGTTGCTACCCTGTTTGATTCTTTTCCAAATTTTTATTTGGAAAAAGTTTTTAGTTTACAAATACAGGTAGTCCTTGACCTAGGACCGCATAGTTCAGCCCAAAATTTCAGTTGTTAAATGAGATGTTTCGTTTTATGACTTTTTTGCCAGTTAAACAAATCACTGCCTTTGTTGTTAAGCGAATCATGTGGTTGTTAAGCGTATCTTTCTTCCCCCATTGACTTTGCTTGTTGGAAGCCACCTGGGAAGGCTACAAATGGTGATCACATGACCCTTGGATGCTGCTACCATTGTAAATACATGCCGGTTGCCAAACGCCCAAATTTTGATCACGTAACTATGAGGATGCTGCAAGGGTCCATTTTGTGAAAAATTGTCAGAAGTCACTTTTTTCCGTGCTGTTGTAACTTTGGTCACTAAACAAATGGTCGTAAGTCGAGGACTATCTGTAAACAAGAATGTGGAGGGCACACAAATTCTTTTTCATATTGATTCTGGAAATTTAAATTTGTCCTGTGTGTGTGTGTGTGTGTGTCTGTGGTGCATGTGTGTGTGTGTGTGTGTGTGTGTGTGTGTGTGTGTGTGTGTGTGTGTGTGTGTGTAAGCGAAGCAGCCCTACTTGAAAACGTGCCTCAGTACTTAAGATATTTGGGAGAAAACAGACAAGAAAACAAAATCTGTTTTAGCTTTGAGGGACTAATGTGCGTTTTTCTCTACGTATAACCATGGCAGGCACTTTTTTTTTTGCAGCATACAATCTTTAGCAATAATATTGTGGAACTATTGTTAACATTCAATTCGAGAATAAATTCAAAAGTGCTGTTTGGGGATTTTGGGGGAAAACTGACGAGTGGGAAATGCGACTACAACTTTAATCAACCGAGCTTCCCCTCCCCCGCTCTATTTTTCTCCAAAGTGATCCTATTTCTCCTCCCCCCACTTTTTTTTTTCTTTCATTCTTTCTTTCTTTTAGCTCCACCACTGGTCTATGAATCAGCCCAGACGGATTGATTTCTTGTTTGCTACCATGAACCTTGCAAAGAAAGAAGGGGTAGGGCAAAAGCGTAAAAATCAGAACTTTTAAGCCTGTAGCCGTTCAATGTCTGTTTGCTCATGAAATAACATTAGACTCAGATGGGTTTACTTCTGAGAAGACACACATAAAATGGGAGTGTTAAGTCCTGTCTGCTGCTTCTATCTATTATCTATCTAATATCTATTCCAACAACTTACAAGAGTGCATAACTTTGGAAAAAGTACATTAAGAATGTAATCCCTAGACCAAGTCACTATACACTTTGGGACTGGACTCTTAAATTCTGTTCCATCCTGGCATCAGATGCGATTTAATAGTGCAAAAGCAGCTGTTTTTTTTTAATTGCCTATCATACCTTACTTTGCACATGCAATTCCAAGCCAATTACAGAAATATACCAGCAGTTCAAGCTGTTGGAATTTTTATTATTACAAAATACATGATGCCAGGAATTGCTAGCCATAAAAAAACAGATCATACGGCTCTATAAAGGCACTTTATATAAATGCTATTAGTAGCATAAGCATGTAGAGGCCTAGCCAGAGAATCAGGTTGAATTCAACATACTCTATAACATGGCAATTATATGTATCCCATCTTTAAAAGTCAGATACCTCATTGAATTCAATGCACCTTGCTTCTGAAGACATATTCGCAGTTAGATATTTTGAACAGTCATATTCGCAGCTTTTGCACGTTTCAAACACTTTCTGAAGAATGTAAAGCTTTAAAAAAACCTTTTTTAAAAGTGTAAAACATCCCCGCTCTAAACAGATAAATCATATTTATGTTCATCTCTTTCTATCACTTAATAAGCAAACAAGTAATCAAATAAAAGCAAAATTATGACCACGTTTTAAATTATTATTTTTTAAAAAAATATCACTCTCATTCCAGCACTTGTGTTACATTCATTTCTTTTCAATTTCTCCTCCCAATTCTTTTTTTAATCAGCAAAACTACTAAACAAAAACAATTCACAAATATAACTCGGCCGAGGCCCGTTAAACAAAAGATCACGGGAGCTGCCTGCACGGCCTCCCCCTTGCTCAGTGGGCGAAAAAAGGGCTCGCAGGGTTAGGCAGACAGTCAGATGGAGGGATGGAGAGGAAAGAGAACGGAGGCCGGCTCTGATTGGTCAATCGTCTTGCTACTCCACGGCATCGTGCCATTCCATTGGATCCTACCCCGCGGCCTTATCATTCCATCTCTTCGGTGCTCCCATTTCGTCACGCTGCCGCCGCTGCTGCTGCTGCTCTCGTTTTTCCTTACACCAATTTTTTGTGTCACTCCGCTCTGAAAAATAGTTCCTATTCCTCCACCTCTCGTCATGGCTCCTCCCAGTTCCACCCACTCCAAGGAAACTCCTCCCACCCTACCTTTTCATCGATCTGTTTTCGACGAGTGCAATTGTTTCCACAGACGAGTAAGAATAATAAAGAAATACATGAAAAGGTATACATCTTAATTTGGTCAAAGAAAGTTATGGCATGAAAAATAATGCTAAGTGTATAGCAAAGCAATGCTGACTATAGTATAGCAGAAAATTCCAAAATTTGTATTCATGCGCATGCACTCTTGCTTTGACCAACTCAGAACTTTAAAAAAAACCCTGTTCAATGTCTCCAGAATTTTTTTATCAGGCAGAAGGAAGGAAGGAGAATATTTGTAGCTCAGGGTTGAAATGAATGGGGTGATCGGTGATCTCTGAGCATTTTTATTTTCTTGCAGACATTTCATTACCCAAACTAGATAACATCATCTTAGCACTGCTAGCATTGATGATGTTACCTAGCTTGGGTAATGAAACGTCTGCAAGAAAGCAATCAAGGATCCCTCAAACCAACCCCTGTTGTCACGTGACGTATAGCAACATTTTCCCCTTTCAATAAACGGGTGGTGTGGGTGTCCAGTGTGTGATGCATCTGGCCACAGGCCCTGAGTAGGACAAAACATGGAACAAGGGGAAATGAAAAAAACGCTTGTCTTCACTTTGGGAAAACCTAGTTTCGTGAAATGTTATACATATGTTAAAATAAAAACCTCATAAGCAGAGACAGCAGATATTCAAATTAAGGTAAACCAGGTCAATAGTCTAGAGCTTTTTCAAAGGAAAAAAACCCCTTTGTCTTGTGTCATTGAGGTCACATGGACACACACCCATCAAGGGGTCAAATTTGTCCTTGTTTAGTTTTATTTATTTATGCAGCTTACCTACCATCACAATAGTCTTCACAGCCTCTAAGATTAAGGATTGTCAGTTTATGGAATTCCTTGCTACAAGGTAAAAAAGATTGTATTTTTTTAACCAGACAAAATCACAGAGAAGAAAGGATTACGGTAATGGTGAGAAAGCAAATAAAACCTGTGTTTAGAGACTGCTCAGCTTTCAAAGTAAAATTCTGTGGACCGGCCACCAAGGGATGATGGAGAACTTCAGTGCAATGTAGAGGATTTGCCTGGCAGTTTTTAAAAATAAAGACTTTTCCAAAAATAAAGGCTTTGAGCCTTTGCTCTGATTCATCATAGATCTTCTTATGCCTTCTTAACGAAAGAGAACATCCATTGTTAGACACAGACTACTTTTTAGGAACAAGGTGCTAGGATTAAGCAGTAGAACAGTGTTTCTGAAGCTCGGCAACTTCAAGAAATGTGGGCTTCAACCCCAGAATTCCCAGCAGCCAGGCTGGCTAGGGAATTCTGGGAGTTGAAGTCCATACATCTTAAAGTTGCTGAGCTTGAGAAACATTGCTTTATATTCTCTACTTTGAAATCCCCTTTCACTCTCCCCTCTCCCAAACAGTATTGGGTATTGTATTCGGCCTACATGGGGGAATGTACCATGCTGGCTGGGGAATTCTGGGAGTTGAAGTCCATGAATGTTAAAGTTGCCAAGGTTGAGAAACATTGCAATAGGGCAGGGGTGTCAAACTCAGTTTAGATCCGTAGGGCCGCTCTGGAAACAGCAAAGGACTGGCCTGCGGTGCCTCTGCCAGCGAAAACGGAGGTCCGTTTTTGCTGGCAAAGGGTTGCAGGAGGCCTCGCAGCAGAAAATGGAGCTTGCGAGGGCTGCGTGCGGCCATCCCGAGCTCTGTTTTTGCGGGCAGAGGATTGCAGGAGGCCGTCCCAGCTGAAAACAGAGCTTTGGAGCCCGTTTTTGCTGGCAGAGCGCTCGGGCCACCACAGGTGCCCCTGACACGAGTGCATCGATGGGTTGCTCCCGGGTCAGCCTGGTTCTAAGAACCAGTAGCGCCGGCAGTGGGAGGCTCCACCCACCCGCCCGGGGTGCTTCTGCGCATGCGCAGAAGAGTCGTGCACACGCGCAAACCGGTAGTAAAGGGTTTTAGAACCCACTACTGCACAAGTGACGTCGAGCTGGCCACACCCACCCCGGCCACACCCACTCCAGAATTCCCCAGCCAGCATGGTACGGAGTCTTCCACCAAGATATAAACCGCGATTCACACACCATCATAGATGGAGTCACATAACATGCTAAGCCAATACCAAATACACCCCATTATGACTTGGTGCAATATATGAATGGGCATTGTCTAGGTAGGACTGGGGTAGGGAACTATGACCCTTTTATGACCTGTGAACTTCAACTCCCAGAATTCCTGAGCCAGCATGGCTCAGGAATTCTGGGAGTTGAAGTCCAAAAGTCATAAAGGCTTCCTTGTTCCCCACTGCTGGTCTGGGAGCTTTTGAATGGGAATGTATGATTCCGTAGAAAGAGCAATTGCATACCAGGGGTGTCAAACTCGCAGTGTCACGTGACGTATCACAACGTTAAATGGAGTGGGGGTGGCCAGCGCGTGACACATCTGGGCCGCAGGTCGCGAGTTTGACACCCCAGCATAGACAATCAGTACGTGTTTTCCTGTGCAGTATTTTAGTAGGCGGTCCACTCAATAATAATCAAATCTTTAAATTGGCAGGTTGATTGCTTGGGGGAGTGGGAAAATATTTGCTTATTGTTCTTTTAAAAATATCCTAACATCTGCCAACCCACCTCATAGGGTGGGGAAAACTGGAGGAGGAGGAAGGATTAGGTATGTTCATGGCCTTGAGTTATTTATAAAAAATAATAAGATGGGGTAAAATAAAAATAAACACAATTGATTCCTGATGATCTATGGACATGCATCTGGGCGGTTTGTTTGCAACAGCGTGGAAGAGCTTTGCCAGCATTTTCCTACAGAATGTTTTTTGCAATTTTACAGCCGAGCCCTCAGCTTTGGCATCCTCCTTTCCAACAATGAACAACGTCCAATTCTGCTTAGAATCAGATCTCAGACAAGGACCCTATCAGATGGCTAAAGCCCACTTCTTAAGATCAGTCAATTCCTCAAAGTTAAGATTGTTTTATATTTTTGATGGGGAAGGGACAGATGCTGTGGGCTGCATATTTGCTGGATCACTAATGTGTTTTGCATGGGATTTTAATTGAATTGGACAGCTGTGCGAGGAGGTTTTCTGTTATAAAAAAAGGTAAGTGAGTTGGGGTGGAAATGGGAAGATGTGCTCTAGACATTGGGCAGTGCTTATGTGGAATAATGTGTTCATATGACATGGCAGGTCCCCCAATAAAATCAAATTGTGGCATAACATGATGCTGGCATTCACATAACATCTTTAAAATAATGGCTGGGTTCCTACAACCTATTCATTCAGAAACTAGCAACCCGTTTATACCAAAATGTTGAGGAAAACCAGTCATTCTCTTAGGTTAGAGCTCGGATGTGAAACTCGCCACGTCACATTGCTGTCACGTGACATTTCGCGACATTTTCCCCATTCACGGAGCTGGAGTGGCTGTGGCTTGCGCATGACGCATCTGGCCCGCGGGCCGCCAGTTTGACAGCCCTGGGTTAGAGGAACAAACATAATTGGGATGGTTCTTAACATTACTGGAACCCTACAAAACCAATAGGGACAGTCATTTGGCCACTGCCTTCCTCTCTCTTTCGCACTCAGAGAATTGAGCGTAGTGGCTGTAATTCCTTGACTCTTTGCAGGTAGTCCTTGACTTATGACCACAATTGGGATCAGAATTTCTGTTGCTAAGCAAGGTGGTTGTTTAGGCGAGTTGTGCCCAATTTTATGATCTTTCCTGCCAAGGTTCTTAAGTGAATCACTGCAGTTGTTAAGTGAATCATGCGGTCATTAAGCAAATGCAGCTCCCCCCCATTGACTTTGCTTGTCGGAAGCTGCCTGGGGAGATCACAAATGTGACCCCATGACTGTTGTAAAATACATGCCAGTTGCCAAGCATCCGAATTTTTGATCACCTGAGTGTGGGGCGGCTGCAACAGTCCATAAAGTGCAAGGGCCGATTGTAAAGTCACTTTTTTCAGCACCCTAGTAACTTCGAACGGTCACAAAACAAAATGTTATTTTTATTTATTTTATTTGTCAAACATGTACAGGATAGTAGTTGTTTGTATAAACATAAGTAAAAAGTAAGTAAGTAAAAAGTATATTTTCAAAAGTAAAATGAATGCAAGTTGAGGACTACCTGTACAAAATTATGAAAACTACGTGGCTATTGGATCTCATTGCAAAAAAAAACAAACCCATCCCAAGACTACCAAAAGGGGCAGCAGAATGCTTTTGGGGCGGGGGGGGGAAGAGGAGAGAAAGTGTCCTTAATCTCTCTACTCCTATCTGAAGTTTGCCTGGAGTTTTGCAGGCAAGACCTACTGGTCCTAGTGGCAATATCCATTCAAATCCTTCATTCTTCTTTTCCACTTTCCCCGGAAATATTTGAGCGCGCGGAGTTTTATTGTCTGTCGGTCGGTTGTTAAGTAAAAGAAAAAGAAAATCCCCACTGGGGAAGAATTCAGTTTCCCATTCTTTTCCCAACTACTTGGGAGCTCCGAAAAGAACCCTGTGGGCAAAATCAGCCGTGTTCCTCCCTCCTTCACTCCCCCCCCACCTCTTTTTTGGGGGCTTGTGCAGCTGGTAGTGATGGTGGCTGCTGCGGCGGAAGGATACGCCGGAGAAGGAGGGGGAAGGTCTTGATGCGAGTGTCTCTCTCTGTGTGCGTGTGTGTGTGCGTGTGTGCATGTGTGTGTGGATGTGTGGAAGCAAAGGAGGAGGAGAAGGCGGCGAAGGAGAAGGGGGCGCCCGTCCGCTGCCCCAGCGAGCAAGGGGGTTGAAAAACGCAAAGAGAAAGAAGCTCAGCTATCATGAGCCAGCGAAGCAAGCGCTAAGTGGGGTCCGCGGCCGGAGGATCGGAAGCACTTTTATCTTCCAAGCGCGGATGGAACGTTGAAGAGGCCACATCAAAAGCTCCTGGCGGGGGGCAAAACACCCGATCGAACGTTGGGACAAACATTCGATCGAACGTCGGCGCGGCCGAACTCACAGCCCGAGGGGCACAGACAGACTGAACCTTCGGGGGAAGCGCCTTTCTCCGTCCTCTCTAATTTATTTTCCCACTCTCGCTTTTTTTTCCTTCTCCTTTCTTTTTCTTTTTTCTTTTTTTTTAAAAAAGCCTCCCTCCCTCGTTTTTACTACATTGTAAGCCATTTCCGTTTGCTTGGACATTGTTAAAGCTGCCTCCACCGTCTCCGTCGCCGCCGGGAGAACAATAGGAAGGCAGGAGGGGCGACCGGGGCGCCCACCCCGGCTGCGCCCCGGGAATCTTCAGCCATACTTGTGGATGTAACCCTCCCCCACCACAAAGCTGAGCAGGTAAGCCCGAGGAAAGGGGGGGTGGGTTAAGCAACTAGGGGAGGGCCTCTGCTTTTAATTTGGGGGGTTCGTTTGTGACTCCTCCCCCTCCACGGAACTATTTTATTTTTCGGAGGGGGCAGAGTTGACTTAAGTCTGAGTCTTTCTTCTCTTTCTTGCGGGTCTATAGATTTAAGTTTGCTACTTTCCTCGGCTCCGTCCCTTACTTAGTAATTACTGTTACTCTCTCTCTCTCTGTATGTTTGTTATTATTTAGGTGTATTTTTTTCCTATTCTTCCCTCACACGCACACTTGTCCTTTCTTCCCCCCCCCCGGAAGTGGCATTAAACTTCATGGGGCGGGAAGTTAGCTGAAGCAAAAGGGGGGGGTCTTAACTCCTTTTGAGGGGGGGGGAAGCAACAAGCTTTTTACTCTATTAAGATTTCCTTTAGACCTGCAGGGGAGTTCAGCTTTTGGGTGGGGGAGTAATAACCTAAAGCAGAAGGGGGCTGACTTTCCCCCATTTTCTTGCCTGTGAAGTTTTATTGTCCTTAAAGAAAGAAATACTGGGAAGTGATGTCTTAATTTCGCGGCAAAGAATACAAATGCTTCTTTTCAGTTGTAGTAGTTTGTTCATTTTAATGAAAGGATCCAGAATTCACTCATAGCAGATACACACATACAGAAGAGTTCCCCCCCACACACACCCCCTCCCTCTTGCCTATGGGAAGTTTTATTATACTTTTTCCAGCACCAAAACTTGGTGTGTCGGCTATTATTATTTAGTGTGCAATTATCAAACGGTATGGATTCCAGCGGACAGAGTGATTGTATTCCTGATTGTCCCACTTTTGCAAGACACCCTTTCTAAAAAGTTTTTAATGTTCTTTCTTCACACACTCACTCTGGAGTGAAAAGCACACACCAGTTTGATGTCCCTGATTACAATATCGTCTCCCTTTTAAATCCCAGTTTGCCAATTCTTTCTCTTTCATCCCACAGACGGCCACCCTAATTTATATTTTACCAGTATACGACCCTCCCTTTCTTAAAAACAAAACCAAACCCCAGCACACGCTAATGAAAGTGACAAACTTTTAAAATGGGAACATCACGTTGATGTCACTGCTTGACTGGATTATTCTTCTCCAGCTTCCATTTACAAATTCCCTCTCCCCCACCGAACAAACCTCCATTCTTTTTGTAACTCTTAATATTTCTACAGCAGGTTTGGTGTACCAAATCCAAAGTATGCCACCCTCCTCTCCACAATTATTAGATGATCTGCACAAAGGAAACTGGGAAAATACAAGGTTTAGGCCATGGATGAAATTAAGCAAAGCCTGGGATTAAATGCCTACTTTAATTATTTATTTCAGCTTTTTGACTTTATTTAAGAAAGAGGTATGGTTCACACACATACCCTTCCCTCTTTTCCCTTCAGCAATTTCCTTGGGAAGTTTGTATGGCAGCAATCTAGGCCTACTTTTAGAATATCCCAGAATTTAAGTGCAACCACTAGATTTTTGGAACTCTGGGGAGAATTCTTTCTGAGAACTTAGTCTGTACGCAAAACTATTTCTTCTGACTTCGGTGTCCATGTGTATAAAACAATTGTCTCTGGTTTAAATATTTGTTGTTGCTGTTTGCCAATCGAATGGGCACAAACCTCTGCTTTTTTAGTTTTCGGGAAAGATGACAAATAGCCGCAAAGTTCTTGTGTAATTTGAAATAATGCTTCAAATTCTGAGTGAAACTGTTCCCCAGACCTTAAATAAAACAGGTCATTGTTTATGCTGAGTTGTACGTGGATCTTTTACTTATCTGTCTAGATAATGTTTTCTCCAATCACTTGTTCCTGTACGTATATATTACATGTCTAAAATCTATAGGTTTATCTGTGTGAAACCATTCTGTGTACCTGTGTAGTATTCTCAAAACAACACAATATATTAATGACTCTGCTAATTGGCTGCTTTATTGTGAGCAAGTTGTTGATGGCTGTAAAATAAGTTAGGCCTCAATTGCTGAAAGAAAAGGGAGACCCCCAAGCTGGTCCTCAGATATAGCATTTATCGTCCAGTAATATGGGTGCTGCTGCTGCATTTGAGGAGGGGGGTGAGGCCCCAGATGGCAGCTGCTTGCATATAAGAGATTCCTTGTCTGCTGCATTAAACCAAACTAGAAAGGGAAAAAAACCTAATGTGAATTCCCTCCCCCCTTCCACCAGTAATTTAAAAAGAAATTCTAAAAAGCTCTGTGCTGGAAGTAGATGTCGGGAACCTTTGAGAGCCTTTGAGCGTATTACAAACTTTTCTTTTTTAATGCACAGGCAAGACCTCCCCCTCATACACAGGCACACACTTTGCTTTGTGTTAGATTTGTTTTCCCCTGGCTCTCCACCTTCCCCCCTCCCTCCGCCTTTTGATCTGTTTGTGACTGCATTAAGTTGCCTAAAGATGGAACACTTAGAAAGCAGAAGAGTTCTAGCAAATATCCATAAAGCTGCCTGGAGTTTGTTTAATTTTTTTTCTTTAAAAGTATGGTAATAGGGGAGGGGAGGGGAGAGGAGGAGGAGGAGGGGCCTGGGGGATGGGGGGAGGGTCCGGGGGAGCTGGCTTGGAGTCTTTGTCCTGAAGGGGGGGAAAAGTGTTCCGCTTCTAGTGAAAGGAACCCCAAATGAGTCCGGTTGAAGGGCAGTGGGGAGGAAGGGGAACCACTTGGAATGGGGGGGGAGCAGGTTGGGGGACGCCCATCAGCTGGGGGACAGCCACTTTCTCCGGCGGGGGCAGGGAAGGGAGAGATTTGAAGAAATATTTTTGGGGAGGGGAAAACTCAACGCCACCGCGTTTCCTGCCTGAAGTCCAGCCGCCTTCAATTTGCCCTTGTGTTCTTGTGTGGATCTTTGCCAGCGGAAAGCAGAGAGAGCACCAGCCAATTCGCAGAGGGCTGAACCCCGGGCTCTCCTAGAATATCCGAGTCTGGAGTGAGACCGGGTTCATCGGCCGGATCCAGGCGATTGCTCATGCCGAGAGCACGTGTCTGGGATTCTGCCGTGCCTCGGCTTAAGACTGGCAAATGCCCTCAGCGGAGGAGGGCTGAAATGCAGTTTAAGGGAGTGCTTTTTCCATCTCCCCTCACAATATATGTGAATGGAGCAGGGGGAGATTTATGTTTGTAAAAAAAATAACACTTGATGAAGAGGGAGATTGGTAGGGTACCAATGCTTTGTACCACCCTTCTCTGCTCCTCACCCCAAAGTGAGAAATTCTAGGGATACCCCACATCTTTGGGGTTATTTTTATTTCATTGCCACCATTCCTCCCGTGTAGCAATCTGCTTTTTCCAGATTATCTTCATGAGGTAGGCTGAATTGAGAGGGAGAGACACAGGCCCGGTGAGTTTTCCACAGTGAGTTGAATCCAGGTCTTCGGGAGTGCAATCTGGCCTTCTGGGCGAATGATCAAAAGTTTTGTTTTCCACCTTCGAATTTAGCCCTTATTACAAGGAGTTTCTGGAAACAGGCTTAACAACTTTCAGATAAAAAGTAATTGCCAGATAGTTTGCTGAAATTAAAGGCTCTATTGCACCATTACTCAATTGCCTTCACTAAGTTCATAGAGAAAGTGAGTGGGTGTGAGTCTTTTTCCCTTCTAAATTATAGACTAAACTGGATTTGCTGCACAGTCTTGTAACCTCATAGTATTCAGTGGGCCTCTCTGCCCATTACATGGCGTAGCCTAAAAAGTCTGGATTACAATCCTAATTGTGCTTTGTGTCTCAAGTAGACATATCTAGGATTCTGGAGTTTCTACCCACCCATTCAAGCAACACACATCTATCTATCTATCTATCTATCTATCTATCTATCTATCTATCTATCTATCTATCTATCTATCTATCTATCTATCTATCTATCTATCTATCATCTATCTGTAAAGGTAAAGATTGCTATTCCCAATGTGTCTGTTACATAAGATCAACTATATAAGGCATAGTTAGAGTACTTAGAGTTTTTGATTTACAAGGGGCAATGGGGCCTGGGGGCATGCAGAAAAGGAAGAGAACCAGTAAAGGAATCTCAGGAAAACAGAGCCATTAAATTTGTGGAGTTGTCAACCCATGATTAGCATGTATTGTAGGAAGTGTGTTCTGGCAATTTGGGGCAAACCCCACTTGTGCATTTCTATAGGGGGGGAGTCTCCCACTTTCATCCAGCAGAATTAGGAGCATTGAGCAGGAGAGTTGATCGATCTAATGATGAAGGCGCCAGGCTGGAAACTAGGAGACTGAGTTCTAGTCCTGCCTTAAGCATGAAATCTGACTGGGTGACTTTGGGCTAGTCCCTCTCTCTCAGCTCAACCCACTTCACAGGGTTGTTATTGTGAGGAAAATAGAAGGAGGAAGGGGTATTAGGTATGTTAGCCGCCTTGTGTTATTTATAAAAATAATAAGGGAAGGATATCAATAAATAATTGGGTGTATCTTTCCTTCTAAGTCTGTGATTCCATGTGAGCGTAAGTGCCCAAGTATCTTTCTGTTCACAGGCCTCAAAGAAATTAAGGATTCTAGTATTTGTTTTGTGCCCTGACATGTCTCATTTGGGATCAAAGGCCTGTGTGGAAATTAAATCCCCCTTTCATGCTTAAGAAGTACTAAAATCTTTCATTTGTCCTCTTGTCTAATTTGAACTCTTTTCTTTTCTTTTTTATAATGAATGGCTTGAACCATATCTTGTGGCAGAGAGTTATACATCCTTTTGTTTGTTCTTGTCGTTGGTGGGTGACAATAAGCTCTAAAGTCTTATGAGGGGTTTTTAAATAAAATATTATTTATGGTAATAATTCTGTGTTGCAATTCCTGAGCCTTGAAGTTTCTCTGATCTGTAGCTTTTACCAACAAGCGAGATTAAATGTGAGGACACCTCACATCACAGCGTGAAGTAATTCCCCCCCCCCCCTGAAGACTACAAATTTAAAGCCGTTATCTGGCTGCTTTCCTAGGCTGCATCCCCATTGATTGGATTCACACAACCAGGACAATAACCCCCCCCCCCCATCAATATTTTACAGCAGCCTTTCCTTGTTGACTGAGGATTGTGGACATTGTTGTTGCATCTGGAGACAAAAAAAGTTCTGCGCTTAAAAGGGTTGCTTAAAACTGGGCCAGGTTTACTCTGCAGTAGATCCCACCGAGTTTACTCACAAGTACAATAAACTATCTGTGTTCTCATGGTGCGAGTCTACAGCTAGGCTCTTACAATCCATCAAGTAATTTGGGTCTTTATTTTGTAATTCTTGCGCTGAGCAGGGGGCTGGATTTGATGACCTCTGTGGCCTCTTTCAAGCCAAGGAGCTGTTAGTAATTATTGTTTATTTTACATATTTGCATGCCACCCACTCCCAAATGATTCTGGGCAGCTTGCAAAAAGACAGACGTTAAAAACCACACAGTCAGCAGCATGGGGCAGGCAAAATTAACAAAGGTTCCCTGCCCCAAGGACACTACAGTCTATTTTTTTAGAGTTTTATTTTTTTATGTGGAGAGGATGAGGCTGGGAAGGATTGAAAGTGATGTGATGATCAAATGAAGCCCTTGATTAGAGAAAATTGTTCCTCATCAACACAACTAGCTCCTCCACAGATAAAGCAGAGTCTCTGTGTGCAAAAGATGGAATTTTTGTGTTCACTGTTAACCTGAATTTTGGCACATAAGGCATGCCAATTTTTTTTTGCATTTCTGCTCAAATGTTCAGGCGGATCAACAGAGCTTATTCTCAGGTTAGTGTAAGATTGCAGTGTGATTGCCCTGTGGGGGTTGGCTCACACACTGATTTTTAGTTTTTAGAGACAGTATTCAAAATTCAGATTTTAAGTATTTCCTACTGTGTCTTTTAAGGGTGCAGGAAATGAAACCCTTGCTTTTTTATTTGCAAGAACAACAACTCCTCTAGTCCGGATAAAAAGAAAAAAAGAAAAAAAGAGAGGGGGGATTGTGATTGATGGATTTGTAAATAGACGCAGTATTAGTATTAACTGCAGAATTACTTTGGGAACCTTAAAATCAAAGGTCAGCAACTTTTCCAAGTGTTTAGATCGGTAACTGGAGCAACAGGTGATCTGGAGTAGAAAAGGCCATAACCTTTAGATTTCTGCTGTCTCCCAGTTCCTGCATTTATTTGTGATTTAAAAAAATTTTTTTAATTGGTTTTGAAGTGGCCCCAGTCAAGAAATTGGCACTTAAAGATACTGTGCGTGCGCACGCGTGCCCGTGTGTGCAAGAGAGAAAGAGTTTTAATTACTCACTTGTTGCTTGCTAGAGAATTTTTGCCCTGAAGGATTTATAATTCTGAGAAATAGTTGCATGTTGTATTTAGTATTGAATAACATGAGCTTATTTTGAAGTGCTTCCATTCCATTTAAAAAAAATAATCTCTCTCTTCTCCACTCCTATCCTGCTTCCTTTCTCCTCCGTATCGCCCCCTCCCTCCCTCCCTCCCTCCCCGCGTCCTTTTTCTAAAAAAGACAGACACCATTTCAATCGGTGGGAATATGAACCAGCAACAAAGAATGGCTGCAGCAGGAACCGACAAGGAATTAAGCGATCTCCTAGATTTCAGTATGGTAAGTGAGACGCTGGGGGCGATGGAGGCTCCGTAGATTCCCTGAATTTGGGGTCGTTTTGTGTGTGTGTGTGTGTGTGTGTGGGGAGAGATGTCTAAAAGAGCAGCAGCTCCATTTTGTACCGGCATGCTCTGGGCTGCAAGGGGAGGGGTTGGAGGATACCCCTGGCAGAAGGGAGGGGGGGTTAACTGGGAGTCGCAAACTACAAGCTTCAACTTGTTTGTTCTCTGTACTTAAGAGTGTCAAGGGGGACCAGTAATTGCATAGTCTCCTTGTTGTGAAGGCTTAAGGAAGTACAGTAGTTGGCCTGATGGGAAGAAAACAAAGCAGGTAATCAGTCGGATGTCTTCTTCTACCCTTTAAAATCCCCCCCCCAACAGATAAAAATGCAAGGTTCTCCTAACTCTGCAAAATGCTACCATTAATCCTGGTTTCGTCTTCAGCCCGCCCCTCTCTCCGTCTGTTTTCTGGCCAAGCACAGAATTTTAATATGTGTTTATTGTACTGGGAAAGAAGTCCTACTGGCCGAATTTCTTGCAAACGGTCTGAAATGGACAGGGAAAGTAGCATTGGCTTGTTGAGTAGGTACGCTTGCTGAAGCAGGAATTTAGAGGGACATGTCAAATAACAGGCAAAGCTCAGAAATGGGTGCTGTTCGAGGGTCCCCTCCTGCCCCAATACTTTTTAATTCTTCCAGAGGCGGTATTAATTGATTGGGTTGGCTTCTCTGTTGCTTCTTTCTATACCTGTATTAACCCCAAATGTCCCAGACTAAGGGCCAAGGACCTGAGAAAATATCGAGGGTACTTTCTTTGTCCTGGATCCGTGTTTTTCAAAACGTGGCACATTTAAGATCTGTGGACTTCAACTCCCAGAATTCCCCAGCCAGCTATGCTGGGAGTTGAAGTCCACACATCTTCTCCAGCCAGAATTCTGGGAGTTGAAGTCCCACACATCTTAGAGTTGAAGTTTAATGAACAGTGCATTAGATCCTCAAGGCCATTGGCTCAATATTTTACTGGATGTTTCACCAGTGCCTCCCAGTAGGTCCACCATCTCTTCTTTCCCTTTCTTCTCAATACTTTTTTCAGCCTTCACTGACAGGAGTAGATGCAGTTGGAAAACTGTCATTCAAATTGTACTTCAAAGGGTGGGAGACCTTGGCTTTTTAAGATAAGAGCCTTTTTAAGATAAGAGGCTCTTTAGAAGGAAGCTGGCAGAGACTCTCCACACCGTGGAGGGAGATAAAGAGATAACTGCAGAGCAAAGGATGACTAGGGACGATCCTTGCTGGATCCTTGCTCTTTTCGTGGCTTGCTTCTGGCTTGTTCAAATGGGGAACATCCTGGTTCTTCAGCAGTGTCCCTTCTGCCCACGTTATGTGGTTTGTTCCCCAATATTCTGTGGCCCATGGGAAGAGCAGTGGGCAGATTGTGTATCTTCTGTTCTGGTTAGTTCCCTTTGCTCTGTTAATGATTGGTTAGTATTTTCTCCTGGTCATGAATGTTTGGGGGCGTCATGCAGTGATCATCGAGGGTTGCTGGAAAGGCTATTTCCCCCCCCCCACTTGTTCCACATTGGCAGGAAAACTTTTCTGCTTAAAAGGAGCTACCATCTTCTTTGTGGTCTGTTCTCTTCCCCCAGGTTTCTCTTCCTCTATTTTTTAATTTATTTTTTTATATCCTGCCTTTATTATTTTTATAAATAACTCAAGGCAATGAACATATTCAACACACCTTCCTCCTCCTATTTTTCCCACAACAACAACAACCCTGTGAGGTTGATTGGGCTGAGAGAGTATGACCCAGCCAGCTTTCATACCTAAGGCAGGATCAGAACTCACAGTCTCTAGATAAAGATGGCTTTGATGGCTAAGGTGGGACTTGAACTCACAGTCTCCTGCTTTCTAATCTGGTGCCTTAACCACTAGACCAAACTGTCACCCGAATTCTTAACTCTTTGCAAATCCGTTTCATGGGAGTACACATTTGCAAGGTCTTTTGAATTAACTATGCATTTCCTACATTAAGATAGACCCAATGTGGTGCTGAAGTTAAAAGCTAGAAGCAGTGAGATCTAATCTTGCCTTAGGCACAGCTGGGAGATCTGGTGCCAGCCAGATCTCTCTCAACCCTAGGAATCAGGCAGTGGCCAACCACGTCTGAAATCTTGCCAGAAGACCATAAGAACTTGTCCATGTAGTCACCAGGAATCAAGACTGCTTCGAAGATATAGGTTGTCCTTGATTTACAACTGTTCGTTTAGTGACCGCTCAAAGTTACAATGGCACTGAAAAAAGTGACATGACCATTTTTCACACTTACGACCATTGCAGCATCCCCATGGTCACGTGATCAAGATTCAGATGCTTAGCAACTGGCTCATATTTAAGACTGTTGCAGTGTCCCGGGGTCATACGATCCCCTTTTGCGATCTTCTGACAAGCAAAGCCAGTGGGGAAGCTAGATTCACTTAACTGTGTTACTAACTAAACAACTGCAGTGATTCACTTAACAAATGTGAGAAAAGTCGTAAAATGGGGCAAAATCACTTAACAAATGTCTCGGTTATTAACAACAAATTTTGGGCTCAGTTGTGGTCATAAGTTGAGAACTACTGTATATACATGCAGGTAGTCCTCAACGTATGACCACAATTGAGCCCCAAAGTTCTGTTGTTAAGTGAGGCATTTGTTAAATGAGTTTTGCCCCATTTTACAACCTTTCTTGCCATCGTTGTTAAGTGAATCACTGCAGTTGTCAAATTAGTAACCCGGTTGTTAAGTGAATCTGACTTCCCCATTGATTTTGCTTGTCAGAAGGTCACAAAAGGGGATCACATGACCTTGGGACACTGCAACCGTCATAAATATGAAACAGTTGCCAAGCATCTGAATGTAAATCATGTGACCCTAGGGAATGCTGCAACGGTCATAAGTATGAACAATGAGCATAAGTCACTTTTTCCAGTGCCATTGTAACTTTGAACGGTCACTAAATGAACTGTTGTAAGTCAAGGACTACCTGTATTACACAGAACGGCCTAATTCCATGATGGCGAATCTATGGCACGTGTGCCGGAAATGGCACGCAGAGCCATCTCTCCAGGCACGCCAGCCGTGCGCGCCCATGTGTGCCGGCCACTGGTCGCGTGCACTCCAGAAACCAGAAGACCGGTGGAACTGCTCTTCCGGTTTCCGGCGCTCCCCGACGTGTGCGCCGGGAGCTGCTCTTCTGGTTTCCGGTGTTCCCCGACGTATGCGCCGGGACCTGCTCTTCCGGTTTCCGGCGCTCCCCGACGTGTGCGCCGGGAGCTGCTCTTCCGGTTTCCGGTGTTCCCCGACGTATGCGCCGGGACCTGCTCTTCCGGTTTCCGGCGCTCCCCGATGTGTGCGCCGGGAGCTGCTCTTCCGGTTTCCGGTGTTCCCCGACGTATGCGCCGGGAGCTGCTCTTCCGGTTTCCGGCATTCCCCAACGTGTGCGCCGGGAGCTGCTCTTCCGGTTTCCGGCGCTCCCCGATGTGTGCGCCGGGAGCTGCTCTTCCGGTTTCCGGTGTTCCCCGACGTATGCGCCGGGAGCTGCTCTTCCGGTTTCCGGCATTCCCCAACGTGTGCGCCGGGAGCTGCTCTTCCGGTTTCCGGCGCTCCCCGATGTGTGCGCCGGGAGCTGCTCTTCCAGTTTCCGGTGTTCCCCGACGTATGCGCCGGGACCTGCTCTTCCGGTTTCCGGCATTCCCCAACGTGTGCACCGGGAGCTGCTCTTCCGGTTTCCGGCGCTCCCCGATGTGTGCGCCGGGAGCTGCTCTTCCGGTTTCCGGCGCTCCCCGATGTGTGCGCCGGGAGCTGCTCTTCCGGTTTCCGGCGCTCCCCGATGTGTGCGCCGGGACCTGCTCTTCCGGTTTCCGGCGCTCCCCGATGTGTGCGCCGGGAGCTGCTCTTCCGGTTTCCGGCGCTCCCCGACGTGTGTGCCGGGAGCTGCTCTTCCGGTTTCCGGTGCTCCCCCATGTGCATGCGCGCGCTCCGAAAAGGTTCACCAACACTGGCCTAATTAGTGTGGTCTCTCACCATAGCTATCCTGGACTGAATACAATTTAGTGTGATCGAGCAGAGGCGATCTACCCTAAAACTAATGTGCCACAGAAAATGCCACTTGGCCTCTTAATTTTCTCCATGCAAGTATCTCAGCATCGCATATCATGGTTTGCACTGAACACAGTCACATCTCCTGCAATTTCCAGGGCTGGAAAAAGGAGTCTTGCCTGGAAGATCGGTTATCGTGGTTGGCTTGATGTATCTTTCTAGGATTTTTTTTTTTCAACTGAAAGAGCATTCAGCTGTGTGAGAGATACCTGGTTCCCTCCAGTTAGACATTGGCCATGTCTGCAGGAACTCACCTCGATTCCCACAAGGTTTTTCCAGAGCCTTGGCCAATCCCTTCTCTGGATTGAGGCTACATCTTAGAATAGGATCCGTTCTTCTTTACAAGTGGCTGGATTTTCTGACAGAGGCTTCAAAGCTGGCCTTTTGACTGGCAGAGAAGCACCTAGGACAGTGATGGCGAACCTATGGCACGGGTGCCACAGGTGGCACGCGGAGCCATATCTGCCGGCACACGAGCCGTTGCCCTAACTCAGCTCCAGTGCGCATGTGCGTGCCCGCCAGTTGATTTTTGGCTCACGTGGAGGCTCTGGGAGAGCGATTTCGGCCTCCAGGGTGGCAGGGGGGAGCGTTTTTGCCCTCCCCTAGCTCCAAGAAAGCCTCTGGAGCCTGGGAAGGGTGAAAAATGGGCCCACCGGGCCCACTGGAAGTCGGGAAATGGGGGAGTGGGGGGGTCGCGCACGTATATGCAGGAGGGTGGAACAAGTGAGGGGCTTTGAATTATGGGTGTGGGCACGCACGCACGTGCAATAGCGCGCACACCCCCTATTTCGGCACCCGAGGAAAAAAAGGTTCGCCATCACTGCCCTAGGAGGTTAGGTGGCTGGAAAAGCAGTCTGGGTGAATGATGGAGGCCCAGTGATGAATACAGACCTCATTGGAGCTGAATCAAAAGCCATAAATTGATAGCATGCAACCTAGTAAAAACTGGGAAGCCAGTAATTGGATAAACAGATATATTTAAGGAGTTGGTTTTGATAGTGTTAACCATCTTACTTGAAAGCAAGCAATAACAGATACATGATTGCTATTATAATAGCTGGCACTTGAAGACCTACTAGCTTTTAATATGTGTTATCAGTTAGATACAATTTTGTATCTGTGATTTTATAAACAGGTCTCATTTGAAACCTCCCCAATGCTGGATTGATAGATATTTTCAAGGGTAAAATAAGCGGTTGGAGTGATAAATGTGGGAGATCTTTCCACTTTTATGATTTTTTTTCTTTTGCATCGTGCAAATGTTTTTGAACTGGTCTGAGTTTAATCTGCCTTCCTTCCTTCCTTTCTCTCTTGGCCCGAAAGAGAACATTTCCCAGACAGATGGGATTAATTTTGTCATGTTCGGCAGGTCACTGCAAGTGCTGCCTGTTTTTACGGTTTTGCTATTGTTCTTAAGATTTGGCGTTTGTTATCTTACACGGCCTGTCACATTTGAGGGTGAGCAGGAAGTAGAACTCCCAAGGATCTGGTGGGGGTGGGTCTATGCAAATAAGATCTAGATGGGTATTTGGTGTTTTTTTTAAAAAAAATCCATATGTTTAGCGTTAATGTTGAAATTCGACAAAAGGTTTTTAGAAAAGCAAGATGATTTTAAAAAAAAGACTACTACTTTGAATTAAAATGGAATAGTATAGTATTTGTTAGCGCCAGTTGTTTCTAGTTTGTGCCTGACTGTTGAGTGAAGAACTCCTGTCCTCTGTTTCTATTTTTTTAAAAATAATTTTTATTAAGTTATTTTAAAATATACAAAAAGACATAATACAAAAAGAAAACATACAAAAAAGACGTACAAAAAAGAGAAAAAATATATATGTATCTATATATACATGAAAAAAGGAAAATGAAAAAAAAATTACATACGTTAAAATAGAAAATAGTAGTTATACATATATATTACAGCTTTTGCGTATCGTTATCATTTCGATATCTAATTTGTTACTTTCCTAGTTTATCATCAATCTATTTTAATTTATTTGTTCTATTCATCACCCTTATATTAAATTTGTTTATTTTGTTTGTTTATTTTCCATCCATTTGTACCAGTTATCCCAAATTTTATAATATTCTGAATCTTCTTTATCCTGTAGTTTCATTGTTAGTTTACACATTTCTGCACAGTCTAATATCTTGGTTATTAACATTGTGTTGGTAGGTATTATGTCGGTTTTCCAGTGTTCTGCATACAGGATTCTAGCTGCAGTAATTATGTGAAGTATGAGATAATGGACCGGTTTGCTTATTTTTGTTTTCATTATTCCTAATAAGAAAATTTCCGGTTTGAGTTCTATGGTTTGTTTTGTTATCTCCTCAATCCAATTTTGTATTCTTTTCCAATATTTCTTAATTTCTGAACACGTCCACCACATGTGGTAATATGTTCCATACTCTTGCTTGCACTCATTTGTCACCTAAGTGTTGGAACTGTCCTCTGTTTCTAAATAACAGTTAAGTTAAAGACCTTAGTCCACAGGTCTTCAAACTTGGCAACTTTAAGACTTGTGGACTTCAACTCCCAGAATTCTCCAGCCAGCTATGCTGGCTGGAGAATTCTGGGAGTTGAAGTCCACAAGTCTTAAAGTTGCCAAGTTTGGGGACCCCCGCCTTAGTCACTTCACTTGATAGACTATTTTTTTAAAAAAAACACAAAAAAATCTTTCCTTTGTTTTATACATGCAGAAGGTATATATTGCAGCCATCACTCCCTGAAAACACCATTCTCACTTGTTCCACACGAAAAAATGAGGGGTGTGTGTGGCATTACTATTTTATTATTTTTATTTTTATATGGTCTTTTTAGATCCTTGTAAGCCGCCTTGATGTAAGCCATGTGCGAGTAGGTGGCAATATAACTTTTCTAAATACATTGCTCATATTAATAAAGGAGAATATTTGTTGCTCAGGATTGACATTGAGGGCTCCTTGGTGCTCTCTTGAGCTTGCTTGTTTTCTGGCAGACGTTTCATTGCCCAAACTAGGTAACATCATCAGTGCACTGACGTTATCTAGTTTGGGTAATGAAACGTCTGCAGGAAAACAAACCAGCTCAGAGAGCACCAAGGACCCCTCACTGCTCATATTCCACGTTCCTTTTTTCCCCTCAAGTTTTTTATTTTTATTTTTTATAAAAATGTCAATGTGTGAACGGTGTGGCACCTGGGCGCCGTACATCCCAATACAAATGAAATTAATCAGATTAAACCTAATTATTACATTCAATCAGCAATGTATTTCTAATAGCAACACACATCCATGTTAGGTTGCAGTCTATCATTATTCAATTGTTCCACGTTTTCTCCTCCTTTTATTTTATAAAATAAAAATGTGTGCATTAATATTCCCCATATTTCGATTACTTATTCTAGCTTTTAATCATGTCACCCTTTATTACAAAACTTTTTCTTTCTTTCCTGTCGAAGTTCTAGTCGTGTCACCTGTCTAAAAAAAAAGATTTTTAAAAAAAAGAATAGAGAGAGGGAGAGGGGTAGAAGCAACTCAAAACAGCAACAACAACAACAAAGAGGGGGAAAAAAAGAAGGAATCATCCATCCATCACCTCTTGTCCACTTCATATTTCCCATTCCTTAAAATATGTGGAAATATCTTTCCACAAAAGAAAGCCTTCCATTTTTTGAGAAGCAGAAAGGGAGAAAGGATCAGAGGAGGCATTATCTATGGCAGGGGTCTCCAACCTTGGCAACTTTAAGACTTGTGGACTTCAAGTCCCAGAATTCCTCAGCCAGCTTTGTTGGCTGAGGAACTCTGGGAGTTGAAGTCCACAAGTCTTAAAGTTGCCAAGGTGATCTATGGGACCAACAGAAGAGATTATTTGTGGCTTAGGGTTAAAATGAGGAGTCCTTCATGTTCTCTGAGCTTAGTTGTTTTCTTACAGGCGTTTCATTACCCAACTAGGTAACGTCTTCAGTGCTACTGATGTTACTTAGCTGGGCAATGAAACGACTGCTAAAAAAACAACCAAGCTCAGAGATTACCAAGGACTCCACATTTTCTGTGATGCCTTGCTAGACCTGGGCAGGAATGCCTCTTTAAGAGAGGGCCTGACAACTTGCATTTCACTGGTAATACTCCCAACTGAAATTTTGAAAAATGCTTTGCAGCCTAATTTGAATAGATCACAGGTAGTCCTCAACTTATAACCATTTGTTTAGCAACGGTTCAAAGTGTCAACAGCACTGAAAAAAGCGATTTACCGTATATTCCGGTGTATAAGGCGACTGGGCGTATAAGACGACCCCCAACTTTTCCAATTAAAATATAGAATTTGGGATATACTCTCCGTATAAGACTACCCTTCCTACCATCTTTCTTTTTCTTTCTGTCTTTCTTCATTCCTAACTTCTTTCTTTCTTTCTTTCTTTTTCTTTCTTCTTTCTTTCTTTGTTCTTTTTCTTCTTTCTTTCTTTTTTCCCTCTCACTTTTTTCTCTTCCTTCCTTCCTCCCACCCTCACTTTTTTCTCTTCCTTCCTCCCACCCTCCCATCTAACATTCCTCTCCTTCCTCCCTCCCTCCCTCCCTCTTCTTTCTTTCTTTCTTTCTTTCTTTCTTTCTTTCTTTCTTTCTTTCTTTCTTTCTTTCTTTCTTTCTTTCTTTCTTTCTTTCTTTCTTTCTTTCTTTCTTTCTTTCTTTCTTTCTTTCTTTCTTTCTTTCTTTCTTTCTTTCTTTCTTTCTTTCTTTCTTTCTTTCTTTCTTTCTTTCTTTCTTTCTTTCTTTCTTTCTTTCTTTCTTTCTTTCTTTCTTTCTTTCTTTCTTTCTTTCTTTCTTTCTCCCTGCAGGAGGAAGAAGGAGCCTCTGTTGCCGTCTCCCGCGGGGCTCCAGCCACCCGGCTGAGTCCTTGACCGCGCCGCCGCCAGGGTTAATGCACATGGGAGGGAAGGAGAGCGCGCGCTGCCGCCGCCACTATTGCTGCTCCAGCGTGTTCTTCGCGCAAGGCGCAGCATGTGCGAAGTTTCCCCGGTCGCTGTGGCTGCACCGGGGAGCCCGCGTCCTTGTCAACGATGGAGATGCTGCGCACGCAGGAGAGGCTGCGGAGCAGAGGAGCCTGGCGAGCAAGGCGAGTGGCGGTATCGGCGGCAGGCTCCTGCCCGTGTCTCCCGCCCGCCTGCCCGCCTCTTGCCTTAGCATTTAAAAGAATGAGAAGCGGGCAGGCGGGAGACACAGGCAGGAGCCTGCCGCCGATGCCGCCACTCGCCTTGCTCGCCAGGCGCCTCTGTTCCGCGGCCCCTCCTGCGCGCGCAGCATCTCCATCGTTGACAAGGACGCGGGCTCCCCGGTGCAGCCATAGCGACCGGGGAGACTTTGCACATGCTGCGCCTACGTACCCGGCGTATAAGACGACCCCCAACTTTTGAGAAGATTTTCAAGGGGTAAAAAGTCGTCTTATACGCCAGAATATACGGTACACACTTAGTAACCAGTACAGCATCCCTACGGTCATGTGATCAGAATTTATCAACCAGCACGTATTTATAACAGTTGCAGTGCCCCAGGGTCATGTGATTACCATTTGCGACCTTCCCAGCTGACTTCTGACAATCAATGAGGGAAGCCAAAGTCACTTAATGACCAGGTGATTTACTTAACAACTGCAGTGAGTCACTTAACAACAGTAGCAAAAAAAGATCGTAAAATTCGGTGCAACTCCCAACAACCGCCTTGCTTAGCGTTGGAAATTCTAGTCCCAATTGTAAGCGTACGTTGAGGACTAGCAATAAGCATTTTTAATTGGAACCAGTTGATTGAACAACTGTAGTCTTATTCTGAGTTTGTCTTTAGCAGTTGACTGGATCAGAGTTAACCCCCAGAGTTGCTAGTTTAATATCAGGAGGTAAAAAACATGCAGTCTTCAAAATTATAATTATAGCATATGAAGAAAAATTGCAGGAATTTGGTTTGTCTAGTTCAGGGGTCAGCAACCCGCGGCTCTGGAGCCGCATGTGGCTCTTTCATCCCTCTGCTGCGGCTCCCTGTCGCTCAAAATATGCGTCACAATTGCCAATGTGCGACACCCACCGATACGCAATTTATTAAGCTTTTTGACTCCCGGTAGGCCAACCATGGATAAATCCAAGAAAAGAAAAGTTTCAGAAGAAAACAAAATCTTTAATTCAACTATATATGCTAGTTTTGTGGCCACTCAGGAAATAATCAGGCACGAGAAGAGTTTTGTAGCTCCCAGTGTTTTCTTTTCTGTGGGAAACGGGTCCAAATGGCTCTCTGAGTGTTTAAGGTTGCCGACCCCTGGTCTAGTTTAATGAAAAGAAGGACTAAGGGTGACATAGCAGTGTTCCGATATCTGAGGAGCTGCCACAAAGAAAAGGGAGTCAAGCTATTCTCCAAAGCACCTGAGGGTAGGACAAGAAGCAATGGATGGAAACTAATCAAGGAGAGAAGCAACCTAGAACTGAGGAGAAATTTCCTGACAGAACAATTAATTGGTGGAATGATTTGCCTTCAGAAGTTGAGGGTATTCCCATCACTGGAGGTTTTTAAGAAGAGATTGGACATGCATTTATCTAAAATGGTATAGGGTCTCCTGCTTGAGCAAAGGGTTGGACTAGAAGACCTCCAAGGTCCCTTCCAACTCTGTTATTCTGTTAATTACCTTTAGTTCAGTTCCTGGCATCTCCATGTAAAAAGTGTTAGAATTGCCAAAGGCATTTTCCTCTGGCAGGATATTGACCTTTAGCTGTCTTATAGAGAAGACAGAATAATTGGGTTCACACAACGTCTTCTCCCTAACCCATTTAAACAAAAAACATGCCATTTCCAAGTTCCCATAACATATTATGTTGGAAATAAAAAAGCCATATAGGGGCTAAACGTGATATCCTGGTTTGAACATGTTGAGCCAGACTACTCACCCTCTTTCTAGTCTAGTTAAATATGTTGTGTGAATCCAGTCTGTGGTCCTTCCAGATGTTTCTGGACTGCCGCTCATGCTCTCTCTGATCATTGGGCAGATTGGCTCAAAACAGAGGAATGAAATTACAGCTGGATAGACCCAGAATGCTGAACGGAGATAAGCCAATGACCTGACTTCTCACTAGACAGTTGCCTGTGCCCATCAGGAGCATTCTTCATTCAGCCAAGACCTTGGCGTGACCCCTCAGGTTGATTGGTTTTCCCCAGTTTGAAGCCTTCCAGATGTGCTGGGTCTCTTCCTGACACATCTGGAGGATATCAGGCAGGACTGTTTGTCTATCAACTGGTTTGTGGGGACTGTTCAATTATTTATTTATTTTTATTTTATTTTATTTAGTGAAACTTATATACCGCCTCACAGTGCAAGCATTCTCTAAGCGGTTTACACCAGTAAGCAATGCATACTTATTTATATTGCCCCCAACAATCTGGGTCCTCGTTTTACCTACCTCGGAAGGATGGAAGGCTGAGTCAACCTTGAGCCGGTGAGATTTGAACAGCTGAACTGCTGATCACAATCGGCTAAAGTAGCCTGCAGTACTGCACTCTAACTGCTGCGCCACCTCGGCTCTTATTTATTATTAAATTATTTTCCAGGATAGGGATTTCTCTGTTCAGCCTTTGTGGGCAGCATACTTAGAAGGGGAAAAAGGCATCAAATACAGAAGGACCAATATAAGGCAGTATAGCTGCTCCCAAGGCTGTGTAGGAAAAGAGGTGAAAACACACACACACACACACACACACACACAAAATATCTGCTGGAAGTTAAGAGTGTGTTGGTCCTTCCTCCCTCTTCCCACTGCTCAGGTTAATCTGCCCCTTACCTGCTCAGGAACTGGTTATTGCTTCATTTAGATAACATTCCTGATAGCAGGTTGGGGAAAGCTATGCTAACAGCTGTGCTTCTACCTGTTATTTGGGGAAGGACAAAATCTACCTTGCACTTCTTGGAACGATTCCTAAGTGAACATAACTGCGATCTTTTAGAAATGCAGTTTGAAGGAAAAAGAAATAAATGCCTTTCTAACTGATCATCTGCATTCATTTTAAAAATCCACTTCTTTGACTCTTAACGGGATCAGGCTTCGTCTGTGAAAGGCAATCCCTAGAGATTGCCCTTCTGAAATTTTTGATACCCAATCGAAGAAGTTTTCATTTCCTAGGAATTTGAAGAACTATTTCAGAATACTAGAACATTGGGGCTTCCTTGCTGCTTTATTCTGATTTTTATGCTTTAATTTATTGCCTTGATTATTGCCGCTTCTGATTTTTATCTTATCATTGCAACTTGCTCTCTGGGTGGGTTTTTCTATTGTTTGCATAGTGGTTTTTAAATAGCAAACAGACCCAAGATAGGCAGCCCAATAATTTAACCCTGCAGAAGATTTATTGTCTATCCAGCAATTGCAAAAGGAAAAAAAAACCCAAACAGCAACAGTTTTTGCAAACAGTTTGAAGAGCTCACTGATGAAATACGACAGCTTTGTTTCATTTTGGATTTTGGCTAGATAGCTAAATCTGTGGCAGTACCTCTCAGAATGTTTTTAATTGCTGAATAATTTCCCTTTCTCCCCACACCCATGTTCTCCGATGTTTAATCTTGTTATTGTTTGCTTTCTTTTTTCTAGATGTTTCCCTTGCCAGTGACTAATGGAAAAAACAGACCCACGACTCTTGGTAGCACGCAGTTTGGTGGATCAGGTATTGCTTAACTTTCTCTTCCCTTTGGGGAGAAAAAGCCCAAGCTCTTTGATATAGATGTAACCTGTTTTCTAATATTGAGACTATGGTTAAAAATCTAGTCCAGGGACTTAAGGCTTCTTTTTCCCAGTTAAACACCACTATTTCTTTTTCTTTCTTTCTTTTTTTTTGTTTGCCTTGATCTTATCTGGAGGGCTGTTCACATAAAAGATGATCTGGAGCAGGGATCTAAGGAATAAAATGACATCCTGCTATTTTGACTGTGCTATGGTTTTATTTTTTTAAATGTGGGCGTTTTTGAAAATGTTCCTCTTTAAATGCACGGATGATGTTACCTAGTTTGGGTAATGAAATGTCTGCAAGAAAAACAACCAAGCTCAGAGAGCACCAAGGACCCCTCATTTCAACCCTGATCTATTCTTCTTTCTTGGCACTTGCATATTTAGTGAAGTGCTCATATTTTATAAGCTAATTGACATATTCTTTTTTTCTTCTTCTTTTTAAAAGAAATGTTTTTCAATCTTAGCAACTTTAGCATCCTGCAGGAGAATACTGGGAGTTGGTCCACACAAAGTTGCCAAGATTTAAAAACCGTGATTTAAGCAATTAAAGCATCTATCTATCAGTGTTGTGTATGGCACTTTTGGAACTGTCGGCTTGGTCCCTTCGAGAAACAAGAGTGCCACAACTTTTCAACCCTGGCCTCCTAGCCATGGGCAAGAGATGGAAGAGTCATAGCCCCAAACACCTGGAAGGTCTCCTACGGTGAATGGAGAGCCAAACAAAGTTGAAAATGAAGGGAAATTCCCACCCTTTTAAAGTATTAATGGTATAAAGCTACAGAGCGCTCTCTTTTCTTCTTGGGCTGGTCCTTTAGCATGAAAGTAAAGAACTGAACTCCATTGTCACTGGGGATCACTTTGATTTGGGGCGTGTGTTCGAGAAAACTCTTTTTTTTTTCCTGCCAGCGGGCGATACAAGTTTGTGCAAGTGTTGAATGTTGAAGCTACAGGCGGTGAGAACAAAGCCAAAACTCCCCGCCACATGTTCTGTGCCTGAAGGTTGTCGTGTCTGCTGTGTTTTCCCCCTTTGATGCTCTTTTTCACACACACAGACACAAAAAAATTGTTTCAAAATGAAGATACTTGCCACAGTCACCCCTTATGGGATATATTTGCCTGAGGGGTATTATTGTTGTTCTTTGGTTCCATACTTAAGGAATCATGCTTGGGATTTGGATCCATAAGTTTAGACTCTAGCTCTGCCTGACTTTCGTTCTCCAGGGCTGGAAGAAAATCCACCACCTTGGTGTCAGCTCCTTTTGATTCAGGCTGCCGGCTTTGTAATTAAAAGACGAGCTGGGTAAAATGCATTTAAAGAAAAGAGGGCAGGGCACCTAACCCCATATTGAAGAGCCAAGGTGGTGCAGCGGTTAGAGGCAGTACTGCAGGCCACTTTAGCTGACTGTGATCCGCAGGTCAGCGGTTCAAATCTCACCGGCTCAAGGTTGACTCAGCCTTCCATCCTTCCGAGGTAGGTAAAATGAGGATTCAGATTGTTGGGGACAATATAAATATACATTGCTTACCGGTGTAAACTGCTTAGACAGTGCTTGCACTGTGAGGCGGTATATAAATCTCACAAATAAATAAAATAAATAAATGTTGCCACAGTGATGAGCAGTCTTTCTAGGCCAGTATTTATCAACCTCATATTGGCTGGAGGAATTCTGGGAGTTGAAGTCCAGGCATCTTAAAGCTGCTGAGGAGGTTAAGAAAAACTCTTCTAGACTCTCTCAAGCAGAGAACTTTCTTTCCACCTCCTGTTATTTCCTCACCTTTATGAACTGGAAGTGCCAAAGTCTTAAACTTAGGAAATTCTGCACCCAGACTTGCTATTCCATCTCGGAGCAACTGTCTTTCTGACTTATCTCTGAGTGATACGCCCAACATTTACACCCATCCAAACATGTTCCCAGGATTTCCCATCGGTTCTGTGTGTGAATTCCAGAGACCAGAAGCGTCAATCAGCCACTCAGATCAGTTGTGCGGCCTGTAAATTGGCCCGGGCCGGCTCTGCCCCATTATTCGGCGGTTTTAATTCACCAATTATTATGGTGTTTTCGCCATCCTCCTCCTGCCACACCCACCAGCTACACCTTTGCGGATGCAAGAAATGCCAACAGCCGCTATGGGATCTGCCATTCTAGAGAGAACAACACATTACAGATTTGGAAGAATGTTTTCCTCTCTCAAGTGACAAGACTAACGTTTTGTTCATACATTGTGCAAAACTCTGGTCTTTTTAACCGTACTTTATTGAACAAGCCATACCTGTAGGTTGGCAGACAAGACTAGCTTTGGTCTGCTGCATACACACCTCACAAAAAAACCCCAAACCAATAATCTTACAGTTATTATACTAGGAACCATGTCTGAGTGTTCACACACTCTGTCCCATGTACTTCTTTCTGCGCTCTTCAAATGCTGCTTCAGAGCGGCTGCAGTTAATCACCCATAATATGACACCTTGTTTAGATACAGAAAAGTAAATTTGCAAAAATATCTATTTTTCCAGGACTTGTTTGTTCAATGCCCTGCCCTCTCCCATTATGCCCTCCCAACCTGGTAAGGATTACTAGGAGTTTAATCCAACCACTCAGAAACATGTTAATAATGGAGTTATAGTTTTTACCAAATTTCACTATGAAGCCAGATGTCCTAGAATAAGTTAGCAAAACTCAGCCTCCTCCCAGATTTTTCCTTTCTCTAATGCACTAATAGGGCGATGAATAAATTATAATCCCAGTTTAATTTGATTTCATGCCAGTGTTGTTATGGGTAGTTTTGAGCTGCTACCACTGCTGCTTTAAGAGTTTATATACACACAAACCTTTTCTAAGGGCATGCAATGACGAGGCTATGCATATATAAGCTGTGTATAGATAAATAGAGAAGAGAGATCATGGAAGTAAGGGGGGAAGCAATAAGTCACAATGATGGATGCAGCTGTACAGTCAAAACCTCTCTCCCTTTTTATGTGCATGTTGGTGACCTGGAGAGAGGGTTTGGGTTCAAAGGCAGCATGGCCTAGTATGAGTAGTGCTAGACTAGGAGTGGGGAAACCCAGGTTCAGTCCCCCTTTCAGCCATGGAAGCTCATTGGCTGACTTTGGGCCAGTTCCTCCCTCTTTCAGCCCAGGGGCCAATCAGGTCTATGGGGAAGGGACTGGACTAGGAGTGATGAGAACTAGATTCTAGTCTGCTCTCACGCCATGGAAACTGATTGGCTGACTTTGGGCCAGTCCTCCCCTCTCAGCCTATCAGATCTTGTGGGGCTGCACTAGGAGGGATGAGACCTACATTCTAGTTCCCTCTCAGCCATGGAAGCTAATTGGTTGACTTCGGACCAATCTCTGCCTCAAAACCCAACCTTGCAGGGTTCATGTAGGGAAAACCAGGAAGAGGGAACACTGCCTTCAACTTCTCTACAAAATGCTGTATATTAATAAATACAACTGAAGGTTTTTATGCTAAAGATTTTCCCTACAGCTTTCCTTCTAAAATGACCTGAAGCCTCCCAAATCATCTAAGAAAAAGAATGGGGTTTCTTTTGTGCATGTGTGTATATGTGGGAGGGGGGGATTTTGCAAACTAGCTTTTAACTTTTTTTAAAAAAAAATGTCTTTCCTCTATATTTTTGAGGCAGCTTGTAGCTGTATCAACGCAGCAGACGTGACCTTTTTGAGAAGCTGGAAGGAGGGAGGAAAGCTTCAGCATAATTGCTCATAGTATGGCAAAGAAGCTTCTTCTGTGTTTTTAACCCTAGTTTGAGGAGGTGGGGATAGAAGTGTGACATTTGTGGGCAAATGGGCTGCAGGGATAGAATTCTGGCAAGGCCTCTCTGGAGGACAGCAGAAAAGCGTGTGATTTAACCTGGAGAATCCCAGGTTGGATATAACACATGCTGTAAAGTGTAGGCTCTATTGTAATGTTTCTCAACCTTGGCAATTTTAAGACATGTGGACCAAGCAATGCTGGCTGGGGAATTGTGGGAGTTGAAGTCTTAAATTTCCCAAGGTTGAAAACCAGTGCGCTCCTCCCTGGATAGGAAAGATGTAGTTCCATCACATATCAGCAGTGTGTGTGTGTGTGTGTGTGTGAGAGAGAGAGAGAGAGAGACTCCATTTTGTCATAAGAATTTTTCTCATGCTGACTGGAACATCTTTGAGGGGCCAGGGTGGGCATGGCCTGGTCTTCATGGCTGACTGGGTGGGCGTGGCTGGCGGGACAACCCCCGGGACAACTCTGGGCCTATTGCGGGCCGGATCCAGCTTGCAGGCCGCATGTTTGACATGTCTGTTCTAAGCCTTCCACAAGTTGCCCCTAGATTGTGATATTTTAAAGTGAGAAGGAGCAAAATGAATGAATGCATGGGAATTAAATTAACCTGCATTTAATTTATGTAATCAAATAACAACTGTATTATTTTTCCTAGCTTACCTCTTTTAGTGTTTTGTTTTTGGAGGATATATCAGCCTGTTGGCCCAGGAAATAATATTCCAAGCATTGTACTGTATATATTAAAAAATTATCCAGTGTTTTGTCTAAAAATTAAAGCTTTTACATGCGCACGGGCTGAGCTATAGTAGTTAATATAGGTAGTTCTCATTTCCCTTTAAGAGGTTAATACTGGCAAACACTGGGAAAAGGCTTGGGGTAAATTAGTAGTCAGGAAAAAAAAAACTGGCTTGGCCCTCCCACATGCTAAGCCATAATGTGGCTTTTGGGAGAGTTGTGAGAATCCATCATTGTTTGTGAGCTACAGTTGATGATTAGCGAAAGTCATAACAAAGAAACATGGCTTAGTCCAATGAGCCAGATAAAGGTAGGGGGGTCTAAGCAGACTCATCTGGTACCAGCATTCTCCTAAGTCCCTTGAACTTTTTGAACTTATAAATCCTTTTTTTAAGAGGCCATCTGGTCTTTATCTCACCTGGCAGTGATTTGTCAAGTTGTGCTTCCCTTTTTGCCCTATTCTTCAAAAAACATTTTTGGGGGTAACTCCCCCATTCTCCCCTCATGCAGATGTCCCTAATCTTGAAGCCTCCAGATGTTTTTCTCACCACATCTGCAGAGTATCAGGTTGAGCAAAGCTGTGCTCATATATAGTTAGAGAGGAACAGGAGAAAATGATGTTACTTCCCTGCTGTTTGCACAGAAAAAGTTTATACCTTCATCAGATCTGCCAGCTGCTTTTAGGCCTCATGTTTTTGTTGTTTCTTTGGAAAGTTGGGAATCGGCTTTTTTTCCCATGGGTGTGTTGACAGCGTGCTGGGTCACCACACCTCAATCTGGGGGTGTCTTCTTTTTGCATTCTCCCACTTTGTTTGGATTTGAGCACAGCCCCGATCTGGAGCGTCTTCAGCAATAGCAGGCTCGACTCTTTACAGCTTTCTGGAGTATCTGTGGCAGGTAGAATATTTGCTGATATGGCGCAAGAGCATGAGAAACATGACTCAGAATTCAACCTTTCATTAAAAATAAAAATAAAGTCCCCAAGTCTGTGTCAAAGTGTGTATGTAATCGATGGTTAAATAAGAATAGCGACTATTAGGGATGATATGTCTGCCTGTCATAAGGTCACCTGACTCCAGACAACCCTGGATATCATAGAGGTATAAAGCATGCCGATTAACATCAGCCAGTAATTAATCCAGAGGGGATATCCCATATTATCTTTGCACAATCACAATTGTTTAAGGAGCCACAGCCCACATTTTAACCAAATCCTGGGAGAAAATCCGGGGGACGGATGGACATTTTAATTACCTTTATATGCCACCCATCTCTCTGTCCAAAGCTTACAATAGAATAATTATTAAAATTAACAATCAGAAAAAACTTCAAACCTTTATTTATTTACCTTTATTATTACATGAACTCATTTTCTGGGTTCACATTGCAATTTTGACCAACCAAAAGGGTTGGATTCATTTGTTCATGCTAAGCCAGGAAAAAGTGACCAGGTTGAACACTTAACCAGCCTTTAATACATTACTCCAGTGTAGCCACTTGGTCTTTAAATGAACTGGTTAAGTGTCTTGGGTTGAGCACTGCTACTTGCAGTTAGTACAGAACAGACAGTACAGAACTGAAATGGATACATAAATGGCTTCCTAAAGTAAATTAGCTTCCTATATTTGTGTCTAATGTTATACAGAAAATTAAAAGGATATCCTGGTAAATGCCAGCATCCTTCCTCTCTTAAAAATAAACCAATGAGTGCCAATGACGTATAGGGGTTAAGAAGCTGGACTGTGTGGAGACCTGGGGTATAGTACTCTTCCCCACTTCCCTGTCTCACATCCGTGAAAGCCAATGGCTGGTTTTGGGCCAATCCTTCCCTCTCAACCATAGAGACAATCAAGAGCAGTGAAGGGCCTGGATTAGAAGTGGGAAAAACTGGTTCTGGTCCCCACCTTTGGCCATGAATATTCATTGGCTGGCTTTGGGCTGGTCCCTCCCTCTGAGCTCTAGAACCAATCAAGACCAACAAAGGGGCTGGACTAGGAGGAGGGAGATCCAGGTTCTTGTTCCCTTTTCAACCGTGGAAATTCATTGGCTGATTTGGCCATCCCTCCCTCTCAGCCCCATAGCCAATACAGTCCAATGCCAAAGGTGCTGAATTAGGAGTTAGGAGACCCAGAGTCCAACTCAACCTATCTCACAAGGTTGGCATGTGGAAAAATTGGAGAAGTGATAGTATACACTGCCTTGAGCTGCTCTGGAGGGAAGGTGGCATATAAATCAATATGTAAACACCTTTCCTGTCTTGGTATTTATGCCTTGAAAAGCTTAAAAGCATGTACAAAGCGGAGCATGCAATTTTGGGGACAAGACTGCTGCCAGTGGAGTGGAGGACCAGGGTGAGATAAGCAGCAAATAAATTTAACAAATAAATATATAAATAAAAGTAAACAGGGCTGGGTAAACAAACCCTGGTTGGCTTTCTTGTGCACATCAATGTACCGTATTTTTCAGAGTATAAGACGCACCTTCCCCCCCTAAAAGTTGTTGAAAATTTAGGTGCATCTTATAGACCGAATACGAGCATTTTTGGCCTCCCGAACGTTCCGCATGTCGCGTTTTCACCCTCCCCAGCCCCCAGAAGCACTCTGCAGTGCTCCGCACATCCCATTTTTTGCAAAAACGGGCCCGTTTTTGGGCTCCCAAGCCCTCCACGCATTGCATTTTTGCCCTCCTAGGCCCCCCAGAAGCACTCTGCAGGCCAAAAATTGTGTGTTTTTGGTGAAAATGGGCCGTGCAGAGCACTGCAGAGTGCTTCTGGGGGCCTGGGAGGGCGAAAATCCGACATGCGGAGGCCAAAACCTATTTTTTTCTTGTTTTCCTCCTGTAAATTTAGGTGCGTCTTATAGTCCAAAAAATACGGTAATTAAAATTAAACTGAGTGGGTTCTGCATGGCTACCTCTCTTAAAAATTACACAGTAGAAGCCACTTTTGCAGTTTCTGGAACTTCAGACCAGGGTGGGTTCCTCCCGGTTCAGACCAGTTCGCCTGAACCGGTAGCGACCCGCTGGTGACGTCACGATGACGCCACTGAACCGGATCGGTCAGTCCACTCCATGGGCACCGCCTTCTTTTTTTTGAATTTTTTGAATTTTTTTTCCTCTGAGCATATGCAGAAGCCGAGTTTCCGGCACTGTGCATGCGGTCACCATCTTGTTTTCAGCTTTCTTTTTCTTTTTTAAAAATTTTTTTAAATTAAATTTTTTATTTTATTTTATTTTTTATTTTATTTTTCTTCTGAGCATGTGCAGAAGCCGAGTTTCCGGCACTGTGCATGTGGTCACCATCTTGAGGAAGCAAACAGGCTACGAGGTAAGTTAGAACCCACCCCTGCTTGGGTCCCCTAAACTTTTCAGTCCCAGAAAGCGGCTGTAAAATGCCCTTCTCCTGTTTTGCAGCCATGCGTGCACCATTTTCTTTCCTTGCCTCCTTCCTGTTTTTATTTGGTTTTCCCTCCCACCCTGAAAGCAAAAGGAAGCGAGCGGGGGAGGGGGAAGAAGGATAGCTCATACTATTGCTATGATTTTTTGCTCCTATATTCTGTTGTTTAGGTATTAATTTTGTTAATGTAGAAATTTTACTTAGCTGTCTGCCTGCAATCATGTGTATCTATTAGGAGTAAATCCCACTGAAAGAGAGTAGCCTTACTGCCAAGTAAACTTTTTTTAAGGTTAGTCCCTTTCTTCCCTTCCCTTATGCTTTAGGTAGTTGAGACATAGGGTATTGAATTGATTAGTATCAGGTGTATTATAGAGAGAAATGAAAACTTCTGTAACAACAGATACTTTGTGCCCAGACCAGGTGTGTGTGTGTGTGTGTGTGTGTGTGTGTGTGTGTGTGAAAGAGAGAGAGAGGAAGAGGGAGAGAGAGAGAGAAAGAAAGACAAAGAAAGAAAGATAGAAAGAAAGAAAGAAAGAAAGAGGAAGGGAGAAATAAAGAGAAAGGAAGGAAGGGAGAGAAAGAAGAGGGAGGGAGGAAGGAAGGAGAGAAAGAGGAGGGAGGGAGGGAGGTAAAATCAGAGGGGGGGAATGAAGGAGGGGGAAGGAAGGTAAAATCCGAGGAGGGGGAAGGAAGGAAGGAAGGTAAAATCAGGAGGGAGGATGGAAGGAAGGAAGGAATAAGGATGTGAAGGGGGTTTATGTGACTGGGTGGGAGTGCGTGATGTCGGGTTAGCCATGCCCACCCAGGTTTTGTGGCTCTTGGTGTTTTGTTTTCTGTGGAAAATGGGTCCAAATGGCTCTTTGAGTGTTTAAGGTTGCTGACTTCTGACCTAAACTAACAAAAAAACCCACAAATGATTTAATATGCCTCCTGCATCATTTTTATTACCTCCATGATATTAACCATTCAATTGTTAAGGTATCCAAGACCAAAAATCCTTTGCTGGCATACTCCTTATAGCAGAGGTAGCAGATCACATGAAGATACATATGAATAAAATCCACTTATATCAATCAGTAGGGCTCATATAGGGTATTAAGAAAGTGAAAGAGAGAGAGACAAGAAAAGAAAGAAAGGGAGGGGGAGAGAGAGAAAGAAAGAAAGAGAAAAAAAGGAAGGGAGAGAGAGAGAGACGAAAGAAAAAGAGAGAAAGAAAGAGAAAGACAGAGAGAAAGAAAGAAAGGAAGGAAGGAAGGGAGAGAAGAGAGAGAGAGAGAGAGAGAGAGAGAGAGAGAGAGAGAGAGAGAGAGAGAGAGAGAGAGAGAGAGAGAGGAAGGAAGTACCACAAACCCTGCCACTAGACATGGCTTCAGAAGACACTTTGAAACAGCACAGCAATTTAGGTCTGGAAGATATCTCGGAGGTCATCTAGTCCAACCCCGTGCTGCAGCAGGAAAACTTACATTGTCTGGATTATTATGGTGCCTCTAACAGAGAGGAAAATTGCCAGAAAGGAGAAGGAGTTTACTAGGACAAGGCTGCAATGCAGGGGAAGGCAGAGATAGTCCTTGACTTATGACCACAATTGAGCCCAAAATTTTGGTTGCTAAGCAAGAGCGTTGTTAAGTGAGTTTCACCACATTTTACTCAATCCATGACATTTCCTGGCTCTAACAGTCATGAGCAAGCTAGGGAAGAACATCTGAAGGCATGTATAATGTTCTAATGTACAGAAGTTATGGTTAAATGTGTGGCAGAAAGTGGACTCTGGGTGTGTTTTTCAAAATGCAGTAAGTGAGGTTGAATATGTAGTTTTAGAAGAGCTCTCTGTGTGTGTGTGTACATACACATACAGTATATATAGTAGATAATGTATATTTGTGTGTGCCTGTGTGTAATATGTATGTACAGATATGACATATATACATAGGATTAAATAGTATATTTTGGATGTTCAGTAGTAGTAAATAGACAGGGAAATTGTATGTTGTTGAGGCCTTTGAGGTGAGGAGAGGCCAGGCACCCTAACCCTTGATGTGAGTGAAGTCAAGTTGGCCACGCCCACCCAGTCACATGTCTACCCAGTCATGTGACCACAAAGCCACTCCCACCCAGTCATGTGACTCCCAAACCACTCCCACACAGTCACATGACCGCCAAACCACTCCCACCATCACATGACCCTCAAGCCAGGCCCACAAAATAAGCCATGCCCACAGAGTAGTAGTAAAAAAAAATGGAACCCACCCCTGCTTCAGACTATACATTGCTGGCCTAGAAAAAATATGTTTGTGAAAGATGAAACTTGTGTGCATAGCCACGCATAATTCTACAGTGTCAGAGAAAGAGCTGTGAGATCCAGGGTTCAGTTTCCGCCAGTTTCCTTTTCTTTTTAAGTTCCTAGTCCTCAAGACTGAGACCGTATCTTTAAAAAATGAAGAGCTGAAATTGAGGGAAATCTGAGAAAGTCTTCCAAAGGCTGGTGAGGTGACAGTGCATCTTGTTCCTTCTTGGACCCTCTCTGTGTCCCATAACACCTGCCACATAAGAAAAGCAAGGGCAGAATGAAAGAAGATTGACAAAATTGGCTGAACTTCTAACAATTTTGGGCACTGCATTTGAGGCTGTGAGCTGCCCTAGGAAAACTTGGTTTTTGAGGGATGAAATATAATACAGATTTTAAAAATAAAGTTACATATACCCCTGGGTTGTCGTATTGTATATAGGAGCTGAGATAGCGCAGTGGTTAAAAGCAGCATTGCGACCTTCAGCTGATTGCTAGTTCAGCAGTTCAGCTGTTCAAATCTCACCAGGCTCAAGGTTGACTCAGCCTTCCATCCTTCCGAGGTGGGTAAAATGAGGACCCAGATTGTTGGGGGCAATATGCTGAACTCTGTAAACCGCTTAGAGAGGGCTGTAAAGCACTACGAAGCGGTATATAAGTAAAGTGCTATTGCTATTGTTCATGTCCGCACTGTGTGATTTTTGTGCTGCTCAGATCTCTCTGGGCCCACCCAACCAATCACCCATCTCTTGACCCAGTAATCCCTTTGCTGCCTTTTTTAGCTACCTTTTTGGCAAAAAATATATATATATAATGTATTGGGGAAGGCTTTAGAGTTCTTTCCCGGCTCTGAATTTTCTTTTTAATTGTTAACCTGGTACGCTTTGATCTCTTTCCAAAAGAGGGTGAAAGAAATGTGTTGGCAAGGCTTCTGAGAGCTGCTGCAGCAGTCCCTGCATCAAGCCTCTCTCCCTCTTCATCTCCTAAACAAAGAATTAAACTGCTAACCTGGATAGAAGAAGAAATAAAGTCTACACCTTTTATTGTAGAGCCGTGGATGATACCAGCCTTTCTGTTCACCTGCTTAAAATAAAAAATTGGCAACGGTGTTTTGTAGAGCTATCCGTTTGGGGTTTAAGGAAGTTCAGATCTCCGTGCAAGATTTTATAAAAAGAGCTACGCAAATGTGAAGGAAAGCTTTAATAAAACCATAATTACCATTACATCCATCTTTTCCAACCCTGCTGGCAGCCTTTCTAGAACAAGGTGATTAGTTGTCTCAGAAACAAGATGCCAGCCTGACAAACCCCTGGCTCAACACACAGCAGAACATTTTTGAGGCCTATGAATCTTCTAATTCTCCTTTTCCAAGCTCAACAAGGCAAGGCAAAATAAGATGTTCCCCCAAAATTGGTCCTCACTGGCTGGTCAGTTCGCAGTGTGATGGCCTTCAGTAACAAGATCCACGATGCATTGTTCGAATACCTTGCTTAACCGGGCATCCAATTTGGATTTCGGAGCCTGTTGCAAAGAGAGTGGCACCCTGCCCTCCCCATTCTTAACTGGAAGAAAACAAGCAAGTTGTGTGTTCTTTTTTAAAAAAAAAAAACTGAGTTATGCAAAGTGTCTGGAGATTCTCCAGGTTGTTCTATCTCTTGTGCACACACAAAATTAAAATTCCAATTTCTGTCTTAATCGTTGCAGACCTCACAAACCTGCTCAAAACTTCTGACCAGGCCTTTGAATTTTGCTCTTGGTGTCATTGCTGTAGTAATTGGTACCATCAAAGATATTTACTTGAGGTTCTAACTAGGCTGTCGTGAAATAATGTGGTTCACATCACATAAGTCCAGCAGAAAACAAACAGGCAAAAAAAAATCACATTTAAAACAATACCAAATCAAATGTACTTGTCCCCTTCCTTGGCATTAAAGGCATTATGGTGGCATCACACTCTTTAAATTTTTCAGATCTTTAGTTTTGCAGCAATGACTTTTAGATTTATTTCCCATTCTGAGACCTGCTCTAGTGGAAATAGCAAAGAATTCTGAGCTTTAATATCCAGAGACCAATGGAAAAGAAAATGTTCTTTGGATCCACAAGTTTCTTTTCACCCAAATTATTATTATTGTTGTTGTTGTTGCCGCTGCCTGGATATGGGCTCCAGTAAAGTTTAAATCCAGTAGCTGGGACAAAAATTCCTTTTGAGAGACGTGTATTGTATGATGTCAGAAAATCAGAAGGAATCCAATAGCACCTTTCAGACAAATAAATTTTATTAAAAGGCGTAACTCACTTTTAATAACAGTGAAAAGAGCCCATGGTGGCGTAGTGCTTAGAATGCAGTATTGCAGGCTAGTTCTGCTGACTGTCGACTGCTAGCAGTTCGGCAGTTCGATCCTGACCAGCTCAAGGTTGACTCAGCCTTCCATCCTTCCGAGGTCGGTAAAATAAGGACCCAGATTGTTGAGGGCAATATGCTGACTCTGAAAACTGCTCAGAGAGTGCTGTAAAGCTCTGTGAAGCAGTATATACTTTTAAGTGCTATTGCTATTGCTTTTGATATAAATTGTTAATTTGAAAAAGTGCTATCAGACTCCTGGTTTTGGGACCACATAGCTCCCTTCTTATAAGTAGCCCTCAACTTCCGGATGGTTCAGTTATAATGGCACCGAAAAAAGTGACTAATGACCTATAGGCCTCCGAGCGCAATTCAAGGTGTTGGTGATTACCTTTAAAGCCCTACATGGCTTAGGGCCAGTTTACCTCCGAGACCGCCTTCTCCAACATACCTCCCTAAGACCGATTAGAGCCCACAGAGTTGGTCTGCTGGTGGTCCCGTCAGCCAAACAATGTCGGCTGGCGGGCCCACAAACGGGGGCCTTCTCTGTGGCAGCACCAGCTCTCTGGAATTAGAGATCCGCATTATTCCCACCCTGCCAGCCTTCAGAAAGGCAGTAAAAACATGGCTTTGTCGACAGGCCTGGGGCCAATGATTTTAATACAACACCAATCACTCTTGGCCCCATGAATGATTTATTGTATGGGTTTTTAAATTGTGGTTTTTAATGTTTTTAAATGTTTTAATATCTATTGTTTTTAGTGCTTTTTATATTTGTTGTTGCATGTGAATTTTTACTGTTGTGAGCCGCCCAGAGTCTCTGTGGAGTGGGCGGCATACAAATGCAACTAATAAATAAATAAATAAAATTTTCACACTTGTGGCTGTTGCAGTGTTTCCATAGAGTAGAATAGAATAGGATTTTTTATTGGCCAAGTGTGATTGGACACACAAGGAATTTGTCTTTGTGCATATGCTCTCAGTGTACATAAAAGAAAAGATACATTTGTCAAGAATCATGAGGTACAACACTTAATGATTGTCATAGGGTACAAATAGGCAATCAAATCCTATTAGGAACCAGTCAATATAAATTGTAAGGATACAAGCAACAAAGTTACAGTCATACAGTCATTAGTGGGAGGAGTTGGGTGATGGGAACGATGAGAAGATTAATAGTAGTGCAGACTTAAATAGTTTGACAGTGGTGAGGGAATTATTTGTTTAGCAGAGTGATGGCGTTCGGGGAAAAAACTGTTCTTGTGTCTAGTTGTACTGGTGTGCAATGCTCTAGCAAACCATTAGAGAGCATTTCATCGAGGCAGCCTTCAGCGGCGCCATCTTGGATCAAGATCCATGCATCTTGATCCATGGTCATGTGATCAAAATTTGGGTGCTTGGCAACTGACATGTATTTATGACGGTTGCAGTGTCATGTATCACCTTTTTCAACCTTCTGACAGGCAAAGTTAATGGGGAAGCCAGATTCACTTAACAACCATGTTATTAACTTAACAACTGCAGTGATTCGCTTAACAACTGTGACAAGAAAGATTGTAAAAATAGGGCAAAACTCACGTAATAATCGCCTTGCTTAGCAATAAATTTTGGGCTCAGTTGTGGTTGTAAGTCGAGGGCTACCTGTATGTATCAAAGGATCAATTTTGGCTCAAACCCAAAATTATGCACCATGGATGGGTTCTATTTCTCCAGGTTTATTTATATCCCTGTGTTTTGTACCCAAAGTGGGAAAACTCCAGCTTGCTTTCTAAAACTAGAACCTCAAGTCTGTTAAATAAGAATAAGGAAAAGAAGGGGTGCGTATTTCTTTCTGTATTTGCAAGCCAGGGTATTAAAAATTATATATGATTACACTAAAAATGCACAATTTAAGACCACATGGCCAGCCTCCTTTATAAACTTTGAATGCAGCTCTAGACATCCAAAAGCTGTTATCAAATTGTAATTTTAAACATGTGACCTAAGGGGGAAATTATCAAAGACATGACTGGAGAATAATCGCATTACAACTATATAACGTTAATGAAACTAACATGTCATTGAGATTAAATTCAATTTGATTTTGCTGCACATATTACATTGTGGTGTGTAACCCCCAACACATGGCTCAAAACCCTTTGTAAGCTTTATTTTTTCATATTCCTTTTTTTATTTTTTTATTGCTTTGTAATAAAAAAAGAGTAAGTTAAAAGAACAAAACACAATGATAATGATCAAGATACATACCGTATTTTTCGGATTATAAGACGCACCAGACTATAAGACGCACCTAGATTTAGAGGAGGAAAAGAAGAAAAAAAATAGTTTTTGGTTTCCGCACATCCCATTTTTGCCCTCCCCAGCCCCCAGAAGCACTTTGCAGGCCAAAAACAGGCCTGTTTTTGGCCTCCCGAACGCTCCGTGCATCCTGTTTTAACCAAAAACGTGCCTGGTTTTGGTCTGCAGAGTACTTCTGGGGGTCAGGGAGGGCAAAAACCTGATACGCGGAGGGCTTAGGAGGCCAAAAATAAGCCCGTTTTTGGTGAAAATGGGACATGCGGAATACTGCAGAGTGTTTCTGGGGGGCCAGGGAGAGGGAAAATGGGATGCTCAGAGGGTTCGGGAGGCCATAAACAAGCCCATATTCGGTCTATAAGACGCAGAGACATTTCCACCCACCTTTTTGGGGGGGGGGGGAGAGTGCATCTTATAGTCTGAAAAATACGGTACATTGTCAAAAAGGAGGGGAACAAAGAACACATAGGAGTAGTCTAAGAAAAGTGAAAGAAGTACAATGAAGAAAATTATAGTGTGATACATCATTATAACAGTAAACAATTACACGTCCCTGCATACTTATCTAATGCAAATAACGTATTATCCAAATAATGTCAGGCTGGAAAGACCGGGTCCACACATGTGAATGTCCAATCAAATTGATTTATTGCTAAAAAAAAAAAGCTTACAAATAGGAATCTTCTCAAATTAAAGGTTAGCACCTGCTTGGAGTTAGATAAGGATCAATGGAATTCAAAGCAGGTTGGACTTAGTTCGCTTGTGGCTATGGAGGAATTCTAGGCTGATCCCTCTTTTAACTCTGGCCCCAGGTTCTGCCGCTCATCCTATAAGTATGTATATATTTCTAATACATTTATACAACTATCATTTTTAAACCTATTATATTCCACATACATGAGTCCTATGTTTTATTATGTTATTATTTCTACATAGGCTTTGTATATTCCTGATTTACACAGTGTACATCAGAGGTCTTCAAACTTGGCAACTTTAAGACTTGTGGACTTCAACTCCCAGAATTCTCCAGCCAGGATAGCTGGCTGGAGAATTCTGGGAGTTGAAGTCCACAAGTCTTAAAGTTGCCAAGTTTGGGGACCCCTGGTGTACACCTTCGTAAAGTTTATTTTTGACGTTCTACTTAGTGCAATTTGCCACTGCAATTTTATAAAGCACGCATAAGGACATATCATTATACGTGAATCAGGCCACTTTCGTTCATTCCACAAAACCAGAATTAAAGCATGGGTTAGCATGTTGTCTGTTTGCAGCCACAGTCAAGATCACAGCTTCTGATTACTAGTTTTGGTATAGTTGGAAAGCCAGATGTGAATTAGGGGCAGTGCTCTGTAAGCATCCCATGTTAGTGGTGGGCAATACGTTTGAAGGCAAATATACATATCCCAGGATAATGTTGCAGGATCCAATTTAGGTCACGTCACTGGGACCAGAGGTTTAGTCTTCCAAGCATTCGGACTCGTGCTGGATCCCATCCTCAGGGAGTTTCTCTCTCACCAGAATGTGCGACATTCCCTGAGAGGGGTCTAAGCGCGAGTCCGAAAGCTGGGAAGACTAAACCTCTGGTCCCAGTGATTGACCCAGATTGGATCCCGCAATTCATTTTGTGGGCAGCGTTGATTTGTGGGTGTGAAAGAGAGCGAGTTGACTATTTGTGCCAGTCTCCGCAAGACACAGGCAACAGAAAAGCAGTTGGCAACTGAACTATGAAATCGCTACCCATCTCTGAATTTGCCTGGCAAGCTTAACCCTTCGTTTACCTCTGGGTTCTTTCGTTTCCCACCCAGTCCCCTGGGAGAGAGAGAGAGAAGGACATTTCCAGAGAGAAAAACAGCCGAAGGGGTAACTTAGCTTCTCTTCTAAAAAACATGTTCTCCATTTGTGTGTGTGGGCCCCCCGAAGAAGGACATATTTGCCATTGCAACTGTAGATTAACCCCTATGCTTTTGGAAAATGGCTTTGGAAAAGCCAAAAACTGCAGATTGGACAAGCAGAACTGGAGCAAAGAACACTGTGTTGAGGGACCCCCTCTCTATTTCAGGAATCATCTTCTTCTTCTTCTTCTTCTTCTTCTTCTTCTTCTTCTTCTTCTTCTTCTTCTTCTTCTTCTTCTTCTTCTTCTTCTTCTTCCTTCTCCTCCTCCTCCTCCTCCTCCTCCTCCTCCTCCTCCTCCTCCTCCTCCTCCTCCTCCTCCCCCTTCCCCTTCCCTTTCTCCTTCCTCCTCCTCCTCCTCCTCCTTCCCCCCTCCTCCTCTTCCTCTTCTCCTCCTCTTCCTCCTTCTCCTTCTCCTTCTTTCTTTTTCCTGCCCTTCCCCCCCCCCCCAATACTATTGGGAGCATGCTAATGAAAAAGGATGGTGTTGTGGGGCGATTGGCGCTCCCCTTTTTCTCCAGCTCTTCCCCAATCAATTTCCTCTTCTTTTTCCCTTAACAATCACAGTGGTCTCCTTTCCAAAAGCTTGCAAATACCCTATTAACATTGTTATACGAAACAGCAGTACACCATTTAATTAGGAAAAATAAGAGCTAACCTCCACCATATGTTATGCTTCTGTTGGTATTTGCATTTGAAAGTCCAACTGCATTTCAAACGCAGAGCTGGGATTTTCGCCATATGAGCAGCCTCTACGTTTGGGTTGCTATGGGGGAAGACTGGGGGGGTGGGTGGCGGGGAGAGGAAATTCAGTGTACTTTCCTGATGGAATTGAAATCTGTTTATTTTTCCGGAGTGTGTTTTCCTTTTTTTAAGAGGTGAAGGGTTTTTTTAAATTGAAGATGATGATATATTTTGCAAATTATCAGCAAAGATAGGGCTTTTGGCATATGTTTTTGTGCAAGGAAGCTCTTCCCACCCACATGGACCTGTTGGAAGAATATTTATTTGCAGATGCATTTATACAGCCTTTCTCACACTCTCATCAAATTGTCCTGTTAATTTGCCTTTAAAAATTAAAGAGCTTTCTGTTATTGGGTATGCCTAGTTTAAGGAAAAGAAGGACTAGGGGAGACATGACAGCAGTGTTCCAGTATCTCAGGGGCTGCCACAAAGAAGAGGGAGTCAAGCAGTGGTGGGTTCCTACTGGTGCGGTGCGGTGTGTAGCTCCGGTAGGGAGCGGCCAATTGTGCAATTTGCGCGCAACCGCTCCGGTGCCGTCTTCACCGGTCCGTCGCATGCATCGCCATCTTTTAAAAAGAATTTTTGGGCTTTTTTGCTTCTGCGCATGCGCAGAAGCGAAATCTCGCCAAAATCTCGCGAGGGGATGCACGCACGTGCGTGCGAGATTTCGGTGAGATTTTGCGTCTGCGCATGTGCGAGGGGGTGCGCACGGAACGTGGAGATGCGCGCGCAGCGCACCGGTAGCAATGGAAGAGCAACCCGCCCCTGGAGTCAAACTATTCTCCAAAGCATCTGAGGGCAGAACAAGAAGCAATGGGTGGAAACTAATCAAGGAGAGAAGCAACCTAGAACTAAGGAGAAATTTCCTGACAGTTAGAACAATTGATCAGTGGAACAATTTGCCTCCAGAAGTTGTGAATGCTCCAACACTGGAAGTTTTTAAGAAGAGATTGGACAACAATTTGTCTGAAATGGTGTAGGGTTTCCTACCTAAGCAGGGGGTTGGACTAGAAGACCTCCAATGTCCCTTCCAACTCTGTTATTCTATTCTATTCTAAGTGAGTTTGGCTCCATTTTACGATCTTTCTGGTCACAGTTGTTAAATGACAGCAGTTGTTACGTTAGTAACACGGTTGCTAAGTGAATCTGGCTTTTCCATTGACTTTGCTTGTCAGAAGGTTGAAAAAGGTGATCACATGACCCAGGCACACAATAACCATCATAAAGATGAGCCAGTTGCCAAGCATCTGAATCGGATCCTATGACCATGGGGATGCTGCAACAGTTGTGAGTGTGAAAAATAGTCATGCTATTTTTTTCAGTGCCTTTGCAACTTTGAATGGTCACTAAGCAAATGGTTGTAAGTCGAGGACTACCTGTATACCTTCCTTTGAAATCCCTCCCTCTTGTGGTGTTTTCCCCATGTGCGTCCTGTCCTATCACATTTTTTTAAACATGACAGCAGGGAGCAATTTCATGAGTGGGCTCTGTATGGCTTCTCAACAGACTTCGATTAGTACATTTCCCCAGAAGACCAACTCAAAACCAAGACACTAGAAACTGTACAGGAATAAGAAGGTAACTTTGGACAAGGAATGCAAGGGCTGTTACGAGAAAGGGAATGACAACTGACCTTGATTTTGTTTGGTAGAAGAGGGAGCAGAGGACAACTCTAGCAGGTGCTCAAGATTCTGTTATCATACTCTATATTAAGAGGGGGCTACAATAAGAGCCACAAAGAAGAGGGGTGGGTGTCAACCTATTCTCCAAAGCACCTGAAGGCAAGACAAGAAAAAAATGGATGGAACGTAATTAAGGAGAGAAGCAACCTAGAATTAAGGAGAAATTTCCTGGCAGTTAGAACAATTAATCAGTGGAATGATTTGCCTTCACATGTTGTAAGTGCTGCCAAACTGAAGGTTTTCAAGAAGAGATTGGACAATCATTTATCTGAAATGATATAGGATCTCTTGCTTGAGCAGAGGGCTGGACTAGAAGATCTCCAGGGTCCCTTCCAACTCTCTTTAAGTTGCAGAGAGAAAGATGCTGGGTTAGGACAGGGAGACTTGGCTTCTAACCACCATCACCCTGCCCCCACCCCCAACCATGGACATTCCTGGGTGATTTGTTAATAGGGCATAGGGCAGTGATGGCGAACCTTTTTTTGCTCGGGTGCCAAAAGGGCGTGTGTGTGATATAGCGCACGTGTGTGCCCATACCCATAATGCAATGCCCCCACCCCCCGCGCATGCACACAGGCGTCACTGAAGCCTCCGAACTTCCGGTCGGCCTGTTGGGTCTGTTTTTCGCTATCCACAGGCTCCGGAGGCTTTCCTGAAGCCTGGGGAGGGTGAAAACGGCCTCCCCTCCCGCCTCTAAAAGGCCAAAAATCAGCTGGCCAGCGCGCACAAGCATGCTGGAACTGACATAGGGCAACGCTTCGCATGCCTTCAGATATGGCTCCGCTTGCCACCTGTGGCACATGTGCCATAGGTTCGCCATAGGGTGTCCTGTTAAAGACAGGATGATATTTTATTATTATACACACAACAATATGAAATCACAGCTGCCAATTCTTTAGCTGGTGTTGGCCTTCATACACATCAAGGTTTTCCCAAGAAACCTAGGATGTCGTAATGTATCGACGTAGTATATGTGCAGATCCAAGCGGTGTGGTCTTTTGTAAATGTGGTTCCTCGCATAGTCAGCCACATGTTTAGACTTGATTTGGCATTTTTATCTCCCTATCAAGTTCTTCCCAAGGATCTGAGATAGGACAGTTATTATTATTATTACTGTTTATAACATGAGTATGAAGCATCTGAAGCTCTCCAGATGCAACTGGACCCAAATCCCACCAGCCAGAGTGTTGGGGTAGATAAGAACTAGTCTAAAAACATCTGGAAGGTGATGGTGCCTCCAGCCCAGCTGGCAACTCCTTTGGCCATTAATTTGGTGTGGCTTAGATTTGTTGACCGCGTATGTCTTCCCCAGCTGACTAATAGGTCATTGGAAGCTGTGGATTGACCAAACCAAGTGTATGCATTTGACACCTCTCATTTTACCCCTCAAGCAAATGAAACCTCTCCACTGCTCTGGGTGCGTCCTCCAATTTAAGGATATAGGTAGTCCTCAACTTACAACCACAATTGAGCCCAAAGTTTCTGTGGCTAAGCAAGACAGTTATTAAATGGGTTTTGCCCTGTTTTATGATCCTTCTTACCATAGTTGTTAAGTGAATCGTTGCCGTTCTTAAGTTAGTAACACGGTTGTTAAGTGAATCTGGCTTCCCTATTGACTTTGCTTGTCAGAAGGTCACAAAAGGTGATCACATGACCCTGGGAAACTGCAACCGTCATAAATATGAGTCAGTTGCCAAGCGCCTGAATCTTGGATCACGTGGCCATGGGGATGCTGCGACAGTTGTGTGAAAAACGGTCATAAGTCACTTTTTTCAGAGCCGTTATAACTTTGAACAGTCACTAAATGAACGGTTGTAAGTCGAGGACTACTTCTAGTCTTCAAGAAACTTAGGAAGAGAATTCATTCTTCCAAGAAAGGATCCAGATCCTATAGGATCTCTTTCCTTACCCTGGAGATCACTTTCTTCCCTAACTCTGGTCAACCCTCTTTTCCCCAGGAGAGGCCAAGAGTGAAACGGAAGACTTGCTTAACTTTGCCAAAGAGGAAGGCTTGCATAGTTAACATGCCAGGTCTTTTATATCCCTGATGACAATTCCAGATCTGGGGAATAGCGCTTCTGGCCAGGAAGTGGGCCTAAAAAACTAATTTTAACTCTATTGGACTGGCTATTTTAAATTGCCTTGGGAATTTCTTCTGCCTTCAGCTCTCTTTCCCTTCATCCGGGTTCCTGGATTATGGTTACTTTCCTGAAGCCATGATATTTATTTATTTATTTATTTATTTATTTATTTATTTATTTATTTATTTATTTATTTATTTATTTATTTATTTATTTATTTATTTATTTATTTATTTATTATTTTGCCAAGTACGTATTGGTAATATACATAGATATAACATTGTTTATGTACATAAGATGGGTACTGATAAGAGGGAACATTAGGACAGGGACGGTAGGCATGCTGGTGCGCTGATGCACGCCCCTTACTGACCTCTTAGGAATCGGGTGAGGTCAACAGTGGACAGTCTATAGCAATAGCACTTAGACTTATATACCGCTTCATAGTGCTTTACAGCCCTCTCTAAGCGGTTTACAGAGTTCAGCATATTGCCCCCAACAATCTGGGTCCTCATTTTACCGACCTCAGAAGGATGGAAGGCTGAGTCAACCTTGAGCCGGTGAGATTTGAACAGCTGAACTGCAGCTAGCAGTCAGCTGAAGCAGCCTGCAGTGCTGCACTCTAACCACTGCGCCACCTCGGCTCTCATTTTCCCATTTGTGGTAGTGGGAAAAGTTTTCAATTAGCAATAATCGCGCCTCGGATAAGGGTAAAGTTTTGGGGGTTTGGTGACTAAAATATTTCCCCTAGGAGAGTGGAATTGAGCCTTTAGCTTCAACAGAAGGAATATTCCCACTTAGACCCTCATTGAAGAGCGGTGAGTGTGAGATCTTACCCGACTGGACCACGTTTGAATGAGCCTATCTTTTAACACTTTTTGCAGTTCAACAAACCATATTTGAAATCACAGGATGGTTTCTGGCCAAAGGAGCAGAAAAGCCTCGCCTTTCCACTCTTGACAATTCTAAGACGTGTGGACTTCAGCACCCAGAATTCGGGCAATTAGGAGTCCACCCATCTTAAAGTTGCCATAGTTGGAAAATCCTGGTTTACTGTTAAGTATGTTGCTCAGAGATATACTGCCACTGAAATGGAGGCTGTTAGTTATGATGGCCCCTGGACCTTCAGGTAAACCTTCAACATAGTTTGGAATCTAATTCCCCTCAGAAGCTTTTTTATGCAGTTTTCCATTAACATCTACATTTTATACTTTGTGTCAGGGTGGATTTAATTTAAATCAAGTCGATTTAAATCACGATTTAAATAATGATTTAAATCACTAGTAAAAAAGCTTGATTTAGATCAACTCAATTTAAATCATAATGTTTAAAGAGCAACTGTCATCTCTGTCCCACAGCAGCTCCTCCTCTGACCCGCTATTGACTCACTGACAGTCCCAATATTGCAGAATATACAGCCTCATGCTACATAACTAAGCTCCATTTCATGCTGAATAAACTAAATTATTAATGCACCTTAAATAGAAAACTATCTTTAGATAGATTTTTACTCCGAAAGCATTTTATTAAAATAGACTAGAACAGTGATGGCGAACCTTTTTTTCCTCGGGTGCCGAAATAGTGCGCACGCACGCTATCGTACGTACGTGCGTGCCCACACCCATAATTCAAAGTTCCCCACTTGCCCCACCCCCCTGCGCATGCATGCACGACCCCCCCCCACTCCCCCGTTTTTCGACTTCCAGTGGGCCTGGTAGGCCTGTTTTTTGCCCTCCCCAGGCTCCAGAGGCTTTCTTGGAGCTTGGGGAGGGCGAAAACGTTCTCCCTGCCACCCCGGAGGTCCTCCAGAGGCCGAAATCGCCCTCCCAGAGCCTCCGCACGAGCCAAAAATTAGCTGGTGGGCATGCACATGCGCACAGGAGCTGAGCTAGAGCAACGGCTCGCGTGCCGGCAGATATGGCTCCGCGTGCCACCTGTGGCACCCGTGCCATAGGTTCGCCATCACTGGACTAGAATAACAGTTGGAAGGGACCTTGGAGGTCTTCTAATCCAACCCCCGTCTTAGGCAGGATACCCTACACCACTTCAGACAAATGGTTATCCAATCTCTAAAATAAATTTGATAAAAATTTAAAAAAATGATTTAAATAAAAAACCCCGATTTAAATACAAAATCTGATTTTTTTATTTTTTTTAAAAAATAATCGATTTTTATCCACCCTACTTTGTGTGTCTGCGTATGTATATAGACAAACACGCTGTCATTTGTTGTCATTTGTCATTTGTTGGGATTTGTAGAATGACAATGAGAAGACTGAAAACTTTCCTAAATTGTTGTACGCCCTATGATTTAGATCTGTGTTTATATCTGCGGGTATAATTTTGAAATGCAGAATGTTGACGCATTCTGAATCTTACCTTTACACTTGGTTGCGCTTGTGGTCTGAGCCACGACTGTTTTGAATTCCTGTGTCCTGTTTACTTGGCTTGCGTATCCTGAGATTTACTTACTGCATTCAAGTTATCAGGAATGAATTTAGGGCTTATGATTATGATGATTAGACAGGATAGATTATTGAAAGAAGATAAGATGATGTAACTGTAGAGAGAGAGAGAGAGAGAGAGGTCAGAATATATTTATAACTGCTGTGAAGAATATCAGAAGCCCCTTCTTTACAAACTTGTAGTTTTATATAAATAAACATATTTTAACATTTATATTTACAACAGACGAGATAGGATTAAGACCGGGGGTGACCAAACTATGGTTCTTTGAGGACCTGTGGACTTCAACTCCCAGAATTCCTGAGCTAGCCATGCATGCATGGCTAGCTCAGGAATTCTGGGAGTTGAAGTCCACAGGTCCTCAAAGAACCATAGTTTGGCCACTCCTGGGTTATACACTAACACCATGAGGTTATCAAGGAGCATACAGAACACACAGAAAAAAAGGCAGGGAAAAGGGGAACCTCCCCCTTTACACCCACAGCAACCAATCATAGCATAGATTGCCTCATGCAGGAGCCAGCACTCTCCAACCAATCAACGACAACCGTGTATTCTGGCCCATTATACACTTTACTGTTCCAGCTACTAAATTTAAATATTTTAACAAACTAGAGAGAGAGGGGTCAAAATATATTTATAACTACTGTGAAGAATATCGGAAGCTACTTCTTTATACTTTTTAATTGAAGTTTTCCCCTCTGTTTATAGCAATAGCACTTTTCTTATATACCGCTTCATAGTGCTTTCCAGCCCTCTCTAAGCGGTTTACAGAGTTCAGCATATTGCCCCCAACAATCTGGGTCCTCATTTTACCGACCTCGGAAGGATGGAAGGCTGAGTCAACCTTGAGCCTAGTGAGATTTGAACAGCTGAACTGTTGAACTAGCAGTCAGCCTGCAATGGCTGCATTTAACCACTGCACCACTTCAGCTCCTTCTTTCCTCTTTCTTCTTTGATTTCTTTCCCTTTCTTACTGTCATTTGCTTGTGTTAGCTTTTACTTCTTGTTTAAAAAATTAATAAAAATATACTAAAATGAAAAGAGAATGAATTTAGGGCTCATGCCTGTTACCTTTAAATTACAAAGGGTGTTGAACCATCTTTCATTTTCCAAGTTAGTGTTGCAATGCCATTGCTTGGAGTGGTGGAGGGTGGTATAATAGCTACCAACTCCGCTGGACTCACAGGATGCAACAGGGCTCACTCAAGTAGAGCTAAACTAGAAATATTCAGGAGTTGAAGAGTTAATTTGGCTTATTATTGATGAAAGCTGGGTTCTCTCTTGACTGAATTTACATATTGGTCAGTTTTATCCATAGTTTGTTGAAAAGGGTGGCCTGATTCATACATCTCACTAAGCTAAGAACCATGATTTTGCATCCTACACAATTGCTGGGTTTGCAGATCACATAAATTTAAATTCAAACAAACCACATTATGATTGTGCAATGCACAAACTGGTTTTACTTTCATCCAGCAAGATATTTGGGAGTATATTTCTAGATTATTATTACTTTTTTAAAAAGATTTGTCCTGTAGACCTATTAATCTGGAAGATTTTGCCATCGTTTGATACAAGCTGATGCAGCAACAGAATTGTTGAGCATCCTGTTTTGGAGATTTGTTCCACTTCAACCAGGAATGTTGCTTGGTTTTCTTGTTGTCAGTTCTCCCAGTGACACCTGCAAAGTACTTAGGCCGCTTTTCTTGCTTTGTTCTTTTTGGTATTCTTTATTCCGATGCAAACTTCCCAAAATTGTTTTTAAGGTGGGCCGCCTCTAAAGCTCAGAAATAAATAAGGAATATTTGTAATAAAAACAAAGCATTAAGTTTTTCCTGCTGATAAAGGAAATGATTGTATGTTAAACCAGCGTCCATCAATCCAGGGGATGGACGGGCTTATGTTTCCAGGCATCAATGAGTAGACTTTTACACATAAGTTTTTTTTAAAAAAGAAACAACACCAGGGTGTCCCCAAGAAAAGAAAGTAATCATTCCCTTTGTTGTGGCAACTGGAGTTGAAACAACAGCCTCTAACAAAAGGCTGCCAGCAGAAGGAGTTTCCGCCAGTTTTTAAAGAGGCAGGTGATGGCGGAGGAACACTTTGTTTTAAGGAAGAAGGGGGTGGGAACACAGTTGCTTGTTTTTTTGGTACACAAGGAATTGTCTTGCCTTGCGCTGAACAATTCTTCTTATCTCTTTCCGCTGCTATGAGTCACCGTCTGCCTTGTGAGCAATTTATTTACCGGAAGCGACCCTTGGATCATGACTCCTTCTTATATTTCCTGAGCGCCTTACTTGCTCTCTAGTGCTTAAAAATAAGATGGATTGGCCACGTGTTACACATTTTCTTGCATCCAGGTTCTTTGGCTAAAAGTATCTGCCTACAACTGTTGTTTGTTATTTAACTGCTTTGTTATCACTGTTCCTTTAAGTTATTTTGGCTTGGAGTGGAAAGGGATTTTTTTTTTTAAAGGAAGAGTTAAATTTTTATTGCACTTGTTAGCTAGGCATTTATCCCATTCTTCCTTCAAAGAATCTGAGACAGCACAAGAAAGCACCACTCAATTTATTCTTGCAAGGTAAGAACATAAAACTTGAAGCTTTGTCTTGTTGGAGTAGACCCCTGGCCCTTCTCACCCTGCAGTCTCTTCTCACTATGGCCCACCAACTGCCCAAGAAAGCCTGCTAGTCTCACAACAGATGGTCTTTAGAGAGCAAACTGTTTGCTGTCAGAGCTAATATCCATTTATGCCCACAATTTCCATGAAACTTTTCTGAAGCTAGTCAAGCTGGTAGCCAACACCACATCTCATGGTAGCCAATCCCAAATAACGTATTTTTGGAGTATAAGACGCACCTTTTTCCTCTCTAAAAGTGGCTGAAAATTTGGGTGCGTCTTATACTTCGAATGTAGCTTTTTTCCCCAGCCCTAACTAGGTGCTAACAGATCTTCCCAGCTCTTACCTTGCAGGCTTTTTCATTGTTACTCTCTCCAAAGAATGTTTTTCCAGCCCTAAGTCTTTGCAGAATTTTTTTTCATTGCTCTACTTGCTCCGAATAAATTTTTTTCTAGCCCTAACCAGGTGCTAATGATCTTCCCAGCTCTTACCGGCTTGCAGGCTCTTTCATTGTTATTCTCTCAGAAGAAGGTTTTTTTAAGTCCTAACCAGGGGATAAAATAATGTGCTGAAGCTGACCAGACTAAGGATGCTAGCCAGATGAATACCTGGTAGGCAGATTGTTTTCCCCTATTTTCCTCCCCAAAAACTAAGGTGCGTCTTATACTCCGGTGTGTCTTATACTCCGAAAAATACGGTATATTGTTTAAAATAGTGCTATCTGTCCTGATTCTTCCACAATGGAGTTTCATTAGGTGACTTCTAGTTCTCACATTTATAGAATGGAGAAATAGTTTCTCCTTGTTCTCTTTATACTTGCCGGGCTTATATTTTTTTATAGATAGCCCTCGACTTAAGACCACAATTGAGCTCAAAATCCCATTGCTAAACGAGACCGTTGTTAAGTGAGTTTTGCCCCACTTTTACAAACTTTCTTGCCACAGTTGTTAAGTGAAGCACTGCAGTTGTTAAGTGAGTAACATGGTTGCTAAGTGAATCTGACTCCCCTGTTGTCTTTGCTCGTCAGAAGGTTGTAAAAGGCGATCACATGATCCCGGAAAACTACAACTGTCATAAATATGAGCCAATTGCCCAGCATCCGAATTTTGATCATGTGACCATGGGGATGCTGCAACTGTCGTCAAGTGTGAAAAAGTCTAAGTCACTTTTTCAGTGGTGTAACTTAAAATAGTCACTAAATAAATGGTTGTAAGTCGAGGACTAGCCATACATCTGTCATGTTCCCTCTTGTTCACCCTTTCTCTAGACCAGTGATGGTGAACCTTTTTTTGCTTGGGTGGGTGCCAAAAGGACACGCGTGTGTGCCCACACCCATAATGTAATGCCTTCCCCCCTGCGCATGCGTGCACAACCCCCCCATGCTGCCTCCCCCCCCACGCATGTGCAGAGACCTCACTGAAGCCTCCGGACTTCTGGTAGTCCTGTTGTGCCATTTTTCGCCCTCCCCAGGCTTCAGGAGGCTTTCCTGAAGCCTGGGGAGGGCAAAAAATGGCCCAATGGGCCTACTGGAAGTTCATTTCTGAACTTCCGGTAGGCCCGTTGGGTCCGTTTTTCACCATCCACAGGCTCCAGAGGTTTTCCTGAAGCCTGTGGAGGGTGGAAACGGCCTCCCCCCGCCCTCCAGAACGCCGACAATCAGCTGGCCAGTGTGTACATGTGCGCTGGAGCTGACATAGGGCAACGCCTCATGTGCCCTCAGATATGGCTCCACGTGCCACCTGTGGCACACATGCCATAGGTTCGCCATCATGGCTCTAGACAAAGTAGACCCAAGTGTCACAACCTCTCTTCACAAGGAAGCTGCTCCAACCCCTTAAATCATCTGAGTTGTCCTTTTCCTGTGTTTATTATGCTTAGAGAAAGTGACTATTCAGTGGTTTCTCACTGATTCTCACTGCTGAGCGAGGATTTGAACTCAGGATAGAAATGTATCACCTTCAAATCTGACATCTCACTCCCAAACAATAGCTCCTTTCTGAACGATATATGTTTCATTAGTTTTTACTGCTGTGGCAAACTATAAATTAGTAAAATGGGCTGGAATGCTCATTTTCAGAGAATGCTATAGAGATGTAAACAGATGAAAAAGTTATTGCTTAATAGAACACTTAATTTTCTCCTAGCTTGGATTAACATAGCATGTTAAACCTAGTTGAACCAAATACAGTTCCTATGTTAGTATAATTTGTTATACTTGAACAAATAAACTGCATTCTTCCATAATAGGAAATCTGATTTACCGTATTTTTCGGAGTATAAGACGCACCTTAGTTTTGGGGGAGGAAAACAAGGAAAAAAGGCCTCTGCCTCCAAGCAATTTGCCAAACAGCAAACAGCACAGATGATATACACTGTTTGCTGTGTATTTCTGTGCATGTGTGCTTGACCCATAGAAATAGCAAAGAATTGGAGAAATGTACATTATGCCAGAAAGTTTTCTTAAATGTAGTCACACTAACTGCTCTCAATTATTTAAATAGATTTACTCCAAGGTAATTAAGCTCTAATACTAAACAGGACACTGTTACATTTCAGACTATACTTGTACAGAGCTGTTAAAATTAATTAAAATTTCTGGAAGTATACATTATTCTCTATTATTTAAAAGAAGATACAATAGCACTGGGCCTCTTCAGAGCAAGCATTTATTTTAAAAAGCTTCTATATTTTGTTAAGTTGTCTAGATTTACAGGGATCTCCAACCTTGGCAACTTTTAAGACTTGTGGACTTCAACTCCCAGAATTCCACAGCCAGCAAAGCTGGTTGTGGAATTCTGGGAGTTGAAGTCCACAAGTCTTAAAATTGCCCCTGGCTCTAGAACAGTAATAAAGCAGTCTTTAAAAAATAAGTCTAATAATTTGAACATTCTACAGACATTTATAGTTATTCATTTACCCCCTTCCATCCAGTTCAGCAAAAAATAAAAATCTGTGTGTCTCTCCCAGCTATTTGCCTTTGCAGTTTCAGTTTCACTTTCATTTTCCCAGGTGGCAAATCAGCTGTAGATCGGGAAGTGCTAGTGACTTGCTTGGCTTTATAGGGTCTTCCCTCTTTGCTGCAAACAGGTAAATTGCTGGAAGACAGAGGCCAAAGGGTGGGGGTGGGGGGGTGGGGGGGTGGGGCTGCATTCAGTGTATAAGACGCACCCAAGTTTTCACCCTCTTTTGGGGGGGTTAAAAGGTGCGTCTTATACTCCGAAAAATACGGTATACACTCCACTATCCATCCCCTTTTAGTTTAGCATGTTGTGTGAATTCAATATCAGAGTATTGACTGCTCTCATGATGTGAGCTAATGCAATACGGTCTTGATAGCTGGATTACAATCGGGAAAGTGAACAGCCATGTATACTGGCACCTTCTGTTCATGAATTCGCATAAATCTAATAATGAACGATCCGTTTCTGGGTCTCCATCTCTGGTAACAAAAATCTTTCCTTGTGAAATTCTGAAGACATTTGATCCAAAGAGAGACTGATGAAACAAGGCAGGAGTTGGGAAGTTTGAGCATTCTGATTATCTCCAACATGCAGGTTGCAGAAGATGTCACAACACATTCTATAATTGTAGACCTGTTGCCCCACTCATTTCTTAGCTTGCTTGCTTGCTTGCTTGCTTGCTTGCTTGCTTGCTTGCTTGCTTGCTTTATTTATTTATTTATTTATTTATTTATTTATTTATTTATTTATTTATTTATTTATTTATTTATTTATTTATTTATTATGCGTACACCCCCCTTAATATTTTTACAAATAGCAATAGCAATAGCACTTAGACTTATATACCGCTTCATAGTGCTTTACAGTCCTCTCTAAGCGGTTTACAGAGTTCAGCATATTGCCCCCAACAATCTGGGTCCTCAGAAGGATGGAAGGCTGAGTCAACCTTGAGCCTGGTGAGATTTGAACAGTTGAACTGCTGAACTAGCAGTCACTGAAGTAGGTTGCAGTGCTGCTTTTAACCACTGTGCCACCTCGGCTCAAGGCAGCGAACATATCCAACGCACTTTCCTTTTCCTAATTTGCCCACAATGACCCTATGAGGTGGGGCTGGGCAGAAAAAGAGTGATTGGCCCAAAGTCACCCAGCAGGCTTTCATGCTTAGGGCGGGACTAGAACTCTCGGCCTCTTGGTGATTGGCCCAAAGTTACCCAATCAACTTTCATGCCTAAGACAGGCCTAAAATTCATGATCTCCCACGTTCTAGCTTTCTGCCTTAACCAGTAGACCAAACTGTCTCCCCACAAGTGTGTGTGTGTGTGTGTGTGTGTGTGTGTGTGTGTGTGCTTTGATATGTGTGTGTGTTTTAAATCCGATTTTATTGTAAGACTTTGAACTCACCCCCTCCCTCACACACACATACACCTTTTTTTTTCACCCACTCAGGGCTGCTCCTTTTGGAGTCCTTTGTTTGCACAATTGTTTTTACAGCTGCCGGGAAGTGTTTAGGGCACTGATTTACTTCTCCATTCTCCCCAGGTGCCACTCTTTTTCTCCTCCCCCCCACTCCCTAGTTGAATCAACTGCTCTCCTCCACAAACTGCTTCGTTTGCTCCCTGCAGGTATCCCTGAAAACTACCTTCTCTAGCATGTCATCCCACTGACCTCGCTGCTCCCAGCCATACTGCCCAGATTGTTTGAGAGTGTTAAAATCCATTCTCTACTACATCTGGACCAGATGGACGTAGCAGTTAAGTCTGTAACGCAGGAGACTGAGAGTTCTAGTCCTGCCTTAGGTATGAAAGCTGGTTAGGTGACTTTGGCCCAATCACTAGGAGACTGTGAGTTCTAGTCCTGCCTTAGCCATGAAAGCCAGTTAGGTGATTTTGGGCCAATCGCTAGGAGGCTGTGAGTTCTATTCCCGCCTTAGCCATGAAAGCCAGTTAGGTGATTTTGGGCCAATCACTAGGAGGCTGTGAGTTCTACTCCCGCCTTAGTCATGAAAGCCAGTTAGGTGATTTTGGGCCAATCACTAGGAGGCTGTGAGTTCTACTCCCGCCTTAGCCATGAAAGCCAGTTAGGTGATTTTGGGCCAATCACTAGGAGACTGTGAGTTCTACTCCCGCCTTAGTCATGAAAGCCAGTTAGGTGATTTTGGGCCAATCACTAGGAGGCTGTGAGTTCTACTCCCGCCTTAGCCATGAAAGCCAGTTAGGTGATTTTGGGCCAATCGCTAGGAGGCTGTGAGTTCTAGTACTGTACTGCCTTAGTCATGAAAGCCGGCTGGGTGACTTTGGGCCGGTCCCTCTCTCTCAACCCAGCCCATCTCACAGGGTTGTTGTTGTAGGTAAAATCGTATTAGGAAGGAGAATTATGTATGTTTGCCACCTTGACTTACTCATAAAGAAATAAAGGCGGGATAAAAAGAACCGTAATAAATAAATAAGGTCTTTTGCTCTGTGGCATACTGTTTACTTGAGGCAAGGATCTCCAGGACCATCTTTTCATTGAAGGAGGATGCTGACTGGAGTGAAACCCTTGTAATTTGCCATCGTTGCTGGACAATATTAACACAATGAGCACAGCCAGAGATTTAATGAAAGAATAAACGATGACTGTGTTGCATGGGCCCAACAGCACAGTGGTGTTGAGCGCTAAATAAGCAAATGGTGAGAAAGGAGGGGGGGTTCTGTGGGAGAGGGTCTCTACACCTGTCCTTTGCATAAACTGGTCCCACAAGCTTGGTGGGAAATCCCCTTTCACTCTCCCCTCTCCCAAACAGTATTGGGCCTACATGGGGGAACTACCCCCTGAAGCTTGAAATACTACTTCCTCTGTTCACAAATCCCCAGTCCCAGCCCCACGTGATATTTTCACGAAAGTGTGAGCCAGAATGTGTTGGCCATGTGGCAGTGCGTGCGTGCAATATGCATAACATTAAATATACTCTACAGTCCAGCTTCCGCTTCTTGGCATGAAGGTAGAGAATATAGAGCAGTGTTTCTCAACTGTGGCGACTTGAAGATATGTGGACTTCAACTCCCAGAATTCCCCAGCCAGTCATTGCTGGCTGGGGAATTCTGGGAATTGAAGTCGACACATCTTCAAGCCCCCACGGTTGAGAAACACAGATATAGAGAACAGAAGAGGGCAGGCCTATGGAAATCAGTCTTTGGCAGAGTTTGGCCAAATTGATGTGCCCTATTTATTGAGATATAATTAGGGGGAAATAACATCACTTTATTGCCTCTGTAAATGACATGGGGACGTTTAAGCTCCCATTTTATTTATCCAAGAAGTGTGTCCCTTGGTCATGCCTATGGAAGTATCTGAAAAGTCAGTTTGCCAGATATTCTTCCCCCCTCTCCTCCCCCCTCACACACACACAGCCCTCAGTCTTCTTCCCACGAGAGATCTGAGTGTCTCTTTGGATGATCTACAGAAAAAAGGTCGTGTTTTTGCCTCAGTTAATAAGTAGCCTGTTGATGTTACATGGAGTTTTCCTATCTGCACGTAAAAGTCCTGTTGTCTCAGTAAATTAGACAAGAAAATGGTTTCCTTGGCATTTGCCACACAGATGAAATTTGAACCTGGGATTTTCCTATCCATGGGGGCAGGGTTCCAGAAAGTTATCCATTTTAGTGACATCCTTATATTGGATGACCAGATGACATTAGACTCCCTCAGGTTGTTTACAGAATTAACAGAATAATAGAGTTGGAAGGGACCTCCAAGGTCTTCTAGCCCAACCCCCTGCTCAAGCAGGAGATTCTGTACCATTCCGGACAAATGGCTGTCCAATCTCTTCTTAAAAACCTCTAAATAAATAAATAAATAAATAATAAATAAATAAATAAATAAATAAATAAATAAATAAATAAATAAATAAATAAATAAATAAATAAATAAATAAATATCAGTATTCTATGTTGTTCAGCCAGGGATGGTGACTTGAATTTGAAAGGAAACAACAAAAATGGCTTGTGTAAGAAGCTAAAGGCAAGAGCTGTGGTGGTGCAATGGTTAGAATGCAGACTAATTTTCAGACTAATTCTGCTGACTCCTGATTGCCAGCTGTTCGGCAGTTCAGATCTCACCGGCTCAAGGTTGACTCAGCCTTCCATCCTTCCGAGGTGGGTAAAATGAGCACCCAGATTGTTGGGGGCAATAGGTTGACTCTGTAAACCGCTTAGAGAGGGCTGTAAAGCACTATGAAGCTGTATATAAGTCTAAGTGCTATTGCTCGTGGGAAGGAATCCAGTTTGCAGCAGATGACTGAGAGTGCAGAGAAGAGCAACAAAGATGATTAGGGGACTGGAGGCTAAAACATATGAAGAATGGTTGCAGGAACTGGGCATGTCTAGTTTAATGAAAAGAAGGATCAGTGGAGACATGATAGCAGTGTTCCAATATCTCAGGGGCTGCCATAAAGAAGAGGGAGTCAAACTATTCTTCAAAGCACCTGAGGGTAGGACAAGAAGCAATGGGTGGAAACTAAACAAGGAGAGAAGTAACTTAGAACTAAGGAGAAATTTCCTGACAGTTAGAACAATTAATCCGTGGAACAGCCTGCCTCCAGAAGTTGTGAATGCTCCAACACTAGACATTTTTAAGAAGATGTTGGATAACCATTTGTCTGAAGTAGTGTAGGGTTTCCTGCCTAGGCAGGGGGTTGGACTAGAAGACCTCCAAGGTCCCTTCCAACTCTGTTGTTATTATTATTATTATTATTATTAAATCTCGGTTGGTGGGATGAATTTGGTGCACAGAGGGCAAGGTCAGCAGAAAATTACATTTCCTGAACTCTTGTGCTTGCACACACCTAGTAGCAGATATACAGTTTATTTAATTCCAGACTCGAGGCAGCAACATTTAGCAGGCAAGTGAAACACTTGATAATTCAATCCATTTGGATTTGTGGGCTCTTGGGTTTTCTCCTCTTTTTTTGCTTTTTCTTTTATATTTACTCTTGCCACTGCACTTCCTTTTTTAATTTTTTTTAAAAGCTTTGGTGAGGTGCACATAGAAGTATCCTGGGCAAGACTTTGTTGCAGGGCAGAGAACAAATGAGCCACAGCCAAAGGAAAGAACTCTACTTTGGAGTCTTTTTTATTTCCCTTCCAGAAATTATGTCTTGGGAGATGTGACAGAAAATAGATTTGCTGCCCTTAATGGCTTGAAGAGGCACCCACAGCTGGTAGATATTCTGGCCCCCTGCCCATCACCCTATACAGTCAACCAACCCTTCTGGACTATGTTTCTCCCAAGGGGTTTCTTCAAATATCTTAAGCCTCAGCAATTCCTCAATGCCATAAATCAAGAAACAGAGGAAATGTTTCCTTAAAGGCTGCTCATTCTGGCTTATTCCATAGCAAGGCACTATATCTCTGTCGAGGCTGTGCTACTGCAGATGGTAGGAATGGATGGATTGCTTCTCTGCGATTATATTTAAACACCCAGTTATATAAAAACAAATGTGCTTGTTTCCTACATGCAAGGATTTTATCCTGAGGAAGGACTCAGCCCTATGAGAGTCTTCCCATGTTCTGAAGTGAGGCAGTACACATTTAAATTGTTTGGCTCTGTATGAAGTCCTGATCAGCATATTTATTTATTTATTTGGGTCTGAACTGGTCCTCTGTGGGCCTGTTTCAGAATTTTGCTCCAGTTAGGGAGAAATATCTGCTGGGTCCTTGGTGCTCTCTGAGCTTGCTTGTTTTCTTTCAGATATTTAATTACCCAAACTAGGTAACATCATCAGCACTGATGATGTTACCTAGCTTGGGTAATGAAACTTCTGCAAGAAAACAAAGCAAGCTCAGAGAGCACCAAGGACCCCTCATTTTAACCCTGGGCTACAAATATTCTCCTTTATTGGTAGACATAACTGCATTAGATAGGTTAGTAGGTGAAAGACAGACTCCGCACTCCCAGAAATACTATATATTACTCTAAATGTTCTTAAAAGGCACCCTCAAAAGCCTTTTAAAAGAAAAAAAAAGTAATAAAAAATTTGTGAGATTTCAGTATGAGTTTGTTCAAGGTATATGAATGAGAACGCAACGAATCTCATTATATTTAGGCACTTAAATTCATTTATTTGTTTGCTAAGTTTATGTTCTGCTTTTTCCCCCCAGGACCCTCAATTGTCATAAATAGTTTTTCCTTTTTGCTCACAGCAACTATTGTGAGAGGAAAGTTTGGCTGGAGAGGGATGGCTCTCTGTGGCTGATAAGGGGACTTGAAGCTGAGTTTCTACTCATATTCCAACCTCTTCACCAAATATCCTATCTGTACTTTAAGATTTCACAATGCTACACAGTCCCTAGAAAATTTACCAGTCTTCATTTAAAAAAAAAACAAACGCACAAAACTCGTGGATGTCTCTGCACAAAAAACAAAAACAAAAACCCCCAACCCAATAATTTTAAAAACATTTGGGAATTTTAAAGAGCGGTTTGGTTTCTTAAAACACCCCCAATGTCTGTCCCATCAAAATACGGGTAATCCTCAACTTGCAACCACAATCGAGCCCAAAATTTGTTAGTTGAATTTTCCTCCATTTTACAACCTTTCTTACCACAAATGTTAAGTGAATCACTGCATTTAGTAAATTAGTAAAACGGTTGTTTGAATCTGGCTTCCCTATTGACTTTGTTTATCAGAAGGTCGCAAAAAGTGATCAAATGAGCCCAGTACACTGCAACTGTCATAAAGATGAGTCAGTTGCCAAGCATCTCAATTTTGATCACATGACCATGAAGATGCTGCAATGGTCATGAAGTGTGAGAAAGGGTCATAAGTCACTTTTTTCAGTGCTGTTGTAACTTTGAATGGTCACTAAATGAACTATTGTAAGTCGAGGACTACATGTATAGGTAGAAATGATTGACAGACCTCTCCAATTAATCATGGTTCCACTAATTGTACCCTCAGACACCCCTTAACAAGCTGTGGCCAGTCAAAAGTTGCTCTTCCCTAACTTACTCTAGATTGAACCTCCCAGCCTATCTGGATGATAACTCACATTTTTGCCCAGGCAGTTTATCAGCACGGAGTCCTGAGCCTGGATATAGAAATACAATTATTCATTGACTATAGCAGTGATGGCGAACCTATGGCACGGGTGCCACAGGTGGCACGCGGAGCCATATCTGCCGGCACGCGAGCCGTTGCTCTAGCTCAGCTCCAGCACGCATGGGTGCACCAGCCAGCTGATTTTTGGCTGGCGTGGAGGCTCTCGGAAGGCATTTTAGGTTTCTGGAGGGCCTCCGGGGAGGCGTTTTCGTCCTCCCCAGACTCCAGGGAAGCCTCTGGAGCCTGGGGAGGGCAAAAAACAGGCCTACCAGGCCCACCAGAAGTTGGGAAATGGGCCATTTCTGGCCTCTAGAGGGCCTCTGCGGGGGCAGGGGAGGCCGTTTTAGCCCTCCCTAGGCATTGAATTATGGGTGTGGGCACTCGCACGTGCATGATAGTGCGTGCGCACGCACTTTCGGCACCTGAGGGAAAAAAGGTTCGCCATCACTGGACTATAGGGTATAAACACATATAATCTATATATGTTTAAATGCTTTCAACATAGAATAGAATAACAGAGTTGGAAGGAACCTTGGAGGTTTTCTAGTCCAACCCCCTGCTTAGGCAGGAAATCCTACACCACTTCAGACAAATGGTTATCCAACATCTTCTTAAAAGAGCCGAGGTGGCGCAGTGGTTAAATGCAGCACTGCAGGCTACTGCTAGTTCAGCTGTTCAAATCTCACCGGCTCAAGGTTGACTCAGCCTTCCTTCCTTCTGAGGTCAGTAAAATGAGAACTCAGATTGTTGGGGGCAATATGCTGAACTCTGTAAACCGCTTAGAGAGGGCTGTAAAGCACTATGAAGCGGTATATAGGTCTATACCGCTATTGCTATTAAAAACTTCCAGTGTTGGAGCATTCACAATTTCTGGAGGCAAGGATTAATTGTTCATAGGCCAGGGGTATCAAACTCAAGACCCGGGGGCCGGATCCGGCCTGCAGGGTGCTTAGATCCGGCCCACACGGCCGCCCTGGAAATAGTTAAGAACCGGCACGTGGTGCCGTGTGTGTGGCCCTCCCGAGCTCTGTTTTCATTGGCAGAGGGTTATAGGAGGCGGTCGCAACCAAAAATGGAGCTTGGGAGCCCGTTATCACTGGGAGAGCTCTCAGGGCCACCACAGGCGCCCCTGACACAAATGACATTGAGCTGGCCATGCCCACCCTTTGGCAGGCCAAAGTCTCCAATCAAAGATGGCTTGACACCCTGGCCACGCCCCCCCGGCCCCCCAGAGGTCAAACACAGCCCTGGTGTGGCCCTCAATGAACACCCCTGACATAGGCTATCCTTCTACTTTTGTTCTTGGTTATCTGGTTGACCGCTAGGAATCCCTTTTTTAAATCGAAAAGTGAGATAAACAGGTTTAAACTGAATAAATGTGAGCAAACCGCATGAAGCAGCTGCCATAAAAGCTTATGCTCCATTAAAAGCGTAATTTCCAGATCAGAGGAATTAAAACCAGCAGAAGCATCTCACCTCTTTAATTCTCCCTCTGCGGAGGGTATCCCTGTGGTGTTCCTGCCCTTCCCCCACCCTCCCCCCAAAAATTGAAAGAGAAACTTTGCTTAAGGGTACAGAACCAATTGGAAAAGGGTTTGTATGTATGTATGTATGTATGTATGTATGTATGTATGCATACAGACATGTACATCTGTGTTTGCTTTTCAGGTGTGGATTAGTGGCAGATACTACAGTAGTGTGTTAGCATGCACAGATGCTCTCTCTGCGAGGCCTCCAAATTCATTTCCCTACATTTCCCTAATGGAAACAGGCAGGAATATTCACAGCATGGACAAGGATAGTTTGAACCTCTTGGCTGCAAATCTTTACATCCTCTCACTTGCAGCTTTGATTTGAAGAGGTTTTTTTTCCAGTGTTCTATAAATGCCTAGTATTTATTTATATATTATTTCATCATATATGCCATTTGATTCCCAAGAATTCCGGGCAGATTATAATTACTAACAGTCCTTGACTCAACAACCATTCGTTTAGTGACCGCTCTAAAGTTACAACAGTTTCAAAAAATGTAACTTACGAACAGTCCTCACACTTATGACCATTGGTGCATGTGATCAAAATCTGAGTGCTTGGTAACCGGCAATGCGAATTTCCAATGGTTACAGCATCCCGGAATCCTGTGATCGCCATTTTGTGGCTTTTCCAGCCAGCTTGCCACAAGCAAAGTCAATCAGTTCACTTAAGGACCTCATGATTCACTTAACAACTGCAGTGATTTATACCATACTTAACAGTGGCAAAATGAGGTCATAAAATCGGGCATGTCTCACTTAATCATCTTGCTTAGCAGCAAAAATTCTATATCCCAATTGTGATTGGAAGTTGAGGACTGCCTGTAACATCATAAAATTTAAATTAGAACCAATAGCAAGGTAAGTCCTGATATATCACCATTCAGGCAAAGGAAAATCTTACAGCTTAGACTGTGATTCTTATTTTACTGCTTTGGAATTTCTGCACGCTGCCTTGATGGTTGTCAGAAAGGCCTGATAAAAATACACCTCTCAAGAAGTTTAAAAGCACGTGGGAATTGACTCTCCAGGGTCCATGCAATCGAATGCGTTTCCCTCTTTTGCAAAGCATGGTTCAGAGGAATGGGTATCCATGTCTGTGGGAGAATGGCATTCCTATTGTGGGTAGCTAGTGGGAAAACAATGCTGCTATGAGAATTAAAGTTAATTATCAGTCAACTAATTTCATTGATTTTTTCCAAATCTCACTCAGCAGTCTGCTTGTCCCAGCCTGATTCTCAGGCTGATTAGGCTGCAAAAGCGGCTTATTATGAAAGTGTTTATCATGGCAGCCGTCTGCCACCTCTTTTTCAAATCAAATTACCACATCCCTTACTCCCCTCCTCCACAAAGGAGCTAGCTAGATGGTGCATTCTGACACCAAAAGGATTCTAACATTGGGTCTCACCACCTCCCTTCCATGACCTTTTAAGTTGGGGCTTCTAGTTTTACGACATCCAAGAACATTGTGTTCTACATGCTGGGAGTTTGGGTGTGTATGCGTAGGGAAAATTAGTGAAAAATTGTACTTCCTTCCTCTCCCCAAGAGGTAAAAGATTTTGAAGTTTTGTGGATTGTTTGGCTCAGGTGGGATGGAATGGGAGCAAATAACCAGAAGGGAGGAGGAGGAGATGATCTTCCTCCCCCTCCTCTTTTTCCTCCTCTTCTTTCTTCTCCCTTTTTCGTTTTTTCTCTCAAATCTCCTTTATGGATTCATTAAAAATATCGATTAAAAACACTCCTTTGTGGGTTATTATGAGCTGCGGTAGTGCAGTGGTTAGAGTGCAGTATTGCAGGCTACTTCTGCTGACTGCTGGCTGCCTACAATTTGGCAGTTCAAATCTCACCAGGCTCAAGGTTGACTCAGCCTTCCATCCTTCCGAGGTTGGTAAAATGAGGACCAATATGCTGACTCTGTAAACCGCTTAGCGAGAGCTGTAAAAGCGCTGTGAAGCGGTGTATAAGTCTAAGTGCTATTGCTATTACTGTTATTCAGTGAATTCTGTGCATTTTCGTTGCCCAAGGCAAGAAAACTTTATTCCTAGTGTTCAATCAATACGGGTTCTTGAGCGATTTGGGGCACTTAAAGTTGTGGGGCTTTAGGTCAGTAGCTTGCTGGTTCACCCTGTAGTTTATGATGGCTCACAATTTGGGATGGCAGGGAGCCAATGTTCCCTGTAATATCAGAAACGGCACGTGGCAGTTAGAAACTGCCATGCAGCGTTCTCTTTTCATGTGCGCGGCCACGCAGGCGCGCATCCCCTGCCATTAGAAAAGCCACGTAGAAGTTAGAAACTTCATTCTCTCATTATGTGCGCAGCCATGCGGCTGCGCAGCTTAGAGGGAACAGAGTAGGGAGTGGAGTTTACTGATTGACTGTACTGGTTTACTGTACCTAGCTACTTCCTTACATGGATAAATAGCCAACCTGCATCATCTCTGCCTCCCTGTGCAATTGGGCACCACTTTTTCAGTGCCATGCAAATTGACTGGTTGAACCAATCCCTGAACTTTGAAAAACTGAGCATGGAGAACTTATTTTCCAAAGCACCAGAGGGCAGGACAAGAAACAATGGATTGAAACTAATCAAGGAGAGAAGCAACCTAGAATTAAGGAGAAACTTCCTAATAGTGAGGAAAGTCAACCAGTGGAACAGCTTGCCTTCAGAAGTTATGGGTGCTTCATCGTTGGAAGTTTTTAAGAAAAGACTGGACAGCCACCTGTCTGAAATGGTATAGGGCAGTGATGGCGAACCTTTTTCTTCTTGCATGCCAAAAATGGGAGTGTGCGCGTGCGCTAGCACACGGGTGTGCCGGCCATACTGCACATGCGCGCATCCCCGTGCATACCTTCTCCCCCCTGTTGGGCCATTTTTCACCCTCAGGCTTCCCTGAAGCCTCCGGACTGCGAAAAACGGCCCAACGGGCAAACCAGAAGTCCGTTTTTCCAAACTTCCGGTTTGCCCGTTGGGCCGTTTTTCACACTCCGGAGGCTTCAAGGAAGCCTCCTGAAGCCTGGGGAGGGTGAAAACGGCCTTTCCCCAAGGCCGAAAATCAGCTGGCCAGCGCGCGCATGCGCACTGGAGCTGACATAGGGCAACGCCTCAGTTATGGCTCCGTGTGCCACAGGTTCGCCATCACGGGTATAGGGTCTCCTGCTTGAGTAGGGGGTTGGACTGGAAAACCTCCCAAGTCCCTTCCAGCCAGAGGTGGACTTCACATAATTTAACAACCGGTTCACCCTGAATCGAAAATGTGAGTGCTCGCATGCGTGCCTTGTGCACATGCGCACTGTATCACAAAACACCACAATTTACTCGTGTGCGCCATCAACAAACATGGCAATTCGCTCGTGCGCACTGTCTACGCATTTGTGCGGCGTCAACAAACACAGCGATATAGGATGGGATTGCTGGTGGGCGGGGTCGCCACTACCGGTTCGCCTGAACCGGTCCAAACCGGCTGAATCCCACCTCTGCTTCCAGCTCTATTCGGATTGATTGATCGATGTTCTCTCTCGCCTGAGTCATCAAACCTGACTTCGTACAATTCATTCTTTTCTGTTGCAAAATTTTAGCAGAGACTCCATATCACGTGAAATAGGTTTTCTCTGTGCATGCAAATAGTGACAAGCACTTGACCCTAATCTTAACTCTTTCCTTCAGCAAGATCACGTGCAGCTGTTATTCCTTTTTTTAAAAAAAATAAAACATCACTATAGTCTGTGTGTGTGTATGTGTGTGTGTGTGTGTGTGTGTGTGTGTGTATGTATTTGCCTACTACATACAGTTCACTTTTTACCCTGCCTAAATATGTAGTTAATGTTGAACTTCAGTGAGATATTTTTATCTGTGCCGTGGGTCACTGGGTGAAGTCAGTCTGTACCTACCTGCATCTACTGCAGTGTAAAAAAGTGACGGTGTGGGTGTCGGGCGGGGGGGGGGGGACACGACAGAATATTCTCTCTTTCTGACAGCTACATCTTATACTATTAGTATATTTTAATTAGAACATGAGCACAGAATGCTTCATGAATATTCATGAGTGGGGTTATTAAAATGCATAATTAATCTATAGAGTTTCTATCTCCACCCCCCATTTTAATAACTCTATTAATGGAATGGGGATGGGTGAAGCCAGGGGCAGAGAGAGAGAGAGAGAGAGAGAGAGAGAGAGAGAGAGAGAGAGAGAGAGAGAGAGAGAGAGAGAGTGTTTTTGTTATCCCTTCCAGTCTGGGAAATAACATGCGATGTTAGGAAGTTTTGGCAAGCTGAAAGCATTATCTGCTGTTTATTTTCCTGTTCCTTTTATTTTTATTCCAGTTAATGCTCTCCTTTTCCTCCAGAGAGCCCTCATGTAGGGTTGCCCCCAATTGTTTATGAGCTTTGTGACTAAATGAGAATTTGAATGTAAATCTCTTGTTTTTAATCTGGTACTCTAATCTGTCCTCCATCTTGATGTGTTTCAGATATGTTAAACATGTCTGTGCTGGCTAAGGATGATGGAAAGTGTAGTAAAATAAACCTAGAGGCTGGGGAAAGCTTCTGTAACTGCAAAAATGCACGAAGACATTGTGTATGTTGCATTGTATTGCATTATTGCATTGAATATTGAATTGCGTGAAGATAGAATGTGCCTATATATGTGGCTGCATAGAGTGTACCTAGCAGTATCTATGTTTTTAGTCTGTTTCGGAGCTTGGAGGGCTCTTTGTGAGCATTTCGCCATTGGTCCCATAGCACAAGGGAAGATGTTTCTTCTCTCTTTTTTTTTAAAAAAATGAAAAGGCTCAGCAAAACATTGAATCTTTTTGAACAGAACTGAGTTTGCAGGTTCCAGTTTAATTGGACAAACCATCTCCTTCAGCTGGTGAACGCCTTATGAAGTGTGAAATTTGAATATTTCAAATATTTGAATATTTTACACTTTCAAGATTGGTAGCTATCTTAAGAAATGGAAATAACACCATTTAAGGCAGAACTAAAGATTTCATTTGGATATCGAGATGGATATCTACATTTAGGTATTTGGATATTTAACAAATACACCATTTCCGAGGTGGGAAAATCAGTCACATCACTTTGTCTTGGATTCATAAAGTATCTCCATTGATTCAAAAACAAGATTTGGCCTCTTCTCTTTACAGAACCCTAGATCGCTTCTGTGAACTTTTCACATTAAAAAAAGCCTTAAGTGAATATAAAAATGGGTTTTTGTGTTCTTTTTAAACATTGCCTCTTGTGTTTCCTTACGTATTTCAGTTACATTGTTTTTAAACTTGAGTACTTCATTTGAACACAGTGGCTGATTATAGGTCCCTTCCAGAAAAGGGACATGGATCCCAACTCCTCTTTCCTTTCTTATTACATTTATTTCTGTATTTCCTCCCTGTGCTATGAGCTTTGCAACTCCTTGGGGCAGGATCCTTTTGCTAACAGAAGACCTGGGCAGGTGGAAAAATAAGAAATTGGGTATGTCTAGTTCAATGAAAAGGACTAGGGCAGTGATGGCGAACCTATGGCACGTGTGCCACAGGTGGCACGCGGAGCCATATCGGAGGGCACGCGAGGCGTTGCCCTGTCTGCTCCACAGTCAAACCGGAAGTTTGGAAAACGCACTTCCGGTTTGCCATTGGGCTGTTTTTAGCACTCCGAAGGGTTCAGGGAAGCTTCCTGAAGCCCCGGAATGCAAAAAACGACGAAACGGGCAAACCGGAAGTTTGGAAAACGCACTTCCGGTTTGCCATTGGGCTGTTTTTAGCACTCCGGAGGGTTCAGGGAAGCTTCCTGAAGCCCCGGAGTGCAAAAAACACACCAACGGACAAACCGGAAGTGCGTTTTCCGAACTTCCGGTTTGCCCGTTTCGTCGTTTTTTACTGTCCCAGGCTTCGGTAAGGCCTTTGCGCGGGTGTGTGTGTGTGTGCACATGCGCAGGGGGCAGCATGGGGGGGTGCACATGCGTGGGGGGGAGGGAATGGGTGTGGGCACGTGTGCGCACGCTAGCGCGCGCACCCCCCCTTTTGACACGCGAACCAAAAAAGGTTCGCCATCACTGGACTAGGGGAAATGCAAGAGCAGTCTTCCAATATTTGGAAAAGCTGTGGTGGTGCAGTGGTTAGAATGCAATATTGCAGGCTAGTTCTGCCGACTGCCGATTTCTCACTGGCTCAAGGCTGACTCAGCCTTCCATCCTTCAGAGGTCAGTAAAATGAGGACCCAGATTGTTGGGGGCTGACTCCGTAAGCTACTTAGAGAGGTTGTAAAAGCACTATGAAGCGGTATATGTCTAAGTGCTATTGCTATTTCAGGGGCTGCAACAAAAAAGAGGGAATCGACTTATTTTCCAAAGTACCTGAAGGCAGAACCAGAAGCAATTGAGGGAAACTAATCAAGAAGAAAACCAACCTAGAAATAAAGAGAAATTTCTTGACAGAACAATTAATCAATGGAATGGCTTGCCTCCAGAAGTTGTGGAGGTTTTTAAGAAGAGATTGGACAACCATTTGTCTGGAATGGTATAGGGCAGGGGTCCCCAAACTTGGCCACTTTAAGACTTGTGGACTTCAACTCCCAGAATTCTCCAGCCAGCTATGCTGGCTGGAGAATTCTGGGAGTTGAAGTCCACAAGTCTTAAAGTGGCCAAGTTTGAAGACCTTTGGTATAGGGTCTCTTACTTGAGCGGGGGGTTGGACTAGAAGACCTCCAAGGTCCCTTCCAACTTGGTTATTCTGTTAATTTTGTAAACAGTCTTTGAATATTATCACCTTTCCTACCTTTTAAATTTGTGTGTATCTGTCTGGAACATACTTCAGTTTGATCACCACCACCATCACCCCACCAGTTCCAGAAAACACAGCTATTATTCTGAAAGAGCAGGATAGAAGGGAAGAAGAAAAACATTAGCAGAGCAAAATTTGCAGTATTGCCTGCCTTGAATAGAATAGGTAGCACTTTGGTGTTTTTCGTAGTTGCATTAAGCATCTTGCTTCCACCGCCAGCCTCAATCCTGCAACGTAATCACATTGGAAATTTTTTTTTATTAGAAAACAAACTCTAAATGAGAGTTATGAATATTCATTACGAGTGGAGATTAATATGCATAATTATGCAAATTAGACAGCAATTAAACACCAATTCTCCGGGGAAATGATGAACACAAAAGGCTTCGGAATGGAAGCATGTAATTTTGAAAGAAATTTCTGGTTAAATGAACAGTAGGGAGAGGGAAGGAGAGAAAAAGATGGTGTGTTTCCCATAATAATATGCTTTTAAAAAATACACGTATACAAACATAGTAGAGTTGGACTTCAAAGCCTCCTTGTGATGATAGAGCTGTAGTTGCTTTCTGAGCATAAGATGAAATTAAAGGAATCGTTCTAAGATGGACACCCGTCTCCAAATGAAGCTGGTTTGCCATCTTGGTCTTGGCTGATTTCCAGATCTCTCATTCTAGCATTAGTCAAGGAGAGGAAACATCCTATTGTAAATGAAAAATACCCATTGTACTCCCAAAACGTTCCCTGCCCGTAATATTTTGGACATGGAAGGGGACCGTCTTGTTCCAGACATGGTTTGATTTGCAATCATATCAGAGCAGAGGTGAAGATCAGGAAATCAGGAAATCCAGGCAGTTCAAATGAATATGCAGGTTTATTGTATGCTAAAGCTTTCTACAAGAATCTGAGCTACTAAAGCAAATTGGCGGTAGATAAGAGTCAATGGAATTCAAGGGGGGGCTGGACTTAGATCTCTTGTGAGCACGAAGGGATTCGAGACTGCTAACACGTTTGACCCCTCCCTGGGGCTCAGCCTGGTCATCTCCTGCGATAGGACTAAAACGGTCTTCTGACCTATTAAAAAACGCCTGAAGCTGTTCAGTGGGAGGAGACCAGCATAAAACTGCCATCCTATTTTGTAGGGACTTCACTTATTTATTTGCAGAATTCAAACTGCTCCCATATAAAAACACTTGGCAGCTTGAGAGGGAGGGGCTGCGCTAGTCTAAGGAGAGCAAAAATAGTGGAGTAGCTTCTTCAAAAGGCGGTTAGCTCATCTTAGGCCATCTTCCTCTGCAGGGAAGCCAGGAGTACATTCTTGATTCTTCTTGTACTTCGTCAGTATTTGAGTTGGACCTTCCCCAACTTGGCAGCCTCAAGATGCATCGGGGCTAACATTCCCAGAATTTGCAGTTGGAATGGACAATTCATAGTGTTCATGAATGTATATAATACTACAGCGAGATCTAGCAAGCTTCTCCCGAGCGGATGTCCATAACCATTTCCCAGAATCTGTAATCTGCAGCTGTGCTGCTACTTCCATAACAAACACGAGGATTAAATCTTTATGTGGATGAGAAATAAAGAGGTCCATTTTGCTGCAACATTTCTTCAGACTTCTGGGGAAGGCGGTTTGCTTTTTGGTGTCCTCATTTCATACATTCGGGACCGCATCCTACCACATACCTCCCTACGACCGGTTAGGTCCCACAGAGTTGGTCTCCTCCAGGTCCCATCAACCAAGCAATGCCGGTTGGCGGGACCGCGGGGGAGAGCTTTCTCTGTGGGAGCTCCATCTCTCTGGAACCAACTACCCCCAGAGACCTGGACTGTCCCCACCCTGCTGGCCTTCCGTAAAGCCGTTAAAACATGGCTCTTCCAGCAGGCGGGGTGAAATGAGAACACCTGTAGTCTCCCCATGGACGAATGATGGTACATGTTTTTTTAACCTTTATAACCATTTTAATTATTATTATCGTTTTTATAAATTGTTCCTTTTTTATGTTGTACGCCGCCCAGAGTCCCGCGGGAGTTGGGCGGCCTATAAGAATGATCAAATAAATCAATAAATAAATATCTGGGAGCAGGTAAAGTTCAGTCAATGCTGAAATGGGATGGAGATATCAACAAAAGAGGAAGGTCCTTCTTGATGATAACAAGAATCTGACATCTCGGCACGGCCACCTGGTCTTGCCACAGCCATGAGGTGGTCGCCATGGCCAACTCAACGCTGCTATCTTGGCACCACCATCTCAGTGTGGGACAGATTGCCAGCCTGCTGGAGGCTGGACCCAGATCTGGAGACACGGCCGGTTGCGACGTTGTGGTTGACAAAGGGAGGTTCCATGTAAGGCCACACCGAGTAGTCTCATGGCGAGTTTCCCATGGTGATTTGTCCCGTGCTAAGATGACGGCACTGAGGTGGCTATGCTGAGATGGCTGTGGTGATACGGCCATGGCAAGATGGCAGCGCCAAGGTGGTGGTGCCAATATGTCTCATTCTGGACCACTTATAACTTCCTCTAGAACAGTGTTTCCGAACCTTGGCAACTTGAAGATGTCTGGACTTCCAACTCCCAGAATTCCCCAGCCAGCATTCGCTGGCTGGGGAATTCTGGGAGTTGAAATCCAGACATCTTCAGGTTGCCAAGGTTGGGAAACACTGCTCTAGAACATAAATTGTGGCCCAATTAAGCTTGGCTAAGAAAGAAAATACTTGGTTTCATTAACCCTAACCCTTCCCACCCACCCACCCTTCATAATTTGAGTGTACTGAATTTTCCCACCTCCTTTCCTGTAATGTTCCTCTAGCGAAAGCAGCTTTGGGGGAAAGTAAGTTGTGTGTGTTACAACTCCCTTGAGGTGTTACACATATTAAATAAAATTTGCCCTCTCACAATTTTGCCAAACATATCAACTGAGGCTCCTTTGAAGCTGAATCTGTGTGGAAAATTTGCAAAACAGGAAAAGTCAGTGTTGGTTTGGGATTTTCATCCAAATATTTTTGTATTTGTGAACGGAAGAGTTAACTTTGAAGAGAGTCTGTCTTTTGAAGATCCTGTAGATCAAAGTAATCTTTGTTTTTTCTCCCCCTCTTTCCCCTGGAAGGTTTGGATGAGCGACCGACTTCAGGTTCTTGGGCAACAGGAGATCAGAACAACTCCACGTTTGACCAAGTCAGGGTAAGGATCGGGAAGATCTGTTCACTGCAAGATCCAAATGGATCTTTGGGGGTTTGTCCACACATGTGTCTTTTGAGATGGGAAAGTGAATTACCCTAATTCCCTTTTTTCTGAAAATATAGGAAAAGTACCAGTAGTTTTCCTCTCACTCCAATTCTTGCTGAGCTATTTAATTTTGAGGAATCAAATCTGTAATTTTAAGGAATTGTTTTCTGAGAGCATCCTGTCATATGTCCTATAGGAAATCAATCCATAAGCATGAGGTGAAAACAACTTCTTGCTTGTATATGCTTAGTGGGATCATATTTGAAAGATATTCTTTACCTTACTCTTTAGCTCCTAAATCTCCCAGACCTGCTTACATACAATAATGTAAAATCGGTACTGCTCATTTAGCTTATAGTCAAATACAGAACGAAAAGGGGATGAAGAAGGAAGAGGAAATGACAGGCTTAAGAATCAATTCTTAAAGTTCTATTGCAGTTCAAGTTAAGTTCAGATCATAAAATGATTTGCTGGAATGGAAGTAATTGAGAAAAAAACAGAGCCTGAAGGAATTGGTATTTTAACAAAGTTGAGGTTTATTCCATGGAACCTAATGGAATGGCTGATATACACGAAGAGATTGTCCATGAGATTAAGGTTCTGCTTAGCTATCTCAGTGAATTGTTTGGTCATCTTGTTTTTGAGTCTCATCTGTCTTCCTTCCAACATTAATCATCCATCTATTTGAACTACGTTTGACTTATTTTCTTTCCCACGATAATAGCAGGTGAAGAGAATGGTTTTTCCAGAACCTTCCCTGTTCTGGAAGAGTACCATATTTATTTACTTATGGAATTTAGAAGCCACCCATCTAACTCTGAGGTGGATTCCGTCTTTTATGATAAAGACTTTCTGTATGTGCTGAGGTTTTGTGATTTCCTCACTTCACTCCATAATCCTGAGACAGCATGGCTTAAGGGAAGTGTGTTGACTTATTTAACTTCTGCACCACTTCAGCCGAGACCCAGACTGGTGTAGTGTTTAAGGCATCAGGCTCGAAACCGGGAGACCGTGAATCCTAGTCCCGTGCCTTGGGCAAGAAGCCAACTGGTTGACCTTGGGCCAGTCATTCTTTCTCAGCATAGGAAAAAGGCAATGGCAAAACACTACTGAAAAACCTTGCCAAGAAACTTCAGGGACTTGTCCAGGCAGTCTTTGAGAATCGGGCATGATTAAACAGAAGAAAAAAAAATTGGAAAATGAGAGTATATAGCCGTGATGGCGAACCTATGGCACACGTGCCACAGGTGGCACGCGGAGCCATAGCGGAGGGCACGCGAGCGTTGCCCACCAGCAAACCGGAAGTGCGGAAAAACGCACGTCCGGTTTGCCGGTGAGCTGTTTTTTGCACTCCGGAGGGTTCAGGGAAGCTTCCTGAAGCCCCGGAATGCAAAAAACGACAAAACGGACAAACCGGAAGTGCGTTTTTCTGAACTTCCAGTTTGCCCGTTTCGTCGTTTTTTACCGTCCCAGACTCCGGTAAGGCCTTTGCGAGGGGGGGGGGTGCGCATGCGCAGGGGGCAGCATGGGATGGTGTTGTGCGCATGCGTGGGGGGGAGGGAATGGGTGTGGGTATGCGTGAGCGCGCTAGCGCGCGCACCCCCCCCCCTTTTTGGCACACGAACCAAAAAAGGTTCGCCATCACTGGTATATAGAAACAATTTGCTAGTCAGTTGGAGTCGATTTGATCCATCCCAAGATATATGGGCCTTTATAAGATCCAACTAAATTGAATTTTATAGGTGTATTTTGATTTGGAAATGGTTCTGGGATACCCATAATCTTGTTGATTGAGATAGGAGTGGGTAGGCAATGTGCTTCATGACTTTGTGCCTATGGACACTATTTTTTTTCCTCTTATAGCAAGGTTATGGCGAAGGTTCACACTACGGTGAACACAGGGACCTGCCATCCCATAACAGCATATCTTCGTCATCATTCCTGGGGTCTGGAATAGTAGGTAAGTGTCCCTACTTGGAGCAAGCCTTGACATTGTAAAATTTTGCTCATCTGGAACTCTACCCACCGGCAAGATGGCTGCTGTATTTGATGGGACTGGTCCTGTTTGATTTTAGTAGAAAGATAGATGATAGCAGAACGTAACCTACTTTCTTCCTGGTCATCTCATCAGCCTTCTGATGATGCTTTCTTGACCACCTTGGTTATTAGTCTTTGTTTGACTTGTCTCTCAGCCATCACCATTTCCTGATTCCCTTGTGTCATGTGTGGGGAAGAATGGGAAAGATCGATCTTGTTCAGAATCAAGAGAGTCCTTATGTTCACAGGAATTATTGCAGGGCTATTTAACACTGAATTTTTCTGGTTGTCCCCAGTTAAATGGAACCACCAGCATTGCTTTTCTTACAAGGCCATTTCTGAAGGTATGGAGTCCTTGGTGCCGTCTGGCTGTTTTCTTGCAGTCATTTCATTACCCAGACTAGGCAACATCACCAACAGTGATGACGTTACAGATAGTCTTCGAATTACGACCACAATTGAGCCCAAAATTTCAGTTGCTAAGTGAGACATTTGCTGAGTGAGTTTTTGCCCCATTTTACGAACTTTCTCGCCAGAGGTGTTAAATGAATCACTGCAGTTGTAAAGTTAGTAACACGGTTGTTAAGTGAACCTGGCTTCCCCGTTGACTTTGCTTCTCAGAAGGTCGCAAAATGGGATCGCATGACCCTGGGACACTGCAACCGTCATAAATATGAGTCAGTTGCCAAGCATCTGAATTCTGATCACATGCCCATGGGGATGCTGTAAAGTTCATAACTGTGAAAAATGGTCATAAGTTACATTTTTCAGTGCTGCGGTAACTTTGAACGGTCACTAAACAAACTGTTGTAAGTCGAGGAATACCTGTACCTAGTTTGTGTAATGAAACGTCTGCAAGAAAACAACCAAGTTCATACAGGACCAAGGATCCTTTATTTCAACCCTGAGCTACAAATATTCTCCTTTGGAAGGGGTGTTTGTACATATAAAACCATTTTTGAGGTACTCTAATGGATCCCCCTCCCCCACACCTCCTGAGAGTATTTGTGAATTAATCAACAGTAAGGGAGAAAAGCAAAGAGGTTGGTGGGAATTATTTAACTAAAACTAAATGATTATTTAATTATTTGTTAGGAAGGAAACCAAACCGCCTGAGTAGATCTCTTTCAAGTAATTATTTCTAGCAATTAACTCCTTTTGAGGGCTAAGCTTGCTAATCTAGCCAGCATTGTAACTGGTGTGCATCCTGGACAATGGGTTTTAATCGGTTCACAGTCTTCCGCTCCTCCCTCCCAACTGCCTTTAATCTCAACATGTTATCTTTTCCTCCTCTGTTCCCTTGCTAGGAATTATATACTTAATAGAATGATTGGTTTTGAAAATCCCATTTTTTCTTCCAAATGCCATAGTGAGGAGGGAAAACCCTTTGTGTTCCTTGAACCGGACCCCGAAATATCCAAATGTTCGTGTTTGACTACCAGCTAAGACATGTTAGCCATTTGTAAGGCAGGGGGTACGCAAAAGAACATTGCATCTTTCTCCTGAATGCCAATCGTGCTGCCCTGGGGTAGCCTGGCATTTTTTCTGGAACTTAATCCTTTGAACCGGAAGCTGTTGTGGTGTTCCGGCCAAGATCCTGGAATGTTGGGTTTTGCTCGTGCCTAGGATTACATTGGCTGTGTCCTGACATAATGCTAAGCCAGGATTTGTTAACCATTGTGTGTTGAAATATCGAAAGTGTGTTCATTTACACAGCATGTGAAAAACAGTGATAGGTAGGTTCATGGATCCTGGAAAATCAACTGCCAATCAAATAGCATTTTGTGTAGATGAGCCAATGAATGCCAACCATAGTTAAACCCACTTTTTAAAAAATCCCAACAGGTGAGGTAGCTTCACTGCCCCTTTGATGAGAGCTAACAAATTTGTAACTTTGCATATCATTCTTTAGTGCGAGCAACAAACCAGGCAGAGCAAGCTAAACCATAGTTTCCACAATACATTGAAAGCCTTACTTTAGGGTGAAGGCAATAAAACCATGGTTATTGCTAACCCAAGTTAAGCTTGATTGGATCGTGATTCTACTTTTGCTGGAGTTAAGTTCACAAACGTCAAAAAGTTCACAAATGTATATCTGCATAATGACTGCCTATGAAGAGTAGATGTGAAATTCAGAATTTCTCCAACCTACTAATTGGATTAATTGCCTTCTCTCCTCCCCGCCCCCTCCAGCCAATCTGTCTCCTTATTAGCAATTCTTAACCCTTTCGGAAACAGACGTCCTTTAGAGATGCAATCAAAATTCAACATCACATCCTTCCTGCTAAGGCAACCTGCTTTCCAAGGCAGAATATATTAGATCCATGCATAGAACGAGACATGTTTTCTTTTTCATATATACTTCTACTGACCACACTTATAGCAGTGTAGATTTTGTCATGCTTTCCTGAAGTTAGCAGTGATGATATTCAAATTCAGTGGTCAGATCTAAGAATTATCTGGCGGGGGTGGGAACAGAAAGGTCCTGGGCAGGGGTAGGTTCCAGATTCTGCTACTACCGGTTTGCTCAGGGAAGCACCGGGCAGGTGTGTGTTGCACGTGCGTGCATGTGCAGTACTAAAAAGCTTCTGCGCATGCGAAGAAGCAAAAAACCGGCAGGCCTGGGTCGCTGCCGGTTTCAGCAACCCAGGCCGCCAAGTTATTAACTGTTCTATAGAACCGGTCCGAACCGATAGGAACACACCTCTGGTCCTGGGACTGTACCAGTTATCTGACCTGGGGGGGGGAGGTGGGACTGAAGCCAATAGTTCTTTGGGCATTTTGATAGTGTTAAGCATCTTGAAATCAAGCAATAACAGATACACGATTGGTATTATAATAGCTGACACTTAAAAACATATCAGCTTTTAATACACAGGCAGTCCTCAACTTACGACCATAATTGAGCCCCAAATTTCCATTGCTAAGCAGGACAGTAGCTAAGTGAGTTTTGCCCCGATTTACGACCTTTCTTTGCCACAGTTATTAAGGAAATCACTGCCATTGATAAGTTAGTAACATGGCTGTTAAGTTAAGGTGACCAGACGTCCCGCTTTTGGCGGGACAGACACGCTTTTCAAGCGTGTGTCCCGTGTCCCGCATTCTTTCCAAAAAGTCACGCTTTTTTGGAAAGAATGGCCGACAATGAAACGAAACAGCGGGACGTCTGGTCACCTTAGAGCAGTGCTCCCCAACCGTTGTGCCGCGGCACACTGGTGTGCCATGAGGCCATGCCAAGTGTGCCGCGGCAAAAGGGGCAGGGCGGGCAGGGCGGGGCGCGTGTCCTACCTGGGACTTTTCCTGGTAGCTTCAGTCGCGTTCCTTGCTAATACCGTCCAGAGCAGAGCAGCCCCTCCCAAAAGATCGCGAGACGTTATCTTTTGGAAGAGGCTGCTCTGCTCTGGGCGCTAATTAGCAAGGAACGCGACTGGAGCTACCGGGAAAAGTCCCAGGTAGGACGTACAGTGGCGGCACTACCATGCCCGCGCCTCTCGCCCCGCTCACCGGGCGTCTCTGCTCCGCGGTCGGAATCACTTTTGTTCGCTCTCCTGCTCCCCCTCCGCCAGCGCTGGGCTGCTGGAGTGACAGGGGGAGAAAGGAGATCTGGAGCCAGCCCAAGCCACTGCCGGCTCCCGAAGCGGGGAGGCGGGAGGCGAGGAAAGGCCTCCCGCCTCCCCCCCCCCACCTGGACGCCGACATTTGCGTCCTTTTGCCCTCTGCGTATGCGCAGCGTTCTGCGCATGCGCAGAGGGCAAAACTCAAATGGTGGTGTCCAGGCGGCCCCCCGTCAATGTCCCGCTTAAAAAAAAAACCTCTGGTCACTTTATGTTAAGTGAACCCGGCTTCCCCGTTGATTTTGCTTGTTCAGAAGGTCACAGAAGGTGAAAATTCAAAATGCCAAGCCTTTGAATTTTGATCACGTGACCATGCAATGGTCATAAGTGTGGGGAAAATGGCCCTAGGTCACTTTTTTTCATTGCCATAGTAACTTCAAACGGTCCCGAAACGAATGGTGGTAAGTCGAGGACTACCTGTATTACAAATTGAGGTGGTTGCAGGGGGCAAGGAAGAAGAGATGGTTGCAGTTCTCTTCTCCCACCAGCCTCGCCTCATGTCTAAGCAGCATCCCTGATTTGAAGGCATCCGCGTGTAAACTCCCAGTAGGCCAAACAAATTGCCTGTGTGAAACACACCTGTTCTTCCCTGATGAAATTCATTGTCAAATGGAGAAAGATCCACTAAAGTCACTGGTGTGTCTCTCTTACTCTGCAGCTTTGCTTTAATTTGGTTCATTGGTTGCAGCTCTGAATGTTCTGTGTGTATGTGTGTCTAGATGCATGCATGCATGCAAGCTAGGGTCATTACCTCAACCGTATTGCAACTCTGCAGAAAGGATTCAGGATTGTTGTGTGCCAACATCAAGACAATCCCTGCAGGCAAAGCCTCACGGAATTTCCATTTTGACCAATCCTCTTCAATGATGACCTACCCATGACCTGCAATTTGTATATTAATGGCCCCTCTATGGTTCAGATTTCTTATTTAACCGTGATTTTTGGTGTGCTAGACCTTTGCTATTTCCATTTCACTCGTATTTGAAAAATAAGTTTGTATTTTAATTTACTCCCAAAGGCTTTGAAAAAGAGTCATAGAGTCGTAATGAGAGAATCTGACAACTTCCATTTAGTTTAGCTGTTTATCTCCCCAGTCTTAAGGTTATTTTGCCTGGTTTCCTTCCCTGTTTATGAATTTTCAAGGGAGTCTGCATAAATATTTGCATGAATTTTGTCCATTTTCCCCCTAATACTGTACAATCTACTTTTGCACAGTATTTTCCAATAGTTGCATTCTTTGGAAGCCATTTCTCACTAAGGGTTGGGTTTGCCCAAACAACACAATTTTTGGAATTCTGAAAAATACAGATTTGAGTGTATTATTGTTTTCTAGGTTTATAGAACTTAGGGATGTAAGAATTATATAAGCTTCAATTAAAATGTTTGCCGTGCAAATGTTGTTCCCTGTTTCCAGCCAAAAAAAAAAAGACATCTGAGACCCAATGGGCATAGGTTGAAGGTGGATAATGAGTATCCCCTTCCCATTTTATAGCTGCAGGAATTCACCAAAATTGTATTTCTGAAATTTGGCTGCAAAAGTGTTGAAAAATATAGAGCCATGGTGGCTCAGTGGTTGAAATGCAGTATTGCAAGCTAATTTTGCTGGCTGTCGGCAGTTCGATCCTGACCGGCTCAAGGTTGATTCAGCCTTCCATCCTTTCTAAGAAAAAATTTCCTGACAGTTAGAACAATTAATCAGTGGAACAACTTGCCTCCAGAAGTTGTGAATGCTCTAACACTGGAAGTTTTTAAGAAGAGATTGGACAACTATTTGTCTGAAATGGTAGGGTTTCCGGCCTAAGCAGGGGGTTGGACTGGAAGACCTCCAAGGTCCCTTCCAACTCTGTTATTCTATTCTATTGTATTCTTTTATTCTTCTGAGGTTGGTAAAATAAGGACCCAGATTGTTGGGGGCAATATGTTGACTCTGTAAACAGCTTAGAAAGGACTGTAAAGCACTGTGAAGTGGTATATAAGTCTAAGTGCTATTGCTATTTTTAGGGATACAGGTGGTCCTCAACTTAGTAGTCACTTAACAACTGTTCAAAGTTATGATACACTTCAAAAAAGCTACTTACGACCCATCCTCAAAGTTACAACTGCCTCCCTCCACCGCCCCCTCCACCCCCACAGTTACATGATTGCATTTCAGACACTTGGCAACCAGCTCGCATTTATGTCCAGTTGCAGCATATCATGGTCACGTAGCTGCAATTTACGATATTTTTTGCCGTTTTATAGCAGAAAATGGTTTAAAAAAAACCTCCTATTGGATACACTGGATTTGCTTAACAACCCTGTGATTTGCTTACTGACTGCGGTGACTTCGCTTTACCACAATTGTAAAAAATGGTCATAAAATCAAATTTGGTCACGTGGTAACCTGCTTAACCACCTCAACAACTTACAACCAAAATTCTGGGTTCAGTTATGGTTGTAAGTCAAGGCCTACAGTCTAAGTCAGTGATGGCGAACCTCTTTTTCCTCGGGTGCCAAAAGGGCGCGTGTGCGCGCGATAGCACGCGCACGCGTGCTTACACCCATAATGCAATGCCCTCCCCCCCCACGCATGTGCGCACAACCTCGTTCCAGAGGGCAGGGGGAGGCCGTTTTTGCCCTCCCCAGGCTTCAGGAAAGCCTCTGGAGTCTCTGGATGGAGAAAAACGGGCCCAACGGGCCTTCCGGAAGTTTGGAAACAAACTTCCGGTTGGGTAGTTGAGCTGTTTTTCGTCCTCCCCAGGCTTCAGGAAAGCTTCTTGAAGCCTCGGGAGGGTGAAAACAGCCTCCCCCCGCCCTCCGGAATGCCGAAAATCAGCTGGCCAGCATGTACATGTGCGCTGGAGCTGACATAGGGCAACGCCTTGCTTGCCCTCAGATATGGCTCCGCGTGCCACCTGTGACTCTGCGTGCCATAGGTTCGCCATCACGGGTGTAAGTCAATGTGCTGTGCCCCCTCCTTTATTCCTTTTTGCTAAAATACAGGAGGAAATTAGTGCATTAGAAGTGCTTGGTGTATCTATTTTGTCTCACCCAACCAAGGGTTCGCTCATTGCAGCGACATCATCAAGACCTTGTCCCTTGCAGCAATCAGAACCCATGGGGGAAATAATTAACATTAAATTAAAAATTAAAATACAAATGCCTAGCCACAAAAATAATATTAACTTGGACGTATTAGCAAATACATGGCAATTGATTAAAAGAAAATAACACGGACTCACACTAAGCCAGGAAGTAATTTCTAAAGTGCTTTCCCCCCCCCCCCTCCTGGGATAAGAGAGCCGAGAAAGAGGAAAATTTGCCCCCTCCCACTCATTTACCTCCCATCTCATCCTGATCTTGTCAAGATTAATTCCTGTGCACAGCTATAGAAGCTCCAACCTAGAAGGAAAGATCTTGCCATTTGCTTTTCGAATGCTCCTGTTGTGGTTTAACCCGAGTCAGCACAGTGGCCAAAAAACCACCAAGGCTATTTTTGTGCGGTGGGAGGCGGGCGGAGAGTAGAACGAGGGCAGTCATATGGCAAAATTAGTTCCTAAACCGCTTTTAAAAAATTAGGTCAGTTAAAAGATTTTGCCCTACAACCTTTTGACCTCCTGTTTACTTAATGCTAAGCCTCTCAAATGAATGGGAATGTGCGTGGCGTAATGCCTGTTTGCTGTTGAAAAATGTTATATCACCGCCCGGTTTTCCAACCGGTGTACATTTGAGAAAAGTCAGGATCAGCCTTGATGGCCGAATGACTGCCTCTGAAGGACATCTGCTGGGAGACTGGTGGACTTCCTGGTGCAGGTGGTGGGCCATGGTGGGAACAGGCAGCTGAACCAGATGGGGCCAGGGGGTCTGAGCCAGCTGTTTGCATTCATGTGAATGACATTTATTTTAGTGTGAGTTTCCAGCATGGGAGAAGTAGTTGTCAGGTGTGAAAGACCAGGTTCAAACATGACGTTTCAATAAACTGATTTTTTTTGCTGAAAACCTATGCGCAGGAATCTTTTATTGCTAAAAGCTTATGCACAGGGACCTTTTATTACAAAAAATCTATGCACAGGAATCTTCTCAACTAACAGTGGACACCTGCTTAGAATTAGCTAAGAGTCTACGGCACGTAAAGAGGGATGGACTCCGTTCTCTTACGGCTACGTAGGGATTCTAGGCTGAGCCTCCTTTTCATTCCACCCCAGGTTCTGCCACCCTGTTAGGATGAGAATAAAACCTCATAGAGGCGATGTTGGATCTTTACTTGGAATCCAGACAGTTAGAAATAAAACCGAGATTAAATGTCTAATAGAAAATATTTATTTCAGTACAAAAACAATAAATCCTGAATAATTACATCTTTGCTAAGAAACACCACCGTTCAGATCAAGAGCCAAGGCAGAAGTGATTAATGGTGGATTAGGAATGTAGACATGCGCAAACATCGTATCACAGTTCTGCTTGTATTGGAAAGTACCATAATATTTAGGATAGGGGTGCATCACCCTGCATAGACTCACAACTGACAATATTCACATCGTGACACACCCCTTCTCCAACAGTAGCTGAAATAATTTGAGCTCTGAGACATATTTATATGCTAAAGTCTAACAGCCTCTAAGTCAGAGGTCTTCAAACGTGGCAACTTTAAGACTTGTGGACTTCAACTCCCAGAATTCTGGGAGTTGAAGTCCACAAGTCTTAAAGTTGCCAAGTTTGGGGACCCCTGCTCTAAGTCTTGAAACAAATGTCTATGGAGATCCTCTGTTATCCAGGTCATGGTTGTCCCGAAGGTGTTTTTTGAAAAGGCAACTGAGCTTTTGTTTTTCCTTGAAGACGTTTCGCTTCTCATCCAAGAAGCTTCTTCAGTTCTCTCATTCTTGAATGAGAAGCGAAACGTCTTCAAGGAAAAACAGTCCAGTTGCCTTTTGAAAAAAGCACCTTTGGGTTTTGAAGACAAATACCATGAAGGTGCAGAAAAGAGGACCGGAAATTTGGATAATTCAGAGGAACCTCCTGTAGGAAGGCAGCTGAAGAATTAGAAGTTCTGGCAAGAGCAAAGGCTGATCTTGCTTCTGAGCCCCCCCTCCCTCCACCAAGACTAACTGGCTGCTACCCAAAACAAACTTTGAATTAGATGGAATGAAGAGGTTCAGCCAGCAAACAGTTAAGAGATTGCAATATACACTTCTGGCAAGATCATTGGACAAGGAAAAAGCTGGGTTTGAATCCTTGTGGTATTTTTTGACTGGCACGCCATCTTACCCTGATTACATTGCTTGGAGGATGAAAAAAAGTAGGGAGAACTATCAATGACTGCAAGCTAATTTGGAGAGGGGGAGTGGGGGCCTAAGGAAGGAAAAAGAAGGCAGATACTGGGGAGATTCTGAAAAGTGGTGAAAGCAAAGTTATCTGCGTTATCCTGGCTTTCTTGCCTTTAAAAAAAATAATAATTAACACTAAGCAGTTTTATTCTTATCTCCATAAATGCAATCTGAGGTTTTGTATGAGTGTGTATACATCAGTGAGAGGGTGACTTTGGCGTGCATTCTTTCCCATGGGTGTAAAATGTATGTCTAATGTTACGTCCATACGGCCCCATAAACATCCTGTCTGTGTATAAAACATTGTTTCTGGAATAAAGGGGCCCACTGAAAAAAATGTTTTATTTCATTTCCTTATAAGATTTGGCATAGAGGGAACTGGATTTTTTTTTTTTTAGCAAAGGGTATGGTTACAAGATGCTTCATCCATGTCTCAGATAAGATCTAGACTTTTGCCCAGGGCCACAGAAATTATAATGCTTTATTGATGCAATATGTGGAAGCATAGAAGAGTTCTATGAAATGTGGTCTTCTCAGCTAGAATATGGAAAAGATGAAATCTTTTCACTTAGAACAGGAGTGTCAAACTCAAGGCCCGCAGGCCGGATCCGGCCCACGATGTGATCGGATCCGACCCGCAGGGCTCACCTGGTCTACCCAATGCGAAGAGGAAAGATCGGGTCAGCATAGCTTCGGCCTGGTCTACCCAGTGCCAAGAGGAAAGATCAGGCCAACGTAGCTTCAGTCCGATCTACCCAGTGCCAAGAGGAAAGATTGGGCCAGCGTGGCGTTGGCCTGGTCTACCCAATGTGAAGAGGAAACATGCCAGCAGTTTGGGGAGTGGCGTCAAACTGGCCACGCCCACCCAGTTGGCCACACCTGCCCAATTGGCCACACCCACCCCACCCCCTGAAGTCAACCACAGCCCTGATGCGGCCCTCAATGAAATTGAGTTTGACAGCCCTGACCTAGAATATGGAGAAGATAGGATCTTCTCAGCTAGAATATGGGGGTCTTCTCAACCAGAAAATGGAGAGGATGGGGTCTTTCCAGCTAGAATGTGGAGAGGTCTTCTCAACTAGAAATTTATAGGGTTACTTCTTTCAATTCCCAAAAAAGCACACTAATTTTGTTTTGTCATATTTTAATTTTATTGCCAACTGGCCAAGTATCTCAGCTGCTACGTATATTTATTTTGGATGGTTTTTTTATTGTTTTAAAATGCTCTCAGTGTTTTAATTATGTTTTTGAATTGTAAGCTGCTGAGAATCATTGAGATGGGCAGCTATAGAAATTGAATTTAAATAATGATAATAATAATGCTGGTTTGAGAAGATCTGGGATATTGGCGATTGGTAGGGAACCGCAATGATTTCAATCCAAAATGGAAGAGGTGCCACAAATACGGCTGCAACGCCCATCAGCGCTTTTTCTGAGAAGCTGTGTCTTTTTTGGATATTTAGCAGCCAGCAAAATATCCTTTTGAGTTATCCAGATATGCAACAAGCTGTTTCGGGGCGTGCTGTTGCTGCCTCCTAAACTCAAATGTATATTCTCCTGCAATCCTGCAGCAACATCGCAAGCCCGGGAAAACATGCACTTTTTAAAGGATGCGCCAACTGTTGCAAAGTAACTTTCTGGCTTCAGATCCAAAATATTGCGCATCCCAAGATGTTGGGTTTCCATCAAAGCTCCAGTGGATGAGGAAAACCTTTGTTTTCTCACAGGAAAATATACATTTTGAGTTTAGGAGGTAGCAACGGCACTTAACACTTCCGATTTGCTCCCATCAGATTGGAAATGAGACTAGATGTAAAAATGCTCTTTATTATCAGCTCTTGGGGCACTCACTGTTGGGGAAACCTGGTGTACATAAAACAGGCTGCCTTGAGATATTGTTAAACTGCGTCGTATTTTCAACCCTGATTTAACTTTTAGAGGGTTGAATTGGGTTTTGAGAGTGTCCGATAAAAAGATGCAAAAGAATTGGAAGATGAATAGAACTGGAGGATTAATCCCCACCACCAGGATACCTACCTGCTTTCAACTATCCTAATATTTCCCCAGACAGACTTTTGTCTCTTTGATGCTTGATCTCTAGGAAAAGGTACAGAAAGAAGCAACTACCCATTTGGAAGAGATGCAGGCATGCCAGCTATCAATCAGGTAAGCAGCGCTGCTCTTTTATTTTTGTTAGTTAATTAATTTGAAGTGTGTTTTAAAGATGTTAAGATTTATTCAGCAAAGTCTTGATCTCTTAGAACAAGGGTCTCCAAACTTGGTAACTTTAAGACTTGTGGACTACAACGCCCAGAATTCCCCAGCCAGCATGGCTGCCTGTGGAATACTAGGAGTTGAAGTCCGCAAGTTTTAAAGTTGCCAAGTGTGGGAAGTCCTGTCTTAGAATAAAGAGCTGTGTGTTTTCTTTCTCGCAAGCAGAATAAGGAAATTTCACTTTTCCTCTAGGGTGCATTACAGAACGTATGAATTGGAAGGGATCTTATAGGTCAGGGGTCCCCAAACTTGGCAACTTTAAGACTTGTGGACTTCAACTCCCAGAATTCTCCAGCCAGCATAGCTGGCTGGAGAATTCTGGGAGTTGAAGTCCACAAGTCTTAAAGTTGCCAAGTTTGAAGACCTCTGTTATAGGTCATCTAGTCCAAACCCCCTGCTCATTTCAGGAAACCACTAAATCATTCCCCAATAGAGGGAGAGAGGCTATTTAATCCCCATTTGAAAAAGTCCACAAGGGAGAGCCATCATCTAGCCTCCAAGGGGGAATCCACAATCCACCGCTGAAGCTCTCTGGCTTTCAAATCTAGCTTAAGTCTGGCCATCCACACTGTTTATCCAAAGGAGATGCGCCAGACTAGACCAAGTCCTGCTAATCCAGCATTTTCATTTTTTCCAATTCTGATCAGTATCTGGGTAGCTTCACAAGTAGAGTTTGACTATCTGTCCGTCCATTCATCCATCCATCTACTCATCCATCAATCCCTATCCCTATAGCTATATATCTATAGCCAGAGGTGGGTTCAGACAGGTTCGGACAGGTTCGCCCGAACCGGTAGCGACCCGCTGGTGATGTCACGATGATGTCATGAAACCAGTTCGGTCAGTGCCGGTCCATGAGCGCCACCATCTTTTTTTTTATTTTATTTTTTTGAATTTTTTTCCTTTTGAGCATGTGCAGAAGCCAAGTTTCCGGCACTGTGCATGCGGTCGCATCTTGTTTTTGGCTTTTTTTTTGAATTTTTTTCTTTTTTCTTTCCTTCTGAGCATGCGCAGAAACCGAGTTTCCGGCACTGTGCATGCGGTCACCATCTTGTTTTTGGCTTTTTTCGTGCGGCCCCCCCCCCGGGTTTTTCGGCACTGCGCATGTGCCCATGAGGCGCGCCCACGCAGCGCAGAAGGAAGTGAACCGGCAGCGAGGTAAGTTAGAACCCACCCCTGTCTATAGCTAGCTAACTATCATTTGTCTCTGTCTGTCTGTCTAGCCAGCTACCTATATCTGTCTATCTATCTATATCTATATCATCTCTATCTATCTATCTATCTATCTATCTATCTATCTATCTATCTATCTATCTATCTATCTATCTATCTATCTATCTTAATTAGAGTTGTGCAGGAAGTTTGAAAGGAACAACCGTCATTTTGACTGTCTTGAGATCTGCTATTTGTTTATTCTCTCCTTGCAAATGGAGTTTGCATTACACTCCCATATTCAAATACCTTCACTTCCTTGGGTTTCCCTCCCCATTTTTCTAATAAAAAAAGAGAGTCTTTTTTGCAGTAGTGTAAAAACTGTCTGTCTCTGAACATTGTAAGCTGGTAACCCCTGACTTTCCTTGTGAGTTTCTTGCAGTCTGCCCAGAGTGCTGGGCTAAACGGACTTGGAAATTCATCCTTCATGGTTTGTGTTACAATCTGTGGACCCAGAGAGATGAGGTTTAGACCAGGGGTCTCTAAACATGGCAACATTAAGACAACTTGTGGACTTCAACAGCATGGCTGGCTGAGGAATTCTGGGAGTTGAAGTCCACAACCATTAAAATTGCCAAGTTTGGAGACCCCTGGTATAGACAAATGATTTGTTGAAGGAATCAAGCACCACACGAATGAGATATCCTCTCAGTTTCACAGTTACGCTGGTCATTCCTTCCAGCTGATGTTCTCTAAATATTTTGGATTATAACTCTCATAATTCCTAATGGGTATGTCATCTGGGAATTACAGTTGTTAGTCCCAACCAACACATTTGGAGGGTGCTAGGTTGGGGAAGAGAATGGGCCATGAGTAACTATTTTATTATATATAATGCAATGCAATACAATACAATACAATACAATACTACAATACAATACAATACAATACAATACACCGTATTTTTCAGAGTATAAGACGCACCTTCCCCCCCTTAAAAGAGGCTGAAAATTTGGGTGCGTCTTATACTCCAAATGTAGCTTTTACTAAGTTTTGTTTCAGCCCTAACAAGGTGCTAACCTGAAGCGATCTTCCTTGCTTTGCTAGCTAAGCTATCTTCCCTTTGCCTGCTGTTTTCACTGCTGCTCCCTCGGACAATCAGCTGGGCTTCTGTCTTTTAGAAGCCTTTTTTCAGCCCTAACAAGGTGCTAACCAGTGAACCAACCTTCCCTGCTTTGCTAGCAAGCGATCTTCTGCCTAACGAGGTGCTAACGAGTGAAGCGATCTGTGCTTTGCGATCTTTCCTTTGCCTGCTTTTCTCATTGTTTCTCTCTCTGAAGAGAGAGAGAGAAGTGAAGTGTTTTAGAAACTGCTTTTTATCCCCAACCAGGGGATAAAAAGCAAGCAAGCGTGCTCAAAACCAGCAAACTATTGTGCTGAAGCTGACCAGACTAAAGACTAGCCAGATGAATGCCTGGTAGGCAGATTATTTTTTCCCTATTTTCCTCCCCAAAAACTAAGGTTCGACATATACTCCGGTGTGTCTTATACTCCGAAAAATATGGTATTACAATACAATGCTATGCTATGCTATGCTATACTATACTATACTATACTATACTATACTATACTATACTATACTATACTATACTATACTATACTATACTATACTATACTATATTATCACACACACACACACACACACACACACACACACACACACACACACACACACCTATTCTCTCCCATCTCATCCCCACCTGTTCCTGTCTGAACAGAGCTGTGCCACACTCACACTTGCGTGTAAATCTTTCCTTTCTTCTAAAGGAAAAATAAGATAAGATCCTAAAATGGTGGCAGGATTAAAAAAAAAGAGGTTTTTTTTTCTTCAAAACATTACACCAATTTTTCCAAAACTTCTGAGACAGGCGGATTTATATATAGATAGATAGATAGATAGATAGATAGATAGATAGATAGATAGATAGATAGATAGATAGATAGATAGATAGATAGATAGATAGATAGATAGATAGATAGATAGATAGATAGATCCTGCTGAATTTCAAAGCAGATGTGCGAGGACTGCTATGGGTGCCAAAATAGATGTAATTTTAAAAACAGAACAGGAGATTTGCCAGCCGGCCATGTGTTCAAATAGTATGGGGTTTGGAGTTTGCTTGTGTTGTTGTTGTTGTTGTTTTAATTTGCCCTCTGGTAGAAGGAGGAGGAGGAGGAGGAGAGGCATAATTGAAAGGGTGACGTCATGAACGGAAGAGTCAGTGGGAAGAGCAAGGCTCTTACTGTGCAGACCATAAATCAAGGGGAAGAAAGCACAGCCTGTAAGTTTTTCTTAGGCAAGGGGTCTGCCAAATCCAACATTATTGGTGAGACACAGTCTAAACATTTCCAGAAACTCTTCCGTGGTAGAATGCTTTTGAACAAGGAGTTTTCATCCCCCCCACCCCAAATACAGGTAGTCCTTGGGAGTGGTGCGGTGGCCTAGAGGTGGAGCTCTCGCCTCCCAATCAGGAGGCTGTGAGTTCGATCCTAGCTAGAGGCAGATATTTCTCTCTCTGGGCACAATGAGAATATATCTGCTGAACAAATCTCCGCATTGGCGTCAGGAAGGGCATCCGGCCAGTAAACACTCTGCTAGCTCCATTCAGTTGCCCGGACTCCACCCCGCAAGGGATTATGGGGTCGTTAAACGATGATGATGAATACAGGTAGTCCTCGACTTACGACCACAATTGAGCCCAACATTTCGGTTGTTAAGTGAGACATTTGTTCAGTGAATTTTGCCCCATTTTACGACTTTCCTTGACACCGTTGTGAAGTGAATTGCTGCCGTTTATAAATGAGTAACACAATTGTTAAGTGAATCTGGCTTCCCCATTGACTTTGCTTGTCAGAAGGTCGCAAAAAGTGATCCCATGATCCTGGACACAGCAAAGGTCATAAATATGAAACCAATTGTCAAGCATCTGAACCTTGCTCATGTGACCATGGGATGCTGCAATGGTCATAAGTGAGAAAAAAAGGTCATAAGTTACATTTTTTCAGTGCTGTTGTAACTTTGAACCACAGGTCTTCAAACTTGGCAACTTTAAGACTTGTGGACTTCAACTCCCAGAATTCTCCAGCCAGCAGAATTGGGAGTTGAAGTCCAGAGGTCTTAAAGTTGCCAAGTTTGAGCGGCCCTGCTTTGAACGGTCACTAAACGAACTGTTGTAAGCCGAGGACTAACTAACTATCATTAGTTACTGGTCTTGTAAGAATTGGTAAAGATGAACAGTCTGATGAGATGAAAACAGATGTTTTTCAAGTGTTCCTCAAGCAAGACATAAAAAAGGAACAGTCCCCTTTTACTACAGGTAGTCTTCAACGTACAACATTTCGTTTAGTGACCGTTCAAAGTTACAACAGCACTGAAAAAAGTGACTTATGACCATTTTTCACACCATTACGACCATTGCAGCACCCCCATGGTCACATGAGCAAGATTCAGATGCTTGGCAACTGACGCATACTTATGACGGTTGTGGCATCCCGGCGTCATGCGATCCCCTTTTGCAACCTTCTGACAAGCAAAATCAACGGGGAAGCCAGATTCGCTTAACAAACATGTTACTAACTTAACAACTGCGGTGATTCACTTAACAACTGTGGCAAGAAAGTTCGTAAAATAAAACAAAATTCGCTTAACAAATATTTCACTTGGCAACAAAAATTTGGGGCTCAATTGTGGTCGTACGTCGAGGACTACCTGTATTTGTCTTCCCATTTATTTATTTGTAAAATTTACTTATTTGTAAAATTTTATTAGCCGCCCATCTTGCCACAAGGTACCTCTAGGCAGCTTAGAGTAGAATATTTAGAGTAGAAATGAGACCTTGGCACCCTAATTGTGACACTCCCAAGATTTTGCTGCCAAAGATAGTCCTTAACTTATAACCATTTGTTTAGTGCAGGGGTCGGCAACCTTAAACACTCAAAGAGCCACAAAGGTCCTAACCAGAAGCCCCCATTCAATTCTGGAGCCGACTGGAAGTCCGGTTTCCCCCACCATAGAGTCTCCTCCTAGCACGGCATCCTTTTTCCTCTACCAGTCCTAACCGAAAGCCCTATCAATTGTGGAGCTGACTGGAAAAGTCACCTCTTCCCATAGAGTCTCCTCCTGGCATGCCCTGCTTCCCCCGCCCCCAACCGGAAGCTCCTCTCAAAATTGTGGTGCCGACTGGCGACAGGGAGCCGCAGCAGAGGGATGAAAGAGCCACATGCGGCTCCAGAGCCGCAGGTTGCTGACCCCTGGTTTAGTGAATGTTTGAAATTACAACGGCGCAGGGAAAAAAAAGACTTACGACCAATCATTTGCAAAGGTTGCAGTATCCTGTGGTCATGTGATCACCATTAGCAACTTTTCAGACATCCTTTGGCGAGCAAAGGATGCTGGGGGAAGCCGGATTTATTTAATGACCACATGATTCATTTAACAACTCTGGCAAAAAAGGTCCAAATCAGGGTGTGATTCACTTAACTTAGCATTGCTTAGCGGTGGAAATCCTGGTCCCAATTGTTGTCGCAAGTTGAGAACTACCTGTTATGCATTTTTTTTTCAAAATTAAAAATGGAAATCTCCCTCTTGCTTGCTTGCTTATGCATTTATTTGGAAAACCTATATAGACCCCTATCTTAGACATGATAATACTAGGTAGCTCATATCAACATTTCATAAAGATTTAAACATTAAACATTAAACATTTAGGAGCCGAGGTGGCGCAGTGGTTAGAGTGCAGCACTGCAAGCTACTTCAGCTGACTGCTAGCTGCAGTTCGGCGGTTCAGATCTCACCGGCTCAAGGTTGACTCAGCCTTCCATCCTTCCAAGGTGGGTAAAATGAGCAAACCAGATTGTTGGGGGCAATATACTGACTCTGTAAACCGCTTAGAGAGGGCTGTAAAAGCACTATGAAGCGGTATATAAGTCTAAGTGCCATTGCTATTGCTATAAAAACAAAGGTATAGACCAGTGATGGCGAACCTTTTTTGGTTCGCGTGCCAAAAGTGGGGGGAATGCGGGGGATCATGTGTGTGCGTGCCCACACTCATAATTCCATGCACCCCCGCACATGCACGCATGACCGCCCTGCTCCCAGCATGCAATGGCACACCCATTTTTCGCTCTCCCCAGGCTCCAGAGCCTTTCTAGGAGCCTGGGGAGGGCGAAAACGGCCTTCCCCACCCCCTCTGGAGGCTGGAAACAGCCTGTTTCTCGACTCCCAGTGGGCCCAGAAGGCCTGAAAATCAGCTGGCTGGTGTACACATGCACGCCGGACCTGAGCTCGCGTGCCCACCGATATGGCTCCGCGTGCCACTTGTGGCACCCGTGCCATAGGTTCGCCATCACGGGTATAGACAAACCCACAAAACCCCACTAAAGACATACTTCTCACCACAGCCCTACAACATCTCATTAAATCTATATTGACTGGTCTCATTTCTATCTTGGCCCAATGCTTGAGCCAGGTCTTCATCGCATCTGGAAGGCTAAAATGATGGGAACCCTCCAAATATTTCATTCCCTCCTCAATTAATCCTTCCTTCCTTCCTTCCTTCCTTCCTTCCTTCCTTCCTTCCTTCCTTCCTTCCTTCCTTCCTTCCTTCTCCAGGAAGTAAAATCCTCATCTTACGACCACTATTGGTCGTACCACAATTTCCATTGCTAAGTAGGGCATTTGTTAAATGAGTCGCACCTGATTTTACACCTTTTTTTAATCAACGTTGTTAAGTGAATCATGAGGTCGTTAAGCAAACCCTGCTTTCCCCATTGACTTTGTGTGTTGGAAGTCATCTGGGAAGCCCGCAAATGAGGATCACGTGATCTCGGCAAGCTGCAACCATGATAAATGCATGCCAATTGCCAAATACCCAAATTTTGACATGTGATCATTGGGGATGTTACAATGGCTGTAAGTGTGACGACCAGTTGTAAGTCACTTTTTTTAGTGTCTTAATTTTAAACAGTCCCTAAACAAATGGTTGTAAGTTGAGGACCATCTATATATTGTGTAGAAATTAGTTCCTAAACTGGAGAGTACCATTTGGCCAAAGATGAGGAACCTGCGGCCTACCAGAAGTTGCTAAACTACAACTACCAGCATCCCTTTCCTGTTAAAGATGTGGAATCTGTGGCCTACCAGAGGTTACCAAACTACAACTACCAGCATCCCTTTCCTGTTGGACATGCTGGATAGGACCGTGTGTCTTGCACTACAATCCCTGTGCTATTGCAGAGGTTGAAGTCCATCCTACCCGGAGGTTATCATTGAGGAAGGTCGCTATGGATTTCTGCCAAGTTGGCAAAGGTATGAAAGAGCTAGAGTAGCCAAACTGGAATATAAACCTGGCACTATCGCTCCCATGCGTCCACACCTAGCACTCGCCTCCTTGTTTTGGAAAACCATGTTCGGCAAGAGATTTGGGTTTTGTTCAGGCTGTGATGGTGCACTCTTGTTTTTCTTGTTTCTGCAGCCTGGCTTTCTGCCTAGCGAAATAGGGATTTCGAGTCCCAGCACGCTTTCCCCAACGGGGGTGAAGGGAAGCTCGCAGTACTACCCATACGCCAACAACCCTCGCAGGAGAGTCGCAGACAGCAACATAGGTATGTGGCCTTGGTGAGGGTGTTGGCTGGAGCAGTTGCCTTTGTGAGGGTTGTGCGTAGCAAAAATTCTCGGTTGCAAAGGAGGAAGACCAAAAGACGTTTCCTGTCAGGGTCTCACTGCATCCCTTCCATTACAGAAAGTTTCCCGTTGTTTTGAGAATTTCTCAGATTCATCTAAACCACTGTTGTTCAACCTTAGCAATTTTTAAGATGTGTGGACTTCAATTCCCAGAATTCCCTGTGCAGCATGCTGGCTGGGGAATTCTGGGAATTGAAGGCCACACATTTTAATTGCCAAGGTTGAAAAACGCTTATCTAAACCACCATTCTTGCTCAAACAGGGGACAACCAAGGGCTTCTAAGAAACCCAAGAATTGATTATGAAGGCAGTAATCATCTCTGACTTATTTTTAAACCATATGACAGAATTTGGAGGGAAGGTTTCAATGTAATTGTATCAGTCTTGTCTTTCCTTTGTATCAGGCCCATACTGAATAACTGAATACTATAGAAAGAGGTAGTTATGCTTCCCACAACTTTTCTTCAAGGGTAGATTAATTCCGGATAATCAGCCTCCTTTGAAATCATCATCACCGGTAGCCTGAAATAGACCTAAGTATGAATTTGTTTTCTTCAATTCATTATTTTCCTGCCATTGGATGACCAAAGAATCTAATATTTACAGACAAAGAGGGGGAAACAAATCTTAACACTGTAGATCAGCTGTACTCAAATAAGTGTCGCTCTAGATGTGCTATGACAACAAATTCTAAGAAACTGAAGGTTTGGGATTTTAAAAAAACTAATTTACTTTTTTTATTTAAGAAAGTTTATATGGTGGTCCACCTCAGTCTTAGTGACTCTGGGTGTCTTACAAAGATAATTTGGGGAATTATGATCCCAATGTATCTGGAGAGGTACCAGTTTAGAGACAGAGGTTCTAACTCAATGTTTCTCAAGTTTGGCAATTTTAAGATGTGAGAACTTCAACTCCCAGAATTCCCCAGCTGGCATGGCCGGCTTGGGAATTCTGGGAGTTGAAGTCATATGTCTGAAAGATGCCAAGGTTGAGAAACATTGCTCTAATCCACGGGTCTCCAACCTTGGCAACTTTAAGCCTGGCGGACTTCAACTCCCAGAATTCCCCAGTCAGCAAAGCTGACTGGGTAATTCTGGGAGTTGAAGTCCACCAAGCTTAAAGTTGCCAAGGTTGGAGACCCCTGCGAGTCTAATCAGTTTAGCAATGCTATCTTGTTGAAACTGTGTCTGAAACCTTACAAAGTGTCCTTCGCTGTCCAAGGAGGGTTATTGGTACTGGGTCTCCAAAAGGTGTTGATCTACTACTGATGCATACTTTGTCCATGATGTAATATAATAACGGCAACAGAAGCAATATTTATTTTACAAAGGGAAAATGGCCATGTGCACTTGTTACAACAGAAACCATCTTTTTGTGACACTTTCCCAAGTGTTTCCCAAACTGTGAGGTGTATCTCCTTCGAGGAGGTACAGATAGAATCCAAGGGAAGTGTGAAGAATCCCGGGGAAGTGTGAAGAACTTTTTAGTGTACAATTATAGTGTACAAATCCAGCTCTCCCATACTTTCATTGTATTATTTCCATTGTCGATTTATATTCGCTTTGATGTTTGGATTTTTTAGGGAAGGTGGGTATATTAAGATTGCGCTAAAGGGAGGTGTGATGGCAAAAAGTTTAGCAATCTATGCTGTAAAGTCTTCTGTGGAATCCCTGAGTCCAAGAAACCTTTGCCTTAGCAGCAATATTGTTGTTATTTTAATAATGTTATGACAATGAAAACATAATAGACAAAACGTCATTATTACCCTGTCAAATCTTTCCCCTCAAGAAGCTGAAGCTTGCCTGAATTGTTGTCATTCATTCATTCATGCATTCATTCATTCATTTTTTGCCTTTATTATTTTTTACAAATAACTCAAGGTGGCAAACATACCCACTACACCAGTAATGGCGAACCTTTTTTCCCTCGGGTGCCGAAAACGCGCACGCGCACACTGTCACGCACGTGTGAGTGCCCACACCCATAATTCAATGCCTGGGGAGGGCGAAAACGGCCTTTCCCGCCCCCGCAGAGGCCCTCTGGAGGCTGGAAATGGCCCATTTCCCGACTTCCGGTGGGCCTGGTAGGCCCGTTTTTCATCCTCCCCAGGCTCCAGAGGCTTCCCTGGAGCCTGGGGAGGGCGAAAACACCCCCCTGGAGGCCCTCTGGAAACCTAAAATGCCCTCACAGAGCCTCCACACAAGCCAAAAATCAGCTGGCCAGCACGCACATGCATGCTGGAGTTGAGCTAGAGCAACGGCTCGCGTGCCGGCAGATATGGCTCCACGTGCCACCTGTGGCATGCGTGACATAGGTTCGCCATCACTGCACTACACCTTCCTCCTCCTATTTTCCCCACAACAATGTGAGGTGAGTTGGGCTGAGAGAATGATTGGCCCAGGTCACCTAGTTGGCTTTCATGGCTACGGTAGAACTAGAATTCACAGTCTCCCAGTTTCTAGCCTGGTGCCTTAAACCATTAGACCAAACTGGCTCTCTCCTTCCTGTTTCATTCATCTATAGGTTATGCAAGGCAGATTCCTCTGGCAGTGAATGGGTCTATTGCAGGGGTCCCCAAACTTGGTAACTTTAAGACTTGTGGACTTCAACTGCCAGAATTCTCCAGCCAGCTATGCTGGCTGGAGAATTCTGGGAGTTGAAGTCCACAAGTCTTAAAGTTGCCAAGTTTGAAGACCTGTGATCTATTGTAAAGGCAGGCCATAGAACTTCAGTAAAGATGGGATTTGAATCCAGATCTCCTGATACCCCTCCACTCACCTTGTCATGTGGGGTATGAAACAAATAGAGAAGGCCAGAAGATCAGTGAGCTGGGTGCCACCCACTTCCTGCGTGAAGCATCTTCAGGTGCTCTGTGCTTTGGGAAGCTCAGCCAGCTGCCAGGTATCCTGCATCCCATTGCTTTGAAGTCAGTTCCCCAGAAAGCTGCAAGCAACATCAGCTAGAGAAGCTTCAAAAACGAATCGGAGTCTCATAAGGATGTTTTGAGATAGCTTCCAGCACATCCTTCCTGGCAAGCAATTTTGCCAGCCGAATCCAAGCTGCATGTAAATATTCCCTTTATCCTCCCCCACCTGCTCGATGGGCACCTTGTCCAATTCAGAGGATGCTGGGAGATCTTCCTTTAAAAAGTCAACCTCCCAGAACTTTCCAAGCGACCCCCCCCCCTCTCTCTCTCTCACACACACACACTTTATGAGGTGGAATGGAGGTAGTTGCTGGATTTTGCCTTCAGGAGAACCCAGCCATCTGGCATTCATTGATGGAAAAGAATCTCAGGAATGGAGTCCTTTTAGTGAACGTAGCCGTGTGGCTTTTTCTCTGCCATTCGGCCAGGACAAAAGATGGGGGAGAAATCAGCCATTTGCAATCATTAGTAATGTATATAATGCTGTCTGGGTAGGCGGCGTTTTGCAAAAAGCAGGTGCGCAGGTCCTGGCCCCATTTCCCTGGCCTTAGAATTTAAAACAGATCCAGAAAAGGGAGAAACAGAAGCAGGCAGCAGCAGTGTGCATCACCATAGCAATAGCACTTTACTTATATACCGCTTCATAGTGCTTTACAGCCCTCTCTAAGCGGTTTACAGAGTTCAGCATATTGCCCCCAACAATCTGGGTCCTCATTTTACCGACCTCGGAAGGATGGAAGGCTGAGTCAACCTTCAGCCTAGTGAGATTTGAACAGCTGAACTGCTAAACTAGCAGTCAGCCTGCAGTCGCAGCATTTAACCACTGCACCACTTCAGCTCTCATAGTAGCAAGGGATGAAGAGAAGGATGGACTGGTAGGGCAGAGGTTGGCAAACTTTGGTTCTTTGAGGACCTATGGACTTCAACTCCCAGAATTCCTGAGCCAGCCATGCATGCGTGGCTGGCTCAGGAATTCTGGGAGTTGAAGTCCACAGGTCCTCAAAGAACCATAGTTTGCCCACCCCTGTCTCAGGGCTTTGTCCATGTCTTGTTAATCACCATAACAATAAAAATTAACAATTAGAGGTGTGCAGGAATCTGACCCATAGCGGATGTTTTCAGATCTGGCATGAGCATGATAAACAAGGGGACCCATTTTAGCCCCGAGCCACCTTTGCTGCTTTAGATTTGAGCATTGCGTATTTTAAAAAATAATACATCTAGTCCAAATTTCGCTTCAAGCCTCGGTCTTTCAGGAGATTGCTAGTCAGCCTTTAAAATCTTATACTTGCCTCCTTTTGAGAGTATACAGGTAGACCTTGACTTATGAAAACAATGAAAAAAAAATATTCATTGCTATACAAGACAGCTGTTGAATGGATTTTGCTCCATTTTACGATCTCTCTTGCCACAGTTTGTTAAGGAAATCACTGCAGTGGTTAAGTTAGCAATTAACCCACTACTAACTAGAGGTAGTCTTCGACTTACAACCACAATGGAGCTCGGCATTTCGGTTGTAAGTTATTGCAGCTCTAAGTTGAGGCAACACATGACCAGACTCGGTTTTATGACTGTTTTACAACAGTCGTAAAGCAAGTCAACATGGTCATGAAGTAAATCAGGTGGTTGAATCAAATTACGGCATTTTTTTGGTGGAAACCAGCAAAAAAAGTCGCACATTGTGGCTATGTGACTACAGGACCCTGCAACCCGTTGTAAATGTGAGCCAGTTGCCAAGCATCGAAAATATGAACACACGCCACGCTACATGACCAGGCTCGATTTTATGACTGTTTTACAAGTAAATCATGTGGTTGAATGGTTGCAACAAGCCACTACTTTGACAATGGGTTGTAAATAGCTTTTGTTCCGTCCATTGTAATTTTGACTAGTTGTTAAACAACTAGTCATAAGTCAATGTCTATCTGTGTACTTTTCTCTTTTCCCCTCTTTCTGCAAAATAGTTGATTTAAAAGAGCTGTTTTCTTGCTTCCAAGCAAAACCCAAAAAAGAGAACCATGTTTTAAACCTAAAAAGAGTTCATAATGCTCATCCTTATCCTTCTTTTTGAGCTCCTGGGGTACAGGAGAGAGTAGTTTCACAGAAATGAGTTAAACCCTAGCAGACTCCCCCCCCCCCCCGAACAATTCTTCTTTCCTCTTCTTTTATGAAGATCCTGCAAAACAAAACAAAACAATGCTTCCTTCCTTCAGTGATTCAATTCGTTCCCCTCATTTGCATGTCAAAAATGTTCTCAAGAAGAAATCACCCTCCTTGATCATTAGGATGTTCTCTCCTGCTCAGTACTCTCTGGGTACCTTGAACTACAAAAGCCACCATCTTTAGAGAGTTACAAAGGTGTAGTCCAGCAGATTTGGGGATGTGCTGGGTAGAGGAAGATGGGGCCTGAAGAATGTATCATGAGGTGCAACAGCAGTTCATATTTGATGAATATTTAAGGGGCCATCTGTCTCTTGTAGAGTTGGCATGCTTTGAGTCCCATTGATTGAACAGAGCTACAATGGGCCCCACCTTTTCCGTCACAGCATCTGCTCTCCAACACAGTATCTCCAGTGGTTCAGATGACCCCCAATCTGACCTTGTTTAAGCAAGTCTTGGAAGATCTGGCTCTCTCTCCCCCCCCCCCAATCCATGGGTTAGGGAGTACATCAGTCCCTCCCTAACCCTTGGGAATATGCAGAGATAAGGGTTACAATTTTATGCTGTACCCGGATGTCTGTTCATTTGTTTTTCCTGGGTATAATGTGCTGTTCTTGATATTGTACATGGCTCAGAGTCATTATGGTGTCGGGTGGCTTTGGAAAATTTAACAAATGTCACTGGAAGTGCAAGCTTCACTAATAATGGGATATAATTAACAAGAACGAAAGGAAGACAAAACGGTGTGAAACTGTGAATGCCAAAAATACACGCTGCCTTTATCTCAAAACATTGCTTAGCAGTCATAAGCAGAGCTCTGTTAGATAGCCCAGTTATTCGGTCCTTCGTAAAGGACAGCTAAAGCAGGATATGAAAAGAGCGAGTAGATTCAATCACACCCTTGTTTTATATATATATATATATATATATATATATATATATATATATATATATATATATATATATATATATATATATATATATATATATATATAACAAGGGTGTGATTGAATCTACTCGCTCTTTTCATATCCTGCTGAAGATGATGAATGAGACTTCATCGAAACGTCGCCAAGACACTTCCAATTCCACGCGGGAGAAAACCCGAATACCCAAAGACCTACACACACACACACACACACACACACACACACACACAAACACACACACACACATACACACACACATATATATATATATATATGTAGGTCTTTGGGTATTCGGGTTTTCTCCCGCGTGAAATTGGAAGTGTCTTCGCAACGTTTCGATGAAGTCTCATTCATCATCTTCAGGCTGGTGTCTTCTGCTTCCTGCTTCCAAAGACCTACATACAAACACCGCGAAAACCCCCTCCAAGAGTTAAACATGGGCCTTGCTTGTCTGTGGAGATTCTCAGTCATCCAGTTCATGGTTGCCATAAAGGTGATTTTTCAAGAGATAACTGGACTTTTTTTTGTTTTTCCTTGAAGAAGTTTCGCTTCTCATCCAAGAAGCTTCTTCAGTTCTGAGGATAGCACGGAAGAAGCTTCTTGGATGAAAAGTGAAACGTCTTCAAGGAAAAACAAAAAAAAGTCCAGTGCTGTCACCGCTGACAGGGTAGGTAGCCTAATTTAGGATATGTTTCTTTAAGACATTGCAAAGAACTATTTATTTATTTATTTCTTGGTTCTTCTATGCCGCCCTACTCCCGAGGGACTCAGGGCGGCGTACAGCAATGTATAAGAACACCAGATAATAAATAGCGATTAAAACCAAGTTAAAAAGTTAAAAACTAACTGGAATGCTTTCCAAATTGACCCTTCTCCCATGTCAGAGCCAATAGGAATTCACAGATGTGGTCACATGGCATGAAACTACATTACCCAGAGTGCAATTTAACTACAATTCCCCTAATGCAATGTCTTAAAGAAACATATCCTAAATTAGGCTAACTACCCTGTCAGCGGTGACAGCACAAGTCCCGTTGCCTCTTGAAAAAGCACCTTTGGGACATGGGCCTTACTTTGCCGCCCCTGGCTGATGAATTCTAACAGATACTCCATTTCTCCTTGATAAGTTTGTCTTGTCCCTTTTTAGAGCCATCAATATCTGTAGCTTTAACATTATTAGTATACTTCGACTTAAAACTCTAATTGTGTCCACAATTTTAGTTACGGTCGTAAAGTGGGCCATCATGTGACCCATCTGATTTTATGACCTTTTAATGTGGTGCTTGTTAAGCAAATGCAATGGTCGTAAAGTGAATGCCACAGTCATTTAAATGAACCCATTGTCCAACATGGGGTATTTCGGACCAGAAACCAGAAGTAAACACTGGTTACTGGCCAAAATGACATACATTGTAGTCACGGGACGGTGGGTATGCTGCAAATGGTCGTAAATACCTGCCAGTGGCTGAGTACCCAAAATGAAATGACATGACTTCATGGTTGGGGCATTCATCGGACCTTCGAGTCTGGGTCGTAAGTCCCAGATTCGGGGTCTATCAAAAATGCAAACGGTTGCTAAGCAACTGGGATGAAGTTCTTTCTTTGTTCCAGATTTTTTTGATTACATGGGGGGGGGGGGACAACTCCACCTCACTGTTCCCTCTAAGCTGCGCGGCCGCGTGGCCGCGCACGTAACGAGAGAACGCCGCGCGGAGGTTTCTAACTTCCGCGCGGCATTTTCTAATGGCAGAGGCTGCGCACCTGCGCGGCCGCACAGATGAAAAGAGAACGCCGTGCAGCAGTTTCTAACTGCCGCGCGCCGTTTTCTGATATTACAGGGAACATTGCTCCACCTTCTACTTCCTTTCTGACTGCGAAGTCCATCAGTGCAGACCAGGGTTCAACCAGGCATTGGGTTAATCCAGGGATCCCCAAACTTGGCAACTTTAAGACTTTTGGACTTCAACTCCCAGAATTCTCATAGCTGGCTGGAGAATTCTGGTTGAAGTCCAAAAGTCTTAAAGTTGTCAAGTTTGAAGACCTCTGGGTTAATCTTTTGTACTGAAGTTAAGTAGAGAAGTAGTCTAATCCTTTGCTGAGTGACCCAGGATGAGCTGATATTTCTCATTTTAACCTACTGTACAAGATTGTTGCAAAGATACTTTATGTATTGGGGGGGACATATTTGCTGTCCTCAGCTTTATGGAAGAAGGTGAAAAATAAACACGAAACCGAAATTTATGTTGATGCAAGGGCTATTTCATTATGCTGTTTTAGCTGAGTTTTGTTTTAAAGCTGGTGGATTTTATCTGCAGTCATTCCAAATACCTTCAGTTGCATATTTTGAGGTTGATTTTTATTTTAAATCTGTCTCCAAACATTCATTTAGAAGAGCAGGGTACTCTACAAATTCTTAAATTTAAGTTGTTGTTGTTATTGTTGTTGTTAAGCTCTGGTAGACCTTGGGGAAAATCAAGGTAACCCATCTGTAAAATGAGTTTTGAAATCTGGATCCAAATTTTCCTACTTATATAGTGCTGCTCTCTAACTGGCTTCGTTTTTATCTATTTCTTTGTTTTTCTATTCCACATTCAGATGGACAACCGAAAAAAGTCCGAAAGGTGCCTCCAGGACTCCCGTCTTCAGTAAGTTACGATTTTCTCTACCCATCTATCAAAGTAGATCAAGAATCCAGCCGTTAGTGCATTGAAGGCAGTGCCTGATCTTTCCCTCTTTCTGATTGGTGGAACTGCTGTAATGTCAGAGAACATTTGAGAGCCACTGGGAGAGAAGGTTGCTGGTAGAGTGCCAAAATGGTTTCTAACTAGTATAAAGCAGAGCCCAAGGCCAATTTAACTGCAAGAGGCTGCTAGATTTCAGAAAAGCCAATGAACAATTTAAGTCAAGGGGAGGAAGCTTGTGATATTGGGGAGGAAGGGACCACAATTGGATGTGGACAGGTCAGAAAAAGAGCTGTGGGAGGGTAGGAGTCAGGGTAAGAAGGGGAACAAATAAACTCAGCAATAATGAGATAGACAGAAGGTAGAAGTAGAGGACAGCAGACAGAATTGTAGAAGTGGAGGGCATCTTAAAGATCATCTAGCTCAACCCTTTACCAGGCTAGAAAGTCTACTACTACAACTACAAAATACTGATTAGGTGTCCATCCGATCCCTGTTTAAACAAACAGGGAACATTTATACCAAGTGTTAGAAAGAGGTGAAGGCCAAGATCCTGAATACAAATTATAAAGAAGTGTTTCCCAACCTTGGTAACTTTAAGATATGTGGACTTCAACTCCCAGAATTCCCCAGCCATCATGGCTGGCTGGGGAATTCTGGGAGTTGAAGTCCACATATTTTAAAAGTTGTCAAGGAAACACTGCTGTACAGGATATTATAATAACTTCAATTGTAATCTTGATCTAACCGGGTCAGATTTTGAGGGATACCTATATTTGTGTAGCCATACTTCGCATCATTCTGGCAGTCCACATATGTGTGATATTTTGCGCATTGTCGGGAACGACTAGCACATATGTGCGAGGGGAACCTTTAACTTTACCTTACCTTTGTTTCGATTACAAATTAGTGGCAGCAAAACTGAGCGATAAAACACCTAAGCTTTTCTGACAATGTGGGTACATACCAATATACCCAAAAGACTGGTGTTTAGAGAAAAGAGCTTTCGAAAATCTCTTTTAATATTGCCTGTGAATTTATAAAGAAAGGCTGGAATAAGAGAAGTTGTATTCCATTAAGATATGAATCACTGCTTTCTCACTCCTAAGCAAATCAAAGGCTTGTAATGGAATCGTTTTTTATTGTTGCACTGTTGTGTTACACATCCTTTTGATGCAAGTTCTTTTGGTTATTTTCTTTTAAGAAGGAACTTGGGATTTTTTTTTATTAAACTGAACTAACGATTTCCACCTGTCTGTTTTGGTATCTCCTACAGATAGTCCTTCATTTACGACCACATTTGAGCCCAAAATTTCTGTTGCTAAGCCAGACAGCCGTTAAGTGAATGTTGCCCCATTTTGCGACCTTTCTTGCCACAGCTGTTAAGTGAATCACTGCAGTTGTGAAGTTGGTATAGCACGTTTGTTGAGTCAATCCGGCTCCTTCTTTGACTTTGCTTCTCAGAAGGTCACAAAAGGTGGTCACATCACCCTGGGACACTGCAACCGTCATAAATATCAGTCAGTTGGCAAGCATCTGAAGCAATGGATAGAAACTTACAAAAGAGAAAAGCAACTTAGAATTAAGGAGAAAGTTCCTGACAGTGGAATTAATCAGTGGAACAACTTGCTTCAGAAGTTGTGGGTATTCCATCGCTGGAGGTTTTCAAGAAGAGACTGGACAGTCATTTTTCTGGAATGGTCTAGGGTCTCCTGCTTGAGCAGGGGGTTGGATTAGATTATCGGGGGTCTCCAACCTTGGCAACTTTAAGACTTGGACTTCAACTCCCAGAATTCCTCAGCCAGCTTTGCTGGCTGAGGGATTCTGGGAATTGAAGTCCACAAGTCTTAAAGTTGCCAAGGTTGGAGACCCCTGGATTAGAAGACCTCCAAAAGTCCTTTCCAACCCTGTTATTCTATTTTCTATGTTCTTTTCCGCCTGTCTTCCGACAATATTCTATGGCTCCAAATATGCTGCCTTTCTGCAAGCTCTTATTCCTTCCCTAGATGTGAACCACTGCTCTTACTTGATCCGTTTTTCACATTTCCCCAGTGAGGGTTGTGCATTTATACCATGATAAAGGCAGGCAAATGGGAGAGATGCAGAAATAAATAGCAATAGCACTTAGACTTATATACCACTTCACAGTACTTTACAGCCCTCTCTAAGCGGTTTACAGAGTCAGCATATTTCCCCCAACAATCTGGGTCCTCATTTTTACCCACCTCGGAAGGATGGAAGACTGAGTCAACCTTGAGCCTGGGTGAGAATTGAACTGCCAAATTGCAGGCAGCCGGCAGAAGTAGCCACTGTGCCACCAAGGCTCTTGTTTAGTTTAGATGCAAAATGGTTTTTTAAAATTATCATCATCATTGGATGGGGATCAAGTTTGCAAAGTGGGACAATTCTTTCCCTTCTCTTCAAATGAGAATTTTAAAGGGAGAATCTTGTCTGTAGAACCTGGAGGCTGTTCCTCCTCCTCCTCCTTGCTGACAGAAGCATAAAAATCTGAGTTTGAGAAGATGGGGGGGGGGGGTTCTGTGGGGTGGGATGAGGGGAAATAGGGGTGGGGTTGAATAACACAGCCACAGGGGAGATAAACTTTGATTTAGTGTTTCCTGTTTGGGTAAGATTCTGTCCTTGCCCCTTTTCTGAAGTGGCTCTGGCTAGAGAAACATTTGCATTCTGCACCAGCCTTTACATCTGGGGTTCATTCTGGGGCCCCCATTTCTTGGCTTCCCTCCAGAGGGAAGAAGGCGATCATGGCATGAATTCGCATGGAGTTCACTTTTTCCTGCAGTCACTCTTTCTCGCCGCTGTTTTATAGCTGTGCAAATTCAATTTTTATTTCCCGTGCCCATCTCTTTTTCTCATCTCAGGCTGATCGAGTGGAGGTCTCATTCATAGATAGGAGTGTATATCAGGGAAATACAAAATCTTTCACACTGCTTCCAGTCCTCCTCCTCTTCCTCTCCTCCTCTTCCTCCTCCCCCTCCTCCTCTCCTTCCTTCTCCTCTCCTCCTTTTCTTCCTCCTCCCCTTTCCTCTTCTTCTCTTCCTCCTTCTCTTCTTCCTCCTCCTCTCCTTCTCCTCTTCCTTCTCTTCCTCCTCCTCCCCTCCTCCTCCTCTTCTTCCTCCTCTCCTTCTCCTCCTCCTTTTCCCCTCCTCCTCTTCCTCTTCTTCCTCCTCTTCTTCTCTATTCCTTCTCATCCTCCTCCTCCTCTTTTACCATTTCAGGTGTTGAGGGAGATATAAAAGTTCTGGGTTTTGCTCTTCTGACGGCCTCAACCATTGTTAATTGATGCCGTTGTAGTGTTTCTCTGCATGCCCACAAATTAGATATTTTTCAGCCCTTGAAAATCCTATCAGGAATTAGGGGGAAAAATATTTAATAGAGAGAGCATATTAATTTAATATTTAATTAAATTAATATTTAATTAAATATTAAAAAATATTTAATAGAGAGAGTGACAGGAATCAAGATTTCTTACTTCTTTCTGTTGCATTTCATTATTTTACCTGAAAACACATATGTGGTCTGCCTCTTTTTTCCTATTTTTCATACCCAACTTTAAAAACAAAAAACAAAAACCCGACAACCATATGCTTAAGTGTGGCACACTCGCCAAGTATCATTTTGACGCATGTGGTTGTTCTCTTTCTCTTTCTTTCTCTTTCCATTTTCCTTCTCTTTTTTTTATTGTTATTTAAAACCATTCCCCTCTGCTGCTGCTCCCTTGCTCTGCAAATAAAGCCTTGAGAGAAATATGGTGGCGGCGGAAAACTACTCTGTTTGGGTGGATTGGTGCTAGAGACTGGAGCACAGCCGCCTCCGTAAAGGAAAGGCTTGAATGTTTATGAGGGAAGATAGCGGTGGTGGTGGTGGTGGGGAGAATGTTTAATTTATAACCTGCAAACTTTACGAATCTCAGACTAACCCCGAGTTTCAGCCCTATTCTTTCCCCTCAGAAGATGGTTCTTAAAGGGAAGTAAGGAACTTGCCACCCATCCTCCCCGTCTTCCGATATGAGAAGTTGGAAATGCCTTGAATTTTAAGCTGCATTTCCCCCTTCCCTGTTCCCCCCTTTCTTTTTCTTTCTTTTTTTTCCCCCCTTCTTCTTTTTGTCTCTTTCCTCCCCTCCTCCCAACCCAGCACCACACAGCTGCCTGGAGAACTGGCCAGGTGCCAGGCACTGGCAGATGGCGCACGGCTATTATTCCTCCTCCTTCGCTCGAGTCCCCAGTCCCAGCTCCTGCTATTTAATCAAATTATAGGAAAAGGCAATTTACTGGATTTCTTATTCTTTGCAGCGAGTTTCATTCCCCCGCACTGCCTCCCTAAGTCTCTTCAGTCTTTTTTTCCCCCTCCCCGCTTTGTTTCCTTCCCCCACCTCTTTGCTTTAGTAGTATACATCTCTCTCTCTCCCACCCCCCATGAACACACACACACACACACACACACACACACACACACACACACACACACAGAGTGCAGAAGGTAAAGATTTGCAATTGTCAGGGAAGTTGGTTTCTTAAATTCGATCCTTCCACCTTGACACAGTAGGTTGGGCCTTCTCTAAGGGGCCATTAAGATGTACAGGCCCAACACAGCAGGGAGAAAAATCCTTAAAATAATAATAATAATAATAATAATAATAATAATAATAATAATAATAATAATAATAATAATAATAATAATAATAATAATAATAATAATAATAATAATAATAATAATAATAATAATAATAATAATAATAATAATAATAATGCAGCCCAAACACACCGCCCCCGTGATATGCAAATGAACCAGAAATCCACCTCATTGTTTTTAATGCCTGAGAATCTTTCGAGAGGCCTAATTTTACAAGCCGTGCTCATTCTGAAACTCCTCGATCGGTATCAAAAGAGGGTATGACTGATGCTTTTTTTTTCTTCTTTTTTCATTTCTTTGATTAGTCATATTTAAGCTGAGGGTTGGTCTCCGGGTTCCAGTGCCCCAGTTAAGTCTTAAAATGGCATAATGTGATATTATAGGTCAGAGATCTTCAAACTTGGCAACTTTAAGACTTGCGGACTTCAACCCCCAGAATTCTCCAGCCAGCTATGCTGGCTGGAGAATTCTGGGAGTTGAAGTCCGCAAGTCTTAAAGTTGCCAAGTTTGAGGACCCGTTTATAGGTAGTCCTCGACTTACGACCACAATGGAGCCCCAAATTTCCATGGCAAAGGGAGACATTTGTTAAGTGAGTTTTGCCCCGTTTTTGCGACCTTTCTTGCCACCATTGTTAAGTGAATCACTTCAGTTAGTAAGTTACTAACACACTTATTAAGTGAATCAGGCTTCCCCTATTCATTTTGCTTGCCAGAAGGTCGCAAAAGGTGATCACAGTGACCTTTGGACACTGCAACCCTCATAAATATGAACCAGTTGCCAAGTCTCCGAATTTTGAACCCGTGACCATGGGAATGCTGCAACGGTCATAAGCATGAAAAATGGTCACGTCGCTTTTTCGGTGCTGTTGTGATTTCAAACGGTCACTAAATGAATGGTTGTAAGCTGAGGACTACCTGTATGCCTGATGTCACGGGATTGGTTGGCAGGAACACCCACCGTCCTTCTCCACTATACTGGTTGGGGATGTTGTGAAACCAAGCCAACATATCTGAAGAGGACCAGATATTGAGAGAGTAGCATCTTCTGGAATATGAACAATTCTCCAAAGCATCCTTCCCCAATAAGATGCCCTTCAGATATGTTGGAATTTTATTTATTTATCCCATTTCTACACTGCCGATCTAACCTAAGTGACTCCTGGTGGCTGGGGACTTTTGTATGTTGCTGTCTCCACAGGAGGAGGGTGATAAAAGCTTGCCCCCAATTTAGCAGTGTTCCAATATCTCAGGGGCTGCCACAAAGAAGAGGGAGTCAAGCTATTCTCCAAAGCACCTGAAGGCAGGACAAGAAGCAATGGGTGGAAACTAATCAAGTAAAGAAGCAACCTAGAACTAAGGAGAAATTTCCTGACAGAACAATTAATCAGTGGAACAGCTTGCCTCCAGAAATTGTGAATGCTCCAACACTGGAAGTTTTTAAGAAGAGATCGGACAACTATTTGTCTGAAAGGGTATAGGGTTTCATGCCTGATCAGAGGGTTGGACTAGAAGACCTCCAAGGTCCCTTCCCACTCTTGTTATTCTGCTAATCTAATTAAGATTAGCTTTACAGAGCCGAGGTGGTGCAGTGGTTAAAGAGCAGCACTGCAGTTCAGCAATCCAGCTGTTCAAATCTCACCGGCTCAAGGTTGACTCAGCCTTCCATCCTTCCGAGGTGGGTAAAATGAGGACCCAGATTGTTGGGGGCAATATGCTGAACTCTGTAAAACCGCTTAGAGAGGACTGTAAAGCACTATGAAGCGGTATATAAGTCTAAGTGCTATTGCTAAGATCCATTCGGAGATGTTCAGTTAACTGGTGGACTAGAGATACACAAACAGTAATAGAAATGTGTGGCCAGTGGGCAGGAAGGACAGGAAGTGTCATTCAACCTTAGCTGGAGGGTGGGGAGACACTCTAGGATTTAAAGCAGAGAGAGATCTTTCCCACTGCCCTAGAAATGCATAGACAGATGCAAAAACTCTTGTACCAAGCAGATGAGCCTTTTGCAATTAACATTCCATCCCAAAGACCAGGTTTTGCTCTTCCTAGAAGCAATTCTGCAAGAAATCCACCAATTTCTGCTGGCAAGTCGCATTGCCTGCTGCTCAGTCTCTCCTCCCCCCCCCCCCCCAAAAAAAATCTCTTGATGCTGAGTGTTTTTGACTGTGCCTCCCAGCCAACCAAAGCCTTTGCCTTTCACTTGCCATTTCAGCACAGGCTTACTCTGTTCTGAGAAGACAAGTTACAGTATTTGTTTTAACTGATGCGATTTGAATCTTGCTTAACTGCTTGGCCATTTCATCCGGGTAAGGGTGTCTCTCCTGAATTTTCAAGGATTTTTTTTTTTAGCTGCCATCTTAAATCCTTCGGGGGAAAGAAGGAATCAAGTAGGGAGGCACTGTTTTACAGTGGTTCTCCTCCTATCTCTCTGACAGGACGCAGTCGGTGTTGACAGGAGGACAGAGGTCGGCCCCTAGGCCCCTGGTTTGCGGGGTGCCACAGGGCTCGGTCCTCTCGCCCATCCTGTTTAACATTTACATGAAACCGCTGGGTGAGATCATCCGACGACATGGGGTGAGGTATCAACAGTATGCTGACGATACCCAGTTATACATCTCCACCCCGTGTCAGTTCAGTGAAGCAGTTGATGTGATGTGCCGCTGCCTGGACGATGTGAGGGTCTGGATGGGAGCGAACAGACTCAGGCTCAACCCAGACAAGACTGAGTGGCTCTGGATATTGCCTCCCAAGGACTATGTCGACTGTCCCTCCTTGGTTCTCGGGGGAGAAAAATTGACTCCCTCAGAACAGGTTCGCAATTTGGGTGTCCTCCTAGATCCACAGCTAAAATTGGAGCAACATCTTTCAGCTGTGGCTAGGGGGACCTTTGCACAAATCCGTCTTGTGCACCAATTGCGACCTTACTTGGAGAGGGAGGCCTTGCTCACAGTCACTCATGCCCTTGTCACCTCACGGCTAGACTACTGTAACACGCTCTACATGGGGCTACCCTCAAAGAGCATCCGGAGACTCCAGCTGGTACAGAATGCAGCTGCGCGTGCAGTAGTGGGTGTACCGAGATACACCCACGTAACACCTATCCTTCGCCAGCTGCATTGGCTACCAGTCAGCCTCCGGGTGCAATTTAAGGTGTTGGTCGCTACCTTTAAAGCCCTACATGGCTCAGGGCCAGGCTACCTGCGGGACCGCATCCTACCACATACCTCCCTAAGACCGGTTAGGTCCCACAGAGAGGGCCTCCTCCGGGTCCCGTCGGCCAAACAATGTCGGTTGGCGGGACCGCGGGGGAGGGCCTTCTCTGTGGGAGCCCCGTCCCTCTGGAACCAACTGCCACCAGAGATCCGGACCATCCCCACCCTACTGGCCTTCCGTAAAGCCTTAAAAACATGGCTCTTCCGGCAGATGGGGTGAATAGGACAATCAGATTCCCCCTGAATGTTGTGTTTATAATGTCTTCTTTTTAATTATATTTTTAATTTAAATTAATGACGACTGTTTTTAAATGTACGCCTCTTATTCATGTTGTACGCCGCCCTGAGTCCCACGGGATTGGGCGGCCTATAAGAGCGTTTAAATAAATAAATAAATAAATAAGTAGGAACTCCTGCTAAGCTTGGATATTGATGGTTACTAGTTTCTCATAATGGTGTATGTTAGAGATCTTCAGAGGTCTAGTTTTTTTAAAACCACCTACACACACACACACACACACACACACACACACACACACACACACACACACAAAACCATCTCAAAAAGCTTGCCTGTCTTTGTTGTTTCCAGAATCAGAACTAAAACTAATCTAGTCTTTGTTCCTGCTTCCAAAACAAAAAACAAAAAAACACCCTTTGCCAGTCTTTGGAGTGAAGACCACAATCGCCAGCTCTGGCAATTAGAGCTAAGTTTGTGTGTAACCCCCTATCCTTGACTTATGACCAACAGTTGGAACCAGAATTTCTATTGCTAAACAAGGCGGCTGTTAAATGAGCCACACCCTATTTTTATGACCTTTTGCCATGGTTGTTAAGTGAATCACTGCAGTTATGTAAATACACGGTCATTAAGTAAATCCAGATTTCCCCATTGAAAGGACGCTGACAGGGCAGGTCACAAATGGTGATTACATGACTGCAGGACACGGCAACCATCATTATTACATGCTGGTTGCCAAGTGCCCAAATTTTTACCACACGGGGATGCTGCAATAGTTTTTTTTTTCTCCAGTGCCGTTGTACCCTTCAAATAGTCACTAAACGAACAGTTGTAAGTTGAGGACTACCTGTAACCCTTCTTGTTTCTTTTTCTGCCTTTGCTGAGGTCTGCTCCAACCTGCCCTGCCAAAAATTGACATCCTGAGTTCCTTCCATTTTGAATTGTTCAAAGCAAAAGCTTAAAATAGACTGAACCCAGCTAAACAAAGACTTATACATGCAAACACACACACACACACACACACACACACATACACACACACACCAAAAACCCAGAGGGGGGAAAACAGTAGAAAGTTTTGACCTGCCTCTGTTGCATCACTAGTCCTGCCCACTCACAGCCCTTGCCTTCCCAAAAAATGTTGATTGGCTTCTAGCCATCAAAAACCACCCCTTACACGAGATCCGTAGCCACTTGTACTTTGTGTAGCACTATTCCTTGTCCATGGGACTGCTCCTGCCCTCTCCTCTGAAAAGGGGAATTCCAGCATTTACACCAAGAAAGCTAGACGTTGCAATTTGCCCCCATGTATTTGCCTGCATTTGCAAATGAAACAGACATTTAAAACCTCTTCAGTTTTTTACCCTTCAGAGATTAAAAGCTATAATTGTAGCTCAACATTGATAAAATCTCTCCCAAACCCATAGATGCAGCAGCACCCAATACAGGGGCGACGCCCTTTTACAGAGGTGTGCCACACCTTAAAACCAGCCAGAACCAAGAGATTAAACAAAGAACATCCATCTTGCAAAATTTTGATGTGGAGGGGAGATACCGTTTGTTTTGACCTGGTATCCAATATCTAAGGAGGGTGCTGTGAGGTTTTTTCCCCTTTGGCAGGAGGATACAGAAATGTAGTTTCCCATCAACTGGGAACTTGCAAGCCTCTCTCTATCCTTGAGGACTAGAAAGTTGAGCTATAAAACAGGAAACAGCATTTCCCACTAATGGTTGGTGTCCTCAGCGTTGTCTTTAGGCATTTGTGTATTTTGGTAGTTAAAGCTGGATGGGAAGCTATTAGTGGAACCGATACCAGCTGCACCAAGGTCGATTACCTTGACGTGGTGGGAGGACTCGGGAGCTCCAATGAACCTCAGAGCGGCATTTGATGGGCACCACTGATAGACTCACTCTTGCCAATGGGGTCAAAAAGAGAGGAGAATTGAGAGATCATTGCTCAAATCTGATTGGATGAGGGCAACAGTGCTCTCGAAGATTTAGCCACCTTGCGTCAGCTATAATCCTAAGGTGGGGTGGAAGAGTGGTGATAATCTTCAAGAGAAGTTTGATGACTGCTTCAGAGGGGGTGGGTTGTGATTGCCAAAATGTGGACTGGAGAGACCCTCTAGGGCACGGGTGTCAAACTCGCTGTGTCGTGTTGCCGTCACATGACATTTCACGACATTTTTCCCATTCGCAGAGCTGGGCGTGGCCTGCGCGTGACGCATCTGGCCCGTGGGCCGCCAGTTTGACACCCCTGTGCTATAGGGATTCTGCTTATAGAACAGGGGTGTCCAACCTTGGCAGCTGTAAGACTGGTGAACTTCAACTCCCAGAATCCCTCAGCCAGTTCTGGGAGTTGAAGTCTACAACTCTTAAAATTGCCAAGGTTGGACACCCCTGTTGTAGAGGATAACGTCCACCTTTCCTCAACTCCTGAGCCTTAATTCAAGGCTGGTTTGGAGTTTCCTGATTTAAAGTGTTGGGGGTGGGCTTAATCTCCATGTCTTTATGTGGCATCCTGAGAAAACTTAGGAATTCAGTTTTCATGACAGCCATGAGTTTATCCTAGGTAATATTTGGTCATACTTTGGATATTGTCTTCTCCTCAGAACAGTTGATCTGTTGTTGTTAGTTGCGAAGTCGTGTCCAACCCATCGCGACCCCATGGACAACGTTCCTCCAGGCCTTCCTGTTCTCTACCATCCTCTGGAATCCATTTAAAACTCACGCCGACTGCTTCAGTGACTCCATCCAGCCACCTCATTCTCTGCCGTCCCCTTCTTCTTTTGCCCTCAATCTTTCCCAGCATTAGGCTATTCTCCAGTGAGTCCTTCCTTCTCATTTGATGGCCAAAGTATTTGAGTTTCATCTTCAGGATCTGACTTTCTAAAGAGCAGTCAGGGTTGATCTCCTCTAGGACTGACCGGTTTGATCGCCTTGCAGTCCAAGGGACTCGCAGGAGTCTTCTCCAGCACCATAGTTCAAAGGCCTCAATTCTTTGGCGCTCAGCCTTTCTTTCGGTCCATCTTTCACATTATGGTCCAACTTTCACAAGTTGGTCTGTATGATCTAAATTTTGAGGACATTTCAGTGAGTCTTTTACGATGGTTGGATCCCTTCCTGGTTCACCTAAGATTTGTCGCTATCCCCAACTCCAGGAGGATAGAAGGACCCATTAAAAGTTGGCTTGCTCCAGGAGGTGAATGGATCTGAGTAGATCCCCACAGGTGCTGGGGAGTTGCTAGCAATTTGGGAGAGAGGTCTAAACACTTGGTCCAGCTCTGAAATATGGAAGTGACCACAGTACTTTTAAGGTATTCTGTTTCTTGATCGTGAGGAACATCTGGAGATGAAGTAGCAAAAAGAGACATCAAGCATTGTTGGAGTAAAACCAGAAGGAAACATGTATGAACTCATGCTTGAGTCTCTACTGCAGCAGTAAAGGTGGTGAAGCTTGTATTTCTCTGCTATTGTTGGGTTGGTAGGTTGTGCCCCAGTAGCTTGTTGGGAGTAACCTACGCTGTGTTGTGTAGTTAGAGTCAGAATCTCCCAATAGGCCTTTGTGAAGTTTTATGGAAACATTTTGCAATGTTGCCCAAGTGTCAACTCAACATGGGTTGTTGCATTGGTGGAGAATAAATTATCATTGGAAAGCCCATCCTCATAAAAGCTAATAGATTGCTTCCATTGGACTTTATTGAATGTAAAAAAAATGTGGAGACTCTAGAAAGAGTGCAGAGAAGAGCAACAAAAATGATTAGGGGACTGGAGGCTAAAACATATGAAGAATGGTTGCAGGAATTGGATATGTCTAGTTTAATGAAAAGAAGGACCAGGGGAGACATGATAGCAGTGTTCCAATATCTCAGGGGCTGCCACAAAGAAGAGGGAGTCAAACTATTCTCCAAAGCACCTGAGGGTAGAACAAGAAGCAATGGGTGGAAACTAATAAAGGAGAGAAGCAACTTAGAACTAAGGAGAAATTTCCTGACAGTTAGAACAATTAATCCGTGGAACAGCTTACCTCCAGAAGTTGTGAATGCTCCAACACTAGACATTTTTAAGAAGATGTTGGATAACCATCTGTCTGAAGTAGTGTAGGGTTTCCTGCGTAAGCAGGGGGTTGGACTAGAAGACCTCCAAGGTCCCTTCCAACTCTGTTATTATTATTATAATAATTCACAACTGGCTGAGTTCACACAGCTCCCTGTGTTTCCAGTAGTTTGCAAAGCAAAAAAAAAAACACATTATGTACAGGAAGTCCTTGACTTACAACCATTCATTTAGCGACCATTCAAAGTTACAACGGCACTGAAAAAATGACTTATGAACTTTTTTTTTTCAAATGCCCATTGCGGCGTCCCCAAGGTTACATGATCAAAATCGGGACACTTGTCAGCTGGCATGCATTTATGATGGTTGCAGAGTCACCTTCTGACAAACCTTGGGGAAGCCAGATTTGCATAACAATCATGTTACTAATTTAACAACTGGAGTGCTTCACTTAACAACTGTGCCAAGAAAGGTCGTAAAATGGTACAAAACTCATTTGACAACTATCTCGCTTAGCAAGAGAAATGTTGGACTCTAGTGTCGTCATAAGTCAAGGACTATATATCAGTGTTGGCGAACCTTTTCGGCACTGAGTGCCGAAACGGGAGCACATGCCGGAAACTGAAAAGAGCAGCCACCCAGTGCGCATGCGCATGCCGGGAAGATGATCTTCCAGTTTCCGGCGTGGGCATGCGCACTGACCAGTTGGTCTTCGCGTGTGCATGCGTGCCAGAAACCGGAAGTCCAGGTGGCCGGTGCACATGCACACACTGGAAACCGGAAGATCATCTTCCTGGTGCGCGCATGCTCACCGGGCAGTTGCTCTTCCGGTTTTCAACACTCCCGCGCGCGGAAAGACCAACTGGCTGGCGCACCGGAACCCGGAAGAGCAACGGGCGATGGCTGGTGTGCCCGGAGAGATGGCTCTGCGTGCCACTTCCAGCATGGGTGCCATAGGTTTGCCATCACGGATCTATATCGTGCATTGAGTAAAGCTAGAGTCAAGCTTCATAATTCTCATTGCTTAATCCAAAGGCAGTGTATTACTATGAGGGACTTCTGATGAATGAATGATCCATATGTTTGGGAGAGAGTATTTTCTTTTCAGTGGATCAGTTGATAACAGAGAGCAAATATAGAGTTCTGTGTTTACCAAGTTATCTGTCAGCTTAAGCCACCTTTCTCAGCTGGGAATCCTTCTTGGTTTGTTGAGACTTCATGGCTGACGGATGGAGGATGGACCTGCAGGAATCTTAAATCTGTCAAGCTGGATCAAGCAGTTGGCTATAAATCTGCTAATCAGTCCTAACATGATTTCCTTTTTAATATGCTTTCATATGTAAAGAAGATCTCTTTAACATTCTTAAATGTGGTACTCATTTTGGGCATAGGGAAGGGATCTCTTGCATTTATAACTGTCTCATTGTTCAACTTTCATGAAAAAGAATGATGGAAGATAAAGACTTTAAATCAAGGTTTCCCAACTTTTGTGACTTTCTGTGGACCTCAACTCCCAGAATTCCCCAGCCAGCCACTAGAAACATAACTTGGAAAAAGTTAAATTCTGCCTGTTTTCCTCCCAGGTGTATCCACCCAACTCAGGTGATGAATACAGCAGGGACTCAGCCAACTACGCCCCTTCCAAGCCTCCCAGCACCGTCTACCCTGGAGCCTTCTACATGCCAGGTAGGTAAAATGAAGAACTCAACTTTAATAGCCGTCCCCAACTTACGTATGCTGGGGCAGGGTGGGGAGAGTGCAGGGATTGACCAACTCCCAGAATTCTCCGCAATGGCCATGCTGACTGAGGAATTCTGGGACTTGCAATTGGTAGCTCTGGGGAGTGTTGGTTGGAGAAAACTGGACTTTGAAGAAAATGGGGGTGGCGTGTCAGGAAGTCGTTGCTATTACAGGTAGTCCTCGACTTTCAACCACAATTGAGCCCCAAATTTCCATTGCTAAGCTAGACAGTTGTTAAATGAGCTTTGCCTCCCTTTTACGACCTTTCTTACCACAGTTGTTAAGTGAACCACTGCAGTTGTTTAGTTAGTGACACAGTTGTTAAGTGAATCTGGCTTCCCCATTGACTTTGCTTGTCAGAAGGTCACAAAGGAAGATCACATGATCCTGTAACCGTCATAAATACATGCCAGTTGCCAAGCATCCAAATTTTGATCGTGTGACTACAGAGGTAGCTGCAATATCACTGTGAAAATCAGTGATAAGTCACTTTTTTTTCCAATGCCGTTTTGCTGCCGGTCACAAAAAAAAATGGTTTGTAGAGATTCTAACTCATCCAGGTCATGGTTGTCCCAAAGGTGCTTTTTCAGGAGGCAACTGGACTTTTCTTGTTTTTTTTCTTTGAAGACGTTTTGCTTCTCATCCATTATTTGAAAACATTTCGCTTCTCAGCTCTGACAGGATAGTGGGGAATGGAAAGATTTATATTCCTTGTTGTTATGAATTGTTCCTTGCAGACAATTACCAGCTGTCTGCAAGGAATATAAATCCTTCCATTCCCCACCATCCAGTCAGAGCCGAAGAAGCTTCTTGGATGAGAAGCAAAACATCTTCAAAGAAAAAAACAAGAAAGTCCAGTTGCCTCCTGAAAAAGCACTTTTGGGATAAAAGAAATGGCTATTAGCCAAGGACTACCGTATATGCAATATCTCATAGTATTACAGATATCACATTTGAAAATAAATAATTAAAATGACTGCAGGCAAATGCTGAGAGTTGCAGTCCATCATGACTGAAGGGTTCCAGACTGGGGAAGTCTATCTTAAGGGCTTCTTCTGGTGGGGAAAAGGATGTTGGACTGAAGGTTCAGCTGCATAATCCTTAGCTGAACCCTCTTCAGCAATTCTTTTGACTTCCTGGCGTTTGAAGACCTTATCTCGGGCTTTGAGATCTCTAGTGTTTGCCTATCCAAAGGTAGATTTCCAGATTTCCAGTTATGAAACCTTCTCCTGATTGTGAGGGTGTGGAAGCGGAATGGGTTGCCAGCTCTTCCACCCAGTTGTTCTGATTCATTTCTTTCTGTCTTGCAGATGGGCTTCACAATTCGGCAGATCTGTGGACTTCTTCCAGCAGCATGAGCCAGTCGAATTATGGGGCCATCTTGGGCGCTTCTTCCTCCCCGCTTCCCCAACCTAGCAACTTCAGCAATCTTCACCAGCATGAACGCATGGTAATAAAACCTGGTGTGCTTGTGAGTGCGTGTAGAACAGTGGTTCCCAACCTTTCTAATGCCGCAACCCCTTAATATAGTTCCTCATGTTGTGGTGACCCCCAACCATAAAATTATTTTCGTTGCTACTTCATAACTGTAATTTTGCTACTGTTATGAATTGTAATGTAAATATCTAATATGCAGGATGTATTTTCATTGTTACAAATTGAACGTAATTAAAGCATAGCGATTAATCACAAAAACAATATGTAATTATGCCAGATCAGAAATTCTCGGGCCAGTCTTTGAAAGAGCACAAGGAATATCATCTTCCACAACAAGTCTACTTCTGTATTTAGACTTGATAACCAACAAGTGTACAGCAATATTTCTCAATCTCAGCAACTTTTAAGGTGCCTGGACTTCAACTCCCAGAATTCAAAGCAAAGCTGGCCCCTTAGCTGATGCCGTCAAAGCTCGGCCGCCAGGCGTCACAAACGCCTCTCACCGAATGGCACCTCTCCCGACCAATCGGAGGGCTCGGGCGAGTTGAGTCGATATGGCCAGGCTTGTGGCAGTGGGGGGGGAGCTGAGGATGCCGGGGCAACCCCTGGGAAATGGTCGTTCGACCCCCAAAGGGGTCCCGACCCCCAGGTTGGGAACCACTGGTGTAGAAATTGGAAGATTCTGTACAGCTAGTCCTCGACTTAACAACCATTTGTTTAGTGCATGCATACAGTCATCTTCCTGCTATTCCATGTCAAATTTTGCCTTGCATTGTTCAGTACCATGAATTCTTTTATCCATTTTGAATCATTTTTAAATCAAGAAAACCTTTGACTTTATCATCAGTTGTACTCTTGGATTTTATATTTCTTCCCCTTGATAAAATTCTAATATCTGACCATAGGTAGGCTATCCATCTCTCCTTACCTATTATTTCTTGTCTATAAAATGCTTCTTTGTTTTGAGAGGCCTAACAGGGTTTTCAGGCACAGCCTGATTTGGTATCTATTCCATATTCTTAATGTGGCACGTCTCACATAACAGTTTTTGAAATCTACACTAACTTTGACTGCATTGTACCACGGGTATCCATGCTGCCCACAGATCAGGTAATGTTCTTCTAACTCTAAAAGTCTTTTATTTCTCACATACATCCATTCTTTCATCCAAAGCAAACAATAAACTGCAAATTATAATTTCAGATCAGGTCAACCCAAATCCTTCTCTTTCCTTTACATCTTGATAAAACCTTACATTTAACTCTTGGCTTTTTCCTTTGCCATACAAACTTAGATATATATTTTGGCCGTTGTTTAAATGGTACATCAGTTGTCAAAACAAGTATTGTGTGAAACAGAAACAATTGTTCTAGACAAGGCATTCATCTTTATCACAGAATTTTTTTCCCCCAATAGTGAGATGTCATTTCTACCATCTTAGCTTGTCTTTGTAAATTTCATTCCATGTCTTCACATAATTGCTTTGAAATAACATATAATTCATAGTTGTCATAATGACACCCAAATATTTTACTTCTTTCTCAATCTTTAAACCAGTTTTCTCTATCAGTTCTGTTTGACCGTGTATTTTCATATTTTTTATTTACGTTTTCATCTTCTGGATATTAAATCTTAAAATCTACTATCGTGGTTGTGAGTTCCAGATTACTCCACACCTCTTCCTTCAGAGGGAAACGCCATGTCATCCAGAGCAGCGGTCACCAACTGGTAGTCCATGGACCACTGGTGGTCCGTGATAAAATTTTGGTGGTCCACAGAAAAATTATTTGCATTTTTTAAATTGCACTAAATACTATTTTATCTTTTTTTAAAAAATCCGTATTAGTGGTCCACGGGATTTAAAATTATGAATTTAGTGGTCCCTGAGGTCCGAAAGGTTGGTGACCCCTGATCCAGAGTCAAGGGGAGCAAATTACTTCTGTGCAAAACAAGAACTTCATCCTGTTAGTCCCAAAGGTGCTTTTTCCAAAAGGCAACTCAACCATCTTTTTTCTTTGAAAATGTTTTGCTTCTCATTCAAGAAGCTTCTTCAGTTCTAACTGAACTAAGTTAGAATTGAAAAAACCTTCTTGGATGAGAAGCAAAACGTTTTCAAGGAATAAAACGAAACAAGAAAGTCTTTTGTAAATAGCACTTGTGGGACAATCCTCATAAATAAATAATAAATAAATAAATAACCGGGATGATTGAGAATCCCCATAGGCATTCATCTTTTTAAGAGTTCAACTTCAGGGTTCCCCCCCCAAAAAAGATCATAAACTGGGGCAAAACTCTCCTAACAACTGCCTTGTTTAACAACAGAAATGTTGGGCTCAGTTGTGGTCGTAAGTCGCGGACTACTTGTACTACTTTCCTGAGGTTCACGTTGAGAGTAGAAAGAGTACATTCTGAAGCTTTATCTCCTAAAATTCTAAAGTGAGTCTGAAAGGAGAAATATAATGGAAGATCCCCATTGTGTGTCCCCTTCCTCCCTTTATAAATGCCTCTCTTTGTTCCCTTCTAGAATTATCAGATGCATTCGGGCGAAGTCAACGGTGGGCTCCCATCCGTCCCTGGATTTTCTTCAGCCTCCACTCAGTATGGAGTGTCCAGCCACACTCCCCCAATTGGTGGGACAGAAAATGTCATGGGTAAGTGTTTGGTCTTTTTTCTCCAAAGCCATGGAAACACATTTAAGTGCTTCTTTCCTTTTTTTTTTCCTCTCCTCATTTTCATTTTTTTTTCTGCTATTGCAGTGTTTCCCAAACTTTTGACATATGTGTACCCCTTCTATAATTTTCATAACGCTGAGTACCCCTCATAAAAAACATATTATTTTTTATAAAAATAATCAAAATCAGTGGAACTTACTAAAGCACGATAACAGGCGCCTGGAACTAACGTATTAAAGAAGTAAGTTGTCTCTGTAACGAAGTGCAGTATATTCACGCCGTGTCACGCCTCACAAGACTGTCTAACCGTTAGATAACACTGCAATTCTCCGGCGTTTAAACAGCTCCGCGGCTCAACGTCAACTGTTAATGTTCCCGCAGTTTAAAAATGGCCGAACCCGAGCTGCACGAAGGATGCGCAGAAGTTCCCGCCATAATGAGTTGCGATACGATGTACGATGGCCCCAGTTCCCATGTAAAAACTGCGATACGCACCTATTTCTTTCCTTGTTCTGTGGGCGCAGCTAAGCACGGTGCAGTGGATATTCCCACGTGATCCCCACCAAACTCAGGTGCAACACGTACCCCCACCAAACTCTTCCCGTACCCCTGGGGGTACGCGTACCACACTTTGGGAAACACTGTGCTATTGGAACTTATAAAATTTGAGAATCCAAATTGGAGGGACTAGATATTTTCTGGCTTGCAAAAAAAACCCTTCCTCCCTATTTATCTGATTTAAGTCAAGAGTGATTAATAAAATATTTCTTGATTCTGTTTTAATTTTATGTCAGACAGAGAGAGAAGGGTCAGCAAAGTAATGGAAACCAACATCTTGACCTTGTGAACATGTGGTCACAAAACGTATGATTGAAAGCAGTAGTTCCAATAAGACTAAAATAATAGAATAACAGAATAACAGAGTTGGAAGGGACCTTGGAGGTCTTCTAGTCCAACCCCCTACTCAGGCAGGAAACCCTATACACATTTCAGACAAATGGTTGTTGGATCTCTTTTTAAAAACCTCCACAACTTCTGGAGGCATGTCCTTCCACTGATTAATTGTTCTGTCAGGAAATTTCTCCTTAATTCTAGGTTGGTCCTCAAATTGATTAGTTTCTATCTGTTGCTTCTTGTTCTACCTTCAGGTGCTTTGGAGAATAGATTGACCCCCCTCTTCTTTGTGGCAGCCCCTTAGATATTCGAATATTGTGAGACTGTCGAAGAAATTTCAAGCACTTGGGTGGATTTTAGACTTAGAAGCATGCTATGGGGCACCAACTATGGTGGGAGGGAGAAGAATGGGGCAGAAATAACTCTGGACGCGTCTGCTTCCTAATCATACACCCACATAACCTGCTTTGGGTGAACTGCCACTCTTCTAATGCAAATTCCTCCCCTTCTCGTGTCTTCCTGGCACATGAAGGTTAATCCCTCAAGAGTGGCTTTAGGCCAGGGGAGACCAGCAGACGGAAATAGATCTATTTAGCTTTAAGCCCCTGTCTGGGGGACGTACTTAGTAATGTCTCCCCTTTTTGACAGCCAGACATAGAATCTTCATCCCTCACACGTTTATTACATATAGACTTGAAGACTTGTTCTTAATCCTCCTGCCCTCCCCTCACACTGCTGCTTGGGGAGGGGAGGAAAGAGACTAAATATCACCTCGATTCATCTGCAAGATCCCTCAAAATGGTTGGAAGCGGAGGTTGCCCTTGCTTTACTTACTTAAGGGAGTGCCCATTTTTAATTTAACCGACTTCAGTCATAGAGGCCCGACAAATCCTAGAGGCACCCAAGTGGGGCAAATACAGCGGTCCCTGGGAGTTGCTGTTATAAACAAGGATTAGAAGGGGGGGGGGGATAATGCGGATCAGGGAAGAAGAGACCGGGTGATTTAGATCCATTGGGAGAACGCTGGGGACTGACACTGAATCCGGCCTTCTAGTCAACCTCATTCTCATGTGAACCTGTTACAAATCTTTTCTCTTGGTGTTTTTAATTTAATAAAATGAACAATCGTTTTATTAACCATTAATAAAAGCGTCAGGCCATGAGTTTGAGTCCCCACCTTAGCCATGAAAGCTGGCTGGGTGGCTTTGGGCCAGTCACACTCTCTCTCAGCCCAACCTACTTCACAGGGTGGTCGTTGTGGAGAAAATAGGGAGAGGAAGGTTTTTTGGCTATGTTTGCTGCCTTGAGTGACTTGTAAATATAATAAAGGCGGGATACAAATAACTTATTTCCCAGCAATTGAGAAATTAAATGAAGACCTGTAATCCCTTTGAAAGGGCCTCTAGCTCCTTCTATAGATTTGGGGAACGTGGTTGGTGGTGGAAAGTGTGAGATGACTGATTAGTTTCCTCAGAAAAGGGATTTGGCCCTGACTGTTAAGTCACCAAACATCATCAGCTCCCTTTCATGGACACATCCTGCCCCCTCGTCACAAAATCTGAGTGGAAAGGGGCCAGTTAGAGCCTCAGATCCCGTCCCTGTAGAGGAAAGAGGTATTTTAGCTAAGGAACAGGAAAAAACACGTCTTTCTCATGTTTCCCTAAACATTTGCATTCATCCCATCCCCAAAGACAGATGGGGGACGGACATTCTATGGATTTAATGTCGTAGCTGTTCCTTTGGGTACCATTGCTTTGTTCTGTTTGATTTATAATGGGTTCTATTTTAATGTGATTTTTTTTCTCTCCTGTTACTAGTCACTTTGAGCCTGGCTTGAGTGCATTGTAACTGGATGAAATAAATAAAATGTGAATTCTCTGGGTTTGGACAAAGTGTTTCCATGTTCTAACGCTTTGTCCCAAGTTTTGGATAACATGAGACATTTGAGTGTTCTTTCTTATATAAAAATGGGAACTTGGAACATGTTTTGGCTCTTAGCTTTATTTCCTATAGTCATAATGTTTGGGAGGTGGTAGTCAAAGCTACATAACACCCAACCTAAAAAACAATTGGAATACAGTAATATTTTTTTTAAGTTGAAATTCCCAGCAGGAGCAACAATTAAGCCAAAATGCATTTTTTTTGTATCCTACTTGAATAATAACAAAATAACAGATTTGGAAGGGACTTTGGAGGTCTTCTAGTCCAACCCCCTGCTCAAGCAGGAAAACCTATGCCATTTCAGACAAATGTTGCCCAATCTGTTTTTAAAAACCTCCAGTGTTGGAGCACCCACAACTTCTGGAGGCAAGCTGTTCCACTGATTAATTGTTCTTACTGGCAGGAAATTTCTCCCTAGTTCTAGATTGATTCTATCCTTGATAAATTAAAAATAATTTATTTGGTAAGTTTTTCTGTAAGTTGGATGATAAGTAGCACATATCATGAATGACCATGCCATGTACGTCGTCATATCTCCAATAAAGAATGGGTGATCAAGGGGCTTCTGCATGCAGAATACTCAATATGTTTCTAGTACAAACAAAACAAGCTAATAATAATGATGATGATGATGATGATGATGATGATGATGATGATGATGATGATGATAACAACAACAACAACAACAACAACAACAACAGTTGGAAGGGACCTTAGAGGTCTTCTAGTCCAACCCCCTGCTTAGGCAGGAAACCCTACACTACTTCAGACAGATGGTTATCCAACATCTTCTTAAAAACGTCCAGTGTTGGAGCATTCACAACTTCTGGAGGCAAGCTGTTCCACTGATTAATTGTTCTGTCAGGAAATTTCTCCTTATTTCTGGGTTGCTTCTCTCCTTGTTTAGTTTCCACCCATTGCTTCTTATCCTACCCTCAGGTGCTTTGGAGAATAGTTTGACTCCCTCTTCTTTGTGGCAACCCCTGAGATATTGGAACACTGCTATCATGTCTCCCCTGGTCCTTCTTTTCATTAAGCTAGACATACCCAGTTCCTGCAACCGTTCTTCATATGTTTTACCCTCCAGTCCCCTAATATTCAAAACATTTTTACAGAGACTGTCCAGCGGGGATGTTTCAAACTCAGAATTCTGTGTGGTTGGTTCATTCATAGTCCTAAAATTTCTGGGCTTGATATTTTGTTTATTTATTTATTTGTTTGTTTATTTGTTTATTCGTCCTTCCTGGTTTTAATCATCTCTTCCTTCAGGTAATCGAGGAACCACCGCTGGCAGTTCCGGGGATGCACTTGGAAAAGCATTAGCTTCAGTAAGTCTCATTATGATTTCTCATTCTAATAACCTTTGATTTTTATCTGCAGACTCTTTGTACATTGTTTATGGAAGACTTCCAAAAACTAGCACAACGTAGATCTGTTGGAGCTACAACTGTTAAGAACTGTTTGTTTATTATAGGATGTCCTCATCTTACAACCATTTCTTTAGTGACCATTCAAAGTTACAACTGCACTGAAAAGTGACTTGCGACCCATCCTCACACTTAACAAGTGTTTGAGCATCTCCATAGTCACAAGATCAGAATTCGGACACTTGGCAACCAGCATGTATTTACAAAGGTTGCCGCATCCAAGAGTTATGTGATCGGCATTTGCAACCTTCCCAGCCGGCTTCTGACAAGCAAAAATCATGGGGGAAGCTGGATTCGCTTAATGACCTTGTCATTCACTTAACAGCTGCAGTGATTTGCTTAACAACCATGGTAAAATTGGGTTTAACAACTCACTTAACAACTGCCTTGTTTAGCAATGGAAATTCTGGTCCCAATTGTGGCCAACCCCAAGCAAAAAAGGGGACTTGGTTTTTCAATAGTATTTAAGCATGATATTTTTCCTTCCGTTCCTTCTCCCAAACTCTTTTCTTTTTTCTTCCTCCCCAGATCTACTCTCCAGATCATTCTAGCAATAATTTCTCTTCGAACCCATCCACTCCGGTGGGCTCCCCTCAGGGAATAACAGGTATGCTGTAAAATTTCACCTGTGAAAAAGCAGTATAAATCTAGAACAAGCAACAGTGTGCGGAAATCTCAGAGGAGAAGCTGGGATTGTTGGCATTTTATCAATGAGTTTTTCATGATAAATGACCCTTCTTATTCTGAACCTGATCCAGTGTTAGCCCCATGAGCCAGTGTGGGGTAACATGCAGAATATGGGGTATCCATGCAAACAATTTAGGGCCTCCATCTGTAGCAAATGCCTGGATTCAGCAAAATGAGGAAAGTATTCAGTTTTTGTAAGCTCGCCCCTTACATGCTATTGAGCAAGGTCTACACCAGTGTTTCTCAACCTTGGCAGTTTGAAGATGTGTGGAACTTCAACTCCCAGAATTCCCCAGCCAGCATGACTGGCTGGGGAATTCTGGGATTTGAAGGCCACACATCTTCAGGTTGCCAAGTTTGAAAAACACTAGTATAGAGGCTCACTCAATCAAACTTCTATATCCACCGAAGTTGGTCGCCAGTGGAATATTTTTCTTTCCTCTTCTTTAAGACATGGTGAAAAATACGTCCTTTAATTCTTTTGCATGTGAACAGAACTCTGATGAGATAGGGGAATAATACAGATAAGTACTTGTGAGTTTAACTAATGCTAATAGAAGGTTTTGCAGAAAATGATTTAAAATTCTTGGTTTTGTAAAGTAATAGGAGTCCCGGTGGATTTTACTCCACTAGACGTTAGTTACTCTAGGGGAGCGGTGCTCGTATCTCTTTCAAGCTCATTGAGCCAGTGCTGTCTGATGACATTTCCATGGTTATCTGGCCAACATGATGTCACAGAGCGCTGTCATCTTGGGTTTGTACCGGGCTGAAAAGTGTGGTGTGGGAACACAGTTTTCTATACTGCAGGTTTGCATGCTTCCAAAGACCTAAGGGGATGTGTAATAACTACAGCAGAAGAATAAAACGCAAGTGGATTTTCTTTAAGGCTACTAGCTAAAGGCAACCCTTTGACCACAAAATGTCCTGTTAACCTGAGATTGAGACAGCCTTAGTCTGAGATTTATTAAGGCTTAGCTGCACAGTTATAGCTCCAGGGTATATGTGTGAATCAACAGATCTGAAGTTTGTGGGTGGTTGGCTCCACCTGCTGTCACACGGAAGAACTGCATGCCAACTCATGGCAAGTCGGATTTCAAAAACAATCATTTCCACAAAGCACTGCGGCTTGTAAAAACTGACCTGTACTGCATCTTTTTTGTCTTCTTCCCTGCCCAATTCATTTTGTCCTGACTTTTTAAATGATATATTAAAAGGAGACTACAATGCAATTTCTATCTATCTTCTAGGTCAGAGGTCTTCAAACTTGGCAACTTTAAGACTTGTGGACTTCAACTCCCAGAATTCTCCAGCCAGCATAGCTGGCTGGAGAATTCTGGGGGTTGAAGTCCACAAGTCTTAAAGTTGCCAAGTTTGGGGAGCCCTGTTCTAGGTAGTTGGAAAAAACCATCATTAAAACATAAAATGCGTTTCCAAGATGTGCTGATGCTTCCTTGTGACATTTCTGTGATAGGGAGGGAAACGAGCACATTTCTAATGGAAGGAAAAGTCTATAATGCCGGTTCTCAAGCTCAGCAACTTTAAGACGGGTGGACTTCGACTTCCAGAATTACCCAGTCAGCATGCTGGTTGAGGAATTCTGGGAGTTGAAGTCATTTTAAAATTCCCTCGTTTTAATAAAACTGGCTGCAAGGAGCGATTGATCCTGTTGGAACTCCCAAAGTTCCATCTGGCTTTTGATGCGCCCTGGAAGTGTGGAGTGATTAGTGCTCCCAGAGTTTGCTTGGTTGTTTGCTTGCAGTGCACTGATGATGTTGCTTAGTTGGGTAATGAAATGTCTGCAAAAACAGCCCAGCTCTGAGAGCACCAAAAATTCCACAGTTCATCCCTGAGCTACTTCTATCATCCCGAAAGTATTTCCTGGCAGTTGTGAAGAGAAAGGATGTCTTTTGCTATCTATCTATCAGACATAGCAATAGCACTTAGCAATAGCACTTAGACTTATATACCGCTTCATAGTGCTTTACAGCCCTCTCTAAGCGGTTTACAGAGTTCAGCATATTGCCCCCAACAATCTGGGTCCTCATTTTACCCACCTCGGAAGGATGGAAGGCTGAGTCAACCTTGAGCCGGTGAGATTTGAACCGCCGAACTGCAGCTAGCAGTCAGCTGAAGTAGCTGCACTCTAACCACTGCGCCACCTGGGCTCTATATTTGCTAATGGGCAAAATATGCCCCCTGTTGTCTGTCCTCTAAACAGGTTCTTCGCAATGGCCCCGAACAAGTGGACAGGGTGCCTTATCTCCAAGCTACGAAGGCACCCTCCATACTTTGGTAAGTATCCCTCAACCTCGTACTTGCCATTGGTTTTTGTAATAAATAATTACAGGTAGTCCTTGATTTACAACCATTCGTTTACCCAACCGTTCAAAGTTATGACGCCACTGAAAAAATCAGTCTTTCCGTAGTCATATCCTCGGACTTTGGGTGCTTGGCAACCAGCTCAGCTTTACAAAGGTTAGAACATCCCAGGGTTGTGTGATCGCCATTTGCAACCTTCCCAGCTGGCGGGTCAATGGGGAAGCTGTCAGAAAAGGATCACAAGTCGTGATCATTTAACCATTTAATAACTTCGTTGCTTAATAATGAATTTTCCACTCCCAGTTGTAGTCATAAATCGAGGACTATCTATAAATTCCTTGCAATAGAAATGGCAACCTTAGTAGTAGCATAGTTTTGATTGTCCACCGTATTCTATATTGCTTGATAATATCCCCAAAGCGGCTTTCTTTTTAGCCTTGGTTCTTCTGTCTGAAAAATCAGCCTAACTATTTATTTATTTATTTATTTATTTTGCTGTTCTGATATGCCGCCCTACTCCCTGGGGACTCAGGGCGGCGCACAACAGAGCATATGAACGATACAAAACAGTAGCAAAAAAACAACAACATTTCATTTATTAAAAGATTAAAAAAAACCAAAACAACACATTCATACCTGGGGGAGACCTAAGGTGTTCATTGGTCACATCACCCCGCCTGCAGGAAGAGTCATGTCTTAATAGCTTTCCGGAAGGCCAGCAAGGTGGGGATAGATCGGATCTCTGGGGGTAGTTGGTTCCAGAGAACCGGAGCCCCCACAGAGAAGGCTCTCCCCCTTGGTCCCGCCAACCGACATTGTTTGGCTGAAGGGACCTGGAGGAAACCGACTCTGTGGGACCTAATTGGTCATAGGGATGTATGAGGTAGGATGCGGTCCCGGAGTTAACCTGGTCCTAAGCCATGTAGGGCTTTAAAGATCATAATCAACATCTTGAATTGCACCCAGAGACCAATGGGCAACCAATGCAGCTGGCGGAGAATGGGTGTTACGTGGGTCTATCTGGGGACACCCACCACAGCTCATGCAGCCGCATTTTGCACCAGTTGCAGTCTCCGAATACTTTTCAAGGGTAGCCCCATGAATGGCCTACCTCAGGGGTGGGCAAACTACAGTTCTTTGAGGACCTGTGGACTTCAACTCCCAGAATTCCTGAGCCAGCCATGCATGGATGGCTGGCTCAGGAATTCTGGGAGTTGAAGTCCACAGGTCCTCAAAGAGCTGTAGTTTGCCTACCCCTGGCCTACCTGATCAGGAACGTAAAGAAAGCCTCGTGTCCAATCTTCAAATGTTGTCTGTGTTTGCTTTTTGTTTTTAACTTCATGCTTGATTTGGTGCCTGAATCTCAACTGTTGGCATGCACCGCAGTGATTGTGGTGGACTCTCGTTTCACATTCTTTCCCTCTCTTCCATCCTTCAAGCAAAACAAAATGGAAGACCACTTGGACGAAGCCATCCATGTGCTGAGGAGCCATGCAGTGGGCCAGACCAACCACAGGGACATTCACGACTTGTTGGCATCCGCTTCTGCGCACAGCACTTCTGTGGGCAGCCTTAGCCAGTCTTTCTCCCCGGCCTCTGTCTTGCCAATTGCTAGTCGGCATACGAACTTGGTAAGAAAGGAATTGGAGGGGAAGGGAAGGGGGGGGGGGCTGTGTTTCAGACATGCTCTACCGTTCAAAACTTTATGGCTTCTCCTTTCAAGAAGCTCTTTAAAGGCCTATTTGCATAACTTGACTATTAATCCACCTGATTCAGGCATTTTGGTCCACGGTTCCTAGAATCCATTGACTTTAGACATACAGCTGGAGGTTGGTGGGACTTGGTTGGTCCAAAGCAGGGGTGGCCAAACTATGGTTCTTTGAGGACCTGTGGACTTCAACTCCCAGAATTCCTGAGCTAGCCATGCATGCATGGAATTCTGGGAGTTGAAGTCCACAGGTCCTCAAAGAACCATAATTTGGCCACCCCTGGTCCAAAGCAACGGGGGAGCAGAAGTTCTAATCTAGGTTAGCATAACTAACAATCAAAAGGGTTTTTTAAACCACCTTTTCCTTGTAGATGCTGGAGATTGGGGTTAGTCTTTTGTATCCTCCACTGAACTATGGGCCGTCCATGTTAAAAATGCTTCTTGCAGGCTATGTAACATTCTTCATATTCAAAAGTCCTACCAAACTTACACCCTTTCATTGTGGGCTGGGACTTTGTTGCCAAGAGGCAGAAAGGAGAATATTCTATGATATAAGGTCATGGCTGAGGGACAGAAGTCAGGGTATCTTGAGATCAAAAGGCAGTTTCCAATGGCCCTTACATTCAGCAACATAATTCTCTCCAACTTTTCTCTGACAGCTTTAGAGTTTCACAGCTGAGTGGGATTTTCCCTTCTTCCAAATTTGGGTTGCATCCTACAAAACGTCACGGTGGTTCTTCAGGGCTTGGTTGTAGGAAACGGTCTAATATAGAGCCTGGGTGAAATGGGCTTTTTCCTCCCCCCCAAAAAAATCTCATCGGTCAAATAATCAGCTTTGCACTGATGTTGTTTTACTAATTTGGTAATGAAACCAAAACTGCAAGGAAACTCAGAGAGCACCAAGGACCCCACAATATTGTAGAACTTGATTTCTTTTTCTTTTTCCATGAATCAACCTCCGCCTGTTTTTACATGCTTCATGGCTCACTCAAAATCAGGTGGCGCTTCAGTAACATCGCTGTGGCGGTCATCCTGTGTTGAGAGATGAGAATAAATCTCATAGAGGCGATTTGGATCTTTTACTTGGAATTCAGACAGTTAGAAATAAAGCCGTGATTAAAAGTCTAATAGAAATATTTATTTCTGTACAAAAACAATAAATCCTGAATAATTACATCTTTGCTAAGAAAACGCAACCGTTCCGGTCAAGAGCCAAGTCAAAAGTGATTAATGGTGGATCAGGAATGTGGACATGCGTAGAAGATCATATCACGTTTTCTGCAGTGGTGAGTTTTTACCGGTGCAGTCCACTCTATAGCACCGGTATTGGCCCGCTGGTGACGTCCCAGTACCGGTGCGCTTGGTTGCTGGTGCCTGGGCACCGCCATTTTTTTTAAAAAAAATTTCTTCTGCGCATGCCCAGAAACCTGACAATTAAGTCTTTCCCTGTCCCTTCATTTGAAAATAATAAGAAGCTCGCATTTGACACTTTTCCTTCGCTTTTGCCTAAAACTTCCCAAAGTGGGCGTTTTCCGAAAGCTTAACCTTTTATACTGTTAATTTTATACAGTTTTATACTGTTATTCTTTAGACGAAAACATTGAGGACTGTTAAAAGATACTGTTCTTTTAACAGTCCTCAATATTTTCGTCTAAGGAATCCATGACTGAAATCAAAAATGCTGTATGAGATTTGCTTGTCTTTTAACTATATATTGCTATGTTGCCATGGTGTAACATGCACTTTGTATGCAAAGCTTTTCATGTAAGCTATAAAATAGCAAAAATAATAGTAACATTTCTCTGAAATAACTAATATATGACCGGCAAGCCACGCCCACCCGGTCACATGGCCAGCAAGCCATACCCACCCAGTTACATGGCTGACAAGCCACACCCACAAAATAAGCCACGCCCACAGAATGGCAGTAAAAAAATTAGGAACCCGCCCCTGGTGTTCTGCCTGTATTGGAATATACCATAATATTAGAATAGGGGTGCATCACCCTGCATAGACATACAACTAACAATATTCACTACGTGACATCCTGCCCTTTCCTAACCATGCCCTGCAGACACTTGATAACATTCTATAGTCAGAATGCGTCTTTAGGAGTCTATGAAAGGGCTGCTAGATCTAAAATTCCTACCTATAGAACCTGGTTCACACATCAGATCAAGTCCTAATATAGGCGTACTGGGCAGGCCGATAGTTCAGCAGTTAAGACGCTGGGCTTGTCAGCTGTAAAGCTAGCAGCCCATGTTCGAGCCTCAAGCACCACGGGACAGGGTGAGCTTCCCATCCTTGTCCCAGCTCCTTCCAACCTAGCAGTTTCAAAGCATGCAAATGTGAGTAGATAAATAGCTACCACTTTGGTGGGAAGATAACAGTGCTCCATGACTGCGGAAATGTCTTTGGACTTGAATCGGAGATGAACACTGCCTTCTATATTCGGCAACGACTAGCGGAGTAAAATCCGCAGAGACTCCCTACCGATAGGCAGAGGTGGTTTTCAGCCGGTTCTATCCGGTTTGGGCGAGCCGGTAGTGGCATACGCAGAGGCGGCGCGTGCAAGCAAAGCGAGTGCGCGCACACGCGTGTGCGCTCACATTTGCGAACCGGTAGCGAAGGTAAGTGAAAACCATCCCTGCCTATAGGCATACTGGACTAATGGCTCAGCATTCTGTTCAAACCTGAATTGTATTGTTTGATTGGCAACCAGTACTTAAAACAATCCTGGCACATTATTAAACTTGATCACCATTTGCTCCTGAGGCATTTGCTGTGGTTAACTAATGAAAACTGAGGGGCTGATACACGCCCCCTTTCAAATGTCTACACTTGCTCACTGGCACTGCCTAAGGCAGTGTTTCTCAACCTTGGGGACTTTAAAATGTGTGTACTTCAACTCCCAGAATTCCCCAGTTCAGCTTCACTGACATACTGGCCTCTCTGGACTTTGTTGCTGTTCTTTTTTTTGGCAGGTGGGGGGAGGTCACCCTGAAGACGGCCTCTCTAGCAATCCTGGTCTTCTCCACAACCATGTTGCTCTCCCTGCCCAGACCAGCTCGCTTCCTGACCTCAGTAGAGGACCGTCTTCAGATGCCTTTAGCGGTAAGGCTGAGTTGCACAATTTCGAATGCTGAATCTCAAAAGCCCAGTCTCTTGGCCGGTGCAAGGTAGGGTACCGTTCAAGTGAGATATTGGACCTCTTGCAAAATTACAGTCGGTATTTTCCCTTTATAATTAAAGGAAAGGAACCAAAGCAAATGGACTCTTCTCCATGAAACTAATCCTCCCTCTTCGTAATCTATGGAGATTCTCAGTCATCCAGGTCATGGTTTTGTCCCAAAGGTGTTTTTTTTTTTCAGTTCTGACTTTCAGAACTGAGGAAGTTTCTTGAATGAGAAGCAAAATGTCTTCAAGGAAACACCTTTTGACAAAAAAAAACCTCCCTTTGGGTTCTCTCTCTCTTCATGTGAATCTGCAACTCAGAATCAAAAATTATTTCATTAATTATTATTTTAGAGGTTTTATTTTTAGATTTTTTTTATCTTGCCTTTATTATTTTTATAAATAATACAAGGCAGTGAACATATGTATTATTATTTCTTCCTCCTATTTTCCCCACAACAACCACCACCATGTGAGGTGACTTGGGCTGAGAGAGAGTCCAAAGTCACCCAGCTGGCTTTCATGCCTAAGGCGGGACTAGAACTCACAGTCTCCTGGTGATTGGCCCAGCTGGCTTTCATGCCTAAGGCGGGACTAGAACTCACAGTCTCCTGGTGATTGGCCCAAAGTCACCCAGCCGGCTTTCATACCTAAGGCGGGATTAGAACCCACAGCTTTCTGATTTCTAGTCTGATGTCTTATGCTGAAGATTTCAACTCAACGTCAGGTTGTAGGTGAGGAGAAAGGATGGTTTTCCTACATTTCTCACTTTATCCTTGGGTCAACCTTCTACTTGGTTTGGTCCCATTGCAGGCTTGACTGGGGGCCTGGGAAGGGCCAGCGTCTCATCTGGCACCAGTGAGATCAAGCGGGAGGACAAGGAGGATGACGAAAACACGTCAGTGGCTGACAATTCAGAAGAGGAGAAAAAGGAACTGAAGTCATCTCGAACCAGAACAAGGTGCTCACTGAACAGGTCTCAACCTTCCTCTGTTCCCTTTGGAGGCTAACAGGGCAGGACAAAATCCTGACCCTGTCAAGGAAGCCTAAGGCAAAACAGCCTCCTCCAAAATCTTTCGGTCTTGGGGAGAATCCACCCACAGTTTTCAAACCTCTAGGAACCTACTGCAAATCTTAATGGGCCAACTTCTTCGCAAGGTTGTCTTATTGGAGAAATGGATCAGGAAGAACCTCCCTCTAATTTTTATTCATTTTATTTAGCAAATTTAGAAGCCACCCATCTCCCTCACAGAGGAGGGATTTTCCAGTCAGGCAATTCCTTTGGCTGGCTAATTGTAAGAAGATAAAATATATTGGGATGGTGGTTTTTTTCCCCAAATTAATTTTAATTTTATTCGGTGCATGCATATTTTCAAATTTTGCTACTTTTCTCTGAAAAATTGTGGAGAAGCCGAGACAACTTGACTTCGTAGCTTTTGGTTCTATTTATCTCCCCTGATCCGTTGTTCTCCCCACCCCCCACCCCAATATTTCCCTGCAAAGGTGCTGAGTAGAGGAGAAAGGCATGGCTTACTTCCTTGAGCCTCTCTTTTACCTCACACAAATGTAAAATGTGCTCTAGGACAGTCAACCCAAATTTTATTTAGCAAATACGGCTCCATCCAGAACATTGGGGTGGGTGGGGGCCCTGTCAGGCATGCTTGTAGTAAATATTGATCAGAAATGGCAAAATAGATTAATTTCTACTTTTCCTTTTCAAATATCTTTTTAAAAAAAACGCCATTGTGATATGTTTGTTTTCTGTCGTGTGTGCATGTAGGGGTGCGCACATGTGTGTATTATATGTATTACAGTTTTCCTTTTTTTTTGTGAACATATTCCGGTGCCGAGGTGTGCACACACGAAAAATGTCCCCCTTCTCCTTATTTCATTCTTATTTCAAATTATCAGTCAAGATGAGGATGAGGAGGACGACCTTCTTCCCCCAGAGCAAAAAGCCGAGCGAGAGAAAGAGAGGCGGGTGGCCAATAACGCTCGGGAGCGCCTGAGGGTCCGCGACATCAACGAGGCCTTTAAAGAGCTTGGGCGCATGTGCCAGCTACACCTTAACAGCGAAAAACCACAGACCAAACTGCTAATCCTACATCAGGCTGTGTCGGTTATTCTGAATCTGGAACAACAAGTTAGAGGTCAGTGGAGGCTTCCGATGTGGTGACGTTTCGGAACGGCATGGGGCTGTCTGTCTGATCCTTTCAACCTTGCCCCGGCCCACCGTGGTGGGCAGGCCTGCCCGATGCTCTCCATCCTGCTGACATTTTCCTGCATCCTTTTTTTTTTAATGATGATGCCTTAAGTTTGGTTTTGTGTTTTACTTCTCTGTTCCATTTTGTTTGTTTGTTTTTTGCATCCCCTGTAATTCCTGTGTTGCATTTGGAAAAAAAAGAAGGAAGCTGCACTTTCTGCATGCCAGCCAGCCTCGTGCCTGTGCGGGGACTCTGCTTCTCTCTCCCTCCTTCCCTTCTCTGCTGCTTAGCGCTGTAGAGGGTGGCCCACCTTGGACCTCAGCGCTTGGTTGCTAAATATGGGGAAAGGGCAGTGTCTGCAATGACCAAGGTTCTCGTGCATACTGAGGATGAGTCCACAGCAAAACCATGCATACCATATCCTTCTTCTTGATTCCAGTCCCAGCCTCCTAGAACACTTTCGTACACGCCTCTTAAGTACAGATAGTCCTCGACTTGCAAGCATTCGTTTAGCGACCATTACAACGGCACCGGAAAAAAAGCGTCTTATGACCATGTTTCACATTTACAACTGTTGCAGCATCCCCATGGTCACGTGATCAGAATTCAGCCGTTTGGTCACGGGCATGTGTTTATGACGGTCGCAGTGTCCTGGGGTCATGTGATCCCCTTTTGCGACCTTCGGACAAGCCAAGTCATTGAGGAAGCCAGATTCATTTTAACAACTGCCATCATTCCCTTAACAAGTGTGCCAAGAAGAGTCATAAAATGGGGCAAAATTCATTCAACAAAGGGTCTCCCTTAGCAACATAAATTTTGGGCCCAACTCTGGTCGTAAGTCGAGGGGTACCTGTAGTAAAATGTAGATTTAGGGTTTGGGAAACCCTCCACGCTGAAAAGAAATGGTACTGTGTCTTCAAAGTTACTACCTCTGCTTCCCCATTCGAGATCTTGTTTTGGTGGGGCCATTTCTCCTCCTGTGAGGAAAATTCCCTGTGGAAAATACATTACCGTAAATCCCTCTGCCTAGAATAGTCTCAAGACACATGTTGTGTAGTCTGTGGTGTAGCTCTTGAGGGTATTTCTCTCTCTCTGCCCATCACCAGGAATGATTGAATTTTGACCATGAGGGATACCTTGACAAGCAGGTATACAGGAAGAATAGGGAACATACACCTGAGAGGCACATTTGTGTCCGAGCTTGTGGTAGTTTTAAGATCTGGTAGTTTTGCAACTTGAAGCAGTGAAAGATGCTCAGAGGACCTGGGATTTTACTTACATCGAAATGTGTGAGGTTCTGACTTTGAAGGTCATTTTCTGTCTGTAACCCAAGTCTTCCAGATCCCAACTTAAACCTCAGAAGTCATCCCTGCAAAAATTCAAGGATGACTGTTAGGATTCTAGGATGCAGATTGCAGAATGTCCTGGAGGGAGGGAAGAAAGAAGGAAGGAAGGAGAAGGGGGAAAGGAAATTTAAAATGGCTTTCTGCGGCTACCCTAGAGGAAAGACGGACTCCCACCCAGTGTAATGCTAATTTTTCTTCTGGGAATGCTGCAAATGCTTGGCTCTGCATGTGAGCATCTAACCTTCCTTTCTTTGGAAACCCATCCTGTGGGGTTTACCTTGGCAGATTTGACTCTTTTCCTCAAGAGAGGCGGCTGTATTTACCATCAAGATCCACTGCCTGTTTTTTGTACTCTGCTGTCATGTTGCAATGCTGGAATTCATTTATGCTTTTCTCTCTCTCTTTTTCTCTCTTTCACTTTTCGTTTCCCTTTTTTTTTGCCTGTCATAACATGTATAACTTTGATTTCCTTGTCCAATGTTTTCTTGTTCTTCTCACCTTCTCCCCCAATCCTTTTACCTGCTTTCCTACAGACAGTCCCCAGCCGTGACCTCTCGGTGGTTCCCACCCTCTACCTTGTACTTGCTGCTTGCTCAGAGAGAGAGAGAGAGAGAGAGAGAAAGAGAGAGAGAGAAAACAGGAGTGGGGAGGTGGGTTGGCACAGGGAGCAGGAAAGGAACAATCTGTGAGCGGAAGAGTTGGCACGTAGTCCTCTCATCTGGAGTTAAGGTTCTCGGTTTTCAATTTAAAAAAATACATAGCATTTTACCCGAGGTAGAAGATGAGCTAAGTTTTGCCTTGACTGGTGAGCAGTTGGCGTTCCTACATTTAATCCCCCTGAAAAAAAATATTTCCCAATTGGATATCTTTGTGGGGTCCTTGCTTCTTTCTGAACTGGCTTATTTTCTTGCAGATACTCCATTAACCAACTAGGTAACATCATCAGTGCTAGCACTGATGATGTCACCTAGTTGGGTAATGAAATGTCAGCAAGAAAACAACCGAGCTCAGAGAACACCAAGGACCCCGCAGTTCAACCCTGAACTACAAATATTCTCTTCTATGGATATTTTTGATCCCTTGGACATTTTTATCAGAGAGCTTGAGAAGAGACAGTATCCACAAGATGAGCTTCATATTTCTGAGAGTTGACATCTATCATCCTAGAAAAGGCAGCCCATAATATTTTCTCCAGCAAAAACGCAGTGAAGATTGAAGTTAGACCGGGACCTTCACTAAGCACAGGCTTCTACTTCTTATAGTACCTTGGTTGGGTTTTATGTAGGGCTTTCTCTTCTCCCTTTCAATCCCACCACTTACGAATTTATTTAAGAATGTATTATGTTGCTATCCTTTTGAGAGTGTGCTACTTTATTTTATAAAGGCCAAAACACTGTGGAACATCTAGCTGGTGTTAATCAGGCAGCACTACAACTGATAGCTATGCTCAATGCTCTGCTAAAGTTTAAATTTGCTTTGGGATAAGAGCAAGCTTGCACAGGATTATTATAGCACATGAACGGGCGGGATTCCTTCTGTGACAGGAGCCACTGAGCCAAAGGGCTAAATGCAACCCCAAGAATTTGGATACAGCTTCAATTTTGTTTGCTATAATCCTCAATTTATATTTCTTCAATTCATAGTTAGCTGTTACAGTTCCTGTTGGATGTGGGTATGTAGGTTTAGTTTTAAACTGAATTTGACAACCCTTTAAATAATTATGAATTTAAAAAGTGAACTTGGCTTGGAAATATGTCCTGTTGCATTTAGTGAGGCTTGCTTCTAAGCAGTTTTGATAACTCCCACGCAGGTGTAGCAAAGTGGCTTGGCTTCCACTTAACCATGGTTATTATTGGAAAAATAACAGTCAACTTGGTTAATTTCAAATTTGGTTACTTCTACTGTTGCTTAGTTTGTTGTGGCTAGAAGTTTGCTTGGATAACTTGTAGTTCAGTGTACAAAGTGTTAATTCTGGGAGAATGGCTTTAATTCTGTAACTCAGATAAGTAAACTGTGTGAATCCATACCTTGCCTGAATTTTGAAGACATACCAGAAAGAGATGGCACTTAAGTGAGGCCTACATTTTTAGCCACAATTTTTAAAACCACGGGATCAAAAATTCATTCTGGATTTAGGCTGAATTCTCAGACAAGATCCAAACTGACATTGACAGTGAAGCTTACACCAAAGAGTCATTTTCAGAAGTTTCCCTAGTAGTAAGTGAAAAGATAAAGTAATTGAGAAGTTTGTCTTGGATGGTTCTGGAGATGAAAAATCAAGAGGTAACAACAGTTACTGGGATTGGATATTTTTCGGTCTTGCCCTCTGTAGTTTAGGATAGTGTTTCTCAACCTTGGCTATTTTAAGAACTCTTTAGTTGAAGTTGGTACAGACCTCTTAAAGTGGCTAAGATTGAGAAACACTGGTTTAGGAGGTTGGACACGAAGGGCACACTAAAATACATCTTACTTTGTCTTGCTAGTTGGATAAGAAAAGGGTTGCTTAATTCCACGCTACACAGGCCCTAGAATTGTGCTTTCACACACACTATTTCAGTAGGAAATCATTTCCAGTGGAAAATGGTTGCCTCGTGTCCTCAATTCATTGGGGGCATCCACTATGCCTTGTCAAAAGAAGGCAATTATATCTACCTTTTCAAGGATTTTTTTCTTCATTTTTTGCTCTGGGGAAAAAGGCTGTCCCTGTATAAAAATAGGACGTGACGGGGTGTGATGGGAGGGGAAAGGATTTCCTAGGTTCAATCTGCCAAGAGTTTAAGGTGCTGCCAATGCTCATAATTATTTTAGACGGGATCAGTTTTGATGCTGTGTTTGATTATACCTGGAAGCTACAGTATTTTGCCTGGTTGGGTGGCTTGGGGGAAGATGGGAATGTTTCAGAGAAGCAAGCTCTTCTTTTTGAGATGGAGATCTTTCCAGAGCTGGTACAGGTAGTCCTCGAATTATAACCATTCTTTTAACAACTATTCAAAGTTATGACGGGGGTGGGAAAAAGTGACTTATGACCAATTCTCACCCTTGCGACCATCATTGTGTCCCTACAGTCATGTGATCTAAATTTGGGCACTTGGCAACCAATATGTATTTACAACAGCTGTAGCATCCTAGGGTCATGTGATCACCATTTGGGACATCTCCAGGGAGCTTCTGACAAGCAAAGTCAATAGGGGATCAACTGTGTGATTCATTTAATGAATTGAACGGTCATAAAATTTGGATGTGACTCATTTAACGAATGGCTTTGCTTATTTCTGCTGCGTAGACTCTATTCGTGGCAAGTGTTAGGAAACCACTTTACAAAGCCAGTTGCAAGTTGTGGCTTCTATTTTCTATTCTCAAATGACCCTCTTCCTGTAAGAGAAGGAGTGGCAGGACCTGGGGATAGAATCAAAAGAGGACTCAGCCTAGACCAGGGGTCCCCAAACTTGGCAACTTTAAGACTTCTGGACTTCAACTCCCAGAATTCTCCAGCTAGCATAGCTGGCTGGAGAATTCTGGGAGTTGAAGTCCAGAAGTCTTAAAGTTGCCAAGTTTGAAGACCTCTGGCCTAGAATCTCTAAGTAGCTACAAATGGGTTAACCCCTCTTGAATTATGTTAACCTTTACCTGGCACCAAAATAGTGCTAACTGTTAGTTAGATTCCCGTGGATAGGCATGAGCAATAAATCACTTTAAATTAAAACGTCACCTGTAATCCTGGTCTTTCCTGCAGGACACTTCCTTTCTCATTCTGCTTTCACATCCATGTCAGCCGCAATGTTTTTCCCATTAGCTGAAGAAACCAGGAATCAATTAAGGCACTCAACAAATGAAGTTTAAGTTCATAGTGATGGGGTTCAGATTTCAGAAGGGAGGCCACGTTCAGACACACGTTAGGCAACAGTGCTGGAGAATCTTGACCTAATAAAGAGCATTTTGAAGAACATGGACCAGATGTTTCTCTCTGATCCTTCCCACTGGTTAGAGCAGCTCAATAAAAGTTGAACAGCCTGCCCATGACGGTCATGAGGTAGGAGATGACCAGGCTGAGCCCAAGGGTGTGGTCAAACACATCATCAGTTTGGAGTTACTACCCCCACCCCCCAAAAGAGACCTAAGTCCAGCCCTCCTTAAAGTCCATTGACGCTTATCTGATGCCAATTTGCCTTGACTGCTAGTAGATCAGATTATTGCATATAAGTTGCACGGAATAAACTTGTAGTGCTTTTGAACTCTATCCTGGCTCCTGATTTCTTGCATCTGACACGTAGTTGTAACGGTCACAAAATGGATCGGTGGTCACGTGACCAGCCTGAATTTATGACTTTATTGTGGTGGTGATTCAGTTGTTAAGCAAGCCAGTAGTTCGCCTGAAAACCAGTCATAAGTGGCATTTTGGGGCGAAACCATCATAAAACGCAGTCGTGCGGCCACAGGACCCTGCAAATGGCTATAAATGTGGCCATGTTGCCGAGCACTCCACATTCGGTCATGTGACCGTGGATGGGGCTGTTGGAACTTCAAATTTAGGTCGTAAGTCCCCTTTTTCGGGTTGGTTGTTAACTTCGATCAGTCGTAAGTCAAGGACTACCTGTGCGAAGGTCAATTTCCTGAGGACTTTGGATGGGATGGGCAACCTTTGTGCACGGTTTTTTTTTGGGTGGGTTTTTTTTTTTTTTTTTTTTTGGCCTTTGAAGGCTCATGGCTGGTGTTCAGGTGGCATCACTTGAACCACTTGCTTTGTTTTTGGTGATGGAGGGAGTTACAACATCCTATACTCTTTGTGCTTAAATATGCAACTGTACTGCTACAAAGCACAACCTGAGGGGGATCCAGAAGCCATAAAATGGTATCAGGGCTCCAGATTTTACAGCCCGTTATTTTTAATGCTTAACTTGGATTTTACTTCCTCCCCCCCTCACTTCCTTTCTAAAAAGGCAGAGAGACAGGCATTGCAAGTCTGATTTTTGATTCCCTAAGGGAAAATAAAAACAAATGCATGGATGATACAGATTCCTACTATTTAAGGCAGTGTTTCTCAACCTTGGCAGTTTGAAGATGTGTGGACTTCAACTCCCAGAATTCCCCAGCCAGCGTTGCTGGCTGTGGAATTCTGGGAGTTGAAGTCCACACATCTTCAAACTGCCAAGGTTGAGAAACACTGATTTAAGGCTTAAATCTTTACTATAGCAGTGGAGAATCGATTGTCCAGCCAGTCTTTGGTGGGGGACAGGGACACGAAGTCCCCACTTTTTGCGTTACTGATTGCTTTATTGCTTGCAAACCGTGATCCTCTCGACTTGCAAAGGAGAGTCCTCACTTTAGTGTCGAGCATTACTGGCTTCATCTGATGAAGGAAGGAATTAATTTCACGTAAAAGTCTTCTGTTTCTTTAAATAGACCGTCTAGGAAATAAAGGGCAGAGGACCTTAATCCTGCCCCAGAGTCCTTGGCAGCGTCTTATCTCTATGGTGCATTTCAAGGATTTCCCTACGACCAATTGGCCTGGCCCGTCTTGGCTTGTAGTGGCCTCCCGTGGACATTTTTCCACCACACCTTGGCACCGTCCCCCTCTCTCTCTCCCCCACCCCGATTCCCAAGTCACATTTTGCTCCCTGACTAACCCCTGTGGTGCTGTGTGAACCCAGCAGTACGGATGAGGCGCTATCCCTGGAGGACAAAGATCTGAGGGACCGGGAGAGGCGGATGGCCAATAATGCAAGGGAGAGGGTGCGCGTACGGGACATTAACGAGGCCTTTAAAGAGCTGGGACGCATGTGCCAGATGCACTTAAAAACAGACAAAGCACAGACCAAACTCATCATCCTTCAGCAAGCAGTACAAGTCATTCTAGGCTTGGAACAGCAAGTACGAGGTACGGCGCTAGGGGTGCCCCACCACCCTGAGGTCATTCTCTTGCATGGGTGGGAGGCTGTCTCTTTCCGGGATGTTCCCCCACGTGCCCTTCTTCGCATGAGTTTCTTCTATGCCTGTCCCTTCCATCCTTTGCTTGGGGCGCTAAGCGGAGCGGTTTTGGTTGCAACGTCTTCTTAGGTTTTGCTTTGCTTTATTGCTCTGTCGGCTGCACGTGGACCACTGCGGAAATGATCCTCAAAGGACTGAGGATCATTCTGTGTCTAGAACGAAGGCTAAAGAAGCCCATGACTCTTCAGAGGTGGGAGTATGCAGAGTCTAAGCATATCAAGTTCGAACTTGCTATCCAGAGCAAGCGGTTGCCTGCTTACAGACAGGCTGGTCACTAGATGGCAGCAAAGCGTGAGAGTTGTCTGGTTTCTCTTTGCTGCCATCTAGTGACCATCTGCCTCAATTGCAGCCAAAATCTAGTAGCAGCAGCCTTACTGCAGCTCCCCCAAACCTTTGCTGTTTCCCTTGCTGGGATACTTTCTCTCACTTGAGCAGCATGTATGTTCAGCCTCTGTTTTTCTACTCTTATGCTTCTTGGGGAGGACAACAGAAAGACCGTGGTCGTTGCAAGATGTTTTACCCCCCATCTAGGTTTTCTCCTCCTTCCCATGGCGCGTGTTTTTTTTCTTCTCTTTCCCCCAGAACGCAATCTGAACCCTAAAGCGGCTTGCTTGAAACGTCGTGAAGAGGAGAAAGTGTCTGGCGTGGTGGGTGATCCCCAGATGGCACTTTCGGCATCTCATGCAGGCTTAGGAGATGGGCACAACCCCGTGGGACATATGTAAAGGTACTTTCTCCTAGGACTGGCATGGGACTTTTCCTGAAAACGGAGTGTGCAGCTTTATGAATGAATGAATGAATGAATGAATGAATGAATGAATGAATGAATGAATGAATGAATGAATGAATATTTATTTGCCACCCGTCTTGCTACAGGTGACTCTGTAACGTTAAAAACAATAAAGCCAACGGGAAAGAAATATTTACTAATAACAGTACAAATGCAAATTGTAATTAAAGATGGGGAGGGAGGGGGCAGGATGCGCGGGGGAGTGAGATCTTCCACTGTCCCATCAACTACCTCCAGTGTGATATTCCCCCATTGGGGGGGGGGGGGCTAGTGAACTGGCAGAGGCAGGTCTTCAGGATTTTGCAGAAGGCCAGGAGGGTGGGAGCAGACCTCACTCCAGGAGGCAAGATGTTCCAGCGGGCAGGAGCCAGGGCACCAAAGGCTCTTCTCCTAGACCAGGGGTCCCCAAACTTGGCAACTTTAAGACTTGTGGACTTCAACTCCCAGAATTCTGGGAGTTGAAGTCCACAAGTCTTAAAGTTGCCAAGTTTGGGGACCTCTGTCCTAGATCCTGCCAGCTGGAATTCCTTGACCGATGGGGTCCATAGCATGCCTCCTCTGCCAGCATAGGTAGGGCAAGTCAGTCCCATTGGGGTAAGACAGTTCCTCAGATAAGCTGGGGGAATCCATATATGCATTCCTTTCACGTGCAGTTGCTCATGGCCTGATCCCTAATTGAGGGAGGAGGAAGAAGAGGCTAAAATCCACCAGGAATTTCTGCTGTTGGACATCATTTCAATCAATAGGGTTTCCTCCAGAGAGGGTGGAACTGCAGGAATCTAAGCCAGCAGCAGGACCACAAAGTCCACGGGATGACCTTGCCACATTTCTCTTAGTCATAGTTGCCTCACAGCATTGGAAAGCTTCACTTATCTTTGAAAAATTAGTCTGCTTTTCTGTAGGGAGGTTTTTGAAAAGGGAAGTCCATGCAACTTAAAATTGCCGAGATTGGGAAACATGGGTTAATTTAATTAAATTAAAACAAGTTCTTCTCTAGGAATTAAAAAGAGAGAGAGTTTGCTACAGTGGTTAAGGCACCAGGCCATAAAGCAGGAGAATGTGCATTCATGTCTAATTTTAGGCATAAAAGCCAGCTGGGTGACTTTGGGCCAATCACCAAGAGACTCTGAATTCTAGTCCCGCCTTAGGCACGAAAGCCGGCTGGATGACTTTGGGCCAATCACAAAGAGACTCTGAATTCTAGTCCCGCCTTAGGCATGAAAGCCGGCTGGGTGACTTTGGGCCAATCACCAAGAGACTCTGAATTCTAGTCCCGCCTTAGGCATGAAAGCCGGCTGGGTGACTTTGGGCCAATCACCAAGAGACTCTGAATTCTAGTCCCGCCTTAGGCATGAAAGCCGGCTGGGTGACTTTGGGCCAATCACCAGGAGACTGTGAGTTCTAGTCCCACCTTAGGCATGGAAGCTGACTAGGTGATTTTGGGCCATTCACTCTCTCTCAACCCAACAGACCTCACAGGATTGTTGTCGTGGGGAAAATAGGAGGGAATGCACATTTGCTGCCTTGAGTTACTTGTAAAAATAAAAAGGCAGGACACAAATAAGTAAAATAATAAATAAATTACGGGTAGACCTCAACTTACAACAGATCATTTAGTGAACGTTCAAAGTTACAACGGCACTGAAAAAAGTGACTTATGATCATTTTTCACACTATGACCGTTACAGTATCCCCGCAGTCACGTGATCAAAATTCAGAAGCTTGGCAATTGACTCATATTTATGACGGTTGCAGTCCCAGTTCCAGGGTCATGTGATCCTTTCATGACTTTCTGACAAGCAAAGTCAATGGGGAAGGCAGATTCACTTAACAACCACGTTACTAACGTAACAGCTGCAGTGATTCATTTAGCAACTGTGGCAAGGTCATAAAATGGGACAAAATTCACTTAACAGATGTTTCACTTAGCAACAAATAATTTGGGCTCAATTGTCGTCGTAACTCGAGGATTACCTGTAGCTGGTTCTGCTGTTTCATACAAAATGAACTATGCAGAACATCAAGCTTTCTATACCTTTTCCTCTGATTTCTTTACAGGTGACTTTTTTTTCCCCCTTGACCTGGAAGCAGATGTCTGTAGGAAGAAGTGAGGACTGGATCATTTTCACACCCCTGCTGGGTGTCCACGCCAGAAACTGCAGTCTTGTTGAAATACTGACATGGCAATGGAAGTTCAGTGTGCTCGAAGGAACTTTTATTTCCCTCCACCAGAAAGGAAAAGCAACAACTTTATCCAAAAAAACAAAAAAAAAACCACAAAACACAAAAAACCCAACAGCAAAGATTGCCTTAACTGTATATTCTGGAACTCTTAATGCATATCCTTCAGCGGGAGGTGGGGGGAGACATTTAAGTGGCTTGTGTTCACAAAAGGCCAGCAGAAGAAATTGTGCCTATGCGTTTGTTTCTTTTTTTTTCTTTTTTTCTTTTTTAAAAAAAGAACATTAGTTACAATAATTTTTTAAATGTAGAACAAACATAGTAATGCCTTTTTTTTGTTTTTTAAAGCTTCTTTTGCATCTCTGTTTTGTAAGCAACAACAAAAAATGTAAAGAGAGAGAGAGAGAGAGAGAAAAAGACTTGATGATTCCCCATGCCTTTTTCTGCTGCTGTTTCTATAGTTAATGTTGCATATTATTTTTTAAATAAGATCAACCAGAAATATTAAAAGTTTGTATTAAGAGACTGGATGTTTTTTAAAAAGAAAAAAAAAAGAAAAACACAAAAGAAGAGATTGGTACAAGAGAGATTTGCATTTTGGCTCTTGAGAAAGTCGTGTGCATTTAGCGAGCGGGTTAATAAAATCTTCCCTAAGGCTAGTAGCGTTTATAATTAAGAGAGAAAGAGAGGGAGGAGAAAATACTGATTATCACCTCAGTTCCTTTTTGTCACTCGGAATATTGGAGGGTTGGAGGGGGAATGAATCCATCAGCCGCTAGTCTTTGTGTCGTCGTGGCTTATGTCTTTCACCCAAAGGATGCAACCAGTTGCAATTCTTGGAAGCTTTCTGTTTGGTCTGGCCCTCTCCCATCTTCCCTGCCACTCAAAGTATTTCCAATCCCTTCTAACAAAACAAAACAAAAGAGACAAAGAATGACACACGGCATTTCTGAACATTGCTTGGAAAACATGAGTCGGGTGGCAGCCTCTGTATCAGGCGCAAAGAATCAGGACCGCACATTAAGTTGCAATTCAGAAGGATTCCTTGCTCGAGCCTATACACAAGAATCTCGTTGACTAAAGTTCAGATCTGAACCGGCACCAAATAAGGGGTCAACGGAATTCAAGGGGGGCTGGACTTGGACTGTTTGTGGGAACGTAACGACTCTAAGCTGATGAGGCGTTTAACTCTGCCCCCTCCAGCTCTGCCTGCTCTTCTATACTCTGGGAGCTTGCAGAAGTATTCTTTAAAGGCACATAGGAGATGGAAAACCATTTGCCTTTTTTTTTTAAAGCACTGGTGCAAACTGACGTGGAACAAAAGGAAGCGAAAGATCCTAACAGGTTACAATCAGAACAAAGATCTCACGGGAGAAAAGGAACAAGAAAGCCTCACCCAGCAAAAAATAAATAAATGGATATATATATATATACATAAAGCGCCAGAGAGAGAGAGAGAGAGACTGGTGTGAAGAGTCCAAGTCGCTGTTGTGAATCAAATGCACACACCAAAGAAGACGCATCTCCTACCCGGCTTGGCAATGCTCCACATGTCTCAGAACATGCTGCTGCCATCACTGTTGCATTTCTGCAGAAAATGCTGGTGGGGTAGCTCCCCCTGATCCCCGTGTGCTCTCGTGGGAGATCCTCCCCCTTTTTTTCATGGACAGAGAAGGACAATATTGAGGTCTCCCTGATGCCAGAGAAATCCAATCCCCTGTAAGGTTGCTTGGCCCCTGGGGAGGAAGAAAGGTACCCTGGCTGTGGCCCATTGGCCGAAGATCTTTGAAGACCTGCAGAAGAGTTTGCATTCTTCTGTAGGACAGCCGACTAGAACTAAACATTGTCTTGGGTTGCTAGGGTATTTGGAGCCAGCTGAAGGGCATGCAGCAGTCTCAAAATGTGAGCTGCAACGTTCTCGCCGCATGTCACTTTTTATGGTTGGAGAAAAGGATGTAGCACCTGCTGGATAGTTTGTGGTAACCCCACAACCACTTCCCTTTCTTCTAAATGCAGTATTTCTCAATCTCAACAACTCAAAAGATAGGTGGACTTCAGCTCCCAGAATTCCCCAAGCAGCGTTGCTGGCTGGGGGATTCTGGGAGTTGAAGTCCACCTATCTTCAAGTTGCTGAGGTTGAGAAACCGTGCTGTAATGCCGTTGAGATAGGTTTTATCATAAAGGGCTCCGTGGGGGATGGACTTTTCTGCAAAATGTCTGCCTTGACCTCTCTGTAAAGAAGGAGAAAAGACCAGAAACTGTACCTTTTGATGACAAAGGACATGCCAGCCAAGTCAAACTGGCATGGTCTCTTCCATTTTGTCATCTGCTTTGACTGAATTGCAGAATTTCTGTTTTCTGACTACAGGAGTGCAGCCCTTCTGCGCAAAAGTGGAAATAGGAGGAAAGTTCTCAAGAACATAGGAGAAGAAGTGTGGCCAAGGTCCTCCAGAGAGCTCTGACTTTCCCTCTCTTCCTCCTCTCTGTTCCATGGGCAAAGTTGGAAACCAGGATCGGGGTTGTCACTGGGTTCAAACGGCTTTGCACGGAGTGAGGGAGCAGAATGGCATGTGCAATCCAAACCACGTTTCCTACCACCTCCGTGGCGATGTGATTCTGCAAAGCAGAAAGTGGCCGGGTCCTTCTAGTGCCAGATCTCCCCAAATGTCTTTCTAGTCCACCAGCATGAAACCAGCTTCTCCTTTTAATTATGGTTTTTTGTTTTGTTTTTTGATTGCTTAAAGGTATTTCTGTTGAAAGGGAAGCACCTTTCCAAGGTATGTCTACACTACAAGCGCTAAGCTAGTTTCAGATCAGTTTAACAGTGTGGAGCACTGTTGCTCCACCTTAGAAACTTTAAGATGGGTGGACTTCAACTCCCAGAATTCCTCAGACAACTGGCTGAGGAATTCTGGGAGTTGAAGTCTACCCATCTTAAAGTTGCCAAGGTTGAGAAACCCTGAGGAATCCTGCAGGTTGATAACGATGTTAAGAGCTCTTGGTTCATGGATGTCTGCGCATTCCCAATGGGACCCTCTTCTTAAGACTACATTTTGCAGATCTCCTGTGTTTCGGAGCTGCTGTAGCCAGAAACGGGTTTGAAACCAGTTTAGGTTTGTAATATAGATGTGTCCCAAAGTCTCTTGGGATATTTATTTTTCTTGGGGGGGGGGAATGTTGGTTTCAGGAGACAAAGGGACAAGCAGAAAAAGAATCAAGTCATGGGAAAATGTAACATGTTTTGTTAACAAAAATAGGGGTTCAAGCAATGCAGAGAACAAAATGTAACTTGATTCCCATTTAAGATATATTTTTCTAGAAGGGGTGGGGAAGGCTGTGTAACTTTCAGTCCTTGTAGAGTGTTTTTAAGGTTTTTTTTTTGTTATTACGGCTTTTTTATATTAAAAAAAATGATTTGTTTTGCTTTGGGAGGGCTGCCTCAAGCCAGATACAGTTTAAATCGTGGCAATGTCTTATGGAAATGAATGGACTAACTTAAGTCTTTCGGTGGAGACTTAAGTTTTATCTAACTGTATGTGGGTTGGAGTCTTGGTGTTTGCTGCCTATGTGTAAAATATCCAGCTGTACTTAACTGGCTGAGATCCTTGTTATTAAATCAGATACACATTATAGTTTTTAAAGATATATATATATATAGTATAAATAAATAAAATATATATATATATATATGCCTAACACCAATAAAAAAGAGAAAAAGGAAGAAAAGTATTGGGGGGAGGGAAAAGGGCAAGATAGTTTAAAAAATAATTTTTTTGGACTGGTTCAGAATTACTGGGATGGGGAGCACGGGGTTAAAGTTGTGTTTCTGAGTGCCTCAAGATATGGATTGTGTTCATTTTTTAAAAATATATATATAATAATTTTATACAAGTGTCAAGAAAAAAAAACAGCTGGCTGGATTATTTGGAATTTTTAAATAATCCTTAACTTTTTTAAAAGTAGAATTTTGAGAACTGTCCTGTATATAACAGTAATGTAGCAATAAATGTGACATTTTATAACAATATTACCTTTTCCCCTGTCCCCAGATCTGTCTTTCAGATGTTGTATACCTATCAATGAAAAAAAAAGTTGTAATAAAGGTTTTACCTTGTACTAAAACTGCTTCTGCTGGTCTTTTTGTTTCCATCACTTGCTAGATTAAATTTTGAGACTTTTTGATGTTGCAACTGGAACATTATTTCTGCTTTTTCTTTTCCCTATAAAGCATGCTGCTTAAGTCATAACCCAGACCAAAACGAAGGTGCATTTTTATAGGAGAAAAACATTAATCGTGGAAGGAAAAGGACCAAGACCGCACTGACATCCAACTTGTTATCGTAAAAAATAAAAACTGAAACTAGAGTTCCTGTTTCTGCATCAGACAAAAATCAGATTGCTGTTAAAATTGGCACTTTTTAAAAAGTATGTATTTATTAAATTTATGGAGCCAACCAGCTCACATATGTGACTCTGGGTGGCGCAGATAAAAATAACAAAAACATTACAAAAAACATTAAAATACAAGTTTTTTAGTTTACAAATATAACAAAAAGCACAGAAGAGTGCATTTCAAAACACATGAACAATGGAACTTCTTCACAAATTCTGTCCTTCCATAGGATCCCCAGGCTTGTTGTAAAAGCCACATTTTAAAGGATTTCTGGAAAGTCATAAAGGTCCAGGCCAACCTCACCTTGATAGGAGGGGATGATGTTCCAAACAGCAGGTGCCACCGCAAAAAATGCTCTCTTGAATCCTGGCAGATAAAACTCCTTAGTAGATGGAATCCATAACATGCCATTTCTGTTGGATCTAATGAGTAAATGAATAACTTAGCCCCCTGCCATGTAGGCCTTCAAAAGTCATAACCAGCACCAGGGGTGGGTTCTTCCTGGTTTGGACTGGATTGCCCGAACCAGTAGCGACCCGCTGGTGATGTCACGATGGCGTCACGGATCTGGTTCGGTCGGTGCCGGTCCGTGGGCGCCGCCATCTTTTGGGGGGGAATTTTTTCTGAATTGTTTACTGTTTGGAAGTATTTTCCTCTGCTGCTGCTTGAAAAAGGGCCCTCCCGCCTGTCCCGCGTTTATACTTACCTTTATTCCTTCCCCCGAAGCACAGCTGATCAGCTCCTCAGCTGTGTTTCGGGTTGATTATAGCTACTGAGCATGTGCGGAAGCAGAATTGCACGAGGAAATGTCGCGATGCGAACCGGTGGCAAAGGTAAGTGGAACCCACCCCTGACCAGCACCATAAGTTGAACCGAGAAGACTGGCAACCAATGCAGCTTGTGGAGCACAGATATGATCTATGCAGTTCTAGGGACACACACACCGTATTTTTCGGAGTATAAGACGCACCTTTTTCCTCCCTAAAAGGCTGAAAATTTGGGTGCGTCTTATACTTCGAATGTACCTTTTTCAAAGCTTTTTTTTCCAGCCCTAACGAGGTGCTAGCAATCTTCCTGGCTTCCTATTCCCTCTGAAGGAGGTTTTTTCCAACCCGAAGTCTTTGCAGGCTTGTTTTCATTCCTACTCCCTCTGAAAAAGGCTTTGTCAGCCCTAACCAGGGGATAAAATAATGTGATGAAGCTGAACAGACTAAGGACGCTAGCCAGATGAATACCTGGTAGGTAGATTTCCCCCCACTATTCTCCCCCAAAACTAAGGTGCGTCTTATACTCCAGTGCTTCTTATACTCCGAAAAATACGGTAATTGCCTACACTGGGGCATGTTGTACCAACTGAAGCTTCCAGATGCTCTTCCAAGGGCAACCTTTCCCAGCATTAGAGGTTGGTCTTTATATCATGTTTCTGAGGTAAGATAATTTGAACCTGGTCCATTTGGGCCTCAAGTGAGAACTCTGGGTTGATTTGTTTGACAAACTATTGCACAGGTGTTAAACTCACGGCGTCACGTTGCCATCACGTGATATATCACGTTTTCCCCTTTCATGGAACTGGGGTGGGCGTGGCCTGCACGTGACGCATCCGACCCGCGGGCTGTCAGTTTGACACCCCTGATCTATTGCTTTGATTTCTGGGCTGACCATGAGATTCTCAGGACTTTTCTCCAACACCAAACCTTAGAAACTGTTATGTTCTGAGGAACTGGGGTAAGTCTACACTCCAGTCCGACTAGGAACTTGAGCAGGTAAAATCTCATTGGCTCTCTGCCAGTCCAGCGCTCTATTTAAACCCCTGCCATGGTCCCAGCTTTTGCTGGAGTTGTCACTGTAACCAAATAAAGAGCTGAAGTTACTAGCCTCACCTCTAGTTTCATTCCTATTGAGATGTAACAGAAACGTCTCAACATTTCTAAAACTTCAATACTCTTCACGCTTCGAAGTCCAACGTCTGCTTCCATAGAGTGTCACAGGGAATGCTATTGTTGTATGCCAAATAATTCTCCAAAAATATAGTTCAGAGCAATGGTGGGTTCTAAATAATTTTGCCACCAGTTTGCACACGCTCTCACGCCAGAGGCGGTTTCCTCTCGAAATTGCTACCGGTGCGCTGCACACGCATCTCCACATATTGTGTGCGCGCACATGCTATGCATGCACACTCCTTGCGTGATTTTGCTTCGCATGCGCAGAAGCAAAATCTCGCGAGGGGACGCGTGCATGTGCGAGATTTCGGCAATTTTTGCTTCCGCGCATGCGCAGGAAGCAAAAGAAGCCAAAAAAATCTGAAAAAAAGATGGCGACGCGCAACGGACCGGTGAAGACGACTGACCGGTGTCGCGCACAAATTACGTCATCGGCCGGCCGCTACCGGTGCGGTAGAGTGGACTGTACCGGTAGGAACCCACCACTGACTCACGTGCGCGACACTTCTGCACATGCGCAGAAGCGTCCCAGGCAGGTGGGCAGAAGTGAAAACTGCAGTGAAGAAGTGGCTCAAAGAACAATCAACAGAATTTTACAAGGCAGGGATACATGCTCTCATTCGAAGGTGGAACATTGCTATTGAGAGAAACGGTGACTATGTTCAGAAGTAGGGATGTGATCCACAGAGGACCAGCTTCATTTTGATGTATGCTACATGTTCCTGTGTTGGTAATTATACCTGTCCTAAAGAAAATGGCATTACTTTTTGACTCACCCTCATATTAAGTTGTAAACTTCCAATTTTTATTCCCACAGTCTGTTCCGTCCTGCTCCAATTGTTGTATTCAATTAACGGGCCATATATCTGTTTAACTTATATAGAGAATATAATGGATTAAGAAACAATATGCATCCTCGTCTCATGCCATTTGCTATTATCAGTTACATACATTCCGAGCTCCGACTCTTCAGTAACTCCAAAGTTAGACTTAGACTTAAAATAACTTTATTGCACTTTGAATATACACTAATTGGCATACATTAAAATGCATACAGCTCTCAAAAGCGTCCACCTCTGATACACATTACATAAACATGACTAAATAAATAAATAAAATATGCACATACCTACATAGATTATATGATACGGAGAAACAAGTCTAGTTCGGTTGTATACATGTACATAGCGAGAGAAACGAATCTTGCGAGTTTACCAGACCGATGGCATAGGGAACAAAACTGTTACAGAATGTGGTAGTCCTGCTAAAAATACTTCGAAATCTCCTGCCAGAGGGAAGCAACAGAAACAGATTGTGAAGGGTGTGTGTGGGATCTCTAACAATGCTTTGAGCTCTAAACACATAGCGCTTATAAGCAGTATCCTGAATGACAGGAAGCGAGCTTCCTATAATCTTCTCGGCTGTCCTTACCACTCTGTATGGACTTTCTATCTGAGGCGCTCCTGCCACCAAACCAAACAGTGATGCAGTTTGTTAAAACTCTCTCAATCATGCCTCTGTAAAAAGTGGCCAGGATAGAAGGAGAAAGATGTTCTCCAAAACATTAGAGCAAAATGTAAAGCGCTCCAAACTCGACTGCAGAAAATACGACTTCAGCAACAGTGATCAGTGCCTGGAATACACTACCTGACTCTGTGGTTTCTTCCCCAAACCCCCATAACTTTAACCTTAGACTGTCTACAGTCGACCTCTCCTCGTTTCTAAGAGGTCTGTAAGGGGTGTGCATAAGCGCACCACTGTGCCTACTGTCCCTGTCCTACTGTCCTATTGTCCTCTTTTATAGTTACTTTTTACTTATGTTTATACAAATTACTACTATCCTATACATGTTTGACAAATAAATAAATAAATAAAAATAAAATAAACCTGTCCTAACATTCCAGCCAGCATAGTAGCATGTTCAAGTTAAGAATAATAAGACTTTATTGTCCAATCATCTTGAAAACAGCACCTGGGAAAAGGTTGGCTTGCCCAAAGGATGTGTAGTCAACCCTCCTTTTCCCCTTTAAAAAAAGCCTGTGCTAAGATTTTCATTGTGGTGATGCAATTTGAACCTTAAGCAGTTTTTGCATTTTTTGTTTTTTTGCAAGATTTGAACGCTTTTAAACTAACAGTTCAGTTCAGTCGAATCCCTATCTGTTAAGTGTAATCATATTTGCAATTGTGACCAAAATGTCTCTTGCTGCAAGAGACTGAATTTCAGAACGGAACCCATTGCAGTATTTATTATTTGAATGCACATGTTTACAAGGCACTGCGAGAGACGCCCAATGCTCCTTTCCCACTAAATACAGTACAACCTTGTAGGGTCCTTCCTGGAGAGGGTAGTTCGCGAGCGCCGCGCACTGCATTGCGTCACAAAGAAGGCGGGGAAAGCGGGATAACATTGAACATAGACTTTTGTATAGACTCGCAATCAGCTAAGTCTATTCAGACTGACGAGAACTTTTTTAAACGAGCTATTGTGTCTGCCAAGGTAAAATAGCTCAGAGGGTTTACGCCTTTACGACTCCACCGTTTAATTCTTGTGGGCTTTGTTGTGTATGTGTAGAATTTACAAGACGTATTTACCTATCAATGGATGATTTGAAGTAGTGTTTCTCAACTTTAGGAACTTAAAGATGTGTGGACTTCAATTCCCAGAATTCCCAACAAAGCTGGCTGGGGAATTCTGAAGTGCAGACATCTTCAAGCCGCCAAGATTGAGAAAGTAGTTTAAGTATTTGCCTGCAATAGAGCAGAGCTTGAAAAGTGAGCCTCTTTAAACGGCGGTTACTTCCAACAATGGGATTGTTTTGTTCTGTGGGAATCCCAACCAATCTTAACAAACACACACACACTGACTGTTTCATTTGCAAAATCACTTCACAGACCACAGAGGGAAATTTTGGAAACAACCAATCAAAAGTCACAGAAAGAGATACAGGTAGTCCTTAACTTACGACTACAATTGAGCCTAACATTTCTGTTGCTAAGTGAGACAGTTGTTAAGTGAATTTTGCCCCATTTTACCACCTTTCTTGCCACAATTGTTCAGTGAATCACTGCAGTTGTTAGCAACATGGTCGTTCAGTGAACCTGGCTTCCCCCTTGATTTTGCTTGTCGGAAGGTCGAAAAAGGGGATTGCATGCCCCCTGAGACGCTGCAACCGTGATAAATGTGAGTCCATTATCAAGCTCCCAGAGTCTCTGTGGAGTGGGTGGCATACAAGTACGGATAATTAATTAATTAATTAATTAATTAATTAATTAATTAATCATCTGAATTTTGATCACATGACTATGGAGAGGCTGCAATGCAATGGTCGTGTGAAAAACTAGCTTTCTCGTATGTTTCATTTGTTCTGCTATTTCACTGAGCTTTCATTAAAAAAAACCTACTACTACTATGTAGAGAAAAATGTTTTTCTACATTCCTGCTGAAAAATGAGTGCAGCGTTCTATAATTTATCTTAGGTCTATAGACCGGTTATCTTAGGTCTATAGAACGGCGCTGCGCATGCGCCCCAGGGGTCGAGAGGAGAGGCGCTGGGCGCGGGCGAGCCGGACGGGCGACCTTCATGGCGGGCCTGGAGCTTTTTGGGCTGAAGCCCGGTCTGTTGGAGCATCTGCGCAAGCAGTGAGTCGGGCTGGGGTGTGGCTCTGTGTGCTGGGAAATGGGGTCCCTCTTGGAAGTACGCTCGTTGCTCTTGCAGTTAATCCCACCCAGCCCTCTATTTCCAAGCGGCTGTCCTTGATTTGCCCTGCAGGCTGCGGGGACTACATATGCCAGCATTTCGAGCCACTTTGGCCGCGTTATCCTAATTATGAGAACTGGGATACGAGAACATGGGCGTGGGGTAACAAAGTTGAGGAAGGGTGGCTTCAGCACCCATCCCCGCCCCCCAAAGCCATAAGCAAACGTAAAACAACGATAAAACAAAATCCTCCAAATTTAAGCCCTACATCGTTTCATTTGGAGAATCCTAAGACCAAAACCGAGATACCTTAAAAATTAAGAAAGGTCCGATAAAACTACAATGACAATATCTCCTTGGCTATAAAAACCACCGACAAAACCAAGAATAACTTTAAAAAAATGCATATTCTAATAAAAGACAGCTTTCTGAAATACAGGCATACTCTTTATTGACATTCCTTTATTTCAAAATAAAGGACTTTATAATACTCTAAGCTTACAGTATGATGCAGGACTGCCCTGTTTGTCCCAAAGGTGCTTTTTCAAGAGGCAACTGGACTTCCTGGTTTTTCTGAGCTCTTGAGCTGAAGAAGCTTCTTGGATGAGAAGCGAAATGTCTTCAAAGAAAACCTAGAAATCCAGTTGCCTCTTGAAAAACAACCTTTGGGACAACCGTGACCTGGATGACTGAGAATCTCCATAGACTGTCCTGTTTGCTTCTCCAGTTTTAAAATCGTGCTCAACTTTTTCCAATTCAGCTTTCCTTAATTAGTATTCGACATGTAGGTTAATAAATAAAGGGGGAGTACGCAACCTTTTCTCACGGCTTTGCCAACCTAGAGCCTCTCCATTTCACCATGTCCTTTCCAACCTGGTTTCCTGACCTGTGTATAGGATTCATATGAGAACAGTGAAATGCTGGTATTTATTTATTTATTTATTTTGTTATTCTTATATGCCGCCCAACTCCCGAAGGACTCAGGGCGGCTTACAACAAGAAGAAATACAAGAATAAACAAAATTATATGGAATTTAAAAACAAATACAAAATTTAAAACAATTATTTAAAACAACAACATCCATTCAGCACATACATACTTGGGGGGTAGGCTCAGGTGGAATTAAGCTGTCCCCCCCACCTGCAGGAAGAGCCATGTCTTGATGGCTTTTCGGAAGGCCAGCAGAGTGGGGATAGTCCGGGTCTCTGGGGGTAGTTGGTTCCAGAGCACGGGGCCAGCCACAGAGAAGGCTCTCCCCCTAGGGCCCGCCAGTCGGCATTGCTTGGCCGACGGGACCTGGAGGAGGCCAACTCTGTGGGCCCTAACCGGTCGGAGGGAAGTATGAGGCAGAATGCGGTCCCGAAGATATCCTGGTCCTAAGCCATGAAGGGCTTTAAAGATGGTGATCAACACCTTGAATTGGACCCGGAGACCGATGGGCAACCAATGCAGCTGGCGGAGTATCGGTGTCACGTGGGTGTATCTTGGCACACCCACCACAGCACGCGCAGCCGCATTTTGCACCAACTGAAGTCTCCGGATACTCTTCAAGGGTAGCCCCATGTAGAGCGCATTGCAGTAGTCCAAACGCGAGGTGACAAGGGCATGAGTGACCGAGTGGTATGTCTCTTCCAGACAAAACCGAGTGGTATGTCTCTTCCAGACAAAAGCCACACCAATCTTCATTCCTAAGCAGCTGACATAAATTTTATTTTTAAAAATATACTCACCGGCTCAGGGTTGACTCAGCCTTCCATCCTTCCGAGGTAGGTAAAATGAGGACCCAGATTGTTGGGGGCAATGTAAATATACATTGCTTAATGGTGTAAACCGCTTAGAGAGTGCTTGCACTTTGAGGCGGTATATAAATGTCACTAATAAATAAAATAAATAAATAAATTGAAAAGCCTGCCCAACATGAGCCGAGGTGGCGCAGTGGTTAAAATGCAGCACTGCAGTTCAGCAGTTCAGCTGTTCAAATCTCACCGGCTCAAGGTTGATTCAGCCTTCCATCCTTCTGAGGTGGGTAAAATGAGGACCCAGATTGTTGGGGGCAATATGCTGAACTCTGTAAACCACTTAGAGAGGGCTGTAAAAGCACTATGAAGCGGTATATAAGTCTAAGGGCTATTGCTATTGCTATGAGAAGAAGAAAACAGTATTTCAAAATGGCTTGTTTGCTGTTTCGCGAGGTGTGTCTGTAGCTGATCTTTAAAGGTTCGTGGCAAGTGATTGAAAGCTTTCTGCAAAAAGGACCCATCAAATGTCAAAGTTTTCATAACAAGAAATATTCTAGAACTTAAAATACTGCTGTTCAAGTTACTCATTTTCTCCCTATTGCAGGAAGGGTGTATATTCCCTCTGGGCCACCAGTGTCATCATAGGAGGTGTGTGGCTCACAGACTGGAAGGTGATCCTTGGTTATGTCCCATGGATCAACGGCAAGTTTAAGAATGATGAGTGAGCAAAACTTGTACTATTAGGTAAGACTTGTGATGTGTGAGGCTTCCCTTCTTAATTCCCTTCTGGCAATGCCATCCTTGATTTGGCTTCCTTCTCCCAAAAAAATTATTGTATGCAGGTAGTCCTCGACTTTCAACCACAATGGAGCCCAACTTTTTCATTGCTAAGCAAGACAGTTGTTTTGCCCCATTTTACGACCTTTCTTGCCACAGTTGTTAAGTGAATCACTGCACTTTTTAGAAACACGGTTGTTAAGTGAATCTGGCTTCTCCACTGACTTTGCATGTCAGAAGGTTGCAAAGGTGATCACATGATCCTGGGACAATGCAACTGTCATCAACACATGTCAGTTGCCAAGCATCCAAATTTTGATCACATGACTATGTTGTAATGTTCTTAAGCATGAAAAACAGTCATAAGTCACTTTTTTCAGTGCCGTTGTAACTTTGGGCGGTCCCTAAATGAAAGGCTGTAAATCAAGTACCTGTACTCCTCCCAGCTTCAAATTTGACATGATGAAGAGCTCCAAGGTCCAGTAGTTGAAAACTCACACCTCTTGGCAAGCATAACTTTTTGTCTTGATGGGAAGGCCATCAATATTATTTTTTTGAATCCTTAATCACTAAACTTATGAATATTGCTATGAATTCCTGCAACCAGAAACATGGATAACTTTCTTGAATTAATACACAAAATATTTCATATGTACCTGCTTAGCTCTCTCAGCTCTTTCTTTCCTTCTCTGTGTTCCTCTACTTGTCTTGTGGGCTTCCTTCTCCCCCATATCACAAACACATGTTAATCTCACACTCTCTTTTCTGTAGGCTTTAATTGAATGCTTCTCATCCTTGTTACTAATTTCCTTTTAAAACAGACTTTTAATCCCTCTGATTTCTGCATCGTAATCTCATTTTCAGCTATTTGTGTTCCATGTTTTTCCATCTTTATAGAACAGTGATGGCGAACCTTTTTCGGCTTGGGTGCCAAAAGGGTGGGTGGGTGCGCACATATAATAGCGTGCACTGCATGGCCACACCCATAATGCAATGCCCTCCCCCCTGTGCATGTGCACAACCCACCCTCTGCGCTCCCCCCCTGCGCATGCTCACAGGCCTCACTGAAGCCTTCGGACTTCCGGTAGGCCCGTTGGGCTGTTTTTCGCTCTCCTCAAGGTTCAGGAAAGCCACCTGAAGCCGGGGGACAGCGAAAAATGTCCCAATGGGCCAATCGGAAGTTCGGAAACGAAACAGAAGTGGAGCTGCCCTACTACTTACCTTCACATAGTTGCAACCAGGCCTCGCACACCTCGGCCCATTTCTTCTGCAGCCGGCAAGGCTTTCCTGAAGGCCTCTCTAGCCGTTAACAGAGCTCTGGATCGATCTGGAGCTCTGTTATCGGCTGCAGAGGCCTTCAGGAAAGCCTTCTTGGCTGCAGAAGAAATGGGCCGAGGTGTGCGAGGCCTGGCTGCAACTGTCCAAAGCCGCAGAAGTTCCTGAAGATCTCTGACAGCGAAAAGGAGGCTGGGAATGATGCACACAAGTGAACTTCAGGTTGGGCAGTTTTCGCTGTCCCCAGGCTTCAGGAGGCTTTCCTGAAGCCTGGGGAGAGTGAAAACAGCTGAAAAGAAGGCCGAAAATCAGCTGGCCAGAGTGCGCATGCACGCTGGAGCTGACATAGGGCAACACCTTGCATGCCCTCAGATATGGCTCCACATGCCACAGGTTTGCCATCACTGCTCTAGAGGTACAGCTTCTTATTGATCTTGTGCAGAGCTGTGAAGAGAGTTTATGCTTTTGAGTATGATTCTTATTATTGGTTATATGAGATGTGATGAGGCTGCTGGGTTTTTTTTGTACGTGTTGGTTATCAAAACACAGTGTATTAATTTATATTATTTTTATTCCTGTAAATCACCCAGTGTTTTGGGAGGAGAGTGGTTGATTAATATACGTAAATAAATTTAACTTTGGAATGGAATGAGTAAAAGGATATATTATTATTTTTTTTTTAAAAAAATAACCCTTTCTCTGTTAGGCAGTTCATCCATTTTGCTCCATAATTTTTGCTTTGACTGGCAGCAATTCTGCCAATCTTTCAAGAATATAGGATATTATTCATTGCTTGCTAAATTCTCTTTTTAAAACTGGCAGCCACCAGGAATTGATCTTCTGCAAGCAAAGAAAGTGCTTGCATCATTGCATGGCACTCCCATCCCAGAAAAGATTTCTTCCTGTGGAGTATCAAGATAAAACAGAGCAAGACATTTTGAGTTTTAACTTTTGTTATAAGACAATACATATACACGTGTTCATTACTCTTATTACCTTAAAGGTAAAGCAAGTTTATGCAGAACTCGGAAAAGGAGAGTCCTTGACTTATGACAAAAGTAAGGATGGCAAATAGCTTTTTCAGGGTCTGCCATAACTGCAAACGTCATTTAGCTGCTGTTTGAAATTATGAGAGACCCTGAAAAAGTTACTTACAAACCAGATTCAAAATTCCTCCATCTGCCTCCTCTTCCATGGTCACATGACCACATTTTGGGCGCTTAGCAACTGACTTGCATTTATTGTCATTTGGAATGCCCCATGATCATATGATTGCAATTTATGACGTTTTGGCTGGAAACCAGTATTTCTTTCTGGCAAAAAACACTCCACAGTGAAAATGGGTTTGCTTAATGATTGCAGCATTCGTTTAGTGACTCTGGTGTTCACTTTATGACCACTGCAAAAATGTTGTAAATCAGGTCCGGTCACATGTTAATTGCTTTACAACCATTATGATTTATAATTGTGGGACTCAATTATGATAATAAATCAACGGCCACTTGTAAGCAAAATAAAGTCTGAACTTAGAAAGAGAAAGCCAAATCCAGTTTGCATTAGTACTAATCACTGTACTTCAATACCTTTGTCTTTGCTAACCATCCTTACTTCTATATACCGATACCTCACTGCCAGGTATTATATTTATTTTATTTCTACGCTCTTGCCTTGTACATTGTCTATTTGTTAAATTATAGGTAATCTTCTCTTTTTTGAGGATCTTTCATTCCCTCCAAGACTTTCTCAGTGTCCACCTTCCTCTCAATCCATTCAGTTTTCTTTCACATATTTGTTCTATGATTCAGTTCTCATTTATTCTTTTTACATTCATTCATTCATTCATTCATTCATTCATTCATTCATTCATAGCTATTTAACATTGGCATTCTGTATTTTTTTCCCATCAGTTTGCATTTATCCAGCACTCACTACCTTTCTACTACTTCTACTCCCTACTACCTTCTCCTCCTCCTGCAGGCCAGGCTACCTTGACTTGGGGAAGCTGCTTCTCTGATGTTCCTGGTCTGAGTCTCTGATGTCACCTTCCATGAAAGTGCACAGCAGCTTCATTTTATCCTCAACGAGCAGTTGCCACATAATGTCCTGTATAACCAATAAATGTCTTCGCTCATGGGGTCTACGCAGCAATGTATTTTCTTTTCCCCTCTGTGGGTATTTATTGTATGAATTAATGTGTGTGTGTGTGTATATATATATATATATATATATATATATATATATATATATATATATATATATATATATATATATATATATATATATATATATATATATATATATATATATATATATATATATATATATATATATATATATATATATATATTATATATATATATATATATATATATATATATATATATATATATATATATATATATACATACATACATACATACATACATACACACACACACACACACATATACACACACACACACACACACATATATAATTTTTTCCTTAATATTGTACAGATATACATGCGTATGTGACTGTTCACTTTACCTATCTTGGTTGTTTTGTAGTAGAAAAGTATTTATGTCTATGAGTTTGAATCCCAGAAAAAGGCATGCCTGGTTTTCCTTTAGCATACCGTATTTTTCAGAGTATAAGATGCACCTTTTTGCCCCCCAAAAGAGGGTGGAAATGTCGGTGCGTCTTATACACCGAATACAGCCATTTTTTTGGCCTCTTGAAGCCCCGCCTCTACATCCCATTTTTGCTAAAAACAGACCGTTTTTTTGCAAAAATTGGGGCATTTTTGCCTTCCCCTACCCCCTAAGAGTGCTCTGCAGGCTTCCCAAACCCTCTGCATGCCTTGTTTTTGCAAAAAAAAAGGCCATTTTTCGCAAAAACAGAGGTGGTTTTGCCTTCTAATTACCCCATCTAGCATGACTGGAGGAGGAATTCTGGGAGTTGAAGTCCACTAGTCTTAAAGCTGTCAAGTTTGAAGTTTGTAAAAAGTGTACATGGTTGTAAAAAGTATACATGGTTGTAAAAAGTATTCTGCTATACTGGTATTTTATTAAGTAATATATTACTACACCATTTGGTTCAGAATACTTTTTCCCTTGTTTTCCTCCTCTAAAATCTAGGTGCGTCTTATACTCCGGTGCGTCTTATACTCCGAAAAATACAGTAATTGTTGAAAAAATTAGCTATTCTACATCATTGCACTTCCCATGTAATATAGCATTTCAGTATTGTTTTCCAGACAACATTACATCCCTTCTCAGTTCTTCCTCCTTTCATGTTAAGACTATAACTTCCATATTCCCTTTTAAGAACTTTAGAGACCTGCTTAGCGCTGGATGTTGAAACATCATCTGACAAATATTTCTACAGATTGTTTGGATATGGCAGCTTCCAGATTGTAAGTCCAGATATATAAGCTACTAAGAGAACGTTAACTTGAACCTGCCTTGTAAGCCCAACAAATATAGCAATAGCATTTAGGCTTATATACTGCCCCACAGTGCTATCTGGGCGGTTTACAATGTAGAAGCATTATTTGTATATTGTCCCCAACAATCTTGAGTCCTCGTTTTACCAATCTCAGAAGGATGGAAGGCTCAGTCAATTTGAAAACCCTGTCAGGATCGAACTCCAGGCTGTGGGCAGAGTTTGCCTGCAATACTGCACTTAACCACTGTGCCACCAGGGCTCCTTGAATCCTGTTACAGTGCACCACTATCATAATCATGCACCCCCAGGGCTCCTAATATCCCTACAGGCAATTCCCTGTAGCATCTCTGCATGTGTAACTTTTTTAGCTTGTACGTTTTTGAAAAGGTTTGGGGAAATGCCACCTCAAGTGAACCAAAAAAATGAGTCAAAAAATGAGTCAGTCTCTCTCCCTCCCCTATTTATTTATAGTAAATAATTTACTAATACAAACTGTTCTTGTATATACAAGGGCACAACAATTCAATTAGAATTCTGTGAAAAGGAAGATAAGAGACAGCGATAGCAGTATTCTGCTGATGATACACAATGGTTGGTTAAGTAATCCAACTTGGAAAGCAACTAATTTCTGTTGCCTGCTTCCGTTCAGGCTGCTGACTTCCTCTAAAAATTTTCAGTACCCAAAACTATAAATGTTCTTTGAGATGGATTTTAAATAGGCAAAATTATTCTGACATTTAGTTCTAATCCAATATGTAACTGATTACAAATATCAGCACAAACACTGCTACTTCTCACCACTAGGCAAATTTGGGGGAAATAAGTAATGTCTTTAGTAATGCATTTTTATTCACTGATAAAAGACAGCAAAAATCAGACTTCTGAGGGGAATTGTCAGCTTAAATCTTTTTTTAATCTAAATTCTTAATAATTGAAGAAAATGACCATCAGCTAATTTGTATCAAATTATTGTTTTGACCACTGCTTGTAAAAATAAGATAAAACTTGCATGGAAGTAGCCAAACAGTAACAAAATACATTGAAATGTACAAAAATTGCAAAAACATTAACAGTGTTATTACAGCAAATATTTTTAAAAATTAAGAAAATTGGATAAAATATGTTTAGCAAAGCTTGCTAATTTCCATAGCAGTGTATCCTTGTCTAAATTCATTAGGTATTCAATTTTATATGAATCGGGTCAAAATGATTTTCTAATCAAGAGAGCTTGCAAAACTTCCATGTGCTAAAGCACAAAATAACACAGTACAATAAAAAAGGAGTAAAATCTTTCATAATTTCCTTGGAGCAAAGGCAGAAATACATATTGTATGAAATATCAAGAATTTCGTCTTTTCTAGCTGATATCATTTGCTGGAACCATAGTCTTGTAAGTACCTCATACTAATTTGTACTCACATGGTAGTCTTAATATTTAAAGTATTGTGGTTTTACTTCTAGGCAGTGTGTGTGTGTTAGAAGTATATACCCTTTGAGATTAAGAAATCTCAGAAAAAGTTTTCTCAGCATTCTGAGAAACTAACAATAGCTACAGTAAGTAAAATACTTATTTATCAGTAATTTATTTTTACCAATTGCATTTGTTAATATGCAAGTTAAAAACTGCAAATGAAGAGTGCCATTTTCTTGCTTCAAAATCATTTTTGTATAGTTATTCAAATCATTGTCAGTAGAAAGGGTAAAAGAGAATGGATAGTAAAGGCATAGGTATTTTAGGTTGTATCCAATTCTTCATTGGCCGTCTAAGCAGCTTAAAAGTTGCTTCCCTCCCCCATTGATCTGCTAAATCTATCAGATTTTTTTTGTAATTCTTATAAAGCAATTTCACTTCAAAAGATGATGAGAGTATTGACAACTTTGAATTTTGATGTTAGAGAACCAAACTCCTTACAGTGGACATCCAACAAAACAAACCAATGGCTCAGGGAACAAATCAACCTATAGTTCTCGCTAGAGGCACAACTGACCAGTCTCAAATGATCCTACATCAGACACATTAAGTGAAGGCTCAGCTCTCTGGCTCGGCTTTAATGCTGAGAAAGGGGGACGGAAAGAGAAAAAATATGACCAGCAGCAAGGTGGATGGCTCATATAGGGTAGCAAATGAGTACACGTTGGAAAACTTAAAAGAATCGCTTGGGGAAGATCATCATGGAGAATATGTGTCGATACCAACTTGATGGCACGTAATCATAAAGCCATGCAAACTCTATGCCAATGCAAATGTTAGGAAAATGAAATTTGGATTCATAATGGTCACCTGAGCTTCCAGTTGTAAGAGGGTACAATGTCATCCTGTCAGTATGAGCTAAGGAATTTTCTTTTTAAAAATTACCTTGACTACTGCAATGGAGGGTCATGCTTGAAACATAATTCAGAAGCTACAACTGGTACAAAAGGCAGCAGCCAGACAATTAACTGGTGCAAAGTACAAGGACCACATGATGTCTACATTGAAAGATCTGCACTTGCCAGGCATAATTTAAAGCCTTAAAAGACTGGAGGCCTGAATATTTGAAGGAATGTTTCTCCTACTCACTAGGCTTCCAAGCAGATCTTTCACATGGAGCTCCCTATTCTCACCTTAACAGCTGCTATATCTGAGAGAGCAAATCTGTTCTGGAACCTGGGCTTGTACAGACAGGCTGCTTTTACCAAAACATAAAACAGCTGCTGGCGGAATACTCTGAGCAGATATCTGAAATGGTTTTCTAATACCGGTTTTCCCAGTATAAGAACTTCCCGCTATGGAGTGCAAGTGTTTGAATAACCTGCAGATGGCAGCAAGGAGTTGGGAATTTTCTGAAATTCTGATGACATCTTCTGGTCATTCTATTGTATGCATTGTCTGACACATCCGCTTGTCACCCTGCTTCAATTCATGGTCCATCCACTGGTTGTGTAACAAATCATGACCTTATTTTTTTTTTAAAGAAGGCCCACCTGGGGCATTTGCAGCTTCCAGCTCAAGGCTTGCTTCAGTGTATTTTTGTCCACAATGAAGCTGCCTAATTAATGAGATCTTTAGGAGAGGTTCTTCTAAATTCTCCCAGCCAGCTCAACTATTGGTGATGGCCCTTCTCTTGTGCACCTTCTAAAGACATAGAAAGCTCTCCCCAGGGAGAAGCATTCGTGGGGAGGCCCCCACCGCTCCTAGAATTTAGGAACATGGCAAGACGAGTCACTATCACTAGGGTTTCAATTGTTAACTGATTTCAATCATGTTGCTTTATATTTATTGTAAGCTGGCAGGACTGCTTCTATGAGCAAAAAAAAAAGTATAAATGTAAATTACTGGTTCTTTTCGCACTTGGCTCTGCTCTTTTTGTTCATAAGACTGTTAAGGCGAGGAACGGTGTTGTTTTTGAAACCCCTTGAAATTGTTCAAGCTATACACACAAATCAATCTGTAATTTTTATAACTTCGAGGTATATATAAATTGAGAAGCACCAAATATCTTGCGGTCCAGGAGACGATTCATAGGAACCCCCGGGCCTCGTAGATGATGCAGAGAGATCGTGGGCAGCGGTTTGCGAAGGAAGCGTTGCAGGCCTCACCTGTTGAGCTCATATCCTGATTAAAGGCACACAAAAAGGGGAAACAAGCGCGACGGATCCCACGCAAGGGTCACAGGCGCCGAGGGAGGAAGCCGGAATTCGGCGCCCAAAGGCCGCGGGGTGAAGCCGAGGCGCCTTTCACGTGCTGCCGGCCGCCTCCGTCCCCTGCGGGCTGGCCCGGCGGGGCGGGGCTTCTGGGGTCGAAAGGAGCGGGGGTCCTGGGCTTTGGGACCACGTGGCGCCCGCTGCACCGCCCGGGGAAGAGGAAGATGGCCAAGGCGCCGGGGGCACCCGGGGGTCCGAGGGGGAGCCCGCGCTGTCTTCCTTTGGGGTGAGCGCAAAGGGGAGCCTGGGGAAGGGGTGTGCCCGCGACGGGGGTGGGATGGGGGGAATGAAACCACGGACAAGATTCAGGGCACGAGCCGTGCCGGTCAGCAGGCTAGAAGCGGGCGCGGAGCACGGGTTCCGCTGAAAGTGTGGGCGCACGGAGAGCCCCGGGGCAGGCTGAGGAGGGGGCACACCGGGGGGGAGGGGTGCTTAGGTGCGTCGAGGCGATGCGGGAAATGGACGCTCTCGAGCCCTTGGAGGGCGACGGGGGGAGAGTGGGGGCTCCGCTAGCCTCGGGCGACACAGGGAGCGGAAGCGTGGGGAACGGGCCCGGGAGGCGGCTTCGGGTCACCTCGGAACGCCGCCCGTGGTGTTGCCGAAGAAAGCGGGTCGGCGAGGCGCGCGCGCTGTGGGGCGGGAGTTTTGAAGAGCGGGGAGGGCTGAGCGGTGGGGTGGAGGAAGGGGACGGGTTGCCGGCGGGGAGGGAGGGAAGGAGGAAGGGCCTTGCTGGCGGGCGGAGGGGCTGGGGGTCCCGGGGGGAGGGCGGCGAGCTCCCCTAACAGGGAAGGCGGCGCCCTTGGCGAACGGCCCCCTTCGCCCCGCGCGTGGTGGAACGTTAGAGGCTATTAAACGCCCGTCGATAATTACGAACGAACGCACGGCCGGGGAGAGGGCGGGCGAGCAGGCGAGGCAGCCTGTGAGAGGAGCTGGGGGCGGAGGCGCTGAAGGCACGTGTGTGAGGGGGGGAGCGAGGAAATGGGGAGAAGCCGCGGGGGCGAAAGGGAGACCCGTGAGGCCTGTCCAAGCAGGGCCAGGGGGTCCAGGGCAGGCAGATGGGGTGGGCGAAGAGCTTCCCGCGAAGAGCCATGATGTGTGGTATAGAGTGCAAAAGGCGGGCAGATGGGAGTCGTTTGAATATGGACCCCCCCGTGTGCATTTGGATGCCGCCTTTTCGGGCAGGAACTCCAGGCGGCTTGCAGAGCCCGCGCTGCTTCTGGGGAAGTGGTCGCAGGGATTTAGGATTTGCCTAACGTCGGGGGTCCAGGAGAAGCTTCATAACGGATGGCGGTTGAGAAAGTGGCCGGAGTTGAGCATGCGAAGCAGCCTTCACACGTACGCAGCTGGCTGGCTGCGGGGTTCAGTGGGAGAGAGCGAGGCACATCGTGAGGAGAAATGAGATTGTGATCGTAGAACCGGGATCTGTTTATCAATAAGAAAACCCCGAGCCCTGTCAGTGCTTTTGATAGCAGGTGCCTGTATTAACGCCCGTTCACGTATATGTGGCTTAAAAAAAAATCTCCGAGGGGACTATATTCTTGCCAAAGCGGAGGGATACCATGTGGGCGCTTTTTCTTTAATTTGGCGGGATGGGAAGTGGACTTTTTTTTCTTTTGGCTTTTCACCAACGGCTGCCTGCGCTCACTACCTCATTCCTTCGTACGGCGGGAGGAACGTGAGTGAATGGAACAGCCGCGGAGGGGAGGCGCACGTGCGTGGTAAGGGAAAAGCAAAAGGAATGAATGAGAGACAGCAGCGGGAGGGAAGGGAGCTCCTGAGAAGAGCTGATGATGCAAGCAAAGAAGCTCGGCGGTCGGGTAAAAGGAACAGCGCCCCCATCCAGCGGGAGAAGTGAAGGGTGAGAGGTGCGATTGACAGCTACTGAAAGGAACAGCCACTGAACGTTCCAGTCCCAACAGAGGGAGGCACTCTGGAAGAGCTTGGCCCTGGAAGCCAGAGTGGAGGTTGCAGTCGCCACCAGCTGCAACAGAAGCTAGCCAGCAAGTAGCAGCAAGCAAAACCACCGCAGTCCTGGCTGGGAGGGACCTTGGAGCAAGCCGACAGGCAGGAGCCAGAGGAGGAGGAGGAAGCTGGCTCGATCCCGATCCAGACCCAGGCATCGTGGAAGCAATGGATCGGAAGAGGTGGGAGTGCTCAGCTCTCCCGCAGGGATGGAAAAGGGAAGAAGTGACCAGGAAATCGGGGCTCTCTGCTGGCAAGAGTGATGTCTATTATTATAGGTGAATGTGCCACGGCGGAGGGGCCTTGGGTAGGGAGGGTTGGCGGTGGGAAGGGAGGAAGATGGAGGGGTGATGGGGCTGCTGTGGCCGCCGCCACCTATCTTTATCTTTACATGCTTGCTGCTGTAAGACTGTCATTGCAAACATGCATACAAAGAGAGGGAGTCTGCTCAGTCTGCATTTTCTGCATGGAGGAGATATAGCTGGTCTTTCCTGTCCCCTGTTTGCAGCTACTGTGGAAAGTCTAGTTCTGTGGGGAGAGGGGGAAACTGGTTTCTGCATGTCAAATGGGAAAGGAATGAATGGCTACTTCCAACCTTTGCATGTGTGCTGTGCTAGAGATTTCGGGGCTGAGAATGGCATCTTTAGCATTTTTGAAAGGTTTGATATAAGCTACAGACATTCCTTGTTCTGGATTTAGCTAAAGAATCGCTTGAAATGAGTGTTGCCAATGGCTTTCTCTCGGTCAGCAGTGGACTAAACTACAAATGACAATTTCACATCTTAAAAGTCCAGTCACTTGGTGTATATCCTCAAGTAGAGCTGATTTTAGATTACTACTATTGTACCAGAGTTGAAGCATTTGAGTGATTTCCCCCAGTGAATTGTGGGCAGGTTAGTTTCTTAGTGTCTTAGAAATTACAGTCCTGTTGCAATTGCAAGATATTCTTGTGGAAGTTTACGCTGTTATTTCAAGATGGAGGAGCTAAGTTGCTGTCTGCTTTTTGTTGTCTTTGGGGCTATGAAAATATGATACCTCTTTCCAGTGACTTTGCATCTGGTTTTTGAAATATATCAATGTGTGGGGTTCTCTGGAGAGAAACAGACTTATATTGAATAGAGCAGTGGTTCTCAAACTGGTCTGCACAGGCCAGTTGGTCTGCCACAGCACCCCCACATTAACCAAATGGAGTCTACCCACCATTTCAAGTGGTAAATAAATTCTTAATTTCAGATTTCATTTTTTGGTACAAAATTTAGCTCAAGGGGCCTTTAAAATTTAGAATGGAGATGTGTGTATATCAGAATATAACACAGATGCAGTAATAACTTGTTGAAAAGGGCTTTCAGAGATGAAGACATTGCTTGTGTTTTTCTAATATTTATTAAATGGTTCAGATTTGCTGAGAGTTTGTGAAAGAGTGGCACAGAGAGAACATGAGGCTTTAAAATACAGAAAAATCAAATGTGTTGTGGGAGTCCCATGGAAGGGCATCATATCGTGGAGAATGCATGAGTTGATTTTAGATTCTCCACACACACACACACACACACACACACACACACACACACAATTTTTGTAAATAACTCAAAGTGGTGAACATACCTAATACTCCTTCCTCTTCTTGTTTTCCACACAGCAATCCTGTGAGGTGAGTTGGGCTGAGAGAGAGCAACTATCCCAAAGCCAGCCAGCCATCTTTCAGGCCTAAGGCAGATTGATAATCTAAATTTGATTTAAATACATTTAAATTTACTTGATAGTCCAGATTCAAGTGGAATCAGTAGTGGATGATAACTGAACTGTCAGAAGTGCTATCCTAAGTGCAAGAGAGCTTTTAGGGAGGAAACAAGAGAACTGAGTTTCTTTGCAAATGAGGGGAAGCCCCAATCTGCAGAATAGTAGGTGACCCAATTGCTCTCTTTTTGCTACCACTAAACTGGAAACATTGTAGAAAGCTACTCAAGAAAAGATAGAGGGAGCAGGGTAGAAACAGAGCCATTTAAGGATGTGTGTAGGCAAAAAAAATAACGAAGTAGTACTGTTGTTGTTGCCACCTTGGTTTCCTTTAGCTTGGTTACATAGACATCTGTGAGATGCTCTCACAATGCTTCTGTGTGGGTGTATGGGAAACAGAAAGACTGCAGAAGATGAGTTGGTAGAAGCTTTAAGTCTGATACAAAACAGTTCCCCCCCACTAATCTCTTACAGTATAGTCACAGTATTTCTAGCAATAAGAGAAGATACAGTCTGTTGCATAAAGATACTAGTAACTATGTTCACATATTTCACTAGCCACGATTTGCAAAATAAGTCTGGGCTTACAAATCACACTAATCAAGAACTAAACAAATGGCATTGTGGCAGCTAATCTTGTCGATGTGCTGCTGGTGGCATTACGATATATCAAGTTATGCCAGACTGCCAATGCATGAAAAGTCTTCAGCCTTCTAGCCTCATGGAAGAAGAAGGCTGTGAGATGGCATCTTGTGCTTGTTCATTCAGGAAGCTGTAGAGGTGGGATTCAGGGCTGCAGCACAGAGGAACCCAGCACAATTATTGCATGTTTATAAGCTTATAAATTGTACCCGTCAGATAACAATTCACATGAATTGAGAAGAGAGGGAAATAAAGGCAGAACATGTAAATCATAGGTATAATTAAGTGGATGCCTGATAATTTTTAACACAAGTTTTAGAAAAAAACACCTGTAACACCCATATTTTGGATGATAGTAGAGTGTCTTGAAATTTGTGTTCTGCTAAGAGATATCTTTGAGGTTTGAGAATTGGTCTCGATTAGGCGTGCACAACATGTAAAAGGGAAAGGGCCACATCGATAAATTAAAATAATAATCCTGAGCCACAACCTGGCATGCTGATCAGCAGGTTTGGTGGCTAACAGAAGGGCAGCACTGGTGACACAGCAGCTTGCATCTTCGGATGGCATCAGTAAATTAATTTTTTTTAAAATGCTGGTGGCCTGCCAGTTGTCTATTCTAGACTTAGCTATATGTCTTTTTTTTAATTGATGTGTAGAACAAAGCTTTAGTGCTGTGGCCATGTAATCAATTAGTATTGAATATTATGCACATAATGAAAGATTTGGAGAACTCCACTGGTTTTTATAATTTTACAACTTCGGGAATAAAGTATAACACAGTAAGCACCAAAAATAGCTGACAAAATGTGATATGGAGACATGACTGCTTAGAATATTTTGAGGTAGAAATAGAAACCAAAATGCACACTTCTATGTAGGATTTAAGGATAAGCATTACTAGAACCATTCAGAATTATTCCTTTCTGTTCCTTATCTGCACTAAAGGTGAAGTTAGCTGGCCTGATTGAATAGGCAATAATTGTAAGTACTAAGTTGGAGAAATGTATCTGGGATGCTTCTGAAAATGTTCAGGATTTGTTTTTAAAAGAAGTACAGCTAGTCCTCAACTTGCAGCCATTCGTTTAGTGACAGTTCAAAGTTACAGTAGCACTGAAAAAAGTGACTTATGACTGTTTTTCACATTTACAACCATTGCCGCATCCCCATGATCACATGTTCAAAATTCGGATACTTGGTTGGCGACTGGTTCATATTTATGATACCGTGTTTCCCCGAAAATAAGACCCTGTCTTATATTTCTTTTGAACCCTGAAATAAGCACTTGGCCTTGTTGCTATGCACTCAAAAGCCCGATTGGGCTTATTATCAGGGGATGTCTTATTTTGGGGGAAACAGGATAGTTGCAGGATCCCAGGGTCATATGCTTACCTTTTACGACAAGCAAAGTCAATGGGGAAATCAGATTCACTTAACCATGTTACTAACTTAACAACTGCAGTGATGCACTTAACAATTGTGCCAAGAAAGGTTGTAAAAAAAAGCAAAACTCACTTAACAACTGTCTCAGCAACAGAAATTTTGGACTCGATTGTGGTCATAAGTTGAGGATTGCCTTTACCTTACAGTTAGGAAATAGTGAATAGGAAAGAATTCATGGCATGGAATCACTGAGGAAAGAAGTAAAAGTGAACCATGTTATAGTCATGAAGTATGTGAACAAGAGCAAGAAGAAAAAATATGTATATTCCATACAAAAGTTCTGCTTTCTAATCAAGGAAACATTGTGACATTTCAATTCCTTTGAGTTTTCAATGAAGATTTATTACTTGCACCCTTTCTCCAACTTTCAACTTGGACATGAGAAACAACCTTAACCTGATAGATAATGTGAACCTGGAATGTCCAACCACAATAATTCTCAGTTGTATCATTGCTTATCGTACTTTGGTCTAGTAGTTAAAGTAGGATTGAAACTGATAGGTAGTGGCTCCAATCCTTTATGGTAAGCTGCACTCTATAGTGATGGGAGATTTCTACACCACTTAATATTTTCAGTACAGTATTCAATGATTCCATTTCCTCTCCTGTGCTTTTTAAAAATCAACCCGAAGCCTCTGAAGAGAGCAATTTAGAGATTGGGCTAAAGCATAATAAGGATGTTACACAGTTGGCAAATAATTCTGCCACCTATTTCTGACCATTCATCCCATGTAGACTAAAAGTTCTTGAATTGGTGTCTGGATGCAGTTTCTTTAAAACAGAATAAGCAAAATGAATTTCAGTGTGGACAGATAAGGATACAATACTGGTGGGCAAGGCAGATAAACTTGTGGAATTGTCCAAAGTTTGTAGCTTCACACACTCTGGATTTTGAACTCTGTGTGGAAGCACAGATGGCACTAGAGCAGGGGTGTCAAACTCAAGGCCCGGGAGCCATATCCGGCCCGCAGGGTGCTTAGATCTGGCCCGGGAGCCTTCCCTGGAAACAGCAAAGGACTGGCCTGTGGTGCCTCTGCCAGCAAAAACAGAGCTCGGGAGGGCCACGCGCGGCCGGGTCAGTTTTTGGCCATGACAGCCGCCTGCAGCCCTCTGCCAGTAAAAATGGAGCCCAGGCAGGCCTCATGCGGCCTCCCTGAGCTCCGTTTTTGCTGGCAGAGGGCTGCAGAAGGCCATCACGGCCAAAAATGGAGTCTTGATGAATGACGTCGACCTGGCCATGCCCCCAGCCACACACCCCGGCCCCTCCGAGGTCAAACACAACCCTGATGCGGCCTTCAATGAAATCAAGTTTGACACCCCTGCACTAGAGCTTAAAAGTGTCTTTCATTGCCTTTGTATATGCTACTTATAACTAAGCTCTTCGTTTATAAAACATTTGTTTATAACATACTTTATTTCTTTATAAAACACCTGCTTTTCAACATCAAAGATCCCCAAACGAAATATAGATGCTTGCCTTTGAGGATAGTATGGATGCTTCAAATAGCATATAGGACAGTTGCTTATATGCTTGCTGGTGCTAAATAATAGAGTGTATTCATCCAATCTTTTTTTTTTTTTTTTTTTTTTTTCCAAAAAGTTTTATTAGTACAAAATTACATAGATAATAGCTAAACATTAAATAGAAAGTACAAACATTTTTTTTAATTTTTCTCCCCCCTAACCCACCCCTTTCCCTCCCCCCCTCCCCCCCGGACTTCCCAGAGAGAGTACAGGGCATAATATCAATAAAATAAATTTAAATTAAATTAAAAAAATTTGACTTCCACCTTATTTTTTTAAAACTTCAACTCCAAATTGTACACTAATAAAAATTCCTTCCTCCTCCTTTCAATCATCTACCCTTCACAACATTTCTTCACTGTTAACTAAGAATTAAATGATTATTACATAAATGATGACTAAGTATTAAATACAAAAACCTTAAACTTCATCATAAAATCAATCAGTATATAAATAACATACTATTACTATATATCAGATTATAAGCACTAATTCCAAACTTTAAATAACCTTCCTCCCAAAAAAAAAAATGTTAAATCTAATTGTAATATTTTATAACTGGATAGATAACAATTCCAAATCTTTCTCACAATTAAATAAAACTTAAATTGATATTACACAAAAAATAACTAAATAATAATACAAAAACCTTAAACTTCATCATAAATTCTACCACTCTATTTGTAACATAATGTTACTATGTATTAAATTATTAGGTTCAAAAAAGTTCTAAATCTTTAAAAAGAATTAATAATACTTTGAATAAGCCCCCCAAAAAAAACAAAAGAAAAAAAAAGAATGCAAGAAGTAAAGAAAAGAAAAAAAAATTAAGGAAAGAAGGGAAAAAGAAAAGTACAGTCATAATGGCAACCATCTGTCCAATAAACTTCAACACTGCATCTTGTTGTATCTTGATGATGGTTGCATCTTTTTGTAACTTGATAATTTTGTAGTTGTCAGCTCGCCTCCCATCTGACCCCGATCTTCCATCTCCTTTTCCACACTGTAGTCATCTGTCTGGCTCTGCCAATCATTTAAATTTTGTAAATCTGTTTCGATTTGAAGAGGAAGGGATGGCTTTCCCTCCTCCTCCTCTTTTGTTTTCATACATCTTTCCTCTGGAATCTTGGATATATCAGCCTTTAAGACGTTGACATAAAATTCAGTAGCTTTCTTTGTTGTATTAAGCCGATATCTTTTTCCCAGAAATTTCACTGCAACTCCTGTTGGTGCTTCCCATTTGTAATGTAAATTTAACCTTTTAAATTCATCAATCAGAAAGGTATAATCTTTTCTGGCTTTGAGCATTTTAGAGGGAATTTCTTTCCATATCATCAGTTCCTGGCCATTCACCTGCAGGTTATTTTTAAACGTCGCCTGTATAATCCTATTCCGTAAGGCTCTTGTAGTAAAGTATATTACAATATCCCTTGGTAGGTGTTTTTGTTTTGCATACCAGGAGTTGATTCTATATATTTTATCAATTTGCCTGGCTAGTTCTTCTTTAGACAGTCCAGACACCTGCTCCAAAGCTTCCACCATCCTTCCTTTCAAATCTTCATATAATCCTTCTTTCAACCCCCTGACCCTTATGGCAAATTCCATGGATCTGAATTGCGTCATTAACACCTCTGTTTCAAAATTTGCAATGTCATTTTGTATTTTATCTATGTATTCTACTGAAGTTGTCAAAACTTGTTTGTTTTCTTCAATGCGGTTTGCCAAAACTTCAATATTTGTTGCTAGACCTTTACATACCTCCAACACATCATTTCTAATTTGTTGGTCAATATTCTTTAAAGCAGCCTGCATTTTATTATCTATTTCACTAATTTTTTGGTTAAATTCAACAATAAGTTCATCTTTCATAATCTTTAAGGTACTTATTAAATTTTCAGGTGTTAAAGACTTTGGGGGTGTTAACTCAGTGGTAAGTTGCATTTTAGAAATATAACCAGATGAATAATCCATTCTTTTATTCAAAACAATCTTTCCAGATTTTGAAGCCATTTTAGTATTTCCAGTGGTGAACAAAGAAAAAGCCAAGCCTCTAGTTAAAGTTCTTTTAAATTTCTTTTAAAATTCTTTCAAATTCCAAAGCCAGATAGAATTTTATTTTTAAAAAATTGTCAGTTATTATTTAATCCAGAATCGGGAGACAGAGAGAGTAAAGCCAACTTTCAAAATCAAAAATTTCCATAAGAAAAAAAGCTGCTAGGGAAACGAAAGTTACTTTCACTTCTCCTCCCACTTTCTCCGATCGCCATGTTGTAGCCTAATAACTGTTACTTAGTTTCTTCCGAAGTGAAAATCAGCAGTGGAGTTGAAAGAAAAAAAAAAATCTGTACTTGCCCTTTAAAATCCTGTCTCTCTCTGTCTGCTTGTTTAAACAATTAAGTAGTTGTAATCCCATTCACGAAGCAGCGGGTGGTCACGGCATCTTGCTCCGCAAAAGCGGAGGTTTCCAAGTCCCCGGAGCAAGAGACAGGCTGGCTGGGGAGCCCTCACCTTTCGCGCCCCTAGCTGACACTTGGGGCACTAGGGGGGGCTCTACCCCACCTGTCCGGCTCTCATCTCTCCCCTTTGCCCGGGGCAGAGACTTTCAAGCCGCCAGACAGCTGTTCTGGCGGCTTTAACGGGGAAAAGGAAAGGCGCTCAACGAGGAGCGTCCGCGATGCAGCGATCCGGAACCGGAAGTCTGTATTCATCCAATCTTAAAGCCTATTCACTTCCTGCCCCTATTTGAAGTGTTGCTATTAAGCTCTTGAGCTCTAAATCTGAGCTAAGGTATAGTACTCCCCCCCACTCACCCCGCACCCCTGACATATCACCTACAGATATATGTATGGATCAACTAGCTGATTAAAAAACAAAGCTTTTTGTGAGGGTCCCGTCTAAATAAATATTCTATCTGCCTAACAGATCCTAAATATGTTTAATTCAAGCTGTTTTGAATAGAAGTTGGATTGGTTTAGTGAAGCTCTCATTTTAATTATGCTTAAATAACAGTTGTTACAATGGTTTTCTGCATCACACTGCTTGAGTTCTTTAAGTACCTGATAGTTTTAGTGTAAGATTTTGATGCTGTATTTACATAAATGGATCTTGATAAAGCAAGAGATGAGCAAAATCTGCATTTGAGACCTCTGGAAATACAGGAAATTGGAGCAAATAATAATAACTTGACCTGGGCAAGACAATATGACCTGGGCAAGATGCTTATCATCAGGACAAGTGATTCAGTTTTGCATGCTGGGATCTGATGTTAGAAGAATTGTATCAATGATGAAGATGTGTTTCTGCCTGCCTGAGAACTGGGCATTCGTGGCCAGGTGAAGTAGACAATACTAAACCAATAAATCAGTGGTCTGACTCTAGGTCAGAGGTCTTCAAACTTGGCCACTTTAAGACTTGTGGACTTCAACTCCCAGAATTCTCCAGCCAGCTATGCTGGCTGGAGAATTCTGGGAGTTGAAGTCCACAAGTCTTAAAGTGGCCAAGTTTGGGGACCCCTGCTCTAGGTAATCTCACATATTCATTTAGTGTGCTGTACAAGTGATCATAATTAAATTGATGCACTGTTGATACTTGTGACTTTCAGCTTATATTCTCTGATGTTTCTCTCATATTTAATATTTGTCAGGTTTTATTTCTGAAAAAAAGAATATTTTCACTATTGTCTGATGATCAGCTATGCAAAGATTTTAGTGACCATGAGAACTGAATGTGAATGCAAATAATAAGACTTGATAGACATAAATGACCTTGTAAAAGTATTCTGGATACCTAGACTCGGTGAGAAAGGGTGATCCCTGAAATGAGACAGTTTGAAAACTACTGCTGTATTTTACCCACTTGCTCAAAAACTACTGCTTGATGTTTACACTTTTGCTTTTGTTTCAATTAAACCCCTTGTTTCCCCCCCCCTCTGTTCTATGAAATGTCTGTGTGCTTTCCTGAAGCTAGATAATTGGTGATAGAAATGAATTTGCATGTAACTGGGACAAAGATACATTTTCCCTTGCAAATCAGAATATAAAAGAACAAAGAGTCCAGGTTGTCTGTGCAGAGTAGACATCTGGAGGCTGTTCAACCCAGTTTGAATAGGTTGCAATGTATTCATTTTAAGTTCTCCCCTTTTCTTCCCCCCCTGCAGCCCCCATGTATGTTCTCAAAAGTCTGTGAATTTCAAGTAACACTAAATAAAGGAGTGAAAGAAAAGCAGACAGCTTTTTTTTTGTAAACAGAGTCTGAAGGATACCATAGAAAACTTTACAATGCCAGCATACCTTTAAGACAGGCAAGCGTGGAGAATTGGTTCCATTGCTTTGCAGCTGCTTTTTTTAATCTTTGGTTGAACAATGGAGGATCAGAAATGCTTTCTACATTCACTTTTTTAGTAAAAAAAAGCATAATAATCCACATGGGACACTTTCCTCACAAATGACTTGCAGGCCTTAAATTAGGAGGACTTCATATCCACAGTCTAAAGCCTTTTCTTTGCATATTTGTATCATACTGATAAAATGGTAGTTTTGGAATTATTTCTGTTGGTATTGAACAGTTGCACAGGTCTCATATGTAGAAAAGCATATACAGTATTTTCTTAATTTTAAGTTATAGCTCTTAATCCTTCCCCTTTACAAAGCTTAAGTTCACCATTGATCTTTTTTCTATGTGCATTATACTGTCCACAGGGTCCTCAGCAATGATGAAAGTGACTTGCTGCTAACTAGCTTTGTTGCATCTGTAGTTACTGAACTGAAGGGGAGGGGGTCTGTTAACTGCCAGAACAAAGCCATTATGGTTTTAGCCCCAAACTAATTGCTATATTTGGGCTATAATTCTAACACATGCTGCCCAGAGTTCAAAAGCTAAATTTGTTCTTCTTTCCACCCCTCCCCGTCCAAATTCTGTCCATTTCTCAGTCCAAGTGGGAAGAAATTCCGGAGCAAACCTCAGCTGGCCCGTTACTTGGGTAACTCCATGGACCTGAGCACGTTCGACTTCCGAACAGGGAAGATGCTAATGAGCAAGGTGAACAAAAACCGGCAAAGGATGCGCTATGACTGTTCAAGCCAAACCAAGGTAAGGTTGGTCTTTTTTTCCCTCTCTTTAAAAAAAAAATTGAATACCCTATTGGCTATAGGGAGAGAATTACAACTGAACTCTGAATGCACAAGGTGATATGGCTTATTAAGTCTATTTACTTTTGTCAATGCTCTTTCTTTAATAACTTGTACTTGAAGCAGATACCGGTAGCGTTTAAAATAGATTTCACATTAAAAATTCTAAAGTACCGTCTCGGCAAATGGGAGACAAAAACATATCCAAGATTCTTGATTCTAAAAACATGTCTGGTTGAACCAAATGATCTTATTTTATATGTGTGCGCATTTTATTAAGCATTACAGTTAAACAGATAAAAATTAATACAAACTAGAAAAAATTAAAGTTGCAAAAAAAGAACAGAGAGAGAAAAATGGTGAGGTCAAGGAAAGACCCTGGTGCAGGAGTCAAGGTCTAAGATCTTATCTTGACTGGTCTGGAGGCTGCATGTATGCACCCCCTATTGGCTCTTTTACTATTGATTACTATCTTTTAAGCTTACCCCGGGAGTGGTGTGATTGGGGTGTTGGTGTGAATGGATTTGGGTACGATTGAGGAAATAAATGTATAGATTATAGAAGTATGGGTGATAAAATGAGTGAGCCGGGGACTGGGGTCCGAACCCCCTCTGCTGAGTGTGGAAACAGAAGCGGAGGGGGGCAGGGCTCTGCTAACCGACCCAGTGAGAATGGTATGTATGGCCTGCAGGGAGGGAGGGGGACCAGCGAGGGGGGAGGGGTGATCTCTGGAGGGGATGAGAGCCGGAGTATCCCGGTCATAAGAGGGAGAGGCAGGTATGGCGGGAGCAGAGGGGCGGGCCGCTCTCGGGGAATGAGACCTCGCTATGTACAAGCGATCCCTTGTTCCGGCCCCTCCGATGTGGTTCCATCTTGCTCAACCCGAGTACCTGGCAACCAGGGTTTTCAGGGCCCTGGGCTCAGGATGCTGCTGCTGAACGCCAGGTCAATTACCAACAAAGCCCCCATGATACGTGATCTAATCACTGAGGAGGGGGCGGACCTGGTGTGTATAACTGAGACCTGGCTGGGCCAAGAGGGGGGAGTAGCCCTCTCTGAGATTTGCCCAGACGGGTTCTCAGTGCAGCATCATTCACGACCCCAGGGAAGGGGGGGAGGAGTGGCTATTATAACGCGCCGAAATCTGCATCCTCGTAGGATCCCTGCCCCGGAGATTGTCGGGTGTGAGGCACTCCTTCTAAAGTTGGACTTAGGGGTTCAGGTGGGCCTTTTGCTAACGTACCTGCCTCCCAGCTACGTTGCTAAGGCCCTGCCTGAGCTGCTGGAGGCGATAGCCGGCCTGGCGGTGGAGTTCCCCAGGCTTATGGTGCTGGGGGACTTTAACCTACCCTCGGCAGGCGAAACCTCGGGTGCAGCTCAGGAGTTCATGGATTCCATGACAACCATGGACCTGACCCAAGTAATCCAGGGTCCGACTCATGAGGGAGGTCACATGCTCGACCTAGTGTTTCTTTCGGGACAGTGGAGAGATGATCTGAAGGTAGGGGATATAGTCATCACCCCGTTGTCATGGTCAGACCATTTCCTACTGAGGTTGGATTTCACAGCCCCACTCCTCCTCCGCAGGGAGGCGGGACCGACTAGGTGGTTCCGCCCCAGGCGCCTAATGGAGCCGGAAGGATTCCAGAGGGAACTTGGGGAAATACCTGAAACCCTGGTACACAATTCGTCTGATGCCCTGGTGGCTGCCTGGAACACCGCGGCAGCAGGGGCATTAGATCGAATTGCGCCTTTGCGACCTCTCCGTGGCAGTGGATCCCGGAAAGCTCCCTGGTTTACCGAGGAGCTCCGGGAGATGAAACGCCATAAGAGACGTCTGGAGCGACGCTGGAGAGCCAGTAAAACCGAGTCCGATCGAACACTATTAAGAACTTTTATTAAGTCTTATTTAGTGGCGATAAGGGCGGCAAAACGATCTCATTTTTCCGCTCTTATTGCGTCCGCAGATTCTCGTCCAGCCGCCTTGTTTAGGGTGACTCGCTCCCTCCTTGCTAAAGGGGGGAGCGAGGAACACTTGCAAGGTAGAGCTGAGGAATACTCGCAGTTTCTGACGGATAAAGTCGCTCAGATTCGGTCGAACCTGGACTCTAGCTGGGCAGAGTCCATTGAGTTGACAGGGGCAAGTCTTGGTTTAACATTATGGGAGGAGTTTGAGCCTGTTTCTCCTGAGGACGTGGACAAGGCTGTGGGGGCTGTGAGTTCTGCCACCTGTTTATTGGACCCGTGCCCCTCCTGGCTGGTCTCGGCCAGCAGAGAGGTGGCACGCGGCTGGATCCAGGCGGTTGTCAACGCTTCTCTGAGGGAGGGCTCCGTACCGCAACCGTTAAAAGTTGCGGTGGTGAGACCCCTCCTCAAGAAGCCTTCGCTGGATCCAGCGGATTTGAAGAACTTTCGTCCGGTCTCCAACTTGCCTTTTATAGGTAAAGTTGTGGAGAAGGTGGTGGCCTCTCAGCTCCTTCGGTTATTGGAGGAAACTGATCATCTAGATTCCTATCAGTCGGGTTTCAGGCGCGGTTACAGCACAGAAACCGCCTTGGTCGCCCTGATGGATGATCTCTGGCGAGCCCGGGATGGGGGTAATTCCTCCATCCTGGTGCTACTTGACCTCTCAGCGGCTTTCGATACCATCGACCATGGTATCCTTCTGCATCGTCTCGGCGAGTTGGGAGTGGGAGGCACCGTTTTGCGGTGGTTCTCCTCTTATCTCGCTGATAGGATGCAGTCGGTGTTAGCAGGTGGGCAGAGGTCGTCTCCTAGGCCCCTGACCTATGGGGTGCCTCAGGGTTCGGTCCTCTCACCCATCCTGTTCAACATTTACATGAAACCGCTGGGGGAGATCATCCGCAGACATGGGGTGAGTTTCCAACAGTACGCTGACGACACCCAGCTGTACATTACCACCCCGTCTAAATTCAGGGAGGCGGTTGATGTGATGTGCCAGTGCCTGGACGACGTTAGGATCTGGATGGGGAGGAACAGACTTAGACTCAACCCCGACAAGACTGAGTGGCTCTGGATATTGCCTCCTAAGGACCATGACAACTGTCCCTCCTTGGTTCTCGAGGGAGAAAAATTAACTCCCTCAGAACGGGTTCGCAATTTGGGAGTCCTCCTAGATCCACAGCTAAAATTAGATCAACACCTTACAGCTGTGGCTAGGGGGGCTTTTGCACAGGTTCGCCTGGTGCACCAATTGCGACCATACTTGGAGAAGGAGGCTCTACTCACGGTCACTCACGCCCTTGTCACCTCTAGATTGGACTACTGCAATGCGCTCTACATGGGGCTGCCCCTGAAGAGTATTCGGAGACTTCAACTGGTGCAAAATGCAGCTGCGCGTGCTGTGGTGGGTGTTTCAAGGTACACCCACGTAACACCCATACTCCGCCAGCTGCATTGGCTGCCCATTGGTCTCCGGATACAATTCAAGGTGCTGATCATCATCTTTAAAGCCCTACATGGCTTAGGACCAGGTTATCTCCGGGACCGCATTCTGCCGCATTCCTCCCTTCGACCGGTTAGGTCCCACAGAGTGGGTCTCCTCCAGGTCCCGTCAGCCAAACAGTGCCGACTGGCAGGGCCTAGGGGGAGGGCCTTCTCTGTGGGGGCCCCTGCTCTCTGGAACCAACTTCCCCCAGAGATCCGAACCATCCCCACCTTGCTGGCCTTCCGAAAAGCCATTAAGACATGGCTCTTCCTGCAGGCAGGGGTGAGTTGAGACGATTTATTCCTGATGTCTCCCCCATGTATGTATGATGTGTGTATATTTATATTTTTAATTGTTTTTAAGTGCTTTTAATAATTTTGTTTGGAGTTTTTGTATAAAATGCTGTACGCCGCCCTGAGTCCTGCGGGAGTAGGGCGGCATAGAAAAGCTACCAAATAAATAAATAAATAAATAAAAGAGGGTATTTTCTGCTCTGCCCTCAGAGATGAGGAAAGCCCCCCAATCTCTTGGCCTTCTGCAAAGGGGTCAAAACCTGGCTGTGTAGCCTTGCATGGGGGGACACAGGAGCCCACATAGCCATGGGGCTGGTTGGCCCCATGAGGGGAAACCCCCCCCCCCAATATTAACAACTCCTTTCCCAATCTTGGAACTCTTTAATAATTTTTAATTATTTGGTTTTTAATGTTCTATTATACTGATTAAATTGTATATCACCCAGAGCCCCTCTATGAAGGAGATGGGCAGTTAAGAAGGTAGACAGACAGAATAAAGAAAAGAAAAAGAAAAGAATTATAAAGAAATGCTTTGCTCTTTGTCACAATTATAAAGAATTTGAACAACCACTTTCTCTTAAAATACAACAATCTCTTCATCTCTTTTATCTATAAACAAATCCTCAAAACTTCGTCATTGAGTCCTAGTCATCAAAAGTCCATTAAGGGTTACCAGAAAATAGATATGACAACATATCTATTTTAACCTTGATCAAATAAACCTACTGTATACTCTTTTTACTTTTAATAATCTTGGTCTTTAATCCCTTCAAATAGCGTCCTAGAGCTTGCTTACTTTTCATTTTTCTTTGTCTCTTTTCAGTGAATCCTTAAGAACTTTTAACATGTCTCTTTTGTAAACCCAACATAAGAAAGTCATTCTTTTGGTTTGCCATTTCTATATCTCTTTTATTTATTTTATTTATTTATTTATTTATTCGGCTTTCTTATATGCCGCCCAACTCCCGAAGGACTCAGGGCGGCGTACAGCATAGGAAAATACAAGAAACCAATAAACAAAATTTAAAAACATAATATAAAAATTAAAAATGCAATATAAAAACAACCATGCAACAACCAAGCATACCCGGGGGAGAGTTCAGCTGGTGTTAAGCTCTGCCCCCTGCCTGCAGGAAAAGCCACGTCTTAACGGCTTTTCGGAAGGCCAGCAGGGTGGGGATGGTTTGGGTCTCTGGAGGAAGTTGGTTCCAGAGCGCGGGGCCTGCCACAGAGAAGGCCCTCCCCCTAGGACCCGCCAGCCGGCATTGCTTGGTTGACGGGAGCTGGAGGAGGCCAACTCTGTGGGCCCTAACCGGTCGAAGGGAATTATGAGGCAGAATGCGGTCCCGGAGATAACCTGGCCCTAAGCCATGAAGGGCTTTAAAGATGGTGATTAACACCTTGAATTGGACCCGGAGACAAATGGGTAACCAATGCAGCTGGCGGAGTATAGGTGTCACGTGGGTGTACCTTGGTACACCCACCACAGCACGCGCAGCCGCATTTTGTACCAGTTGGAGTCTCCGGATATTCTTCAAGGGTAGCCCCATGTAGAGCGCATTGCAGTAGTCCAAACGGGAGGTGACAAGGGCGTGAGTGACCGTGAGTAGAGCCTCCTTCTCCAAGTATGGCCGCAACTGGTGCACAAGGCGAACCTGTGCAAAGGCCCCCCTAGCCACAGCAGTAAGATGATGCTCCAATTTTAGCTGTGGATCTAGGAGGACCCCCAAGTTGCGGACCTGGTCCGAGGGAATCAGTTTCGTTCCCTCTAAAACCAAGGAGGTCGTAGTCTTTAGGAGGCAATACCCAAAGCCACTCAGTCTTGTCGGTTAAGACTCAGTCTTTTAATTGTTAAGATAGCAATCAGTTTCATTTGTATACCTAGTGCAACATCTTTTTCCATATTCTTATACCCTGCCCTTTTTAAATCTTAAGATCCATCTCAGTCTGGTAAAACTTGTTCCTCTTCCAAAACATCTTTGAAAGATTATCTATAATGGCATTTCCAAAAATGATTAGGAAATGAGATTCGGCAGAACTTTGTGTCCGTAAGACTAAATTGTGGCTGTGAGCTTGGTGGAATCCCTCGGTTCTCAGCTGTTCAACTCGCAAGCCATTAGTTTACTTATGAGGAGTGGCTGTCCAGAACGCACATGGGAATATCTCACACTCTCCTTTATCCGGAGAGACTTGGCTGGTCAGAAATGTCTGGCTGCCAATCTCGCTATCTGTTCCTTCAGAGATGTGGTTTGCCATGAATCCTCATTGGGAGTGAAATAAATGATCTTAAAAACATAACAAGCTGCCCAAATGGATATCTCCGATGGAAGCTACAATCTATCCTAACGTTCTAGATTTGGATAAGAAAGTAATATATAAGGAATTATTGGATGAGCAAAATAATCTAAAGTCAAGAGAGGATTTTGCATTGATGGGAATAAAAATAGATTGGTGGCCTTACCTTCAAATTCAAACGAGATATAAAAAGGATTTAACACAATTTGGATTCCAAAAAGATGACCAAGAATTAGATAAGATCTTATTGGGAACGCAAGAAAAAATGATAACAAAATCATATAATTGCTTATTAAATATTAAAATGGAGGAGGAGATAGTAAAAGAAGTGATGGTGACCTGGGCACAAAATTTCAGCTACACAATTGAATTAGAATATTGGGAAAAAATATGGGACCAAAATTATAAATTAACTATGGCATCATCCTACAAAGAAAATATCTACAAGATGTTCTATAGATGGCATCTACCTTCGGCAAGATTGGCAAAAATGTCTCCGAACATGTCAGCAAAATGCTGGAAATGTAAGCAAGATCTGGGGACGTACTATCACATGTGGTGGACGTGCCCAGAGGCAAAAAAATATTGGAAGAAGATCCAGAGATGGATAGAAGAAATTATAAAACAAAAAATAGAATTAAAACCGGAATTGTTTCTGCTAGGAATTATGAAAGGGAAGATAAATAAAAGTAATCAATACCTCATATTACATATAATAACTGCAGCTAGAATCACCCATGCTCAACACTGGAAGGCAGAAATAGTCCCTTCGAGCTTAATGATAATAACAAAAATACTAGAATGTGCGGAAATGAATAAATTAACCATGGAAATACAGGATAAAGAGGAAACAGAATTTTATAAAATATGGGAAAACTGGTACAATTGGTTGGAATACAAAAGTAAATTTAAATAGTAATGCATATAGAATATAAGGTGATAGGTAGATTGATTAGGATAGGATGTTAAAAGATAAAGAAAATAGTAATAGGTAGGAGTTAAGAAATATGTGAACATAGATAAGTTAAGGAATAAGTGATACAGTAACACAGAAGATACAACGATATGCAACGCTGCGAAATGAATATCAATATTAATTATTTATGTTTTGTAAGGTTATGTTATGTAATGTTGATCTTATGTGTTGCTGTTGTTTTGTTTTTTATGTTTGTATATATATTTGCATTTATATGTTGTTTTTAAAACTTCAATAAAATTTAAAAAAAAAACACATAACAAGCTACAAACAAAAAGGGATGGATTGGGGAACTCCATTTTTAGATCTTTTCTGTAGTTTACTATTCCTGGCCAAGTTACTATTTTATGACAAAGCATGAAGGGGAAACGTATATTCCCAGAATAGAAGTGAACATTAGCTCTTAAATTGGAAATTGAACCTAGAATCCTCCGTAAACATAAGTAAATACCACATCTAAGGTAGGGCTTTTCCCTCCTTGTCTAAGAGGGCAGACTTTGCCCTCAATCATCAATCAAACTGCATTGTCTGTACACTCTGTTGTTTTTCATAGACATGAATGTGCCACTTGTAGACTTAATTAACGGGCACTAAACTTCGTTGACTTCAGATATCATGAATTAAGGCTCCTATTATTTATTTTTAAAAGTTTATTTAGCACTTTTTATAGCTCTCCCACCTGTGCATGGTGCATACAAGCAAACTGTGATATAGAATATCTGCTCAATTAAAATTATTTTAGAAACCTGCACCAAAAATCATCATCATCATGGCAGTAACAAAAGCAGATAACTGCTTATAATCACCCTAGAGCTCAAAAGCTTGCTGAAATAAAATTATTTTAAGGCCTTCCTGATCACAGCTGACTGGATCTCCAATTATAAAATTAGAATTGAATCTTAGAAGTCATCTGCTCTAACCTTCTACTCGCTGTAGGATCCATTAGTGCACCAGCCTTATGCTCACAGACCTATATAGGTAGTTCTTGACTTACGACCACAATTAAGGGCAAAATTTCTGTTGTTAAGCGAGGTAGTTAAGTGAGTTTTGCCTCATTTTACAAGTGATTAAGTGAATCACCACAGTAACACGGTTGTTTGATGAATCTGACTCTCCATCAGAAGATTACAAAAAGAGATCACATGACCCCAGGACACTGTAACAGTCATAAATACATCTTGGTTGCCAGGCATCTGCATTTTTATCATGTGACCATGGGGAAGCTGCAACAGCCGTAAAGTGTGAAAAATGGACATAAGTCACTTTTTTCAATGCTGTTGTAACTTTGAATGGTCACTAAACAATTGGTTTTCAGTTGAGGACTACCCATACTAATTTGTAGCTTTTTATCACTAAAGTACATCAGTATGTTGATATGGCTTACTATACACATATAAATCCTAAAGTTGACTTATATGAAGACAAGCTGTTGGTCTAAGGCAGTGACGGCTAACTTTTTTTTCCTCAGGTGCCAAAAGAAAACACGCAATAGCATGCATGCGCGTGTGCCCACACCCATAATGCAATGTCCCCCCCAGCGCGCCCTGCCCCCAGCACATGTGCTTGTGACACACACACATCCCGCACTGCTCCGCCCCCCTTCGCATGCATGCGTGACCCCCACACCCCGTTTTGGGCCTAGCAGGCTTCCCTGAAGCCTCCAAAGGCTGGAAACGACATGTTTCCAAACTTCCGGTAGGCCCATTTTTCACCCTCCCCAGGGTCCGGAGGCTTTCCTGGAGCCTCCAGTAGGGCGAAAACAGCCAATGGAGAATATTCATTGTAGCCACACACAAAAAAGTTTCTTTTGTTGAATGATTTCTCCAGAATCTCAATATAAGGAAAGGGTTATTTTCCTTGTCATGTATCTTTAAAAAAATATGAAATTTATAAAGACATATTTAACTTCCAGTAGACTTTTAAGTTTTAGGAGTCTTGAAAATGTTTAGAATCAAACCACTCCAATTGCAAAATTGTCCGTTTGAACCATTTTGAAACTGTTTCAACTCAAAATCAAATCTTTGTGGTTAGAACATAGCTGTTTCTGGCTAAAAATGCACAGCCTATTCACAGCTGATTCTCATTTGAAACAGAGTATTTCGGATTAGAAACAATCACGAACTCCATAATGTTGTAGACTGGGATCTTAGTTTAATTTCGGAATGGTTTTTTTTTTATTGCTCACTTCCTATTCTCTCAAATCTTTAGGGTAAACCTGATCTAAACACCACACTTCCTGTGAGGCAGACAGCTTCAATTTTTAAGCAACCAGTCACTAAGATCACAAATCATCCCAGCAATAAAGTGAAGACTGACCCCCAAAAAGCAGTTGACCAACCCCGACAGGTAAGGGGTGTGATTGAGAGGTGGGAGGTTTGCTTTGAAGTATTTTCCAAATTATCTCATAAGAATGCTAGACTGAGAAGCAGAGGCCTAATCAAGGCTGAGCAGCAATATGAACCTTGATCTCTGCTTTGAAGTCAGTCTGCTTTCTCCATTATACCACACTAAGTTATTGTAATATCGTAAAAAGACTCCTGTTAAATCCACCTAATCCAGCATCTTATTTCCGGAGTGGTTAGCCAGATATTGCAAGAATGTTTGCAAGGAATATAAATTGCCAGCCTACTCCCGCAATCTCTAGCAATTTTAGATTAGCTCTGAAATTGAAATTAACATTTCTGAATACTGAAAAGTTTCATTTTACTAGCAGGTCATGAGCTTTAGATTATTTCCAAGTATATCCCATAGTCATGGGTTGCATGAAAGAACCTAGCTGAGGCAGGAAAATATTGCTCAAATTGATTCATTCTCCCTTTTCAGATTAATCTGAAGTAAAATCTGAAACTTGTAGACCTTGGGAGCTGCATGCAAGTTGCTAGCTTTCCTTTTATACTTACACAGCACCTTCTCCCAAGTGGATGTGGCCACTGTTGGTCCATTTTGCATAGTTTGGTATTTTGAGTAGAGCTTAAAAGGGGGGAATCCTTGATACGCTATATCAAGTTTGGTCTAGTGTTTAAGGCACCAGGCTAGAAAGCAAGAGACGTTGAGTTCACGTTCCGCCTTAACCATGAAAGTCAGTTGGGTGACCTTGGGCCAATCACAGCCCAACTCACATCACAGGGTTGTTGCAGTTAGAAAAATAGGAGGGGGAAGGTGTATTAGGTATGGTCACTGCCTTGAGATCTTTGTAAAAATAATAAAAATAATAAAGCTATATATGAATGAATGAATGATTGGGTGAAGTTATATACTGTATATGATTCTAGCTTCACCCAGTCTTCAAGTGAAATCTTCAATAAAAATTATACAATCTTGTTTAAAATATTTGAGGAAATATGTTGCATGCAGAAGATTAAATACCTGACACATCTTGTCCAATCATCATTGGCATCCTTCAGTCTCGAAAGACTATGGGTATCGTGCTCTGGAAAGAGTTCCTAAAAGCGCTGTATGCAAAGCTGGAGTATCCTCTCCAGAGCAGGAGGCCTGGGTAGGTTAGTATGAAGGATAGACTGTTACCCAAGCAGCAGATCCCCCCTCTCCACGTCTCTGAAATAATCCAATGGAATGGCAAAGCCAATACGATTGGTTCCAGCTGCGTCGCAGGAGTTATCAGAACGTGGTTGTACACAGTCACGAACTGCTTCCGGGACTCCGGCCCCCGATTTTGCCTCAAAGTTTACTCCTGAAGCCTTTTCCAATAATGGATATAGCCACAAGGCAGTGGAGATTTGGAGTCAGAGTTTCCCTTCTGCTAGAAGATGGTTTTGCCGCTTTATCTACCGTTGGGGCGTAGAGCCCTCTTCCGCCTTCAAAACCGTTGACCATCTTCTCCTGTAACCCTAGAAAGGGGCCCTTACAAGTGCTACCAGCCGGGCCAAGGTTTTTTAATGAGGTATTACTCTCCCAACATGATGGTGTAACGGACGATGATCTTCCAAGCATCCATGTAAATTTGGACAACTTCTCCCACCCACAATCAGGATCAGGAATGGGGGAGAGAAAAGCAGCCCAACTGCCCTGTTGGTAGCAAAAGGCAGGATCAGGAATGGGGGGGGGGGAAGCAGCCTAACTGCCTATTGGTGGCAAAAGGCAGGATCAGGAATTGTGGGAGCTGAAGTCCACAAGTCATAAAAGGCCATAGTTTTCCACCTCTGTTTTAAATGATAAATCTGGGGACTGGACATCATGTGTACACCATTCAGGATCTTCAAAGCCACAGTGAATTAAAATGCTTTTATGCTGAATAACATTAGGAGGGATGCATACTGGGAAAGACTAGAATTAGATGGAAAAATGACATATTGCAGGTTTCTTAAAGGTGTGTAACGGGAGACTCCTAACTTTTCTTCCCCCTTCCTCCCCACTGTCTCACCCCCCCCCCCTTTTTTTTTTTTTACAAAAATTCATTGTTTTTCTCTCTTTAGCTCTTCTGGGAAAAGAAACTAAGTGGCTTAAATGCCTTTGACATTGCAGAGGAGCTGGTGAAAACAATGGACCTTCCAAAGGGTTTGCAAGGTACTTTCAACAACTGTTGGTAGAGAGCTGAACTGCTGATGGCAGTGACCAGATTCCTCAGATCATGAAGCTGATTATTTCATTGGGAATACTTTACATTCCACTTCTCCACTATCAAAAAATTTTCATGTTATGTTAAAAGTAATGATTTTTCAAATAAATGATCCAGTCATAGAAACAAATGTCTAGATAGGTCAGATGAATAGAGCATTTTTAACACAATGCCATAAATATATATTTACTTGCTAGTTGCAAGAGTAAATCTTTTCCTAAGCTATTATTCTGTCACATAGAAGGTTAATGTTTATGTCTGTCCATATAATCATTTCAGTAATGAAAGCTTTAAATCTCCCTCGTTCACAATCCTTGAATTGTGTTGAAGAGTTTCTAATAAAAGGAGAACATTTGTAGCTCAGGATTTAAATGAGGGTCCTTGGTGCTCTGTGAGCTTGGTTGTTTTCTTTAGGCCATTTCATGACCCAAATGTCTGCAAGCAAACAGCCAAGCTCAAGAGAGCACCAGGAACGCCTCATGAAGAGTTTCTGGCTAGAATCTCCTCTTTTGCCCCACCTTTGTTATAAATTGCGGTTTCCTAACCTCCATTTCAGAAGTGATCCAATCCTTTCAGATTCCAGTTTCCTTTCTTTCTGCACTTCGATGTCTCATCATAACCAGCTGCTTGAACTATTGGTTAAAAATACAAAATGCATTTTTTAAAAATCTCACTATTCGGGTGGGATGTGTATAAAATGAAATACTCATTTTGCGCCCCCTTATCCTCAGGGGAAAACAAAATGGAGCAAGGGAAGGGAAGCTTGCTGATTTTCAGTCTGCTGAAAAGGGAGACCACAGCAAAGAGCTTAATTCTATCTATTTACAGATTAACAGAGTTGGAAGGGACCTTGCAGGTCATCTAGTCCAACCCCCTGCCCAAGCAGGAGACCCTACATCTGCCTCTACCTAGGATCGATCTCACAACCTCCCGATTGTGAGGCAAGAGCTCTACCTCTAGGCCACATCTCTCCTCCTAGAAGGCACAGGGCTTAAATTGTTTGCAGGCTAATCCTGCCCTCTTATGGTTGGCTCTGCCTTCTGTAAAGGAGGAAAAGCTTTCCCCCTTAGTTGCGTTTCTAGGCCAAGAGGTTAAAAAAAAGTAAAGGAAGAAAAAAAAATTTACCAAAAAAAAAATAGTCTTAAAGAAGCTTTAGCTGTGGAGTAGGGATTTGGATTTGAATTTGAATCTGAGCTCACCACTCTAGCTAGTGCCTGATACTGCTATCAGGCTATCATGGAGTATATTTGTGCCTTAAACATGATCGGGCTGATCAGTAGGAATTTTGTAATAGTATTAGCAAAAAAAAAAGACAATCATTTATTAACTGTTATCGTGCTGTACCTCTTTAGGTGTGGGACCTGGATGTACTGATGAGACTCTCCTTTCAGCCATTGCCAGTGCCTTGCATACCAGCACAATGCCCATCACTGGACAGCTTTCTGCTGCTGTTGAGAAAAACCCCGGGGTCTGGCTGAACACTTCTCAGCCTCTCTGCAAAGCCTTCATGGTGACTGATGAAGACATCAGGTAGTAAAACCTGACTCCCAGGGCAGGAGGTGAATTTCTCCCCCTGGTGTTTTACGTACTGCCAGAATTCATTAGATGCTTAAAAACATCTATGTTTCTGTCCTCCTGGAAAAAAATGAAATTGTTGTAATATGCACGTTAACTGCCTACAGTGGAGCCTGAGCATTCCCTCTCAGTCTAATTCACAAGCAGGACTACAAATATTTGATGTTGTTTCCAGCAAGAGCAGATAATCTCTGTGCCCAGTTCCGGTCCTCCCCATTCTAGAAAGCACACAAGACTACCACAACTTCAGCCTGACCACAATTCGGTCAACCGAGATCTCTTTTATTCTACAGTGGTATCTCATCGTTGAAGTGGTGCAGTGGTTAAATGCTGCGACTGCAGGCTGACTGCTAGTTCAGCAGTTCAGCTGTTCAAATCTCACCAGGCTCAAGGTTGACTCAGCCTTCCATCCTTCCGAGGTCGGTAAAATGAGGACCCAGATTGTTGGGGGCAATATGCTGAACTCTGTAAACCGCTTAGAGAGGGCTGTAAAGCACTATGAAGCGGTATATAAGTAAAGTGCTATTGCTATTGCTATTCATTGGTTCCAGGAGGCGCGACGAGTACTAAAAAATGATGAGTGCCAAACAAAAGGATGTGGTTTACCACATGACCCTTTGGTTTCGGCCGGGAAGGATTTCTCCTTTGTCCCTTTTCCTACATCAGTGACCTTCCCAGCATGGCCAACTTCCTATCTGCCCTCCCTGGCCGTCCCCCCTCTTTCTTTTGCAGCAGCCTTCCCAGCAAGGCCGACCTCTTGTCCATTTTCCGTAGCTGTCCCTCTTTTCCTATTGCAGCACACCGAGTACCAAACAAACGAGTACTGGGACAACATTTTCCTGTCAAAATGCATCGAATACTAAATTCGATGAGTTTTGAAGCTGTCAAATACCAAACTACTTAGTGGGGGTGTTTCCCCCCCATAATTTTGGTAGGGGATTCATGACCAGCAAGTTCACTAACAGCATTTGGGAAACAGTGAAGGAACTCTCTAAGTGCCAAGGGCAAGTAAGCATGCCAGCATCTAGCAGTGCAACAGTATGCTCGACCACGTACTGCATGACTCAGAAAGAAATCTGATAAGTGCTATGGCAGCCACGAAGCTGCTTGTAGCCACAGTGTAAAAGCCTACATTGCAACCTACATCGTTGTTCTCCAGAATACATATGTAATAGCTGGATGACTTGCTGATTTCACCCCCACCAGTCAAATAGGAAAGAGAATGGGCAGGTCTGAGATTTTGATTGGTAGGGAAGAGAATCCCCAAACACAACACCTGGGTATCATCCTTCTACAAAAGAGAGCCCACATCAGAGGTGAGAAGGAAGTCTGTGCTATTGACAACTTACAGCAGTTCTTTAGATCAGCTGCTCACTTTTCATGAATCTCACAAGTCTCCAGGGCTAGATGATTACCTGCACAGATTCAGTAGTCTCACTTTGTGCTTTTTTGCCTCTTCGCTCTCATTCCAATCTCATAAGATGGTGGTTGGGGAGAAATTAAGAAAGGAAGCATTGCCTGTTCAGCCTTGAATTACTGTAATAATGAAACATGGGATATAAAAGTGATCCTGTTATTCTTTGACAATTTACCTCTTCCCTAATAGCAGGGTTCCTCCGCATATATCTGCTGCATGCTACAAAGGAATAGATACAACATGTGCTGGGGGCATTTATTTACCCATTTTTCTCTCTCCAGGAAGCAAGAAGAGCTGGTTCAGCAAGTGAGGAAGAGGCTCGAGGAAGCCTTGATGGCTGACATGCTTGCTCACGTGGAAGAGATAGCCAGGGATGGTGAGACACCTGCAGTAAAGGGTAATGAAGAAGAGGAAGAGGAGGAGGAAGATGGTGATCGTGTACAGGAGATGGAGAATGTATAGTCCAGGTAGCACGGTTCCACATTAATACCTTTTCCCCATCACCCATAGGTTTGCAGTGCCGTGTTGATGTTTTTCCAAACCCTTGAAAGAGTTTCAGAGTTTCAAAGTGACTTTATCCTATATTTCTTTATATTTATTACCAAGCTCAATTTGCAATGAAGGATAGCATTTTTTCAGGATTTTAAAAAAATACTTTTCCAAAACATTTTTTCCATTTCCATTTTAACGAGAAGGGACTTGAAGTGGGGATTAGATGGTATTCTTGGTAGGTTCTTGGTCCTGAAGCCAAGTTGGCTTGGCCTGTTTTTTTTGAATGGAGTGGCTATACTCTTGACCTCTCCTGAATGTTGAATAGCAAGTGCACATGAACCTTCAGAATGGGAAAACATTTCTTGAACATAGAGGTTATTTGGCAACCCACCCATCCCCATAGTCACAGGCAGCGGTCTTGATCTTGCTACATGCTTGCGTGGCAAGGTTTTCTTCACCATTATGATCATAGAATCATAGGGTTGGAGGGGGCTTTGGAGTTGGTCTAGCCAGTGGTGAAATCCAATTTTTTTTACTACCGGTTCTGTGGGCGTGGCTTGGTGGGTGTGGTGTGGCTTGGTGGACGTGGCAGGGGAAGGATACTGCAAAATCCCCATTCCCTCCCCACTCCTGGGGGAAGGATATTGCAAAATCTCCATTCCCACCCCACTCTGGGGCCAGCCAGAGGTGGTATTTGCCAGTTCTCCGAACTACTCAAAATTTCCGCTACCGGTTCTCCAGAACCTGCTGGATTTCACCCCTGCTTCTAGTCCAACCCCCTACCCAAGCTAGGAATCTTATTATTCGCTCTCCCACCTCATCCCCGGGTACCTTTTGGAGCCGTATCTTCCATGCTTTGTAGCTGATCAAGTGTCTCTTTTCCTTCAGGGTGTTTTTTTCAAGACCTAGCCTGCACTTGGTCAACACAGAGGCAAGTGCATCTTCAGAATGCTGTGCACTAACTGTATCTGCGTGTGTGAACGTGTTTGGCTTCAGTTCACAAGAAGCTGAAGGGACCAGTCAGACTGAGTAGTTTGAAGAAGAATTTGCTGAGCTCAGTTTTTTCTTTCCTCTGCCCCCTCATTTTTCTCTTAAAAAGTATCACAGGGCAATAGAGGAATCAAAAAAGTTATTCACGAATTGTGAACATAATCCCTTTGTCTCATTTCCAGTCTAGCAGTTGAAACAGGTTTCCCAAGTCTCTTTCCTAATAGTGTCTGTACATGCCCTAAACGAATTGGTTGAGCCCAGAGATGCCAGGAAGAAATTCTTTTTAACTTTTCTCTACAATTTTGGTGACATAGGTAAACTATTCCACTTGTAAAATCTTGCTGTGGGATCTTCATTTTCTTATCTGATTGTTTAATTTGGGTTCCTTTTATTTGCTTTAAAAAAAAAACTCCCATCAACAGAACGTGCCTTTCCATGTGGACTGGGAAACTGATCACTCGAAGCTATACAGATCCACGTTTTGATCAAAATCCCCTCCTTCTGCATGAATATAATATGACATAGAACTATTAATTCATGCAGGGCTTTATGAGCACAAACCATTGTGGAAAGAATATTAAATGATGACAATAATTACCCAATCAGAGAAAGTGTAACCAAAAGGTGCTGCGTGAGGTTTTTTGCAACTATTTGAAGGAAAGGATTACTTAGTGCTATTGATCTCCTCTTGTTTTATAATTGAATTGGTTGCTTGGGGGGGGGATGCCTTTGTCTCATATAATTACATGCTTTTCAGAAGTAGTAATATTAGATTGCTAACATAGTTGAGGAGAAGCAAATAAAAGCAGGCCAGTTGTAAATGACACAGAATTTGCCTTAATAAATTCCACCTCAGCTAGGACTGGGTTACTAGAAACATAAATAATACCATCTTTGCTCTTGCTTGCTTCCTAATGCAAATAAACTGTCATCTAAATAAACTGTCATCAACACGATACTAAATTTTCAGTGCTGGATTTTAAATTTCAGGATTAGATGACAGCACTGCATCTCTTTTTTTAAAAAAAAGAAGAAGCCAGGGCTGATGATGGAAACCCTCTTCATGAATCCTGGTTAGATTTTACGTATTTTGGAAATGGATGTATCTTCCTTTTTTAATTCCCAAAGTTTTAGAAATGTGATCTTGGGCCTAATATAGCTCTTTTTCATTTTGGACTTACAAAAGAAAGTCAGGATTTTGGTCCAGTAGTCTCTATTTAATTGTTTTCAGATTTTTGAGTATTGGTTGAAATCCATCATGTATATTTTTCTTCTGCTCTTGCATGCACATAAGAGTTAGTCCCTGCTTGGTTTCTTTGCTTTGCTTATTTGGAGCAAACCTCTCGGCATATAATTCCTAGGAAATGTCATAAATTATTGCTTTAAGCTTTTTATGCTGCAAAATCATGTTGCGTGCTTAAGCCGTGCTAGGATGAAGCTGCAACCAGTGCGCAATTGTATAAAAGCCCTGTTGAAAAGGAAATGCAGTCTGTCTGTCTTCACAGTATCCTCAAGCCAGATGGATGCATTTATTCCCTTTTGAACCAATGATTTGATAGTGTGGTGTTCATTAACAAGAATTTAGAAAATTCTTCATTCCTTTGTCTTTCAAATACACACTCATCACCACTGTCGCCACCTTACCACTGATATGTACCTTACTTGTAACAGTATCTTAATGTACAGTCTTGTTGGGGAATATTAGTTTTGTAATAAAATGTTTTTTCATACATTTAATTTTTCATGCATTTAATGTTTTTGAGAAAATACAGTGAGATATGAATAGCATAACTTCTCAAATAACGTTACTCCCAATCGTAGACCTGGAAAAGAGGTGAAGTTAAAAAAAAATGTATGTAGCAGTCATAAATTAAGAGATTCAAAGCAGGCAGGAGACTGCTATAGGGGTTTAAGAATTCCTGGGTCAGGTAATGATGGTCATTAGATTAGATGACCGGTTGAGATCTAGTATTTATGAGTAAAGGAAGTCCACTAAAATCAGGGGTCTCCAACCTTGGCAACTTTAAGAGTTGTGGACTTCAACTCCCACAATTCCTCAGCCAGCAAAGCTGGCTGAGGAATTCTGGGAGTTGAAGTCCACAACTCTTAAAGTTGCCAAGGTTGGAGACCCCTGCAAATAGTTGCATGGAAACAACAAGAGAATGAAAGTGTTGGTTTTCATTCCCTACTTGGGAGTATTTTAAGAACCCCAGATGATCAGATTCTTCCCTACAGGGCAACATTACAATTGTAGTTAGCTGTTGTTTCTTTTTTAAATGTAAATAAAAAAAGAATAGAGAGCCAGTTTGGTTCAGTGGTTAAGGCACCAGGCTAGAAACCAGGAAAACATGAGTTCTAGTCCTGCCATGGTCACAAAGCCAGTTGGGTGACCCTGGGCCAGTCCCTTTCTCGGCCTTTGGAAAAAGACTTTTAAAAACTTGGCAAACTACTTTCAAAAGCTTGCAAAGAAAACTGCAGGGACCTGTCCAGTCACCAGGAATCGGCACTCAAAAAAATACATAACTAATGTATAAAATGAATGCTTGCCAATGGTTTCTTTTCAGACAGGATGGAGACCAGTTGTGACGAGAAATATATTTCCAGGCTCAACAAACTAATATTATTTGCAGGGCAGCCTGAGTTGGGTGAAGCCATATTGTCATATTTTGTTTAAGGGTTTCTCATAGTCAAGTAACTGGGAATTAATAGGTTGCTAGTCTAATCAGCATTGCTGAGGTGCAAGAAAAATAACCATTTATGAGAACTGCTGTAAGCCACAGGGTTGAAGTTGTGTCTCTTGCCCAGTGAAAAAGTTGGAGAGCAGGGATAAAAGATGAAACTTCTTATGCTTTCATATCCTGCAAATTAAGGAATATGTGACATGGGTTTTCCTGCATGAATGCTGATTATAAATATCTCCATATGAAATCACATGAAATAAAAAGGACAAGATGCTTACTTGTAACAAGCATTCTCAGGTTCAAAGTACTTCCTTCACTTACAGAGGAGGAGGAGGAGGCTAATCTTCATTGCTGATACATTCTGCCTATTAACAGGGCCTAAAAGAGCAAGTTTTGGTAACATTCAGGCTTGGATCTATATCAACATTTCCTGATAACTGGAGCAGTGCCAACTTTTATAGAGCTATTATCACAAAATGGTAAATCTGAATTTTTTAAGTATCTGAAATGTTTAAGGAAGGGAGATCAGTCATAATGACAAGCTCATAGCCCTGTAGCCCATCTAAGATCTCCATAAATGATCACTGTACACACGCAGTGTACACAACTCCAGGCTTAGTCAAGCAGCAGTGGACAAGAACTCCACTGATCAAGGATAGAAGAGCCCAGGTGGTGCAGTGGTTAAAATGCAGCACTGCAGTTCAGCAGTTCAGCTGTTCAAATCTCACCGGCTCAAGGTTGACTCAGCCTTCCATCCTTCCGAGGTGGGTAAAATGAGGACCCAGATTGTTGGGGGCAATATGCTGACTCTGTAAACTGCTTAGAGAGGGCTGTAAAGCACTATGAAGCGGTATATAAGTCTAAGTGCTATTGCTATTGCTATATGCTCAGTTGGATATGGCAGCAAGCAAGGGTTGCATCTCTCATCCCAAACTCCCAAGTGGCTTAGTTCATGCATGGCATTAGTAGTACCTCATTTATTAAGTTGCAAGTGGCTGGATCATAATCCCGTTGAAAAAATTGCATTGGTTGGGTTCATACACCACTGAGCTACACACAAAAGTGTCAGACACAATAAATCTTCCTGTTTGCTTAACCTAAATGCATGTGCCACAACCCACCCCCCTTCCTTTCCTATATACCGTAGTTCCTAGACACAATCTCAGATAAGCACCTGAATCCTGAGCAGCCAATACTTTCCATTTACTCAAGTGGAAACGGCAATTGCTCCGATTCTGGATGAGACAATCTTTTAAAAGCTGCCAGTAGTAGAGTATGTAGTAAGGAAGTAGCATTCATATTAACCAGCCAGTGGCTTACTATGCACAAAAGTGTTCCATATTTTAGGGATGTGTAAATTCACCCACAGTATAACCCGAAGCAGACGTGTACATGTCCAAAAGGATTTTGAACAATGAAACTAATTGATTTAGCTTCCTTCACCTTGGTGCTGGAGATACCCTGAATATCAATTCCCAGATGTCAGTGTTTCTGAGATATGTGGACTTCCCACTCCCAGAATTCCCTAGCCAGCATACCTGGGAGTTGCAGTCCACATACCTTAAAGCTGCCAAAGTTGAGAAACACTGACCTATGTTGACTGGAGAATATGGGGTTCAGCCTGTAGGAAGCACCAGGTTGGAGAAGTCTACTTTATGTTAGAATCCACACCTTGTGTTAAATCAAACTTTGTCAAGTACTGACAATATTTGGTTCACTTGTATTAAACCATTAATGTTGGGTTATGACTGTGACCCTCTTCAGAGAAAATGGGCCTTGCAAAATGAGTGTCTGAAGGCTGGCAAATGCTTATAGCATCCATTTCACCCTTTTAAAGATACAAGCCCCCTCCCCCCGCCCATCAGCTGACATCGACAAAAAGTTATTCCAACATCTTAGGCAGAGAAGATACTAACCCTCATTTTATCTGGAGACCATGATTCTGCCTTTCAGGTACTGTCTTTCAACAAAAGAAGGCAGTAGGAAGACTGCAAGAAATGGAAGGGATGATAGATTTTATTTTCTTGGGCTCCAAGATGACTGGAGTCAAGAAAATAAAAAGACACTTGCTCCTTGGGAGGAAAGCTGTGGTAAACCTAGACAGCATATTAAAAAGCAAAGACATCACCTAGCTGATAAAAGTCTGCATAGTCAAAGCTACGGTTTTCCCAGTAGTGATGCATGGTTGTGAGAGTTGGATCATAAGGAAGGCAGAGCATGCTTTCAAATTGTGGTGCCTGAGAAGACTCTTGAGAGTCCCTTGAGAACTGCAGGGAGATCAAATAACCCTAACCCTAAAGGAAACCAACCCTGACTGTTCTTTGGAAGGACAGGTACTGAAGCTGAAGCTCAAATACTTTGGCCACCTAATGAGAAGAAAAGACCCTCTAGAAAGGACCCTGATGTTGGATAAGATGGAAAGCAAAAGGAGAATATAAATTTGGGCAAACTGGGAGACAATGTAGGACCGGGGGCCTCATGCTATGGTCCACGAGGTCACAAAGGGTCGGATGTGACTTAGTGATTGAACAAGAGCAACAAGGAGGCTGCCTTCCATATAAATTGGACTTAAAGCAGGCTGATGCGATAAGGGGATGTTCATACTTAGTCCGTAAATGTTTTGTTCCATCATTTTATTTATTTATTTAATAGTGAGATTTATATACCGCCTCATAGTGCAAGCACTCTCTAAGCGCTTTACACCATTAAGCAATGTATATATTTATATTGCCCCCAACAATCTGGGTCCTCATTTTACCTACCTCGGAAGGATGGAAGGCTGAGTCAAACCTGAGCCGGTGAGATTTGAACAGCTCAACTCAAATGATCACAGTCAGCTAAAGTAGCCTGCAGTACTGCTCTCTAACCGCTGCGCCACCTCGGCTCTATCATGTGGGTGGAGAGGAACCGGAGGGGGGGCGGTGTACAGTCAAAATTGTGAAAAGATGCAACTTGCCACAGGTAAATAAACTTGTATCAGGTTACTCTCTGGCTTTCAGGACTAAAAGAATATACGAACATCGCTCGTCTTGTAATCATCTTCCAAAGCATCAAGGTGACATCAAAAATATTGAACAAATCACACCCACTGTGTAAAATAATATACAAGTAGTCCTCGACTTACGAACATAAATGGGACCAGAATTTCTGTTGATAAGCAAGGTGGTTGTTAAGTTAGTTAGCAACAATTTTATGACCCTTTTTTGCCATGGCTGTAAAGCAAATCACTGCGGTTGATAAGGGAATCGTGCATGTGGTCGTTAAAAGAAATCTGGCTCCCCCATTGACTTTGCCTATTGGAAAGTCAGAAAAGGTATTGTGGGTCCCCAGAATGTTGCAACCATTGTTAAATACGTGCCGGTTGCCAAGTTCCCAAATTGTGATCATGTGACCATGGGGATCATAAGTGCAAGGACCAGCTGTAAGTCACCTTTTTTCAGTGCTGTTGTAACTTCAAACAGTTGCTAAACGAATGGTTGTAAGTTGAGGACTACCTATAGTAAAAATAAACTTACAAAATGAAAAAGAAGGGCAAAAAACACTAAAAAAATAGGAAAATATTTAAACCCATAAAAAGTAATTTCTGTGCTATAGTAGGTTTGGAGTTGAGAATTCTCCCTTACACAATTTCAACTCATATTAAATTTATTCTTACCTGGTCTTGAAACATTTGCAGACTTAATAATTCTCTGCACAATTACATATTTTAGGGCAAATTCAGAAAATTCTTAGTGTATTTTTGCAACTGAAGATAGAAGGAATAAATATTTACTAGATGCACGTGATCTAGCCAAAATTAAGCACTCTACTTAATTCTTATGGGAGAAAAAAATGTCATGGGCTTACCTTTTGATTGCTAAAATGTTCTTCCAAATGTTCTTGAATATTGATAAATCTTTCCTCTGAATATCAAAATATTATTACAACTTGTTTTGTAAACTGTTATAAATATGACATATACCTACCGGGCAGTGGTGGGTTGCTCCCGGTTCGGACTGGTTCTTAGAACCGGTGGCGCCAGCAGCGGGAGGCTCCGCCCATCCACCTGGGACGCTTCTGCGCATGCGCAGGAGCATCGCGCACGTGCGCAAGTGCACACGCAAACCGGTAGTAAAGGGTTTTAGAACCCACTACTGCTACCGGGCATATAAGCTTATTTCATGGCTTGGCTTGGCTACTGCAAGCCTATGTGGGGTTACCCTTGAAGACAATCCAGAAGGTTCAACTGGTCCAGAATGCAGTGGTGTGAGCAATGATGGGCATGTCACAGTACTTATAAAATCCTACATAGCATTGGGCCTGGTTACTAGAGGCATCATCTATTTCCCATAGTATCTGCCCAGCCAGTTCGATCTCAAAGGGTTGGCATCTTATTGGGACCTCGGAAGCACACCTCTGTGGCAGCACCTGCCCTCTGGAATGAGGCTTTGCCCAAGATCTGGATGGCCTCCCCTCTCCTGTTGTTTAGAAGAGCCGTTCTTCACCCAGGACTATGTTGAGGGAGGGGGAGAATCCTCATTTCATTATGCTTGCCATAATTTAGATGTGTCGAGTTGGGTAGTGTATATAAATTTAATAAACTACAGCAGGGGTCCCCAAACTTGGCAACTTTAAGACTTGCAGACTTCAACTCCCAGAATTCTGGGAGTTGAAGTCCACAAGTCTTAAAGTTGCCGAATTTGAACTACAGCAGTACAATATTTACAATTCAACACTATCCATGTCTATTCAAAAGCAGTTCCCAAGGGAGGTATTCTCCGCTAAAATGTCAATTATTGCATCTTCCTTCAATTATTAGTTGGGGTCACTAATAATCACAAGAAGAAATCTGGAAAAGAAATCAGTAGCTTTGTAGGCAGAATATAAGTATTGGTGCATTCGTTTTAACTAGGAACAACAAAGCCGTACAATAATCATTTTACTATCCAAAGGGAGAAGGGATGTAAGGAAATAAGGACAGATCGTCATACTCCATTCTTTACATTTGTGCATCCTTCATTATATTACTAAAGGCTTATTTTTATTGTAGTTACTGGTTTTATAAATGAAACACCAGAACAATGCACTTCAATTTGTTCAGTATATTGTGTTTGTTTTTCTCTGGAGTCTTAATGTCTGCATTTGGTCACAGTTATTTTTTTTAAAAAAATTAAATTAACCATTAACCAATCAAGTGACGTCCACAAGATTTAAAGGTAAGTGGGGGAATGAAAAGCAATAAAACCTTTGGGATATTTACATTGGAGATATGAATGGTCCCAACTGAGGAGGAAGAAGCACATGGCTCTTCATTCATTCAACTGTATTTTGCATCGAAAGATCAGAAATAGCCATACAGTGATTTTCTATGGAAATAAAAATTGGACTTGGAAAAAGAAGAGGATAGATGCTTTTGCGCATTGGTGTTGAAGAAGACTCCAGAGAACAACCAAGAACATATAAAATTAATCATTAAATCAATCCAGAGTTCCCACTTTGATGCACAAATGACCAAGCTCAGTTTTGAATGCAAAGATCCATCTCCTTGAGAAGTCCATGAAAGTGGAAGAAGAAAAGACAGCTAGCAGAAAAAAGTGTGGACTTGATTACAGCTGGGATGGGTGCACCATTGAAGGAGCAACTTGGGGACAGGTCACCAAGAGTTAAAATCAATTTGATGGCCATGAATCAATCACAACCAGAGCTAAGATTGATAATTCTGCATTCCTGGCTATGGAAAACGTGGGAATAATGGGACAGAGAAGCATGAAATTCAAAGATGCCTGCAGGTTTATCTCTCAACCGAGAGGAGATTCATTCTGCAGAGAAGGTAGAAGATGATCAGGACTTGGAGCTATGTTGGAATGAGGTTAGTCCCAAAGGTGCTTTTTCAGGAGGCAACTGGACTTTCTGGTTTTTTCTTTTGAAGGTGTTTCGCTTCTCATCCAAGAAGCTTTTTCAGCTCTGATGGTAGAGCTGAAGAAGCTTCTTGGATGAGAAGCAAAATGTCTTCAAAGACCCAGAAAGTCCAGTTGCCTCTTGAAAAAGCACCTTTGGGACAACCATGACCTGGATGACTGAGAATCTCCATAGAATGAGATTAGTGTTATCCCAAGTCCACAGTTTTGCACAATACACTAAATCCTAATGCAACCGCTCTCACTGGCTCCCAAAGCAACACTAGGTTATATTATTTAGTGACTGCACTCACACAATATAGTTCCTTCATCAACTCATTTTTTGATATCAGACAATAATTAAACCAAAAGGGGGCGGGGCAGGGAAAGGTAATATTAGCAAAGTATGGCGTTTTCTGCGAAAGTCACCAAGTAGGCTCTTTGCTGACCTAAATAAACATGCCACGTCTACCGGAGCTGACAGCTAAGGAGGACTGGGCTGAAACGCAGGGATGGTAGACCACGAGGAAACTCCAAGGCTGCAAACTAGACGAAAACCAATCTCCAAAAGTGGCCAAGGAAGCCGCTTTTGCATTCAAATACTCCCAAGAAACTTGGCTGAAAGGGGGTTCCTTTCTTTCTTAGCGCATCTTTAAAAAAGTACACACACACACACACACACACACACCTTGCACCATGCGACTTCAGCCAGCATACATATATATATATTTTATTACAAAGGCAGCTCGGGAAATCGGGTTAGGGAAAAGCATCCCTCCCAGCTCAAATCGGCCCCATTTTTTTCCCCAAGCCAGAAGTTGGAAGGCGTGGCCGCAGTTTTAACCCGGGGCCTTTACAGCGCGTGGGAGGGGGCGGGGCTACCCCGGGGGGTGAAGGGTGGGGGAAAGGCTTTCCCCGCGCATGCGCCTTCCCCCTTTTTTCTGCCCCCCCTCCCCCCACGGTCTTTCATTGTTGGGCTGGAGATGACGTCCTCTTTCTGGGTGGGACAGAGGCGCGGCGAGGCGCCATCGGGTGGGGGGGGCGCTGCCGGCAGCCTCCGCTCGGGCTCCCCGCCCCGTCCAACCTCCCTCCCTCCCTGCCCCCCCTCTCCGGGCCGGGCTGCTGGATGAAGGCGGCGGCAGGGCCAGCAAACAAAGGCGGAGGAGGAGGAGGAGAAGGCAGGGGGGCGGGATCCTAGGCGAGCGGAGCCGATCTGGGGGCGGTGCGGCGGCGGCGGCAGCAGCTGCCCGAAAGAGCGCCCCGAAGCCGGAGGCAGGGAGCCCGTCCCAGGCTGGGGGGGCAGCAGGAGGAGGAGGAGGAAGAGGCGGAGGGGGAGCTGCAGGCAGCCATGCCCAGCGCCATCTACCAGCTGGATGGAGAAGCCTCCCGCTGCTGCCCCCCGCCTGGCTTGGGCGGGCTGCTGACCCCCCAGATCGCGCAGCAACCGGCTTGTTCCGGCAGCAGCTTCGCCCTGCCTGCCGGCCCCGAGCAGCCCAGCCTGGAGCCGCCTTCCCCGCCTCTCCTGCAAGAAGCCGAGGCGCCCCGAGACCCCGCGGCGGAGCTTTCCTTGGCCTTGGAGCAGCTTTCCATCTTGGGGCTGGCGGCAGAGGAGGAGGAGGAGGAGGAAGGAGAAGGCGGGAGAGAAGAAGAGGAGGAGGAGGAGGAGGAGGAGGCCAAGGAGAATGGAGGAGGAGGAGGACCACGACCCGAGGACGACCTGATGGAGGCAGGTGATCCAGGAGGGCTGGACCCCTTCAGCTACCATGGGCTGCCCCCTCTGGCGGCAGCGCCGCCCGCAGGTGGGGGCCTGGTCCTGCTGGAGGCCGAGGTCAGCCCCCTGGCCTCCAACTCCGTCTCCCCCGTGGAGATCCTCGGGGCCTTCCCGCCCCACCTGGGACACCCCTCTCAGCCACAGCACCCCCTGCTGGCCGGGCAGCTGGGCATCATCGGCAGCCGCAAGAAAAGTGTCAACATGACGGAATGCGTCTCGGTGCCCAGCTCGGAACATGTGGCAGAAATCGTGGGGCGTCAAGGTAAAAACCATCAAAGAACGCAAAACAGAGTTGGTTGGTTGTGCCCATAATAAAGTTAGCCCATCAGTAGGAAAGGGCGGGTCCGCCATCCTTAGTTTCTCCCCCCACACACACCTGCCCCTAGATCATCTCACCCCCCTCCCCAATTACTCAGCATTCTCCTACATAGCTTTTTAAAAGTCTTGGGAGGGTTGCATTTTATGTGGGTTTGTCCCTCTCTCTTTAATTTATTTGGGGATGAAAAGAGCTTTTTTTTCTTCATTTTATTTTTTGAAAGCAGCATCCATAGTACCCATCCCATGTTTGGAGGGAATAAAACAAACTGCTGGTCATTTTGTTTTCTTTTTTTAAAACAAAACTTTGGAAGGGTAGATGAGCCTGCTTGAGGAAACCAATGTAGGTGCACACCCCAATCTTAAGTTGTTTTATGTAAGCATTTAGAAATGCTGCATTTTAAGCTTTCTAAATGTGAAAACTGGCAGACTTCATCTCTCGCTGTGCCCCAATACCAACTTTTCCAGCTTCTCTGTGGCTAAATCCAGCCGTATTTGGCTTTGCATTTCTCTTTCTTAATTCAAACTTCACTGAAATCCAGAAAGCCAAGGAACGCCTAATTTCTGGGCCTGTTCCATTTGGCTTTGGGGAGATTTTAAAAGCTTCTTTGTTCTTTCGTGTGATAGAAATGTGGAGAGGAAGGAAGGAAGGAAGGAAACTAAAAAACTTTCGACATTTACAGTTGGAAAAAATTATTCCAGAAATAACAATATTCCATTTCCACCTACTTTCCCTTGTTTTGAGAGAACCGAGTAAGCATCTTTATGAATTGTATTTAAAATAGGTAATCCTTGTTTTGGAAAGACAAGGTGCTACACACATTGAGGAGATTCATTTGAGCACAGGTTTGGATGCTTGTTCTTCTTTCTGGGTGAAAAAGGCTATAAGAAGTTGGCAAACTCGACCCACCTTCCGGAATCCATGCGAAATGGGTGTCATCGGTGCCCCCGTTTTTCAGGTCCCGCTTCTTTTGGGACCCATGTCGTTCCTTTTGTGAATTGCTCACTCAGCATAATTCCGATTATTCACATTCTTTCCTTCTTTCCATACATTTTAACATTTTGATTTATAAAACCCATTTTTTTTCTTAGCAGCAAAGGTATAAAGAGAATGAACAAGTTTCAGTGGGCAAAGATGAGCGTCTGGTGGGCCGAATCTTGAACTGATGCTCCCCTGTCTTCCTTTGCTGGTTTTACATTTGAAAGCTACCATAATAAATGCCAAAATATATTGCAGGAAAATGTACCTTCCTTTTTCCAAAGCTGGGACCTTTTAAGACATTCTCCAAGCAACTAAATAAGAATTATTCCACCTCTTTGTTTATAGCCAGCCTAAGTTGTTGTGTAACATTTTTATATTTTTAAAGTTCGTAATTTTGGGGTCTGTATCAGTCTTTTCCCCCTTGTCAATGGGGCACATATCTGCCCTATTGTTCGCTTTGTTAGCTGAGACCATGCTGTGTTGAGCGCGGTGACATCACGCTCCTTGTATCCTATTGGATAATTCTGGAAGTACCCCCCCTTCCCCTCCCGCCCCTATTTGGCCATGCCCAATTTATATTAGGCCATGCAGCTCCCTTTCCAACTTTTTTTCTGCTTCTCCTGTCTTAGCAGAAGTCAGGGTTCAATTCCACAAGAAGGCAACCTGAGGTTTTTACTGTCCAATCAGGTAAATCTTCTCACTATCTCTAACATAGAGTGTGATTGGTTAGTGGTGGATAAAAACAGTGTTTGCTCAGAGATCTTTTTAAGAAAATCTGGTCCTGTCTCGCACTGCTTGTAAATAATAGTGATGTTGACCAAATAGATTTTGATTAAAGCAGTATTGCCTTAAAACAGAGATCTTCAAACTTGGCAATTTTAAGACTTGTGGACTTCCAGAATTCTCCAGCCAGATATGCTGGCTGGAGAATTCTGGGAGCTAATGTCCACAAGTCTTAAAGTTGCCAAGTTTGGGGACCCCTGCCTTAAAAGATTTTTTTAAAATCTGTAGAAGTTTTTATGCAACTCCATGAAAAATATGTTTTCTGATGCAATGGGCAACTCTTTTTTAAAAGTTATTGCTAGCATACATCCAACAACAAATTTTATAGAAGAAATGTATCCGATAAAGTTTAATTGTGTAGTGCAAAATACACAGTTTAAACAAACAGTACAGTTTTTGCATTTCCTTGAATATTTTGTTAAGTAAAAAATTTCTCAGGTAGCTGAGTTTTGTATAGAATAGCACAATCTTCTGTCTTGAAAATGCACATAGATCCCCTATTCAGCTTCAAGTTTCTAGCTCTCTTCATGGAACAGGGTTTCCATCTGTCTTCCTTTGTGACCTGAAATTCAAATTTCACTTCAGTTATGAACCCAGATTCTCCAGGTTTATTCAGCCATCATGCTTTGTTGTTAAAGAGGAGGCAATTAGGAAGGAAAAAAGACTGATGCCTCCTAAAGTTTCACCTGCAGGATAGGTATTGAGCCAAAATTCCTTTAGGGTCATTTTCCTCTCTCTGATTTTTATTTTTAAAGATGGCATCTTGCTTTTTTTTCCCCTTTGGAAGGGCCTAAACATCTCGTGTCAGTCCAGAAAAGACCACTGTTGGAAAGAATGAAGCATCTTCTATATAATGGTCAATTTTTTTTATTACTGTCAGATAAGGCTGTTTAAAGGACCTTCCAAAATTGAATCTGAACCCATCGAAATCAGGCAAAATATTAGGAGTGCATGTGCTTTTTCTCACTTTGAAGGATTATCTCTAGAGACCTAACTTCTCCCTTCCCCTCAGATCTTAACAATGGAAGACTAGCAGGCTACAGAGCAAAACACCAGACATGATCTTCAACCAACACTGCCCCACCCCCATGAAGAACAAAAGCATTCTTAGAAAATAAAATGGTGTGGGTGATTGCAGCCCCATCTTTAGTTGGTTCTTTGTCTCCATCTGACCAAAAATAAGACAAATGGTAGAAAGTATCTTCTGCCAGAAGCCAGGAAGGCTGATGAATAGTAATGTTTCCATTTCAAGTGGGGCTTTGGGATCTACCATGCCCTCCCTCTGTGGAAGCCATTTTGTGAGAGTGCCTACAACACGCTATCAAATCTAAATGTGCCCTTCAGCCCAGGTGCAGCCAGCAGGTTGTGGCCCACAGCATTGTAACTCTTTGCCACTTAAGTCCAGTTGAGCTGTCTGTAGCCTTGCTTAGATTCCTTATTGGACTGCATAAGGCTGCATAAAGCCATTGGCTGAATTGAGTATTGGGTATTTATTAAATTTTTATCCCGCCTTTATTAGTTTGATAAATAAGTCAAGGCAGAAACAATATCTAGTACTCTTTCCTCCTTCTATTTTCCTCACAACAACAACCCTGAGAGGTAGATTGAGCTGAGAGAGAGGGACTGGCCCATGTCACCCTACTAACTTTCATGCCTAAGGGGGGAGTTAAACTCACAGTCCCCTGGTGATTGGCCCAAAGTCACCCAGCCAGCTTTCATGCCTAAGGCAGAACTAGAACTCACAGTCTCCTGATTTCTAGGCCAGCACCTTCACCATTACACCAAAATGGTCAATGGGTCAATAAAAGATTTAGCCTTCGTTCTATAAAGGGCTACATACATTCCCTCTAAAATGTGGGGAACAATGGCCTTTTAATGACTTGTGGACTTCAACTCCCAGAATTCCTGAGCCGTCTGCCTCGGGAATTCTGGGAGCTGAAGTCCACAAGTCATAGTTCCCCACCTCTGCTCTAAAAGATCAAAAGATTCCAAGCTCTTCCTGGATTTTTTTTGGTATTCCTAGATCTTTGCAAGGTAGAATGGCCAAAGTACTTTTGCAGGACAATGTGGTATATCTTGGCATTTTGGGGCCTATTAAAAGATTCCAAAAATTGAACCCAGGACCTTCACTAGCCAAAAAAAAAATTGCTTTGCTATTCAACTATGACACACAGAGAGAGACTGTCTCTCTCACCCAGTGTTGGTTGGTTATTTATTTATTTATTTATTTATTTATATTTCTATGCTGCCCAGCTCCCTAGGGACTCTGGGCAGCTTACCACAAGGTTACACCCACCCAATCAAGTCACATTTCTAGGAATTGTAATTCTAGGGTCAGGAATGATCCACCTAGTCAGAATTTAACCGATCTGCTTCAGAGCTTAATCCTGTGGTTTTGTGAACAGAAGGGAAGGGAAATTCCAGCCAAGCATGCTTTGCTCTTAATTGCACATGTGTAAGCTGCTCTAGGAGCATACAAGTGGTCCTTGACTTATGACCACAATTGGGACCAGAATTTCTGTGGCTAAACAGAGCAGTTGTTAATGAGTCACACCCACTTTGATGGCCTCTTTTGCCATGGTTAAGTGAAATACTAAAGTTGTTAAGTGAATCGCACACTCGTTAAGTAAATCTGGTTTCTTCCATTGTCTTGGCTTGTCAGAAGCCAGCCTAGAAGGTCGCAAATGGCGATCATGTGATACATACACACACACCCCAGGATGCTGCAGCTGTCGTAAATACGTGCATGTAACTGGATATGTTGTGACAGTCATAAGCGCAGGGACCAATGATAAGTCACTTTTTTCAGCGCTGTTGTAAATTTGAATGGCCACTGTATGTAAGGCACTGCACGGAGAATCCTTCCACTCGTCAAACTCGATTTCATTGAGGGCCGCATCAGGGTTGTGTTTGACCTCGGGGGCGGGGTGGGTGTGGCCAGGGTGGGCATGGCCAGCTTGACGTCACTCATGTCAGGGGCGTCTTTGGTGGCCCAAGTGCTCTGCCCCGCCAAAACGGGCTCCAAAGCTCCATTTTCAGCTGCGACGGCCTGCTGCCCTCTGCCAGCAATAACGGAGCTCGAGGTGAGCTCCGTTTTCGCTGGCAAAGGGCAGCAGCAGGCTGTCGCAGCCAAAAACGGAGCCTGAGAGGGCAGCACGTGGCCCTCCCGAGCTCCATTTTCGCTGGCAGAGGCACCACACGCCGATCCTTTGCTGTTTCTAGGGCAGCCCCATGGGCCAGATCTAAGCACCCTGCGGGCCGGATCCGGCCTTGAGTTTGAAGGTACTTGTGAAATCCTCCTCAGAATGCTTGAGCACTTCAAACTGGGGAAAAAAGGAAACGACAATTAATGTTTATTATTTATTTGTTTATTTATTTAATTAATTATTTTGCCGCCTATTTGCACATGGCCACTCAAGGCGCCATGTGCAAAAAGGTGGTTCAGCTATGCTTTCCATAAATTGTGTTCTTTTTAAAAAATAGCTTTTCTTCTGTTCCCTCCTGCAACATGGCTAAGAGCAAATTTCCTTCCTCATAAGATTGTCCTCAGGATCATCTATTAAATAGTGATAGGGAGGGCAGCAATTTCCTGGCCCGATCAGTGCCCTTATATGGATTCAATCATAATTTTCCTCTGTCCGATTTTCTCTTCAGTCTCTTGAAAAATTTAGTGTTGCACACATTTTTTTTCTAGCATATCTTGTGTGTGTGTGTGTGTGTGTAGTTTTTTGGGATGTGAACAGAGCAAACATCACAGTGGATTCACCCCTATAAAATATTAGGCCATTGATTCAGAAGAGAAGAAAATATATCAAATATATCAAATATATCACATCTTTCAGCTGTGGCTAGGGGGACCTTTGCACAGGTACGCCTGGTGCACCAATTGCGACCCTACTTGGAGAAGGAGGCACTTCTCACAGTTACTCACACCCTTATCACCTCCCGGCTGGATTACTGCAACACGCTCTACATGGGGCTACCCTTGAAGAGTGTCCGGTGGCTGCAATTGGTGCAAAATGCAGCTGCGCAAGCTGTGGTGGGTGTACCTAGATACACCCACGTATCCTCCGCCAGCTGCATTGGCTGCCCATTAGTCTCTGGATCCAATTGAAGGTGTTGGTTTTAACCTTTAAAGCCCTACATGGCTCAGGGCCAGGTTACCTTCGGGACCGCATCCTGCCGCTTATCTCCCTACGACCGGTTAGGGCCCACAGAGTTGGCCTCCTCCGAGTCCCATCGACCAAGCAATGCCGGTTGGCGGGGCCGAGGGGGAGAGCCTTCTCTGTGGGAGCTCCTTCCCTTTGGAACCAGCTTCCTCCAGAGATCAGGACTATCCCCACCCTGCTGGCCTTCCGTAAAGCAATAAAAACTTGGCTCTTCCGGCAGAGACCAACCAGACCAGATATGGGTCTCCCCCCTTGATTATGAATGTTAGATGCTGTTTTTAATTTTTGTAGTTTTTAATTGTTGTGTCTTTTTTTTATATTGATAAATGGACTGGACATGTTGTGGGCCGCCCAGAGTCCCCTGGGAGTTGGGCGGCATATAAATCCATTTAAATAAATAAATAAATAAATAAATAAATAAATAAATAAATAAATAAATAAATAAATAAATAAATAGAAACTAGGTATGTGATTAGTAAATATATCAAATAAGCACATTATAATAATGGAATAATGGATCAGTGGCAGATAAAATGGAGGAGTTTGCAGAGTGTGAGTAAATCCTTGTAAGCTGCCTGGAGTCACTGAGAGTGAATTTAGCAGCGTATAAGTAGTCCTCGATTTACAACCGTTCATTTCGTGACCGTTCAAAGTTATATCTGTACTGAAAAAAGTGACTTGCGACTGTTTTTCACACTTATGACCATTACAGCATCCCCATAGCCACACGCTTTCAGGCGCCTGACAACTGGCCTGTATTTATGACAGTTGCACTGTCCTGGGTCACATGATCACCATTTATAACCTTCCCAGCTGGTTTCCGATAAGCCAAGTCAATGGGGGGGAGCCAGATTCACTTAACGACCGCATGATTCACCTAAAAACTGCAGGGATTCACTTAACTGAGGCAAAAAAGGTCATAAAATGACCATAAAATTCACTTAACAATTGCTTAGCGATGGACATTTTAGGCTCCATTGTGCCTAAAATGTTGAGGACTATGTGTATAAATTTTCTTAAATAAAGCTTGGCGCTCCTTTGACCCAAAATGGCACAGCGGTTGCCAACCTGGATAGTATTAAGAGTAGGCCAGACCAATTCTCTGAGTAACTGTGGCTAGTCCCTGTGCTGTCTGATTATCTTTGTTTTCCACAGAAGAGACTTAACCTCCGCAGGATGGGAAAATATTCCAGTTTGCTTTGTGAAGGCAGAGCATAAGGATAAAGAGGCTTTTGGTCACATTAGTTATTGCAAAAGTGTTTTTTTTTTCAATCTGAATGGCCGAAAAGTGCCCTCCGTGCATCTTCATAACGTTTTTGTGTCAGCAGTGCTTTTTAGGAAAAATTAACATTGGGAGGCTCAGCATTTTATGTGGGGGCCTTTGTGTTATTTATGAGCAATAAATACTCATTGTATTGACAGTTACGTGGAGCTTCTGTGTACAGGAGCAATACAGGTAGCCCTCAAATTGAGGCCGCAATTGAGAGCAGAATTTCTGTTGCTAAGCTAGTTACACTCAATTTTACGGACTTTTGCCGCAGTTGTTAAGTGAATCAGAAGGTGGTTAAGCGAATCCAGGATCCCACAGTGACTTTGCTTGACAGAAGCCAGTTTGGAAGATCACAAAGGATGATTACCTGAACTCAGGATTCTGCAACTGTTGTAAATGCTGGTCAGTTGCCAAGCGCCCAAATTTTGATCATTACGACTGTGTGGATGCTGCAACGGTTATAAAGTACAAGGGCTGGTTGTAAGTCACTTTTTTTCTGTGCTGTGGCAACTTCAAACGGTCACTAAATGAATTGTTGTATACTAGATCCCAAAGACCAGCAGCAAAACGGGGGAAGGGTTTATTTTCTATTTTATTATTTATTCTATTCTATTATTTTCTATTTCTCTTCCAAATTTCCTTGAGGCATCTAACTACTTGGTTTGATCTCTGGGAACTAGACCTGGGTTTTTGTCGAAATAGCTCCTCCAACGTTCCTGGGTTGAACAGCTGTAAAATCCAGCTCCGTTCCTTTCTGATACCAAATACTCATAAAGAATTTAAAGATAAACAACTCCAAAAAGATGTGAGGGAGGGGGACAAAAAAAGATAGATTCTATAAAAATAGTCCATGGACATCTACAGTCTCTATTCTAGGAAGAGAGGGAGTTGCTTTCTCGAACCATCCAGGAATCTTTTAAAAATGAACTTTAAAGCAAATGAAAATCTAGTTTCTTTATTTAGGGGGGGGACATGTACATCTCTACATGCTGCTGAACCATTGTCGTGTGTAAGCCTTGCTTCCCTTGCCTAAGAATCTCCCCTTCTGTTAAAATAGAACAAAAAGTTTCTAGTCCTTAACCAGTAAAGGTAGTCCACAACTTACAGCCATTCATTTAGTGACCATTTGAAGTTATAACAGCACTGAAAAAGTGACTTACAATTAGTGATCGCACTTATGACCGTTGCAGTATACCTATAGTCATGTGATCAAAATTTGAGCATTTGGCAACCGGCATATATTTACAATCGTTGTAGCATCCCAGAGTCATGTAATTGCCATTTGCAACCTTCCCAGCTGGCTTCTGACAAGCAAAGCCAGAATTTCCCATGCTGGCTGGGGAATTCTGGGAGTTGGGGTCAGGGGTAGGCTGCTGGGGGTTTGCAGGGGTTCAGGAGAACCTCTAGCTAAGATTCTGTGCAGTTCGGAGAACCCCCAAATCCCACACCGGGTTGGCCCCACCTACCCTGCCCCTCCCAGGAACCCCCACGTGGCCCGTTTTGGATGCAGGTAAGTGCAGGGCGCGTGCAGAGGCTCGGGAGGGCGAAAAACGGGCCTACCGGAAGTTTGGGAAGGCCGGAAACCTCCAGAGCCTGGGGAGTCCATTTTCGCCCACAAGGAGGCTCAAGGAAAGTGTTCGGAGCCCAGGGAGGGCAAAAACGCCCCTCCCACCATGGTGCAGGAGGCCGACTAGGCCACACCCACTATGGCCACGCCTACCCAGCAACCGGGCACAGAACCCCTTGCTAAAATTTTTGAAGCCCACCCCTGGTTGAGGTCTACAAATTTCAAATTTGCCAAGGTTGGAAACACTATCTTAAGCAGAAATGGAGCATTTTCCCTCTTGATTCTCCCCTCTCTGTGGAAAGGGATGTGGGAGAAAAGAGGGGATGGGATTGGGGGTTCTTAAGAAGTGCCTTAAAAATCTGTATTTCACCCTTAACTTCTCCAGTTATTTAAGATGGCAAGAGGAGAAAGAGGTAGTTCCACCTCTTCCAGAGAGTTACGATACAGATCGTCCTTGACTTATGACCACAATGAAGCCCAAAATTTATGCTATTTAGTGAGACAGTTAAGTGAGTTTTGAGTCTCATTTCATAACCTTTCTTGCCACAGTTGTTAAGTGAATCACTGCAGTTGTTAAGCTTCCCCATGGATTTTGCTTGTCAGAAGGTTGCAAAAGGTGATCACATGACCCCAGGACACTGCAGTCATCATAAAGATATGGCAGTTGCCAAGCATTCGAATTTTGATCATGTGACCATGGGGGTGCTGCAACAATAGTTAAGTGTGAAAAACAGTTGTAAGGCGAGGACTACCTGTTGCTACAGGTGGAGTGCTTTGGAGCAGGGGAGACCTTCAGGATTTGGAGGCGATTCTGGGAGTCGGGGTGCATTACATTTGAAAGGCCCAGGTTGGGATAGTCATAGAAATTCTACTTGTTGTTATTGGAAGCTGTTTTTTGACAGCGCAATTTCTTATGCAGCGATACATTTCTAACCAAGAGTAAGATTTATAAATAGAGTTCTCCACTAGCTGACATGTCTCTTTTGTTCTTCTCGTCTTCGATATTTCTGTCTTTCAGGATGCAAGATCAAAGCCCTGAGAGCGAAAACTAACACTTATATCAAAACACCAGTGAGAGGAGAGGAACCGATTTTTATTGTGACGGGGCGGAAAGAAGACGTGGAGATGGCCAAGCGAGAAATTCTTTCGGCTGCCGAGCACTTCTCCGTGATCCGGGCCACTCGCAACAAAGTCAACGGCATGGCTGGCTCGGTCCTGGCCCCTCCGAACCTCCCCGGGCAGACCACCATCCAAGTACGGGTTCCTTACCGTGTGGTCGGGCTAGTGGTGGGCCCAAAGGGAGCCACCATCAAGCGCATCCAGCAACAGACACACACCTACATCGTGACCCCCAGTCGGGACAAGGAACCGGTGTTTGAAGTGACGGGCATGCCGGAGAATGTGGACCGGGCGCGTGAGGAGATTGAGGCTCACATCACCATGAGGACGGGCTCCTTCATCGACATCAACATCAACAATGACTTTCATTCCAACGGCACTGACGTTTGCCTCGACTTGATGGGTGGCAATCTCTCCAGCCTGTGGTCAAAAGCGCCTCACCCTACCCGGCGGACTGTGTCCAGTTTACGCAACGATAGCCTTGGTTCCTCGGGTAGTGCTACCTCGGCCACCGAGCCTTACTTCGGGGGCCGTGTGGCTGAAAGCCCCCCCACGGGCTCCTTTGTTTCCAACAACGGCAGTTACACTTTCAGCGAACCCCCAGCCCCCGGACTGGGCTCTGATGACGGTGATTTTGGGTTTGACTTCTTGGCCTTGGACCTCAACACGCCAACCACCATCTGGTCCCCCTTCGAGGCTCCCAGCAATGCCCTCCAGGTCTTCAGCAGTTCTTCCACCTCCTCAGTGAACGGCAATGCTCAGAGACGCAACAGCACGCTCAGCACCACCGCCACACCTCGGCATTCACCCACCCTTCCAGACCCCGGCGTGGCTATGGAGCATCCTTTGGCCCGGCGCATCCAGAGCGATCCAGTCAGTGCCCTGTCCTGGCTGCCAGCCCAGGGCTCCATGTCATCCTTCTCCAACAGCACCGGCTACTCATCCTCTTCCCCGTTACCAAGTAGCATTTCTGCCACTTCTGGCTCACCTACTGATTCTAACAGTTCGGAACGGGCTCGAAAGAATTCCCGCGAGTGCATGGTGTGCTTTGAGAGCGAAGTGATTGCTGCCCTCGTGCCCTGTGGCCATAACCTCTTCTGCATGGAGTGTGCCATGCGCATCTGTGGCCGGGTTGAGCCCCAGTGCCCTGCCTGCCACGCACCAGCCACGCAAGCCATCCATATTTTCTCATAGCCACTGAGTGGGTGGGACTCGCCATGCATTTACTGCCCCCCCCACACACACAGACACACTTCCTTTCCCTCCAAAACAAACCCACAAGAACAACAAAGAACATGGCTTTTTTCAAGCGTCTAATTGTTTATATCAACCTTTTTTTGGAAATCAGAACAAGCGAAAGAACCTTGAGGGGTGGGGAAGGGAAATGGAGTACGTCTTTTTGGATCTTGTCTGGTGAATGGAGATATGCCGAGGTAGAGAGAGGGAAAATAATATTGGTGGTGGGAGGGGGAGACCACGAGAGTCTTCACCATTTAGGGCAGCTGTCAGATGTGTCAATGTCAACTCCCAGAATTCCCTGTCATGGGCATTGTTGAGAATTCTGGGACTTGAATATCACGCACCTGAGGGCTGAATTGTATTTTGTGCTTGGCAAGAGCCAGCTTTCAGAGCTTGGCAAAAAAAAAAAAAATCTGTTCAAATATTGTTTACAGAATAGCTTTAACTCTCAACCCCATAAGCACAGGCTGGGTTGGGTTAAATGTTTGCTGTTCCTAATGCCCTTTTGCCCCAAACAGTATTTCTTTTTGCAAAGATAAATCAAGGAAAAGTCCATATTGTGCACTTTTAAGATTTCTTTTTCTTTCTTTCTTTCTTTCTTTCTTTCCTTCCTTCCTTCTTTCTTTTCCTTCCTTCCTTCCTTTCCTATCTACCCTCCCTCCCTCCCTTCCTCTCTCTTATTATTCTTTTACCTTTTTTGTAGGCAGTTCTGAAGAGAAAGAAAGCGTGAACATAATTTTTCGTTGTTGGCAAGACAAGTGTTATCTGCATTTGGCTGGTCCCCCAAATTATATAAATCGATATTAACTCTCAAGGGGGACCAATAAGCTGGAGGGGAGAAGTTGGGCAGTCTCCCTTAGGGAGGGCAAAGAAGGAAAAATAAATATCAGCATAATACGCACACGCAAAAAAGTCTCTTTTTTATGTTGGACTTTTTAAAGTTTATTTTTTACCTCTGTGTATATGTAGGGAATTTCTAGGAAAATAGTTACTTTATTGAATAAATTTTAAGAACTAAAATATATTTTATTTTTTAAGAAAAGGGGCTTGGCATTGGGTGGGGGCAAGGACCAGACCTTTAACCATCCAACGGCTAAAGTTCTGAAATATATACATATAAATATATATATATATATATTTGTTGATCTGACTTGACAGTTATGAAAATTGTATCCAGAGTTTTATTTTTTTTTTAAACTTCAAAGCCTTCTTAATAATAATGGTAATGCTGATGATGATGATAATAATAATAATAATAAAAGACTTTTTACTATCTGACAAATATGTCCTGGTAATCTAGTAATGTCACTCTTGGGAGTTACAATTCACACGTTTTATTTGTCTTTATAGCTTGTTTAGAATTCAGCAAGGTAGGTTGTGACAAGAGGGAGGGCCTGGCCCAAAGGCAGCCAATGAGCTTCTGAGGCTGAAAAGGGACTTAATCCTGGTTTCCCCACTCCTAGTCCAGCTCCTTCCTCACTACGCCTTATTGGCTCATGGGCTGAGAAGGCGGGACTGGCTGTCCTTGCTCTTAGTCCATCACCTTAATCACCGAACTTATCCTGGCTGTTAGGCTGAGAGGGAGGGTCTGGCCGCATGTCCTCCAGAGAGCCCCTGTGGCTGAGGAGGAAACTGAACCTGCGTCTTCCCAGATTCAGTCGAACACTGAAACCACTATATCACACTGATTTTTCTGGCGGTTCCAATTGTATTCTGTTGTTTTATAGAATTCTTCCCATAAGCACATTACAGATAGTCCTCAATTTATGACTGGTTGCTCAGCAACCATTCAAATTTAAGACGGGACCATCAAAACTGACCAACTGGTTTCCCCAAAGTTCCAACAGCTATTCTCCCCCTCCCATCACATGACCGCATTTTGGACACTTGGCAACCAGTCTGCATTCACAGCTGTTTGCAGCATCTCACATTCCCGTGATTGCAGTTTATGGCATGTTTGCTGGAAACCAGTGTTTACTTTCAGATTTCAGCGAAAACCGGCCCGTAGCAAACAAGGGATTTGCTTAACAAATGCCACATTTGCTTAATGACCATTATGTTTCCTTAACACCCACTGCAAAAAGTCAAAATCAGGTCGGTCACGTGATGACCCACTTTATGACCATAATAATCTATGATCATAATCGCCAGGCTCAATTGCGCTCATAAGTGGAGGACAACTTGTATTTCCTTGAGAAATGGTAGAAAAATAGTTTTTTTTTAAATCTCTGCAATATTTTTAAAAAATATGGTTTCCTCCCCATATTAAAAGAGCCGTGGTGGTGCAGTGGTTAAAATGCAGTATTGCAGGCTAATTCTGCTGTCTGCCGGGGGTTCGATCCTGACCACCTCGAGGTTGACTCAGCCTTCCATCCTTCTGAGGTCGGTAAAATTAGGACCCAAATTGTTGGGGGCAAGATGCTGACTTTGTAAAACTGCTTAGAGAGGACTGTAAAGCACTAGGAAGTACTATATAAGTCTAAGTGCTATTGCTATATCTCTAAAACAGCCTCTCTGCCTGCATCTACTGGCTTTTACTGTACCTGACTGGCAAATTCTGGCTTCTTTCCTTTGTATAAATACCAGAATCCTAAGGTTGTTAGGGACCGTGGAGGTCTTCTAGTCTAACCCCCTGCTCAGTGAAAAAAATATTACACCATCTCAGACAAATGACTGCCCAATCTTTATTTGAAATATCCCATTGATGGAGCATCCACAGCTTCAGGAAGCAGGCTGTTCCGTTTCTTTTAACTTCAGCAGGGGATGATGGGAACGTTGGCCTGGGTAGGGAGCCTTGAACATTCTGTGGCCTCCTCCTGTCCATCTTCTAAAGCAGGGGTCTCCAACCTTGGCAACTTTAAGACTTGTGGACTTCAACTCTCAGAATTCCTGGGAGTTGCTGGCTGAGGAATTCTGGGAGATGAAGTCCACAAGTCTTAAAGTTGCCAAGGTTGGAGACCCCTGTTCTGAAGCTTTTTTCTCATCCTCTAATTTGGGTTTCTCTGCCATTTTAGAAGGGAGGGAGGAAATTTTCCCTCTAATTGTACATGATCCCTGATGAGATCCATCACCTTTTCTCTTATTCATGGAAGACGGAGCAAGGAACTAGACACATTCCTGAAGCCCCTAAACATCTTAACCCAGTTTGCAATTGAACATCTTTTTCAAGCAAATCCTTTCAACTTTAGGGACTAGAAACTTGATTTGTGCTGTTTAACAATATTCAGGAGGTCCTCAAGCCCTGAATTTGGGATCACGCTACCGTTTTGTGTTGTCAGCAGTGACATACAGCCCTGCAACCCTAACTTTGTGCTTTCTGTAATTGTCTTGCTATTTGCTACAAATTTTCTATAAGCCAGAGGTGCAGGGGTGGGCTTCTGGGGGTTCGCAGGGGTTCGGGAGAACCTCTAGCTAAGATTCTGTGCAGTTCGGAGAACCCCCAAATCCCACTCCTGGCTGGCCCCGCCCACCCCTTCCCTCCCAGGAGTCCCCACACGGCCCATTTTGGATGCAGGTAAGGCGAAAAACATGTCTACCGGAAGTTGGGCCTGTTTCCGGCATCCAGAGCAGTGGTGGGTTCCTACTGGTGCGGTCCACTCTATAGCACCGGTAGTGGCCTGCTGGTGACGTCACAGTACCGGTGCGGTCGGTTGCCGGTGCCTGGGCGCCACCATTTTTTTTTAATTAATTTTTTTTAAAAAAATTCTTCTGTGCATGCCCAGAAGCTGAGCTTCCGGCACTGCGCATGCGCTGCCTTCCTACCCCACAGTGAGTCCAAGCAGGGGAGGATGGCTGAGGGAGCGTGTGAGATGCTGGAAGAACGGGCGGCAGGAGCTATCTCCATTCCCCTCCCTTCAGCAGTCCAAGAAGCCACGAACGTGCGGTGATGATCCTAGGCATTTTTGCATGTTCGAGGCTTCTCGAGCTGCTGAGGGGAGGAGGAACGGGCAGCAGGAGCCTAGGATCATCGAATGGAGAGAAGCATTCAGGCTGGACAGAGCCTCCTAGAAGAACCGCTGATGTGGTCTTGCTGCTCCCGCTGCGGGGGGCTGCGTTGCGGGGTGGGCAATACCCCCCCTGCTTCTCTGGCCGCTGTCAAGCTCCCGAAGCCCACGCCCACCCGGTCACATAGCTGACAAGCCACACCCACAAAATAAGCCACGCCCACAGAGTGGTAGTAAAAAAATTAGGAACCCGCCCCTGATCCAGAGGGCCTCCGGAGCCTGAGGAGGCTCACACACTGTTGTGCAGGAGGCCAACTAGGCCATGCCCACCATGGCCACACCCACCCAGCAACCGGGCAGATAGCCCCTTGCTAAAAATTTTGAAGCCCACCCCTGCAGAGGTGGGTGATGTGTCCAGGACCACATGTAGTTCTTGGCCTAAAGTAATACAGCTCTATCGCGAGGGAGCTGATCAGTGTCCTTCTGCAGCTTCCTCCTTGAGAAACAAAAATATGCCAGAGAGAACAAAAGGTGAATATCAACATCAGATGAATGTTCCTATCCACTTTTGGCTCCAATTCTTCTCTGAACTGATGGAGAACCAGGCAATCAGTTTGTTCGTTCAGTTTGGATACTAGCAAAGAACTGTTTACAAAGCACTGGGGAAAAAAACTATTAACCACAGTACACATAATCAAAAATGAATCAAGGTTATAACAATAAAAGGGTAATGAAACAATCTTAAAAAGCCAAACTAAATAATACCAATTAAATTTATAATAAGATACACAAAGTGAAATAAATCAAGGAGAGATGTTGCAATCAATTCAACCAACATTGGTTGGAAAAGTCCCATTGCAAATAGCTTCCCGAACATTAGAAGGAATGCAGCAAATCTTATTTCTTATTTCTCATGGGAGAATATTCTACAAGGCTACAAGATACAAATGAGAAATAGTTTCTGAGAAATTAATCTCCACAAATGGTGGGGAATTCGTGGTTCCATATATACTGGGCAGGGGTGGGCTCTGACTTACCATGCTGCCGGTTCGCTTCCTCATGCGCCGCATGGGCGCGCGCGCATGCGCAGTGCTAAAAACTGAGCTGCACATGCGCAGAAGCAAAAAACAGCTTCTGTGCGTGTGCAGAAGCGAAAAACAAGATGGCGGCGCCTATGGTGCCACCGAGAGAGCCAGTTCGGGGGCGTGTCCAACCAGTTATCGCTGCCGGTTTGGCGAGCAGGGGAAAATTCCCGCTACTGGTTCTATAGAACCGATCCGAACCGGCAGGAACCCACCTCTGATACTGGGTGAGCCAGTTTAGGTAAGATGGACCTGCAGTTAGCAAGATGCCAGATCATCAGTGTTATATAATTAATAACCAGACTTCTGAATTATTCCTGGAAACTGACTGGTAACCACTTAGAGACTAAAGCACAGGTGTTAAATGCCCTTGGCAGGTAACCAAACTGGGCTGCTGTGTTTTGCACTAATAGCAAACATTCAAAGAATTGGGTATTAATGTGTTCTGCAGTCTCTGCATTTGCACAACTAGTGCTATACAAATATAAAATATAAATAAAATATAAATATATAACCCATTCATTTATACAATGTGCAAAGAATACCCTAACTAACAAGCCGGGTACAGCTATATTAAGCTTAATATACTATGCAAATTCAGTCAGTAAGTTTACTTCTGATCTGATTAAGTATATCATGTCATAAGCCATGGTTTGCTCAAATAAACCATAACTGACAAGCCAATAAGGTACCTAATTGTTAATGCATATGTACATAAGGTACCATACTTTTTGGAGTATAAGACACACCTTTTTCCTCCCTAAAAGTGGCTGAAAATTCAGGTGCGTCTTATACTTCGAATGTAGCTTTTTTTTGCCAGCCCTAACTAGGTGCTAACAGATCTTCCCAGCTCTTACCTTGCAGGCTTTTTCATTGTTACTCTCTCCCAAGAATGTTTTTCCAGCCCTAAGTCTTTGCAGAATTTTTTTTCATTGTTCTACTTGCTCCGAATAAGTTATTTTCTAGCCCTAACCAGGTGCTAACTATCTTCCCAGCTCTTACTGGCTTGCAGGTTCTTTCATTGTTATTCTCTCAGAAGAAGGTTTTTTTAAGTCCTAACCAGGAGATAAAATAATGTGCTGAAGCTGCTCCAAATAAGTTTTTTTTCTAGCCCTAACCAGGTGCTAACGATCTTCCCAGCTCTTACTGGCTTGCAGGCTCTTTCATTGTTACTCTCTCAGAAGAAGGTTTTTTTAAGTCCTAACCAGGGGATAAAATAATGTGCTGAAGCTGACCAGACTAAGGACGCTAGCCAGATGAATACCTGGTAGGCAGATTGTTTTCCCCTATTTTCCTCCCCAAAAACTAAGGTGCGTCTTATACTCCGAAAAATACGGTAGTCCTTGAGTTAAACCACACTTGGGACCAGAGTTTCTGTTGTTAAGCAAGGCAGTTGTTAAGTGAGTCACACCCAATTTTATGATCTTTTTCCCTTGGTTTTGAAGTGAATCACTACGTTAAGTGAATCACATGGTCATTAAGCAGATTTAGCCTCCCCATTGACTGCTTGTCAGACACCAGCTGGGAAGGTCACAAATGGTGATCATGGGTGAGCAGAAGACACTGCAACTGTCATAAATACTTGCTGGTCACCAAGCACTCAAATTTTGATCACTTGACTATGGGAACACTACCATAGTTGTAAGTGTGAGGACTGGCCATTCGTCACTTTTTTCCGGTGCTAATGTAACTTCTTCATTAAACAAATGATTGTAAGTCAAGGACAATTTCTATGTCTACATGTGTGCTTGTGTGCTTGTGTGCTAGCTAAAACATAAACCTAACCTACTGTAGGTAGGTTAACAGTAACAGTACTGCAGGCTACTTCTGCTGACTGCCGGCTGACTGCAGTTTGGCAGTTCAAATCTCACCAGGCTCAAGGTTGACTCAGCCTCCCATCCTTCCGAGGTCGGTAAAATGAGGACCCAGATTGTTAGGGGCAATAGACTGACTCTGTAAAACCTTAGAGAGGGCTTAGAGAGGGCTGGAAAGCACTGGAAAGCAGTATATAAGTCTAAGTGCTATTGCTATTGCTACTGTGGTTGAGTTCATACAGCACATAGCTAAACTCCAACATTGCTTATTATATGCAGAGAACTTTGGACAGAAGGCTTGGAAGGGATTTTGGTTATCATTTGTCCCAACTCCCTGTCCCTATGGCAGCATCTCTGACAGATGGCCAGCCAGCCTGTCCTCACATCTTTGCAAAGTCTACCATCTGTTGTGTTAGGCTGTTCTATTTGTCAGGTAGCTGTTGGTAGCTGTTAGTACCTGCCAAGAGCAGGACACCTGTGGTTTGTTCCCTCTATTAGGAATTTATTCTTGATGACCACTTGAAAGCTGCAGGGTTGCTAAGGTAAACCCACCATTTTTCATACATTAGTCTGGAGAAACTCTGGATAATTCTTCCTACCATTGCCCCCCCCCCAAAAAAATATGAAAGCGAGTTCAGAAGTCTGCAACCAACATTTGTAGCAAATAGCAAGACAGCTTGCAAAAACACTACAGAAAGCACAAAGTTAGGGTTGTAGGGTTGTATGTCCGACTGTGTTATTCTATACTATTGTCTTCTCCAAACTCAACATGCCAGGTGTTAAGTGACCAACACCATATATGTTATGCGTTTTTTAAATTAATTACCGTATTTTTCTGAGTATAAGACGCACCTTTTTCCTCCCTAAAAGTGGCTGAAAATTTGGGTGCGTCTTATACTTCGAATGTAGCTTTTTTTTCCAGCCCTAACTAGGTGCTAACAGATCTTCCCAGCTCTTACCTTGCAGGCTTTTTCATTGTTACTCTCTCCAAAGAATGTTTTTCCAGCCCTAAGTCTTTGCAGAATTTTTTTTCATTGCTCTACTTATTCCGAATAAGTTTTTTTCTAGCCCTAACCAGGTGCTAACTATCTTCCCAGCTCTTACTGGCTTGCAGGCTTTTTCATTGTTACTCTCTCCAAAGAATGTTTTTCCAGCCCTAAGTCTTTGCAGAATTTTTTTTCATTGCTCTACTTGCTCCGAATAAGTTTTTTTCTAGCCCTAACCAGGTGCTAACTATCTTCCCAGCTCTTACTGGCTTGCAAGTTCTTTCATTGTTATTCTCTCAGAAGAAGGTTTTTTTAAGTCCTAACCAGGAGATAAAATAATGTGCTGAAGCTGACCAGACTAAGGATGCTAGCCAGATGAATACCTGGTAGGCAGATTGTTTTCCCCTATTTTCCTCCCCAAAAACTAAGGTGCGTCTTATACTCCGGTGCGTCTTATACTCCAAAAAATACGGTATGTGATTTCATTATTATGGTTAGTATATTATGTCATTATGTGATGGAGCGCCATCCTCGGCCTATATTGGCAAGACAATGCCCACAATCTGGAGGTCCTGGATTGCGTGAAATCCACCAGCATTGAGTCCCTGATCATGCGGTGGGTGGGACATGTCATCAGAATGGATGACTTGCCAGTTGCTCTATGGCAGGGGTGGGGAACTATGGCCCTTTTATGACTTGTGGACTTCAACTCCCAGAATTCCTGAGCCAGCATGGCTGGCTCAGGAATTCTGGGAGTTGATGTCCACAAGTTATAAAGGGGCCATTGTGTCCCACCTGTGCTCTATGGTATACCAGAGACTGGGGAAGAGACCTTTAAGGTCATCCACACAAGCACTACAAAGATCGGGGTGGGTTCTAACTTACCTCGCCGCCGGTTCGCTTCCTCCTGTGCTGCGTGGCCGTGCTGTGCGGGCACACACTTCACGTGCGTGTGCATGCACAATGCCGAAAATTCGCAAAAAATTCCCCCCAAAAGCTGAAAACAAGACGGCGGCGCATGCGCAGTGCCGAAAACTCAGCTTCTGCGCATGCGCAGAAGAAAAAATCAGCAAAAAAATCCAAAAAAAGAGATGGCGGCGTCCACGGACCGGCACCAACAGAACCGGCTCCGTGACATCACCAGCGGTTTGCTACTGGTTCTATAGAACCGGTGCGAACCGGGAGGAACCCACCTCTGACCAAGATGCTGTGAAGGAAATCCTACCTACACCATTCTGACATCCAGCCAAGAGCACTATGCTACAAAGCTTATACAGGGTCCGAAGACAAAACCTGAGAGAAAAATATGAGTGGCATCACAGAATAACACCCACAATTATTACAACAATGGCTTTCCAGTGCTCCCATTGTGCTAGACTCTGTGCTTCCAGACTGGGACTGCAAAGTCAGCTCTCTGTCCACAGGTGAACTGCACAAGCCCATCCATGTCTTTGAACCAGAAACTCTCTCTGTCTATCTATCTATATAATGTAACACTAAAAGTGGGTTAATTCAATTACAGGTAGTCCTTGACTTACGACTACAACCGAGCCCAATTTTTTCTGTTGCTAAGTGAGACAGTTGTTAAGGGAGTTTTGCTCCATTTTATGACCTTTCTTGCCACAGTTGTTAAGTGACTCACTTAAGTTAGTAACACGGTTGTTAAGCGAATCTGGCTTCCCCCTGGTCCTTGCTTCTCAGAAGGTCGCAAAAGGTGATCACGTGACCCTGGGACATTGCAACCGTCATAAATACATGCCGGTCGTCAAGCGTCTGAATTTTGATCATGTGACCATGGGGATGCTGCAACGGTTGTGTGAAAAATGGCCATAAGTCACTTTTTACAGTGTCGTGGTAACTTTGAACGGTCACTAAACGAAAGTTTGTAAGTTGAAGACTACCTGTATTAAGTTGTGTGCTGTGTGCACAAGTTAATTGGCTCTCTTAAAGAAGGTTCATACAATATGCTGGAATAAACTGGGGTTAGTTGAACCAACCAACTAAACCAACTAAATATGAGCCAGCAGTGTGCAGCAGCAGCCAAAAAGGCCAACGCAGTCCTGAGCTGCATAAATAGAGGGATACAATCAAGGACCAGAGAGGTACTAGTACCACTCTATAAAGCCTTGGTCAGACCACACCTAGAGTACTGCATCCAGTTTTGGTCACCACACTACAAAAAAGACATTGAAACTCTAGAGAAAGTGCAGAGGAGAGCAACCAGGATGATAAAGGGTCTGGAACATAAAACATACAAAGAGCGGTTGCAGGAACTGAGCTTGGCCAGTCTGGCGAAGAGAAGAACCAGGGGTGACATGATAGCAGTGTTCCAATACTTGAGGGGCTGCCACAGAGAGGAGGGGGTCAGGCTGTTCTCTATGGCACCAGAAAGCCAAACAAGGAATAACGGATGGAAGCTGACCAAGGAGAGATTCAACCTGGAAGTGAGGAGAAACTTTCTGACGGTGAGAACGACCAGCCAGTGGAACAGCTTGCCAGCGGAGGTTGTGAGAGCCCCAACACTTGCGACCTTCAAGGGGAGACTGGACTGCCATCTGTCTCAAATGGTGTAGGAACTCCTGCTTGAGCAGGGGGTTGGACTAGATGACCTTCAAGATCCCTTCCAACTCTAATAATAAATCTAAATCTAAACCATGGTCCTATACTGTGTAGCTCTAACTGGGGTGCATGGTTTAAAATTTGTGTGTTATATTTTAAAGTGGGTTAGTTCAGTAGACTAGGATTCAATTACTTGTATGTTAGAATGTGGTGAAAATACAGAGCTTTTAAACCATACAGCACGAAGAGACCTTCAGTTAGACTAAGTCCAATCCACTTTCACTCAGGAAACCTGCTATGTCACTCCCACTTGACACAGCTAAAAATAAAAATATTGATTAATGTTAGTGCCTTTGCTTTTTCAAAGATCTTTTTGCTTGTCTTCTATCAAACTAAAATACAAACAAGCTTAGAGAAAACAGTGGGGAGATAATAAAGCTAACTCAGAATAAAACCAAATTAAAATGCAGGGTGGATATAAAAGGAAGCCATGATATGGCACAGGAGTCAGATTGGTGTATTGGCTATGTCACGGTGTGAATATTGTCAGTTGTATGTCTATGCAGGGTGATGCACCCCTATCTAATATTATGGTACATTCCAATATAAGCAGAACACGTGATATGATGAGTGCGCATGTGTGCATTCCTAAACCACCATTATTCTCTTCTGCCTTAGCCCTTGACCTGAACGGTTGTGTTTTCTTAGCAAAGATGTAATTATTCAGGATTTATTGTTTTTGTACTGAAATAAATATTTTCTATTAGACTTTTAATCTCGGTTTTATTTCTAACTGTCTGAATTCCAAGAAAAGATCTAAATCGCCTCTATGAGATTTTATTCTCATTTCAACAGGCTAGTAACTGGAGACCGTGAGTTCTAGTCCTGTCTTGGGCATGAAACCAGCTAAGCGACTTCGGGCTAGTGTCAATCCCCACTCTAGGAAGAAGTTAATCCCAAGTCACTTCCAAAACTCCTTGCCAAGAAAACTTCAGGCCGTAACAGGAATCAAAATGGACTCAAAGGCACACAAACCAAAACAAAAAAGGTCTTGCGCAATAGCTGAGATGTATCATACATAAAATGGCGGGTGTGTATATCTTAAATAAAGTGGGTGTTTGTATCAAATTTGTGTACATTAACCTGCCCATTACAGTCATATAAGGCATGATGGGCATAAGCAAGTCACCCTGTGACCCACCCAATTTTATATATATATTTTTTTGCTGCAGTCGTTAAGCGAACCCATGGTTCTCTAGGGGCATTTTGGCTGAAAACTGGTAGTAAGTGCTGGTTTTTAGCAAAAACATCATAAATTGTGGTCATGTGACCATAGGATGCTGCAAACGGCTATAAATGTGGGCTGGATGACAAGCCCTTGAAATGCAATCATGTGAGCCTTGGAACTTCAAAACCAAGTCATAAGGTACCTTTAGAGCAGCGGTTCTCAACCTTGTGGTCGCGACCCCTTTGGGGGTCGAACGACCCTTTCACAGGGGTCAGGAGACTTCACCCGGATGCTGGCATTTGGGTTCTTTTACCCACTGTGCATGCACAGAACGCTTTGCGCATGCGCAGAGGGTAAAAGAACCCAAATGGGGGCGGCGGGATGGCGGGCACGGCGGCGGGGTGGGTCGTGGCATTAGGAAGGTTGAGAACCACTGCTTTAGAGATACTATTTGAAGTTAAGATGGACACCACCACCTATTTAGAGGATGTCCGTGTTAACTTCAAATAGTTACTAAGCAAATGGTCATAAGTTGAGAACTACCTGTATTAGATGAATTTTAAACTACAGCAGTGATGGCAAACCTTTTTTGATTCGCGTGCCAAAAGGGGGGTGAGCGCGGAAGGGTTGCGCGTGCCCACACCCATAATTCCTGCCCCACACACACACACATGCACGCATGACACCCCCCCCCCCCGCTCCCAGCACACAATGGCACACCCGTTTTTCACTCTCCCCAGGCTTCTGAGCCTTTCTAGGAGTCTGGGGAGGGCAAAAACGGCCTTCCCCACCGCCCCCCGGAGGCCAGAAATGGCCCGTTTCAAGTTGGGACCTGAGCTCGCGCCAGACCTGAGCTCGCGTGCCCACCGATATGGCTCCGTGTGTCACTTGTGGCACGCGTGCCATAGGTTTACCATCACGGAACTACGGTATAGGTCCGTGATGGTGAACCTATGGCACGAGTGCCACAAGTGGCACGCGGAGCCATATCGGTGGGCACGCGAGCTCAGGTCCGGCACGCATGTGTGCACCGGCCGGCTGATTTTCAGGCCTTCTGGGCCCACTGGGAGTCAGGAAACAGGCTGTTTCCAGCCTCCAGAGGGGGTGGGGAAGGCTGTTTTCGCCCTCCCCAGGCTTCTAGAAAGGCTCTAAAGCCTGGGGAGAGCAAAAAATGGGCGTGCCATTGCATGCTGGGAGTGGGGGGGTCATGCGCGCATGTGCAGGGGTGCATGGAATTATGGGTGTGGGCACGCACAAACATGATCCCCCGCATCCCCCCCCCCTTTTTGTCACGCGAACCAAAAAAGGTTCGCCATCACTGGTATAGGTATTCCTAGACTTACAACCATTTGTTTAGTGACTATTCAAAGTTACAACAGCACTGAAAAAGTAACTAATGACCATTTTTCACACTTATGGCCATTGCAACATCCCCATGGTCATGTGATTAAAATTCAGATGCTAGGCAACTGGCATGGTTATAAGTCATGGACTACCAGTAGTTCAAGCCCAAATGATGGGAGGTATTTTCCAACTCCCAAATTATCTTCGGCAAGATTTAACAAGCCTTATTAAACATTGTCTGAAGTGTCCATTTAATGAAAAATAAAATGTCTGCTACTTTAAGCTCAAGTTAAATCAAATGAAGTTGTTTCACTGTTAATGAAGCAATTTAGTGCAATTTTTAAAGTCACACAAATAATTAAAAAGTTTATTTTGTATTTTTTTCCCCGAATGGTGACAAAAGCAAACTACAACTTTATGTAGTCAGAGAAAACCCAACCCCCTTAATACAGATGGAATTTTAGAAGATGCTGGAGAATCAAAGCCAAAACAACAACAAAAGGACTAGATTGGAGAATCAATTGGAAGCTAAAGAAATTCAGCTAGCTTTAAGTGCATCAACTGTTTGAAATACTAATTCAGGAATAAAAAAGATGTATTCAGCAGCAGCAGCCATTGTCTATCCACCGCAGGTTGAAGGCTTCTTCCCCATATTTTCAACAAATGTGGTCCTGAGCTTTCTTTTGCCAATTTGGCCTGCAATACTTGCTGATTTTGTTGATCCATCTTGTTCTAAGTCTCTTTCGTGGATGCTTTTTATCAAGTAGGATCCATTCCAGGGGTGAAATGCTACCGGTTCGGACTGGTTCGGGCGTACCGGTAGCGGCGGCCGCCAGTGGTTCGGAGAACTGGTAGTGGCGGCACCACGAGGCTCCGCCCACCCACCCAGACATCACCATTTTCTTGTTTTTAACCCTCTGCACATGCGCAAAGCCTTCTGCGCATGCGCAAAGGATGAAAAAGCATGCATGGTGGTGGCACGCGCAAAGCACGCGCACACGAAGCATGCACTTCCGGACCAGTAGGGAAGGTAAGTAGATTTCACAGCTGATTTCCAATCTATGACTTCCTTGGTCCACCTGCCATCAGTTCTTGCTATGCCCATTTCCATTCTTTTACTCTCTTGATGATATTGTATACTTTCACTTGTTCCCTAATCCATGTGCAGATATTTCTATCTTGTCTTGTGATGCCGAGCATATATCTTTCATAGTATGTATTCACACTAACAGTATGATTACTGGAGGTGCAAGAAATTCTTTCATGCTATTTAAATATGCTTGGGGCTGTAAGTTTTCTACAGATCATAAATTCATTGACACAAGCAAATTGCAATCTAAATATTGCCACAAGGAAATTAATATGGATAGCAAATTGGGGAGTCCAAAAAGTTGAGATTGCAGTACACATTCTTAATCCTAGGAAATAAGGATAAAGCTGATTTATTTTTGGCCAGCAGGTGGCGATAATCAACAACAAACGGGACTTTGATCAACTTTTCATAAAGCTGTCTGACAAAAGAAGGAAAATCTAAACTCCGTATTAAGCATGGATTTTGGCCAATTCAAGATATGAAAGATTAGGACACTTGGTGCTTACAAGAACTATCAGGCAAAAAAAAATCGCAATGTAAAAACATGGGGGGTGGAGAATCAGAATAGAGTGGCTTTGAAAAGGACAATAAACTGGCTATATTAATGCAAAGGATCTATTGGTGCAGTAATTTAGATTTTTATTATTAGAGTTGGAAGGGACCTTGTAGGTCATCTAGTCCAACCCCCTGCTCAAGCAGGAGTTTCTACACCATTTGAGACAGATGGCAGTCCAGTCTCCCTTTGAAGGTCGCAAGTGTTGGGGCTCTCACAACCTCCGCTGGCAAGCTGTTCCACTGGTTGATCACTCTCACCGTCAGAAAGTTTCTCCTCACTTCCAGATTGAATCTCCCCTTGGTCAACTTCCATCCATCACAATCATCACAATGTTGCAGTTTGATACACTACCTGGTCTACTCTCTGGCCATTTTGCCTCTCCCATTTTTAGTTTCCCTTTTATCAGCATTAAACATTCACAAAATATGTTCATAATCATATATACATCAAAGTTTGTTGTAGTGATAGATGAAGTAGAGAACATATTTCTCTATTCTTTCCTTATGGCACAAAATATTGCTTGCTTAAAGAGTCTGTAATTTGTCTTTGCCGCCAGTTTGGAGGAGGTAGCTTTGAGAGAGACAACTATCCTGACACAAGACGATAGCATATAGATGACTAATGATGATCTTAAAAATGATGCCTAATAATCGGATGAGAGACCACAAGGAAATATCAAGGCTGACATTAAATCCTTGAGAAATTTCCTTTAATTCAAGGGACTTTTATTTTAAAATTTGAAAAAGATACAGAAAATGGCAATAGCAAAATCAGTGGGATATAATGTTTAAAGTGCTGGATCAGGAACAATGCTGAGTGATTTTGAGCTGGTTACTCCCTCTCAGCTCAGCCCATCTTGAAAAGTAGCTGTTGCAGGGAAAATACACCTTGCAAGGTTGTTGTTGCAGGAAAAATAGGACAGAATATTGCAGGTAGTCCTCAACTTATAACAATTCATTTATTGAGCATCCAAAGTTACAACAGCACTGAAAAACGTGATTTATGACCATTTTCCACACTTAGGACCGTCTCTATGATTACATGATCACACTTTGGCTGCTTGTATTCATGACAGTACCAGGTCATGTGATCACCTTTTGTGAGCTTCTGACAAGCAAAGTCAACGGGGAAGCCAGATTCACTTAACAACCGCGTTACTAACTTAACAACTGCAGCGATTCACTTAACAACTGTGGCAAGAAAAGTTGTAGAATGGGGCAAAATTCACTTAACAATTGTCTCGCTTAACAAATGGAATTTTTGGCCTCAATTGTTGTCGTCACTCGAGAACTACCTGTATACAGATGGCATTGAGTTGTATCAAATAAAGGTGGGAAAGCAGTCTAATAAATCAATTCCGTCCTGCTGCTCAGAGAGTTCCAGTAAGAGCAATGATCAAGCCAAGGGCATACTTAAGTTTTTATTAAGCAAAACAGGAAAAAGGGCTATGGGGAGGGAGAGAATTGGGGTCTCGATGGCAGCTTGCTAGTATCTCTAGTTCCCTGTCTTCATGACTATTCCTGCTGGTGCTCCAGTAACCTGCTTTGGAGGAACTGAGCTGGGCAGGAAAGGTTGTGAAGTCACCTACAGCTGGAGGTCAGGCCCAGTTGTCCCGTTAAGCCTTGGCCTACCAGCGTTTCTTCCCGCTGGGCATTTATGTAACAAAATTGAGTAGCAAAGTAGCTGGGGTGCCAGTGAATGCAATCGGAGGAGGGGGAGCGAAGAAATAATGCGGATAATTGAAGTCATTTGTCGAAGATGGGACGGAGTGAGGGGGCTGCTCATCTCCCACCTCCCACTTCCTTTTTCCACAGCAATTCTCTAATTGTCCACAGTCACTGATGGCCATTGATGGAGTCTGGTTGCCGTGGCAATGGATGAATAGAACCACACACACACACCCCAGATTGTACCACACCAGAAAAATGGGTGTGGGGGGGGGGCAGGCCGTCAGCAACAACAGAAACAGCAACAAAAATATAATTTCGTTGTTGTTGTTCAGGAAATTAAGCAGTTTGCAACCAAATAATAGAGGTCTGAATGAGGGCCCCGTCGTCCCGCTTCCGCTTCAGGGAAGGAGGGTGGATTGCAGAGAAGGAAAACAGGCTCTTAGTGTCGCACCAGTGTTGGGGGTGCAGAACAAAAACAACATCATTTATTGGTCCAAGGATTAGATGCTGTAAGTGTGCTTTTTTAAATTTGTAGAGCAAGTTTTATGCCTTTCATGTGGAAAGTGTGTCAGGCCAAATGAATAAATCAACACATGCCTGTGGTCCCCCCCCCCCCGTGGGAAGCTCCCTCTTCAGTGGCAGTCTACCTCGTTGAAAGCGCACACATCAGAAACAAACTGGGCCTTGTCCTCTTTGTGCCCTGTCAGTGACATCTTTAAGGCTAAAAGTCCAAATATGTTCCGTGGATAAATGGGTCTTCCTAAGGAAAGATCCGAGATTGTGACAGTAGGATGGAACCTCCATCTTTAGGAGCAGTAAACCTTCATTGACAAGCGGGGGAGAAAACTGCGGTGATGACTAGTGAACCTCCAGCGATCCCTCCGCTGACCATGTTTACATGAAAGATCCTGGCCTAACCCGAACTTCCGCATCATCTCTGCTGTTCATGCCTGACTGTTCACAGGAGACAAATCCCTTCAGACAGATCCCCCATTTTTCAGCTGGCCTTTCCTCCCCCCCTTCCCTTTGCTGATTTTGATGGGAAATGGCTGCCGGGAACCTACCAAGGGGCCTGGCAAGATGGCGGCCGAACAACCGCCCCTTTGCCTGCGGAGATTTATTTCTCTAAATTTCCCTTTTGCTCTGCCAAAAAGGGGTGGGTTTTTTTGGCAATCTTATTTTCTCCACTTTCTTGCTTCCCCCCTTGGGGCTCAACCCCCAAACCTGCACCCCCCAACCAAGACCAAGGGTAAAAGCCCATTCAGACATAGCTCTCCGCCCTGATCTGTGGGTGGCAGCCCTTGTTTGGTTTTGGATTTTCCCTCCCATCAACTGATTGCTTTTGACTGGTCCTGGCTGGGGAAGGGTGCTCCTCTGCCTCCCTCCAACCAGCTCAGCAAAGCAGCAGGGGCACCATGCTTTTGTGCCAGGCGAGGAGGCCGTAATGAATTTTGACAGGAGCTTCCTTCACTGTCTCCGCCACCATTCCTGGTTCCCGCACTGCAAGCTCAGCGTGAGGGTGGGGATCCGGGCTAGCGCTCCTGAACCGCTTGCAATATTCGGAGGGAAATAAAGCACGGGGCCATAATCTTCTGAGGACGTCTAAGCTCCTTGCCACCCGCCCTCCCGGCTCTGCAGTTCAAGCCTGTTAAAACATTGCATCAGGGAAGAGCTTGTTCTGTTCCTATCGCCGTGTCTTTTTAATAATTCAGAATCCTCTATAAGCTGCTTTGGGTATAGTTTGATTTTATAAGATGGTATGCAAATAAATGAATAAATAAAACGCCATGGGAGTTGGGGTGGGCGCAAGCGTCTGATCTTCAACAAACGGGAAAAGGATGTGATTGGTGCTGAGATAAATCAAAGTGGAGCATCAGGTCGAGGCACATATTTGTTGATAGGAATGTAGGGGGGGAAAGGGGGGTCCCCGTTGAAGCAGCAGCAGCAGCAGCAGCTCTATCAGATTATTTCTTTTTCTGGTACATTCAAGGCTATTAAACAATCTTCACTGATATTTTGTAGGTGAAAAATCAAGGACGTGCTTGCATAGTGCAATCTAGGCCCCACTCTGCAATTATTATATCAAAGTCACTGCAATATCCTGTGCCAACATTTCTGCTTCACCTTCCAATTCTCTCTTCATCCATGATCCATTTTCTACTGATCTGAAAGCCAGATGCTTTTTATTCAGCTTAAAGATGTGATTTAAAAAAAAATCCAACCATAATAGCCCCTGTAGTAGTTGAACGAAACCCATTCAAATGGTTTTTCAGCAGTTGGGGTAACATATTTTGTCTTTAAAAGGCGTGTAAGTCTCAAAAGAGCTTAATTTTTTTTTCACTTAGTGGATTTTTCATGTGATTGAATGAGGGAGTGGGGTAGCTGGTAACTAAAACAAAAGGGATAAACTGTAGGTGTTTATGTGTGTGGTTGTGTGTGGATGTGATGGTGTATAGTAGATGTGTTAACATGACTCTCCTAAAATGCACACTTTCTTGAAAAATAGCTTATAAAGTTTCATGAAATTTATTTGCAAAAAAAAAAAATCCTCTGCATTTGAAAGCAAAACAAATATCTATATTTGAAGAAAGGTGCATTAAAATGCACGCAAAATATAGTGCAGGTTTCACAAAAGCCTCTCAACTTGGATAAACTGAATTTGACATAGTCTCAAAAATGAGAAATTGAGAAAAACTAAAACTGACAGATGCACCCATCCCTAAAAAAGACGCTCGCTTTTGTCCACCTCAGCATCTTGGGATGATTCATACTGTTTACTCATCCTAATAAAACCCTAGTTTCTCTTCAATGCTCGTTTCCTCTTTATCATTTTTCCTATGAGTTCTCTGTTCATAGTATGTTTTTGTTTCCACATGAGCAGACTAAATGATAGACATCCGGAAGAGGCCACTGTGCAAATGTCAAAAATTATGTTATTTCTGACATTTGTGAGATGATGTCATTACAATGTTACTTCCTTACCCCACCCCCATTTGCAAATATAAGTAGTCCTGGACTTACAACAGTTCATTTAGTGACTGTTCAAAGTTACACCAGCATTGAAAAAAGTGACTTATGACTGTTTTTCACACTTATGTATTGCAGCATCCCCACGCAGGGGTGAAATCCAGCAGGTTCTGACAGGTTCTGGAGAACCGGTAGCGGAACTTTTCAATAGTTCGGAGAACCGGTAGCGGAAATTTTGAGTAGTTTGGAGAACCGGCAAATACCACCTCTGGCTGGTCCCAGAGTGGGGTGGGAATGGAGATTTTGCAGTATCATTCCCCTGCCACGCCCACCAAGCCACACCCACCAAGCCACACCACGCCCACCAAGCCACACCACACCCACCAAGCCACACTCACAGAACCGGTAGTAAAAAAAGTTGGATTTCACCACTGCCCCACGGTCACATGATCAAAATTCGAATACTGGGCAGCTAGTTCATATTTATGACATTGCAGTGTCCCGGGGTCATGTGATCACTTTTTGCAACTTTCTGACAAGCAAAGTCAACGAGGAAGTCAGATTCACTTAACAACTGTTGCATGAAAGGTCGTAAAATGGGCCAAAATTCACTTAACAGCTGTTTCACTTAGCGACAATAATTTTGGGCTCAATTGTGGTTGTACGTTGAGGACTACCTGTACCTATAAACTAAAGCAAAAGTTGTAAGAAAAGAATCTCATGGAGCAAGAATTGGAGATAAATACAAGGCCACAAAATATTTTGCTAGGTGAATTGATCAGCAAATATCATCTATTGTCACACATCAAACACCACTATAGATAGTCCTCAACTTACAACCATTAATTTGGCAACTGTTCGTACAACAGCACTGCAAAAGTGTCTTATGACCGGTCCTCACACATACGATCACTGCAGCATCCCCATGGCCCAAAATTCAGGTACTTGATAACAGGAAAGTACTTATGACAATGGCAGTGTCTCAGAGTGATAAGATCATCCTTTGCAACCTTCCCAGCTGGCTCCCAACAAGCAAAGCCAAAAGGGGAAGCTGGATTCACTTAATGAGTACATGATCCACTTAACAACTGCAATGATTTGCTTAACAACAGTGACAAAAACGTCCTAAAATTAGGCATGACTCAATTAACAACTGCATCGCTTAGCAACAGAAATTATGATCCCAATTGGGGATATAAGTTGAGGACTATCTGTACTCAAAATAAGGCAAGTTATTGGGGACATTATTTCGAGGCGTTTCCTCAAAAACGTGCTAAAATATAATAATAAATAAGTATCATTTTCTGATACACCAAGTTTGCAACTGAAGAGATAGCAGAGGGAGGAGACACTAGAGCAGGGGTCTGCAACCTGCGGCTCTGGAGCCGCATGTGGCTCTTTCATCCCTCTGCTGTGGCTCCCTGTCGCTCAAAATATACGTCTCAACCGCCAATGTGCGACACCCGCCGGCACGTGATTTACTGAGCTTTTTGAGCCATCTTTTTTTGGGAGTTCAAAATGTTTTTGTTGCATGCAGAAATAAAAATGTTTTCTCTGTAGCAGTTCATTGATTTCATAAATGCAACACACTATAGTTTTTTTATACATAGCATAAAGGAAAAAAACAATATATGCAGTGTTATCTTCATTTTAGATGTCAAAAGGGTTTTGTGGCTCCCGATGTTTTCTTTTCTGTGGGAAACGAGTCCAAATGGCTCTTTGAGTGTTTAAGGTTGCCAACCCCTGCACTAGAGAGTACCTCAGCTTTTCCTAGAGGTCAATAAGGAAAACCTTTAATTTTACATTTTTGTAAAATAAATCTTGAATGATTCATAATTTGATCTCTAATATGCCTTTAATGAATCAACATATACACTGGCTCATCATGATTCTCTGAAAGTATGGCACACTTTTTCTGAATTTCCACCCATGCATTTATTAAGGGGAAGTATACACATAACGGCACACATTCATGAAAATAATGCAAAAATAGCAATTACATCAGGGAAATTGTACACTTGAGTAATCATGCATTCCAAACTGCATATATGGTGGACACAGCGACAAAGACATGACTTAAAATTTTGTGGGGACCTTAAAAATAATTTGTGAACTGATGCAGAAACTCCCAAGTCAATGGAACAACAGAAAAATTCAGAAATGAGCAAAAGCGAGCTTGACAGATTCACTCACCCTGCTAAGGCTAAGCCCACTATGTAACCTTTTCTTTTTTTTGACTGCCTGTCTTTTAAAAGATTAAAAATGGAGTTCAAATTTAAAATATATTTTAATCCATTCCAGTATTGCTGGAAACCTTCTATAATTCCTCTTTGAGACACTGAACAGTGTTTAAGATGAATTATTAAATTGCAATAAAAAGCTAGTGCTTCTTGTTAGGAAACCATCTTTGAATGGTTGTAAAATTGTAAAAACCCTTAACAGGTATCAAAATAAATATATTTTCATTGTAGAAATGTATCTATAGTCTGGAAAAAGAATGGGGTCTTTGTGACAAACAGCGACCAACAAGAAAATGCGTGTGAGGATTATCAAGGGAGAAACTAAAGTATAAACAAAATAAAGAGATTTGTATTTATTTATTTACTTCTTTTATTAAATTTTTACACTGTCCTATTCCCAGCAACTCCTAGTAACTTGTTATATGTTTGACCCACATATTTAAACTCTGTTGAATTGAGGGTAAAGAGGAGACATTATTTATCCCTTTTTTTTAGCAAAGAAAAAGGAGAAACCTCAGGAACATTTAATTTAATATAGTTTGGTTTAAACTGTCACATTTCTAGGTTGCTCGTCTCCCAAATGACTCCGGATGACTTAAAATCTAGCAATATCCATTTTATTTGACTTTTTACCATCCTTCCAAAGACAGGGGTGGATTTTTAAAATTATTACTATGTCTTTATTTATCTTCCTTTAAGGAATCTCTAGCAGCATCCTTAGCCCATTTTAATTCACAATGACCTTGCAATGTAGAACAGGTTCGGAAAGATCTTGGGGGTCAACCAAGCTGGAGCTTCACAGCTGAGTGGAGATACAAAATTGAGTTTTTCTGGTTGCACAACAACAGAATAATCAGTTGTACAATATCAGTATAATCAGTACTGTATATCAGGTTCCAATTAAGAAGAGAAATGTAAACATAGGCATTAGATCAGGGGTGAAATCCTCCCGGTTCGCTCTTACCTGTTGGTCGCCGCACAGCCGAACAACCTGGTGGTGTTCGTGGCACGGGGCTTCCCCTGCCCGCTTCCCCCGCCCGCCTGGACTCCGGCATTTGCGTTCTTTTGCCCTCTGCGCAAGCAGAATGCTTTGCGCATGTGCAGAGGGCAAAAGAACGCAAATGCCGGCGTCCAGGTGGGCGGGGGAAGCGGGCGGGGGAAGCCCCGTGCCGTGAACGCCACCAGGTTGTTCGGCTGTGCGGCGACCAACAGGTAAGAGCGAACCGGGAGGATTTCACCCCTGCATTAGATTATTATATTTCTATTACATTAAGGTGCATGGTAGCAATTTAAATATGTTTGTTCAGTTTATTTCAGCTATATAATAAATAACAGCCCCATCAAACTTGCTCTGAGAAGTGCACAAATATAGCAAAACAGAATTATTCCTACCACTGAAAAACACGAATATTGTATTTATACTATTATATCCATCCAGCACAGGGTTGAAAAGTCTCCACTCACATTATTACAGATAGTTGTTGACTTACAACAGTTTATTTGGTGAATATTGAAAGTTACAATGGCATTGAAAAAAGTGACTTACAACCATTCCTCCCACTTACAACCATTGCAAATCCCCATGGTCATGTGACTTAAATTTGGATACTTGGTAACTGTCATATATTTATGACAGTTGCCATGTTCTGGGGTCATGTCACTTTCCCAGATGGCTTCTGACAAGCAGTCAGTGGGGGAAGCCAGATTAACAAGTGTCTGCCTCACTTAACAACCACAGTGATTCACTTAACAAATGTGGCAAAAAAAGGTCGCAAAATCAGATACCACTCACTTACCAACTGCCTTGCTTAGCGATAGAAATTCTAGTCTCAATTGTGGCCGCAAGTCAAGGCCTATCTGTACAGCAGTGCTTCCAACAACCTTGCGTAATTAGATGGGGTTCTCTCTCTTGCAATAATTCAAACAGTATTTCTCAGTCTTGGCAACTTTAGAATGTATGGACTTCAACTCCCAGAATTCCCCAGCCGGCAAGAATTCTGGGAGTTGAAGTCCATATGACGTAACCCTGCCAAGATTGAGAAATTAAACCATTGGACTGTGCGCCATTGAAGCTCCCTGAGGGACTTTCGGCCTCCCTCTCCACCCAAGAGCCAGTTTGTTGCAGTGGGGGCTGCATTAGGAGGAGGGAGCAGCCCTGAGTTTTAATCTCCCTTCAGCCATGGAGGTTGCCTGGAGGATTCTAGTCAACTGTGCCACTAGACTACCGGTAGCAGTGAGGAGACTTGGTTCTAGTCCAGGGGTGAGATGCTCACTTACCCAGACCGGTGCGCTGCTCCGCGGTCCTTTGTGCTTTGTGCGCACGCGCGCACGCTATGCATACACACCCCCTTGCGCGATTTTGCTTCTGCGCATGTGCGGAAGCAAAATCGCGCCGAAATCTCACGAGGGGACGCGCGCGCGAGAGAGATTTTGGCGTGATTTTACTTCCGCGCATGCGCAGAAGCAAAATCTCACTGAAATCTCACGCACGTGCGCGTCCCCTTGCGAGATTTTGGCGCGATTTTGCTTCCGCGCATGCGCAGAAGCAAAATCGCCCGAAAATTCACGAAAAAGAGATGGTGACACGCGCGACTGCCCGGTGGAGACGGTACCGGAGCAGTCGCGCGCATATTGGGGTATCGGCGGGTCCCTACCGGAGCTCCGCACTGGACCGCACCAGTAGGAACCCACCCCTGTTCTAGTCCCCTCTGAGCCAGGAAACTGATTGGCGGACTTTGGGTGAATCCTTTCCTCTTAATCTAGTCACATTCTCCCAGCTCAAACTACCTTGAAAATATGTTGCTGTGGGGAAAAAGTGCAATACAAACATCCTTGTATGTGGTGGTGGTGGTGGTGGTGGTGGTGATGGTGGTGGTGGTGGTGGTGGAGGAGGATATTGCATCATCTCTGTCTATCTATGATCACCAGGGCAAACGGTGAGAATAGATAAGGAACTTTTCCCAACCTGACCTGAGTTTGTCTCTCACCTAGTCTGTTAATAAAATGACTCACAACATTTCAGAGGCAAAAGCGAACTTCTCTCTCTTGCTCTTTTCATTTCTTTCTGTTCAAGACAGAGGCGGGTTCCTCCCAGTTCGGACCGGTTCTTTAGAACCAGTAGTGGAAATTTTCCCCCGCTTGCCAAACCGGGAGTGATGGCTGGCTGGCCATGCCCATGAACTGGCTCTCTCGGCGGCGCCATCTTGTTTTTTACTTCTGCGCATGTGCGGAAGCTGAGTTTTCAGCACTACGCGTGCATGCGTGTGCATGCGCATGCAAAGTGCACGTGCCCACGCGGTGCGGGAGGAAGCGAACCGGCAGTGAGGTATGTTAGAACCCACCCCTGGTTCAAGATTAATTGAAGTTAGAACCCACCCCTGGAATGCACTATGTGACTCTGTGGTTTCTTCCCCAAACCCCAAAAACTTTAACCTTAGACTGTCTACAGTCGACCTCTCCCCGTTTCTAAGAGGTCTGTAAGGGGCATGCATAAGCGCACCACTGTGCCTACCGTCCCTGTCCTACTGTCCTATTGTCCTCTTTTATCGTTACTTTTTACTTATGTTTATACAAACTACTAAGGTCCCTTCCAACTCTAATAATAAATCTAAATCTACTACTATCCTATACATGTTTGACAAATAAATAAATGAATAAATAAAAATAAATAAGATGTGGTTTAAATAGAAGTGAGGCTTTCCTACTCTCCTCTGTTTCTTAACAAATTCACATTTCATTTCAATTCTATGAATGTCTGTCAGCATTTCCTGATTGTCAGACTAAGTCTTTTCTCTGGATCTGATAACTACATTGCAATCATTTTTTTTTTCTTTTTAATAAGGACCTATGCTAGTTAATTACTCAGTATTGTTCAGCACTCTGCGTATGCTTAGGAGCAAACCTCCTAACCAGGGCTCCTGGTGAATTCAACATTCCAACAAGTAACAATTACAGTAGTGCATTTTGAAAAGAAATCTAATAACGGTCAGAGGCTTTGGCCTTTTTCATACAGGTAGTCCTCGGTTTTCAACCATTCATTTAGTGACTGTTTAAAGTTACAATTGAATTGAAAAACAAGACTTACAGTCAGTCTTTCCACATACAGTAGAACCTCTGGTCACGAATGCTTCTGAGCACGACCAAATCTGGTGACGACCAAAAATTTCGCAAAATTTTTGCATCTGGTCGCGAACAAATATTCAGGTGGCGATCAAATACAGCTGTGGCGATTTCCCTTCCGTGCCATTTTTTTGGGTATGCGCATGTGTAGTCAGTCTCGCTTCCAGTCATGACCAAATCGAGTTGCGACCGAAGTCATGGAACGGATTACGGTCGTGACCGGAGGTTCAACTGTACAACTGTCACAGCATCAGAATTTGAGCACTTAGCAACCAGCATGTATTTACAATGGTTGCAGCATCCCAAGATCACGTGATCACCTTTTGCAACCTTTCCCGTCGTCCTTTGGTAAGTAAAGTCAATGGAGGAAGTTGGATTCGCTTAATGACTGCCTGATTCACTTAACAACTGCAGCCATCTGCTTAACAACTGTGGTGAAAAAGGTCGTAAAATTGGACACCTCTTGCTTAACAACAGAAATTGGGATCCCAATTGTGGGTCGTAACTCGAGGACTACCTGTATATTGTCCTGCTGTCTTTCTCTTTGCCTTGGTTTTATTCGCAAGCTTAAGCAAATCGTGCCAGGAAGAAGGAAGGAAACGTCTCGGGTAGAGATGGCGCATTTGCTTGCTGAGAACGTGGAGGGGGGAGGGCTCTTCCCTACACTAAAAAGCTCTTTGCTAGCCTCTCAACCCTAATGGAAAAGTCATGTTGGATTAGCCCAGTCACAGTGAAGGTCCTTCTGCCTGCTCAGGGCTGGCCCCCGGGAAGACTTCGATGGAGCAGCCATGTGGAATGGCAGATCTGGGCCAGTGTGCCAAGGCGGAGCTGCCGAGCTCGATCCAACCGCAGCGATGGGGGAGGCAGGCAGGCATCTCTGGGTAAGGGAGGGCAATATTTATTCTTGTCTACTAAGCAGGTTTGAGCCTAGGCCCCCCCTCGATTTTAAGAGTAATAACATGGGTCATCTCGTAGTGCCAAACAGCAGAATGTCAGAATGGCCTCTGCCAATTAGGGGGGGAAATAGAAAACCCTTTTCGACCCCCTTGTCTGTGCTCTAGCAGGCCATGAATGAGACGAGAGACGATTGTAGGTGTTCCTGTTTCTCCATCTTGCTCAGATGTGCTGAATGTACAATTAGTAGAAGGTTTATTCTCTCAGGGACTGTTCTGGGAACGGATTTTAGGAAATTAGAGGCTGATATTAAATACATAAAATAGAGTTGGGTAAATGAGTTTTAAACCTATGATTCTTACAGTGTGGCAGTACCCTCCTACCTCAGATGGAGTTCTCATCTTAACAAAGGAAATATTTTCCTAAATGTCCAGCCTGGCCCAGATTATGACAATTTAGATTATAATCTCCTTGGACATAAACTGTTGTCCTTTCCTTTCCTTTCCTTTCCTTTCCTTTCCTTTCCTTTCCTTTCCTCTTTTCCTTTCCTTTCCTTCTTTCCTTTCCCCCTTTCCTTTCCTCCTTTCCTTTCCTTTCCTTTCCTTTCCTTCTTTCCTTTCCTTTCCTTCTTTCCTTTCCCCCTTTCCTTCTTTCCTTTCCTTTCCTTCTTTCCCTTTCCTTTTCCTCCTCCTCCCCCTTCCCTTTTAATATATATTGTATCTTTTTTCTTTTATCTATAATCTGATCCCTACATTTCTTTATATCATCCAAAAATAATGCTTTATGTGCATAAACCGGTGTATCACAACCTTGGCAACTTAGATATGTGGACTTCAGCTCCCAGAATTCTGTTGTTATGTGAGCAAATCATAATTATAATCAATCAGAACAATAACTGCCAGACAAATAAAATATAAGTCAATCATTCCTTGCCTTCTGCCATTTCTGTCTCTCTTTTCTCTTCAGCTATCCTCTCTTTTTTTTCCATTTGAAAGGGGAGGAGTATGCCTATGGCTTCTCCTAGTATCTCTGCCAAGAAGAGGCCTGTGGATAAGCCAGTGATACAACACTATAATTAAATGCCTTACAGAAGCCATGGGCCACTTTTTTTTCAGTCTGTTTGGAATCACAAACTCATGAACAACTAACAACACAGCTGGACATCACAGGATCTCAATCATGGAGAAATCGCAAAAGCAAAGCAAGAATCTTCTTCTTCTTCCTAGCATATTCCTGCAAGTGCAGGGTCTGCTTTTCGGATAATTGAACACCACTTTGCACAGTCAGCTGCATCTCCAGGGCACAGGCCCATGGCTTGCATATCTTTGTTGACGTTGTCTTGCCATCTCTGTTTTGGATGCCTATGAGGTTGCCGGCCATTGACTTCTAGTTGGTAGGTAGTCTTGGCAACGGTGGAAGGTGCTGCTCTCAGGACATGTCCATACCAGTGGAGCCGGCCTTCTCTCATCTTCTCTATAATTGGTACTACACCAAAATGTTATCGAATGGTGTCATTCGTGATGTGGTCAAGAAGGGAGATGCCCGATATCCAATGGAGCATTTGCATTTCCATGGCACGAGAATGCATTATTGAAAAAGAAGAAAAACATAAAAACCCGCCCCAATAGCAGAGGAATAACAGATTAACTCCTAATTGGTTTTGGAAAACTGTAAGAGAAAGAAGACGAACCAGGATGTAGCATGGATTGACAACAAAAAGGCATTCGACTCTCTGCCACATGACTGGATAATCAAGTGCCTGGAAATAACAGGAGTCAGTAGAAACATCAGAAGCTTTGTGCAAAGATCGATGGCACAAGGGAAGACACAATTGCAGGTCAATGGTGAGAGTCTGGGCGAGGTTAATATCAGAGGAACATTTCAAGGAGATTCACTATCACCACTACTATTTGACATTGCACTGTTTCCTCTGTCAACAATACTGAATAATTCAGGGCATGGCTATCAAACATCAAAAACATCTGCCAGACTATCTCGCCTCCTTTACATGGACGATCTGAAGCTGAATGGAAAAACTCTATCTGAAATAGAATTGCTGCTCAACACTGTCCATATGTATATACCGTAGCCAAGATGTTGCAATGGAGTTTGGATTGGACAAATGTGCCACACTCACTATCAAACAAGGAAAAATAGTGAAAACTGAAGGAATCAAGATGCCCCACAAAAATAACATTAAGAGTCTGAATGAAGATGATTTCTACAAATACCTCTTATTAATGTTGTATTGAGCATTAATTGTATTATTGCAATAATTAACTGGCCTTCTAAAAAAGAATATGCCTGCCTTTCAAGCCTGCTACTTTTTTTTCTGCATGCCAAGGTGCACCAAGGTTGCAGCTTTTTAAAATCACCTCCCCAATTACTATATTGCATCAAAGCAGAAGTGTTCACACAGGGATCTTGGTATCCTAGTGGACAACCATCTAAATATGAGCCAGCCATTTGCTGCAGCAGCCAAAAAAGCCAATGCAATCCTAGGTTGCATTAAGAGAAGGATAGAATCAAGACCACATGAATTACTAGTACCACTTTATAAAGCCTTAGTAAGACCACACTTAAAATACTGTATCCAATTTTGGTCACCCCATTATAAAAAAACACGTTGAGTATAGAGAACAGCAACATAAATGATTAGGGGTCTGGAGGCTAAAACATATGAAGAATGGTTGCAGGAATTGGGTATGGCTAGTCTAGTGAAAAGAAAGACCAGAAGTGACATGATAACAGTCTTCCAATATTTGAGGGGCTGCCACAAAGAAGAGGAGTGTGTGCATCAATCTATTTCCCAAAGCACCTGAAGGCAGGACAAGAAAAAATGGATGGAAACTAATCAAGAAAGATTCAACCTATAACTAAAAAGAAATTTCCTGACAATGAGTACAATCAACCAGTGGAACGGCTTGGTTTCCCGAAGTTATGGGTGCTTCATAACTGGAGATTTTTAATCAGAGACTGGACAGTCACTTGTCAGAAATGGTGTAGGGTCTCCTGTGTGAGCAGGAGGTTGGGCTAGAAGACCTCCAAGATCCCTTCCAACTCTGTTATTCTGTCTATTAATTAAAATGCATAGTGGGTATTTTCAGCACCCACCACAAAGCTGCTTAAAATTCAGGATTTGGGTTGGATGGCCCAACCATCAGACAGATACAAAAGCAACAAATTATTTTTCATAATTAGGCTGGAGAGAAATTGCAATAATCAAGGCTGACCATTCCATGCCTGTCATTTTTGCCTTTTTTTCTCCTCCATCACTGGCTGAGGCTCTATGATGGCATGAAAAAGATGAGAATACAGATGTGGAATGTTAACAATGTGCAGAAACTTTGATAAAGTGAGCCAAAGGTCACTTTGGAAAGAAAAAAAGGAAAAAAAATCCACAGATTTAAAATAGGAAAGGGTGTGATTGCATTCTCAGTCTTTACTGATTATTAATTTAAACCCATTTCCTGGGTTCACCCAGTCCACTGAAGTATAAACTAACCAAACAGGCTAGAGTCGATCAACATGCTAAGCCACAAAAAGCAAACCAAAGTTAACATCAACCAAGAGACCTTTTTTTTTTTGTAAATGAAAGCAGTTTGTTTTTTAAGTGACCTGGTTATGTTATTTTGAAAACACAGCTTAGTGGTCTTGGGGTTCACTTATCCATGATTAGCTGAACTATGATGGATTCACTTAACCTAATTTTCTCTGTTGACTTGGCACACTGAACCATAAATCGCATATGCTAGCTAGGTTCACACAATAAACCAGACTGAAATGAGATCAGTTAAGCATAGAACAACGTTCCCATAATCACACAGAAATCTTACATGCACTGGTGCTCAATTTACCAGACAGTGACATGATTCAATGATGCTCAGATGAGTCCTCCACTCCTCTGCTCGCAACAGAATACCTTATGCCACCAGACTTGAAATTTTAGGCTTCGACAACTTAGAACTAAGCGTAGTTCATAAAATTATCTGCTACAATGTCCTTCCTGTCAATGACTACTTCAGCTTTAACCACAACAATACACGAGCACACAATAGATACAAACTTAAAGTAAACCGCTCCAAACTCGATTGCAGAAAATACGACTTCAGCAACAGAGTGGTCAATGCCTGGAATGCACTACCTGACTCTGTGGTTTCTTCCCCAAGCCCCCAAAACTTTAACCTTAGACTGTCTACAGTGGACCTCACTCCATTCCTAAGAGATCTGTAAGGGGCGTGCATAAGCGCACCATCGTGCCTACCGTCCCTGTTCTAATGTTCCCTTTTATTCATATCCATTTCATGTATTCAAATCATGTTTATACCTATATATGTTATCTAATACGTGCTTGACAAATAATAAAATAATAAAATAAAATAAAATAAAATAAAATAAAATAAAATAAAATAAAATAAAATAATAAAATAAAATAAAATAAAATAAAATAATAAAATAATAAAATAAATAAAATAAAATAAAATAAGATAAGATAAGATAAGATAAGATAAGATAAGATAAGATAAGATAATAAAATAAAATAAAATAAAATAATGAAATGAAATGAAATGAAATAATAAAATAAAATAAAATAAAATAAAATAAAATAAATAAAATAAAATAAAATAAAATAAAATAAAATAAAATAAAATAATAAAATAAAATAAAATAAAATAAAATAAAATAATAAAATAAAATAATAAAATAAAATAAAATAAAATAAAATAAAATAAAATAAAATAAAATAAAATAAAATAAAATAATAAAATAAAATAAAATAAAATAAAATAAAATAAAATAAAATAAAATAATAAAATAAAATAAAATAAAATAAAATAAAATAAAATAAAATAAAATAATAAAATAAAATAAAATAAAATAAAATAAAATAAAATAAAATAAAATAAAATAAAATAATAAAATAATAAAATAAAATAAAATAAAATAAAATAAAATAAAATAAAATAATAAAATAAAATAAAATAAAATAAAATAAAATAAAATAAAATAAAATAAAATAAAATAATAAATGTTTCCTGCACTTAGCTAACAGTAAGCAGGGGAGCTGTCCAGCAGAGCAAGGAATGAGTAACTTTAGAGTAACATTGTAGAGATAGGAGGGGAGCTGTCCATCCAAAATCCAGAGTCAGAGTCCAGAATCAAGGTGCTTGCCCAAAAAATGATGGTGCCTATTAAGGTAGTCTTCAATATATGATAATAATTGGGACCAGAATTTACTTCTGCTGGCTGCCAGCAGTTTGGCAGTTCGATTCTCACCTGCTCAAGGTTGACTCAGCCTTCCATCCTTCCGAGGTTGGTAAAATGAGGACCCAGATTGTTGGGGGCAATGGGCTGACTCTATAAATCGCTTAGAGAGGGCTGTAAAAGCACTGTAAAGCGGTATATAAGTCTAAGTGCTATTGCTATTGCTATCCAGTTATACAAGTAGTCCTCGACTTACAAACATTCATTTAGCAACCGTTCAATGTTACAGCAGCACTGAAATGAATGACTTACAACCAGTCCTTGCAGTTACGACTGTCGTAGTATCCCCTACAATCATGTGATCAGAATTTGGAATCTTGGAAACTGGCATGAATTTACAATGGTCGCAACATCCTGGAGTCATGTAATTGCATTTGTGACCTTCCCAGCTGGTTTCCAATAAGCAAAGACAATGGGAGAAGCTGCTTTTGCTTAACGATCATGCAATTTACTTAATGACTGCCGTGATTCACTTAACAACTGTGACAAAAAAGATTGTAAAACCAGGCATAGTTCATTTAATCAATCAGAATGGAATAGAGTTGGAAGGATCCTTCAAGGTCTTCTAACAACTATCTTGTTGTTGACTCAGCCTTCCATCCTTCTGAGGTGGGTAAAATGAGGACCCAGATTGTTGGGGGCAATATGCTGAACTCTGTAAACCGCATAGAGAGGGCTGTAAAGCACTATGAAGCGGTATATAAGTCTAAGTGCTATTGCTATTCCTCAGTTTACAGATTTACGAAAATCCGAAGTTACAACAGCACTGGAAAAAGTGATTTACTACGGGTCCTCGCACTTACGACCATCACAGCATCCCCACGGTGATGTGATCAAAATTCAGGTGCTTGGCAATCAGCATGTATTAATGATGATTGCAGCATCCTATGAGGTCATGTGACTGCCATTTGCAACCTTCCCAGTCAGCTTCTGACAAGCAAAGACAAAAAAATGTGATTCATTTAACTTCGGTGATTCGTTTAACAACTGCGGCAAAAAGGTTGTAAAATTGGGCACAACTCATTTAAGAACCACCTTGCTTAGCAACAGAAATTCTGGTTCCTATTGTGGTCATAAGCTGAAGACTACCTGTAGGAATAAAGCCATAATACTCATTTTGATGGGAAACTTCAAACCCTTTTCTGTCACATAGTTATCACAAGCATGTAGGGAGATCAGCCTAAGTTGCACAAACCCAAATTTTGGAAGACCCTACCTACTTGAGTACATATTCTAAATTTCTTCTGATGCCAGGCATTTTTATCTTTCCAAGTTTTTTAAATCATGGTATGGTTTTAATTTTGTTTTCATTCCATGAACTTTCTCCCCCTCTCTTTTCTTTTTTCAAAGCAGCCGGTCTGTGGGTTTTCTTGTGTTTTCCCTCAGTTTTAATTATGTGGTTTAATTGGCTTGTGTCTCCATGCTTTTTACAGGCAGGTTTGTTTGTTTCTGAAATGTGATTATTTTTATGTTGCAATCTATTGAGAGAATGTTTGTTTTAGTTTGCCATATAAATAAATGTAAGTCAGAAAACCTGATTCCGCTTCTCTTTTTCTAATTGTGTCTTGGGAGATGTTGGGCCAGTCTGTTCCTCTCAGCTTAACACATCTGACAGGACGGTTGTTGTGGGACAAAATTAGAAGATACCTTGCTTCGTAAGCCACTTTGGGTTCATAGAGCAGTGATTCTCAGCCATAGAAACTTTAAGACAGGTGGATATCAACTCCCAGAATCCCCCCCAAACCAGGATGGCTGAGGGAATTCTGGGGGTTAATGTCCACCCATCTTAAAGTTCCTGAGGTTGGGAAACACTGTCCTAGAGTAAAGATGGCATAAAAAGGCAATGGGGAGGGAGGGAGGGAGAGAGGGAGGGAGGGAGGAAGGAAGGAAGGAAGGAAGGAAGGAAGGAAGGAAGGAAGGAAGGAAGTTCTAAAAACTATGACATCAATTTTGCTGAAGCACAAATACAAAAGAATCCCCAAAAAACAGCAGTAAAACCAAAGTGGGAAGGATTACCTTAAAAATAGGTAACATCTCATATTACGAAAATATAATATAAGTAGTCCTCTACTTACGACCACAATTGAGCCCAACATTTCTGTTGCTAAATGAGACATTTGTTTAAGTTTTTTTTAAAATTATGGATAGTATTTTAACATGTTTTTTTTAAAATTGTTTTTACTTATTATATGTTTCTATACCTGCTGTGAGCCGCCCAGAGTCCCCCGGGAGTTGGGCGGCATAGAAATTTTAATAAATAAATAAATAAAATAAGTGAATTTTGCCCCATTTTAAGACCTTTCTTGCAATAATTGTTAAGTGAATCGCTGCAGTTGTGTAGTGAATCTGGCTTCCCCAATGACTTTGCTTGTCAGAAGGTTGCAAAAGATAATCACACTGCAACTGTCATAATTATGAGACAGTTGCCAAGCTTCTGAATTTTGATCATGTGACCAAGGGGATATTGCAATAGTCGTAAGTGTGAAAAACGGTCATAAGTCACTTTTTCAGTGCCATTGTAACTTCAAACGGTCACTAAATGAACTGTCGTAAGTCGAGGACTACCTGTAGTTCAAAAGAATAACCCTAAAACCCAAGTATGAAGGATTACCTTTAAAAAAAGTGACATCTCATATTACAAGTATGTAATATGTTGACACTCTCCAGTAGACAGCAATATACTAAGTGAAATAAAATAAATTTAAATGAGCTTTCCTGATTGTGTGGCCTGCATAGAAGATGAAACAGAGATGCCTGAGCAACAGTGAATCACTTATTTATTGGTTTTTTTAGTCTTCTTTTTCTTATGGAGAGAAACAGAATATCATCAAAACATTAAGGATAAAATAAACCAGAGGGAGAAGAGAGAAAACAATAAAAGCACCCAGTTTTAAAACAAAGACTTTGGGAGGCCGTGTGTGTTTCTATCCATGCAGGCATTTTCTCTAGACTAAATAATTGAAGGGAAGAGGGACTGAGGTTAGGCAGCAGAGTTTTCTCAATCATGGTGCTCTCTAGGCATTAATGGGTCGGAGCAATTTGTGACCCAAGAACTTGTAAAAACTCCGGAAATGTCTTAGCATGTTGTATGACTCAGGCCATCATATTAAGACAGGGGTCTTCAACCCCAAGTCCATGGACCGGCATCGGGTCACCCCATGCCAGAAACTGGACTACGCAAATAAGCAAAGCCCCATCCGCGGAATGCAGGCAGCACGTGAAACCACATGGAACCTGTCCCTGGTGCTCAAAAGGCTGGGACCACGGCATTACAACATATTGTCACGCAGTGATTATTGCCTATTATATGTATATGCAGGGAGAAGCATCCCTATCTAATATAATGGTTTATTCCTGAGCACGTGATTGATATGTTCTTGTACGCATGTGCACATTCCTTTCTCCGTTCATTCCTTCTGTTCCTAGCTTCTATTGAAGCAAGACCTATTTTTTATATCAGAGATGTAGACTAATGAGGATTTATTGTTTTTATACCGAAATAAATATTTCTACTTAGACTCTTAAACTGTGGTTTCTTTTCTAATGCGTGATGTCCAGGAAAAGATCTATTTCTCCTTTGTGAGATAAATTTCGCCTCCGTCATGGTAGCAGAGGATGGTTTCGGTCCATTGACCTCTGGGTTATTTCGCCTCCATCACATATATGGATTTGTCTCAGTAGGTTACAACTGCTTCTCTTTCTTAGAAGCCTTATATGATTGTACAGGTAGTCCTCGACTTACAACAGTTCATTTAGTGGCCATTCAAAGTTACAACGACACTGAAAAAAGTGACTTATGACCATTTTTCACATTTACAACCATTGCAACATCCCCATGGTCACATGATCAAAGTTTGGATCAGAGGTGGGTTCCTCCCAGTTCTATAGAACTGGTAGTAACGTGGCAGCCTGGGTCACTGGAACCGGCAGCGACCCAGGGCTGCTACGCCCGCTACGGCGGCGCCATCTTGTTTTTTGTACTTATTTTAAGTACTGTGCATGCGCAGAGGGTCATTTCCAGGAAGTGGCGCATGCGCAAAACGTGCATTTCCGTCGCGATGCGAACCGGTGTGGAAGGTAAGTAGAACCCACCCCTGGTTTGGATGCTTGGCAACTGACTCATATTTATGACAGTTGCAGTGCTTTGGGGTCACATGATCCCTTTTTGTGACCTTCTGACAAGCAAAGTCAATGGGGAAGCCTGATTTACTTCACAGCCATGTTACTAACTTAACAACGGCAGTGATTCACTTAACAATAATTGTGGCAAGAAAAGTGGCAAAATTGGGCAGAATTCACTTAACAAATGTTCCACTTAGTTACAGAAATTTTGGGTTCAATGGTGGTCATAAGTCAAGGACTACCTGTGTACTGTGCTACCTGTGCTACAATGCTACCTTCATTGAGCATGTGCAGTGTGCCTTTTCTTCAGGGTTGAAACCATTATGTTTCCGTTGTGTTTATAACACACAGAACCTGAAACCCACCTCAAGGAAGGCTTCGAGACAGTTTTGCCCTAAGGCAGTGTTTCCCAACCTTGGCAACTTGAAGATGTCTGGACTTCAACTCCCAGAATCCCCCAGCCAGCGAATGCTGGCTGGGGAATTCTGGGAGTTGAAGTCCAGACATCTTCAAGTTGCCAAGGTTGGGAAACACTGCCCTAAGGAAATCCACATACTGTCCCTTGGGATAATTACAGTGCAAATTAAAGCTAAGTAAATATTTTTCCCTGCCTACCTCTAAGAAGAAAATGGGTTAGCCATGATTGCTGTGTCTTTTTTATTCCAAGTCAGCCAAAGTTAACTATTAAAATCATGTTTTATTGTCTTTGGATGTTGCACTTGGAGATGTGGCCCATAAAAGATTATATGCAGCTTTTAACAAGGAGAATTGAAACACAGTTTATCCTAAAATTTGTACCCGGTGGAAAAAGTGAGTGGGCAGTCAAAATAGATAGTGAGGTCTGGATCCCACATACAATTCCCTCTTCCTGCCGAACAATAAATACTGTGCAATTTGATGGAAATATTTATATAATGGTGCTGAGTTTAAGCAGCACTGTTTTTAGAACATTTGGTCTTCTTCAGTGTAAATACAGGTGGTCCTCAACTTACAACAGTTTGTTTAGTGACCATTCAAAGTTACAACAGCACTGAAAAAAGCACGACCATTACAGCATCCCCATGATCACGTGATCAAAATTCAAATGCTTGGCAACTGACTCATATTTATGACGGTTGTAGTGTCCTGGGGTCATGCGATCCACCTTCTGTGACCTTCCGACAAGCAAAGTCAATGGGGAAGCCAAATTCACTTAAAAACCGGGTTACTAATTTAACTTAATAACTGTGGCAAGAAAGGTTGTAAAATGGGCCAAATTCACTTAACAACTGTTTCACTTAGCAACAGAAATTTTGGGCTTAATTGTGCTCGTAGGTTAGGGACTACCTGTAGAAATAAAAGTTAATCACAAAAATCTAAGCATTTTTACAGGCACTCCTCAAATTATGACCACAATGAGGACTGGAATTTTGGTTGCTAAGCAATGCAGTCATTAAGTGAGTCACCATGTGACCAAACCAGGGGTGGATTCCTCCTGGTTCGGACCGGTTCGCCTGAACTGGTAGTGACCCACTGGTGACGTCATGATGACATCACCGACCCTGTTTGTTCGGTGCCGGTCCGTGGGCGCCGCCATCTTTTTAAAAAAAAATTTCAAATTTTTTTTTAAATTTATTTATTTATTTTTTTCTTCTGAGCATGCGCAGAAGCCAAGTTTCCAGCACTATGCATGCGGTTGCCATCTTGTTTTTGACTCCCCCCCTCTGGATTTTTTGGCACTGCGCATGCGCCCATGAGGCGCGCCCACGAGACGTGGGAGGAAGCGAACCAGCAGCGAGGTAAATAGGAACCCACCCCTGGACCAGACCAGAATTCACTATTTTTACTGTGATCGTTAGGCAAACCACCTCAGTCTTTGATTGAATCCAATTTCCTCCATTAACTTTGCTTGTTGGAAGCCAGTTGAGAAATCAAGATCATGTGTCTGTAGGACATTGCAACCATAACAGAGGTGGGTTCCAGCCGGTGCGGTTAATAGTTGTTGTTCGGCACAGAGCCGAAGACGCTGCTGCCGTTCGCGGCACGGGGGCTTTCCCCGGGCGCTGCCACCGCCCGCATGGACACTACCGTTTGCGTTCTTTTGCCCTCTGCGCATGCGCAAAGTGTTCTGCATGTGCAGAGGGCAAAAGAACGCAAACGGCGGTGTCCATGCAGGCGGCGGCAGCACCCGGGGAAAGCTCCCGCACCGCGAACAGTAGCAGCGTCTTCAGCTCTGCGCCGAACAACAGCTATTAACCGCACCGGCAAAAACAGGCAGGAACCCACCTCTGAACCATAATAAATATGAGCAAGTTGCCAAGTGCCCAAACCAGAATCACACAACTATGGGGATGGTATCATGGTTGTACCTTCAAGAACAGGTCATAAGTCACTTTTTCAGCATTGTTATAACCTTCATTAAACAAATGATAATATCTGATCATTTTTGTATACAGAAATTATGTTTTCAGTGGGATTTGCTTTCTGTCAACTAATCAGATAGAGCTCCCCTTGTCTTCCAAAAGCTTAAGATAGCTAGAGGTATCCATAGGAGAAATCCATAGAAGGAACAAACCTTCATTCCAGCATTTCCCAATGGAAACTTTCAGACTATAGCAAGGGAGGCAACTATGGCAACTTTACAACCTGTGGACTACAACTCCCAGAATTCCTGAGTCAGGTGGATTCTGGGAGTTGAAGTCTACAGGTTGTTAAGTTGCCCACCCCTGGATTAAATGGTTGAAATAAAGACATTTACTTGCACGCTTTTTTATTTTTTTGTATTCTGCCTTTATTATTTTTACAAATAACTCAGGGCTACTCTTATTTTCTCTACAACAACCCTGTGAGGTGGGATGGGGTATGAGAGAGAGACTGGCCCAAAGTCACCCACAGCTGGTTATGGCTAAGGCGGAATTTGAACTCATGGTCTCCCACTTTTCTAGCTTGGTGCCTTAACCACTAGACCAGTGTTTCCCAACCTTGGCAACTTGAAGATGTCTGGACTTCAACTCCCAGAATTCCCCAGCCAGCGAATGCTGGCTGGGGAATTCTGGGAGTTGAAGTCCAGACATCTTCAAGTTGCCAAGGTTGGGAAACACTGCACTAGACCAAACTGGCTCTCATATCAACTGGCTCTCTTTGCTGTAAGCCAACAAGTTTGTAAGGGTATTATTATTTCATACCTAAGATGGAAGGGCTAAAGTAAGGTGATCAGACGTCCCGCTTTTGGCGGGACAGTCCCGCTTTTTAATAATTTGTCCTGTGTCCCGCAGCGTTTATAAAAAGTCCCGCTTTTTTAATTTGAATTTGCCCTGCACATCCCTTTGCCTCCTGCCTCGCCTGCCTCCTCCTGCCAGGCGGGGAGGGAGGGCAGTGAGAGGGGCAGCAGCGGTCTTGCCTGTTCGTCGCCGCAGAGCCGAAGAAGCTGGTGGCGTTCGCGGTGCGGGGCTTCCCCCGCCCACTTTTCCCGGCCCCCGGGACGCTGCCATTTGTGTTCTTTTGCCCTCTGTGCAAGCAGAACGCTTTGCGCATGCGCAGAGGGCAAAAGAACGCAAATGGCGGTGTCCTGGCAGCTGGGGAAAGCGGGCGGGGGAAGCCCCGCGCCGCGAACGCCACCAGCTTCTTCGGCTCTGCGGCAACGAACAGGTAAGCCTGCGCCGGTAGGAACGCACCTGGCTGCGATGAAGGGGGGGTGTTTGGGGGGGGTGCACAAAGCTGCAGGATAAGAGAGACGGATCCCTCCCGTCTTGCTCCCCTAGAACCCCCCCCCCGTCAATGGTGTCCCGCTTTACAAATATTAAAATCTGGTCACCTTAGGCTAAAGTTGAGGCAGAATGACCAACTTACTGAAAGCCATACTGTAATTAATTTTGGGTCAGGCAAGGTTTGCATGCAGAATTTTTTTTTATTTGGAGTTCAGGTTGTACACTGAAACCTACCTGCCTCCAAACCAACGTCACTGAACTTAATGGGAATTCTTGTGGTGTACAATTGTGTAGGATGTTACTACTTACGTTCTGTAATCCTGAGGCATTTGGGTTAAAGATTTACTTTGGGACAATCACTAGATGGGAGCAGAGAGCTAGAGTTTCTAAATCCTACTTCCATCATTTAAGGATTGCCCAATTTTTGCAGCCCAGATAGAGTAGCTCTAATTGACTTCATCTAGTTTCATAAATTTGAAGGCCTGCACTATTCCCTAAACTTGCCAGCATCATAGGGGCATCCATAATGGAATTAAAAGATTCAGGATGTCAGCCACAACAGTATTATTGAATCCTTGGGCCTTTTTTTATGCCTTTGCAGACCTAAGAAAGAGTAGTGACTGCCATCTTGACTTTTTTGACCTTTGGCCTGCAGACCCTTCACAACATTCCATACTGCTTTTCTTGGTTTCAACTCTTCCCCCATTCGGTTCTGACTCTAAAAAAGGAGTCCTACAGGTTTCCAAACTTTTAAAGGAGGCAGAGGGGTTTCCTGTAGCTATCCTATTGTCAAAGAACTATAATTCCCAGCAGACCATGCTAGGATAGCTCATAAGGGATTCTGGGAATTGTAGTTCAGAAGCATTTGAAGGGTTACACTTTTCATGTCTCTGAGATTAACAAAAGTGTCCTGCAACAAAATGTTGCATCGTTGCATCACCATAAATTACTCCCTTTCAGAATTCCTTTCTGCATAAAGTTTTTCCAGAATATTCCTCCCTCCCTCCCTCCCTCTCTTCCTTCCTTCCTTCCTTCCTTCCCTCAATTTTCTGCTCCTTTGTAAAAGCAAAGCTGTTTTTAATCTGTTATATTTTCTTGGGGGGGGAGGGAAGAAATGTTTATTGTATTGTATTGTATTGTATTGTATTGTATTGTATTGTATTGTATTGTATTGTATTGTTTTTTTTAAACTGGGGAAGAGATTTTATGGGTGTTTTGCTTGCTTGTTTTGCTTCTTCTAGAGATTACAAAATATTTTGACACCGCCACTCCAGAATTATCCTGAGCTTAACACAATCCCATCTGAAGCTCAAAAGCTTCAGGATGATCAGAAGGACGTTGGAAGTCCTCTAGTAAACAACTACAGTAGTTTTGTGCACCTCTAATTTCTGCAATGTGTGAGGTCCCTTTCTCTGAGTCTGCCATGTTGGCTGCATAAAACCTGATGTCCAATGATTGATTTTAGCATTAGCATCTTGGTCCTCCTCTCTGTGGCCATGTAGAATCATTGAACTGTCTCCAAAACAGACTCTCTTGTTATGTCCAAAGATATCAGCTATTTAGTTGCCCAGAGATTTGTCTTGTTAGATTGTGGGCAAGGATCACAGGAGACAGACTTCAGAACAGCTCTTTTACTCAGCTCACTCAAGCAACCAGCAAAACATGGTCTGACAGCTAGCTCTTTTATAGAGGGCTGTCAGACACAACAACCAATAGCGTTTGAGCATTCAAACGCTGGACCTGGGTGCAAACATACAGTTCAGTTAGAGTTCAGCTAGAACATAACAAATCAGGGTTCAGTCAGAGTTCAGCTAGACATAACAAGTTAGAGTTCAGTTAGAGGTCAGTCAGAACACAACAGGTCTGACCTAAAGGAAAACTGAAAGTAAATTTCTGAAGTGCCCGTTGGGGCATGGATATGGGATTCTGGGATATGGGCAACCCTCATGCCTCCTTGATGGCCCTGGAACTCAGAAGAGATTATGTTTACTAGCCAAAAATTCTCCCATCGCATCCCTTTGCCATGAGCAATCGGTTAATAGAATAATCTTCTAGCAGAAGACATGGGAGTGAGACAGGCAGTAAGGCAGATAGATAAATGTATTTATTTATTTATTATTTGTCAAGCATATATAAGATTACAGTAAAAGTATAAACATGTATACATGAGACGATTTTGAGTACATGGGAACATTAGGATAGGGACGGTAGGCATGTTGGTGCGCTTATGTACGCCCCTTATAGACCTCTTTGGAATGGGGTGAGGTCAATAGTATAAAGTCTTAGGTTAAAGTTTTGGGGATTTGGGGAAGGGACCACAGAGTCAGGTAGTGCATTCCAGGCATTGACCACTTTGTTGCTGAAGTCGTATTTTCTGCAATCGAGTTTGGAGCGGTTTACCTTAAGTTTGTATCTATTGTGTGCTTGTATATTGTTGCGGTTGTAGCTGAAGTAGTCATTGACAGGTAGGACATTGTGGCAGATAATGTTATATACTACACTTAGGTCAGACCTAAGGCAGCGTAGTTATAAATTGTCTAAGCCCAAAATTTCAAGTCTGGTGGCATAAGGTATTCTGTTGCAAACAGAGGAGTGGAGGACTCTTCTTGTGAAATATCTCTAGACATTTTAAATTGTATAAATGTCCGATATGTAGTGCGGGTTCCAGACAGATGAGCTGTATTCAAGAATTGGTCTAGCAAATGTTTTGTATGCTCTAGTTCAGTGATGGCGAACCTATGGCACGCGTGCCACAGGTGGCACGCGGAGCCATATCTGCCGGCACGCGAGCCGTTGCCCTAGCTCAACTCCAGCATGCATGTGCGTGCCAGCCAGCTGATTTTTGGCTCGTGTGGAGGCTCTGTGAGGGCATTTTAGGTTTCCAGAGAGCCTCCGAGGGGGTGTTTTCACCCTCCCCAGGCTCCAGGGAAGCCTCTGGAGCCTGGGGAGGGCGAAAAACAGGCCTACCAGGCCCACCGGAAGTCGGGAAATGGGCCATTTCCGGCCTCCAGAGGGCCTCTGCGGGGGCGGGAGAGGCCGTTTTCACCCTCCCCAGGTATTGAATTATGGGTGTGGGCACTCACACGTGCGTGACAGCGTGCGCGCATGCGTTTTCGGCACCCGAGGGAAAAAAGGTTCGCCATCACTGCTCTAGTTAAAAGTACAATATTACCAGAGAAGAAGCTGCGCAAGATTAGGTTAACAGCTCTTAATGCTTTTTTGGCAATGTTATTACAGTGGACTCTGGCACTTAGATCATTAGAGATGAGTACTCCAAGGTCCTTAACAGAGTGAGGGTCGTCTACAAGGTATAAAATATAATATTATATATATATATATATATATATCATATGTATATATGTATATATGTATATACTGTATGTATGTATATACCGTATGTATATGTATATGTATATGTATATGTATATGTATATGTATATGTATATGTATATGTATCTTTATCTCTATCTCTATCTCTATCTCTATCTCTATCTCTATCTCTATCATCTATCTATCTATCTATCTATCTACCTATCTACCTATCTACCTACCTACCTACCTACCTACCTACCTACCTACCTACCTACCTACCTACCTACCTACCTACCTACCTACCTACCTACCTACCTACATACATACATACATACATACATATATATATATATATATATATATATATATATATATATATATATATATATATATAACATTTTTTGCTGATAAATGAAAATGAAGGGAGACTATTATAGATCTATTTCAAGCTATTTAGCTCTCATCAGATAGCCATACCCTTACTGGGATTTGTAATATATATAATATAAGATATATACTGTATAGATAGATAGATAGATAGATAGATAGATAGATAGATAGATAGATAGATAGATAGATAGATAGATAGATATATTATAATATATATATTATAAGATAGATAGATAGATATATACATTATAAAATAGATAGATAAGTAGCTGGCTAGGTATCTGAGTAATAGAGAGAGAGCTAAGCAAACTATTTTTGGAGTTTGGAATTAGCAGCTCAAATAGGATTAATCTCGGTAATACTCAGCTCAGCCTAAGTCCAGAACTTGTAGGTAAGGACATCGGATGTTCACAGCACTCATAGCAGGAAGGGAGATGGATATGTCAGGAGGGAATATTTTGATACTTGTAAGTTTGGGATGAGCAACTAAGAGGGACAAGGGTACCCCTAAAATCTGAGAATTTAATCCTTCTTTCAGAGGTATACAGGTAGTCCTTGACTTACGACCACAATTGAGCCCAACATTTTTGTTGCTAAGCAAGACCGTTGTTAAGTGTGTTTTGCCCCATTTTGCAACCTTCCTTGCCACAGTTGTGCCAGGAATCACTGCAGTTGTGAAGTTAGTAACACATTGTTAAGTGAGTCAGGCTTCCCCGTTGACTTTGCTTGTCAGAAGGTTGCAAAAGGGGACCGCATGACCCGGGACACCGCAACTGTCATAAATATGAGTCAGTTGCCAAGCTCTGAATTATGATCGCGTGATCATGGGGATGCTGCAACAGCGGTAAGTATGAAAAATGGTCATAAGTCACATTTTTCAGTGCTGTTGTAACTTCAAATGGTCATTAAATGAATGGTTGTAAGTCAAGGACTATCTGAGGTAGTCCTCCACTTATATCCACAACTGGGACCAGAATTTCCTTGGCTAAGCAAGATGGTTGTTATTTGAGACATACCCAATTTTATGTTCTTTTTTAGCATGATTGTTAAGCTAACCACTGCAGTTGTGAATCACGTGATTTTTAGACAAATCTGGCTTCCCCCATTGACTTTGCTTGTCAGAAACCAATTGGGAAGGTTTAGATTTAGATTTAGATTTATTATTAGAGTTGGAAGGGACCTTATAGGTCATCTAGTCCAACCCCCTGCTCAAGCAGGAGTTCCTACACCCTTTGAGACAGATGGCAGTCCAGTCTCCCCTTGAAGGTCACAAGTGTTGGGGCTCTCACGACCTCCACTGGCAAGCTGTTCCACTGGTTGATCGCTCTCACCGTCAGAAAGTTTCTCCTCACTTCCAGGTTGAATCTCTCCTTGGTCAGCTGCCATCCATTATTCCTTGTTTGGCTTTCTGGTGCCATAGAGAACAGCCTGACCCCCTCCTCTCTGTGGCATCCCCTCAAGTATTGGAACACTGCTATCATGTCACCCCTGGTCCTTCTCTTCACTAGACTGGCCAAGCTCAGTTCCTGCAACCGCTCTTTGTATGTTTTATTTTCCAGACCCTTTATCATCCTGGTTGCTCTCTTCTGCACTTTCTCTAGGGTTTCAATGTCTTTTTTGTAGTGTGGTGACCAAAACTGGATGCAGTACTCTAGGTGTGGTCTGGCCAAGGCTTTATAGAGTGGTACTAGTACCTCTCTGGTCCTTGATTGTATCCTTCTATTTATGCAGCTCAGGACTGCAAATGGCGATCTCATAATCCTGGAATGTTACAACCATTGTAAATACAGGCCAGTTGCCAAGTGTCCCAAGTTTGTTCATGTGACCATGGGGGTTCTGTGATGGCTGTAAATGCAAAGACCAATTGTAAGTCTCTTTCTTCAGTGCCATTGTATAGAGCCGTGATGGTGAACCTATCGCACACGTGCCAGAGGTGGCATGCAAAGTCCTCTCTGCTGGCACGCACGCCATCGCCCCAGGTCAGATCTCCATGGCGTTTCTTTCGTGAGCTTCTGTTTCCCTGCAAACAACGAAACACAAGCTCACGAAAGAAAAAGATCTTACCTCTTGCCACGCTGTTGGTGTTGGGATGCCCCGCCTCCCACCGGCCAGCTGGTCTTCGGATCTCTGCTGCGCATGCGGTGCATGTCTGTGCACTGCAAGTCTGTGCACTGCATGTCTGTGCACCGCATTCGCATGCACACCTTTCTGTTTGGGCATGCGTGCGCACGCAGTTTGGGTACTTGGTGTCTAAAATGTTCACCATCACTGGTATAGAATATAGAATAACAGAGTTGGAAGGGACCTTGGAGGTCTTCTAGTCCAACCCCCTGCTTAGGCAGGAAATCCTACACCACTTCAGACAAATGGTTATCCAACATCTTCTTAAAAACTTCCAGTGTTAGAGCATTCACAACTTCTGGAGGCAAGTTGTTCCACCGATTAATTGTTCTAACTGTTAGGAAATTTCTCCTTAGTTCTAAGTTGCTTCTCTCCTTGTGATTAGTTTCCATCCATTGCTTCTTGTTCTACTCTCAGGTGCTTTGGAGAATAGTTTGACTCCATCTTCTGTATGGCAGCCCCTGAAATATAGGAAGACTGCTGTCGTGTCACCCTTAGTCCTTCTTTTCATCAAACTAGACATACCCAATTCCAGCAACCGTTCTTCATATGTTTTAGCCTCCAGTCCCCTAATCATCTTTGTTGCTCTTCTCTGCACTCTTTCCAGAGTCTCAACAACTTTTTTACATCGTGGCGACCAAAACTGAATGCAGTATTCCAAGTGTGGCCTTACCAAGGCATTATAAAGTGCAGAGGTGGGTTCCTACCGGTTCGGACCGGTTTGCCCGAACCAGTAGCGACCCGTTAGTGACGTCACGATGTCATGGAACTGGTTCGGTGGGTGCCGGTCCATGGGCGCTGCCATCTTTTTTTTAAAATTTATTTTTTTATTTATTTTTATTTATTTTTCTTCTGAGCATGCGCAGAAGCCAAGTTTCCGGCACTGTGCATGTGGTCGCCATCTTGTTTTTGGCTTTTTTCCCCCGGCACTGTGCATGGGTGCATGCGTGCATGCGCGGCCACGAGGCGCGACCACGCAGCACGGGAGGAAGCGAGGTAAGTTAGAACCCACCCCTGATAAAGTGGTATTAACACTTCACGTGATTTTGATTCTATCCCTCTGTTAATGCAGCCTAGAACTGTGTTGGTTTTTTGGGCAGCTGCTGCACACTGCTGGCTCATATTTAAATGGTTGTCCACTAGGACTCCAAGATCCCTCTCGCAGTTACTACTGTTGAGCAAGGTACCACATATACTGTACCTGTGCATTTTGTTTGTAACGTTGAATAGCTGCTAAATGAATGGTTGTAAGTCGAGGACTACCTGTACATAATGAAACAATGACAAAAACTAACCAAGGTAAAAGGTGCAGAGCTAGAACCATTTTTTTTAAAATGAAAGCTTGCATTCTCAGCAAGCTGAATGCTGCATCTGGAGCATATTGTGCCACAATTTCTAACATATGCTGGTGAAACACGGACACCAACCTCACAATCGATACAAAAGCTACGAGTGACGCAAAGAGCCATGGGAAAGATACATGCTCGGCATCACAAGACAAGATAGAAAGACCTGAACGTGGATTAGAGAACAATCAAAAGTATACGATATCATCAAGAGAGTAAAAGAATGGAAATGGAAATGGGCTGGTCACACAGCAAGAAGAACGGATGGCAGGTGGGCCAAGGCAGTCATAGAATGGATCCCACTTGATAAAAAGCATCCACAAAAGAGACCTAAAACAAGATGGATCGACGATATCAGCAGGTATTGTGGGCCCAATTCAGGGGCGGGTTCCTAATTTTTTTACTACCACTCTGTGGGCGTGGCTTATTTTGTGGGTGTGACTTGCCAGCCATGTGACCAGGTGGGCATGGCTTCTCGGACTGCTGAAGGGAGGGGAACTGAGATAGGTCCTGCCGCCCATTCCCCCTCCCCTCAGCAGCTCGAGAAGCCTCAAACGTGTGAAAATGCCTAGGATCATCACCGCACATTTGTGGCTTCTCAGACTGCTGAAGGGAGGGGAATGGAGATAGCTCCTGCCACCCCTTCTTTCAGCGTCTCATGTGCTCCCTCAGCCATCCTCCCCTGCTTGAACTCACTGTGGGGTAGGAAGGCAGCGCATGAGCAGTGCCGGAAACTCGGCTTCTGGGCATGCGCAGAAGAATTTTTTTAAAAAACAAATTAATTTTTTTTTAAAAAAATGGCGGCACCTAGGCATTGGCAACCGACCGCACCGGCACTGTGACGTCACCAGCAGGCCGCTACCGGTGCTATAGAGTGGACTGCACTGGTAGGAACCCACCACTAGCCCAATTGGCAAAAGAAAGCTCAGGACCTTATTGGTTGGAAACGTGCAAAAGAGGCCTTCATCCTGCAGTGAATAGACAATGGCTAAAATTATGTTGCTGTTGTTGTTGTTGTTGATGATGATGATGATGATGATGATAACCAAAGAGATGGTTTGCACAAGCCCCTTTGCCAAACCCACATCCGAAAGCAGACAGAAGCTATTTTGACTACCAGCACCCACTTCCCTTTGCCCTTTGTGTTTCTTCGGCACTGCTACCCCCGTTCATCAAGAGAGCATTTGCCCTTATTTAGGTAGGAGCAGAAAGCTTTGTAACCCAGAGATGGCAAATTACATAAGCTCCTAATAGGCTTATAAACACAAGCTGCTGTTTGCATTTTTATTATCGTCCTTTGCCACCGCCGCCTTGCCTCACAAACAGGGCAGCCAAGAAAGTACATTATAAAATTCTTATTACAGACCTTTGTGCTGGTACAGCAAATACTTTAAAATTTGCAATTGGGGTCAGCGCAGTAATTGCCAAAGAAGGATTTTCCAGTGGACCCAATCAATATCTTTTATAACTGTTTCTTTAGCGTGTTTCTCTCTCTCTCAGATTTCTCAAAACTTACATAGAGGTAGTCCTCGACTTAAAACCACAGAATTTTTATTATTAAGCAAGGAGGTTGTTAAGTGAGCCAAGCCCGATTTTATGATCTTTTTCCCCAGAGTTGTTAAGCAAACCACTGCAGTTGTTAAGTGAATCACACAGTCGTTAACCAAATCTACAATTGCAGATGATGTTTCATCAAGGTTTGTTAAGAGAAGGCTTGGAGTTGACATAACATTTGGCTTTGGCTGTGGTAAATGCTGAAATGCTGGTCACAAACCTATGTAGAAAAACATGTTAGTACGGGTGGTCCTCAACTTATGACCACGATTGGGACCAGAATTTCTGTTGCTAAGCAAGGTGGCTATTAAGAGAATTGCACCCGATTTTATGACCTTTTTTGCCACAGTTGTTAAATGAATCACTGCCTTTATTAAGTGAATCACTGCCTTTGTTAAATGAATCACTGCCTTTGTTAAGTGGATCAGGCAGCCGTTAAATGAATCCTGCTTCCCCCTATTGATTTTGCATGTCAGATGGTCGCAAAAGGGGATCACATGACCCCAGGACACTGCAACTGTCATAAATATGAGTCAGTTGCCAGGTGTCTAGACTTTGATCATGCAACCATGGGGATGCTGCAATGGTCGTCAGAGTGGAGAACGGTCATAAGTCGCTTTTTTCAGTGCCGTTGTAACTTTGAATGGTCATTAAATGAACTGTTGTAAGTCGAGGGCTACCTGTTTCCTATGAAGTTATCCTGAGAGCTCACATAAAAATATCAATCTAAGGCCAAATAGGCTGTACGTCAGTTCCTGTGACATTCAGATCAATTGTTGCTTTTGGCATCAGATGCGTATCAGCACAAAATTGCATAGCCCTAAGAAAAACACAAGTAGTCCTCGACTTACAACCAGGGGCTGGTTCCTCTTACCTGCCTACCGGTGCCCTGCGCACACATCATCTCGTTTTGTGCACGCGCACGCTCGCTACACGCACACGTCCCCTCGTGCGATTTTGCTTCTGCGCATGCGCAGGAAGCAAAAAAAGCCCAAAATTTTCAGAAAAAAGATGGTGCCACGTGATGGACCGGCGAAGACAGTACCGGAGCCGTCGTGCGCAAATTGCACAATCGGCGGGTCCCTACCAGAACGGCGCACTGGACCGCACTGGTAGGAACCCACCACTGCTTACAACCATTCGTTTAGCATCTGTTCAAAGACAACAGCACTGAAGAAAGTGATTTAGAATTAGGATTCGCCAGGGGTGAGTTCTAACTTACCTCACCGCTGGTTCGCTTCCTCCCACGCCACATGGCTGTGCGCACATTGCGCGCTGCGTGGCCGTGACAGATGGCGGCACCCATGGACCAGCACCGAAAGAACCGGCTCCGTGACATCATCACCGGTTTACTAATGGTTCTAAAGAACCAGTTAGAACCGGTAGGAACCCACCTCTGGTCTTCGCACTTGCAACTATTGGAGAATCCCTACAGTCATGTGATCATAATTTGGGCAATTGGGAACTGGTATTCATTTACAAGAGTTGCAGGATCCCAAGGTCATGGGATTGCCATTTGGGACCTTCCCAGCCAGCTTCCAAAAAGCAAAGTCAATGAGAGGAAATGGATTCTTTTAATGACTGCGTGATTCACTTAACAGCCACAGTGATTCGTTTAACAACTGTAGCAAAAAAGGTCATAAAATCAGATGCAGCTCACTTACCAACCACCTTGCTTTAAGCAATGGAAATTATGTTCCCAAAGGTTGTTGTACGATGAGGACCACCTGTATTAACATGTCATTCTATCTAGATTCGTGACAAGCATTTCAGTATTTACCAACAGCCAAAGCCAAAAATTATACTGACTCCAAATCTTCTATTAACAAACCTTGATGAAACATCATGTGCAAATTCAAAGCTTACGTTCTATGATCAATGTATTCTGTGCAAGGGGAAATAAAGATTATTATATTTGTTATTTTAAATATTATAAACGGTGATGTTCCGACAGTGGTGGGTTCCTACCAGTGCGGTCCACTCTATAGCACCGGTAGCGGCCCGTTGGTGATGTCACAGTACCGGTGCGGTCGCATTTGACACTTTTCCTTTGCTTTTGCCTAAAGCTTCCCAAAGTGGGCGTTTTCCGAAAGCTTAACCTTTTATACTGTTAATTTTATACAGTTTTATACTCTTATTCTTTAGACGAAAACATTGAGGACTGTTAAAAGATACTGTTCTTTTAACAGTCCTCAATATTTTCATCTAAGGAATCCGTGACTGAAACCAAAAATGCTGTATGAGACTTGCTTGTCTTTTAACTATAGTATTTTCTGCATATAAAGGTTGCTGCGTTGCCATGGTGTAACACGCACTTTGTATGCAAAGCTTTTCATGTAAGGTATAAAATAGCAAAAATAGTAGTAACATCTCTCTGAAATAACTAATATATGACCGGCAAGCCGCGCCCACCCGGTCACATGGTCGGCAAGCCACGCCCACCTGGTCACATGGCTGGCAAGCCACACCCACAAAATAAGCCATGCCCACAGAGTGGTAGTAAAAAAAATTAGGATCCCGCCCCTGTGTTCTGAGATTTTACTTATTTATTTCAAGAAAGGGTACAGATGTCCTTCATTTTTTAAAAAATGCATTGGAATTTTGTGGCCTTGAAAAATTTAAGAAACTCTGGAATAAAAGTTGATATAATTCTCCCCAATAGAAGAGAAATGTGGTCAGCCTTCGGTCTTTAGCCAATCTCCAATCCTCTGCCCCCCCCCCCCAATTCCTCCAAATGTCACTGGCAGATTTTGACAGATGGGGAAACTTACTAAATGTGTGGAGAATGATAATATATCAAGCCTTTAATTAATGTAGTCTAATATTAATTCAATTGAATTGGGTTCAAACTTGATTTTTTTTTTTGGGTGGCTTAAGGTACGGTTTGCCAACTCAAATCATTTGATTAATTTAGACAAGATTATTTTCCTTTAATGACATTGCCTCCCAAAAAGAACTGAATATTTCTGTTTCTCCCTGCCAATGACATACAATAATCAGATTACTGGCTTTCTACTTGCATCTGTCTGTCTACCTATCTGCCTCAGGAATACCCAGAAAATTAATTTAGTGAATCACTGTAGTTGTTAAATTAGTAACACAATTGCTGAGTGAATCTGGTTTCCCCATTGACTTTGATTGTCAAAAGGTCGCAAAAGGGGATCACATGACCCCGGGATGCTGCAACCGTCATAAATATGAACCAGTGGCCAAGCTTCTGAATTTTGATCATGTGACCATGGGGATGCTGAAATGGTTGTAAGTGTGAAAAATGGTCATAAATCACTTTTTCCAGTGTCGCTGTAACTTTGGTCACTAAATGAAAGGCTGTAAGTTGAGGACTACCTGTACATTTAAAATTTGAATAAACATTAGCTCATATAGTAAACTACAGTAAGAGCAAGTTGTAGGAGGTATATCTTAAGCAGTTAGTAAAAGACTGATGATGTTACCTACCGTATTTTTCGGAGCATAAGACGCACCGGAGTATAAGACGCACCTTAGTTTTTGGGGAGGAAAATAGGGGGGGGGGGAATCTGCCTACCAGGTATTCATCTGGCTAGCGTCCTTAGTCTGGTCAGCTTCAGCACATTATTTTATCCCCTGGTTAGGGCTTAAAAAAACCTTATTCAGAGCGAGTAGCAATGAAAAAAAGCCTGCAAAGACTTAGGGCTGGAAAAAAACCTCCTTTGGAGAGAGTAGCAATGAAAACAAGCCTGCAAGCCGGGAAGAGCCAGGAAGATCGTTAGCACCTCGTTAGGGCTGGGGAAAAAAGCTTCGAAAAAGCTACATTCGGAGTATAAGACGCACCCAAATTTTCAGCCTTTTTTAGGGGGGAAAGGTGCGTCTTATACTCCGAAAAATATGGTAGCTGGGTAGCTTGCAGCTACGTCTGCAAGAAAACCCCCAAGTTTAGAGAGCACCGAGGGCCCTATAATAAAAGTTTGTTAAAGTGGTGCCAACTGATTTGTTGAGGTAGGAAGTTCTATAGGTTAAATCAATGTTTCTCAAACTGAGCCACTTTAAGCAATGTGGACGTCAACTCCCACAATTCCATAGCCAGAAATGTTGGCTGTGGAATTCTGGGAGTTGAAGTCCACACAGCTTAAAGTAACTGAGGTTGAGAAACACTGGCTTAAATGCAGGCCATGAAAAAGCCTCTTCTCTTCTCCTTCGCAACGAAGCCACTGTTTTCCTGTGTTTCAATGGCACGCTTAACCAAGCTAGTCAAAATCCCAACCTATACAATCACATACCATCCTAAGCTTGCTTAATCATGACTGAATTTTCAATGGTTTCATCCCTTCTGTGAACAAAATCCATCCATAAGTTTGCAATTTCTGGTCTTGTGCGAATCTCCAGAAAGGGTTGGATGGGAACACAGCCAAAAGAAGAATCTCTCCACCACATATTAGATCTGAACCAGGGGTGGTATTCACTTACATTCCCTACCAGTTCACAAATGTGAGAGCGCACGCATGGAAATGTGAGAACGCGTGCCACCTCCGCACATGCACACAGCCTCCCGTGCATGCGCTTTACTCGCGCGCATGCCTTCCGCGCATGCGCCCTGCCTCGAAAACGTGGCTAAATAGGACAGCATTACATACCTCTACCAGTTCACTCGAACCGGTCCGAACCAGCAGAATACCACCTCTGATCCGAACCTGGATGTCATGAAAGGAAGCGATCTATAAAGTATTTTGCACTTGAGGCCTTTAGGGTTTTAAGATCTTCAGAACCACTTTTGAGTTGTGGGAAAAACAAACCAGCATCTGAGGTAGCCCTTACATGAACCTCCACCTGGGCAGCAAAATATGTCTGACTGGCCAAGAAAGATGCAAAGACATGGACCTTAATTGGGCAAGATGAGAGATTTTCATAAAGTTACGTTTGGATCATTGAAATGGATAAAACTAGAAGGAGGGAGGAGAAAAAAGGGAGCAAATGTTTGATTCAATCAAAATTATACAGAAGAGCTGAAGAACCTCCCACCTGTCTTCCTTTTTTTATCTCTCTCGGCCGCTGAGGAATCAACAAGCAAGCAATATCCTACTGATTCTCCTCCCCCTTTTCCAGCTCTCATTCCTTAATTATTACACTAGAGGATTTGTTGAAGTTATTTATCAAGGTTCTGAAATAGAGAAATACATACAGATTGGGGGGGCGGGAGGAAACCCCACAATCTTCCATCATGTTTTTGCATAGAAATACTTAGTAGTTTAAAATACTGTTGCAGAGATTTTTCCCCCCATGTAATTGCTGTTCCCGAGTTGTTGATTAGCCATGAAGTTGGTTTTTTCATCTGCAGAAGCTAGGCTGAAAAGTTTGAGAGAGACAGAGAGAGGAGAACGAGAAAAGAGGAGGAGGAGGAGGAGGAGGAGGAGGAGGAGGAGGAGGAGGAGGAGGAGGAGGAGGAGGAGGAGGAGGAGGAGGAGGAGGAGGAAAAAGAAGAAGAAGAAGAAGAAGAAGAAGAAGAAGAAGAAGAAGAAGATGAAGATGAAGACGAAGAAGACGAAGAAGACGAAGAAGAAGAAGAAGAAGAAGACAAAGAAGAAGAAGAAGAAGAAGAAGAAGAAGAAGAAGAAGAAGAAGAAGAAGAAGAAGAAGAAGAAGAAGAAGAAGAAGAAGAAGAAGAAGAAGAAGAAGAAGAAGAAGAAGAAGAAGAAGAAGAAGAAGAAACAGCTTTAAAGAGGCTACCTAAAGATAAAGCACTAATCTTGTATATTGTCTAAAGAATATGCAGTATTACAGAACTGGAAAACATACCAAAAACTGCAGCCCAAATAAGATAGGAAGTATTGAATCAATCTATTCTACAACATATGGATTGTCTCAATGTAGAAAGAAAGGGAGCTAAGGGAAAGAGCTCTGAGGATTATAAATTTGCATATGGTCAAGAGAAAATGGGGAAATAACTCTCATAAATTACTGTGTAGTACAGAGAACATTACAGGAAATCAACTGGTAGGAGTGAGAAACCAACCTCCCTTCATCCAAGCTGATGTTTTTAAATGTCTTCCAAGAGGCAGTCTAAGTCTGCGGTAGAGTCATGTTCTTTCTGCCAAAGATTCAATCCTGATTCCTCTACTTAAAGAAAAATCACAGAAGGTGGGAGAGTAAAATGAAGAGGGTGAGGGCATCTAATCTACATAGTGTAGAAAGTTAGCACCCACCCCTCTCCTAGAAGAATGAAATATTCTAGGAAATATTAAAAAGGCAGAATATTATATTTCCCTGGAGGAGAAATGGAGAAACATGTTTTTTGAGGCAGGAAGCAGACTCACTCTTAATAGCCTCCACCCTCCACAATAGCCCACAACAGATGTCAGCACTTAAGAGATAAAGAGATGGCTAGGTCTATTCATAAGCAAATACCCTCACCCAAGATCCAACAAAGGTAGGATTAGCCCTCAGCCATAATAGGAATTGCCCAAAGCCCCTTCCATTACATCACCCAGCAAGATTCAACCAAGCCTGGGACACAGACAGCCTACAAAGTTAGCGAAGACCCCCGCCCTCTGGGAGTCTGCAGCCAATAGGATACTTGCTCTTGCCACAGGAACAGGAAGCTCAAGTTCAAAGCCCAAGAGAGGGTATAAATCAGCGGTGGGTTGCTCCCTGTTTGGACCGGTTCTTAGAACTGGTAACGGCAGCGGCAGTGGGAGGCTCTGCCCACCTGCCCAGGATGCTTCTGCGCAAGCGCAGAAATGTCGTGTGCACCTGCAAGCGCACGCAAACCAGTAGCAAACTAATTCAGAACCCACTACTGGTATAAATAACACTCACTCTCCACTCCATGTGTTCAACTACCCAGAATCACAAGTGCTTGGTAGTTCTGCTTCACCATTAAACCATCCTTCCAAGCAGCCTCCATGTTTCCAGTGTCTTTCTCCCCACTTGGAACTGAACCCAGATGGAGATTTCTTCCAACAACTGTCAGGGGAGATCTGGGATTTTCTGCTAGGGAGAGTTTTTCAAAGAATTTCTAAATTCATGTTAAGATAACTTGAGGCTCTTCAGTGTGGTGGTAGGGTATTTTGTCACTAGCTTTCAACAATAGTGACCCAACAGGGTTATAAAATCCACAAAAAGAAGCTTGAGGTGAAACTGAGAAATCCACAGGAGATGGTTAACAAAAATCCAGAATGGTGGTCACAATGGTTCAATTGAAGTTTATGTGCAGCTACATAAAAACAGAGCTTTGACTGCCCAGTGGTGGCTGCCATCTTGATTTTTACACCATATTTGCAGACAATTGTAGGTCTAAGTGTGGCTTTGATGCTGCTGGTTGCCCAGATATTGCTTCATATAAATCAGTGTTTCCCAACCTTGGCAACTTTAAGACATGTGGACTTCAATTCCCAGAATTCCCCAGCCAATTCCCCAGCTGGCTGGGGAATTCTGGGAGTTGAAGTCCACATGTCTTAAAGTTGCCAAGGTTAGGAAATACTGATATAAATTATTGCTCTTCCTTCTTGGATTACCCAGATGCAAATCAGTTTCCCATTTCATAAGCCCACTGGAACTTCTTTTCAGAGTTGTTGTCACAAGCTGGTCTACCTCTCCATCACCTCAATCCTTTTCTTAAAAAATGACTGCCTGATTAGAGGCCTTTGTTACCAGCCAGGCCTGGAGCTAGCAAACAATCATTCCCCGCTGCCAGTTGATAGAAGTCAGTATATCTTCTCTCCCCAATCTTGGTCTTCTTCTATCTTTTTGCCATTGTTTGGTTGCTTCTAAACAAGCCACCACTGTGGAAGTGTTATCAGTGCGCTGTGATTATGCTCGAAGTAAGTTAGTGGGCCAGGAAGCCAGGAAATGTTGCCAGCTCCATTGTCCTGTTCTGCATTTTCACTTCAGCTGAGCTATGAGCAGTGGTGGGTTCCTACCGGTGCGGTCCACTCTATAACACCGGTAGCGGCCCACTGGTGATGTCACAGTACCGGTGTGGTCGGTTGCCAGTGCCAGGGCGCCGCCATTTTTTTAAAAAAAAATTACATTTTTTAAAAAATTTTCTTCTGCGCATGCCCAGAAGCCGAGTTTCCGGCACTGCACATGCGCTGCCTTCCTACCCCACAGTGAGTCCAAGCAGGGGAGGATGGCTGAGGGAGCGCGTGAGACGCTGAAAGAATGGGCGGCAGGAGCTATCTCCATTTCCCTCCCTTCAGCAGTCCGAGAAGCCACGAACGCGCGATGTTGATCCCAGGCATTTTCGCACGTTTGAGGCTTCTCGAGCTGCTGAGAGGAGGGGGAACGGGCGGCAGGAGCCTAGGATCATCAAATGGGGAGGAGCATTCAGGCCGGATGGAGCCTCCTAGAAGAACCGCTGCCGCGGTCTTGCTGCTCCCGCTGCGGGGGGCTGCATTGCGGGTGGGCAATGCCCCCCCTGCTTCTCCGGCCGCTGCCAAGCTCCCAAGCCCCACACCCACCCGATCACATGGCTGGCAAGCCACACCCACAAAATATGCCACGCCCACAGAGTGGTAGTAAAAAAATTAGGAACCCGCCCCTGGCTATGAGGACTTGCTATTCACCTCTTCTCTGCTTCCGTTTCCCAAATTCCAGGCCATCTTCCTTTCAGGTCTACTTCAGGAGCTTCCAACATTCGCAGGTCAAGAAGATATAGTCCACATTTTAGAATTGGTTTAAGGTAAGGGAGCTGAGTCCCCTAAAATAGGATGAGCTGATTTTTAATTCTTTTAATTATCAAACTCAAAGTAGCTCCACTTAGTATAAGATGGGACACAGAGATATTTGGACAGGCTTTTTAGAATTATGTCAGTCTTTTGAGGAAGGCAAATAAAGAAACAGATACAGCCAGGATTCCAGAAATGCAATTCCTTGGTGCGGGGTATAGTTAAAAAATCTTGAAAGTTCTTCTCTGTCCCATTTTCTATTAAACAAATGTAGACAGAGCTATTTTGAGTTACCGTATTTTTCGGAGTATAAGACGCACCTTTTTATCCTCAAAAAGAGGGTGAAAACTTGGGTGTGTCTTATACACCGAATGTAGCCATCCCCCAGCCACCCCCACCCTTTGGGCTCTGCCTGCCAGCAATTTACCTCTTTGCAGCAAACAAGGCAAAGCACAAGAAGAGCACAAGAAGAGATGATCTGCCTCCCGACCTACAGCTGATGGAGGCTTGCAAGCCACGTGGTAAAATGAAACTGAAACTACGGTGGCTGTGATGAGACATATTGCTAGGAGATAAACTGCTGGCAATATTAGACTGCTGAAATTGCAAGAAGGCAAGCTAGAGCTGCTGTGGCTCAGCCATAGAGCTCTTGTCTCACAATCAGGAGGTTGTGAGTTCTATCCTAGGTAGAGGCAGATTCTGTTAATATGTTATTTTGTTAAATGTTTGTAGAGTGTTCAAATTATTAGACTTATTTTTTAAAGACTGCTTTATTATTGTTCTAGACAATTTAACAAAATGAAGAAGCTTTTTAAAATAAATGCTTGCTCTGAAGAGGCCCAGTGCTATTGTATCTTCTTTTAAATAGCAGAGAATACTTCCAGAAAGCCACATCAATTTTAAAGATCTGTAAAAGTATAATCTGAAATGTCCTGTTTTAGTATTAAGTATTAGTATTAGTATTAAGTATTAGTATTAAAAGAAGGCAGCTGAGAAACCCTGACTTAGTCATGTTTGGAGTAGATCTATTTAAATAATTAGGAGGAGTTAGTGTGATTACATTTAAGAAAACTTTCTGGGATTAATATACTGCCATAATGTACATTTCTCCAATTCTTCGCCATTTCTATGGGTCAGGCACACATGCACAGAAATACACAGCAAACAGCGTATATCATCTGTGCTGTTTGCTGTTTGCTGTTTGGCAAATTGCTGGGAGGCAGAGGCCTTTTTTCCTTGTTTTCCTCCCCCAAAACTAAGGTGCGTCTTATACTCTGAAAAATACGGTACTTTGTCCTGCTTATTTCTCTCTCTGGGCTGTGTGATCTCTGCTCCAAGGTTCTCATATGCTTCCAAAGGTGAGTTACAAACTCCTTTACATAGACCAAAGAATCTCCAATGTTCTCTGATGTTCTCTCCAACATCAGTCCAACCCACCAGTTTTTGTTTCTCCTAATCCTTTAGCTGCCATAACAGTTAAGACTAGGGTTTACATGATAGCAGTGTTCCAATGTTTGAGGGGCTGCCACAAAGAAGAGGAGGTCAGCCTATTTTCCAAAGTGCCTGAAGACAGAACAAGAAGCAATGGATGGAAACTAATCAAGGAGGGAACCAACCTAGAAATAAGGAGAAATTTCCTGACAGTTAGAACAATTAATCAGTGAAATAGCTTGCCTCCAGAAATTGTCGGTGTCCAAGAACAGCAATAGCACTTAGACTTATATACCGCTTCATAGTGCTTTACAGCCCTCTCTAAGCGGTTTACAGAGTTCAACATATTGCCCCCAACAATCTGGGTCCTCATTTTACCCACCTCAGAAGGATGGAAGGCTGAGTCAACCCTGAGCCGGTGAGATTTGAACAGCTGAACTGCTGAACTGCAGTGCTGCACTTTAACCACTGCACCACCTCGGCTCCAAGAAGTGATTGGACAGCCATTTGACTGAAATAGTATAGGGTCTGTTCCTTGAACAAGCGTTGGACTACTAGAATATCTCCAAGTCCCCTTCCAACTCTGTTATTCTGTGTCTGTTTATATTCTCCTAAAAGATGATATCCAAACATGATCCAAAATCCATAGCCCCAAGGTAGGCCATATGGTGTCCTCCAGAGGTTTGGGACTTCATTTCCCATCAGTCCCTATCATTTCCCATCACTGCTAACAAGGAGATATGAGAGCAGTGGCTGAAAATATCAGGAAGCACAAAGTCATCTATTCTTCTTATATTCTAGGACAGTGATGGCGAACCTTTTTTGACTCGGGTGCCAAAAGGGTGCGCGTGTACGTGATAGCATGCGTGCACGTGCCCACACCCATAATGCAATGCCCTCCCCCGCACATGCGCACAACTCCTGTGCTGCTCCCCCCCCCCATGCATGCGCACAGGCTTCACTGAAGCCTCCAGACTTCCAGAAGGCCTGTTGGGCTGTTTTTCGCCATTCCCAGGGTTCAGGAAAGCCTCCTGAAGCCTGGGGAGAGCGAAAAACGGCCAAACGGGCCGACCAGAAATTTGGAAATGAACTTCCGGTTGGCCCGTTGGCCCGTTTTTCACCATCCCCAGGCTTCAGGAGGCTTCCCTGAACTCTTGGGAGAGCGAAAACAGCTGAAAAGAAGGCCAAAAATCAGCTGGCCAGGGCGTGCATGCGCGCTGGAGCTGACATAGGGCAACGCCTCGCGTGCCCTCAGATATGGCTCCACGTGCCACCTGTGGCACGCGTGCCATAAGTTCGCCATCACTGTTCTAGGAGAAAGTTTGAAAGTTTCTTCTAGTGAAGGTGCTGTATTCGAAACCAGGAGGCCATGAATTCTAGTCCTTCTTTATGTATAGAAGGTGACTGGGTGACTTTGGGCTCATCATTCTTTCCCAGCCCAATCCACAGAATGCTTGTGTGGAGAATTGGAGGCAGGAGCTTGAGGTACTACAGGTAGTTCTCAACTTCCAATCATAATTGGGACCAGAATTTCCATTCCTAAGCAAGGCAATTTGTTAGGTGAGTCGCACCCAATTTCAGGGCCTTTTTGTGAGTGTTATTAAACTCCAGTTGTTAAGTGTATCACATGGTTGTGAAGCAAATCTGGCTGCTTTCCCCATCGACTTTGCTTGTCAGAAGTCTCTGAGAAGGTTTCAAAGGGGCTTTTTCAAAAGGCAACTGGACTATTTTTTCCTTAAGGAAGACATTTCGTTTCTCATCCAAGAAGCTTCATCGGTTCTAGCAGAATTGCTTTTGAAAAAAACATCTTTGAGGCAACTGTGACCAGGTTGACTGAGAATCTCCACAGACATCTCTCTGAGAAGGTTTCAAATGGTAACCTGGGAATTCTAGAAACTGCAGTCCCAACCTGAGGCCTCCAAGCAGGTCAAAAAAGTCAAAATGGCAATTGCACAGTTGCAGCTACTGCCTTGGTTTTTCTCTCTTCCCCTTCTTGACACATCCGGATGGTATCAGATTGGGAAAAACTTTGTTAGCCCAGCTAACAAAGATCTGGAGCTCTGCTGTAATCTACTCTCTGGGCTTCTCCGTTTTTGCAAATCTCCCTGAATCTCAATGTACCACTTTTAATTTTTACCACTGGGTGGTTGTCAGCATTAAAATCCATATTTGCAGTTATTAAAAAAATGCCCCCAGAGATACTGAGGTATCTGGGGGAAAAAGTAATATAATCCCAGATGTCTTTTCACCATGATGTTTACTCACCAGCCTAACATATTAAACTCTGGCTTTTTCTTTTAAATGGCTGGTAAAGTTGTTACTGTGTCTACAGTATATTACTTTCGGACTACTGGCAGGGATGACCAGAATCTTCTCACATCATTTTCAAAATCCACAAATATAGAATAGTTTCATGAGAATAGGCAGAGAAATTGCTTATTGCAAGGGATCCATTTCATCCTATAACTTTCCTTGTTTAACATCTCCAAACAGGTTGGAAATGCAGGTAAAGCAAAGCTTTCATGACTTCAAAATGCTGGAAATGATCTTAGAAATCATTGGCACCAATTCTGGTCTCCACAAGGCCCTGTGAGGCTCAAGCCATGTACAGCAGCATTAGTAGCAGATTGCAACGTAGCTACTAGCAGTACTTAAATCTCTCTCTCCCCAATGATGATCCCATCACTTTCTGAGAATACTCCATAGGTATTGCAAGGTAGGGAGCCTGGCCTAAAATTTGTGTTGTGTTTTCTAGATACAAGTCTGCAGGGATGAAGGCATCACAAAATTTATTTGTTTGTTTGTTTGTTTGGTTTGTCAAGCATGTATGAGAAAACAATTATGTATGAACATAACATATAAACATATCAAATAGAGTTTATGCATAAGAAATGAGTACGAATAATGGCAACAGTAGGACAGGGACGGTAGGCACGTTGGTGCGCTTATGCACGCCCCCTTACAGACCTCTTAGGAATGGGGTGAGGTCCATGGTAGACAGTTTTAGGTTAAAGTTTTGGGGGTTTGAGGCAGGGGTGGGTTCTAACTTACCTCGCTGCCAGTTCCCTTCCGCGTAGCCGGTTCCCTTCCTCCCGTGCCGCATGACCGTATGCGCATTGCGTGCCGCATGGCCACGCCACATGGGCGCAGTGCCGAAAAACAAGCAAAAAAAGCAAAACAAAAAGCCGAAAACAAGATGGCGGTGCATGCGCAGTGCCGAAAACTCAGCTTCTCCACATGCACAGAAGTAAAAACCAGAAAAAATATATTTTTAAAATCCCCCCCCAATTTTTTTTTAAAAAGATGGCAGCGTCCACAGACCGGCACCAGCAGAACCGGCTCCGTGACATCACCACCGGTTTACTACCGGTTCTATAGAACCGGTGCGAACCAGGAGGAACCCACCTCTGGTTTGAGGATGTAACAACAGAGTCAGGTAGTGTATTCCAGGCATTGACCACTCTGTTGCTGAAGTCATATTTTCTGCAATTGAGTTTGGAGTGGTTTACTTTGAGTCTGTATCTATTGTTTGCCCGTGTATTATTGCAGTTGAAGCTGAAGTAGTCATTACCAGGTAGGACGTTGTAGCAGACAATTTTGGGTACTAAGCTTAGGTCAGACTGTAGGCGGCGTAGTTCCAGGTTGTCCAGGTCCAAAATTTCAAGCCTGATGGCATAAGGTATTCTGTTGTGAGCAGAGGAGTGGAGGACTCTTCTCGTGAAATACTTCTGGACTCGCTCAATTGTATTAATGTCCATTATACAGTGTGGATTCCAGGCAGATGAGCTGTATTCGAGAATTGGTCTGACAAAGGTTTTGTATGCCCTGGTTTGTAATACAATGTTACCGGAGAAGAAGCTTCACAACATTAGATTAACAACTCTTAATCAGGGGTGGGTTGATTACTTACCGGTGCCGGTGCGCTGCACGCGCATCTCCACGTTTCGGGGTGTGTGTGCATGCTCGCTACGTCCCCTCGTGCGATTTTGCTTCTGTGCATACATGGAAGCAAAATTGCGCCAAAATCTCGTGAGGGGACGCACGCACGAGATTTTGGTGAGATTTTGCTTCCGTGCATGTGCAGAAGCAAAATCTCACCAAGATCTCGCGCGTGTGCGCGTCCTCTCACGAGATTTTGGCGAGATTTTGCTTCTGCGCATGTGCAGAAGCAAAATCGCCCAAAAATTCACAGAAAAAGATGGCGACGCGCACGATGGACCGGCGGAGAGGGCTCCGGAGCAGTCGTGCGCAAATTGCGCAATCGGCCGCTCCCTACCGGAGCTACGCACTGGACAGCTCCGGCAGGAACCCATCTCTGCTCTTAATGCCTTTTTGGCAATGCTATTACAGTGAGCTCTGGGGCTTAGATCTTTTGAAATGAGTACTCCTAGGTCCTTGACAGAGTGAGGGTGGTCTACGAGGTCGTATCCACCCAGCTTGTATTTGGTGTTCTGATTTTTGTTGCCAATGTGTAAGACAGAGCATTTGTTGGTTGAGATTTGAAGTTGCCAATTGTTCGACCATTCTGACACATAGCAGAGAGGCTGTTTAGCTGGACTTTATGATAGCATCTTCCCAAATTTCATGAGGGTTTGGTTTGAAATGCATATATTCTCATGGCACTGGCCCTCTTCACTTAGTAGATTATTCTCCTCTCTGTAGTGACATGATAACATGATATAGGGATTTATAACCTTGTCAAGAGAGTGTTCCTTATCACCTCCTAGACAAAAATGACAGTTAGGGTAGATTTTATATATTAAGTGCAAGAATTCAACAACATTTCTAATTAACACATATTTATTAACATTCATACCCACACCCTCAACACTCAGAAAGGAAGGGAATGAGAAGAAAGGAAGGAAGGAAGGAAGGAAGGAAGGAAGGAAGGAAGGAAGGAAGGAAGGAAGGAAGGAAGTTCATGCCTTATTGACAAAATGAAAAGTTGTCAATAAGACATTATCTTTCTCTCTCTTTTTCTTTCTTCCTTCCTTCCTTCCTTCCTTCCTTCCTTCCTTCCTTCCTTCCTTCCTTCCTTCCTTTCTTTCTATCTATCTTTCTTTCTCTTTCTTTCTGCCTCATTTTTTCCTCATCTTTTCTTTTCAAATTTAGTAATGTTTTGTTACATCTTGGGATAACCAAAAGAAAGATTTCAGGAAGGAAAACAAACAGACATACAATATTTCATGCTTAGCTCCTCATCTAACAGAGAGAAGGAAGCAGAGTAATGCTCCTAACTTCCTTCCATTCCCACAGTAATATTCTCCTTTTTTAATGGAGAAGGTATGAAGTGTTTTAATAGAGATTGGCTGCTTAATTCACTGGTTAATTGATGATTAAACATTATAGTCTTCCCTTCAATCATTGTTCCAAGGCAGTTGGCAAAATGCTTCTTTTGGGAGATTGGGAACCTTCAGTATAGATTCCTGCAAGTTCCTGGACAGAGAGAGATCACCCAGCTGGTTTTGTGCCTAGAGCAAAACTAGAACTCACAATTTCTAGCCTGATGCCTTCACCACTACCTCAAAATACTTAAAATAAAATGAATAACAAATGTGTGATCCATCCATTTTATTCAGTGTCAAACTTTAATCAATAGTTCACAATGGCAACTTTCCCTCACACCCACACAGCAGTGTAGTGCTTCAAAATAAATTCCTGTCACTGTCAGTAAAAACTCCCACTGTCATTCAGTCACAATCTTCAAAATTTACCGACCAGGAATGATGACTATGAATGTTTTGATAAGACAGACTTGGGGCCAGTTATGAGGCCCCTGCTCCATTTATTTCATATTGTATCTGTTGTGGAGAGAATTTGAGGGAATACTGCCTTGAACCTTCAGAGGTAGGATATAAATTCAATGAAAAATAATGACAAGGATGATTTTCCAAAGTGGTTTATAATCAGGGGTCTCCAACCTTGGCAACTTTAAGACTTGTGGACTTCAACTCCCAGAATTCCTTAGCCAGCTTGCTGGTTGAGGAATTCTGGGCGTTGAAGTTGACAAGTCTTAAAGTTGCCAAAGTTGGAGACCCCTGGTCTATATTGACTCCCATTGATGGGACTATCTGCTTTTGTTATATAGTTCATGTCAAGTCAGTCAGATGTTTATATTGGATTTGACATTTTTATCCTATTGATAAAAATGTCCCATTGAGTCCTACCCAAGGAACAGGGATAAAGATGTCCTATTAAGTCTTACCCAAGGAACAGGGATAGACAGATGTGGATGTTTGATGGTGTTAAAGATATCGTGCCAGGATGTAAGTTGTTCCAAGCAAAGCTGCCTTTTGCAATTGACTGATTGTGATGTTGACAATGCCGGTGGTGTTCAAATGGTGTTCCAGTTATTTTGGGATTGCACCCAAGGTGTCTATTGGTACTATGTTTGCTTCTTTCTGCCACAGTTTTTCCATTATTATTATTCATAATATTATTAGTTAAAGTAGCATTTATTACATTATTTCCATATATTAAATGTTGGGGGGTGTTGATGAACAACATATGAAACCTTATGAAGGGGCTGATGAGCTGATCAAAATAAAAGTCAGTGTTTTTTCCCCACCATCCAGTCAGAGCTAAAGAAGCTTCTTGGATGAGAAGCAAAACGTCTTCAAAGAGAAACCAGAAAGTCCAGTTGCCTCTTGAAAAAAGCACCTTTGGGACAACCGTGACCTGGATGACTGAGAATCTCCATAGACATAAAAGTCAGTGTGATATAGCAGGGAAGGGACTCGAGCTCTGGGTTCAAATCCATCTTCAGTCATGCGACTTGGGCGATTTGGGGACCCATCACTCTGAGCCCAGCCCACCTTACAGGGCTGTTGTTCTGGGGATTACATGAACTTTCCCCTGTTGTCTCATTTAAACTCATCAAGAAAAGGAATCAAATCTAACAAAGAAGGATAGAAGAGGGTGATAGCCCACTGATCTGGAGGGGGATACTGATTCGGAGAAGTCTCTCATTTTTCCAGCCAATCTCTTTTCTTCTGCTTTCCCTTCTTTTGGTGACCTTTTCCCTAGAGAGCTTTTTTTGGGGGGGTCTTTCTACATTGCTCCATTAAGTGAGTAATGTTAGTGGAAGCTAAAATAGGATCTATCTTCCATCTTCTCGCCTTTTTGACAGATAAGAAAGCTTTTCCAGGCAAAATAACTTCTAGGGTACTGTTTGTAGCCTCTTCATTAAAGTTCAAGGCATCCTGTATAACCATGATATAAATTCATCATTCCCTTACATTTGTTAGTTTGCTAGCTTTTGAGTTGCATTAAAATGGCGGTAGATATACAGAATTCCTGATCTTACAAAGCCAGCTTATACACTGCAGAATTTAAATCCATCTGTGTGTCTTTGTGTGTGTGTGTGTGTTTGTGTGTTTGAGCGTGAGCATGCACATAAGGGATGGGGGGATGGTGACATCGTACACAGCTGGTTCATGTGTGTATCCATGCATTTTTGCTTTTCCTCCCCCCCCTTCCAGCCCAACTACTCTCTGTGCATTATCATGATGGACAATTTGATAAGCACACATTCAAGTCGTAACTTTCTGTGTAAAATGGAACTGCATTTGGTGCATCATATATTGGGTTTCTCAGGTTTTGTTTTTTTGTTTTTTTTTTTGATAGCCACTGATGATTTCATATGCTACAGAGAGATCTGGAACAGAAACACCAGAATCGATTTAATTCTGGGCAAGAAACCTTCCCCACAGATCCTGTGGGAGAGGAGGCAGAAGCTAAAGTTTATTACAGGTAATCCTCGACTTATGACTGGTCACTTAATGGAAATTATGACAGACTTACCAAAAGGTACATATGACCCAGTTCCAAAGGGGGTTGGACTAGAAGATCTCCAAGGTCCCTTCCAACTCTGTTATTATATATTATATCCCCTTATGCAGGGTCACATGACGTCATTCTGGGCCCTCAGCAACCAGTCTGCATTTATGGCCAATTGCAGTATCCCGCAGTCAGGGGACTGTGATTTCTGTCATTTTTGTCAAAAATTGGCATTTACTTGACAACAATGGGCTTGCTTAACATCCGCAGTGATTCATTTAACAACCGTCGGAAAATTGGATCAGTTAAATAGCTGATTCGCTTTACAACCATCATGACTTACAACCGTAATGGGCAGGCTCCATTACAATCATAAGTCTAGGACTACCCGTACTAACAATTGTTCAGTTTCTAAAACTACCATATCTGGGTAGCAAAATTCAACTATTTTTCACTCTGCTGCAATCTAATGGTCATTCTGCGTTCTGCAGCCCAGCTATAGTAAAAATTGTGGGTCAGCTAGCCAGAGTCCATATTGGAGCATAATTGTCACATAGGGACAGTTTCAGTGCATGTTATGTGCTGATTTCCTTTGCTAAATTTGGTCTGTGGATAACTGCAGGTCTCACCTGCCACTTCCCGTTTTATTCCCAGTCAGCAGTTCCTGGCAGTGACTTTTAATTTCTAAACCATGTTTGGAAAGACTTGATATTGGTATTCCTGAAAGTATTTATTTTATTTATTTATTTATTTTTGTCAAGTATGTGTTGGTAATATACATAGATATAACATTGTTTATATACCGTATTTTTTGGAGTATAAGACGCACCTTTTTCCTCCCTAAAAGTGGCTGAAAATTTGGCCTTCTAATGTAGCTTTTTTTCCCAGCCCTAACTAGGTGCTAACAGATCTTCCCAGCTCTTACCTTGCAGGCTCTTTCATTGTTACTCTCTCCCAAGAATGTTTTTCCAGCCCTAAGTCTTTGCAGGGTTTTTTTCCATTGCTCTACTTGCTCTGAATAAGTTTTTTTCTAGCCCTAACCAGGTGCTAACTATCTTCCCAGCTCTTACCTTGCAGGCTCTTTCATTGTTACTCTCTCAGAAGAATGTTTTTCCAGCCCTAAGTCTTTGCAGGGTTTTTTTCATTGCTCTACTTGCTCTGAATAAGTTTTTTTCTAGCCCTAACTAGGTGCTAACGATATTCCCAGCATGGCTTGCATGCTCTTTCATTGTTACTCTCTCAGAAGAAGGTTTTTCCAGCCCTAAGTCTTTGCAGGGTTTTTTTCATTGCTCTACTTGCTCTGAATAAGTTTTTTTCTAGCCCTAACTAGGTGCTAACGATATTCCCAGCATGGCTTGCATGCTCTTTCATTGTTACTCTCTCAGAAGAAGGTTTTTCCAGCCCTAAGTCTTTGCAGGGTTTTTTTCATTGCTCTACTTGCTCTGAATAAGTTTTTTTCTAGCCCTAACTAGGTGCTAACGATATTCCCAGCATGGCTTGCATGCTCTTTCATTGTTACTCTCTCAGAAGAAGGTTTTTCCAGCCCTAAGTCTTTGCAGGGTTTTTTTCATTGCTCTACTTGCTCTGAATAAGTTTTTTTCTAGCCCTAACTAGGTGCTAACAGATCTTCCCAGCTCTTACCTTGCAGGCTCTTTCATTGTTACTCTCTCCCAAGAATGTTTTTCCAGCCCTAAGTCTTTGCAGGGTTTTTTTCCATTGCTCTACTTGCTCTGAATAAGTTTTTTTCTAGCCCTAACCAGGTGCTAACTATCTTCCCAGCTCTTACCTTGCAGGCTCTTTCATTGTTACTCTCTCAGAAGAAGGTTTTTCCAGCCCTAAGTCTTTGCAGGGTTTTTTTCATTGCTCTACTTGCTCTGAATAAGTTTTTTTCTAGCCCTAACTAGGTGCTAACGATATTCCCAGCATGGCTTGCATGCTCTTTCATTGTTACTCTCTCAGAAGAAGGTTTTTCCAGCCCTAAGTCTTTGCAGGGTTTTTTTCATTGCTCTACTTGCTCTGAATAAGTTTTTTTCTAGCCCTAACTAGGTGCTAACGATATTCCCAGCATGGCTTGCATGCTCTTTCATTGTTACTCTCTCAGAAGAAGGTTTTTCCAGCCCTAAGTCTTTGCAGGGTTTTTTTCATTGCTCTACTTGCTCTGAATAAGTTTTTTTCTAGCCCTAACTAGGTGCTAACGATATTCCCAGCATGGCTTGCATGCTCTTTCATTGTTACTCTCTCAGAAGAAGGTTTTTCCAGCCCTAAGTCTTTGCAGGGTTTTTTTCATTGCTCTACTTGCTCTGAATAAGTTTTTTTCTAGCCCTAACTAGGTGCTAACGATATTCCCAGTTTTTTTCTAGCACCTAACTAGGTGCTAACGATATTCCCAGCATGGCTTGCATGCTCTTTCATTGTTACTCTCTCAGAAGAAGGTTTTTTAAAGCCCTAACCAAGGGATAAAATAATGTGCTGAAGTTGACCAGACTAAGGATGCTAGCCAGATGAATACCTGGTAGGCAGATTGTTTTCCCCTATTTTCCTCCCCAAAAACTAAGGTGCGTCTTATACTCAGGTGCATCTTATACTCCGAAAAATACGGTACATAAGATGGGTAGAGATAAGAGGGAACATTAGGACAGGGATGGTAGGCATGCTGGTGCACTTATGCACGCCCCTTACTGACCTCTTAGGAATCGGGTGAGGTCAACAGTGGACAGTCTAAGGGTAAAGTTTTGGGGGTTTGGTGACGAAACCACAATGTCAGGTAGTGAGTTCCAGGCATTTACCACTCTGTTGCTAAAGTCGTATTTTCTACAGTCAAGTTTGGAGCGGTTCACTTTGAGTTTGTATCTGTTGTGTGCTCGTGTATTGTTGTGGTTGAAGTAGGCCTTGGTTTGTTAATTACCTTTGATTCTTCATGTCATCCTATGACCCATGTTATTCAGTATAGTACTGGATGTCCATGAGGTTGTGGGAATGCATGTCAAAACCTAAAGACAGCTTCTTCTTCATTTCACTACAGCTGCCCGCTACTCCATTAGGTGTCTAGAAAAAGTGGTTTTGGTCTATTGGCCTGGCCCAAAAGTCAAGTGGTCAAAACAAAATTGAAAATTTACAAATAATTATTCCACTGCTTAGATAAGTTCTGCATGAGAGCAATAGAATGCAGAAATATCAGATATATAACTTGCATGGTGGATAGTTTATAGCCAACAAGAAAAATAGTTCAAGTTTCTAAAAATTAGTGAATTTATTCAGACATTTCTATGTGAGTAGCAAGAAATAATGCTAATTATTACTTACCCCAATAATCATCTATTGGGGTAAAGAAGATCTTTTTCCATTTCTTTCCTTTAGCCAAAATTAGTGGCTCTGCTGGTCATAAGAATATGCTGTATGATCATTTGAAAGCTTTCCAACTAACTTGGATAACAACATGTCATCCAGTACAGGTGTATCAAGTCTGTGTTATGACTTTCCAAATGGCTGTGGGGTTTTTCTCCCCCACTAGGTGGCACTATGGAGGTTTAAAATAACCAGCTCACTTAGGGTTAAATCACTGCCTCAGGTCCCACAGTCCTAGTTTTGCCGCTTGCAAGGTGCTAGTCCTCTTGAGGAAAACATTTCAAAGAAAACCTACATCCCAGCTCTGAACAAAAAAGAGAGTTTTAAAAGGTGCAAGAAGGATGAGCAATATTGTTGAAATGTAGGATTTTTTTCTCTTTTCAGTTCAAGAATACAATGAGAAATAATGTACCATATTTTTTGGAGTATAAGACGCACCGGATTATAAGACGCACCTTAGTTTTGGGGGGGGGGAAATAGGGGGAAAAATCTACCTACTAGGTATTCATCTGGCTAGCGTCCTCAGTCTGTTCAGCTTCAGCACATTCTTTTATCCCCTGGTTAGGGCTAAAAAAAAACCTTTTCAGAGGGAGTAGGAATGAAAACAAGCCTGCAAAGACTTAGGGCTGGTAAAAAACTACTTCAAGGGAGAAGGAATAAAAAAATGCTGCAAGCCGGTAAGATCGTTAGCACCTCGTTAGGGCTGAAAAGACCTTTTTCAGAGGAGTAGGAATGAAAACAAGCCTGCAAAGACGGAGTAGGAAGCCGGGAAGATCATTAGCACGTCTTTAGGGCTGGGAAAAAAGCTTCGGAAAAGCTACATTTGGAGTATAAGATGCACCCAAATTTTCAGCCTCTTTTAGGGAGGAAAAAGGTGCATCTTTTTTTTTAATCCATTTTTTTTTAATTTTTTCCTCCACCACTTTTACAATTCAATAGACATATACCTTAAAATGTTACAATAAAATACACAATTTTACATTTATAATCCATTGTTCAAAAGTCAAAATTTTATACCAATGTTTACATCATTGATCATCAGTCTGTTCTGCTTTTTTCCATTACACTCCCCTCTATCTCCGTCATCTCCTCCTACTTTTTTACTCCTTCACTCCTCCTCTCCTCTCTCTACTCCTTCTCTTCCTCCCCTTCTACTTCCTCTTACACCTTCTTTGCCTTCCCCTGAGTACTCTTTTATACTAGATCCTCTTATGTTTGACAGACTGATAATATATTCTCAAATTTAGACTCATCATGTCTCTTCTAAATTTTTTTTAAAAATTATTATTATTATTATTACTATTATTACTATTATTATTACTATTATTACTATTATTACTTTTATTACTATTATTACTATTGTTGTTGTTGTTGTTATTATTATTATTATTATTATTATTATTATTATTATTATTATTATTATTATTATTATTATTATTATTATATCATTTCTTTATATATAATATTTTATTCTAGGTATATGCTGCTAACTTCATCTTACCTCCACACACACAAAAAAGAAAAAAAAAGATAATGCCTAATTTTGTCATCTGTAATATTCACCAATTAATTTTTAAATTTTCCTTCCAAATTATCCGCTATTAATTTAATTTCCAAGATAGTTACTATTTATACTACTTCTTATTTTTAAGCCATATTGCTTCCTCCACTTTTTTGTCTCTTTATTCATCGTTTATATTTTTTATCCTCTATTCTGTCTCAAAACTAAATGCCCAATTAAACATTCCAATTTCTTATATTAATCATCAAAATTCTTCCTAAATTGTTTACAATCAATTAAATGCTTAAGTCTTAAAATAAAGGATTTTTAAATTTCACATTTAAACAAATTTTATATATAAACATCTTATATACATCTAATATTTTCTTTTAAATGTATATATATTTTAATGTTTATATTGTATTTTTACTTGGCTGTTCACCGCCCTGAATCCCCGGAGAAGGGCGGTATATAAATTTAACAATAAATAAATAAATAGATAGATAGATAGATAGATAGATAGATAGATAGATAGATAGATAGATAGATAGATAGATAGATAAATAGATAAATAAATAAATAAATAAATAAATAAATAAATAAATAAATAATACACAATCATGATATACTGTACCTTTTCACATATTAATCATCAAAATTCTTTCTGAATCATTCAATTAAGTATTCAACTCCTAAAATAATACATTTTTCCCATTTTGAAGTTTTCCATTCAATCTGATTTCGGGGAAACTCCGTAGCGCCGCGACTTTGGCCATGCATCTTATACTCTGAAAAATACGGTAATAAAAAAATACAAATAGGTGGTGATAAAGTGAAGTGAGATTAAATGCTTGAATGAAGGCAATCCAATGCTATTTCCTCCAAATGATAAAATCAGAAAAAGTGTAGTATATAGGTAGTCCTCGACTTACGACCACAATTGAGCCCAACATTTCTGTTGCTAAGTGAAACATTTGTTAAGTGCGTTTTGCCCCATTTTACAACCTTTCTTGCCACAGTTGTTAAGTGAATCACTGCAGTTATTAAATTAGTAACACGATTGTTAAGTGAATCTGGCTTCCCCATTGACTTTGCTTGTCAGAAGGTTGCAAAAAGGGATCACATGACCCAAGGATAGCCGTCATAAATATGAACCAGTTGGAACCATTCAAATGACTATTACATGACTATGGGGATGCTGCAAGTGTCGTAAGTGTGAAAAATGGTCATAGGTCACTCTGGGTCGCGAAAGATGATCGCATGACCCCAGGACACTGAACCACTTGCCAAGCATCTGAATTTTAATCACATGACCATTGGGATGCTGCAACGGTCATAAGTGTGAAAAATAAGTCCTAAGTCACTTTTTAGTGCTGTTGTAACTTCTAGCAGTCACTAAATGAACTGTTGTAAATCGAGGACTATCTGTATTTACTCAGAAATGCAACTCAAATGAATCTGTTGTAAAATGATATCTTATATTTTTTCCTAATATTCCTCTAGTGATGATGGTTTGTTGTGACAGTATCAGGGGCGGGTTCCTAATTTTTTTACTACCACTCTGTGGGCGTGGCTTATTTTGTGGGTGTGGCTTGCCAAGCATGTGACTGGGTGGGCATGGCTTCTCGGACTGCTGAAGGGAGGGGAACTGAGATAGGTCCTGCTGCCCATTCCCCTTCCCCTCAGCAGCTCGAGAAGCCTCAAACGTGCAAAAATGCCTAGGATCATCACTGCGTGTTCGTGGCTTCTCGGACTGCTGAAGGGAGGGGAACGGAGATAGCTCCTGCCGCCCGTTCTTTCAGCATCTCACGCACTCCCTCAGCCATCCTCCCCTGCTGGGACTCACTGTGGTGTAGGAAGGCAACGCACGCGCAGTGCCGGAAGCTCGGCTTCTGGGCATGTGCAGAAGAAAAATTTTTTTTAAAAAAATTTTTTAATGGCGGCGCCCAGGCACCGGCAACCGACCTCACCAGTACTGTGACGTCACCAGCGGGCCGCTACCGGTGCTATAGAGTGGACCGCACTGGTAGGAACCCACCACTGGACAGTATACAACTATGCCTCTTCAGGAGCAGCTTACCTAAACTTGGTAATGCAATGCAATTGCCCTTCATGAAGCAGGCAGGGCCTTTTCTGCTTTAGCCTTTCCGATTCTTATTCCAGGACAGATTAAATGGGGACTGAGATTACAATCATTTCAAAACTACATGAGAACCTTATTTCAGGCATTTGGAAGAAAAGCTGCACATAGGTATGGTCTTAGTTCAGTTCATTCTTTGGTCGGAAATTTACTTCTTCATCACCATCAAAATAGGGAAGTCATGAAATGAGGCAGTCACTAAACAAGGACTGTTGGTAAAATGAGAAGCTTCGGACAGCAATCTAGTTAAACAATAGTTAATAAGCATAAATAAATGCTTGTACAGGAATCTGTTAAATGAACATAAATAAATGCAAGAAATACATTTTTTGCTGGATAAGAAAACCCGTGGAGAATGAAACAGAGAAAAGTGTAAATGCAATGAAAAAAAAAGAAAGAAAGGAAGGAAGGAAGGAAGGAGGGAAGATAGGAAGGAAGGAAGGAAGGAAGGAAGGAAGGAAGGAAGAAAGAAAGAAAGAAAGAAAGAAAGAAAGAAAGAAAGAAAGAAAGAAAGAAAGAAAGAAAGTAAGAAAGGATGGAAGGAAGGAAGAAAGGAAGAAAGAAAGAAAGAAAGAAAGAAAGAAAGAAAGAAAGAAAGAAAGAAAAAAAGAAAAAAAGGAAGGAAGGAAGGAAGGAAGGAAGGAAGGAAGGAAGGAAGGAAGGAAGAAAGAAAGAAAGAAAGAAAGAAAGAAAGAAAGAAAGAAAGAAAGAAAGAAAGGAAGGAAGGAAGGAAGGAAGGAAGGAAGGAAGAAAGGATGGAAGAAAGAAAGAAAGAAAGAAAGGAAGGAAGGAAGGAAGGAAGGAAGGAAGGAAGGAAGGAAGGATGGAAGAAAGGAAGGAAGGAAGGAAGAAAGAAAGGAAGAAAGAAAGAAAGAAAGAAAGAAAGGAAGGAAGGAAGGAAGGAAGGAAGGAAGAAAGAAAGAAAGAAAGAAAGAAAGAAAGAAAGAAAGAAAGAATGGAAGGAAGGAAGGAAGGAAGGAAGAAAGAAAGAAAGGAAGGAAGGAAGGAAGGAAGGAAGAAAGAAAGAAAAAAAGAAAGAAAGTAAGAAAGGATGGAAGGAAGGAAGGAAGGAAGGAAGGAAGAAAGGATGGAAGAAAGGAAGGAAGGAAGGAAGAAAGAAAGAAAGAAAGAAAGGAAGGAAGGAAGGAAGGAAGGAAGGAAGGAAGGAAGGAAGAAAGAAAGGAAGAAAGGATGGAAGAAAGAAAGAAAGAAAGAAAGAAAGAAAGAAAGAAAGAAAGAAAGAAAGAAAGAAAGAAAGAAAGAAAGAAAGAAAGAAATTACGTTTGGAGTCTTTTATCGAAGGAAAACCGATCAAAACAACACAAATCCAAGGATGCAAAGCGAAGGGGCGGGCCCCGGACCCAGAGGGGTGGAGCTTGAGGTGAAATTGACAGGAGGTGGGCGGAGCCCGAGCCAGGGATTTGTCATATGAGTTTCCCATGCTTCTTGTACATACCAACCTCTGGAAGAAAGTAGGTTAGCAGTTCCCCAAGAGCGCTCGGCAGGGAAAGAAGGAGTGAAGGAAGGAGAAAGAAAGGAAGCAAGGAAGGAAGGTGTGGAGACGTCAGAAGGAAGACGCTTCAACCACTTCTCCTTAATCGTTGGGCGAGCTGCAAAACACAAACAGAAGAGAAGAAACCAGCCGAGCGAGCGAGCGAGGGAAACCAACCATCCGCCCGATCCCACGCTGGAAACTTTATACCCTCCGTTCCCCGCCGTATCTATTTATTTTCCCCTCCTCTCCTCCTGCAAGGAGTTTTGTTTCTGACGGTCTGTTTTTTTCCATGCTATTTCCAGAAGAGAGATAAGAGAAGGGAACCTCGGCGTGGAAGATGCGAGGTAAGAATCTCTACGGATCCCTCTCTTGGATCCCTCCAGGTGGGAGAGGCGATCGGTCGGCGCGCGGCCAGGCGCGATCCAGCCCCGTAGAGGGGACTTGCAGCCAGGGCGGGAGATCCGAAGTGCCTCCCCTTGGGAAGCGAAGCGAAGTGGGAGCGTTTCTTCGGAAGCAGGTCCCACTCTGCTTGGGGGCTTTCCTAAAAAAAAGGAGGAGAGGGAGAGAGAGAGAGGGTCGCAGGGTTTAAGGAGCTTAGTTGTAGCCCTCGGTTGCGATCGCGCGCGCTCTCTCCCTTCCTTGATTAATAAATAATCGTATTTTCTCCCGACATCCAGCTACTTCACTCGTGGGTATTCTCTTCCAAAGGAAGCTGCCGTACTTTAGATTTTAAAAGAAAGAAATGCAACCCATAAAACAGTTTAGCGAGCAACTAGGAAAACAAACGCATCTTTGGTGGTTGAATAAAAGCAAACAGGATATTGTGATATAAAATAGGAAGGGGGGGAAATGTTCTCTTCCAGATGTGCATTTTGAGCTCTCTTTTGGTTAAGCAACTTGTATTAAAAAAAACCCCATTGCATCTTTGTTGTGATTATTATTATTATTAATTATTGTTATTATGAGTTGTGGCGTAAGGAAAATTTGTGTTTGGGTGCAAAACTCATTAAAGGACGGAGGTTTTTTTTGTTTTGTTTTATATAATAACATAATCTGCAGAAACTCACATCTAGCAGTTTTATGTTGCAGGAATAGATATTAAGGAGATCAATTATTTCCACATGCAAACCAGCATGTGTTTGTATGTGTAAATCCATCACTCCACCCTCATCTCTAATCCCTTTTTATTTTATGGATTTCTTCCTTTAAAAAAAAACTTTATATTACTTGGTAGGTTTTTTTTAATATGACCTTGTGATTTTTCCTGCCAAAACAAACCCTGAAAATAATGATAGAATAGATCCTTTTGCTAAGAAATAGATCCATTTGTTCATGGTGGGATTTACTCTTGAATAAAGTTAGGGTTACCCTGGAATTTTTTTTCGGTATCTTATCCCTATCCTGGGAAGTCATTTAAGGTATAATTTGATGAGTTCTAAAGGACTTTTGCTAGCCCTCAGCGTGAGTAAACTGGAAAGCAGAATGTAATCTGATCCGTATTATTTTCATTTGAATGCATAAGCATGAAAGACAACATATCCAGATGTAAAACAGGTATAGATTTCAATAAGAGGGTGTTTTTTCAACTCTAGTTCTTCGGTGTTGTAAATAAGGGACTCTGTACTTGTTCAGAGGTACTGCTGTTACATTCTATGAGCTTTGACTAACATTTTCCCATAGTAGGCAAAGGAATAATTTTATTTGACTTTATTTTTTCCCCATCATATCTTATGTTATTAATAAGTCCTCCTAGAAAATGTCAAATAGGTTTGTCCAATAGCTTTATACTAATGGTGCTTGAGGTCATTTTGTTCTTTTCAATGATTTATAAATTTTAACTTGGGGACTCGGAAGTATTTTATTTTGTCCGCATGTGCACGACATATAGCAAGCCACATAAAATTTTAGCACTTGCAATGTGATTTTTTTTTTGGCTTCTCCTTTTTCTACAATTTAATGTATACGCAAAGATTATAGAAGAGAGATAGGAGATAGAGAATGAAAGCATGTCTGAAATTAAGCCTTGGAAAGCAAGAATGGGATGAAGAAAAGAATAGCAGAAGACTTTTTTAAAAAATATTTCAATAAATAATAACGCTCCTATTCTGTTTGGCAGAATAGGTCCATCCAATATATTGCGAAAAGTTCGATTTTGTGTGCGTGCAGATTTCCATGTACATATTTCGAGTTGTCCTTCTTCTGTTAGAATAAGTGCAGTGGGGCGCTTTGGGATATGTCCAGCTAACAGAAAAGGAAGGGAGGAGATAAAGTCTTCTAGGCCATGGTTTTTTGAAATCTTACGGTGGCGATTGATCAACATAATCAGGAAGGAGGAACCATTTTGCATAAACAACACTGTAGAAAGTAAGCAAAACCATGACACCCACTCTTCAGAACTGTCACTCTCCAGCCACTCCGTTCTCCTCGGTCGTTTTGATTGTGGCGGCATAGAGGTGTATCATTAATAAAATAAATAAACAAATAAGGAACTCCTTGAACCGGCCTTGGGCTAATGGTGCTTTGACACAAAGCTGCGTCCCTACCCAGCTCTTAGACAAGCGCAGCCCGTTTTGGCCTGTCCTCCTGTCCCACCCTTGCTTAGCTGACGAATCATTCCGTGAGCCAAATCATCCATTCTTTCATCGCACAACAACATTTTTGTTGTTTTTCCTCCTTTTCAGGTCATGCCGTCTGCTGACCCACTTTGAGCAGAGTCATGACCCATTTTGAGCAGAGTCATGACCTATGGGATGGAAAACAGCATACTTGAGTATAACATTTCTCAACCTTGGCAGGTTTCGGATGGGTGGACTCCAGCTCCCAGAATTCCCCAGCCAGCTGGCTGGGGAATTCTGGGAATTAGAGTCCACCCTTCAGTAACTTACCAAGATTAAGAAACTCTGCTAAAGGAGATCTAGGGTTGGAGTGGCTTAGCTTAAAAGAAAATCTTGCTGAACTCCCGTATCTTCGCTAAGAAAAGCTGCATAAGATCGAATTGGGTGACTGAGGCCAAAGGTAACCTTGAACCCATTTCTCTGCCTTAGGAGGGAATGAGCCAAATTGGACCAACATATAATTTAATTAATGCTTGAAGAACATTTCTTTGTAATCCCAAACCTGGCATGTTGCAGCATCAAAGATGGGGGAAGTCATTTCTAATTTTGCTTTTGGCATAGAGTACCATTGAGTGGCATTATTGTGTTGCTCTCGGCAAATAAAGGGACTAGTTTTATTTATTTATTAAATATGTAGGCATCCCGATTCCACATGACTGGCCAGCTTGCTGGACTCAGTTCCTTATTCTGAGTTTTTATTTGGGTGGTTGTATGTAAAAAAAACGGACTAGGAAGAAGGAAATTATATAAACCGATGGCTTGCCTGATCAAATGCCAAAATAAATTATGTCATATTCCTTCCCCACCTCCAAGCATAATTTCCTTTTATATCTTTTTCCGATCCTTCTTCCAGATCTAAATCTTGTTTCTTCTGCAGCCTTTTGCATGTCTTTTGCAGTGCAGATGATGCAGAATGGGGCCAGTTTTTCAAATTTCCAATTCCTAGTTTGGGAGCAGATTAGCATTTGAGGATATGGTTCTTCTGCCCATCCCTGAACATCACTGCAGAGGCAGATGCACTGCTTTTCCGGTGTGCGTGCTTCGTTTGGTGTTTGTCTGAAGTCCTACAAGTTCCGCCATTTTTCCTCTCCAGCGGCCATTTTAATCTGCAGCCCAGGTATGCCTTGCTGCTTTCAAGCATCGCTACAGTGAAGCGAAAAGGCATTGGGTGGGGAAGGATTGGAGTGTGAGGGGTGTAAGGATGAAGTGGTGTAGGGATCGGGATGGACAATGGAATTCTGGGGAAAACGTGTTCTTTCTAAGCTTAGAAGTTTAGATTAGGTGCAAAGCAGCATGTGAGCAACTTGTACAATGCAAGAAAACATTGTGTATCCGATGTTTGGGAGATGACTTTGGAAAGAAAACAAACATTTATCTCCATGTAAATCTCTTGTTTCAGTGTAATAATTGCAGATGGTAATGCTATAATCAGAAAAAAAAACCAAGAATATATCTTAGTGCCATGTTGTAGCTAGTTAAGGAGCAAAAATCCACTTCTCTATAGCTCTCGATGTGCCTTTTTCATCCTTCCAATAATAGCTAGCAAAATATTTTTATGGTGCTTTTTCATTATGAGCAGAAAGGGACAATGTGTTGGAGGGCAAAGGTTCAGTCTTAATATTCCTCTTTTTTAACCATTTTATTTATTTATTTTTTATCTTTTTTGTCCTTGCATTAGACAGTTGTGTTTGAACTAGATTATTTTGCCCTTAGGGAACAGGGTGGCCACAAAGCTAAGTGAGATGGTGTAGAATTGTGTTCAGTGTTGGGGTGCCCCTCAAGAAGTCTGGCTGAAATTTCCACAGAAAAACGAATGTAGGGTTGGTTCCTTCGAGCAAGGCTTTTGCGTTTTCTCTCTCCGAATCGGTACAGAATAAGATTTTTGCTAACTTGAGGGAGAACGCTAGCAGTCAGTCTTCTAAGAAAGCTAGAATAACAACTTGAAAAGCTTTAAAACATGTTGGTCTGTTCTGAAATTCAGAAGAAAGGAAGTGGAGCATATCTGGGGAGAAAGGCAGACAATTACGCTTCTTTTGCTCATCCCAAGAGACGTTGGAGCATCACCGCATTGGCCTTGATGTGAAAATGCGAATTATGTGCAAACTGTTGGCTCTTAAATTGTTAAAACACAGAATAGGGATGTGAATAGGGAGGTTTGTTTCTGTTTGGTCACTTACCGTGACTTTCACACCTGAATTTGATCCTGGGAATTGGGAAGAAGGAAGACTAAATATGGATAGTGTTTCCTACCAGAGACATCCATGGGGAGTGGGGAGAAAAATCAAGATATGGCCATAGACTGTGGACTTATGACCACAATTGAGCCCAAAATTTCTGTTGTTAGGTGAGACATTTGTTAAATGAATTTGGTCCCATTTTACAACTTTTCTTGCCACAGTTGTTAAGTGAATCACCGCAGTTGTTAAGTTAGTACCATGGTTGTTAAGTGAATCTGGCTACCTCACTGACTTTGCTTATCGGAAGGTTGCAAAAGGTGATCATATGTCTCCCAGACATTGCAACCATCATAAATATGAGTCAGTTACCAAATGTCTGAATTTTGATCACATGACCATTAAGATACTGCAATGGTTGTAAGTGTGAAAACTGGTGATGTCACTTTTTTCAGTGCCGTTGTAACTTCGAACGGTCACTAAACAAACTGTTGTAAGTTGAGGATTTAACTGTAATAGTTTTTTAAAATGTGTGACCCAGTCACCATCTTGATCATTTTGCCCACCTCTGGATCCCTCTGTTTAGTATATAAAACACTATTATCCAATTTGGTGATAGACGTGAATATTCAAATTTAAATTCAGTCTTCCAAGTTTACAATGACTGCTAAGTAGAAAAACCAAATGCTAGTTAACCTGTAAATGTCGAACAGGTGATATTTTTTTCTCTCTCTCCTGTGGTAGGATCCAGATACGTTCAAATAATAGGTAATAGAGGTACCATACTTTATTTAATAGAGATACGTTGATAGGGTGAACAGAGTTATTTAAGATGGACAAGGAAGAGAAGGATAATCCTAATGCTGAAGGATAATCCTAAAGTATTGAGACAACAGAGCCTAGATGGTGCAGTGGTTAAATGCAGCACTGCAGGCTACTGCTAGTTCAGCAGTTCAGCTGTTCAAATCTCACCGGCTCAAGGTTGACTCAGCCTTCCATCCTTCCGAGGTGGGTAAAATGAGGACACAGATTGTTGGGGGCAATATGCTGAACTCTGTAAACCGCTTAGAGAGGGCTGTAAAGCACTATGAAGCGGTATATAAGTTTAAGTGCTATTGCTATAGTTTCCATACAAGAGGGTTAAGATTTTGCTGCTAGATGGAGCAGTGGTGATTGCTGCAAATGTCAGGAGCCCAGTTTCTCACTTATTTTCTTCTGGGAAGCAAAAGCTAAGGCTTGAGGAAGGCTTTTAACATTCCTTTGATAGGTTGCAGCCCACTGAACACCTGGCCCTGCCCACACATGTGCGTCATCATTTTCAGTCCCCCCCCCCAAAAAAAAATAGGAAGCCAGAAGAAAGAATCACCCTAAGGGGTGGGCAAACTATGGTTCTTTGAGGACCTGTGGACTTCAACTCCCAGAATTCCTGAGCCCAGCCATGCATGCATGGCTGGCTCAGGAATTCTTGGAGTTGAAGTCCACAGGTCCTCAAAGAGCCATAGTTTGCCCACCCCTACTAACCTAACCATAATTTAGAGCAGTGTTTCTCAGTCACAGCAACTACTAAAACACATGGACTTCAACTCCCAGAATTCCCTAGCCAGCCAGCTGGCTGGGGAATTCTGGGAGTTGAAATCCATCCATTTTAATTGTTCCTGAGGTTGAGAAACACTGCTCTAGGGGAGCAGAGCAATTCAGTAAATATAGGTTTTGGTTTTTAAACAAAATAAAACAAAAGGAAATATTCAGTGACAGCATCTAAGGGAACAGTATCTCTGAGATCACATAAAAGGCTTTGTGTGACTCCTTTGTGTCACAACTCTTGTGTAGAACATTTCAAGCGGTGTATTACCACATTTTTCAGGAATATTTATTTACTTATTTCCCCCTTATATTTTGTTGGTTTATATCCTGCCTTATTTATGTATTTATAGCCCCCACTGACTAACCATTTATCCCTTGACATCATACCTAGTTTAACTTAATACTTGAAGTTTAATATTACAGTAAAAGTGAGTAGAGGTAATCCTTGATCATTTGCAATTGTTCCAAACAGGCACCCCACCCCAAAGATGCAGTACTTATGACCCAATTTCAAAGTTACGACAACCACATCTCCCCCACACTCATATGCTCACATATTGGTGCTTGGCAACCAGCTCACCTTTATGGTCATTAACGGTGTCCCATTGCCACATGACTGCAATTTCTGTCATTTTTTGCTGGTTTCCAGCATTTAATTCCAGCTTCCGGAAAATAACATTTACCTTGTTTCCCTGAAAATAAGACCAGATCTTATATTAATGTTTGCTGCAAAATACGCATCAGTTCTTATTTTCTGGTGGGGTCTTATTTTTGGGGAAATATGGTATTAGGTATAATGGTTTGCTTAACGACCATTGGAAAAAAATGTCATAACATCGGGTCTGGTCACATGGTGATCCACTTAATAATTGTAATGACTTATGACCATAATTCCTTGGTCAATTATGGTTGTAAGTTGTATGATAAAGGGAAGATGCACATCAGCACAAGAGGTTGTGACACATGAAAAGATCTATGGAAATCCCAGTGCTGAAATGTGGGTATGATGGCTTGCTTATAAAGTTTTGTAAAAACAGTAGGCAAATTCATGGAAGCTTTTAATACTCAGTAACATCTCTCTAAATATGCACCACTAGGGAGCAATAGGAGAGGAGAAGGGCTACTGCTGGCCAGGCTAGGTAGACCTCTGACCCAATCCAGTCAATGCAATATTTAATTTCTCCCTTTACTTTCATCCTTTATATCAAACTTTTCCAATCTAGGCACTTTCAAAATATATGGGCAACTCTCAGAGTTCCCCATCCAGAATGGTCATTTCTAAGCATGTTGGGAATTGCAGTCTAAGGCAGTATTTATCAACTTTGGCCACTTGAAGATGTGTGGACTTCAACTCCCAGAATTCCCCAGCCAGCCATGCTTCAATTCCCAGAATTCTACTGGCTGGAGAATTCTGGGAGTTGAAGTCCACATATCTTCCAAGTTGCCAAGATTGAGAAATACTGCTGTAAAGACTAAAATATGCTAAGTTTCCTTTACTGCTGATGGGATCCCAGAAAATGCAGCAGGATTTCCTTTTAGGTAAATGTGCTAAGAATTACAGTTCATGTTTGCTGTCCTATTCACTTTATGGGATTATGCTGTAAGATTTCAATTACAAGTGTCTTTATTTGAAAGAAATCACACTGAACACAGTGAGGTATTTTTTTTTAATAAATGGTCAGAAGGTATTATACTGTATGCCAGCATTTCTTAACCTCGACAACTTGAAGAGGTGTAAACTTCAATTCCCAGAATTCCCCAGCCAGCCATGCTGGCTGGGGAATTCTGAGAATTGCAGTCCACACCTCTTCAAGTCGTCAGGTTGAGAAACACTGAAATAGATTGACTCTGCCCATATATTGTTAAGCTGTTTAGCTATCCTGCTAGCTTCCTCCTTAGCTGGCCTAGCTGCAGCCTAGAGGTACTACTTACCTAATCAAGTTGTTGTAACTCTTGCAGGGATAATCTATTTGTAATATTTTGAGGATTTGGAAGAACAGGATTTGGAACGTATTTCAATTTCTAGGAACCATTTATTTTTTTATTGCAAACAATGGCGTTAATGATTTCCCCAAATATCACCTGAGCGTCCGCCAGTCAGTCTAGACTCTAGGGGGTATCAGAACCTATTTTGCTCCAGAGAGAACAAAACCTGTCCCTACTTGACTACTGCCCCTCTCGAGAAGTTCGTCTTGCAACCCTGAAGAATTCCTAGCCAACTGAAATCACATTTTCGGAGATTGTTGAAAGTCACAAGTCCAATGTGGGGCATTTCACACGCTGAACTTATGTTTTCCACTCTTATCTTTTCTAGAGGTTGGAAAACACAGCTTCTGCACATGTGGAGCATTCATAGAATTGTCGTAAAGAAAAGCAACACGATTCCTTTTACCCAAATTTTCAGAGGAGAGAAGGCAGAAGGTTTTGAGAGAAAGGTTCTGATCAAGGCAGTTGTCCCAATGCAACATCAGTATTGACAGAGAGCACATTTTCAAGGAGTAAATCTTGATTCTATATTTTTCATTCCCTGACATGTTCTTTTTCATTGTTTGGGAGTCTAGGAAAACCGGGTCGCCTGTCAAATTCCCTTGCCTTTTACACAAACCCGTTGAGTCGACAGGACCATAGCTCTTTCCCATTTGCAGCCTGGCTGCTGCTTAAGCAAACAAGCTGGCTGAGTAGGCAGCAGGAATCCAGCCTATTGAAAGGTGTACAGTATGTGCAGAAATTATTAAAAAACACAACAAAACCACAATGGGGTAGATTGGGCCTCTCTTTTCCCCTATCAGAATTCCTAGGAGTCCTGAGTTGTTTCCGGTGTGTGTTTGTGTGTGTGTGTGTGTGCAAACATGTGTACGTGTTAATTTGCTTGGTGCGTTCAATCGGGGATCTCTTTATCCAGGGAACAAAGCCGATGGTCTCCCTTGCGGTTTGTAAGAGATTTACAACATGCTCAGGCAAATTTCAGATTATTTAAAGCCAGGCTGGCTGATTGGGATCTACGAATAGGGGAGGGGAGGATTGTAGCCAAATACAGATTTCAGTATCTCAGTTATGCCTTCCTGTCAGTTGAACCATTCCAAAAATCAAAACAAATTCGTAAACTGAAGATGGGTGTCAAGGATTTGATCTTTTGATCTTTTACCTGAAGCGTGTGTCTTTTGCAACTGTTTAGGTCATTCTATGGTGAGGTTCTTTTAAAAATTCAGTAGGTGTTCCAAGTTCTGCCCACTCTTCTTTAAAATATTTTTTTGCAAGGGAGATGATGGTTTCTGATTATTATTATTTTTTGTCTGTAGGCAAAAGGTGACACAGAAGTGCGTCAGCAACAGGGCAAGGACACAGTATTGTGGGCAAGTGATTTACGTGGAGTGACTTGGGAGGCTACTTTAAATTAATGTTGAGTTTTGTTTTGGGCTGCTACGGAGATCCACATTCCCATATTCCCAACGTTCCCAACTGACAGCTGAAAATATATAAGAGCCTTTAGGATATTCTGAATTTCGGTCTGCAATCAACAATATCTATTTTCCCCTTTAGAAATAAATGTAAAAAGCTCCACTTTTCTAGCTGTTATTAAGAAACACGAACACATTAGAAAGTAATCCACAAAACAGCCAAAGCTGGGATATGGTGATAGTTATTGCTTACAGCATTAGACTTGGTTAAATCACTGAAGAAAAGCTCTTGCAGTGCTGAGGACTAGAAACCTGTGTTTTTTTTAAAAAAAAAATTCTAATTTTATTGGTTCCTAATTCCCAGTTGCCAAAGATTGATTTTTCAGCATTTTGTTTATGATGTTCTCATTGTAGGAAGGGGAACCATGTTAGCCTGCATGAAAGCTTATGCCTTTTCGTAAAAGTTAGTTGCTGGGAAAAGGATGATCTTCCCACCATTTTACAAGAAGAGAAGGAAATGAGTGACAGCAGATTTGTAGAACCTTAAAAACTCGCAAAATATGAATGAGAGTTTTGTTTTCTTACATGCTCTACAAAGTAGAGTATCTGAGTATAGGTTTGTTTATTTATTTTTGTGTGCAATAGGGCTTTTGTAGTGTAGCTTTATACCTATATAAACTATAGCAGTGATGGGGAACCTTTTTTGGCTCGGGGTGCCAAAAGGGTGCGCGCGCGCATGATAGTGTGCGTGCGATTGCCCACACCCATAATGCAATGCCCCCCCGCGCATGCACACAACCCCCACGCTGCCCCCCATGCATACGCACAACCCCTCGCACTGCCCTCCCCACGCATGTGCACAGGCCTTACTGAAGCCTCTGGACTTCCGGTAGGCCCGTTGGGCTGTTTTTGCTTTCCCCAAGGTTCAGGAAAGCCTCCTGAAGCCTGGGGAGAGCGAAAAACAGCCAAACGGGCCAAATGGAAGTTCGGAAACAAACTTCCGGTTGGGCCATTGGGCCGTTTTTCGCCGTCCCCAGGGTTCAGGAGGCTTTCCTGAAGCCTGGGGACAGCGAAAGCGGCCGAAAAGAAGGCTGAAAATCAGCTGGCCAGCGCGCGCATGCGCTTGAGCTGACATAGGGCAACCCCTCGCGTATCCTCATATATGGCTCTGTGTCAGAATGAGAATAACTCTCATTAGAGGCGAAAATAGATCTTTTCCTGGAACTCTGACATTAGAAATGAAACCGCAGTTTAAAGTTCTAAATAGAGATATTTATTTCAGTACAAAAACAATAAATTCTCATTAATCACATCTTTGCTATAAAAACACGTCTTGCTTCCACAGAAGCTGGAACATAAGGAAGGAATGGAATGTACACATGCGTACTAGGAACATATTAATCACGTGCTCAGGAACAAACCATTATATTAGCTAGGGATGCATCTCCCTGCATATACATGTAACAGGCAATATAATCACTGCGTGACACTCTGTGTGCCACCTGTGGCACGCGTGCCATAGGTTCGCAACCACTGAACTATAGGTTTGCCATGTATACTTCCCCATAGCTTTAACATTGGTTTGAACTGCGGGGTTAGGGTTTCTTTCGAAGTCTTGCAACAACTGCAGTTTTCTTGGCAAAAAATTTCAGAAGGTATTTGCCTTTGCCTTCTTCCTAGGGATGAGAGAAAGGGAGAGACTGGCCCAAAGTCACCCAGTTGGCATTTGTACCAAAGGCAGGACTAGAAATCATAGGCTCCCCATTTTTGTCCCGGTGCCTTTAACTACAGCATCAAACCGGCTCTCTCAAATTATGTATCTCTTCCTTTCTGATACTCCTTCTTATATAACAGATCTTATGCAACCTTACCTTTGTAAAGTCATTCAGTTTTAATTTGATCTTACTTCTCTCTCCCTCACTGCTTCTTGTGATTTTTCTCTTGTCTTTAATTTGTATTCCACTGTAGTTCCCGTCTCATCCCTTTGCAATAAATCTAACCTAAATTGATTCTTTTGTTTTACCATTAAAGATTGGATCTTGGATCATATTATAGGTAGTCCTCAACTTACGACCACAACTAAGCCCAACATTTCTCTTGCTAAGTCAGTGAATTTGTTGTTAAGTGAATTTTGCCCCATTTTACAATCTTTCATGCAACAGTTGTTAAGTGAATCACTGCAGTTGCTAAGTTAGTAACACGGTTATTAAATGAATCTGGCTTCCCCGTTGACTTTGCTTGTCAAAAGGTTGCAAAAGGGGATCTCATGATCCCGGGACACTGCAACCATCATAAATATGAATTGCCAAGCGTCTGACTTTCGATCATGTGACCATGGGGATGCTGCAATGGTCATAAGTGTGAAAAACGGTCATAAGTCACTTTTTTCAGTGTCATTGTAACTTTGAACAGTCACTAAATGAACTGTTGTAAATCGAGGATTACCTGTATTTGTATTTCTACATCCCACCCTTACTTCAACAAGTGGTTCTTCTTACCCTTCTGTATCAGTGTTTCTTAACTTGGCAACTTTAAGATATGTGGACTTCAACTCTCAGAATTCCCTGGTTTAGTTTAGTTTAGTTTAATTAAATTTATATACCACCCTTCTCCAGGGGACTCAGGGCGGTGAACAGCCAAGTAAAAAATACAATATAAACATTAAAATACATTTAAAAGAAAATATTCTATGTGGCCCTAATTTAATACAATTAAAATTTAGTAAAATCTTAAAATTTTAAAAAACCCCAAAAACTTTTTCATGCCAGCCCGGCTTGATAAAAATAATACGTCTTGAGGGCACGGCGGAAGGTGGACAGGTCGTGAATGGTTCTTAAGTCTGGAGGGAGCTGATTCCAGAGGGTGGGTGCTCCCACAGAGAAGGCCCTCCCCCTGGGCGTCACCAGCCTACACTGCTTGGCTGATGGCACCCCGAGGAGGCCCTCTCTGTGGGAGCGCACTGGTCGATGGGAGGCAGTTTGTGGCAGCAGGCGGTCTCGGAGATACCTAGGTCCAATGCCATGGAGCGCTTTAAAGGTAGTAACAAGCACCTTGAAGCGCACCCGGTAGACCACCGGAAGCCAGTGCAGCTCGCGCAGGAGGGGTGTTATATGGGAGCGCCAATTAGCCCCCGAAACCACCCGCGCGGCTGCATTCTGGATCAGTTGGAGCCTCCGGGTGCTCTTCATGGGGAGCCCCATGTAGAGAGCATTACAGTAGTCCAGACGCGACGTGACCAGGGCATGGGTGACTGTGCACAGGGAATCCCGATCCAGAAAGGGCCGCAACTGGCGTATCAGGCGGACCTGATAAAAGGCCGCCCTGGTCACAGCTGTCAGATGGTCCTCTAAGGACAGCTGTGGATCCAGGAGGACACCCAGATTGCGAGCCCTTTCGGCGGGGGCTAGAGACTCGCCCCCGATAGTCAGAGATGGAATCATCTGACTATATCGAGACGCTGGGAACCACAGCCACTCCGTCTTGGAAGGGTTGAGCCTGAGTCGGTTTCTCCCCATCCATGTTGGTTGGGGAATTATGGACAGTCCAGATACCTTACTGTATCTTGTACTATCTTTGCACGGCAGCTTTGTCTCATCATTAAATTGATCCAAGAGAGCTTAATGGCTGAGTGACGATTTGAATGTTGGTTTTCCCAGTTTGTTTACATTTCAGTTGCTTCATTCCCGATTGCTTAAATATATTTGATGGAAATTGATATGATCTTTCCCTCCCAGACTAATAAGCAAACTGGAAAATAATTATCCTTTCGATTGCACAGTCCCTTAATATCTACAGTGGGCAGTGTATCTCACTGTACCAAAATGTGTTTAAAAATCTACATCTTTCCAATTAAAAAATAAAAATAAATGCATATTAGATAAGGTATGTCAGTATAGATGCACTTCGGGGGGAAACCGATGTTTTAAAACGTGTTCCAATTCAACATTTTATGCAGATTTAATCTTCCCCCTTGCAAATTAATATGGGATTGGAACACAGGGGAAAAATATTTTGGTATCCCTCAAATATTTATTTTGGCACAGTACTCCTGTGCATTGCTATAATTTCCCAACTGGCCTGATTTTAGGGTGCTTGTCCAACTTTATAGGATGTGATATTTTCTAGGTGGAGACATCTATAACTCACAAAGGAAATTAGCATGATAACATGGCTTTGGAAACTGCCAAAGGAACCTATGTCTCCCACCAAGCCCAGGGACCATTCACCATCCACTGAGATTAAGAAGAAAGAAAAAAACATTAGTGGTTACACTGTAGTGCAGACAATGAGAGATTTTTGTGGGGTCCTTTGTGCTCTCTGAGCTTGGCAGATGTTTTGTTACCAAAGTAGGTAACATCATCAGTGCTAAAAGGAGTGGGGTTTGCTCTCTTTTTACATATGAATACTAGCATGGCTGACTCAGGAATTCTGGGAGTTGAAGTCCACAGGCCGTAAAGGTGCCATCGTTGCCCACTGCTGTCCTACACTCACAGCTGTTGCTTGAAGAACAGGTGGCAGCTGTGGCTAGAAAAGCAGAGATTTGAACTTGATTATTTAAATCAATGTTTCCTGACCTTGGTAACTTTACCTTCCCCATGCCGGCTGGGGAATTCTGGGAGTTGAAGTCCACCTGTCTTATAGCTGTCAAGTTTGAGAAACAGTGATCCAAGTGGCTGCTTTCCAGTCCAAGGCTGTGCTCCCACAACATATTAATTCCTGCAGTTGGGCTAGCAAAACAGTACAGTTGCTGTACTTAAATAACAAGCTAGGCCAACAAAATAAACCCTATTACAGCTTATTATGTCAGCCTCATTCATGCAACGTGCTGAGATAATAGCTGGGTTTCTAGGCTGAAGCATGGAGCCCCCTGCTTCTTGGAATGTGTTGTGCAAGTACATTTTTAACTTCTATGCTTCCAGTATGATGTTAGTCTGTGCCTGGTTGTCCATTCAGAAAAAGATGTTAATCTACTTGGATCTTTGGAGATGATATAGCAAGGCTCTAATCTTTGTCACAGATTGGCATAAAACCAGCATTTGTAGATTTGGCACAATTATTTGAGATCTCATGGCTCTATGAATTGCTTCATTTTCCAAGAATAGGTTAACTTGTTTTAAGCTACTATGCACTTCATACTAGCAACAGCTGCCTGAATCTATTTATGTGATGCCTTTATTAGGGTTGCTCATCTTTTAAACTTACAGGCCTTCCTTTGTACTGTATTAGAACTGTGTTGTGTACGAGGCGTGAAGAACCGAGAGCAAAATAATATAAGCTAATTTCATTCATCACAGTAAGCCAGGGGTGTCAAACTCAAGGCCCAGGGGCCACATCCAGCCCGCGGGGCGCTCAGATCTGGCCCACGGGGCCACCCTGGAAACAGCGAAGGACTGGCCTGCAGTGCCTCTGCCAGCAAAAACGGAGCTCAGAAGGGCCATGTGCAGCTCTCCTGAGCTCCGTTTTCGCTGGCAGAGGGTTACAGGAGGCAGCTGAAAATGGAGCTCTGGAGCCCATTTTTGCTGGCAGAGCGCTCGGGCCACCACAGGCGCCCCCGACACGAGTGAGGTCAAGCTGGCCACACCTGCCCTGGCCATGCCCCCTCCCCCCTCCCTGAGGTCAAACACAACCCTGATGCGCACTGTTCCCTCTAAGGTGCACGGCCGCGCACATGATGAGAGAACGCTGCGCAGAAGTTTCTAACTTCTGGCCGGCATTTTCTAATGGGAGAGGCTGCGTGCCTGCGCAGCCGCGCAGATGAAATGAGAACGCCGCGCACCGTTTTTTTCTATTACAGGGAACATTATTGCTGATGCGGCCCTCAATGAAATTAAGTTTGACACCCCTGCAGTAAGCCATAGTTCAGCTGTGATTTGTTGAATCAACTGTAATGGCGGAGTTCACATATTACACTAAAGTGTGAGTCACCAAACCACTGTTGGCTGGATTCATACAGCATAGCAAACTGAATATTAAACAAATCACATTACGGTGTGTGAACCCAGTCACAAGCTTATACAACTAGGGTGTCTCTGATGAGTGGGCAAGGACAAGCATTCTGACATTTGCTCAGCTTTCTGTTGTCCTCCCACACAAACAATCACTCCTGGTTGATCCCATATTTTCTTAATTTCAGTTACCTAATTTCAGAAAGGAGGTATCAGTTTATGTTGCTGATGTGACCTGTGATATAGACTTCTTAGACGTCATTCAACAATCATGTGGTTGGATTTTGATCTTGATGATCTAGAACTATCTTCTGCTTGTCCTACCTTAAAACTCATCTATATGCATTGTTGTGTATCATCTAAGATACAGTTAAACTCAGGAACCATTCATGCTCAGGAACCATTCTGAAGTTGTTTTCAAGGCATGCCAAATTTTACCCCATGCCATCTTCAATACAAATCAGGGTCAGAGTTTTCAGTTGCATGCACCTATGCTTTCTTTAATACCTGAAAAATACCAGGTTCTAGAATACCAATCTAGAAATGTGCCAGGTTCTAGAATAGTAATCTAGAAAAGTGCCAGGTTCCAGGGTGCTGATCTAAACGCAGGGGTCTCCAACCTTGGCAACTTTAAGACTTGTGGACTTCAACTCCCAGAATTCCTCAGCCAGCTTTGCTTTGCTGGCTGAGGAATTCTGGGAGTTGAAGTCCACAAGTCTTAAAGTTGCCAAGGTTGGAGACCCCTGATCTAAAGGACCACAAATTCTCCTTCTTTGATTTTAAAGCAGTGTTTCCCAACCATGGCAACTTTCAAATGTACGGTCTTCAACGCCCAGAATTCTCAACAACAGCCATGCTGGTTGGGGAATTCTGGGTACTGAAGTCTACACATCAAGAAGGTGCCAAGCGTGGGTTTTTTGGGGAGTGGGGTTCAGAATGGGAAGCAACCGTGTATTTCCTGAGAGAGAAAAAGGCTGGAGCATGAGTGATAGTGGAACCATATGAATTTGTGAGACTAAGCTGCAGAGTCTCTCCATAGCAAGAGGGAAGTTGAAATGTGGACTTAGTGCATTTTTAAAATTGTTTCTAAAATAAAATGTTTGAAAGTGTGGTATAGATTACTGTCTGTAAACTATGGATGAAATGGGAGAGAGGATGGAGGAAGAGTGATAAACAAAAAGGCCAAATGCACTAGTTACAACATAGTTCTTTCTCCACTTACCAACGTGTTACTCCACGAGTCTCGGTCCTTTTGAATCCCTGATGATTCCCCCAGCTGTGAACAGGCAGGATTCTAAGCCTTAATTGAGACTTCCTTCCCCTTCTCTGCTCTGCAGCATTGATCCGCCACACATTTCTGCAAAGCATTGTGGGCCAGAGACCTATTTTTCCCAGGATTCCTGCTGGCCAATTAAGCCTGGTGCCCGTGAAAATGCATCAGAGGGATGGTTGATTGGAAAGGACAGTGGTGTTTTGCCCCCCTTTTGCAGAGCAAGCTGAGTTTCTAGTCCTTTCGGGAATTAATGAAACCATGATGAGGTCAAATATTCTGTTCTGATGAGCTGAAGGTCTTTTGAAGTTCCCACAAATGTTGTCCTTCCTCATCCAACTGAGAGGAGGTCATTTCTGCTGTGTGCCTGCTGGTTTGGACACAAGCCATGATTCAGGGGCTCCAGGGCAGAGATATTAAGCTCGACTGCACCCATAGAGGTATAATCTACTTCTACCACTATCCTGCACATATTTTTCTTCCCATTGAAACCTTGGGCTTTGCAGTCTTCTGGCCCAGCCCAGCCATCTGCTTCCCATAGGAGAAGCTTTCAGTTAGTTGTCTTCTGGATGTTGAAGGGCTGCAATTCCTAAACTTCCCTTCCAGCACGGAAATGGTTGTCCCAGCATATTTATTTTATTTATTATTTATTTTGTTCAATTTGTATGCCGCCCAACTCCCGAAGGGACTCTGGGCGGCTTACAGCAAAGAGAAACATGTGAATGAACAAAACCATAAAAACAGAACAATAATTAAAATACATATAAAAATTAAAAAAACTATCAAACATATCACGGGGTGGCCGTTTAAAATCATTCTCCACGGTCCCTATCCCCAGGCCTGCCGGAAGAGCCAGGTCTTAACGGCTTTGCGGAAGGCCAGTAAAGCGGGGATGGTCCGGATCTCCGGAGGTAGTTGGTTCCACAGAGTCGGGGCCACCACAGAGAAGGCTCTCCCTCGCGGTCCTGCCAACCGACATTGTCTGGCTGACGGGACCCGAAGGAGACCAACTCTGTGGGATCTCACCGGTCGCTGGGAAGTATGTGGTAGTAGCCGGTCCCGTAAATATCCTGCCCCAGTGCCATGTAGGGCTTTAAAGGTAATAACCAACATCTTGAATTGTGACCGGAGACCGATAGGTAGCCAAGGCAGCTGGCGGAAAATTGGTGTTACGTGAGTGTATCTTGGTGCCCCCACCACAGCTCGCGTATATCTGGGATGAAATAGCCTGTATGATAGATAAAATCTCTGAGATATGTTCGTAACTGTGAAATAACTTCCATCCGTGTGGATCAGCTTGTGCAATTCAGTGCTTGGATTGTGTGGAAGAAGTTCACCTTTCATTCCTTTTTATAGTAAAGATACAAATGTCTATTTTCATTCTGAAGCTCTTTCCAAAACAAGTAGCTCCAGTCCCAGGTCTAAAAATGGAAGAAACTACCAATTTTATTTTGACTTCTAAGTCCCCTCATTGTTTTATCTGTCCTCCGTCTAAGCCAGGGGTGGGGAACTATGACTCTTATATGACTTGGGGACTTCAATTCCCAGAATTCCTGAGCCAGCCATGCTGGTTCAGGAATTCTGGGAGTTAAAGTCTCCAAGTCATAAAGGGGCCATTGTTCCCCACCCCGATCTAAGCGGACAGTTGCCATGTTGGACTTTCTGTGGTCCAGCACATGTTGGCTTCCATCTTGGTCATGAGAGAAAATAAGCCACGACGAGGCCCCTCTTCCACTGTGGAGGGGAGTTGTTCTTCCTCACATTAGCAAAATGCCAGGGTGTGCCCAGATGACACTTCCACGGGCGGGGCTGAAGGGTTAGTATGTCATGGGCCCCCCACCCTGTTTGTTTATAGGAATACCATTGGGTTGGCACAGGGGGATGGCGGGGAGGAGGCGAGGAAAGCTTGTGAGGGTGAGTTGGCAGGCACGCCCTTGGCTGCTTCGCCTAGCTTTGTAGGAATGTGGATCGGCTGCTACAGCTAGTGCCAAGACCTTACCTGGGTGAGGGCGTTGCCTGCTCCTTCTAAACCTTTGGGTGTTGACACTCAGGAGCTTCAGCTCATCTCTTGGCCTTTGGGAAGCTGAAACTTTCCAGTCTTGTCCTTAGTTACTTGGCAAAGGGGTCTTCCCATTCTGAGTTCACCCAGCATAGTAGGCAAGATTTAATTCCAGTTGCATCATTTGAGGTCTAGCATCCGGTGCAAGTCAACCAATATGAATCACAGACCCATTCACTTATAGAAGCCACCATGATGTATAGAGATGGTTAGCTTTGATTATTTGTTTAAGAAAGGGATTAGAGAGTAATGCTGAGGTGGAGAACACAACTCTGTGTTGACTACATGAAATCTTCTGGATGGATTTGCCCTACAGGCTACACCAAGCTAAAAATGGAATGGAGTACTTAGTATTTCAACATAACCCAGACATTACATTAAGATGTCTTGCGGTTTATTTCTTTGGGCCTAGTATGCTGCGGGATCAATCATTGCAGTTTGTGAATCTGGATTTGGGTTTAGTGTACTGTCTGAATCCAGCCTATGTGTTGGACTTGGAAGATGTGGGTCAGTCCTCCTATCCAGTAGTGGGTTCTAAATCCCGTCGCTACCGGTTTGCACGCGCGCATGCACAAAAGCATCCTGGGCAGGTGGGTGGAGCATTCAGGGTGGGTGGGCGGAGCCTCCCACCGCCACCGCTGCCGATTCGCCGAACTGGGCTGAACTGGGAGCAACCTACCGCTGCTCCTATCTCAATAGTTATAAGGACATCCATGGAGAGAAATCAAGATGCTGATTGAAACTGTAAAATGAGCTTCACTTTTTCATGCATAAGGCAGGGCTTTAATTGCAAGCTGCAACCACCATCTTAACTTTTTTTGACCACCCGTCTTGAAGATGCCTTCCTACTTTGCTGCCGAATAGCAGATGAGGCAAATATCTTTCTGTTTAGGCCTAGAAGAGCATCCTACAATGCCAGGGCTAATAGTCCCTTTTCTTGCCAAGATCCCATTCTTATCTGCAGCAGGATCCTCTTTGATAACTTTGGCCATTTCCGCACTAGTGTCTTCAGAGTTAGCCATATATGTTGATGCAGAACATGTTCTCATTGCTGCTAGTTTGGCCCAATGATAGTTAGGTGACTCCAGCATGGTAACTCCAACTCCCAGAATTCCACAGCCAGCATCTTCTATTTAGCATCTTACTATCAACACTGTGATGATAAGAACAATAATGAATGCAGACTTTTTATTACTCAAATGATGCTGAAAGTCACACCAGTGAGGAAATTGCCATGGCTGGGGTCAGAGGCCTCTCCTACACCTTTTAATCTTTATGTTCTTTTTCTTTCTTCTTCAGCTTTATCTCCTTCTCTGTCTCCTGCTGTCTGCTAAGAAAGAGTGGGTCACTCTTGTTCGACCCCGAACTTCCTTTGTTAGGAGGCCAATAAAATTAGACCCAAGCAGGGGAGGGTTCCTAATTTTTTTACTACAACTCTGTGGGTGTGGCTTATTTTGTGGGTGTGGCTTGCCAGCCATGTGACCAGGTGGACATGGCTTGCTGGCCATGTGACCGGGTGGGCATGGCTTCTCGGACTGCTGAAGGGAGGGGAACTGAGATAGGTCCTGCCGCCCATTTTCCCTCCCCTCAGCAGCTCGAGAAGCCTCAAACGTGCGAAAATGCCTGGGACCATCACCGCGCGTTCGTGGCTTCTCGGACTGCTGAAGGGAGGGGAATGGAGATAGCTTCTGCCGCCCGTTCTTTCAGCATCTCACGCGCTCCCTCAGCCATCCTCCCCTGCTTGGACTCCCTGTGGGATAGGAAGGCAGCGCATGTGCAGTGCTGGAAGCTCAGCTTCTGGGTATGCGCAGAAGAAATTTTTTTAAAAAATTTTAAAACAAATTTTTTTTAATGGTGGCGCCCAGGAACCGGCAACCGACCACACCGGTACTGTGACATCACCAGCGGGCCGCTACCGGTGCTATAGAGTGGACCGCACCAGTAGGAACCCACCACTGGACCCAAGGCTCATAGATGACTCATTCCTGCCCTCTGCATTTTTGGGAGATCTTGTATTCTATTCCTTTTGCCAAGACCCCCTCCCATTCTGAGAACAGTCCATAAATTCATGATATTTCCATCCGTGGTATCTTCTGCAGTATCTTCCATTAGGAGGATCGGAGGGCAGGGGATAGTTTGAATGACATTTCTCCAAAATGGCACCTTTCAGTAAAATTACAGCCATAATTTTCATAACCCCAAACGAGCAGGGGTTAGAAGGGTCAGGTTGGAGGTGTGGAGATATTTCGGATATGAGCTGCTGAAGTTGGCTCCCTGTTTCTTATAGTGGGAAGTTGTATCTTCAAGTGGACAGTGGGAATACGTCTTCATTTTCATGCCCACATGGTTATTGGCAGTATGATGCATCTAATGCCTTTCAGGGCCAGTCCTTTATTAGCATGAGAAGAATCTGCTCAGTTAAATTGAGAATCATCCTTGCTTATGGTTATGTTTCCAAGAAAGCTTAACAAACGTGCAAGGATGACAACCCTCCCCTATTATTTGCCTTTATCCCATGAATATGGAGGATTCATAGTTTAGCTTCCTTTAAAAACACATAAAAACATTTGAAGCAGCTTCATTCAGTGTGAAGCCACATAATTATAACATGAAGGGAAGGGAGTAGCCTGTTGTCTCCTGGCTGTATTCACACAGGATAATAAAATGGGCATTTGGCCAGGATAAACTTGGTTGGTGTAAACCACATTTTTCAGACTTGGCAATCTTAAAATGTATGGACTTCAAGTCCTAGAATTCCCCAGCCACCTATGCTGGCTTGGCAATTCTGGGAGTTGAAGTCCATACATCTTAAAATTGCCAAGTTTGAAAACCATTGGTGTAAATCTTGGTTAGCTAGGGACTTAGCATTTCATATGGATTAAGCCTGTTTACTTAGTATGGGGGTCATTTGATTTCCCAAGAGGGGCTCATAAACTCCGTATTTGAAAGTATTTTTTCTGGATCACTGTCCTCTATTGGACATATATTGGTCCAGAAAGGTTTCATTTAGCCAGAATTGTTAATAGGCATCTATTTCCCTTTCTTCCCAACTGTCTGCTTCGTTTCAGTATTTTTTAGTTATTTTATTTTATTATTTTATTCGACTTTATTTGATTCAGTTTCTCTGAGCCTAAGCTTTTTTGAGCCCTCTCCAGCAATAAAACAGAAATGCTCTCTGCGGACTTGGGCGTCGCAAGGGTTAAATTCAGTGAATGCTTTCGTTACACAAGCACCTTGTTAAATTCTATTAGAAGCAGAAAGTATGTCAGTAGGACGCAATGACTTCAGCGCTCAGCACAAGCTTGACAGACAGGCTCGACAGTCAATGGCACCCGCCTCTGAGTCAATCAACAGACTCTGCAGTCCAATAAGCAAGCATAACCTAGCCAGGCTCTCTTCCTCCAGAGCCAACTTTGTACGTCACCAATGTTTAGCAGATGGTGGTTATATAACCCCATGTGGTTTCAGCCAGCCAGCTGTGCCAATAATAACAACAACAACAACTACTACGACAACCATCCAGGAGCTTTCCCGGGAAGTTGGGCAACAGGCATTTCAAAGTGGGAGAAGCAGCAAATACCTTTATATTTAATTGCCCTGATTCTTTTGTTTCTTCAGAGCTCTCTTCCTCTTCCTTTTTCTTCTCCTGGTGGGAGGAGAGGGAGAGAAAGAAGGGAGGAAAATTGGTTAAAAAAATTGCAAAGTGACCCAGAAAGGCATGATATTTGCAGGTCTCTCACACAATCACTGATTGGTGCAACTGATAGATGCTGTTACCTACCGGTAGTTTGGTAATGAAATATCTGCAAGAAAACAACCAAGCTCAAAGACCCCTCATTCTCAGAAGTCTCAAAGTTCAGAAGCATCAATGCTCTTCTTATCCTGCTTATTTAAAATCCAACTTTTGCTTCCATAGCATGTCACAGTAGCTCACACAATTCTGAACTTGGTAGAAATAGACACATCCCAGCATCTGAATATCTTTTCCATGGCTCTACCAAGTGCTTATCTGTGGTGTATTTTTGACTGCTTGTTCAATACTGCTTCAGTATCTTCATTGCCAGTTCTAGGACTTGTGGTTGTACCTATTGTCGTTGGCTTGCTCTTCCTAGTATTTAATTTTTGTTGCATTTTTCCACTCTGCTCCTTTACTTTTATTACCAGAAAGGATACTTGCAGATCCTTTGCGTTTTTGACAGCAGAGATGGCCATTTTTCCAGAAACATCACATAACAGCTGGTGTGGTATCATAGCTGTAGGCACATTGTTGTTCTTCATGCAGACTTACCACGGCAACATGCTGTGAACACACTCTGACACCTCTAATCTCTAAAGAAAGATAGAGATCACCTAGAGATAAATACCTAAAGTCTTAGAGTTCAAAATTATTTGGAAGGAAAGTTACATTGATAAAGACATACAGGCAGAGGTGGAATTCACATAATTTACCTACCAGTTCTCCCAGCACCGAAAATGTGAGCATGTGTGTCCACCCCCACACATGTGCACAGCCTTCTACACATGCGTTTTGATAGCACGTGCAGCTTGCACGCATGTGCGCGGCTTCAAAACGCGCCTAAATAGGACAGCATAGCACCGGGGGATCGCTACTACCAGTTCGCCCAAACCGGTCCGAAGCGGCTGAATACCAACTCTGCATACAGGTATCCTCGATTTGCAATCACAATTGGGACCGGAACTTCCATTGCGAAACAGTGAGGTTGTTAAGTGTGTCATCATGTTATCGTGCCTGATTTTACGAACTTTTTTGCCATGTTCATTAAGGAAATGACAGTTTTTAAGTGAATTTTGTTTCTCCCATTGATTTTTCTGGTCAGAGACTGCCTGGAAAAGTCATAAATAGCAATCGCAAATGCCAGAATGCTGCAACCATCATAAATACATGTGCAAAGACCAGTTATAAGTCACTTTTTTTTAGTTTCATCACAATTTTGAATGGTCACTAAACAAATGGCTGTAAGATAAGGACTATCTGTATGTGGCCATCCTGTACCAAGAACTATTCCAAGCAGAGGTGTACTTGCCATATTAAAGTAGATAAATTTTTCTCCATCTCCCCCCTTGCAGTGATGGCTTGCCCCCTATCCAATTATTGCTGGGAGCTTAGCATAGTGCTAAGTGAAGTCATCTTGCAGAAAGTAATATGAGAACATTCCATACTGGAGAATCCTCCAATTTCCATCCATCCTAGGAAATAAAAACTGGGAAACGGGCACAACAGGAGCTTTAGTAGCTTACAAGATTGTAATTTTCTGCCGAAGAGACGGTCAGAAGTTACTTATATTTTATAACTTTAGTTTCTTTAATTTTTCCTCTTCTTGCCCCTCTTTCCTTTCTTTCTTTTTCTTTACAATTGTCTTTTACTTTATGTGTGAGTCTCAATAATTATAAATAAATAATAATAAGAAGCCACTCAAGCCTTGCATCACCTTTGTGAAATTAGAGGTTAGAATGATGAGAAGGGTTATTTGGAAGGGCCCGTGGCAAATCCCACTGAGACTGGCTAAAGCAGAGGTCTTCAAACTTGACAACTTTAAGACTTGTGGATTTCAACAAGCTGGAGAATTCTGGGAGTTGAAGTCCACAAGTCTTAAAGCTGCGAAGTTTGGGGACCCCTAGGCCAGGGGTCGGCAACCTTAAACACTCAGAGAGCCATTTGGACCCGTTTCCCACAGAAAAGAAAACACCGGGAGCCACAAAACTCTTCTCGTGCCTGACTATTTCCTGAGCAGCCACAAAACTAGCATATATAGTTGAATTAAAGATTCTGTTTTCTTCTGAAACTTTTCTTTTCTTGGATTTATCCATGGTTGGCCTACCGCGGGTCGAAAAGCCTAATAAATTGCGCGTCGGTGGGTGTCGCACATTGGCAGTTGTGACGCATATTTTGAGCAACAGGGAGCCGCAGCAGAGGGATGAAAGAGCCACATGCGGCTCCAGAGCCGCGGGTTGCTGACCCCTGCTCTAGGCTAAAGCTTGGATGAATCGGGAATGGGTACTCTTTCCCAATGCAATTTGGAGATGATGGAATTTGCTCATGGGATTTTCTGCATTCAGATTATTTTTGCTGTGGTCTTTCCCCTCAAAGTAAAGTAGGATTCTAATCCTCATGGTTTTAAATAGCGAATAGATTTAAGCAGCGAACAGAAGAAGCTGCTGTTGAGACTGAGTCAGATCCTTGCCCTAATTTGGCCCGTCTTATCTGTACTATCACAAAGCATCTGCAGGCTATGGGCTTTTCTAACATTATCTGAAGCTGCCAAATATATATTTTTTCGATGTATGCAATGCTGTATGCTATTCCAGTATAGAATGATTATATATTATTCTATGGGGAATAATTGTGGTTCCGCGATGGTTGTGAAGCAACTTCACAAGAGGGTTGAGATACCAGGTGCAAAAGGAACATTTCAGAAAGAGCCGTTGAGAATGGTTTGGATTGCAATATATGTTTAATAAATAAATAAGAGGGGCAGGTTTTTTTTCTGGCTACTCAATCAGTGCCTGCATTCAGTTCATTCAAATATTTAAGTAAAATTAACATGTAAACATAAAGGAGAGAATAATGGAGCATCTCTTTGCTAAGGTTAAATCTATTCTCCAGCAGAGGCAAGGATTATACAAATATCAAAGCATAGCAAATAGTGATTAGTGTTTTTCAGATGGTTTCAGATTTCAGACAATAGAGTTGGAAGGGACCTTGCAGGTCATCTAGTCCAACCCCCTGCCCAAGCAGGAGACCCTACATCTGCCTTTACCTAGGCTTGAACTCTCAATCTCCTGATTGTGAGGCAAGAGCTCTACCTCTAGGCCAAGCAGTTTAAAGCTGTCTTATGTGGGTAGGGGGAATGAGTGTTCCAGAACTGGCAGAAATCTTCTCATCAGATGTGGAAAACTTATGAGGTGCTTATGGGGAACATTGGTTGCCTCATTTCTTATGGTGCCTGTTGTATTTCTCAATTCTTCCTCCAGCTTAAATCACAGACAGGAGACTTCAATAGGTCCCTGTTTACACACTGAGGAAGATTTAAATGGCTGAAGGTAGTTGTGTTTGTTATCTTAATGGTGCCACCTGTAAAATGGGTACAGTATGGCCCCCCCTCTACAAGACCTAAAGCTGATCAGCAGTGGAACAAAGAAAGCCATCAGGAAAATCCGGCTCCAAAAGCTTTTGTAATGGAGAAGCTTTTTTATGGGGGTGGGGGAGGAAAAGGAGGCAATTAAAAAAAATCTTTCCACTTCCTTCTTGGGATGAATCAACCCTACTCAACAACAAGGCACGCCTGAGTAGAAAGTATTGTGTTGAAAGCAAGAGGTTGCAACCTCTTTTATTTGGGCTTTGCAAGTGACATCGGTGGTTGATTTAGAATCTTTTTCAGCCAATATGCCGGTGTTTTTCAACCTTGGCAACTTTAAGATGTATGGACTTCAACTCCCAGAATCCCACAGCCAACATGGCTGGCTGGGAGAATTCTGGGAATTGAAGTCCTTTCATCTTGAAGTACAGTACTGAGCCATTGTTGACAAACAATGTGACATGCTGTATGGGAAACAGGAAGGACTCTGAATGTGTTCATGGAAATAAGAATAAGATGGTGTCTCAGAAGCAGAATCACCCAGAACCAGAATGTACTATAACCTCTTTTCCACACACACCCTGCCACACCATAATTTCCAACCCTCAAAGATATGGCTTCAAATACAGTTCCCACCTTAAGTCATGAAATCATCAGTACGCCTTTTGTACCATGCCACACCCATTATTATCCATGGACCTCTTCACAAAATGTAAAAGAATCAGCCCAAAGGTGCTTTTTCAAAAGGCAACTGGACTTTCTTGTTTTTTTTCCTTGAAGATGTTTTGTTTCTCATTCAAGAAGCTTCTTCAGTTCTGACTGAATGGTGGAGAAAGTTCTTCAGTTAGAACTGAAGAAGCTTCTTGGATGAGAAGGGAAACATTTTCAAGGAAGAAACAAAGCCCTGTTGCCTTTTAAAAAAGCATCTTTGGGTCACAATCATGACCTGGATGACTGAGAATCTCTGTAAACAATCAGCTTGTAAGGATCAAAGGAAAGATGCGTTTTCAAGATCTACAGAGATGTGCTTGAAGGCCGCAGTGCCTTCCTGTTCTTTGTCCCAGGATCTCAAAGTACAGAGGGTTCATTTGGCTGGATAAGGCAGATTCCTGTTTTCAAGAAATCTAATACAACCAGTCCTCAACTTATGAGCACAATTGGGACTGGAACTTCCATTGCTAAGTAAGATGGTTGTTAAATAAGTCATGCCCAATTTTGCAAACTTTTTTTGCCAGGATCATTAAGTGAATCACCACACCGTTTGCATGGTCATTAAACAAATCTGGCTTCCCCCATTGACTTTGTCAGAAGCCAGCTGGGAAGGTGACAGATAGTGATCAAATAACCCCAGGACGCTGTAAGTAAATCATAAATCCATGCCCGTTGCCAAGGACCCCAATTTTTAACATGTGATTTCAGAGTTGCTGTGATGGTTGAAAATGTGAGGATTGGTCATAAGTCACTTTTTCAGCACCATTGTAACTTCAAATGGTCGTAAGTGGAGGATTATCTGTAGTTATTATTATTGATTTCACTGATTGAAAATGTTTAAGTAAATCCAGAAGATCTCTTGGAGGGTTACAATTCATAGCGGTCATTGCTGCCTCCCGTGGCAGAGAGTTCCAGAGGTTCACTGTGAATATCTGCAGTATGAGTAAGTAGGAGATACTATGATTTTTTTTTCTTTAAACCTCTTCCCCTGAGTTACGCCAGGATTACATTAACAAGGCTACAATTCAGTAGTGAAATCCAATTTTTTTTACTACCGGTTCTGTGGGCGTGACATGGCGTGGCTTGGCGGGCGTGGCTTGGTGGGCGTGGCAGGGGAAGGATACTGCAAAATCCCCATTCTCTCCCCACTCCTGGGGGAAGGATATTGCAAAATCTCTGTTCCCACCCCACTCTGGGGCCAACCAGAGGTGGTATTTGCCGGTTCTCTGAACTACTCAAAATTTCCGCTACCGGTTCTCCAAACTACTCAAAATTTCCGCTACCGGTTCTCCAAAACCTGTTAGAACCTGCTGGATTTCACCCCTGCTACAATATATTGTTCCTTTCTGGCATAATATTCCTAATTGGAGTTTTGGTGCTCTCTCTGAATTCGGAGTTCAACTGAAGTCTGGCACTGAATTTCCTCAGAAGAGGGATAATTTGACCTACTGTGACCCATAGGATTGGAAGGAATCACAGTTGGAGGATTATTTGCATTTTTTACAGAATCCCAGTGGGGAAAACTTGATAAAAGCCAGCATCTGCTAACTCTACACTTCATAAAAATCAGTCCTCTTTTTCCTTTGGAAAACAGCAGTTTTGCAACCCCAGGGAGAGGGGGAGGAGAGAGAGAGAGACAGAGAGAGAGAGAGAGATGGGCAGACATAAAGACCCATATTTGGAATATATTTGGAATTTCCAAATAAACAAATATTCATGTGGTCCACAAAACCCACCAGAAACGTGATTCCAGATATTCCATGTTGGCATTGGCAAAAACTGAAATTGGTAGGACATTTCATGTGAATAAACATACCTAGCATTGAAACGGAGGCACCCTTGTGCAATTTTTGCTAGAGAATATATCCCATGGAGCTCAACAAGGACAGACCTCTGGGAAGATAAGGGTACTTATCCAAGAATTTCTAGCATTATAAATGCAACCTTCTAAGCATCGGGACTGGAATTACTTCTGATTGAATTCTGAACACTGATGTGCCACCAAGTTGATGTCAGTGCTTAGTGTCCACATAGATCAATTTTTGTAGAAGGATCTGTCCCTAACCTGATCCTTAAGTCTTCTAATGGGGCACCTGTTAGAAGGCCATCCACCTTTCTGGTGGTTCATCTTTCCCTGCATTTTACGAATTACATGAACATAATTCATAAGAAGGTTATTATTACTGAGCTGTGTCTCCAACTCCTCCTGGTGTTCATTGCTGTGTTGACCTCTTGTTTCTTCCTTCCCTTTTCTTGCAACAGAAAATCCATTAATGGGTTAGGAATGCTTTCTAGTTGATAGCATAAAGACCCTGCTATTTGTCTAAACTAGTGTTTCTCAACCATGGCAACTTAAGATGTGTGGACTTCAACTCCCAGAATCCCCCAGCCAGCTCCCAGCCATTCTGGGAGTTGAAGTCCACACATCTTAAGTTGCCAAGGTTGAGAAATACTGGTCTAGAAGTACTCCAGCACTCATTGGATCAGGGGCGGGTTCCTTTTACCTTCTCCTACCCGTGCGCATTGCGACATTGTGCATGCGCATGCATATTCTCTCACGCGATTTCGGCTATCTGCGCATGTGCAGAAGGACAATTTCACTTCCGCGCATGCGCAGAGAGCCAAAAACCATGAAAAATTTTTTAAAAAAGATGACAGCGCGCACGGACCGGCAAAGAAAGCACTAGAGCCGTTGCGCAATCGACGGGCCCCTACCGGAACGGCGGAGTGGACCGCACCGGTAGGAACCCACCACTGCATTGGGTAGACATGCACAGGGTGACACTGCCATCAAAAAATTGCATTTGGGGCCTGGAGGTTAGTTTTCTTCTCACTCCTCGTGAATAAGACAGAATGAAGAGAAAAGAGTAAGGGGGAAAAGATTCTCTATAACTGTTAACTGGAATATAATGGGGACACACCTTGACGTTCCCTAGCAAATAATTCCGGATTGAAAAAAGGAATAGCTCATTCATCCTGCATAAATTAGACAGTAGAATACAGTAATGGCCACCAGCTGGTGATGTTCTAAAACAGGAGTCCAAACTTGGCAACTTTGAGACTTGTGGACCTTCATGACTTGCGCCTCTTATCTGACTGCTGTCTATTCTGCAGCTCTTCCTCCTGTCTCTCAAGATCATTCCCACAATACCATTACAGGCAAGTCCTCGACTTACGACCACAATTGAGCCCAAAAATTATGTTGACATGTGAGACAATTTGTTTAAGTACGTTTTGCCCCATTTTACAATCTTTCTTGCCACAGTTGTTAAGTGAATCACTGCAGTTGTTAAAATTAGTAACACGGCTGTTAAGGGGAAGCTGATTTCCTCATTGACTTTGCTTGTCAAAAAGTCGTGAAAGATGGATCACGTGACCCCGGGACACTGCAACCGTCGCAAATATGTCAGTTGCCAAGCGTCTGAATTTTGATCACGTGACCACGGAGATGCTGCAATGGTCCTAAGAGTGAACAATGGTCATAAGTCACTTTTTCAGGGCCATTATAACCTTGAATGGTCACGAAATGAACCGTTGCAAGTTGAGGACTACCCGTGTTGGTTCACTGCATAGAAGGCAGCCTTCCTTGCTCTTCAGGGTTCATAGAGCAGTGTGACAACAAGGCCGAGACCATGCATTTTAGTATCTTCCTGTGGTAGGAAAGGGACTGGGGGCAGGTGAGCAGCTGAAATTCCCTCCTTCTCCCCAGATAGCAATGGCAGCTCTGCCCACGGATTTCACTACAACAAATCCATGCCACTGTACAATTGTTTGCAATGAACTTAGTCATTCGGCGAAACAATCATGCAGAATCCAGCAGAACGATGCCCCTTGTGTAAGGCCGGCCTTTTGCAATGCGTTGAGGAAAAAGAAGAAAGCACCGTTTCTATTTCTAAAGACGTCCTCTCAGTTGGGCAAGACTTTGTTGGCATCTAATGGTCTTGTTGTGGGTGTCTAAAGGATGATTTGGCCCTGCCCCAGAAACTGTGTTTACACACAGAGATTTAACTGGCTCAGGAAAATAAGCAGGGTTGCTTTTCTCAAATGTGTAAAGCTTGGCTAGTGTTAAGCTTCATTCGTTTTTTTTGTAAGTAGGTGTTTTGGTAAAATGCATCCTGTTTGATGAATTTATGTCATGTCAAGTGCATGCAGAGAACGGATTCAGTTGGCCAAATTAAATGTTGTATAAACAAAGTCAGCGTGTGTGCACGTGCTATCTGGATTTTGGTTCTAATTGATTTTGACTGATTTGTAGTGAGGCTGCTAGTCCTCATTATATATATCTTATACATTCACACATTCATTGGAGCTTAAAATCATCTTTCTTCTGTGATCAGGTTTATGTTACATTTGGTGGGTGAACTCTCTTTTTTTCTGATCTTTTTTTGAGGGGGAAAAATGCCCATCACTTTTTTTTTCATTTTGAGCAAGAGAAAGAAAATGAAAAAAATTATATAGAAAGAGCAACTTGAAATTGTGAGTCCACGCATCCATGAGCATTGTTTGAGCATTGTTTTTTATTTTTTTCCAGAAGTGACTTGCACAAACACACACACACACAATCCTTCCTGTGGATATAACTATTAGCTGCTACTGTGTGTTTATCTTCACCTTTTTTAAGGAGCAACTCTGTTCTAGGTTCACCTGAAATGTAGTAATACATTTGTTACTTCTATACACTAAAGATTTTTCCATCTTTCCCCTTTTTTCGCTATGTGTTTAAAAAGCTGAAAATATTGTCGCCTGGCAGGTTGTCTGGAGTCTGATTATGAGTTTTGTTAAGTTATCCGAGTACTTTGGGAATAGTGATTCAACAAGAGATTTTTGTCTGATTCAAGTTGGATTCTGCTATGCTAATAATTGAAACCACTGGAGAATTAACGGGGGGAAAAAACTCCAAATATTAACCGAGTAAAAAGGATCATTGGTTGAAATGACAGCAGAATAAAAGTTGAAGTGGCTTTGAGCAAGAGAGAATGGGGATGGATTTAAAAACTGAAGAGTTTATGAATGAATTATTAGAAAAAATAATTAAATACATAAGAAGGGCTTTTCTAGGCTTCAAAAAAAGAACTTTTAGTCTAGCGTTCTGTTTCTAGCTGACAATAACCTTCCACTGTTGCATATAATCTATTATTCAGAGGTAAAGTGCCTCTAACCTTGGAAGTTCCATTGGGTTACATCTAAAAATAAAAGAAAGTATCAGCTGGATCTGAGTCAAGAACAGATTAAATGAAATCAGATTGGATTACTAATCTACTTAACAAAATAAATAAACTAAACAAAGTTACTAGGAGGAAGCTGCACGCTGCCTACTACAAGTAGGAGGGGGAAAAAACAAACCAGAGTTTTCCTTCATAGCCAAAGAGATTATGAAATTGATAATAACACCGAGTTGTCAGATAAGATCTGGCTCTAACATTGATGATGGGCTGGGCCGCCTATAAACAGGCACAAAACTTAATTTGTAAATATTTCTTCATAGACTTAGGTGTCCCCAGAAATTAAATGGACTTTAAAAACAGGGTAAAAAAATTAAATTCTCAGCTGCAGTTCTGTGAGGTATAAAAACCAAATGAACCAACTTTCTAGTCAGAAAAAGTCTGGTAGGATCTTGAATAAAATTTGTTTTAATAATTTCTAATTAAAAATTTTAATAATTTTTTTGTTGGGAAAAGGGCTGCCAGATTTGTGATTTTTGGCTACCAAAGACTGACAAAACATTCTCCTGCAAACTTTGAAAAGCTCATGGTTTTCCCTTTACTCACAGTGCTGTGACTCACGTGGGCCTTGTATTCAGCCAATATTGCCCTGTACAGGTTGTGTGTGCAGGAAACACGATCATTTCATTGCAGCATGAGGCTGTTTCTGACACCAGAAAGGATCTCTCATTATTCCACTAATACTAACCAATAAAGTGGAATAGTGATCTCTTTTACTTTGGAAAGCCATCTAAGTCACTATACATCATTGAATCCTGTGGCAATGAGTTCCACAAATTAACTTGGAAACTCTCATTTCTCACCAAATTCATTGAGGCTTATATTGAGTAAACATTTATATGATTCTGATTGTCTTTTCGTCCATCCATCCATCCATCCATCCATCCATCCATCCATCCATCTATCTATCTATCTATCTATCTGAATACAAATGTGTGCCAAGTGTGTGTGAGTATATATATTGATATGTGTATATGTATATGTATATGAACATATGTGTGTATATACATCTGTGGGGGGTGAGTATATATTTGTGTGGGTGGGTGTGCATGCACACATTTATTCTCCGGTTATTGGTAATTTAAAAGCAATAGGTAACTACAGGAAGATAAACAAAGAAAAATAAACAAGCTATTTTTCCTTTTTTTCTTTTTTCTTTTCCTTTTCCTTTCCTTCCTTTTCCTTTTTTCTATTTTTCTTTTTACATGATTACAATGAAATAGAATCTTGAAAAACGAAAAGCAGTGGTGACATCAATATTAATTCCATGTTCAGAGATTTCTCATTATTTCTTAAGATGACACAATAAACTTAGTTCTTTATTTTTAATTAACAAATTAAAAAAATGAATTTTAAATGTTAGGATAACTGTAAACTGCTTGTAACCAGCACCAAGGTTTGTTATCCACTGTCGTTTTCTATCTTTCCCCCCCTCTTTTATGAAGCTATTGATGTTGTTCTCTCCAATGTTTTCATAAATAAATAAAACATTAATTCTTAAAAAAAACAAATGATCAGGGAGATTAAAAAGCAAATGCTATGAAGTGTTTGCAATGTGTTCTAACCAGATTGAAATCATGAGGGCTTAACCTTGACTATGATCAGTTTCTGCTTTTTAAAATATTTCATCATTTGGATCATTGTGAGAACTTCTAGGCTGATTTTGGAAATTGGTACAAAGTCCTACTTTTGTACTGTCCATATTGTACTCTTCTTTGGCCAGAAAAAAACACTCCCTAACTTGTGCTCTTGGGGGCTGGAGAGGGATCTGCTGTTTATCCCCCATTGTGGTTGTTTTATTCTTCTATGTTGGCAGGCTCAGAGACACAGATTGGGCAAGGAGGGAGATTGGGAGATCTCAGTGGCCAAGATTGTTTGTTCCCTGTCTTTACCATACTTGTAGGCCACCCTAACATAGTTTGTTCAAAGTACCTGATTGCCCCCTCCTGGCCTTAGATGGAATTGCATCCCGTTTAATTGGAAGTAGATTTCGAATTAATACTAATTACTAAATAGTATTAGTATAAATTAGTTATTAATTACTTATTTATATATTTATATTTATTTAGTATAAAAATACTGATTAAGATGTGATGTAAATAAGAATAGTTGCACAGTTTTGAGCCCACTGTGGTAGCTAGACCATTAACAGTTTCTTGTCTTGTAAGGTATAACTGTAAATATGCCTCCTTCAAAAAAAAACCAAAAAACTATAATTTCTACAAATCCAGCAGTAAGTAAAAGCAAGCCGAAATGGTCAACCTGCAACCTCCTGTGGTTATTTCCTATGAGAGTCTCTTGTTATTTCTCATTTTTTCCTCTGCTTTCTTTCCTTTTTCTTCCTGTCTGTATACTGTCTACACATGTACAGTACGAAATCATACCCAGTGATAATTTGTCCCCAAAATCCTTTCTTAAAATGTGTGTATTTGGGGAACAGTCCTCTCAACTGTGGTATATATTGGCAACCCCATTATTTTTGTTTGAAACCATACACATAATGTGTGATACCCACATATCCATATAGTCCTTGCACTTATGAAAAGGTGACCAGACGTCCCACTTTTAAACAAATTGTCCCGCGTCCCGCGGCGTTTCCAAAAAGTCCCGCTTTTTGAATTTGCGCAAAGCGCCTCGCTTCCCTCGAGCGGATCTTGAGGGAAACAGCTGCACCCGCACGCTAAGATCTCACCAGCTCCGGGCCGGGCAGGGAAACCCCCCACCACGCTCCGACGTGCCCGAGGGCCCAGTTCAGCGCCTCGCACGCTCAGCCCCGCTTGATGGCAACAGCTAGAAATGGGCTTCCGGAGGCATAGAGGGAGCAGCGGCTTTGGTAGGTCTGGCCGTGTCCTTTCCCGGGTCTGCCACACGGGGGGAAGGAGCGGAGGCGTGGGGCACCCGCCGGACGCTGCCCCGGAGAGAAGACCAGGCCCGGCTGGCAAGGGCCAGGAAGGATTTTTCCCGTGCCGCCAGCCAGCTTGTCCTCCGGGCCAGACGCAGCAGATGCTGCAGCTTTGTGTACACCCCCCCCAAACACACCCCCTTCATCGCAGCCCTTACTGCTGCCATGGCCGGGGCTCACCTCTGCTGCGTCTGGCCCGGAGGACAAGCTGGCTGGCGGCGCGGGAAAAATCCTTCCTGGCCCTTGCCAGCCGGGCCTGGTCTTCTCTCCGGGACGGCGTCCGGCAGGTGCCCCATGCCTCCGCTCCTTCCCCCCGTGTGGCAGACCCGGGAAAGGACACTGCCAGACCCGCCAAAGCCACTGCTCCCTCTATGCCTCCGGAAGCGCATTCCTGGCTATTGCCGTCAAGCGGGGCTGAGCGTGCGAGGCCATGGCAGCGTTAAGGGTCTTTAAGTGTGGAGCGGGGCGGTGGGGCTGCTAAGTGAAGGAACGGAGAAGAGCTTGAGGTTTCGGAGCGAAATCCGGGAAGTAATGAAAGTCCTTCCCAAAGTCTTTTGTCCTGGCGCGGAAAGGGGAGGCGTGGATCATCTCCCCCCCCCCCCCGGTCAATGGTGTCCCGCTTTACCAAAGTTAAAATCTGGTCACCTTAACTTATGATCATAAATTGAAACCAGAATTTTTTATTGCTAAGCAAGGCAGTTGTTAAATAAGTCGTGCCTGATTTTTATAAACTTTTTTTTAACATAGTTGGGATGTGAATAAGTTCAGTGCTGTTGTAAACTTCAAGCAATCACTCGCTAAACAAATAGTTGTAAATGTTCTGTATGTTCCATTCATGTGCAGAAGGTTTTTTTTTCTTTTTCGTTTTTTGAATGTGTTTTAAATTTAAAACATTGATTAATACTGCCAACGAAATTCAGCTTTTCATTCTTCTCTTCCTCCCACAGCACAAATTGAAGTCATCCCTTGTAAGATATGTGGGGACAAGTCTTCAGGGATTCACTATGGAGTCATCACCTGTGAAGGATGCAAAGTAAGTTGGAAGGTTGGGAATGCTTTGGGTGAAGGAGTGAATAGCTTATCAACTTTGCAATCTGCTCGGAACATAACTGGACTTGACCGTTGAGAAATTAAACCTACTAACGTTTGTGAAACTTCCATATCAATGTATATAGCCCATAGTTAAGTGTCTGTTCTTAACCACCCTTTAATGATTCCAGAAAGTTAACAGTGATTGGACCTGGTTACTACTTGAATGGGAGACCAGCAGAAAATCTCAGGGTTATTGATAGAGAAATGTAAAAAATGCTACACCACCTATGACCGGTTGGTTCATCTTTTCAGAGATATTTCCTTACCAGATTTTTCAATGCATACAACAATGGCAGAGCTTTGTTCCATGACAGCCAGATGGACAGCATATCATTCATACCAGGGGCAGGTTCCTCTTACCTGCCTACCGGTGCGCTGTGCGTGCATCATCACATTTCGTGTGCGTGCACGCTCGCTATGTGCACGCGCCCCCTCGCACAATTTTGCTTCTGTGCATGTGCAGGAAGCAAAAATTCACCAAAATCTCGCGCGCGCGTGCGTCCCCTCATGGGATTTTGCTTCCGCGCATGCGCAGGAAGCAAAAGCCAAAAATTTGGGAAAAAAGATGGCGCTGCGCGACGGACTGGCGAAGACGGTACCGGAGCCGTCGCGCGCAAATTGCGCAATCGGCGGGCCACTACCGGAACGAGAGAGTGGACTGCACCGGTAGGAACCCACCCTGATTCATACATTCATTCATTCATTCATACATACATACATACATACATACATACATACATACATACATCCTTGAAAAGTTCATAAAAATTCAAAGAGAGATCCGTAGCCCGTGTTGAACTGTGTAGCACAGGAGTTGGTCACAGAAAATGTTTTATGACATTTTGTATTATGTCATGAAATGCTTTATGATCATTTTTATGTCATAAAATGTTTTACAAAATTTGCTTAATTTCAATTTATTTATTTATTTATTTATTTATTTATTTATTTATTTATTTATTTATTTATTTATTTATTTATTTATTTATTTATTTATTTATTTATTTATTTATTTATTTATTATTTGTTCTTCTAGGCCGCCCTACTCCCGAGGGACTCAGGGCGGCGTACAACAGTTTTATGAGAACATCAATAATAAACAACGGTTTAAAAACAGCAATTAAAAAACATATATAAAAATATTAAAAAAAAGTTCACCATCAGTCATACCGGGGGGGGGGGGAGCTCAGATGGAACTAGACTCCTCCCCCTGCCTGCAGGAAGAGCATGAGAGTCAAGAGTCTTGGATTTTGGATGCATTTTGTGAATTAGTTCCTTTGAGGCACCTTGGTAGAAAATGTTTTGCCCTAGGATGTGCCATTTTGTCCAGTTAAAGGTTACAGAAATTAGAGTTACAGTAGTATATCGTTTTCAGAAGACTGGAACGGAACAGAACAAAATAGCAGAGTTGGAAGGGACCTTGGAGGTCTTCTAATCCAACCCCCTGCTCAGGCAGGAAACCCTATACCCGTGATGGCGAACCTATGGCACGCGTGCCAGAGGTGGCACGCAGACCCCTCTCTGCTGGCACATGCAGTCATCCCAGGTCAGATCTCTGTGCCGTTCCTTTTGTGAGCTTCTGTTTCCCTGCAAACGACGAAACATAAGCTCACGAAAGAAAAAGATCTTACCTCTTGCCGCGCTGCCAGTATTGGGATGCCCCGCCTCCCGCCGGTCTTCGGGTCTCTGCTGTGCATGTGTGCATGTCTGCGCATGTGCATCCGCTCATCCGCGCATGTGCAGCTCCATGCATGCGCACATTCACACATATCCACACATGCATGTGCATGTCCGCACACATGTCCACGCACATGTCCGTGCATGCGTGCATTCACATGTGCGCACCTTTCAGTTTAAGCATGCACGTGCAGTTTGGGCACTCGGTGTCTAAATGGTTCGCCATCACTGCCCTATACCATTTCAGACAAATGGTTGTCCACTGTCGTCTTAAAAGCCTCCAATGTTGGAGCACCCACAACTTCTGGAGGGAAGAAGAAATGGCAAACTTCTTCCATATAAAAAAATTGCCAAGGCTATGTCTATTTAGTTACCAGGAATCAGTTTGACTCAAGGGAATCCTTACCCTTCCTTTAAATAAATCCAAGAACATATCTTTGGTTGAAGTGCAAGTTCTGTTGAGTATCATTTGACCTGCCTCTGCCAAACAGGTATAAAATTATCTTTAAAATTCATATAGACGTATTTGATTATAACTCCTGCCAGTTTGTTTTTGTAGTTAAGCTACCAAACTAGAAACCAGGAGACTGTGAGTTCTAGTCCTGCTTTAGGCATGAAAGCCAGATCAGTGACCTTGGGCCAGTCACTCTCTCTTTCTCAGCCCAACCCACCTCGCAGGGCTGTCGTAGTAAGGAAAATGGGAAGGACTATTAGCTATGCTTGCTCCCTGAGTTATTTATAAATTAATAAAATTGGGATAAAAATCTAATAAATAAATACTATCAATATGAGGATGATGGCAATTGAAACCTAGTATACCTGGAACACCAGATTGGCAAAGGATGATATATTGAAAATATTATAATAGAAACAGATTTACTATTATCTAAAATCTTTTTAGTAGGACTTCATTAATAATTACAAAGCATTTAAAGGTCATGTAATCTCCAAAATACCGTATGCAACACGATACCCATTTTTGCGACACATTCCAGGCCCCAAATTGTCCAGATGTTTACATTTTGTTGACCTATTAAGAATAAAATGTCACCTTGAGATGTAACAATTCTGCATTCTAATTTAAATGGATTTGATTTGTTTCTGTTCATAAAAAAATACGAACAGAATTGTTTGCTAGACCAAACCTTTTTATATAAAAAGAGGAGTTTTTCTAAAAACTGCAACTATTATTAGAAATAGAAATCTTACAATGAATTTAGTTATGGCAAGAAAATTGGAAAGATTAAATCTTGAAAAATAATCCCTAAATATGTTTGTTTCTTTGAAGATTATTCAGAAACTTCAATTACATAAAACGCTGCTCATGGCTAGCTCTAGTTATAGAACCCAATGATCCTTGGTTAAAAAGTACAAACAGTGTCTGTTTTGAGTATTTAAGCCTTAAACCACTTAAGTCAGTGGTTGGCAACCCAGCAACTATGGATAAAGACGATGTCCATTATACCTCAAAGAGTGCGGGACTTCAAAGTTGTTATAATTTCTTTTAATGACCAACTTCTCACACAAGATTGGTAAATCATGATGGATTTTATGCAAGAGTTTTGGAATTTTGGCTTAGATTGAAAATTCACGATTGAAAAGTGATTTTAGGAGAGTTTGATTCTCACATGACATCTTGGAAGAGTCTGGTGAGATTTAGAATTTGTATTTTATTTATTTATTTATATTTATTTATTTTGTCAACACGTGTATAAGATAGCAGATACGATATAAACATAAACAAAAGCAAAGTATGTATAAGTCAGTGGTGGCGAACCTTTTTAGGCTCGAGTGCCAAAAAGGGGGCGCGCTCGCGCGCGCTCGCGTACCCACACCCATTCCCTCCCCCCCACGCATGCGCACAGCACCCCCCCATGCTGCCCCCTGTGCATGCGCACACACCCCCACCCCCGCGCAAAGGCCTTACCGGAGCCTGGGACGACGAAACGGGCAAACTGGAAGTGCGGAAAAATGCACTTCCGGTTTGCCGGTGAGCTGTTTTTTGCACTCCGGAGGGTTCAGGGAAGCTCCCTGAAGCCCCGGAATGCAAAAAACTACAAAACGGACAAACCGGAAGTGCGGAAAAGTGCACTTCCGGTTTGTCCGTTTTGTAGTTTTTTTGCATTCCGGAGCTTCAGGGAGCTTCCCTGAACCCTCCGGAGTGCAAAAAACAGCTCACCGGCAAACCGGAAGTGCGTTTTTCCGCACTTCTGGTTTGCCGGTGGGCAACCCTCGCGTGCTGGCCGCTATGGCTCCACGTGCCACCTGTGGCACGCGTGCCATAGGTTTGCCACCACGGGTATAGGTAAACTTAGACAATAGGACAGAAGGACAGGGACGGTAGGCACGATGGTGCGCTTATGCACGCCCCTTACAGACCTCTTAGGAATGGGGTGAGGTCCATTCCTTACACAAATTGTGTAAGATTGGGGGTGGTTGGAGGAAGGGGGCACCCAGGGCCAGAAAGGCTACCACCAATGGTGGGTTTCACTTACCTTTGCTATTGGTACGGGCCGGGGTGAAATGCTCCCGGTTCACTTTTACCTGTCTGTCGTCAGTGAGCCAATCGCGCAGGTAGCGCGGCGTTCCGCCCATCCGCCGGGACATTGCCATTTGAGTTCTTTTACCCTCTGCGCATGCACAGAACGCTTTGTGCATGTGCAGAGGGTAAAAGAACTCAAATGGCGGTGTCCCGGTGGGTGGGCGGAGCGCCACGCTACCTGTGCGATCGGCTCACCGACGACAGACAGTTAAAAGCGAACCGGGAGCATTTCACCCCTGGTACGGGCACGTGCATGCGCACGATGCTTCTGCATATGCGTCCATGATGACGTCCGGGCAGGTGGGCGGAGCCTCCCGCCGCCGCCGCTACCGGCGAACCGGGGTGAACCAGTAGAAACCCACCACTGGCTACCACACCCTGGTTCAAGGCCAATTTCTCTGCCCTGGTGTTAGGATTTTCTAGAAGAGTCTGTAATACTGTTCTGAGTGCAATTAGTGTGCACTTCAGCTGTTCTAAAGATTTGGGAAACCCTTATTAAGAGAAGCTCATCTAAGCTCCTTTTAGAGATAATCTTCTACCAACAGAAGTAAAGTCTTTTTTTTTAAATAGGAGTTTAGCCTCCACAGATGAGTTGTTGTTTTCTTCTGCTGCTCTGTGCGTGAATTAGCTGCAATATTCACATGCCTTTTAAAGTTTTTTCTTACGTTTCATTCATATTTTATTTTGTCTTATTAATTCACTTATTCCATTTTTATGCCACCCATCTCCCCTACAAAATGACTCATATGGTTTTAGGATAATTGGCTAGTTTACCCTAGGCCAGGGGTCAGCAACCCGCGGCTCTGGAGCCGCATGTGGCTCTTTCATCCCTCTGCTGCGGCTCCCTGTCGCTCAAAATATGCATCGCAACTGCCAATGTGTGATACCCCCTGGCACGTGATTTATTGAGCTTTTCGACCCCCGATAGGCCAACCATGGATAAATCCAAGAAAAGAAAAGTTTCAGAAGAAAACATAATCTTTAATTCAACTACATACGGTAGTTCTGTGGCCGTTCAGGAAATAGTCAGGCACGGGAAGAGTTTTGTGGCTCCCGGTTTTTTTTTTTGCTTTGTGTGGGAAACAGGTCCAAATGGCTCTTTGAGTGTTTAAGGTTGCCGACCCCTGCCCTAGACATATTTTACAGGAAAATAGAATATGGTATGCATTAAAAGGTTGACTCAGCCTTCCATCCTTCCGAGGTAGGTAAAATGAAGACCCAGATTGTTGGGGGCAATGTAAAATATACATTGCTTACTGGTGTAAACCGCTTAGAGAGTGCTTGCACTATGAGGCGGTATATAAATCTCACAAATAAATAAATAAATAAATAAATACATTCCCACACAAGGTTGAATAATATTGGTCTGTTCAGAGAGAGAAAAATCAGAGGTCTGGGTAGCACTTTTGCTGACTAAAAATGACCCTCTGCATACATAACCAAATTATGATGGTTTTCCTTCACTTCTTCTTTCCTTTTCCTTCGCACCCCAACCCCTTGTTTAAATCCTCCATCAGTCCAGTCATTCTGTGCATCTAATGAAACGAGCTGCAGTTAACAAAAGCTTATGCTTTTTAATAAAATGTGTTACAGTGGAATCATAGGGCTGGAAGGGACCTCAGAGGTCTTCTAGTCCACCCCACTTCTCGAGGCAGGAGCCTTGTACCATCCCAGTCAAATGGTTGTCTGGTCTATTTTCAAAAACCTCCAGTGATGGAGCACCCACAACTCTTGAGAGGCAAGCTATTCCATTAATTAATTGTTCTCACTGTCAGAGGGTAGTTGGAAAAGGTGCTATCAGACTCCTTCTAATTTCTTTTTTTTTAACTTTTTAATTTTTTTATTCAAAAAGTTAAAATACAAATTCAAAAAAAAAGATTTTTTTTTACAAAAACAAAAGAAAAATCAACAAGACATTGAAAAAAAATGTGTTAAGAAGGACACAAACATATACATATATTATCTCCCCTAGTTGAATACTGTATTCAGACTTCCTAATCTGCACAACACTCACCCTGCAGAGTAGGAAAGGATGAGAAGATCTGGCTGGAGTTACCCATAGGCTCTGCCTCTGCATGGAACACTTGATCCTGGATCCTCCCATTCACCGTCCAGCTCTGAGAAACAGAGTAACAGTTGGAAGGGACCTTGGAGGTCTTCTAGTCCAACCCCCCACCCCTGTTCAGGCAGGAAACCCTACACCATTTAAGACAAATGGTTGTCCAATCTCTTCTTTAAAACTTAAAAAACTTAAAACTTCCAGTGTTGGAGCATCCATAACTTCTGGAGGCAAGTTGTTCCACTGATTAATTGTTCTGAATTGCTGAAGCCTCTGTTCCTTTTGAAATTCATGAGACAATGCGCAGCGATGCGGTTCATTGGAAGCTTCTTTGGAATGGACGGTTGTTGTCGCACAGCCATAGTTGCCACCCAGCCATTCTCCATAGTAGGTGGAGCTATCATCCAGGATGGGTTGACCTCGTCCGTTAGCCAATGAGGACTGAGTCTGTTTAGTGACAATTTTGTCTCTGTCTCTATGGCCCGCTTTTGACTCAGTCCTCCTCACCATGGTTAGGACGTGTGGTCAGTACCCTGGATCATAGTTCCATCTTTGGTGTAGGCCTGTATCCAGTTCTTCAGCAGATTTAATGTTTGTAAGTTTTTTTCCTTTCCTCACCCGATAATTGACAACAGCTGTTTGGCGGACGGGGTAGAGGCACCGCGGCGCAGGGAGCCTAGGCTCCAGCCGCCAGGCCGAGATAGCCAGCCACGGGTCTTGACTTCAGAGCTAATCAGACCCTTTGTGACACTCGTAACCTGCTGAAGAACTGGATACAGGACTACACCAAAGGTGGAACCATGATCCAGGGTACTGACCACACGTCCTAACTGTGGTGAGGACTGAGTCAAAAGCGGGCCATAGAGACAGAGAGAAAATTGTCACTAAACAGACTCAGTCCTCATTGGCTAACGGACAAGGTCAACCCATCCTGGATGATAGCTCCACATCTACGAGAATGGGCATATCAGGTAAGACCAACGTCCCATTTTCCGTAATATGCCGTACACCAGTTTGTTGCAAATCTGAGCGTCGATATTCCTCCTTTTTCTGCAGGGATTTTTCCGCAGGAGCCAACAGAATAACGCCACTTACTCTTGCTCACGGCAGAGGAACTGCCTGATCGACAGGACCAACCGAAATCGGTGTCAGCACTGCCGACTGCAGAAGTGCCTGGCCCTGGGCATGTCCCGTGATGGTGAGTTCTGGATTTAGCCTGGCAGGTGATTATGGGAACAACATCAGAATGGTTCCGCGTTATAAAAGGAGAGGCAGAATCCTGGAGGCAGCAAACAGGGATGCAGGAAGCCACAAGTTCCTTTATGAAGCGTGTCAGATGCAAGCTAATCTAGGAGTTCAAGTGGTCATTCTGGCCTGAAATGGCATAGGGTCTCCTGCATAAGCAGCGGGTTGGACTAGAACAGTGCTCCCCAACCTTTTGTCACCCTCGGCACCATAGCCTTTCCCAAAATTCCACGGCACATCACATACAAAAATTGGATAAAAAACAAATATAATCTTCAAAATATCGTTTTGAAGAGTATAATAGTATAGGAATGTCAAACTGGGCATAACAGAATTACTTGATTTATTATTTTATTTGAACTAATTAGGTAGGACAGTGGTGGCCAACCTTAATGATACCATGCGCTAATTGGCCCAGGCGTCCCGGGTGGGCGGGCCCGCCTGGATGCCGCCATTTGAGTTTTGCCCTCTGCGCATGCGAGACGTTATCTTTTGGAAGGGGCTGCTCTGCTCTGGACGCTATTAGCAAGGAACGCGACTGGAGCTACCGGGAAAAGTCCCAGGTAGGACGCGCGCCCCGTCCCGCCCGCCAGTCCTGCCCCACCCGTCCTGCCAACCCCCAGCGTGAGACGCGTGTCCTACCTGGGACATGCCTCGGTACCTCCTCCTCACGTTCCTCACTGTTGTGTCCAGGGCAGCAGGTCTGCTCATTAAGCCTCGCTGCAGCGTCCAGCAGGCTTAATGACCAGACCTGCCTCTCCCACCCGCGTCTTGCTGTCTTTTAAAACTCAAGCCGAGGCGGCTTGAGTTTTAAAAGACAGCAAGTCACGTGGGCGGGAGAGGCGTCAGCCATTGGATGATTGCAATGCGCCACTTGCAGTCATCCAATGCGCCACATTTGGCGCATGCGCCACGGTTTGGCCACCCCTGAATGACGCAAGCTTTTGCCGCGGCACACTTGGCGTGGCCTCACGGCACACCAGTGTGCCACGGCACACTGGTTGGGGAGCACTGGACTAGAAGACCTCCAAGGTCCCTTCCACCTCTGTTAATCAGAGATCCAGTAGAGTTTAGGCAGCAAAAGAAGGAAGTTCTAATTTTTCTGTACTGCAGTGCCACCCCTGGCCAAAAGGAAATATTGCAGTTGCAGATTCATCATGTTGTGCCAGTACAGGTAGTTCTCAACTTATGACAATTGAGCCCAAAATTTCTGTCGTTAAGTGAGACGGTTGTTGAATGAGTTTTGTCACATTTTACAACATTTCCTGCCACGGTTGTTAAATAAAGTACTGCAGTTGTTAAGTTAGTTAGTAACACGGTTGTTAAGTGAGTTTGGCTTCCTCATTGACCTGGCTTGTCAGAAGGTCGCAAAAGGTGATCATATGACCCTGGGACATTGCAACTATCATAAATATGAGTCAGTTGCCAAGAATCTGAATTTTGATTACATGACCACAGGGATACTGCAACGATCGTAAGTATGAAAAATAGTAGTCACTTTTTTCAGTACTGTTGTAACTTTGAACGGTCACTAAATAAATTGTTATAAATCGAGGACTACCTGTAGCCTTGATTTACAAACATAATGGAGCCTACTCATTATGGTCGTAAGTCGTGATGGTCGTAAAGCAGGTCACCCACAGGACCAACCTATTTTTATGACCTTTTTTGTGGTTGTCATTAAGCAAGCGCTAAGGCTAAAGTGTCACCCAAACCATTGTGGTGCGTCACCTTTGACACGCATGTCCTAGGTTCACCATCACAGTCTTCACAGTGGTTAGACTGCTGCATTGCAACTAATTCTGCCAACTGCCAGCAGTTCGATTCTCACCAGTTCAGGGTTGACTCAGCCTTCCATCCTTCCAAGGTTGGTAAAATGCAAACCCAGATTGTTGGGGGCAATATGCTGAACTCTGTAAACCACTTTACAGAGGGCTGTAATAGCAATAGCAATAGCAATTAGACTTCTATACCGCTTCACAGTGATTTACAGCCCTCTCTAAGCGGTTTACAGAGTTCAGCATATTGCCCCCAACAATCTGGGTCCTCATTTTACCCACCTCGGAAGGATGGAAGGCTGAGTCAACCTTGAGCCTGGTGAGATTTGAATTGCCAAATTGCAGGCAGCTGAAGTAACCTGCAGTATTGCATTCTAGCCACTGCACCACTGTGGCTCTGTAAAGCGGTATATGCTAAGTCTACGTGCTACTGCTATCCTCATGCTTTGTTTTGCTTTCTTTGTTTTGCCCTAATCGGCTTGCAGCTGTAAAGTTTGGCCGCATGTCGAAGAAGCAGCGGGACAGCCTCTATGCCGAGGTCCAGAAACACCAACAAAGCCAAGAACAAAGCCTGGGAACCAAGGAGGACCCAGAGACCTTGTCGAGAGTTTACACCACCAGCGTGAGCAGCGGACTCTCTGACCTGGATGACATCTCCATGTTATCGGACAGCTTCCTCTTTGATTTTCCCCTGAGCCCCGACGGGAACAGCAGCTACTACAACCTGGATCTCCTGACCTCAGCGCAGCCATCGCCCGACCAGTCCAGTATTGATGTCAGTGACACCAAGTTCATTAAACAGGAGTCCATCTACGAGCTCATGCTGGAACCTAGCCTCTTTCCTCATGGCCCCCTTGAAAGCAACGCGTTGACTTCGGACGTTTCAGTGATGGAAATGGGTTTGTATAATACTCCCTCTGCTTGTGGCATCCAAATCTCTTCCAGCGCATAAGAGGCCACTGCTAGCCATTATAGAGGCTGCCAGTGTTATCCATGCTGTATCAGCACCTGTTGCCCTCTCTGCGTTCATGCATGCTTCTAGTCCTAATTGTTCCTTTGACCCTTTAACAATTTAAAAAGAGTTAAGCTATTTGCAGCGCAAGAACTGGAAATAACCCCAAAACCACCGATTAATTGTTTGAACTGTCAGGAAAAGACTCCAGAGCTCTCTCTTGACTATATTTGTTAGAAGTTAGTGGTCCAAAAATCCTTGCATTTTGAGGTGGGAAATATCTAAAAACCATTTGTCTATATGCTATCAAATGAAGCAAACAGTTTAAAAACAAAACAACCACAGTGTCAGGCCTGCCTCCGTTCAAAACCCAAGAAAGAAAAACCCCAACTCCATTGAGCTAGAGAAGAGGTACTTTTACTGAGTTTGAAATGATAGCAGCGAAAGCAAGGCAAGATCTGATTCAAAACGTGCAAAGTTACAGATTGAAATTTTCCCCAAAATCCCTCCCCCCAGTGGTGAGGATCCAATCAACGTCCAGTATGATGTTGTGTGAAGCTCATCTTCAGGTATATCACCCATCTGGAGTCCTAGGATGGTTGGCCTTGACAGGGTGTACACAACTCCACTCAGCAGTGCAATAGTTCTTGAGAGCAAACCTCCCTTTCAGTTCATATGGGACTTCCAGCTCACTTCCCCAACCCAAATGCCATGCCCCCCTCCCCGTTACTATGGCAGCTGACAGCAAGCATGCTGCAGAGCCGAACCCCATGCTGGAGATCCGGCTGACACACAGAATATTTCCTAAGCTAACCACGTTGCTTCATTAACCTGCTCACTAAGGCCAGATCACGAAAGAATTAAATGTAATCTCTGAGCTGTCCAGTTTTAGGCTGATTGCGTTTACGTTGAACTGGTTGCAAGTAGTTTACTCGAGCGTAACAAGCAATTAAAGGTAGCCCTCAATGTCTGACCATAATTGACCATAAGTGAACCGGGAATTACAGTCAGAAGTCATGGCAGTTGTTAAGCAGGTCACCACATGACCATGCCCGATTTTATGACCTTTTTGTGGCAGTTGTGAAGCAAACAAATGTGGTGCTTTCTTAAGAGAACACTATTGTCAGGGTTCCAAGTAACACCCCCAACAAAAGAAAACTCTGAGGCTTGAGTTTCTTCACAGTTCCATTTTATTAGAGATATCATATTGGCACATCTGGGGAAACCCGAATCTGAAAGCTTCTGGGTTTCCCCACCTAAAAGAAAGTCCAAGTCCCTGCCCCAGCACTCACATGTCCATCACATGGTCCAATCAATGCACCTTCCCAACTGGAGATGCCTCCCAGGCACACCCTTCCAGGTGCAGGGCAGAGTGACCTTGACTCTCGGAGGAAGGAATGTTATTATGACTATAGTTCCCCAGCTCCATCCAATCCCCCCTCCCAGTTTCCCACAACACTAAATGTGGCAGGCCTGAAGATCCAATGCTCAAGATGGATTCCAGGCCTGACAAGTGTGCTCATTAAACAAACCCATTGTACTCAATGGGTGTTTTTTTGCTAGAAACTCGAAGTAAATACTGGAAATCAGCAAAGCCCGCCAAAAATTGCAGTCAAATGATTGCAACACTGCAACTGGCCATAAAGGTGAGCCAGCTGCCAAGCGCCTGAAATGCGATCGCATGACCATTGGTGGGAGGGAAGGGGCATGGCCATTGGAACTCTGGAAGCAAGTCATAGGTAGCTCTGGTGAAGTCCGTCGTAACTTCAAACAGTCTCTAAGCAGCTGGTCCTTAAGCAAGGAGTACCCATACACACAACAGGCAGGGAGTAGGTGGGTGGAACTGCATGCACATTCCTGCAACACTTACAAAGAGACTGTGGTCTTGCCTGAGAGAGTGATGTCGGAACCCCAAAACAGAGCATGGGTAATTATAGTCCCCAGTAGTTCAAAAGTCCAGTTGTCCAGAAGATTGATAATCTGATCCAGGGTGAAATTGCTGAGGCTCAGGATGCAAACAGAATAACAAATGGAGGAACACAAGAGTCGAGGTTGGTGCAGGTGATTCTTACAATGAAGATGCCAACTGCCAGTGGGTGTTGTAATATCTAACACCTAAGTGAGATGGCCAGCATACAAGTCAAAAAGGAAAGGAAGGAAGGAAGGAAGGAAGGAAGGAAGGAAGGAAGGAAGGAAGGAAGGAAGGAAGGAAAGAAAGAAAGAAAGAAAGAAAGAAAGAAAGAAAGAAAGAAAGAAAGAAAGACAGGAAGGAAGGAAAAGAAAGAAAGAAAGAAAAAGAAAGAAAGAAAGAAAGAAAGAAAGAAAGAAAGAAAGAAAGAAAGAAAGAAAGAAAGAAAGAAAATGTGGCATGCATATCAGACCTTGGAGATAGGCAAAGTGAAGAAACAGATAAGCTGGGATTCCAGAATGTGACTTCATTGTCGTATCTGAGTTCCTCTCTGTCCCATCTTATACTGAAAAGCAATCAAGCAGAGTTATTTTTAACTTTCTCTCTCACGCTCGCTTCTGTCTCTGGACTGTGTGATCTCTTCTGCAAATCCCTCCTTAATGGCTTTCCTAAAGTCAGCTCTAAATCCTTTTAAAGTTAGTCTCTTGGCTAAGCTCTTGAGAGTTTCCAATGTGCCCTCCAGCTGGGTGATCTTTCAGAACAGAGCTTCAGAAACCTTGGCGGTTTGAAGATGTGTGGACTTCAATTCCCAGAATTCCCCAGCCAACCATGGCTGGCTAGGAAATTCTGGGAGTTGAAGTCCACACATCGTCAAGTTGCCAAGGTTGAGAAACTTCTCTCCTACCTGCTGCAGTTGATCTCCTACCGGATCTTCTGGATCAAGCCTCACTACCTCTGAATCTGAGGAGGCCAATGCAGCATCCCCAAAAGATGATCAATGCCTGATTTGGAACAAATGCCTTGGGAGCAGAGATCTTGAATTTAATTCCTGAGATCTTCCACCAGTTATGGCTGATGGGAAAGACACTTGTGCAACATCCTGAAGATGGAGCTAATCAGAATAGATAACGCTAATAACTGACCTTAGGTTCTCCTTGACTTCTGCCTAATCCATTTATCTTGCTTTGTTGTTTAACATCAGCTCATCTTTTGATTGCAGTATCTAAGCATACTCAGTTACTCAGTCATGTAACTGTAAGCAATTATCATGCACTGATTAGTGGGATCATTCCTGCCCCCATTCCCCACCCAGTGGTGAAATCCAGATTTTTTTTTTACTACCGGTTCTGTGGGTGTGGCTTGGTGGGCGTGGCAGGGGAAGGATACTGCAAAATCTCCCTTCCCACCCCACTCCAGGGGAAGGATACTGCAAAATCCCCATTCCCTCCCCACTCCAGGGGAAGGATACTGCAAAATCTCCATTCCCACCCCACTCCAGGGGAAGGATACTGCAAAATCTCCATTCCCACCCCACTCCAGGGGAAGGATACTGCAAAATCTCCATTCCCACCCACTCCAGGGGAAGGATACTGCAAAATCTCCCTTCCCACCCCACTCCAGGGGAAGGATACTGCAAAATCTCCCTTCCCACCCCACTCCAGGGGAAGGATACTGCAAAATCTCCCTTCCCACCCCACTCCAGGGGAAGGATACTGCAAAATCTCCATTCCCACGCCACTCTAGGGCCAGCCAGAGGTGGTATTTACTGGTTCTCCGAACTACTCAAAATTTCCGCTACCGGTTCTCCGAACTACCCAAAATTTCCGCTACCGGTTCTCCAGAACCTGTCAGAACCTGCTGTATTTCACCCCTGCCCCCACCCCTTCCTTCTCTGTCTTCCCCACATTCGATACTTGGCATGCAGAGGTACCAAATATTTTGTACTTCTGAGTTTATGACATGACATATGGGGATGGGTTATGCTGGATAAATGTTGGAGTTTAAACCTAGTAAAATGTTGCTTTCTGACTCATAGCAATAGCAATAGCAATAGCACTTAGACTTATATACCACTTCATAGTGCTTTACAGCCCTTTCTAAGCGGTTTACAGAGTCAGCATATTGCCCCCAACAATCTGGGTCCTCATTTTACCCACCTCGGAAGGATGGAAGGCTGAGTCAACCTTGAGCCTGGTGAGATTTGAACAGCTGAACTGCTGAACTAGCAATCAGCTGAAGGTTGCAGTGCTGCTTTTAACCACTGCGCCACCTCGGCTCATAACGGTTAGATACTGTAATCAAAAGCTCAAGGTGGGAAATATGTCCAACACATGTCCAACATGTCCAACATATCTTCCTCATCCTGTTTTCCCCACAACAACCACCCTGTGGAGATGGGTTGGGCTGAGAGAGATTGACTGGCCCAAAGTCACCCAGCTGGTTTTCATAGCTAAAGCGAGTCTTGAACTCATGGTCTCCCGCTTTCTAGCCTGGTGCTTTAACCACTAGACCAAACTGGCTTTATATTTATATATATATTTATTTCATGTTCAGTTCCAGGATATTTATTTTGGGTTGGCTGAGATACTCATCTAAATCCATTCATAAAAGAATCCCAAAACAATGAATGAATCAGTATGAATCAGTGAATCAATCAATGCAAAGAATCAATCAATGCAAAACCAGGAGGCTGGTTTTTGTCAAACAACAGTCTTAACAGTACTGTGATTTACGTATGACCCTTGTGAGACAGTGAGAGCTGCCAAATAATTTTCCAGTTTGGCGACAGAGCACAATGCTTAAAAGTCTTCGCATGTTGTATTGCCAGAGCGCCTAGCCCAGAATGTGGTGAAGTCGCACCTTGAGACATTGCAGTACACCAGCGAGGAGCTGCAGCGGTTTGCCTGGGCGCTCTACTCTCAGGAGGAGATAAGGACCATGCAGATCACGGTAAGTGTCCACTGCAAGATTGGGTTAGGAATCCCTCTTAATCTGAACTACCACTAGTGCAGGGGTGGGCAACTATGGTACCTTTACAACCTGGCTCAGGAATTCTGGGAGTTGAAGTCCACAGGTCATAGTTGCCCACCCCTGTGCTGGTGGAACTCCCGGCAGAAGGGTCACAAAACCAGGTTGGAGAAAACATACCTAGTGGAGTGTCCGTAGCAAGGTGTACTGCTTCTGGACATGGAGCTTCTATTTAGCAGCCATTATAACAACTGTGTGGGAGACACAAGAGAATATGTGACTGTGAGTTCTTCCTGCCCTTCCCCAGACAATGGGTTTTTCTATCATACTCAAGAAAAGCATGATATTGCCTTTCTGAATGACAGATTTTAGAGAAGCAACAGCAGCAATATTATCCCAAGCGGAAGAGATTGGAAAGACCTAGAGCAGTGATGGCGAACCTTTTTTGGTTCGCGCGCCAAAAAGGGGAGGGATGCGTGGGATCACGTGTGTGCGTGCCCACACCCATAATTCCATGCACCCCTGCACATGCGCGTATGACACCCCCCCCCACTCCCAGCATGCAATGGCACACCCATTTTTTGCTCTCTCCAGGCTTCTAGGAGCCTGGGGAGGGCGAAAACGGCCTTCCCCACCCCCTCTGAAGGCTGGAAACAGCCTGTTTCCTGACTCCCAGTGGGCCCAGAAGGCCCGAAAATCAGCCGGCCGGTGCGCACATGCGCGCCGGACCTGAGCTCGCGTGCCCACTGATATGGCTCCGCGTGCCACTTGTGGCACCCGTGCCATAGGTTCGCCATCACGGACCTAGAGAGTCCAAACTAGAACAATTATTTTGTCCTATAAATTTAATAAATCAATAGGGTTTTTAAAAATAATCTTTATTAAGTTTTCAATAAAAACAACAGATAAAACAGACAAACAAAACATGCACAAAAATACAATAATACATACGCCAAAACAAACACAATGAATAAATAATCACTTTTACAGCTTTGTCAAAATATTACTAAATCTAATTCTATGTTATAAAATTATTTAAATTCCTTTAACCTCCGTTAGTATTTATCTAAATCTATCTGTACAGTTATTACTTCTCTTGGTATACTTTCAGTATGTATATCTTCTGTCTTACTTATATATAGTTCATTTACGGATTTATCTTAGGTAGTCCTCATTTTATAACCAGATTTTTAGAATTTTATTTTGTTTTAACCAGCTATACCATGATCTGTTCCATATTTCATAAAATTCGGTGTCTTCATTTTCACGTATCTCCATAGTTAACTTGCACATTTCTGAACACTCTAGTACTTTTCTGATCACTATAGAAGATAAATCAATAGGTTTTTTTAAATTACAAATGGGAAGGTCAACATTCCCACTGCCAAAAAAAAGGCCTCAGTGGCCAAGGAGGTGCTAATTGCCAGTTCTCCCCAACCTTGGGGACTACTAGATACGTGGACTTCAACTCCCAGAATTCTCATCAGTAGCCTTGCTGTCTGTGGAATTCTGGCATTTGAAGTCCACACTCCTGGGAATGGTCAAGTTTGGGAAACGTTACTCAGCCACCAAAAGAGCCATAGAGGTCTATAGCCAGAAAGGAGGTGGGCGGTCTTTCAGCCAGCTACTTGGAGGGCTGCAGGTCAGTGGCGGGCTGCAAATTTTTTAACAACCGGTTCTCTGCCCTAATGACTGGGTGGATGGGTGGGCGTGGCCAGGGGCATGGCCAGGGGTGTGACAGCACTCAGTCTCCTGCAGCACTCTGCCAGTCAAAACGGGGTGCGGGGGTTAATTACAAAATGTGGGCTTTGCTTTGTGACATCCAGATTCAGCGAGCAAGGGATGTGAACTGCACAGAAAATACACTTTTGTTTGGTTATGAAGAAATCTCCCCAAAGTCAGATGTACACTAAATGTAGACTGACTTTTAGCTACACATCTTCCCAGAAAACAGCAAATTTTGAAGCTCCAGGTAAAGGGGATTCATTTTAGGATGAGTAACCACAGTTTGCATGTTGGAGGTTCCTAAAGGAATGCTGGGAAACTCTGTATTTTAAAGAACATTTGAGGGAGGGGTGCAGAGACCTGGCACCAATCAAAGCACTGTGAAGCAACTGATCAACACTGACAGGGTAATCCACTAGTATATGAAAATAAGAGCAAACTCCACTCCCTTCTAGTACTGATGATGTTACCTAGTTTGGTAATGAAACATCTGCAAGAAAACCATCAAGCTCAGAGAGCACCAAGGACCCCAAAGCTCAACCCTGAGCTACAAATATTCTCTTCTATCGATAAACACTTTTTGGTTAGAGAGACTCAGAGCCTGCCTTAAATGAGATGGCTCCCAGTGGATTTCATTCTGAATCTTAATATGATTTCTATAAATAAGGAATGTAGAATTATAATGGTTGAGTATTTGATCCTTCATACATCAAAAAAATACAAAGCTAAGGGATAAACGAATAAAACATCTTTGAAAAAAGAAAAGGCTCAGGAAAGAAAAAGAGTCAAAGTGTAAGAAAGAAAGAGGAATAGAAGGAAAACCAAAAAAGAATGATTTCCAACTTTCTTTGGTACAGATATAAGTAAAAATACCTTATTTTTTAGAGTATAAGACGCACCGGAGTATAAGACGCACCTAGATTTTAGAGGAGGAAAACAAGGAAAAAAGTATTCTGAACCAAATGGTGTAGTAATATATTATTTAATAAAATACCAGTGTAGCAGAATACTTTTTACAACCATGTATACTTTTTACAACCATGTATACTTTTTACAACCATGTACACTTTTTACAACCATGTATACTTTTTACAAACTTCAAACTTGACAGCTTTAAGACTAGTGGACTTCAACTCCAAGAATTCCTCCTCCAGTCATGCTAGCTCAGGAATGGGAGTTGAAGTCCACAAGTCTTAAACTTGCCAAGTTTGAAGACCCCTAACCCCTAACCCAGGGGTCTTCAAACTTGACAGCTTTAAGACTAGTGGACTTCAACTCCCAAAATTCCTCCTCCAGTCATGCTAGATGGGTAATTAGAAGGCAAAAACACCCCAGTTTTTGCAAAAAACGGCCCGTTTTTCGCTTGTTTTTTTGCAAAAACAGGGCATGCAGAGGGTTTGGGAAGTCCGCAGAGCACTCCTAGGGGGTGGGGGAAAGGCAAAAACGCCCCCATTTTTGCAAAAAAATGGCCCATTTTTGCAAAAATGGGATGCAGGGGCGGGGCTTCGGGAGGCCAAAAAATTGCTGTATTCGGTGTATAAGACGCACCAACATTTCCACCCTCTTTTGGGGGGCAAAAAGGTGCGTCTTATACTCCGAAAAATGCAGTATATCAAACTCTTACTCTAAGATTAACATTTGTCTACATTATTTCCATAATCCCATATCTAATCATCAAACTCTAATTCTCTTTCGGAAGGCGCTGAAGACCTGGTTCTGCCAGCAGACCTGGAGAACCTGCAGTGGGATGAAGCCCATTAAATGGCTCATGTGATTGGCTGTCCCTGGGGTGGGGGGTGATTTTATTACATTAATTTATTTGATTTTTTAATTAGTTTTACTGTTTTTAAATGTGGTTTTTATATTCTGTAAGCTGCTTGAGTCGCCATGGGTGAATAGGCGGCAATATAAATTTAATAAATAAATAAATAAATAATCAATCAATCAATCCCAAATTTTCAAAACTGAAAATTTCAGTTTCTCACAAAAAGTCCAGTAATGGTTCATATCGCTTTAATCACTAATTGTTAGGGGAAACCACAACTGATTTATTTAATTGCACCAAACTCTAAATAAAACAGGAATGGAAAATCCTAAGCTGTAGTGTAGACCCATGCTTCTGAACTTTGGCAATTTTAAAGTGCATGGACTCCAATTCCACAATTCCCAAGGGAGCATGAAGTTCGCCCATCTTTACCTTGCCAAGACTGAAAAACACTGATCTACAGATAGAGATTTTTTCATTCCTCTTTTACTGGTTCTTTCTTACTTATGAGCAATCATAATGCAAAATCCTCACTTCCACCCCATTCCAGACCAATGATAATGCAAAATCCTCACTTCCACCCCATCCTGACTTACCTGCCTTCCAGCTCTGTTCTCCTGCGTGCAGGGCAACAAAAGAAGACCATGTGACTTCCAGTTTAAAAAAAGTTCAGTCAGACCTTCCAACTTCTCGGGGGGGGGGGGAGATCTCGCAAAGTTGGAAGGTCTGACTGAACTTTTTTTAAAACTGTTGGTCACGTGGTCTTCTTTTGGGCTGCAGGGAGGGTGGCAGCCTCCCAGCTGATCGGCACTGCAGGTTCATTCACACTTTCACAGCCTCCCAGCTGATCAGCGCGGCTCCCAGTCAGGCCCCTGCAGCTTCCCCACCCTGAATGGTAACCCCAGGGGGGCAGGGGGGCGCAGGAGCAGCCAGTGGTGGGATTTGCCGGTTCGCCGAACTAAGCAGAATCCTAACATCCGGTTCGCTTGAACCGGTGCGAACCGGTTGCAGCCCACCACTGCTGCAGATCACTAACCTCCCTCAGGCTCCTCCTCCTGGCAAATCAGGATGCTTCCATGGAGGAGGGCTTATTCTGAAGGCATTTTTGAGTGGCCAAAAAAAAGTCAAAATGGTGGTCACAGCTGTGCAATGGACATCCTGCTCTTTTTCTATGCATCACATGCATAGGCAAAAGACAGTGTTTCAGTCATGTGGTGGTGGCCAACTCTTGGACTTTTTTTGATGCCCCTCCCCCATAAATGCTGATAGTACATTCCATTTTCTAATGGAAAGCACTATTAGATCTCTTCTATCTGGCCATTATTTGCCCCAACATTAGGCTGGTGCCAGGATGGAGGTTCATCTCAGCTTTGGGGCCCAGAAGGATTGTGAATGAGGGCCGTGTGCATATCATCACTTACGTATCATCAAGCATTCAACACTGTTCATGTTAATGGACGTTTCTCCATCTGTTGCTCTGCAGAACTGCGAGGTGATGTGGCAAGAGTGTGCCGTCCAGATCTCCAATGCCATCCAGTACATTGTGGAGTTCGCCAAGCGCATTGATGGCTTCATGGAGCTGTGCCAGAATGACCAAATCATTCTTCTCAAAGCAGGCAAGAGAGTTGGGGTTAGATTTGTTTAGATCAAGGTTGTTTAGATCAAGATCAAACCTTGGCAACTTTAAGACACATGGACTTCCAACTCCCAGAATTGCCAAGATTGGAAACCCTGGTTTGGATTTTGGGGTTAGGGATTGTTTAGATCAGGGTTTCCCCAACCTTAAGATGCATGGACTTCCCAACCTTGGCAACGTAAAGATATGCTGGCTGGGGAATTCTGGGAGTTGGAACAGTGGTGAAGTGCTACCGATACGCCCCGGTTTGGGCATACCAGTAGCGGCGGCTGCCGGTGGTTCGGAGAACCGGTGGTGGCAATAGTGCGAGGTTCTGCCCACTCTCCCGGACGTCACCATTTCCTTCTTTTTTACACTCTGCGCATGCACAAAGCCTTCTGTGCATGCGCAGAGGGTGAAAAAGCGTGCTTGACGGGGGCGCACGCCCTCTTCCGAACCGGTAGGGAAGGTAAGTACATTTCACCGCTGAGTTGGAAGACCACATGTCTTAAAGTTGCCAAGGTTGGAAACCCTGATTTGGATGTTGTTCAAGAAATGAAAGAAACTGGGGATAGAGTGTAAACGGGCATTTTGTGGGGCATCAGAAAAAGTCGAGATGGGGTCATGCCCATGTGAGTGAAACCCTAATCTTTGTGGAGGAGGAGGAGTAGATCAAATCACTTGTAGAAGGAAGCTTACGTACTGTTTCTTCTCCAGGGACACAGGTGATTGGACAAGTCAATGCAATCTTGATAGATGTTTTTGATAAAACCTTGGGAGAATCTTGTTACTGGGTAGGCAGGGGGTTCAAATTGTCAAGGAAAGGGAGCAGAAATGGGGGTTGGAGACATGCCCCATGCTACTTACTGCTGAAATTTACTACTTCATCGTTTGAAGTCGCTAATAGTCTAAGACTCATACTCCCCTTCGACCGGTTAGGGCCCACAGAGTTGGCCTCCTCCAGGTCCCGTCAGCCAAGCAATGCCGGCTGGCGGGCCCTAGGGGGAGAGCCTTCTCTGTGGGGGGCCCCGCGCTCTGGAACCAACTTCCCCCAGAGACCCGAACCATCCCCACCCTGCTGGCCTTCCGAAAAGCCGTCAAGACATGGCTTTTCCTGCAGGCAGGGGGTTAGAGACTAATCCATCTGAGCTCTCCCCCGGGTATGTTTGGTGGATGGATGTTTTTTTAATATTGAATTTTTAATCTTTGTATTTGATTTTAATTATGTTTATTGCTGGTTTCTTGTATCTTTTCTGCTGTACGCCGCCCTGAGTCCCTCGGGAGTAGGGCGGCATATAAGAAAACCAAAATAAAATAAAATAATAATAATAAATAAGATACCTCTAACCACCTCCTTCTCTTTTTCCCCTTTTCTCCTTTTTTTTTTTTTGGCTTTATCTTCTGCTCCATCCACTCCTTTCTTCTGGCCTCAATTCTTCACCTTTCCACATTTTTAATTACATGTACCATTATTATTATTAATTAATAACATGGAATTGTACATGTGGACTTGGTGGGTGGACTTCCTTTTCTCTACTTCCCCCACCCTTCCTTTTTCCTTATTGTTCTTCTTGCAACTTTGGAAATCTTCCTTCCTTCCTTCCTTCCTTCCTTCCTTCCTTCCTTCCTTCCTTCCTTCCTTCCTTCCTTCCTTCCTTCCTTCCTTCCTTCCTTCCTTCCTTCCATCCTCCCTCCCTCCCTCCCTCCCTCCCTCCCTCCCTTTCTTCCTCCTTTTTTTGCTACCCTTGGTCTTCATCAGGTTGTCTAGAGATTCTCATCATCCGAATGACGCAGGCCTTCAACCCATTGAACAACACCGTACTTTTTGCAGGAAAATATGGCGGGATGCCGATGTTTAAGTCACTCGGTAAGAAAGCAGAGGGGGTGCCCTTCTGAAGATGCAAATGAGACATTCTGCATGGATTGGTGGCCATCTTGGTGCCATCATGTATTGTGATCCCAACCTCTTTCTGGCTAAAATGAGAGAAATTAGGTTTACCATCAAGAAAGGTGGAAATTTGAGAGGGAAAAGAAATTCATGAAACAGCTGATATATTCATTATGTTTATACAAATCTGCTGGCTAATTACACTATATATAATACTAGCTGATAACCCAGCGTTGCCTGGGTATTTATTTATCCCAATCTTGTATTGGGGGAAAAGAAGCACAGACATTGAAGCCTTTGTCTGACAGGGAGCCATTGAGTCGGGCCTTTCTTCCCCGTAATCCCATGCCCATCATCCCTGCCGTCTCCCTTCCCCCTCCCATGCGCTCCTCTTTCCCTCCCTTCCCCCTCTCATACGCTCCTCTTTCCCGCCCTTTCTACGATCCTGGCACCAAATCCACCGGGGGGGGGGGCGCCTTCTGCCAAGAGAAGGGAACATCGGGCGCTTCCCCATTGGTCCGCTGGAGGGCGAACGTCACGGCTGGCTTTCCAGAGGAAGCTGTGAAGGAAGTGACATCACAAACAATTGCCGCGCTAGGATGCCGCACTCACTTTCCTTAACGGCCCAGGCGTTTGAGCGTTATGCTGGAACACACACACACACACACACACACCGAGGGGTGCTAGGGGTGTCTTACCCCCCAGTATTTGTTTCCAGAGGGTAAGTCATCTGTGTATCAAGTTTGGTTGAAATTGCTCAAGGCATTCCAGAGTTATGCTGGAACACACACACACGCACACACTTATATATATAGATATATATAGATATTGGCTGTGCTCGCACCAGAGGCGGGTTCAGACCGGTTCAGACCGGTTCTATGGAACCGGTAGTAACTTGGTGGCCTGGGTCGCTAGAACCAGCAGCGACCCAGGCCTGCCATGCCCCCGAACCAGCTCTCTCAGCGGCGCCATAGGCACCACCATCTTGTTTTTTGCTTCTGCGCATGCACAGAAGCAGGTTTTTTAGCACTGCGCACACCCCCATGAAGCCCGCATGCCTGCGGGAGGCGCCCACAGGCGGCATGTCAAGGAGCGAACTGGCAGCGAGGAAATTCAGAACCCATCCCTGGCTCACACACCATGGGATGTCCACAGGAGGCATAAAAGCAGTCCATGTAGCAAGTATGCAATTGAAACCCATCTGTTTTTAATGTGTTTCTGTGTGATGCACGTAAAAGGGAGTACAGTCTTGATTGTACAGTTGTGGCTACCATATTGATGTTTTTGACCGCCCCTCCCTACAGAAACCCAAATTAAAGATCCAGCCGTTGCATTCGCAGAACATGTTAAGCTTGGCTAGGTTAACCAGTTAGTTTTTGCATGGTTTAGCATTTTGTGCAAACCTTTACTTTTCAACATTTATGGTTTTATTCAATAATCAGGATATAATATGTATTCTTAATAATCAGGATATAATATGTATTCTATGAATTAGCACCTTTCATAACTTTCTAATTCCTTCTATGTGTGCTCTTTCTCACTGTGTGTGCGTGCATGTTTGAGTACATAAAATAATGTACTCAATAGAATTGGAAGAATAGAATTGGAAAGGATGTAGAATCGGAGCAACTATTTCTTTCAAGCAATTGGAAGAAATGTTGCAACATTGAGGGGGTGTTAATTAAAAGAACAGGCTGATAAATTAGACCACTATAAGTACAGAGTGAAATAAAATTATGGATTGAGGAAATAAATGGGAGAAGTTTTCCTCCACTTCTCAAGACAATAAAACCCACTGGACTCATTTAATGAAGGTGAATATTGGGAGATCAAGGACAGGAAAAGACCCCCCCCCTTTTTTTTGCATTGTAATAATATAATAATAACAACAGAGTTGGAAGGGACCTTGGAGGTCTTCTAGTCCAACCCCTTGCTCAGGCAGGAAACCCTATACCACTTCAGACAAATGGTTGTCCAATCTCTTCTTAAAAAACTTCCAGTGTTGGAGCATTCACCACTTCTGGAGGCAAGTTGTTCCACTGATTGATTGTTCTAACTGTCAGGAAATTTCTCTGTAGTTCTAAGTTGCTTCTCTCCTCCCATTGTTTCCACCCATTGCTTCTTCTCCTGCCTTCAGGTGCTTTGGAGAATAGATTGACCCCCTCTTCCTTGTGGCAGCCTCTGACATATTAGAACAGAATGCCTTTAGAAGTTTTGGAATTTTCTATCTGAAGGTGTATTGATAGTCCCCCCAGCAGTTATGAAACAGGCATTGGCTAGCTGCATGGAGAATCAGTCTGTCAGTTGGCTATAATTATAGCTCCATTGTGAGAAAAACCAGTGATTAAAATAAACAAACTTGAAAAAAGTTTAATATACAATTAGCTCAGTCCTTTGACATAGTATTAAATGGACTATATGGAAAGATACTTCTCCAGACTTCAAAACAATTGCAGTGCAATTAGGTGTTAGTGCATGCATTGATTTGAAAATATGAAATTATCCAACTTCATGTTCAAATCCCAGCTAAATGGCTCCTTGTTCTCTTAGGTTGTGATGACCTGATCAGCTCCATCTTTGAGCTGGGGAAGAATCTTTGCCGACTGCAGCTGTCTGATGAAGAAGTAGCACTCTTCACTGCAGTTGTCCTGTTCACACCAGGTATGTGATCAAAAGGGGAAGGGGGAGAAACACTGGATTAACGTTTGTCACTATCCAAAATGGTTAGTCTAAGCAACATCAACATTTTATTCCTCTTAGCCAGTGATGACAGTAGTTTCCCACTGCAGAGTTACTGCAGACACCTGGCTGAGTCATGACTCTCCATTCTCCAGGTAGATAGCTTGGACTTTACGTATCTGGAACCAATTCTCATTAGTTCCCGGTCCCATGGCCAGTAGTAAAGGATTTTGGGAGTTGAAGTCTAAAGTATTTGGAAAGTACTAGCTTATTCTGGGAGTTTATTGTGACTGGCAATAGATCTTCAGCATCTCCAATGGAGGGACAACTGGAACCTGCAAATGCTAGAGGGAGCACCTGGAATTTCCCATATGCCCATCACGTTTCCTGCCACCTACCGTATTTTTCAGAGTATAAGACGTACCTTAGTTTTGGGGAGTTTTGGGGAGAAATAGGAGAAAAAAATATACCTACCAGGTATTCATCTGGCTTGCGTCCTTAGTCTGTTCAGCTTCAGCATATTATTTTATCTCCTGGTTAGGGTTGAAAAAGCCTTTTTCAGAGGGAGTAGGAATGAAAGCAAGCCTGCAAAGACTTAGAGCTTGAAAAAACCTTCTTCGGATGGAGTAGGAAGCCGGGAAGATCGTTAGCACCTTGTTAGGGCTGGGGGAGGGAAAGCTTCGAAAAAGCCACATTCGGAGTATAAGACGCACCCAAATTTTCAGCCTCTTTTAGGGAGGAAAAAGGTGTGTCTTATACTCCAAAAAATACGGTAACTATGTCTCTTCTGGGAAGAAATAGAACGTGATTGTAGAGCAGAGATGGGAAGTACTGTAGTCTGTAGAACAGAAATGTGTAGTATTGTGATCTGTAGATATGGATAGTACCATAGACCAGACCTGGGCATTTTACAGCATGTGGTCCACATTTGGCCCACAGGCAGTTCCAGTCTAGCCCGCAGTGTTGGCAGTGAGGTGTGTGGGGCATCTGGGGCAGAGGGGGCAAGTGGAGTATAGGGTAAAGACAGCGTTTGGGGGCAGGACAATAGTGGCCCTCCAAAACAGGCCCAGTTTCTCATGTGGCCTCTTGGGAAAATTAATTGCCCACCCCTGCTGCAGATGATAGAACAGAGATGGGTAATAGATAATGTTAGACTGTCACTCCCATCGTTCCTTACCATGGCCCTGGTGGCGGAGCTGTTAAAATCGCAGTGTTGCAGGCAAACTCTGCCCACCGCCTGGAGTTTGATCCTGACCAGCTCAAGGTTGACTCAGCCTTCCATCCTCCTGAGGTCGGTAAAATAAGGACCCAGATTGTTGGGGGCAATATGACGACATTATGAGTGCTGTAAAGCACTATGGGGCAGCATATAAGTGCTATTGCTATTGTTAGTGACATTGCTGCTAGGCCTACTGCGAGACAAACAACATTAGAAAGCCAGTTATCGCTCACTCCTTCTGTAGAATTATGGTTGCAAACATAAAAAGCTGCCTTCTGAATCCATGTTGCATACAGTTGGCTTCTCTTGACTAGAAGTGGCTCTTGAGGGTATTAGGCACTGAGGATGTGCTACCATAAATCCCTTGCACATCAGCGGCGGGTTGCTCCCTTGCCGGTGCCGGTGTGCTGCGCACGCATCTCCACGCTTCGGGCGTGCGCCCCCCCCATGCGATTTTGCTTCTGCACATGCACGGAAGCAAAATTGCGCTGAAATCTCGCGTGCGCGTCCCCTCACGAGATTTCTGCATGATTTTGCTTCCGCGCATGCGTAGAAGCAAAATCTTGCCAAAATATCTCGCGCGCGTGCGTCCCCTCGTGAGATTTTGGCGCAATTTTGCTTCCGCACATGCGCAGAAGCAAAATCGGCCAAAAATTCACGGGGAAAAATGGCGACGCGTGCGGTGGACCGGCAGAGAGGGCTCCGGAACGGTCGTGCGCCTATTACGCAATCGGCCGCTCCCTACCGGAGCTGCACACTGGGCAGCTCCGGCAGGAACCCGCCTCTGTTGCACATGGATATTGTCAAGCATTGCTCCAAAGGGTAGTTGTTCTTGGTACCAGTGGTGGAGTTTGCAGCAAATAAAGATTTAATTAGGATGAAATACAACACAGAGTTTATTGGACCTAAAGATCGGCTATATACGGTCCACTTGCCTAGTAGACCATTTCCACCAGATCCTTCAAGATTTCTTGGAATCAACTATTGTAATTCTAGTTCAAGTGAAGGCCATCAGGTTGGGTAACCTTTCTTGGGGGGCGGTTAATGTGTGCTCTGCCTTATTGACGTTCTCTGCAACATGTGCTCACACTTGTACACTTATTCTCTCTCACACGCATATTCACAGAGTCTGGGCTTAAATGTTGGTTTTAATTATGGTTTTTTTCCCCGGAATACGCCACAATAGTTGGGTTTCCACGTTCCTACAAGCCATAAATCATGTTTTTATCAGCCACACTGGATTATAGCTAGGCCTAAACTAAGCAAATCATATTATGCCTTAGTGCCGTTTGTGCACTCTGTGAACCTCACTTCATACACATCCACGCTTTCTAACAGAATATTTGTTACAATTGAAAACAACAGAAAGCAGATTTTTTTCCCCCTGCAATTTTGCAATTCTAAAAAACACTGACATGTGCTGTCCTTTTTCAGATCGGCCTTGGCTCTCTGAGTCCAAAAAGGTACAAAAACTCCAGGATAAATTCTACATGGCTCTCCAGCACGAGATTCAAAAGAAAAATGCCAATGAAGACAGGCTTTCCAAGGTAAATATAACATTTTAAAGAATTAAATGGGAAGGAGGCAGACTAATACACAAGAGAAACATATTGATACACACTAGGGCAGCAGTGAAATCTACTTATCTTTCCTACCGGTTCGGAAGCGCCCGTTTTGCACGCGTGCGGTCACTTCGCTCATGCGCGTGCCACCACGCACACACTTTTTCACCCTCTGCGCATGCGCAGAAGGCTTTGTGCATGTGCAGAGGGTTAAAAAAAACAAAATGATGACATCCGGGCGGGTGGGCGGAGCCTTGCGCTGCTGCCACCGCTACTGGTTCTCCGAAGTACTGGCAGCCGCTGCTACCAGTACGCCCGAACCGGTAGCATTTCACCCCTGCACTAGGGCTAATTCCAAGATTTCCAAACATTCAATAGCTATTGATGAGAAAGTAAATTAAATGGAGGGAGCTCAAAACAACCCTGTTCGATTTGAATAGGCCAAATGTTGGCCAAGTTTTGAGCCCAGGGAAACGAGGGATAGATGGAATGGATTGGGTATCCTTGGAGGCAGACATGGGTGTCTGCAGGAAGGGTCAAAAAAGTCAAGATGGTGGCCACAACTATGCAATCAGAACCTTTTTTATGTGAGTTGACACATTACATGGCTTTATTGCATGGTTTTCTCCATCAGCTGGACTTTTTCACCTCCCTGCAGGCCCCCTTGGGGACAGATGTCATGGACTGGCATACAAAGAGAAGGCCATTTCTTTAAATTAACTCTTTAAAGGCTGGGGTGTTTCCTTAGTCCTTTTTCAGCATGCAATAGAGAGTGCTTTACAGCTAATCCTTGAGGTGGCCCTCGAGATACAAGTGTAATGGAGCCTGCCCATTGTGGTCGCAAGTGGTGGTGCCATTAAGTGAGAAGGCCTCAATTAATGACCACCACCCCTTCCTCTCACTAATGTGGCTGTTAAACGAATATGTGGGAGGTTTAAGCAGAGCACAGAGTGAGACCGGCCCTTGGAGACTGCGTTAAGGCAGCAAAACGGAGCAATTGATCCTTTGGTTATGCAGCGGCCTCATGGAAGTGGACGCCATTTTGGCCCATCTTCAAGAAATTGCGGGTACACTGAAAATGATGGCCGCTTCCAGGAGGCAGCCACATGTCCTAGGGAGACATGGCCTGACCTCCTTCCCTAAAGTGACCAGATTTTTTTTTCTTCAAGCGGGACACCATTGACGGGGGTGGGTTTCTCCATTTGAGTTTTGCCCTCTGCGCATGCGCAGAACGCTGCGCATGCGCAGAGGGCAAAACAGCAAATGTCGGCGTCCAGGTGAGGTGGGGGGAGGGGGGACGCGGGAGGCCACTGTACGTCCTACCTACCTGGGACTTTTCCCGGTAGCTTCAGTCGCGTTCCTTGCTAATAGCGTCCAGAGCAGAGCAGCCCCTCCCAGAAGATCGCGAGACGTTATCTTTTGGAAGAGGCTGCTCTGCTCTGGGCGCCAATTAGCAAGGAACGCGACTGAAGCTACCGGGAAAAGTCCCAGGTAGGACGCGCGCCCCGTCCCGTCAGCCAGTCCTGCCCCGCCCCCCCCCCAACCCCCAGCGCGAGACACGTGTCCTACCTGGGACTTTTCCCGGTAGCTTCAGTCGCGTTCCTTGCTAATTAGCGCCCAGAGCAGAGCAGCCCCTCCCAGAAGATAACGTCTCGCGATCTTCTGGGAGGGGCTGCTCTGCTCTGGACGCTATTAACAAGGAACGCAACTGGAGCTGCTACCGGGAAAAGTCTCAGGTAGGACGCGCGCCCCGCCCTGCCCCGCCCCTTTTGCCGCGGCACACTTAGCATGGCCTCATGGGACAAGTGCAAAGTGGCGCTCCCCCCCCCCAGGGTTCGCTCTGCCCCGCCCCGCGCCACCCTGTGAATAGAGGGGACTGAATCGGAAGCCTGTCGCTCGGGCGCGCGTCTGGCTGGAGGAAGAAGCGGGGGCTCAAAAATCGGGACTTTTTAAGAGGGCGGGCGGGACGCGGGACAAAGCATTAAAAAGCGGGTCTGTTCCGCCAAAATCGGGACGTCTGGTCTGGAGTTCTTCAAAAGATAAGTGTGCAAAGGCTGACGGGAGTAGGCCTAAGGCCTGTAGGGTCCCGGAGATGCAAGATGGGGAGGAGAGAGGAGGGGGGAAACGTTGCAGCATCCTTGCATTCGGTCATAAGGGCAAATGACTGCAAGAGCACTCCAGGGCCGTAACTTTGAAATGGGGTTGTAAATAGCTTGGTGGGGAGGATCTATTATAATATTAAGTGAACCGTCCTATCTCAAGGACTACTGCACAATAGTCCTCGATTTATAATCACAGCTGGGATCAGAATTTCTATTGCTAAACAAAGTGGTTGGTAAGTAAATCATGCCCGATTTACAACCTTTTTTTGCCACGGTTGTTAAGCGAATCACTGCATTTGTTAAGTAAATCACATGGTTGTTAAGGAAATCCAACTTCCCCTATTGACTTTATTTGTCAGAGCCTGATGCGAAGGTTACAAACGGCCCAAGACTCAGCAATTGTCCTAAATCCATGCTGGTTGCCCAGTGCCCAAATTTTTGAACATGTGATCATGGGGATGCTACAATGGTTACAATTGCAAGGACTGGTTGTTAAGTCACTTTTACAGTGTCATTGTAACTTCAGCCACTAAAAATGGTTGTAAATTGAGGACTACCTTTTTTTTCTTTTCTTTTTTCTTTTTTCTTCTTTTTTCTTTTTTTTCTTTTTTCTTTTCTTTTCTTTTCTTTTTTTTTTCTTTTTCTTTCTTTTCTTTTTTCTTTCTTTTTTCTTTTTTCTTTTTTTCTTTTTTTCTCTTTTCTCTTTTCTCTTTTTTCTTTTTTCTTTTTTTTCTTTTTTCTTTTTTCTTTTTTCTTTTTTCTTTTCTTCTTTATTCTTTTTTTTATATGCAGCTTTATACATTCAATTTCCTCCCTCTATTTCTTCATAACTGGTAGATCTCACTTTGAGCCCTGCTATCTAACCCCAAGTTTTTCCCAACTGTATTCTGAATTTCAATGAGAACTTGATGGAGTTTCATGAGATTGAGGGAGGGAAAACATTCAAAATCAGCCACATTTCTGTCATGTAGCTTTGCTTCTCAATCAGGAGTTCCAGATTTTGTTTCTTCAATTAACAACCTCCGAGATCCCTGCTCTAACCCAGCTCCTTTTCCTTCCCGCAGATGGTGGCCAAGCTCCCCTTGATGAAGACAATCTGCAGCCTTCACTTAGATAAGCTGGAGCTCTTCCGCCTTGTCCATCCGGAGACGGCCAAAAACTTCCCTCCTCTCTACAAAGAAGTGTTCAATTCGGAGCTCCATTACAGCAACCCTCAGGAGAGCTAAAGCAGAATTCGCAGAGCAAAACTTTTGTGGCTTCTGGAATGGGGAAAGCAGAATTGACCCTGTGGTTTATTTTAAATCAAGGATCAACCACAAGATCTTCTGGCCCTGGCTTTCCTCCTCCTCCTCTTCCTCCTCCTCAACCTCTTGCAGTTGACCTGCGGTGATCTGCAGTCACTGTTGAATGTAATTGCACCTTTTTAAGGATCCAGCGGACTTTGGGCATACTGGTGAAATGAATGTGAAATGCTATTCGGTAGAGAAGATCCTGCATTAAGTAGTGTTACGTATTCCTATCCTTTCCTCAAAAGCATGTTTCAGCAGAACGCGTTTCTCTGCCCTGGCATGTGAATACATCCACCCAAACTCATGAGACTTACAGCCAGCTGATGCCCAACCCAGAAACGCCTCTTTAGGCCCACTGTGTGGATAAATATGTATATTTTTGCTGGTTTCTGCTTTTTCCCTGGCATGGTTCGAATGATAGGACGCTGGACGTACAGAAGGAAAACCAGATCTTGTGGACTTGTTCAACGTGAAGATGGAAATCTGTGGGAAGAGAGAGAGAGACACAAACACACACATGCACAGGGATTACAATCCTGCTAGATTATGGGACAGAAGTGGTGGTGGGGAGAATATGTGGGGGAGGAGAACTTTTAATTTAATTGTGTTTCCGATTCTCGGGGGCAGCTGGAGGGCTGGACCCTCTAAGAGAAAAAAAAAGGAAGGGTAAAGTTCGATTGCAAACCAAGATGTATTTCTCATCAACAAACGCTGCTGCTATCAAAGTAATTGGAAAAGCACCAGTTTAAAGAAAAACACGGATGGCCTCTGGATGACATTGGACTTTGGCGCCCATTATCTTCAGTGATTGGCCTGGCTGGGGAGGATGGATGTTGGAGCTAATCCATACCTGGCTGCCAAGCTAGATGACGAATGATCCAATTGCTTCTAAAGCAAGTTTTGCAAAACACACAAGTTTTAAGATGTGCCAACTTCAACTTCCACAATTCCCCAACCAGCATGCTTCTGGAAGTTGAAGTCCGCATATCTTAAACTTCCCAAGTTTGAAAAATACGGTTCTACAGCAACGGCTCTCTATCTGCCAAGGCTACTGATATATTATGTTTGTTCTTTCTCCATGTTATAATCTTTTGGGAGCCCTAGAAAGCTTCATTATATGTTTCAGGTGCAGAAGCCCATTAAAAGAAGACCTTGCTTGGTATCGATTCACCACATGGGTGATGAACAGATCTGCAGCTAAACGCAGAGGCCCTTCCTTTGGGCCTGCCCAATACTGTAGAATCAACCAGATGACAAAAAGACCCACCCAATAGCTCACATTTGCACGGTGGTTGGTTTTTCTCCCGTTCACACTCAACGGCACCTCCAACACCAGCTTAAATGGCATGGCTGCTTTCTTCAAACTAATGGCAAACCTTTCAGGAGCCAAAACAAATAATCCTAGACTTACGACAGACTTACGACCACAGTTGGGACCAGGATTTTTGTTGCTAAGCGAAGCGGTTGTTAACCGAATCGTGCCCAATTTTATAACCATTTTTGTCGTGGTTAAATGTCTCACTGCAGTTGTTACGTGAATCCAGCTTTCTCTATTGACTTTGTCGGAAGCCAATTGGGAAGGTTGCAAAGGACCATCATGTGACCCTGGGCCAGTGCAGCTGTCATAAATACATGCTGGTTGCCAAGGGCCCAAATCTTGATCACGTGACCATGGGAACACTGTGAGGGTCGTAAGTGTGAGAACTGGTTATACCGTAAGTCTCTCTTTCAGTGCTGTAACTTCAATGATCACTAAACGAATGGTTGCAAGTCAAGGACTACCGGTACCCTGTTGGTCATGTTTGGTGGTCTTTCTGGCAGTGGTAGCTTTACAGTTTATGGAGGGCCATCAATTCTTAACTCCTTAAAGTAATCAATACCTTCCACCCTGGGATCAAGGAGAGAGTGGTATATATATATTTCCCTCAGCTCTCTGACTGAGCATGTGGAGTGGACCCTCAGCTACCTTCAGCAAGGCAAGGCATACAGATAGTCCTTGACTTACAACCACAATGGAGCCCAACATTTATGTTGCTAAGCGAGACAGTTGTTAAGTGAGCTTTGCCCCATTTTTCAACCTTTATTGTTACAGTTATTAAGTGAATCACTGCAGTTGTTAAGTTAGTAACACGGTTGTTTAGTGAATCTGGCTTCCCCATTGACTGACTTTGCTGGTCAGAAGGTCACAACGTTTATGACCCCGGGACAGTGCAACCATCATAAATATGAGTCACTTGCCAAGCATCTTAATTTTAATCACGGGACCATGGGGATGCTCCAGTGGTGATAAATGTGATAAATGGCCATAAGTCACTTTTTAAGGGCCGTTGTAATTTTGAACGGCCACTAAACGAATGGTAGTAAATTGAGAATTATCTGTAATGGCTGCATTGCCCAGATGCTGTAAAATGGGAAATCTAGATGTTCAGAATTCCAGAAAATACTCCATTTCCCCCGATCCCTGTGAATTATTCATCCAATTCAGGATCTTGCCTTTTGCTTCTCTAGTTTTTACCCAAGGCGGAAATCAATTCTATATTCCCTTGATTCTAAATTCGTTTTTTCCTTTTAACTTCTCCATCTGTTGCACAACGATTTCTCTGGAATTCAGGATGGCCCTCTGCAACAAAGGGCTTTGCCTTTCAACAAAACAATTATTTAATTCATTCTTCTTTTTTTAGCTGGTGAGCTAAATGCTGGGAATCTTTGAAATGCAGAATATGAATCACCATTTCTATTTCTGTGGATTGAGACAGTGGGGTTAATGGGTTCTTGGAGGCATAAAGATGGGGGCTCTGCAGCATTCTGGTGGTGGGTTAGGAGAAGACATTTAACACTGACTTTTATTTGTGTAATTCAGTATTTCTTAGCCTTATCAACCTGAAGATGTGTGGACTTCAACTCCTAGAATTCCCCAGCCAGCAGTACTGGCTGGGGAATTCTGGGAATTGAAGTGTAGACATCTTCAAGTTGATAAGGTTGAGAAACACAGGTGGAGGTGGTAGACATGAATACCCTTTCCTGAAACAGACAAAGCATCGTTTACTTCGATTTAGAACAACAGGAAGTGCTTCAGGTTACAGCAAGACAGATTCCCAATTTATTGTGGCTTGGCCTCTTAGATTGTAGGTTTGACTTTCCCATTGCTTGCAAAATGCACTTTTGTCATCTCTTCTTGGGTCAAATGGCAGCTTTATTTTTCTTAAAGGAAAGAACGGTAACAGAACCATGGCCAGAAGTTATACTGAACAATTTCATGTGACCTAAATATATGGAAAAAATGTAAACACTCATCCCCCCCCCTTTACAAATCATTGCTTATGTTATGCTGGCAACAAACTGTATGTTTTGGGGTTCCTCTCAGCCCCGAATGGGATTCTTACTTTTAAAAAAAGTGTGCACTTTTTTCTTGACTTCAAAACGCCCACAGTTACAATTTTTAAGAGTATTCTTTGATTAGTTGGCATATGTTTGGTTGTACTGTGCCAACATATCAACATGTCTCTATCATATGGTGAGATTGGAGCTTTTATGGGGTTAAAATCCAGAGTTTTCATCCCCCCCCCCCTTTGTAACAATTGGTCTCCGCTCATTGGTCTACTCCAGAGGTCTTCAAACTTGGCAACTTTAAGACTTGTGGATTTCAATTCCCAGAATTCTCCAGCCAGCATAACTGGCTGGAGAATTCTGGGAGTTGAAGTCCACAAGTCTTAAAGTTGCCAAGTTTGGGGACCCCTGGTCTACTCTATGGCTTAAATTTTTCAAACCAAAATGCAGTGGGCTGTAAACATTAACCAGAAACAAATGTCGTGTATTTTAGAGCCTATCGACACTAGGCAGGAATTGAGGCAAATTTTCCAACTTTGGTGTAAGATATTGATTTAATCATCATTCCTTTTCCCAGGGAACCAGAAGGCCTATGGTTTGGCGTGCATCTCTTAAAATAATAATTTAAAGCCTCTTGTTCAAGTATAGTTACTGAGCTTGACTACAGAAAACCATAACAACCAAAATTGTTTGAAACAAATAATAGATTTGTAGAATAGATAATCCCTTTTTTAGTTGTTAACCATCCAAAATCTGGAATTTGCTTCTGAGCAATAAAATGGAGACAGTGTGGAAGAGAATGGCTGAGTATGAAATTCAGCACCTCCACATATACCTGTATATTTCTGGAATGTGATTCCTGGAATAAATCTTCTGAATTCTCAAGTTCTAGAAAGCAAAAATGATTTATGTTTGTAGCCCATGACTCACTATGGACCTGAAGAAGAAAAAAGGTTACAAAGAAAGAAAACTTAGTGGGCAACAGATTTTCAGGAGTTTATAAAGATGACATTAATTTCCAGGCCATACAATGAGGAGCCATTCCTTTCTAAGTGATGCTTTCTATATAGTTCTACATAAACACATGCTTATATACCTATATGATTCTTTTTTTTTAAAAAAAATGAAAGCTTAGATGTGCATTTTATCACCCCTAGAACCCTCACCTACTATGTATGAAGAGAGAAAAAAAAAGGTTGGTTGGTATAAAATATTTATACTTGTGAATATTGGTGCAAACAGAAAAATCCATACATTTGCAGCCTGGTTTTTATGCTTTATGTTTTGAATGAAACATACGGTACCATCAGTGTGCATTTATTAAACTGTATGTGGATCTCAGGGGTGGGTTCTACTTACCTTCTCTGCCGGTTCGCATTGCGATGGAAGTGCACGTTTTGCGCGTGCATGTTCCTTCCCGGAAATGACCCTCTGCGCATGCGCAGAGGGTTTTTTGGCAATCTGTGGCGACCGGAGGACCGGTTCGGGAGCGTGGACTGCCGGTCATCGCTGCCGGTTCGGCGAGCGGCAGGAAATTTCCGCTACCGGTACTATAGAACCTGTCAGAACCGGCAGCAACCCACCTCTAGTGGATCTTTCCAACCTGGTGCCCTGCAAAAATGTTGACTTCAGGGCCCATAGTCCTCAGCCAGAAGGGCTATTGGCGTAGGGAAGGATACATCACACACATACACACTCATTAAAGTACGGACAAGACAATAATTTTAGACTTAGGGGTGAAGAACAGCTTCTGTTTGCATTGAATGTTTTGTTGTGTAAAATGGTAATTTCTATTTTTTTAAAGGAAAAGAAGTCCTATACTTTCTATTAGGGGCCAATTTGCTTTGAAACATGAAAGCCTAAATGTTTATTTAAAAGCGGGGAGGGAGAGGGAGCAACGCAGAAAAACAGGACTTTTTCAGAAAAAAAAACTTTAAAAAACAATGTTATGTATTTAAATAAAATGTTTCGATAAGATGTCTAGAAAGATAGATGTATACAGTATTACACAAAAATGTTTGAGTCGAGCAAAATAAAAGTGTTTTATGGAATGGAAAAATGGGATCGAGTATTTTTTCCCACTTTCTTGTATTTTTTTAAAAATAGCTACAAATAACCGCCATTTAGTATGTGGCATGGAACAAAGGTGAATTCATCGCTCTATATGAACTATAAAGTGCCATCAATAATACGGTATTCAGATAGTGTGCTAAATCAGTTGTTTATTAAATTTTTATGCTGCCTATCTCACTGTTACAGCAGTTCTGGGCAACAGTTTGTTTCATTTCAGTTTCTCTAAAGCAGTGTTTCTTAATCTTGGTGACTTGAAGATATGTGGACTTCAACTTCCAGAATTCCCCAGCCAGCCAGCTATTTTGGGGACATTTTTGGACAAACGGTATTTGTCTGACTCGGAATAATTAACTATAAAAAATTAACAACCACTTGTGGAAAACAGACTTTTAGCTATTCTGATTACTACAAGTCATAATGAAAGATAGAAATTGAACACTAGAGAGGACTATAGATTTTAACCAGAGAGAGAAGAGAGAAGAAAACTAGCCTGATGTTATTTAATAAGGATGCAAATATTATAACATCAGAAACATTAAAGGAAATCTTAAAAGAATGGAACCAGAAACTATTGACTACAATTTTAACACAGTCAGTAATTTAATGCCTCCAAAAAGATGATACCATCTTGGGAGTTCTGACATTTTCGCCTCTTTTATTGTGTGGTACTCACCTATTTTATCCAATTTCTATTTTATCTATCCAATTTTATTCAATTCTTCTCATTCTTCAGTATTTAAGTCTTCATTTTTGAGGTTTCGTGTGACTATTAGTTTGTTCTCAGGGTTGTGGGGGGAGGGAGGTTGGTGGTCATTGACTGTAATTAAATAAAACTATAAAACTTGATGTGTTTGGTAGAAAACCACTGTTAGAAATTATCAAGTGCTAGCGTGCATATTTCTTGTCTTCTTGTTTCTTTATTATTGTTAGTCGACCTTGAAAGGCAGAAGCCACCACTTCACTTATCTTCAACTGGCGATTCCGAGGCCGGTTGCTGAGTTCCCAAATCTTTGGAGGTCACACCAGATTTCACATGTTTACAATAGAATGTTTACAATAATAAGGTTTAATATTTTCTCAAGAGAGGAGAAACATTCAAACGAAACCCGTAACCGACGCTTTTCGTATGCTTCTATACAGTACGGAGTTTACGTTTTCCTTTTCGTTGACCGATCCGTTAGCGTTAGCCTATCGCCCCTCGTCAAATGACTTGAAAGGCTGTTCCCAACCAATCAGCCCGCGGAGAATGCCGGAACCTGTAGTCTAGCCTCGCACTCAGCCCTACGGGCAGCGTCCTCTGAAGAACTACAACTCCCGGCGGCACTCCGCTGTTTCGGATGAAAAAGCTTTCGGGAGAAGCAAAAGGCAACGGCGGCAGATGTTCAAGACGGCGGAGGAGGACGTGGTGCATCTCACGGAGAGCTTTTGAGGGGGCGACGCTGTTTGCCTCCCACCCCCCCAGCCGTCGGCTGCGGGAGACCGGTGACTAGCCGGCGCCGTTAGAAGAGGCGGGGCTTTGCACAAGCAGTCCCTGGTACAAGGGAGCCGTTGCACTCTCGGATCGCCCTGTAGGTGCAAGGAAGAGTGGGCATAGCTGGCAGGTGGGTGGAAGGTGTGCGTGTGATTTGAATAGCAGGAGTCTGTGCAACCCACACGGCTGTGTGGAAGAAAAGCGGCGGGGGAAATGGGAAAGGCGTGGGAGCGGTTGTGCAAACGGGGGGGAGGTGGCCCACATTTGAGCTTCGAGCCGAGGCTTGTGCAACGCTCGTGCCTCCCCCTTCCCTCCACCGTGGGGCCAGGGTACTTAATGGGTGGGTGGGGGGTGAATTGGGCTTGGCAAAAAAAAAACAAAACCGGGTGACCCGAGGGAGCACTCTTCTGGCTGGGCTTCTGAGATGGAGCCGAGCTGTTCTGGGCAAGGAAGAGCCCTGGCTTGCTTCAGCTATCCTGGGGGGAGATCCCACGCTCCCCTGTTGTGAGCTGGGGCGTTTTGCAGGAATGTGGCCGAGTTAAAAGGCAAACAAGAGGTCTGAGAATTGACTTTGCCCTCAGGAAACAGGTTCCTAAGCGCGACCTGCAGGAATTGTACGTCCTGCAAAAGGTAATGGCTTGAGCCAGGCTCCCCCAGCCTAGTAATCTCCCAATATATTGTGTAATCGCTTCCCATTATCCCCAGCTGGCATGGGATCACTAGTGCTGTGGGATCTGAAAGTTACTAAGCTGGAAAGGTTTTGTTAACTAAACTGAGGTGCGAAGTTTGGTCCTTGAAGTGGTCATTCTACCGTAAAATTTATTTGGGGAGAATACCGTGGCCTGCAGGGTTCACTTTTATTTAAAAAAAATAGTTACTCCATTTCTATAGCTGTCCATCTCAACTAGTGAAAAATATTCATAGGTCTATGTCAAAAAAATAAACGTGATAATAGAAACCAGTTTCAGCTGGCTTTCCTTTATTTTTCCATGATAATTTTTAGAAAAAAAATAAGCTCAACTTTATACAGTGCTTCCCTTCATTACTCCAAACCACTTATCAGAAAATCTTTTTTTACCCAATGTAGGTGATAACTGTCAATTTAAATATCCCTGTTGTGGTGGGGCTAATGGATTCATGTGTTGTTGCTCCCCATTTATTCAATTTTGGGTTATTTACCTAGGTTTGGGAAGCACTGGGCTGGTAGAATTGTGGTCTCGGAAATCGGGCTTGTAAGGTGACCCCTTTGGAGTATCTTGTTGTGCCATATCCATCATCAGACGTTGGCGATCATGTTGGCAATCCTATTTTTATCAACAGCCGCATGAAAAAGTGCTGCTGAGTTTTGTCCAAACCAGTCCCTTAGATTTTGAAGCCATGATCATCTTCTTCTGCCTGGACTTCGTTTGCCTTCAATCTTTCCCTGGAGGATTAAGTAAAGGATGCCGTATTTTTCTGGGTGTCGCATCACATGTCCAAAATATTCTAACTTTCGCTTTTTAATGGCTTTGATTATTTCCCTTGGCTTTCCCGGGCGGCTTATCACCTCCTCATTTGTGATATGACAAATGACATACTCCTCCTTTGGAGTATGGAAGAAAATATTAGAATGTCTATATTTTTATCTCATGCTCTGCTAATATTTAATGTATGGATTATAGACATGTACAAGTATGTTTTATAATGTACATATATTAGTACATATGTATAATTCATAAATAAAAGCTAATTTATGTGCAGAGCACAAGCCCGTTTTTTTAAAGATAAAAGTCCATAAACAAAAAATTTAGAGACTCCTATTGTGGAAGGATATATATTTCCTTCAGTTATATGATGTATTTACTTGCAGCAGGATAGAAGGACTAGTTATTGAAACTTATGATTACTGCCAGCTCATCTGGAAAAAATTGAACCAGTGGAATGCCATGGGGAATGGCTTTCTGAGAACTAAAAGCCAAGAGATAATTTTTATTTAAAAAAAAAAACCACCAGTGGGACTTGCTCCATTCATTTAAAGTGACGAAGCATCCAATGATGGTCAAGCTTGCAAGATTTATTTGGTCTTAGTGAGATCTATCCAGCATTAGTGGATGCTTTATTCAGGAATTTAGGATCAGTACAGTATCAGAACCAAGTGTACCTGTGTAATAATCCCAAATACACTTCTGATGAATCCACTTACAGACACTCTTCCACTGAGTGAACTTTTTACTTGATTCTTAAATCATACAAATCCATGATATAATTTGCTTGGCCTTGGCTTTTCATGTTATGAGAACTGAGCTATTACAGCTTATAAACTGAGTTTATAGCTCAGTGTTTCTCAACCTTGGAAATATGTGGACTTAAACTCCCAGAATTCCACAGCCAGCCATGCTAAAGTTCCCAAGACTAAGAAACACTGACCATGTATCAATGGTCAAGGCAATTATAGTTTTTTCAGCAAGCTATGGTTTAATTATGGTTTAGCTATGGCTATTTAGATAATTGGGAGTCAGGAAGTACTTTTGTTTAAACTGCTCAAATATTTCATACTATACATTCATGGCTGAGAAAGTATTTTTGTGCGTATCTGTACATTTTTGTGCATCTTTTTATGAGATTATCAAGAGATTTAGCCCAGAGCTGGGTTTCGGCAGGTTCTGACCAGTTCTGGAGAACCAGTAGCAGAAATTTGGAGTAGTTTGGAGAACCGGTAAATACCACCTCTGACTGGCCCTGCCCCCATCTATTTTCTGCCTCCCGAGTCCCAGTTGACAGGGAGGAAATGGGGATTTTGCAGTAACCTTTCCCTGGAGTGGGGAGGAAATGGAGATTTTGCAGTATCCTTCCCCTGGAGTGGGGAGGAAATGGAGATTTTACAGTATCCTTCCCCTGCCACGCCCACCCAGCCACACCCACCCAGCCAAGCCACGCCCACAGAACCGATAGGAAAAAATTTTTGAATCCCACCACAGATTTATCCTGCTAGAAATTTATCATTGTTAAAAAAAGTATTTGCTGAAAATAAATCCAGGAGCTTTCATTAAAAGAAGAGACTAATGATATATTTTATTTTTAATTAATTATCTTTGCTGCCTAAGAAAATCAGCTCAGTAGCTATAGAAATCTATCAGCATAAAAATGTATTAAAACAACAATAACGCAGCAACATTTGATTAGAAAAAAATATTTTACTAAATTAAAATGGCAACAAATCAGAACTTCTCGGCTGTGGTTGAGTGCCAAGGAGGACATGGGCTGCTAATGATTTTTTTTTTTTGTACAGCTTTGCTTGAAGGAAGGAAGTGAAGTCAGGAAATGGCAAATCTAAAATGATAACAGCCTGTCAGGATGATAATAGAGCACTGTGAATTGAATATGAAACTTACAGTATGCCATTTGGTGAGGGATACAACTTAATTATGTAAATAGCCTGGTGTGTAAATGTTGACATAGAGTGGTATGTAGCCACCTCAAATTTAATGCAATAGTGAAAGGCATTTATTCATTCATTCATTCATTCATTCATTTATTCATTCATTCATTCATTCATTCATTCATTCATTCATTCATTCATTCAGTGGAATTTGTGGGGAGTTACTCTTGTCAAACCTGGTCCTTCCAGGAAATTTCCAGACTTGGCTTGCTGATAACTTAAATTTCATAGAGTGGAAGAAGGCACAAGTGCATTAGCCATTCTGCATGCGCAGAAGCAAAAAATCACCAAAAAATTCGCGAAAAAAGATGGCTAATAGGCACCGGCAACCGACCGCACCGGGTCGGTAGCCTGTTGATGACATCACCAGCCCGCTGCTACCGGTGCGATAGAGTGGACCGCACCGGTAGGAACCCACCACTGGGTGGAACTAATCATTATCCATTTCTACCTAATTTCATTTGAGAAAATGCATGATGTTCTAAGCCCGTGGTGGCGAACCTATGGCACGCGTGCCACAGGTGGCACGCAGAGCCATAGCGGAGGGCACGCGAGCGTTGCCCACCGGCAAACCGGAAGTGCGGAAAAACGCACTTCCGGTTTGCCGGTGAGCTGTTTTTTGCACTCCGGAGGGTTCAGGGAAGCTCCCTGAAGCCCCGGAATGCAAAAAACTACAAAATGGACAAACCGGAAGTGTGGAAAAACGCACTTCCAGTTTGCCGGTGAGCTGTTTTTTGCACTCCGGAGGGTTCAGGGAAGCTCCCTGAAGCCCTGGAATGCAAAAAACGACGAAACGGACAAACCGGAAGTGCATTTTTCCGAACTTCCGGTTTGCCCGTTTCATCGTTTTTTACCGTCCCAGGCTCCGGTAAGGCCTTTGCGTGTGTGTGTGTGTGTGTGCGCATGCGCAGGGGGCAGCATGGGTGTGTGTGTTGTGCGTATCCGTGGGGGGAGGGAATGGGTGTGGGCATGCGTGCGCTAGCGCGCGCACCCCCCCCTTTTTGGCACGCGAACCAAAAAAGGTTCGCCATCACTGTTCTAAGCATTTCTGAAGAACAGTCTAAACAGGATTCAGTTTGATAGAAATGTGGTCTAGGAATATCTATTTTCTTTGAATGAATTAAAATTTACAGAAGTAATAGGATCTAAGAGCATTGAAGTTTACTGAAGATCTAGCCAAAGTTTTTTGTATTATCTTTGAGAAATTATGGAATGCTGGAGGGAAGTAAATATTGTCCCTTCCTTCAGGAAGATGCAGGCAGGATCAGGGAATTATGAATCTATCAGTCTGGTATCAATAGCAAATAATATTAGTTTGTGTTTTTATAATTTATTAAACATTACAATTAAAATGCAAGAACTAATACAAACTGGAAAAAGAACTAAAAGAAGTGTAAAGGAGGAAAAATAGACAAGAAAAGAGAATATAGAAAAGAAAGAAAAGGAAATACATAAAATATTTCCCTCTTCATCACAACAAGTATACACAATTTAATAAGTGATCACTTTTTATTGAAATACAAGTTATCTTTTTAATTATTAAGGTATCAGTTGGTTTCTTTTGTATAACCTGTGTAGCATCTTTTTCCACAACATTCTTGTAGCCTGCCCTTTTAAGATCCACTTTCAAAACGGTCTTGTCCAATAAAATTTGTTTCTCTTTCATACCTTCTTTTAGAGACAGTCTATCCATAATGGAACACGGTGACTCAGTGGCTAAGACGCTGAGCTTGTTGATCGAAAGGTCGGCAGTTCAGCAGTTCGAATCCCTAGCGCCGCATAACGGGGTGAGCTCCCATTACTTGTCCCAGCTTCTGCCAACCTAGCAGTTTGAAAGCACGTAAAAAATGCAAGTAGAAAAATAGGGACCACCTTTGGTGGGAAGGTAACAGTTCCGTGCGCCTTTGCCGTTTAGTCATGCCGGCCACATGACCACGGAGACGTCTTCGGACAGCGCTGGCTCTTTGGCTTTGAAAAAGAGATGAGCACCGCCCCCTAGAGTCGGGAACGACTAGCACGTATGTGCAAGGGGAACCTTTACCTTTTTTATCCATAACGGCGGATACTTTTAAAATGGACATTTGGGTCCATTGTTCACAAATATCCTTCAGTTTATGCATTACAGGTGGTTCTTCATTTATGACCACAGTTGAGCCCAAAATTTCTGTTGTTAAACGAGAGAGTTAAGTGAGTTTTGCCCCATTTTACAACCTTTCATGCCACAGTTGTGAAAGAGAATATGAGTGAAGGGTCTTTGGAAAGTACAAGACTGCCAGAGTTCGCAGCTAGCTTAACCGCAGAAGTAAATAGAATAGAAAGTACCTGAAACTCCCAAGAACCCATAGCATAAACACCAGAAGGAGCTTCAGAATGAGGAATAGAAACATTGGCAGCTGCAAAACAGCTGCCAGAGGAAATCACTAGCTTAGCCTTAGGAGAGGAGCATATAAATTGTGGCAGGAACACTGTCAGGGTTCCGACCCACGCAAATCAGAACTCTGAGTCCAGACACTTCCTCAAAGGACTTCTTTATTGGGTAAATCATATAGGCACACTTGGTTGAAAATCAACTCTGAATCCTTCCCGCGGTTTCAGCATAATTAAAATCAATAATCAGCTCTCCTCCGCCTCCCCCCCCTGTCACTGGTCACATTGGCCAATTAGATTAATTGGCAGGCTTCCCTTCTATTTTTCCCTCCATTACCTAGGAGATGACCTTGGTTCTCATGAGAAAGTTCAATGTTGTGTCTAGTAATAGGTTCCAACCTCCTCCCCCCTCCCATACAGTTTGGCAACGATGAACCAGGGAAATGGCCTCTAACAGGTCTAGTTCAGCGTTGACACACCTGATATACTGAAAAATAGGTGGTTTGTCTAAGAAGTAAAAAGTGGGTCACGGTAGTAAGCAAAGCGCAATATAGTAGGTTTAGGGAGGGTCTCAGGAAACACGAGGAGGCGGTCAGAAAAGAGTGTAACCTCATAGTACCTCAGCCAATGGGGAACGAGGAGGGATGCGGCGGCCGGGAATGGTTTGAGTTGAAACTTTGGAGAGAACCAAACTATGATAGCTTGTCCCGGCTTATTGCAATAAATGAAACAAAAAGGTCTTCACTGTGTCTTGGCTGGTTATTGGTCAGGCAAATTTGTCACTGGTTGCGAAGGAAAGTAGTCGACAGCACATAACAGCCTTTAAGTGAATCTCTGCAGATGTTAAGTGAGTAACACAGTTGTTAAGTGAATGTGGCTGACTTTGCTTGTCAGAAGGTCGCAAAAGATGATTACATAACCTCAGGACACTGCAACTGTCATAAATAAGAATCCATTGCCAAGCATCTAAATTTTGATCACATGACCATGGGGATGCTGCAATGGTCGTAAGAGTGAAAAACGGTCAAAAGTCACTTTTTTCAGTGCCATTGTAACCTCGAATGGACATTAAATGAACTGTTGTCAAGGACTAGTTGTATTACCTTTAATTGTAATCTTTAGTTCCTTCTGGTTCCCTCTAGTGTCCAACCTTCAAAGTCCCATCCTTGATCATATTTTTTTAAGGGATTCAAAACAGCATTTTCCCACAGGAAGGATTCTTCTAATTATTTTCAAAATCTTATTTCAAACCCATATGGACCCTTTATTCCATTGTTAACTTTCCAAAATCAATGTTCTAAAATCTCTCTTGCTATTTTAAAAAAAAGTCTTTAACCTTGCACTTACAACTTTTTTTAACTAAGAATTGAAGGAAACTCACCTGATGCTCACCTGTCTTTGCAAAGGTTCCTAATAACTAAAAAGCAATTTGGAAGCAATTTCTGAAAGTCATCAAGAAATGAAGCTTGGTGAACATTATGTCCTGAAGTGAATTTCAATTCACAAAAACAAACCTTTAAGTTTTTAAATGCCACAAAATGTTTGCTGCATATTTGAGGTACTGCAGAAGCAAAACTCAGTGTATAACCTAAACATAATGAGTTCTCATGGACATTAGAATAACTCTTGCGTTTCTAATTAAATAAATCCTTAGTGAACAAACAGGATAAACTGGAAAAAAGGCAAATTTAAATATTCTAGAGTGACTCTAGTCTAGTTCAAGTTTTTCCTTCTTTAACTTGATGTACTCCGGATGGGTTGGAACCGCAACCGCCAGAATTCTTGACCAATGGTCACAGTGGACAGAGAATTCTGGGAACTGAAGTCCCAGTAGTGTCAGATTGGTGAGGCTGGACTTCAGTCTCTTAGATTCCATTTCACAGGGCAAAGACTTGGAATAATGTAGGTAATTCCTCCTTTTATACATATTTGGATTTTTAAAAAATGTATACTTAAACTGTTTGCTTGATTAGATGCTCTGGAAGACCAAGAATGCATGATTTGATCTTCCTTCTTAAAGCAGTACTGATTTTCTGGATCTGATTTTCTGCTGCCCCTCCTGACAGATTTGGCTGCTGCTGAGGAGAGACACTTGCCTCTTTGTATTCTCTTGATTTTTTTTTAAAAGGGCCTTCTTAGAATTGGCACAAGGGGTCTTCTGTCCATTTGCTGAAGGGAGGACTTGTTGCCCCTTCCATAGAACAAGGCCTACGTTACACAGATTGTGTATCTCTTGGCTAAAGGCGATAGTGTTAGAGCAAAGTGCTCTAAGTTTTGCAATAATAATCAAATCATAATGGCTGATATATTCTCCAGACACCAGTAATTATGCTTGTGGCTTTTTCTATGCTAATACAGATGTGTGCAAATGGCCTTTTATGTTAGCATCTCTCTCAGATTAATTATTATTTTTATATATATAGTACCACATTCCACATGCACATTTTAAAAACCAAGCAGTAGATGCTTCTCTGCCCCAAAGAGATTGCAATGTGTAATTTAACCAAGGAGAGAAGCAACCTAAAACTAAGGATATATTTCCTAATGGTGAGAGCAAGCAACCAATGGAATAGCTTGCCTTCAGAAGTTGTGGGTGCCCCATCACTGAAGTTTTTCAAAAAGACACTGGACCACCATTTGTCTGAAATGATATAGGGCAGCGATGGCGAACCTTTTTTGGTTCGCATGCCAAAAGGGGGCGCACGTGCATGTGTGCCCACACCCATAATTCCATGCGGACCCCCGACGCATGACCCCCCCTGCTCCCGGCATGTGATGGCACACCCGTTTTTCGCTCTCCCCAGGCTTCAGAGCCTTTCTAGGAGCCTGGGGAGGGCGAAAACAGCCTTTCAAGTTGGGAAACGGGCCATTTCTGGCCTCTGGAGGGCCTCTGGGGTGTGGGGAAGGCCGTTTTTGCCCTCCCCAGGCTCCTAGAAAGGCTCTGAAGCCTGGGGAAAGCGAAAAAACGGAACTTCCGGTTCAACCGGAAGTCGGCAAATAATGTTTCCGGCCTCTGGAGGACCTGGGGAAGGCCGTTTTCGCCCTCCCCAGGCTCCTAGAAAGGCTCTGGAGCTTGTGGAGAGCAAAAAATGACCCTTCCCCACCCCTCCGGAGGCTGAAAACAGGCTGCTTCCCGACTCCCAGTGGGCCCAGAAGGCCCGAAAATCAGCTGGCTGGCGCACGCATATGCGCTGGACCTGAGCTCGTGTGCCCACCAATATGGCTCTGCGTGCCACTTGTGGCACGTGTGCCATAGGTTCACCATCACGGATAAAGGGTCTCCTGCTCGAGCAGAGTGTTGGACTCCAAGGGTGGCCAAACTATGGTTCTTTGAAGACCTGTGGACTTCAACTCCCAGAATTCCTGAGCCAGCCTTGCATGCATGGCTGGCTCAGGAATTCTGGGAGTTGAAGTCCGCAGGTCCTCAAAGAACCATAGTTTGGCCACCCCTGGACTAGACGATCCCTTCCAACTCTATTATTCTATCTTCTATATTCTAATTCAAAAGTCATAAACTTGTGGTCTGTTTTGAATGTATTATTTTTTCATTTTTGGTTTACTTACAAAACTAGAAATGAAGATATACTTTTTACATTATTCATTGGTCTTATTTAAAATATGTTAAATGATTTTCATTTTGTTTTACAAATGTAGCTATAAGTTTATTGAAAATTAAGGAATAATGGCATCTCTTTATTTTTGCCTTTTTAGAAGTAACAGGTAAGAAGTAGGTTTGTGGTCAGAAATAAATGCCAGTATTGTAGAATGTTTTTCTACAAGAAGTTACGTGCCCTAGGCTTTCTCTTCCACTGTATCAAATCAAAACAGAAATAATCATTTTTCAGAAAACAGTCAAGAAAACTCCAGGATTGTAAATAAACGTCACAAAAAACATTCCTGAACTTGAAGCACATTGTTGTGGGGAAAGTAGGAGGAGGAAGGTATGGTGAATAAGTTTACTGCCCCAAGTTATTTGTAAAAATAGTAAAAGTGGGATACAAAAAGAAATTAAAATAATAATTATTACAGTATTAGTAATTTATCCTTTTCAGATCTATTCTCCTTTCAGCCTGTAGTGGGAAAAGCTTTTATATCATTTCGGTTGTTGGTTTATTTCTTCCTTTGGCTCTCTCGTTAACTACATACATAGAAGATGGATTTCAAAAACAATTTAAAATCTCTGTTGCTTTTGTAGACCTAACCGCAGCATACAACACTGTTTGAAGGCTAGGTGCCATCTGTAAATTGCTTCGAGTAATACCTTGCAAGAAAATTGCCCGCTCATTGATAGCATACTCACCAATAGGAAGTTCCAAATAATTATGAGAAACAATATTAGTAATGAGAAGATGCTCAACAATGGCCTCTCCAAGGATCAGTATTAGCATCATTCTTGTTCAACTTATATACATATAGCCCAGTGGTGGGTTCCTACCGGTGCGGTCCATTCTATAGCACTGGTAGCGGCCCGCTGGTGACATCACAGTACCGGTGCAGTCAGTTGCTGGTGCCTGGGCGCCGCCATTTTTTTTTTTAAAAAATTTAATTTTGTTTTTAAATTTTCTTCTGCGCATGCCCAGAAGCCGAGCTTCCGGCACTGCGCATGCGCTGCCTTCCTACCCCACAGTGAGTCCAAGCAGGGGAGGATGGCTGAGGGAGCACGTGAGACGCTGAAAGAACGGGCGGCAGGACCTATCTCAGTTCCCCTCCCTTCAGCAGTCTGAGAAGCCACGAACGCGTGGTGATGATCCCAGTCATTTTCGCACATTCAAGGCTTCTCGAGCTGCTGAGGGGAGGGGGAACGGGCGGCAGGAGCCTAGGATCATCGAATGGGGAGAAGCATTCAGGCCGGACGGAGCCTCCTAGAAGAACCACTGCCGCGGTCTTGCTGCTCCCGCTGCAGGGGGCTGCGTTGCGGGTGGCAATGCCCCCCGTTTCTCCGGCCGCTGCCAAGCTCCCGAGGCCCACACCCACCCGGTCACATGGCTAGCAAGCCACACCCACAAAATAAGCCACGTCCATAGAGTGGTAGTAAAAAAATTAGGAACCCGCCCCTGATATAGCCAATCTTCTCTAAATAAACAAATAAATAAATAAATAAATTCTTCAATTGCCATGAATATTTTCAAATACAGGACAAGTCCTTTCATACCTTAATCTTTTGAGCCAAGTCACTGCTAAAAAATTATTGCCTCAAGTTCCTGAAACATGGGACTCTAGTTTACTTCGTTTTGAGGCGGCAATGTATAGGAACCAGAAAACTAGAATAGCCTTAATAAAGCTTAATGTAGGCTTATTAAGCACACCCCTCCCCCAAACTTTACAAACCCCAAATTCTGTCAACCTGTGCAATGGGACCCCTGTCATGTTCTTCTGCAGTCCTTGCACTTCTCCAAAGGCTGTTATGTGCAAGTAGTGAAAATAGTGTGCAAAACTGTTCATGGTAGGGGCATCATTTAAATAAGGTGCAGAAGCCAAGTAGCTTGAAAATAAATCTTCGGTGGTGCTGGTTTCCGCAGGGGTTGGGATCTCTGGGTTGGCAGTTAAGGCGATCAAATCAAATTCAAACCTTTATTGTCAGAGTACAACATGTGATTGGCTGAGCCTCTCTCCGTGCACCCCCCCCAACACAATACAACTCACAGCGAAAGACAGAAAATCCCTAATCCAGTGAATCCTACTAACAAACAAACCACGCAGTCCTATTGCACCATGTGAACTTATTGCACGTTGTGCCGGCTCTGCAAGTCAATCGTACTACGTTGTTGTAAAGTTATTTTTCATTCAGGAGTCTGACAGCCCACGGATAAAAACTTTTCTTCAGCCTGTTTGTGCGGCTGCCTAAGCTTCTCTAGCTCCTTCCGGATGGTAGGAGAATAAAGAAGGGCTGACCAGGGTGTGATAGATCTGGTCCAGCGATGGCCAATTGCTGACTCATTAAGAGGTCTTGACAAATTGAACCGTTTGTCCTCCTTTTTTATCAGTGCTGAATCTGTGGGAAATGAAAGCCTTAATCTCTCTTTGGACTTAACATTTCTTTTCCTCTGTTTTAGACCCAGCTCTTCATGATTTAACACTTTCTGACAAGGCACTTAAAGAAGGAATGGCAGGTAAAGCCCAATTGGAACAATTCAAATTTTCTCTCTCAAAGCTAAAATTGACTTGGACGACAGCCGTTTCTTCTAGTCCCTGTTGAGCTGTATGAATATACATGAACATCTTTCTGTTAAATATGTCTCTACAAAGCTACTTTGTTCATGACTGCATTGCCTAAAAGTCTTAGCATAATTTTGCTTAGATTGCAATTTCTTGCATTCCTGATTACTTTAGGCTGTTTCTTTTTGACTTCTTTTATTTGTGTTCCTCAATAACTTTGTAGGCTTGTTTGAGTATTTTATCTTCAGACTGATTTACCGTTCTGATGACTAAAGTTGCCATTCGCTCTGTTAATTTAGCTGATTTTTATTCTCTTTGTAGAGAAAGTAAACAACTTCCCCCCACTTCCTAAATTTATCCCGCTGAAGCCGTGCTTCTACCAGAACTTCACTGATGAAATCCCAATCGATTACCAGACTCTGGTGAGACGGATCTATCGCTTGTGGATGTGTAAGTTCAGCTGTATTGGAAACCTTGGTCACGGTGACAGTGGAGGGAGGTGTTGTGCCTTGGCCGCGTCCGGCGCCGAGTCTGGAGGATCCGGAGGACGCGGAGCCGCTCATGGTGCAGCAGTACCAGCCTATGTGCCTGGCACCAGAGACGGCTGGTGATGAGGACTCGGTGCCAGAGCAGGACGATCTCCCAGGACCTTCTGCACCTGCGCAGCAGAGTTCTTCATCAGGAGATGAAGAACTCATGCTGAATGCCAGAGCACGCAGAGCAGCCAGAAGACAGGACTGGCTGAGTAAGCGTCGGTCCAATAGGAGGAAGCAGTGAGGGCTAATTGGGCCACGCCCTTCAGTGGCTATATTAGGCCATGGTAATTAGTGCTCATTGCTGAGAACAACAATTCACTGACCGCAGCATATCCAGAGTTTCGTTTCTACGTCTGTTTGGGAATCTTATCACCAGCTTCTGCCAGCTTTATTCCGGGAAGCCAGCCAAGTTGTTCAGATAAGAATTAATGAGTCTTGCTTTGAACTTTTGTCTGTGTGCTATTTAACCCTCACGTAACCCAAAGAATCTTATTCCTGAAGACTTTCCGTTTGTGTTGTTTTGGACTTCTAAACCCTCTGAGTTTTACTAAGAAACTTTATTAGTAAAAGGAACCTTTTTGTTTGCCTCCCAACGACTGTGTGTGTGTGTTTCTGGGGGGTTGCGGTGCTGGGTCACAACAGGAGGTGAAAAATGCAGCTCGGTATCTTTCTGAGTTTAATCTGGTGCTTTTTTGTCTTTATCTTCAGGTTTCAGGTTTCAGTTTTGTTTTTAAATAGCAAGATACCCAGTCCTTATGGATATAGAGTGGAAAGCTAACACAAAACCTAGTGAAAACTTCCATCCAGACCAGGGGTGTCAAACTCAAGGCCCGCAGAGCAAATCCGGCCCACAGGGTGCTTAGATCTGGCCCACGGGCCCGCCCTGGAAACAGTAAAGGACCGGCCCGCGGTGCCTCTGCCAGCAAAAATGGAGCTCGGGAGGGCCACACGCAGGCCTTCTGGGCTCCGTTTCCGGCCATGACGGCCTCCTGCAGCCCTCTACCAGTGAAAACGGAGCTCGGGAGGGCCGCATGCGGCCCTCCCAGGCTCCATTTTCACTGGCAGAGGGCTGCAGGAGGCTGTCGTGGCCGGAAACAGAGCCTCAATGAGTGACATTGAGCTGGCCACGCCCACCTGGGGGCCCCCAACACAACCCTGATGCGGCCCTCAATGAAATTTGAGTTTGACCCCCCTGATCCAGACAATTGGCAGATTTCCAATGGCATGAGAAGATAGTTTGCCAAGAGCCAAGATGTGTATCTAAACAATCTGGCAAAATACGTGCAGAGCATGGGACATTGGCAAAAAGATCATAATGCATGAATGATCCTGCAGATTTCATAGCCCCAAAGGCTAGAAGGATTAGTTCAGTCTTTTCTTATCTAGCCTTTCCAGAGATACTGATACTGCTACTTCCCAAATGCATCTGGCTGGCAAGAGGTTATAAAAGGCAGGATTAGACTAATAAGTGTTAATTGACTGATTATATGCAATCTAGGCATTGCCACCTCTCAGCGCCTCTCAGTTAGATAGATTTTCTCCAGGGTAATCTGCCTCTGACCTGGCTCCTTGGGCACCCCTAAGTACCATAATGAAGTCCCTCCACTTTGCCGTTGGTTGTCGTGTTCCTCCACTTTCCTCAGCATTGTGGACTTGCCTAATTTTTCCAAGTAAGAGTTAGAAGAAGTGATTTATTGATGACTCATCAGCCAGATGACTTCCTTTAGACCAGTTTTTTCTAGGAACTAAGTGAATCAACAGGAGATGGCTGTTTCCTTCATGCCGATGCAGGGATTTCCCAAAAATGTTGTGGTTGCCAGCCAAAGTCTGTTCTAGGAAAGAAGATTAGCTTGAATCTATTCCAACAAAGGGGCTACTGCTTAAGAGTTGGTGTTGGTAAAGGCATTATCACGTTATTTATTTGTTTGATTTTTATTCTGGCCATCTCCCCTACAGCTCCCTCCCCTTGGGCAGCTGATTAGTAATAAAACAAACTAGAAATTAAAGTAAAGTAAAATAATAAAACTATGTAGGTTAAAATTTTAAAACTATATAAAATCAAAGCTAAGTGACGGACTTGTATAAAGCAAGCATACTTGCCATGGTGGCGCAGTGGTTAGAATGGAGTACTGCAGGCTACTTCTGCTGACTGCCAGCTGCCTGCAGTTTGGCAGTTCGAGTCTCACCGGCTCAAGGTTGACTCAGCCTTCCATCCTTCCGAGGTCGGTAAACTGAGTACCCACATTGTTGGGGGCAATATGCTGACTCTGTAAACCGCTTAGAGAGGGCTGTAAAGTACTGTGAAGCGGCATTTATGTACGCCGCCCTGAGTTCCCAGGGAGTAGGGCGGCATATAAGAACACAAATAAATAAATAAATAAATAAATAAATAAATAAATAAATAAATAAATAAATAAATAAATAAATAAAGTCTTTTGTGCTATTGCTATACTTGAAGCATCGAATTCAAAACAGCCATGTAGCCTATTCTTACCAGCCTTTTCTTAGCTGATGGCCTCCTTGGGGAAATCCAAGCAGGCCAGAATTCCAGGGATTCTGAGAGCCAAAAAGCAGCCATAGGGAAAGGCGAGGCTGCTGAGTGAGGTGAGGAGAGCTGGTGTCAGCTATCCCTCTTTCAGTGCAGGGAATCCAAATTGCACTAGCTGCAACTGATAACATAGTTCAAAGTCATGTGCTTGAGATGGGTGGCCGTATAAGTCATATAAATAAATAAATAAACAAAGATCCAGGAGCCTGGATCTGATTTTTCATAATGTGCACTGAATGTATTTGTGCACCTTAGTGCATCTTTTTATGGCATTGTCAAGATTTGATTTAGGCTGCTAGAAATGTATCATTGTTAAAAAAAATTGGTTTGCCGAAAATAAAGATCCAGGAGCCTTTATCAGAAGAAGAGACTAAGATATATTTTAGTTTTTAATTAATTGTCTTTGCTGCCTAAGAAAATCAGCCCGGTAGCCAAGAAAGCTTATCAACATCAAAATATATTAAAACAATAATAACACAGCAATATATGAATAGGAAAAAAATATTTTACTAAGTTAAAATGGTAACAAAGCAGATCATCTCCGCTGTGGTTGATTGCCAAGGAAGACCTATCCAGCCTCTGACATAAAGATGTCTTCTGAGAGTTGGACTTCTGGTCCTTGGCTGATTGGCTTTATTGCCAAAGTACTGTTGAGAGAAGAGGGACGCGGTGGCTCAGTGGCTAAGATGCTGAGCTTGTCGATCAAAAAGGTCGGCAGTTCGGCGGTTCGAACCCGTAGCACCGCGTAACAGAGTCAGAGCCCGTTACTTGTCCCAGCTTCTGCCAACCTAGCAGTTCTAAAGCACGTAAAAAATGCAAGTAGAAAAAATAGGGACCACCTTTGGTGGGAAGGTAACAGCGTTCCGTGCGCCTTCAGCGTTTAGTCATGCCGGCCACATGACCACGGAGACGTCTTCGGACAGCGCTGGCTCTTCGGCTTTGAAACGGGGATGAGCACCGCCCCCTAGAGTTGGGAACGACTAGCACATATGTGCGAGGGGAATCTTTACCTTTACTGTTGAGAGAAGCTTTCCTTAGCATTCCAACCTTCACCCTTTTGTGAGATCCAATTTCTCCGCTAAGCTTTCAAACTCCATATTGTACATCATTGCTTTAAAGTTGCTTGGATTTTCCCAGTACTTTAAATGTCTCTTTTTTTTTTCTTCCATAGTTTACTGCATCACCTTGAGTGTTAACCTCATTGCTTGTCTGGCTTGGTGGATCGGTGGTGGAAGTGGTACCAATTTTGGCTTGGCAATTCTTTGGCTTGTCCTCTTCAGCCCCTGTAGTTATGTGTGTTGGTTCCGGCCAGTCTACAAAGCCTTCCGGTAAAATTTCACACTGGTGTATTTATCTTTTGTCCTTAAATTTCCAAAATCAGAGCTACAGCTTTGGTGCTGCAGAATAAAGAAATCGGTTGGAGCGCCCTTCTTCATTGTACCCCTAAATCTTAATTGCAATATTTTGATCAAGGAGTCGAACAATTTCCATCTGAGGAAAGAATGCAACCATTGGGGCTGTTTAGAGAAAGAAAAAGAGACAGGGAGATTACTAAATTGATGTACAATAAAGCATGACTGATCAGGGATATCTTTTATTCCATTTCTTACAACATTAGAATTAGAGGCCACCCAACGGAAATAATTAATAGAATTATTGTCCATTTACAGGTAGTCCTTGACTTATGATCACAATTGAGCCCAACGTTTCTGTTACTAAGTGAGACAGTTAAGTGAATCTTGCCCCATTTTACGACCTTTCTTGCCACAGCTGTTAGGGGAATCACTGCAGTTGATAAGTTAGTAAGCCGGTTGTTAAGTGAATCTGGCTTCCCCATTGACTTTGCTTGTCTAAAGGTCACAAAAGGGGATCATGTGAACCGTCGTAAGTACGAACCAGTTATACCATAAGTATGAACCAGTTGCCAAGCATCCGAATTTTGATCGCATGGCCATGGGGATGCTGCAGTGGTTGTAAGTGGGAGAAAAGTCATAAGTCACTCTTTTAGTCTTCTTGTAACTTTGAACGGTCACTAAATGAACAGTTGTAAGTCGAGGACTCCCTGTATTTACTTGTATACTAAATTTATGTTTCTTGTTCCCCAGGTCAGACAGTTCTTTTAATTTCATGGCGTTTTTCTTCATTTTTGGAGCCCAGTTTATCCTGACAGCCATCCAGGCAATCGGTTTCGCTGGGTGGGGAGCATGGTAAGCAAAGCAACTGATTTTTACACATCTTCCATTTCCCCCCTCAATTCAGATTTAAAAAAAAATCTATCCACCTATACCAGTGATGGCGAACCTTTTCGGCACTGAGTGCCGAAAAGGTTGCGTAAAAATGTCACGCGCACATGCGCGCGCTCATCGGGGCTGCACTCCAGAAAAGCCGAACTTCGGGAGCTGAAGTGGTGCAGTGGTTAAATGCTGCGACTGCAGGCTGACTGCTAGTTCAGCAGTTCAGCTGTTCAAATCTCACTAGGCTCAAGGTTGACTCAGCCTTCCATCCTTCTGAGGTGGGTAAAATGAGGACCCAGATTGTTGGGGGCAATATGCTGAACTCTGTAAACCGCTTAGAGAGGGCTGTAAAGCACTATGAAGCGGTATATAAGTAAAGTGCTATTGCTATTATTCCAGGTTCTAGCGCACATGCGTGCCCGACAATCAGCTGGCAAGCACACATGCGTAGGGCGGTTTTTGGCACTGCCACACACACGAAGGGATCGCGCTCCAGAAAAGCCAAACTCCCTAGTTCTGGCACGCATGCACACCCGACAATCAGCTGGCCAGCGCGCATGCGCACACCGGTTTTCGGCACTGCCACATGTGCAAAGGACAGCTGATCGTCGCACGTGCCTGCGCGCCAGAAAACCAGAAGACAAACAGGCAAGGCTGTGCGTGCCGGGCGACATGGCTTCGTGTGCCACTTTGGGCACGCGTGCCATAGGCTCACCATCACGGACCTATACAATAGAAAACTGTGGTGTTACAGCATCTAATTATTTTGCTTTAATTGTTTCTTAATATTCCTAACACTTTTAACTTAGGTTCCATTTGTCCCATTATTAAAGAACCCAGATCTTTAACAAAAAGACCACTTTTTCCTAGTACAACTTTACAGGCATCCTGTTATTGATCAGGTAGGGTGAGCTTTATGGACATGAAGATTGCAGTAAAGTTGTTGACAATACTGCTATAACTCTAAATAGCTGTAAACGGGTTGATTCAGTTTTTTATGGGTTTGGAGCAGTTCTTCTAAAGCCAAACAAAAGATACTTCTCAACAATTGGTACAGAATGCAGCTGCGCGAGCTGTGGTGGGTGTACCGAGATACACCCACGTAACACCCATCCTCCGCCAGCTGCATTGGCTGCCCATTAGTTCTCCGGTTGCAATTTAAGGTGTTGGTTTTGACCTTTAAAGCCCTACATGGCTCAGGGCCAGGTTACCTTCGGGACCGCTTCCTGCCACATACCTCCCTTTGACCAGTTAGGTCCCACAGAGTGGACCTCCTCCGGGTCCCGTCAGCCAAACAATGCCGGTTGGCAGGCCCACGGGGGAGGGCTTTCTCTGTGGGAACCCCATCTCTCTGGAACCAACTCCCACCAGAGATCCGGATTATCCCCACCCTACTGGCCTTCCGCAAGGCAGTAAAAACATGGCTCTTCCGGCAGGCGGGGTGAAGAGACGATTCCCCCATGTATGAATGGTTTTTAAATTGTAATAAAATGTTTTTAGATGTTATTTTACTGTATAGTTCTAATCTCTGTTATAAGCCGCCCTGAGTCCCACGGGATTGGGCGGCCTATAAGAACTCTTATAAATAAATAAAATAAATAAATAAATTTTATAAATTTGATCACTCAATCAATCAATCAATCAAGGAGAGTCAGTACTATAAAGTATTGTTTTGTTTCTGCTTCTAAGCCCAAAACTGCTCTAATGCCACATTACATAATTGTAGGATTTGCACTGCTAAAGATATATTTGCGAGTGCAGTTCAAGATGCTTTTAAAGCCCTACATGGTTCAGGGCCTGGACCATTAAGAAACCACCTTTCTTAGATAGTATCTACTTCTCTGTCCCAAACAACTGTGGAGCACTCATTAAGGGTGCCCCCCTCCCACCCAGAAAGTACCTCTATTGTGGAATAGCTTGGGTCCAGAGGCAAGGTTGGCCCCTGTTCCCATGTCCTCTGAAAGCTGATAAAAACCCTGTTTCCTGGACACCTTTGTGGATTAGTTATAGATCCATTAGTGTGTCTTAGTCAATGTTATCTGTTAAGAAACCTGTAATTTATTGTCGGTCTTACTATATTATTATGTTTTAATGGTTCCTATGGAGTGCAGAGGAATAATGTATCCTCATAGAATCCTAAGGTTTATTCCAAAACCTTAGAATCTTTTAATCCTTCCCAGGATAGCATCCCAGACAAATGACTGGCCATCTTTTGCTTGAAAACCTCCAGAGATGGTGCATCCATGACTCTCAAGAGTTTGGATCTCTTTAGAGCAGTGTTTCTCAACCTTGGCAAAGAAGCTATTTTTTAGCAGCTGAAGCACATTGCGGTTCAGGCTTCAGCTGTGATCTACCTGGACACCCAGATCCTTCTTCGGACGCACGTTCCATAGGTTCGCCATCACTGATCTATCCTATTGCAATTCTATGGTGCCATACTTTGGCGATTTTATGGTTTTACTGTAATATTTTATCTCATCTATTGTATTGTCAACGCACGTTACATACATTTATCTGCTAAATGTATGTAATTGTCTTGGCCCAATGGAGCAGGAAAATGTTTTCTGAAAATTGCAACCCTTTTTTCTCTTGGTTTCTTTTAGCGGCTGGGTGGCTGCCGTACTTTTTATTGGCAGTAATGTTGGAGCTGGTGTGGTCATGCTCTTCCCAGCAGTTATGTTCACCTTGTGCGCTATTGGGATGCTTATATGTCTCGTGCGGGTGAGTCAGAGGTTTTTTTGGATTTTGTGGTGCATCCTCTGCCTCTCCAGGGATGGGGGTGGGGTGCAAAAGAGGGTCACTCTGGGACTCCATTAAGCACAGGCCATCATATGGGCACCATATAATGCTCTAATTCATGGCTGCCCCCCTCTCCAACTGACTGGGTGGGCTAAAAGTCAGATCCCAAAGAAAATTAATTATATAAATTGCATTAAATGTCTCCAAGGTCCCTTCCAACTCTGTTATTCTATTCTATTCCTGTTCTGTTCCTGTTCCTATTCTATTTCTATTTCTATTATTTCTATTCCTATTCTTAATGTAGCTTTACAATTATTTTTGGATGTACCCTGAGAGCTTATGCACCAGAGACAAATTCTTTGGGTGTCTAATCACACTTGGCCAAATAAAGATTTCTATTCTATTCTATTCTATTCTATTCTATTCTATTCTATTCTATTCTATTCTATTCTATTCTATTCTATTCTATTCTATTCTATTATTCTATTCTATTCTATTCTATTCTATTCTATTCTATTCTATTCTATTCTATTCATATTCATATTCATATTCATATTCATATTCATAACATGCGAATGGCTTGCTATTTTAATCCAGGAGCATTGTTACTTATCCAACACATAACTTTTGAACATTCCTAAGAACAGTAACTTTTTCTCTGAAAGGAACCTTAATTAATAACATTAACAAAACATATGGTGATTAGCCAATGGGGGCATGAAAGCCAACTGGCACTACAAGCGGGGCAATTTAAAAATCACTCTGAGATCTTAGTCTTAGCATCCCTGCATCCTCACCTCTGATTCCTTCTTTTTTCCCCTAAACCAGGTTAAAGGAAATAAAGTCAATGCTTTGGACAGAAGTGCAAAACGGACATCCCAACAGATAGAGGCTTGATTCCTACTTTCTTTCTTTCTTTCTCCCTTTACAATCAGGTTCACCGGATCTACCGTGGCGGAGGTGGAAGCTTTCAGAAAGCCCAGAATGAATGGCAGAGTGGATCATGGAGAGATCCTCCGAGCAGGGAAGCCCAGCACAACAACTTTTCAGGAAACAGCCTCCCTGAATATCCAACAGTTCCCAATTATGGAAACCCCTGGTCCTGATCATGGCCTGCTGTTGGGCTGCTGAAGTAGTTTGGTTTGAGTTGTTGCAAGAAACACATTGGGTTCCTCATTTGAGTCTCTCTCTCTCTCTCTCTCTCTCTCTCTCTCTCTCTCTCTCTCTCTCTCTCTCTCTCTCTCTCTCTCTCTCTCTCTCTCTCTCTCTCTCTCTCTCTCTCTCTCTCTCTCTCTCTCTCTGTCTCCTCCTTTCCCTCTTTCTCTTTTTTCTTTAGGCGTCGTGCGCTTTCTTCGCCTAACCATGGTTTTATTTATGGTTCTCTTTTTATGATGGCAGCAGCTTTTGCCAAGACATGGCTGTTGCCCATAAAATTTGATTAGTCCTATTTTTATTGATAGGAATCCCCTTTTTTTCCCCTCCCACCTATATTATTCTTGCCAATGGATGCACAAGGAACTGGATAAAACTGTCATTTCTATTGACTGCCTTGTTTTGAGAGGGCAGCCGTTTGCCACCAGGTTCCCCTGAAGATTTTGGGAAAGGGGCGTAAACTTTTCTCGCCTTTTCCCTGTTTTTGAGCTTGCTCGTGTGCTAATCCTGGCTCCCTGTATCTTTGGGGATCCTGCAGCTCAAGAGATTGTTGTGAAAAGAAACGTGTGATAGTGTGATAGGCACAAAGAGCAGCTTGTTTATGATGACAACTATTTTTTGATGTTTGCTGCTATCAGAGCAGGAGTTTTGTAACTGAATCCTTCTCCCAGGAAAATAATTCCTGGAAATAGAAAGTTAGCAGCATGATTAATCTTCTCACTAAACTGCTAGCTTTCCGTATTGGAGAACTGTATTATTTAAGGGGGATGAGTTGAAATATGGCCCCTGCTCTCCTAAAATAGGACCCATTTCTGGAAGTTTCGACCTGTTAACTGGTCTTTGTTTTGCTTATTTGTTTTGTTTAGAGTGTATTGCTTTATGCTCTCCTTCCTACCTTGCTGGCTATTAACTTGCTTGCTAAAATAGAAACTTTGAAGGTGACTATGACCTGGTCTGAGCCTGTCCCTCTTGGAAAAATTTTTTCCCCATAATTAAACTACAGAACTTTTTTCATTGCTGGTACTGACAGATCAAATTCTGTTCGATTATTCCACTTTACCTCAAAGCGGATGGATGAGAATCTGCAAAGTGTCAAGACCCACAATCAGGCTGCATCTACGAGTATTTCTTACCTCAGGTTTTTTTTGTTCTTTTTGTTTTTGAGGGGTGTCTAATAGCCACTGAATGCAAAGAGACCTTATATCAGTCTTTCTCAACCTTGGCAACTTTAAGAGGTGTGGACTTCAACTCTCAGAATTCCTCAGCCAGCCATGCTGGCTGGGGAATTCTGGGAGTTGAAGTCCACGCCTCTTAAAATTGCTGAGGTTGAGAAACATTGCTTTGGCTGGGCCAGTTTGACATTTCAGCAGTTCTCATCTATCTCTTCCACAACTTTCCAATGATCTTGGGTCTCCTATGGCTTTGGGGCACCTGATCAGTCAGTGATCTTCTTCTCACCTGTGTGAGTCTAATTCTGGCATCCTGGCAGGTAAAATCCTCCCCAGAACTTGAGCCAATTCCTCATCCAAGGATGCTTTTTTGGAAGGTACCAGTTATTGTGCTACCTCAGGCAGTCTTGTCCAATCTGATCCAACATACTGGGGCAGCAGCTCCTTAGCTATGCTGGTGAGGGATTTCATGGCTTATGCTCCCCATATATCTGGAAGTGGCCAGATGTGGCCAGGCTGCCTCAAAGCATTCAGACTCCCAAATCTTGGGCTCAGTCTTAAGGATAGCTGTTAAGTCATCTGGACCATACCCCCTCGTCCAGCAATTAGTTGCCTTTTCAAGTCATTGCTTTTATTTGCTTTCTGAGAAGCAGGCTTGTCCTGGTTTCACACACACACACACACACACACACACACACACACACACACACACACACCGCCTTTCTTCTTTACAAAATACATTACTTTTTGGGGAAATATTGTGGGTTTATCCAAAAAAATGTGAAAAAGCACCTCCAGACAGAATGGAGATTAGGGATAGGACAGAGAAGTGGGTTGTAACATGTGCCTTATCCGATTTTACCTACTCTGGTCTGTTTCTCTCCCCCCAAATCCCAGCCCCCTTTTTTTGGATATTTAGTGACCCTGAAGGATTCCTTCCTGGTTCATTGGGAAACTGCCTGTTTTGTAAATACAAGGGCCAAATTCTCCCCCTCAAGGATATGTTCACAAGTGAGCCAAAGAAAATGAAAACTCTTAATGCTAGAGGCCAAAAACCTCTACTGGCCTTTCTTTGGGACTAGATTCATGAAAATCAGCCCCTTCCCCCCCCCCCTCTCTCTTTCTTCTTGTGAGATTTCTTGATACATTCCAAATGTGGGCTTTGAAAAAAACGGTACCTGCCATTTTAAAATGCATTACACTTGTTCCAAAGTGCCAGAGAGCCGCCGCTTTAAAATTGCCTTGCTGACATCACGCCTGCATTGCATGAGCTTTACTCCTCTGCCTTCACCTTAATTGCTTTTTTAAAAAAAATATAGCCACGGGGAGGGGGGAATTGCTGCCTTGCAGGGTCCCTGTTATAGGCATGCCCCATCGCCGTTTCCTCAGAGGAACCCCCTACATTTCCTCAGTACCACCAGTTGCTTTTTTTTTACCCTGCACTTTTGGACTTCCCAGTTTGGCTGCTGGGAAGAGAAATGAGCTGACTGGTTCTTGAAACTCAGGATACCCAGGCAGGCAACTCCTGGGTACAACGCTGCCTTAAAAGCATCTTGGTGGACTCCCAGATGGATGGCGGTTTTTTCAAAAGCGGGGCAAAGTGGGACCAAACTTCTTGCCAAATTGCGGAGGGGTTCTGTTCCTTCTGCAGGAGTCAGCAAAGACCCCTCAAGTTCTCCTTTAACGCCAGTTAAACAGCAGCAGCAGCAGCAAATGTTGCTCCTGTTGGGTTATTTTGCAGAAGGGGGAGTGGTCTTGTAGTGCAGGCCAGCTGTTCTCTGGGTACCTAGCGGGAATTCTAATACCAGAGAAGAAAATGCCCTAGATGAGATCTGCAAAATCAAATTATCCAAGCAGAAAACTCTGGGCAAGGGTCTTGGCAAACATTTGGGTGAGGGTATCTCACGGGACCACCTCGTTTCTGTGCCATGGCTCTGCCCACTCTAGGAACCCCGCCAACCATGATCTCCTGTTGCAGTTTCTGTTCTGGCGCTCTTAGCTCTCTCCCTCAAATCACGCTGTCCTTCAGAACAACGTTTTGAGAACTGAATCGCTTGCCAATGTATCATGTCCGCCATTGTCTTAATATAATGTACTTATAACTCTTAAAATTTTTGTAAATGTTTACATTATTCCTAAGGGAACAAATAACATGGGTTTGGGTCAAGAGATGGATGTTGTGGAGAATTAACTCTACTGTTCTTATTCTGCATCATGTTGTAGATTATTTGTTTGCATTGTGATGTGGTGTGGTGTTAATTCATTCAGAGTTTTTTTTTCCTTTAAAAATAAATGAAGCTTGGCTACTGGAAGTAGAAGCTGTGTTTATGTAATGTCAGATGTAATACTCTGTTTAGTCCTTTGGAAAAAGGTTTTAGGATTGAAAGATTCTTCAGAATAAGAAGTTGCACATTAGATGGCCTATTTTCAACATTTTTGGAACGCTCTTTTTGGAAACTGCAGATAATATTTGCCATCTTAAAATACCTTTTATAAAAAGTGCTGCATTCATAGTGATGCCTTATCACACAGAGTTTCACTGTTTTTCCAAATTCCTCTGTGGTTTTAGATGAAAATAGGATATTTCTTTGTGTGCACAGAATTGCTAATCCTAGTTAAAAAACAGAACCCTATATATGTGTGTGTGTGTGTGTGTGTGTGTGTGTGTGTGTGTGTGTGTGTGTGTGTGTGTGTGTGTGTGTATGTATGTATGTATATATATATATATATATATATATATATATATATATATATATATATATATATATATATATATATATATATATATATATATATATATATATATATATAATATAAAACTGCAAGTACATTAGATAATTAGACAATTAAAAGGGGATTTCATCTAACTGGATTCAGATGCCTGAGGTAAATGTATTTTATGTATTTAGATATAAATACATAATAAAAAATAGAAATATAAAATGCATAACAAATTCATGTACTATAACATGAGTATTCTTGCGGGGTGGTGGTGTGGAAAGGCTAATTCATAAATAATAAAATTGAATAAGTAGCTTGCATATAAGTTACCAAAAGACTGCCAATAGCAAAAGACACAATATACAGTTAGCCCTCAATTTACAACCATTTGTTTAATGACTGAAGTTACAACAGCAGTGGAAAAAAAGACTTAATCCCCAGTTTTCACACTAACAACCATTGCAGCATCCCATGGTCACATGATCAATACATGGTCATAAATTCATGCCAGTTGAGCACTTGGCAACTGGTATGTATTTATGGCAGCTGCAGTGGAGTCCCAAAACAACTGGCACACCACTTGAACATCATTGGCATTGACAAATTCACCATCAATTGCAAAAGACAGCTTTACTCGGAATGGCTTACATCCTGCAGCAATACCTCTAACAACATCCACTTCTGCCTCTCCCAGGTTCTTAAGAAGGACTCAACAGGAGGATAAAAATGCCAAATTCAGTCTGAACATCTGGCTGACTGAGATGAACTATAATGATAATTATATAATGTATCACTGACAAATATCCATCAGTAACAGATCCATAACAGATACCCTTACCCAAATCATCTCGCTTTTTGGTAAACACAACACTATTATAAGTGTGCACTACTTCAAGAACATGTATTTACAGTCATTGCTACAACCTTAATGAAATCCTTTACAAGTTCTGATTTATAAACTGAGTGCTTTCCTATTTAACTCCCTTTTTATGACCCTGTAATTCCTTAATTTGGGGTAGAGTCTGGGTGACTGGATGGAGCTCAGCGTTTACTGGCTGGATGCCCTTCCTGACGCCTACGTGGAGTTCACAGCAGATATTTTTTCTTTGCACCCTAGGAGAGAAACAACTGCCACTACCTAGGACTGAACTCTCAACCTTCTGAGTGGGAGGCAAGCGTCTTCACCACTAGGCCACCATGCTGCTCTTTCCTATTATGCTTTTTTAGTTGCAAAAAAAAAAAAAGAGGAGCCAGGTCCGCGGAGGACCGGAGACTCCCCTCTTCACTTAATTAGCAGCCTCGCTTGCTAAGGAGTAATGCCCACGGAGGACAGGGACTCCCCCCCCCCGAGTTTTTGATATTTAAAATAATACTCTGCCAGCCTGCCGTTTATTACCTGATAATTTGTAGCATCGATTTGCTGTAGGAGAGTCCAACTAGTTGAATAAATTTCCAAGAAAAACTGTTTCCTGTAAGAGAGAAAAACTATACGTCCCTACGCTATCGACTGAGTTTTAAACTGGCCAAATGGGCATCTAGAGGGCGTACTTCAAACAAATGAAACTCAGTCCCTACCGATCAGGCTTGAGCTTTACCCATGTTGGACTCTCCTAAGCAGCGCACTGGAGAATGGAAGATCTGTGTAGTGTGGCAAAAGATGTTTCTCAATGTCTTCTTAGTTTCTGCTGTTCTCTTAAACTGCAAAATTGTCCCACAGGAGGCAGCACTACCCCTTTGGGGAAATACTGATTTAAATTGTGCTTAAAGAACAATGGAGCTTACTCACAATTAGGTTAGAATTAATTTAAATCCCCTTCATTTGAGGGTATAGTGCCAGCTTACTTGGCAGCTCAACAAGTTCAACCTGTCTGTTTTACATCTAGCAGGGAGAAGAAAGGCTATTTTATCGCAACTACGGGTAAGTCTTCGGAAGGTGCAAAATAGTGCCCAAATTAATTTAGCACAAGCCATGATTATAATATATTAGCCTTTTGTTTGTGAACAGAACTCTGCCTGTTTCCCTTTAATGTTTCCTTTCCCAGCTGAAGATCGCTTTGCATTTTTGCTTGTCAACTTCATAGTTTCATAAAAGGTTTCTCTCTCTCCCTGGTTTTCATGTTAAATCTGCTTCTCATTGTAAATGATGACCCAGCTCTCTGAAAAGACTCTAATGCTGGGAAAGGCAGAAGGAAAGAGAAGAGGATGACTGGCAGTAATAACCAATGCTGATGGGGGCACCTTTGGGAAATCTGAAGGACCAGGTTAGGAGTAACAGAATAACAGCATTGGAAGGGACCTGGGAGGTCTTCTAGTCCAACCCCCTACTCAAGCAGGAAACCCTATACCAGGGGTTGGCAACCTTAAACACTCAGAGAGCCATTTGGACCAGTTTCCCACAGAAAAGAAAACACCGGGAGCCACAAAACTCTTCCCATGCCTAACTATTTCCTGAGCAGCCACAAAACTAGCATATATAGTTGAATTAAAGATTCTGTTTTCTTCTGAAACTTTTCTTGATTTATCCATGGTTGGCCTACCGGGGGTCGAAAAGCTTAATAAATTGCGTGTCGGTGGGTGTCGCACATGGGCAGTTGTGACATATTTTGAGCAACGGAGCCGCAGCAGAGGGATGAAAGAGCCACATGCGGCTCCAGAGCTGCGGGTTGCTGACCCCTGCCCTATACCAATAGCCCCTAACCTTTTGGGCATCAGGGACTAGTTCTGTGGAGAAAGGTTTTTCCACAGACCAGAAGGGGGTGTGATTTTGCGTACTGCCTGTATCCTGCGGATGGGGATTCGCTTGTTTGTGCAGACCGGTGGTTGGCATACCGTGGACTGATGCTGGTCCATGAACCGGGGGTTGGGGACCCGTGCCCTATACCATTCCAGGCAAATTGTTGTCCAATTTCTTCTTAAAAACCTCTTTTTGTGGTTGCTAAGAATCAACACTGACTTGATGGCACACGATCAACTTAAATCAATTTGAAGGAGATTGCTTATCTCAACTGCCCCCCCCCCCCTTTTCAACCTGTATGTCTTGATTCTAGCAGGAAATGGAGTGGAACAGATTTCAGATCCCTTAAAGGACCAAGGAGCTGCTGATACAGTTCTATAGAGGAATTATTGAGTCTGTCATTTCTACTTATAGAACTGTTTGGTTTGGCACAGCAGCCAAACAGGACAGGTATAAACTTCAATGGATAGTTAGGACTGCAGAAAAAACAATTGCAAACAGCCTGCCATGCATTGAGGACCTGTGTATCACACGGGTTAGAAAGAGGGCTGAGAAAATATCAACGGACTCCTCACAACCTGGACATAAACTCTTTCAACTTCTCCATTCAGGATGCTGACACAAAGACAGTTTTTTTCTCCCATGCCATCATTCTGCTAAACACCTAATTCCTGTGGCACTGTCTTATGCCTAAAGATATTTACCCATATAGTGGGGGTGTATTGCTATTACCCTTCTCATCTTCTCATCTTTCCTACTACCTTCTCCTATTGGTATCCTATGATTTATCACTTGTTTGTATCTTATGATTTATGATTGCATCTTATGATTTATGATCTATGCCATACCACTGCTTTTATGTACACTGAGAGTTTATGCACCGTAGACAAATTCCTTGTGTGTCCAATCACACTTGGCCAATAAAATATTCAATAGAAAGCAGTGTTTCTCAATGTTGGTGGCTTTAAGCTGGCTGGGAAATTCTGGAAGTTGAAGTCTATACATCTTAAAGCCACCAGTGTTGAACAAAGTGCCTTAAAGAGCCAGCAATCCATCTTGCTTAAATTTGTTAAATCAGAACTGTTATTCTGTTCCTACAGTTGGGATAATGCCTCCCGTCAACCTATCCTCTTCACTATGTTGAGATGAGCTGATAATATACCAGATGCTAAGAACGATGGAGGCTCATTGTTTTCTCTGGGTGGCCCGATCTGCTTTTATTTTGAAAATAATTATGAATTCTTATTCTATACACAATGAAAGTGGACTTCCTCTCCACCCGAAGGGTTATCTGGGTAAATTATTTAGAGACTACTGAATAAATCCATCTCCAAGCAATATAATAAGGCCAGGAAACTGGCAAATCTCCCAGTTCTTTCTGTCCATCCAGTGAAGAGGGTAACATGAATGCACTGAGTCCCTTCAATTAAACAATGTTCATTTACATTGAGGGTAGGACAAGAAGTAAAGAATGGAATCTTATTAAAGACAGCTCCAACCTAGAATTAAGGAGAAATTTTCTGTCAGTGAGAACAATTAATCAATTGGAACAATTTGCCTCCAGAAGTTGTGGGTGGAGGTTTTTAAGAACCATTTGTCTGAAATGGTATAGGCCAGGGGTCCCCAGCTGCCGGGCTGAGGCCCACTACCAGGCCATGGCCTATTCGGAATTGGGCTGCGCAAATGGCTGACCGGAGTGCACACACAACTCACGCAAGTGGCAGGCCAGCGAGCACTCATGCATGTGCGCACCGGGCCCCTGCTCCCGCAAGTTGAGCTGAGCGTGTGTATGCCAGCCCGCCACTCAAGCAAGGTCTGTGTGCACGCATGTGTCTGCACTGCACCGCCGTTCATGCGACCCAGTTCCCCTCCCCCTCCAGCCGGGCCGTCAAGCCGCAAAGGTTGGGGACCGCTGGTACACGGTCTCCTGCTTGAGCCAGGGGGTTGGAGTAGAAGACTTCCAAGCTCCCTTTCAACTCTTACTCTGTATTCTTTAAAGATAGTCCTCAACTTGCAACCATTCATTTAATGACTATTTGAAGTTATAATGGCACTGGAAAAAAATAACTTACAACCATTTTTTACATTTACCACATTTGCAGCATCCCCCATGGTCAAATGATCAAAATTCAGATATTTGGCAACTGGCATATATTTATGATGATTGTGGTGTGCCAGGATCATGCGATCACTTTTTGTGACATTCTGACAAGCAAAGTCAATGGGGAAACCAGATCCACTTAACCTTAAGCCTTAAGCCTTGTTTCCTTGTTCCCCCAAAACTAAGGTGCGTCTTATACTTCAGTGCGTCTTATACTCCGAAAAATACGGTAACTTAACAGCTGCAGTGATTCACTTAACTGTAGCAAGAAAGGTCATAAAATGGGACAAAACTTGCTAAACAAATGTCTTGCTTGTTGGGCTCAATTGTGGTTGTAACTCAAGGACTAGTTGTATTTATTAGGACCCGAGGAAGGATGCCTTTTCTGTCACAACGCCTGCCTTCTTGAATGGCCTCTGCCCAGAGATTTGAACACGGTAGCTGATGTCATTCAGAAAATAATTGAAAACCTCTCTTTTCTGTCAGGTGGGGTTGCCTTCTGGATACATATGTTTTATTGCTTTATATTTTGTCGTCGTCCTTTTTAAAATGTAATCTACCTAGGGTTGTTTGAAGTCAGGCAACCTCTATAAGTAAATATATAGGTAGATCAGAGGTCTTCAAACTTGGCAACTTTAAGCCTTGTGGACTTTTATTTATTTATTTATTTTTGTCAAGTACGTGTTGGTAATATACATAGATATAACATTGTTTATATACATAAGATGGGTACTGATAAGAGGAAACATTAGGACAGGGACGGTAGGCACGCTGGTGCACTTATGCATGCCCTTTACTGACCTCTTAGCTATGTTGGCTAGAGAATTCACAAGTCTTGAAGTTGCCAAGTTTGAAGGCCCCTGAGGTAGATGATTGACAGAATCCCTGAAACAGTCACATTTAGAGTAACCCTGCAAAATGAATCTAAATCTTAAATACTATTTGACTTCTCTGTCTCTTTAAAAGGAAACCCTGTGCATCCATCTGCTTCATTTATCTTATTCAAGATGATTAAAGCTCTGAAATAATTGAGTTCTTTCACAGCCCATTTCTCATCAAAAAGAGACTGGCTTTCGCTCCAAGCAGCTTAACAAGCAGCTTAACAGAGATAAACGGAAAGGGTTACACCTCCCATCTTCCAGTGCCAAGTGGGAGAAAGCTCATGATGGCCTATCAACCCAAACGACACCCTCCTATCACCCTTCCTACTAGTGATGATAAGGGAAAGTAAATGCCACTCTTGTGGATCTACATCAGGAGAATGGGAGTATTTGGATGTTCAATGTGCACGCAGCATCTCTTTGCCATCTGCCATCTGGACTTCAGTTAGGAGTTTGCATTGTGCACAGATGGGACGCCAAAAGGTCAATGGTTGGAAAGGGCAGCTGCCTTCAGCTAGCATAGGAAAAGGAAAGCGGATCTCCTCTTTCTAGATCCATGTGCTAGCTTTTGCTCCCCACGCAATATCAGCTTCTATTTTTAAAGGCAATTTCATTAAAAATTAAAATAATAAAAACTATAAGCTAAAAAAAATGACAAAAAATAAAGGGTGCAGAAAAAAAGAAAAATAGAAAAAAAACGGAAAAGAAAAAAATAGAAATATAGTAAACAAAAAAATATGTAAATAAATGACTTCCCCTTCATCAACAAGTTTAAACAATTTTAGTAACTTGTCATCTTCTCTTAAAAGAACTAATTATCTCTTCTTTCCATATCCCTTTTTGGATCTATAAACAAGTTCTTAAAACCTGTTTGTTCTCGAATGAACTGAACAAGCTTCTTGGATGAGAAGTGAAACCTCTTCAAGCAAAAACCAAGAAAGTCCACTTGTCTTTTGAAAAAGCACCTTTGGGACAACCATGACCTGGATGACTGAGGATCTTCATAGACATTTAAAACCTAGTTATTTCAGTCCTGATCTGCAAAAGTCCATTACGGATTACCAGAGATAACAACATACCGTAACTATGTTAACCTTGATTAGATAAATCAACTTTATATTCCTTCCTGTTACTTTCAAGAATCTTGATCTTTAGTCCTTTCAAATACTATCCTAGAACTTGATTTCATTTTATCTTTGCCCTTCTAATAAAATTCTTCAAAGCTTTAATCCATCTCTTTTGTAAATCCAATATAGGAAAATTATCCAGGTCATTCTTTGGTTTGTTATTTTTAGACCCCTTTTAATTATTACCTGTAATATATCAACTGGCTTCTTTTATTTATCCAGTGTAGCATCTTTCTCATTCTTGTAGCCTGCCATTTTTAAATCTTCTTTCAGATCAGTCTTGATTTTGTCCGGAAAACTTGTTCCTCTTCCCCATTTTTTAAACACCTATGGAGGCAGACACTCTTATTTATTTATTTATTTATTTATTTATTTATTTATTTATTTATTTATTTATTTATTTATTTATTTATTTATTATTTGTTCACACTTCTATGTCGCCCAACTCCCGAAGGACTCTGGGCAGCTTACAGCATGCATAAACAAGTCAGAATAAAAATATCCAAGAAATAAGTTTAAAAATACATTTAAAAATTTAAAAACCATTCAACCATTCCCAACATTCAAGGGACAACCCCTCTTAACATTAACTTCTAACCATTTGTCTGAGATGGCATGAATACTACTGTCTTGGGCAGGGGATTGGACTAGAAGACCTTCAAGGTCCCTTCCAAGTCTATATATGCAACCTTAGCTCCTGGATGAACAGTAGGATATAAATTTAAAGCTGAAGGTAAGTAGAAGACGATGTAATAAAAACAAATGAAACTGCATTGATTTTGGAAATATATTGGAAAAAAATTTTCCCCTCTTCAGTGTGAAAACGTGGGTTCATCCATAAAAGTGAAATGCAGGGAGATTCTGGGTGTTAAGAGAACATATTTTGATTGAAGACATAATTGTGGCCTTTATAGCCATCAGATGTGATTCAGAGGTCTCCAACCTTGGCAACTTTATGTGGTGTGGACTTCAAATCCCAGAATTCCTCAGCCAGCCATGCTGGCTGAGGAATTCTGGGAATTGAAGTCCACACCTCATAAAGTTGCCAAGGTTAATTTTTAGATTATTTAAAAAAGGAATTGGAGAAAATTATGGAGGCTTTGGGCTTCTTGTTAACTTTTGGGAATGTGGCCCCCACCTGAGTATCAGCGCTGCAAAGCAGCAGGACTAACGTCCATTCTTCTGCACATGGACTTCTTAAATGAACCTGGTTAGTCCTGTGTTAGTCCATATCTAAATTCTGGATATGATGCATCCTTGGCTAATCAAGCAGAACTTTTCTGCTTTTTGAAAGGGAATGGAGCGGGGAAGGGTGGTTGGAATGGAGTAATTCAATCTCCTTTTTTCTCCAATTTTTTTTAAGGTATTGGAACTCGCTGACACAAGACAGAAGTTGTGTGACCACTTCCATAAAATAATTTTAAAGAGAAACCATTAGATTAAACATAAGGCAGGTTGCGCATTAATTATTGTAAGGCAGTAAAGTTTGCCCTCTTTATCAGATCGCGGACAAATGGAGAGAGCTTTTTTGTGAGCTTTCTGGGAGTATACATTGGTATTTTTGTTGGAAATGGGAAAGATGAAATAAGTTTCCCGATTGAGTCCGGCTCGTGAAAACTTCTCTGTCGTGGGAAAAAAAAGTGGGGGGGGGGAAATACCCGGAGAGGAAAGGGTTAAAAGAACGCTGTCCTGACACTGTCGTAAAACCATCCCGCTTGCTGTTGCAAAAACCGCTTTCCCACTCTGGCCTGCCAGATTTTCAAACGCGCGTTACGTTCTTAGAGACCAGGTTATGAAGAAAAAGGAAGAAGAGGCAGCAATCGTTCTAAAAGTGCCTTGACTTCCGGATCCGAGGGATGCGTCCATATGAGTGGTGGAAAGCCAGAAGAACGAATGGGAAACTTTGGATATTAGAGACATACTGTGCAGCAGTATTTTTCAATCTTAGCAACCTGAAGATATATGGACTTCAAGTCTTAGAATCTCCCACACATTTTCAAGTAGCCAAGGTTGAAAAACATTGCTGTATTGATTAACAGCTTAACAGAGTTGGAAGGGATCTTGTAGGTCATCTAATCCAACCCCCGCCCAAGCAGGAGACCCATACCATTTCTGACAGATGGCAGTCCAGTCTCTTCTTGAAAGCCTCCAGTGATGAAGTTCCCACAACTTCTGAAGGCAAGCTGTTCCATTGACTGATTGTTCTCACTGTCAGAAAATTTATCCTTATTTCTAAATTGAATCTCTCCTTGATCAGTTTCCATCCATTATCCCTTGTCTGGCCTTCGGGTGCTTTGGAGAATAGCTTGACCTCCTCCTCTCTGTGGCAGCCCCTCAAATATTGGAACACTGCTATTGTGTCTCCCATGGTCCTTCTCTTCACTAGACTAGCGTTCTTCATATGTTTTAGTCTCCAGTACCCTAATCATTTTTTTTGTTCTTCTCTGCACTCTTTCCAGAGTCTCAACATCTTTTTTATAGTGTGGTGACCAAAACTGGATGCAGTATTCTAGGTGTGGTCTTACAAAGGCTTTATAGAGTAGTATTAGTACCTCACATGATCTTGATTGAATCCCTCTGCAATTTAATGCAATTTAGGATTGCATTGGCTTTTTTGGCTGCCGCGGCACACTGTTGGCTCGTATTTAATTGGTTGCCCACTAAGACTCCAAGATACCTCTCACAGTATAGAATTTGGTTGTTACATTCAACAAAGTCCCTTTTGCATTGCTTCTCTCTATAATTTGTTTTGGCATTCAACTCCCATTATACTTGGAATAGCCTTTCCTTTTATATACCTTGAATGCTTTTGCTTTTTTCTTTTTGGGCTATGTTTCATTTCATCTAATTCTAAGGATATGATGAATTTGTTTGGTTTAAACACCAAAAACATAAAGGAGTCAGGTAGCTGCTTAAACACAGGTGAGAAAAACACCAGAGAACTTTAAGAAATTAATAATCCAGTATTCAAGATTTCATTCCAGTTTTTGTTTTTTGAAAAAAAAAATTGGAAGGGATGTCTAATAATCTTTTGATTTGGAGCACCTTCCCATTCTTTATAACTAACTCCTGATCACCAACAGTTTGTTCTGTGCATACTCAAGTTCAATCCCCAGCAGGGCTGGAAGATTTCCCTGCTACAACTATGAAGAAAATGCATCTTCATATTATTAGCATTCAGGTTTGTTCTATTTATTTTCTGGTGGAAATCCATCTGGTTCCTTGCATGCTGCAACATTTTGTTTTACAGTTTGTAAATTTTAGCGAAGATTTACCAATTTATTGTTTTATCAGTTACCTTATGGTTTTTCAATTTAGGTTAGTTGTCAATAATGATAATACATGAATAATTTTTAGTTATCTATTAGGCTGATTCAGGGCTGGGAAAGGCCATATGTTCTCAAAAATAATTGATTGGGTTTTCATTATTTCTCCTATTCCTCTTAATCCCTGAGTAGATTTGGCAATATATTTCATACTGTATGAATCAGCAAGCTTCAGGAAAGGGTACAAATGCTCATGACAAAAATCCAATGGGAACATTTACCCAGATCAAGGGTCTTAAGACATTAGTTGCAGCAGCTCAAGAGCCATCACCCGTGAACTAGATGGTGTCAAGTCACAAATAACGGAGCATTTGTTGAGTTCATAGCACAGAAGAGTTTTTTTATTGCTACCTCTATACAAGAATCTAGTCAACTTACAGTCCAAGCTAAATTGGCTCTAAATAAGGATCAACGTAATTCACAGGGGCTGGACTTGGTCTCTTGTGGCAATGCAATGATTCCAAGATAATGACACGTTTAACTCCACTTTACAGCTTAGCCAGCTCTTCTCCTAAAGATGGTCTAGTATTTTTACTTGCTGAGTATCCACAATATGTGAACTTCATCTGTTATTCCAACCCAGCCACCACTCAGCTACTTGTTGTTTATTAGAGAAACTACAGTTGAAAAAAAATGGTTTAACACATTGGTTGGGTTTGTAGCACATACCCATGTTCAAGTTAATGGTGGTTTTCCAAATATGACCAATTTCCTGGATTGAAACAACATACTAAACCATAAGCTAGTTCTATGGGCTTACTTTATACATCACGGGAAGCTAAAATGTGAATAATTTACTTATGGTTCATGGAATCATTGAACACGCCCAATATGTAAACAGAGTTTCTGTTGTTCACATAGTTACCTAATCCCATTGTGAAGTACAGTATTGAAATTATTCCTATGTAACATGACCATTTTTCCTTATTTTATATCTTTCTTGTTGATATCCTTTTATCTGTTCAAAATCTGATCATTCAGGTTCTCTGAGATAACAATAACACAACATCCTAGGTTCTTGGGAAGAATTTGATGTGTACAAAAGGCCACCAGTTAAATAATTGGCAGCTATGATTTCACATATTTTGTAGATAATAAAAACAATATCAACCGTAATAATGTCACCATTACTGCTTTCCTTTTGCACATTTATTGGATCTCCGTTTGAAAGTCTTCATTGACCCGTTAAAAATCTATTTTGACTTGTTCTTCCTCACTGAACCAGAAGAAAAATAGGGAAATGTAAAGACCTTCAAATACAGATCGAGCGAATGTGGAAAAAGAAAGTTGGTAATGCCAGTAGTAGTTGATGCACTTGGTGCCATCCAAAAGATCTGGCAAAGCACTTGGACACAATAAAAATAGACAGAATCTCAAGACATCAGTTAAAAAGGCAGCATTACGTGGAACAGTGCATATATTACGATGGTCTCTTTAACAATTCCAAATCCTTGAGAAGGAACCAATAGTCAAAAGTACCAAATCCTGTTAGAACTACCTGTTGGATTGGTAGTAAATAACAATAACAGTAACTCCCTTTTTATGACCCTGTAATCCCTTTATTCAGGGTAAACTGGATGGATCTGAGCATTTACTGGCCGGACGCCTTCCCTGATGCCATGCAGAGTTTGCAGCAGATTTTTTTTTTCTTTGAGACCTAGAGAGAAACATCTCTGCCGTTACCTGGGATTGAATTCTCACTCTTCCAAGTGGGAGACGAGCTTGTTCATCACTAGGCCACCACACCACTCTAAATAACAATAACAGTAATTCATTGTATATATATCACTTTCCTATCCAGAAGACACTCAATGATGCTAACTAGAAAAAAAAATACAGCACAAACAAGTAAAATCAGATTTTGAAAAATTAAAATCGCAACTCATTCAGATTGGAGTGGCTAGGGGTAAAGCAGGAGAAGAGTTTGTCTCTTCTAGAAAAAGGAAAAAACGTGGTTGCGGAGATAATTACCTTATGAAATAATTTCTTTGCATAACTTCAAGGTTGACTCACCCTTCCATCCTTCCGAGGTAGGTAAAATGAGGACCCAGATTGTTGGCGGCAATATAAATATACATTGCTTACTGGTGTAAACCGCTTAGAGAGTGCTTGCACTGTGAGGCGGTATATAAATGTCATTAATAAATAACTTGACAGCAACATCGCTGGGGGTCATTTTCCATGTTAATTTGACAGCAACATTGATGGGGGTCATTTTCCATGTGTTGAACAAATGGAGAACTTCTTTCAGAGGGCATATTTTAGATAGCCTCTTCTGCTGATCTTAGTAGCAGGTTTATGTTGAGACAGGCCGGCTCTCAAAAAGTCTGCTTTTACGAAAGATGCCTTCTCACTTTCTACACCCCCTCCCCCAGTTAATTATATTCATCTCTGTTCTCCTAATTTTCCCCCAGTGTTGTCACTTTGTTCCCACAGGAATTGCTCAAAGGCCTTGACAGGTTCAGCTGTCCTTTTCTGCATCTTTTCTGTGGTAAAGTAGCATAAATTGAGACTCTGTGCAGGAATCCAAACCCTTTACTTGAAGCATTCTAGGAAGGGGAAATAGCATCTCTTGAGATAATGGCTCCCTCTGTCTGACTGTTAAAGTTATTATTCTATATTTTGCACTTTGGAACAATGAAAAATATGGCCTTCTACATATTATTTCAGGTGTTTGAAACTACTATTCTATTACCTTTTGCTTACTCTTCATGGAACTTAGTTTTTAGTCTCCGTCTTCTTCATTTCTGAACCTCTCCAGTTTATGTCTATGGAAATTCTCAGTCATCCAGGTCATGGTTGTCCCAAAGATGCTTTTCGGAAGGCAACTGGACTTTCTTGGTTTTTACCTTGAAAATGTTTTGCTTCTCATCCAAGAAGCTTCTTCAGTTCTGACTGAATGGTGGGGAATAGAAGGATTTAAATGGCGTGGGAGCAAGCGAACTGGCAGCGAGATAAGTTGGAACCCACCCCTGCAAAACAGCACATATTAAGTAGATTGCATTGGCACCAAAGATTTGTATCAATGAGCCAGTGGTGGGTTCCTACAGGTGCGGTCCACTCTATAGCACTGGTAGCGGCCCGTTGGTGACGTCACAGTACCGGTGCGGTCGGTTGCCGGTGCCTGGGCGCCGCCATTTTTTTTAAAAAAAATTTATTTATTTTTTAAATTTTCTTCTGCGCATGCCCAGAAGCCAAGCTTCCGGCACTGCGCATGCGCTGCCTTCCTACCCCACAGTGAGTCCAAGCAGGGGAGGATGGCTGAGGGAACCCACTGAAAGAATGGGCGGCAGGAGCTATCTCCATTCCCCTCCCTTCAGCAGTCCGAGAAGCCACAAACGCGTGCTGATGATCCCAGGCATTTTTGCACGTTCAAGGCTTCTCGAGCTGCTGAGGGGAGGGGGAACGGGCGGCAGGACCTATCTCAGTTCCCCTCCCTTCAGCAGTCTGAGAAGCCACGCCCACCCGGTCACATGGCTGGCAAGCCACACCCACAAAATAAGCCATGCCCACAGAGTGGTAGTAAAAAAATTAGGAACCCGCCCCTGCAATGAGCCCATAATACTGATAGGTCTACTTAAAAAAACATTGTTTTCCAAAGGGCGTCAAAAGATATTTCTGATTGGCCAAGGGCTGTAATATCATTTATTTTTCTTATAGTCAAAAGATATTTAATTTTTGCAAGATGGTTGGCCATCTATTACCTTCAATACTAGAAAGCAGTATATCTCTGATAGTGGTTGTTGGATAACACTAGATGGCAGCACTTAGCTAACTTTAGTTGATTTCAAAAAGTTAAGGTTAGATCTACAATGCTCAAGTTAGATTATTAGAACATCAGAAAATCAGAGCTATGAATTAGAACATTTAGTTGCAACAATCACAGATGACAGTGGGAAACCATGTTTGAATTGTACCCTGAAAAAGTATATTTTGTCATCAGTCCTCATACTTGATTCAGAGGAGGCTTGATCTTATCTGTATCTATGGCTTCACTGCCCTTTCCCCTCCTACTTTCGCTCTCCTTCTTAGAAGTACATTACAGGTAGTCCTTGACTTACAACAGTTCCTTTAGTGAACGTTCAAAGTTACAATGGCCCTGAAAAAAGTGACTTATGACTTGGATGGTCACGTGAGCAAAATTCAGATGCTTGGCAACAGACTCATATTTATGACCGTTGCAGTGCTTTGGGGTCACATGATCCCCATTTGTGACCTTCTGACAAAGTCAATGGGGAAGCCAGATTCAATTAACAATCATGTTACTAACTTAACATCTGCAGTGATTCACTTACCAACTGTGGCAAGCAAGGTCGTAAAATGGGGCAAAGCTCACTTAACAAATGTCTCACTTAGCAACAAATTTTGGGCTCAATTGTGGTTGTAAGTCGAGAACTATCTGTACTGTATAGTAGACTGGAAACAGGTTTTGGATGTGGCTTTGTAGGGTATTATCACTTTGGACTGCAGGGCTGTAGCACAAACAACTGTTCTGTGTAATTAGAGGTTTCTTGCATCCAGAAAAAGTTTCACAAGTGGAGAAACATCTGGTCATTTCAGTGGTTTGAAGTGGCACAAGTCGATTTACCTTGAGAGCTAGTGTCAGGGTTCCAAGTAACACCCCCAACCAAGTAAGACTCTGAGGCAAGCAATTCCTCAAAGATCCATTTTATTAGAGATGTCATATTGGCACATCTGGGAAAACCCGAATCTGAAAATCTCCCGGGTTTTCCTCACCCAAAGAAAGTCAAAGTCCCTTCCCCTGCACCCACATGTCCATCACATGGTCCAATCAATCCACCGTCCCAGCTGGAGATGTCTCCCAGTCTAGGTGCAGGCTGAACGTCCTTGACTCTCAGAGAAAAGAATGTTATTATGGCTAAATACTTCTACAACTCCATCCAACCCCCCCCCTCCCACTTTCCCACAGCACCAAGTGTGGCAGCCCTAAAGATCCAAAAGGAAAGATGGCCTCCAAGGTTGACAGAGACTATATCTTTCAAAGCTGTGGCAGACAGAAATCTAGATTTAATCTCTTCCTGTTCTTTAAAAGAAATATTTGTATATGCATGGTATTGCAATTTTTAAAATTTTTGACAATAAGTATGATTCTTATAAAATATGTTTACAATTTTTATAAAATATTTTAATACATATGTGGTAGGTAGTTGCTAGGAGTCAGAAACAACTTGATGGCACATAGTAAGTCAATAAAAATATTTAAATGCTGAATAGTTGGAAGGGCGTCTATCCTTAGTTGTTTTTTAAATCTTTAGTTGGGGTTTCTTTTGTTTCTTATTCTGGTTTGTATTTCATTGTTCACCTTTTGCATTCTTATCTTTTATATTATGAAATAAATTAAGGTAAAATATGTAAAAATATGGTAAGAGGTCATTTCAATGCATTCCAGTGCAGATTTATTTCATAACCAGCTGGGCCTAAACTCAGGTGTATTATCCAGTACAAATACATTATCCTTACAGGGATATTTTATTTTATTTATTTGTCAAACAAGTACATAGTTGTTTGTATAAACGTTAAGTAAAAAGTACCGATAAAAGAGGACAATAGGACAGGGACGGTAGGCACAGTGGTGCGCTTATGCACGCCCCTTATTTCCTTGAAAAAAATATAGGAAAAAAACTGAAAAAAGGGCAAGTCTGAAAAATCTCATAAAGATTTAGAAACTTTGCTTTTTAAAAAAAAACTTTGCTTACAAGAACATGAACAAAACCAGGAAAATAATGAAATCTAAAGGAAGCTTTATGAAAGAAAGGACTGTCTTTATTACAAAGGACGCATGGTCACTGCAATTGTATGAATCCCCAAATCTCAATTAGAACAATAAATTTCATCGGGGCCTAATTCAAAATCACCATAGGCATGATTTTATTAGGGTAACATTCGTGGTTAGGACGCTCCCAGCAGTCTGCATTAATGCGTGTGAGTTTGTACGGGTCTTTCCCTTCACGTGGGCGACCCGGCCAGCATCCTACAGAAAGCCGGAAGTCTTCTCCAGGCAGCCACCGCGTCGTCACCTCTACGCTTCTCTCTCTCTCTTCTTCCCGCCTGCGCCCTCTCCTTTTTCTTTCTTCCCCCTTCCCTCTCTCCGGCGCATGCGCCGAAAACCCTTTACGGGCGCCCGCCCCCTCCCTTCCAGCGGATGGCCAGACTTAGAGAGAAGGCGGCGAGAGTCTCCTAAGCTCCAGAAGCGGAACTCGCTATTCACCAACGCCGTTTGCGCCGGCGCCGTGACGTCAATGCCATAGGGCGCCCGTGGGCTTTACGCCGCTGGCGCAAAGGCGTTGCTCTTTGCCTGCTGGGGAGGAGAGGGACAGAAAGAGGCTTAAAGAGACAACAGCGAGCCATGGAGGGGCTGGGGGGGAAGAGATCTTTGGCTCCCCACCCTTGAACAGCCCGGACGGGGGAAAGAAGCTCAGGTGAGTCGCGACGGAGTAAGAGGCGGCGGCTTTTACCCCTGGAGGGCTTATTTTGTAGGAAGGGGGGGGTTCTCTTTGGATAGGCTTGCAGCAAAGGTGGGAGTGGGGGGGGCGCCCTCCTGCATGTGCCCCAATGCATGTGCCCCAATGTGGGGAGCCGCTGGTGGCGGAAGGGAGAAAGAAGGAGTAAGTTTCAGTTTGTAAGGCGAAGGAGAGGAAGAGGGCTTTTTTCCCCCCTTAACATTTTGCAAGGACTATTATTACTCTGACTATATTTAACAGAGCAAAGTTTAGTGCAACCTCCCCTCGCCCTGCCCCGTACTTTTTCTTCACGTTTTATGGAAGGTGGGGGGGGGGGGCTTGGAAAGAATGGAGAAACGAGGAAGCTTAAAGAGGAGGGTTTGGCTGGAAGGCCTTCCTGTTGCTTCCTTCCTTCCCCCCCCCCTCAACCTAGTTTGGTGGAAGGGATGCTGAGCAGAAAGATGTGGGGGTGATGGTGACCGGAGGACGGTACCCCACAGTTTTTCCTCCAAAAGCAGCCCAGTCGGCTTTTTGCCTTCTCCCTTCTCGTTGTCTCTGCATTTGTGATGCATGGAAGCATTAACTGGTGCTTGCCTTGGTTCACAGGCACCGAGATTTATGTAACTTCCCACCCTGACCCTCTTCCAATATCTCAAAGGGCTTCAAAACTGGAAAAAACTGAATTTGGGGTATGGGAGGGTTTGGAAGGGGGAAATTGTGTACTTGGAGGTGGAGCGGGGGTTGCTTTTGTGATCCTTTGCAATGGAAAGGAAGCAACAGCATGCTAGGCCTGTACTCGATTTTTTTAAAATTTATTTATATGTTTATTTGTTCAAAAATCTTTTTTTACAAAAATAAAACATAGTAAAGATGGATTGAGGAGGTGGTTAGAGCTTCTGGCCTTCCTTGTATGTTAAGGTGCTTGTTTGTAAAAGGAAGAATGAGATGGAAAGTAAACAGGTGAGCCCTAGTTTTCTTTAAGTACCCTTCCTCCTTTTTTTTCGTTTTTCATTGGTAACCAGCTTTCCCACCTCTATACTTCTAAACAAATTATTACTAATCTCCATAATCAGGGCGTGTTTGTGGAAAAGAAAAAAAGGGGGAGGCAGATGGAAGAAGAAAAAGAGCGGAAGGAAGGAAATTAAAAATTCTGTCAAAGGTTTTTGTGCCTGATTGGTTGGCATGATATTCATAAACTAAGATGGGTGCAATTTGGGGAGTGGGGGAGAGATGAGGCTATATTTATTTTTTCTCCTTTATTGAATAGGTATCTTGGACCCAATTGAATCAACCTTCTGTTTTTCTTCCAGTTTTCCTTCTTTTGATTCACACATAAGCATGAAGATTTAACTTCTGGTCCTCCAGGCAACTGTCAAATGTTTTATATGGTATTATTTTATTTATTTATTTATTTATTTATTTATTTATTTTGTTATTCTTATATGCCGCCCAACTCCCAAGGGACTCAGGGCGGCGTACAACAGGGAAAAATACAAGAATAATCAAAATACATGTAATTAAAAAGAAACAAATACAAATTTTTAAAAAAGCAATATTAAAACAACAACATCCATTCAACATCATACATACTTGGGGGGGTAATCTCAGGTGGATTAAGCTGTCCCCCCCACCTGCAGGAAAAGCCATGTTTTGACGGCTTTTCGGAAGGCCAGCAGAGTGGGGATGGTCCGGGTCTCTGGGGGTAGTTGGTTCCAGAGCACGGGGCCGGCCACAGAGAAGGCTCTCCCCCTAGGGCCCGCCAGCCGGCATTGCTTGGCCGACGGGACCTGGAGGAGGCCAACTCTGTGGGCCCTAACCAGTCGGAGGGAAGTATGAGGCAGAATGCGGTCCCGAAGATATCCTGGTCCTAAGCCATGAAGGGCTTTAAAGATGGTGATCAACACCTTGAATTGGACCCGGAGACCGATGGGCAACCAATGCAGCTGGCGGAGTATTGGTGTCACGTGGGTGTACCTTGGCACACCCACCACAGCACGCGCAGCCGCATTTTGCACCAGCTGAAGTCTCCGGATACTCTTCAAGGGTAGTCCCATGTAGAGCGCATTGCAGTAGTCCAAGCGCGAGGTGACAAGGGCATGAGTGACCGTGAGTAGAGCCTCCTTCTCCAAATATGGCCGCAACTGGTGCACCAGGCGGACCTGTGCAAAGGCCCCCCTAGCCACAGCAGAAAGATGGTGGTCCAATTTTAGCTGTGGATCTAGGAGGACCCCCAAGTTGCGGACCAGGTCTGAGGGAGTCAGTTTCGCACCCTCAAAGACCAAGGAGGGGTAGTTGTCATGATCCTTAGGAGGCAATATCCACAGCCACTCAGTCTTGTCGGGATTGAGTCTGAGTCTGTTCCTCCCCATCCAGATCTTAACGTCGTCCAGGCAACGGCACATTACATCAACTGCCTGCCTGAAGTCAGATGGGGTGGTGATGTACAGCTGGGTGTCATCAGCGTACTGATGGAAACACACCCCATGTCTGCGAATGATCTCACCCAACGGTTTCATGTAGATATTAAACAGGATGGGCGAGAGAACCGACCCCTGAGGCACCCCACATGATAGGGGCCTAGGGGACGATCTCTGCCCTCCTGCCAATACCGACTGCATCCGATCGGCAAGATAAGAGGAGAACCACCGTAAAACGGTGCCTCCCACTCCCAACTCGCCGAGCCGATGCAGAAGGATACCATGGTCGATGGTATCGAAAGCCGCTGAGAGGTCAAGTAGCACCAGGATGGAGGAGTTTCCTCCATCCCGGGCCCGCCAGAGATCATCCATCAGGGCGACCAAGGCAGTTTCTGTACTGTAGCCGCGCCTGAAGCCCGACTGGTAAGGATCTAGATGGTCCCCCGCCTCTCCAGCCCCTGTTTTTTATTGCAGTCCTTTTTGTGATGTATCTGTTTGTATTTTAAGCAGGGGAATCCCATGCAGCAACCACAAAGTCTTTGTGCTTTCTACCCCCTCCTCAAAACCTGTGGTTTGTTTTGTTCAACCTGAGTTGTAAATTAGAAGGTGGTTTCAGGAGATGCAAATGTTTGTAGATTAGATCCAGTTTTGCATGGCAGTTGAAAATACAGTAGTTGCACTAAGTATAGGCAGAAGAAATACTCTTTTTTCTGTACAAAAGTGTATGACTTATTTCCAGACTGTTGAAAACTAGTGTGTTTTTCAGGGTTAAATACTTTCCCCATAACCTTTATATCTTCTGTGGTTCTTTTATTCCCCGCCCAGACTATAGATTGTTCTGTATTTGGTGTCTATATTTTTAATTTCCACAAATCAACTTAAGCGAATTCATGCCAGACTGTAAAGCAAGTTGATATAGTTGGATATTACCCCACCTCCCTTTCCAAAAGGTGTTTGTCTGTAACTGTATTCATAAAGCCAGTTTCTTGCCTTTATTTATTTCAGGTCTTTCTAGATCTGAAATTGAAAGTGTGTGAAATCCTTTGCCAAAGGAACTACAGACCAGGAAATACATAAGGTTCCCCTCACCCCCGCTTTCTCTGCAAAGAATGCTAAAGGTTAGTTTTTAAAAATAAAATAGGGAGGAAATTCTGAAGTTACAGGATAAGGACATATGGGAACAGTCATGTTTAATTGAGATGAGAGAATTCAATACATGTGCCAAGTCTGAGAGGCAAAAATAAAATAAAATGATACTTTGCTTCCATTCTGCTTTCTCCACCCAAATCCATCTCCATCCCCTACCCAAAATTTAGATGATGAGGGTCTTAGGGCTTCACCCTCTTTGTTTCTGTCTCTGAGGTATGATCGATTTAGTACCTGACTTAAAGCTTCAGGTTTAGAAGGAATTCGTGTAAGTTTTTCTTTTGTTAGGATAGTTTCAGATTGACTGAGTTTATTTAAAACAAGGTGAGCCTGTCAGCCGTTAACTTTCTGGTTGCATGAGGTCTTTGATCTTGAACCACCTAGTAGTAGCTGCTGGCATGTGCAGTACCGTGCATCTGTTGTGCGGGCAGGAAAGAGTGTGCCATGACTTGGCTGTTAACCTTTGCATGTCTCCAGGAGAGGATTTCCCTTGCATGCATATTTGCACACTGAGAAAGACACTCAGAAATGTGACACTCTAGTCAGCTGTTTGTAAAGCATAAATCAAATTTGTCGTTTGCAACTCCCAGAATTCCTAGGCAACCCTTGGTAACCATCAGTATGGCATGTGGATTCTGGTATACTAATAGCCTTCTCCGTGTTATCATGTAGAAGTAAATGTTTGCAGTTCTGGGGCTTCCTTAGCGAGGAATCCAATCTGTTTTTTACTCTAGAATTCCCCCATTGTTTTGAAGATTCCCTTGCCATGTGCAGCTACGGTACAGTGCCCATTTTAAGCACGCACGCCATCCTAGTGAGGCTGCAGTAATATTGCATATGCTTCTCAGGGCTCTCTGTCATATGGCTTTTTGTGATAAACATTAATTATTTAACAGACTGGTTGATGTGGAAAGTAGAAAATGAAAAATAATCGGTCTTTGTTCGCTTTTTTTGTTGCTTATGTTAGAGAAAGGTGCATTCTCGTGAAAGCAGCAGCTTGTCCGGAACAATTGGAGAGGGAACCCCCTCCATCATATTTTTACTTGTTCCTGTTAGTTGACTAAGACAGAAAATCTAATTTTTGACCATTTTGGGATTGCAAGGAAGATGGCAGGAAACATGTGGGTGTTATAATCAATTATCTTTCCAGTTTGGTTCCCTTTTTCTCCTGAAGCTATCCTTGGAAAAAAAATACTGTCATGGGATGTAAAAAGGCCACTGTTAAATAGCTGTTCTGTTCGTCACCAATGTCACAGTGCTACTGTGTGAGTGTTAATCATTAAAAGTTATTTGGACTGTTGATTTTCACATTTGTGTCCTGGGACTTCTAGGTAATATTATTTGCTGATCTTTGGTGAGCAAAATTAGTGCTGAGATACAGGTTTTCTATAAACAGAACTTGTCAGCTGTGATTGATCTTTCTTTGCAGGACATTGATGTGAATGGCACCTAAGTGGCTTAAATGCAGTTTTGGTTCATGTAGGGTGAGGTGTGACAAAATTGCCAAGGGCCATCCAGGATACGAGAGGATGCTTTTTAATTGTCTCTCATTTAGAAAGAGTGTTTAAAACCATGATAGAGGATTAAAATATGTGGAAAATGTTGCCTTAGAAATGCTGGCCCACAACAAATGGTTTTTTTTAATTCATTGAACCAAATAAATATGAGGTGCTTAATTTTGGGAACGGTGCAAGAATTACAGAACCAAATTCAGTTCTCAACTCTTCTTTCCTCTTACGGAAAACATTCCTCCCCACCTGTCTGCAAGAATAATATAGAAGCTTTTTTAAAAATCTGCTTTAGACAAAATGAGCTGTGCAAATGTCATCGCAGGAGTTAAAAAAAATAAGTGACTCAGCAAATGGTTGAATGCACCAAGGAATTTTGTTCTAAGTAGAAAGCTACTGTTCCTTATTAGCAAATATTGGACAACAGTTCCCATCAGCCCCAACTAACCTGTGGTCATGAATTAGAGAAACTGCATTCAAAAGAGCAACAGATTCCAATTTCTTCAGGAAGCAAAGAAGCTAGCTCTGGGCCCATTCCTTAAGAATGTACATTGAGCCAAGGTCTTTCCAATAACAAGGCACGGTATTAGCCCTTCCTTTTCAGATACAGATAGTCCTCATTTAGCAACTGCTTCATTAAGCAATCATTCACAGTTATGACAGTGATGAAAAAGTAACTTTACCAATCCTTGCATTTATGACCTTTGCACGTCTATAAAGCAAAGGAAAGCTGAAGCAAGATCATTTAAGTATAGTTGGCTTCATATAGGGACTGCCTCAATGATTGAATGGCCAGTCCTAGTTGTGGTCACTAAATGAGGACTACCTGTGTTAGTACTAGCAACAGAGGCATGCTGCTTTTGAATGGGGAGCTGGGAGAGAGCAAAGATCTTATATTTATATTGCTTTCCTCAGTACTGGAACAAACTCGAACAAATGGTAAAGCAATAATTTAAAGCTCTCTTCTGCATTTGTTGAATAGGCAGATTAGGCTGCCATTGAATATATGAACTCCGTTTAGCCAACTATGGTTGATAGGCTTCTCTGTCATACATTAGTTAACTCTGCCTCTTTTTTAAAAAATCTGGTTAAGATGTAGGGTTTTTCCATCTCAATAAGCATCCATGCATCCGTATGCTTTAGAGTAGCAGTTCCCAAGCTAGAAGCTTTAAGGACAAGTCCAGACTTGTTAAGCCATCATATTGAATGTTTCTGTATGGAATTGATGCTTCAATGGATTAGATTAGATTACAGTTTCTGTCCCTCCCCTGGCAAATAGGTATGCTTGGCTAGTAGAAAGTTTGTTGGTCAAATCAAGAGGGGAAGGGCTGTTAGTGAGTGTGTCATTATATCTCCCCCCCCATTTCTTAAATGTATGATCAGTCATGCCAGTCTTAGTGTCCACGTGACAGTTCATAAGCAGCAACTGTGATGATCACAGTCACGAGAAGATCCCACAGTAATACTTATTGTGTAGGTAGCAGGTGGGTTTGTTTCTGCGTTTGTTTCTGTTTCATTTTAGGGTTAGGGTTGCTACCTATATTTTTTAAACAACAAATGTGGAACAGTAAAATAAGAATAAAGTGGAAGAAATAAAATCTTAACTTGAGTGAAGTAGAAGTACAAGGAGAGGGGGTTGATTGGGATACACTCTCTGTGTGTGTGTGTGTGTGTGAATATATTCTTATAGTGGCAATAGTGGAGATTGTGTATAACTCAAGAGTGAATTGTTTGACTTTGTTATTTTCTGAGCTTGGTGTTGAGCATTAATAATGTTACCTAATCCAGTAATTGTTTAGCTTGTGCAATGGATGGCCTATTTATTCATAGAATTATAGAGCTGGAAGGGACCTTGAAGGTCTTCTATGCCAACCCCTTGCCCAAGGCAGGAGTTTTATACCATCCCAGACATATGGCTATCATATCTTTTCTTGAAAACTTCCAGCAATTAATTAAACATCTGCAGGTTTAAAACCAAGTTCAGAGAACACCCCTGGACAATTCTCATAATTCATTAGGAAAGTAGAATAAAAATAATAAATGGTATAAACTTGGTGCATTCAAGATAAATTAGGACTGCAGGTCCCAGGATTCTCAGAGTCTGGGCAACATATTGGCTATAAAATAAGTGGGAAGACAGGAAGTCCTTGACTTACAACAGTTTATTTAGTGACCATTCAAAGTTACAACGGCGCAGAAAAAAGTGATTTATGACCGTTCTTCACACTTCTAACCATTGCAGCATCCCCATGGTCACATTATCAAAATTTAGATGCTTAGCAACTGGTTCATATTTATGATGATTGCAGTGTCCTGGGGTCATATGATCAGCTTTTGCGATCTTCGGACAAGCAAAGTCAATGGGGAATCCAGATTCACTTAACAACCATGTTACTAACTTAAAACAAATGCAATGATTCACTTAACCACTGTGGCAAGAAAAGTCGTAAAATGGGGGAAAACTCACTTAGCAAATGCTTCATTTAGCAACATAAATTTTGGGCTCAATTGTGGTCGTAACTCGAGGACTACCATACTGTCATTTCAGGTCTGGAAAGTGTTTGGCTGAAGAAAGCTAACCCACATTAATATAGTGTGTGCGTAGATACGTGTACACTTTCACTTTTGAGATCCTCCAGGTTTTAATCTGTGGTTTTGAGAGTGTCTAAATCAGTGGTTCCCAACCTTTCTAATGCCGCGGCCCCTTAATATAGTTCCTCATGTTGTGGTGACCCCCAACCATAAAATTATTTTCGTTGCTACTTCATAACTGTAATTTTGCTACTGTTATGAATCGTAATGCAAATATCTAATATGCAGGATGTGTTTTCATTGTTACAAATTGAACATAATTAAAGCATAGCGATTAATCACAAAAACAATATGTAATTATGCCAGATCAGAAATTCTCAGGCCAGTCTTTGCAAGAACACAAGGAATATCATCTTCCACAACAAGTCTACTTCTGTATTTAGACTTGATAACCAACAAGTGTACAGCAATATTTCTCAATCTCAGCAACTTTTAAGGTGCCTGGACTTCAACTCCCAGAATTCAAAGTAAAGCTGTCTAGGGGATTTTGGGAGTTGAAGTCCAGATATATTCAAGTTGTTGAGGTTGAGAGATTGTGGCCTGCAGTGTTGAAAAACTAGAAATCAGATAAGCTTCCAGCAAAGTAATCCCTGTTTAGTAGCTTTCTCCCAGGACTCCAAAGTTTCAGGAGGCAAACAGGGGGCAAAAACCCCCATGATTGGTCCAAAAACATTGCCAGGGTCCCCAAAGCCATTTTCCTCTTTTAAGCTCTTTCTTCTTAAAACAGCCCCATATTCCTTCCTCCCCCATGGGGCCTGCTCACCCACCCTTCCCAGAACCCCTGCAAAGACAACAATTTTAATTTGCAAGGCTCTTCTTTCAACAGTTTCTTTCTTACTTTCTTTCTTTCTTTCCCTCTCTCACTTTTTTCTCTTCCTTCCTCCCAACCTTCCTCTTCTTTCTTTCTTTCTTTCTTTCTTTCTTTTTCTTTCTTTCCCTCTCTCGCTTTTTTCTCTTCCTCCCTCCCTCCCTCCCAGCCTTCCTCTTCTTTCTTTCTCTTTCTTTCTTTCTTTCTTTCTTTCTTTCTTTCTTTCTTTCTTTCTTTCTTTCTTTCTTTCTTTTTTCTTTTTCTTTCTTTCCCTCTCACTTTTTTCTCTTCCTTGCTTCCTTCCTCCCACCCTCCCACCTAATATTCTTCTTCCTCTCCTTCCCTTCCTTCCTCTCTTTCCCTTCCTTCCTCCCTTCCTTCCTTCCATCTCTGGTCTTCCTTCCTTCCTTCCTTCTCTTTTCTCTTCTTTTCTCTCATAGCCCTCAGCACCGCAAGATGGCCAGGCTTGTGGCAGTGGGGGGGGCCTGAGGATGCTGGGGCGACCCCTGGGAAATGGTCGTTCGACCTCCAAAGGGGTCCCGACCCCCAGGTTGGGAACCACTGGTCTAAATACTTTAAAAACTCTGTGTCTGGTCACAGATTGTAAAGTTGCATCATGGAGATACCAGTGATGAGGGAGTTTGGGGTATCTGAATAGGAAGCTGAGGAAGGTTGTAGGAGGCCTACAGATGTTCTTCTAGCCCAGTGTTTCTCAACCGTGGCCATTTTAAGATGTGTGGACTTCAACTCCCAGAATTCCCCAGCCAGCATGGGGAATCTTAAAATGGCCAAGGTTGAGAAACAGTGCTGTGGCTTTTTGACCATACCTTAAATAAAGAGCAGGCCGATACAACAGGCGGCATGCAACTTGCCAAGCAGCCTTGGGTGACCCAGTGGCAGTTTTTGAAAACTAATCTGCTGCCACCAAATGTTGCCGCCACCTGGAAGATTCTGCCATGTACATTTTCCCTCCAACATCTCCAGGCCTTTCGGACACTGCTGGTTCCAATGTTGCACTGCTAAACAGAGGATCTGCATGCCAGCTATTCCTTGGCAGCCCAAGATTATTTTTTAAGGTTTCTTTCCTCCTCTGCAAGTTGTGCAGAGACCAGAACTACTCCATGCTTCAAATAGGTATCTGTGTCCATATACAGGTAGTCCTCGACTTACAACAGTTCCTTTAGTGACCGTTCAAAGTTTACAATGGTAACTTATCACTGAAGTCAGTTAAAAAAATGACTTGTGACCGTTTTTCACACTTAAGAATGTTGCAGCATCTCCATGGCCATGTGATCAAAATTCAGACACTTGGCAACTGACTCATATTTATGACGGTTGCAGTGTCCCGGTGTCATGGAAATCACCTTTTGTGACCTCCTGACAAGCCAAGTCAATGGGGAAGCCAAATTCACTTAACAACCGTGTTACTAACTTAACAATGCAGTGATTCACTTAACAACTGTGAAGAGCCGAGGTGGCGCAGCGGTTAGAGTGGGGTATTGCAGGCCACTTTAGCTGATTGTGATCCGCAGGTCAGCGGTTCAAATCTCACCGGCTCAAGGTTGACTCAGCCTTCTATCCTTCCGAGGTAGGTAAAATGAGGATTCAGATTGTTGGGGGCAATATAAATATACATTGCTTACTGGTGTAAACCGCTTAGAGAGTGCTTGCACTGTGAAGCGGTATATAAATGTCACTAATAAATAATAAATAAATAATAAAAAGAAAGGTCGTAAAAAGGGGCAAAACTCACTTAACTTTCACTTAGCAACGGAAATGTTGGGCTCAATTGTGGTCATAAGTTGAGGACTACTTGTACATCCTACATTTGAGGTGGACTGCCAAAAATGAATCCAGGTTGGGTATCTAAGAAAGGGCCTGTTGAGAATCCACCCACCCTTTCTAATTTACATAGATTGGGAGCTGAGTGGTAGATCTTCTCCAAGGTTAACCCCCAACCACCACTCCCTGAAAGTCTCTGCCCTGGAATTAATTTGGCCTTATTGCCCCCTTGCATTATGCAAAGATAATCAAAGCGGCATTGTTCCGATGTGCCTTCAGCTCTAATTGATTGTGGGTGCTATCACAGGGAATTTGAATTGTGTTCGCGTTTTCCTTCATTGCATTGTATTGCAATTTCTATCTTATTGCTTTGTTAATTTATATTTTTTTGTGTTTGCTGCTCGTAGCCTTGAGTCCAACAGGTTTGGGGCGGGTTGTAAATTCAGGTGTCAGATTGATTGCCTGTGGACATTGGAGTTAATGTTGCTCATGCTGCCAAAAGGGAATGATAAAGGATGCTATTGGAGACTGGATAGTACAAAATCAAACAGTTAAATCGATCAGGGTTGTTTCACTGTCCCTACAGGGAAAGGTTAGATGATAAGCTATGGATCAGCCAAAAAACTGCACCCAGAGTATTAAAAGTAGAGTTCAGAACTCCTGTTTCTTTCATTTGCAGACTGGGAGAGAAGGAATATAAATTTATCCAGTTATACATGTGGTATGCAAGAGCACTTACCTTCTCGTTGTTGTTAGTCGGGAAGTCGTGTCCGACCCATCGCGACCCCATGGACAACGTTCCTCCAGGCCTTCTTGTCCTCTACCATCCACTGAAGCCGACTGCTTCAGTGACTCCATCCAGCCACCTCATTCTCTGTCGCCCCCTTCTTCTTTTGCCTTCAATCTTTCCCAGCATTAATCTTCTCATTAATCCTTACTATTAATATTTATTAGTATAATTTTATCTGTTATCAGATTAATTTTTTTGTTAGCTGAGTGCCCCTCTGGCTAGAAGGGCAAGATATAAATCCAATAATACCAAGTAACTGAAAATCTGTAAAAAAAAATTCCTCTGGGCAACTTGAGAAAAATCACTTGTTATACTTTTATTTCTTTTCAGGCTTTAAATATAGAAAAACAACAACCCCATCTGTGATACCTTCCCTAAAATACAGGTAGTCTTTGCTTACTGAATGCCTTGGTACAATGGTGTTAAAAAACCAGATTTGTGACCAGTCCTCACATTTAAGACAGTTGCAGCATCCCATGGACACATGATTGCCATATAGTGCTTCACAACTGGTGTACATTCACAAGTGGTTTCTGCCAAGCTGAATTACCGTATTTTTCGGAGTATAAGACGCACCTTTTTCCTCCCTAAAAGAGGCTGAAAATTTGGGTGCGTCTTATATTTCGAATGTAGCTTTTTCAAAGCTTTTTTTCCCAGCCCTAACGCGGTGCTAACGATCTTCCTGGCTTGCAGCATTTATTTTTATTCCTACTCCCTCCGAAACAGTTTTTCCTGCCCTAAGTCTTTGCAGGCTTGCTTTCATTCCTACTCCCTCTGAAAAAGGCTTTTTCAGCCCTAACCAGAGGATAAAATAAATGAGCTGAAGCTGACCAGACTAAGGACACTAGCCAGATGAATACCTGGTAGGTAGATTCTCCCCCCCCCCCTATTTTCCTCCCCCAAAACTAAGGTGCGTCTTATACTCCGAAAAATACGGTAATGGCGCACACAAAAGTAAAACCACAAATTATGGTTGCATGATGTCTTGCTTAATGATCGTGGTGGTTCAGTTAATGACCAAGTAGGAAGTGATGTCGTACACTTGCTGCAGTAATGTAATTTTCCACTTAACAACGGAGTGGCCCGTGCCAATTGTAGTCACTAAATGAGGACTACCTATAATAATAGTGTGCTTGAAAACTAAGATAAGCAGATGATAAGCAGAGAGATGTTCGCTTCTCACAGGAGATTTGCTAGCTCTGTCGTAGCTATTTTGGGGCTGCTGGATAGAGTCTTACTCTAATTTTTCATAAGCCTTAATACTAGATCAGCTAGTCCTTGACTTACAATCATTTGTTCAGTGACCATTTGAAGTTACAACAGCATTGAAAGTGACTCATGACCGGTTTTCACACTTAATGACCATTGCAGACCATGATCATGTCATCAAAATTTGAACGCTTGGCAACCGGCATGTATTTATGACAGTTTGCACTGTCCTTGGAGTCATGCGATCACAATTCCTAACCTTCCCAGCCAGCGGGGAAGTCAGATTCATTTAACGACTGCATGATTCACTTAAGAATCATTAAGTGATTTGTTTAAAACTCTGGCAAGGGAGGTCTTAAATGAGGCAAAACTCACTTAACAACTGCCTTGCTTAGCAACAGAAATGCTGGGCTCACAAGTCCATGTTGGGATGAGAATAAAATCTCATAGAGGCAACGTTTGGATCTTACTTGGAATTCAGACAGTTAGAAATAAATCCGAGATTAAAATCTAATAGAAAATATTTATTTCAGTACAACAACAATAAATCCTGAATAATTACATCTTTGCTAAGAAACACGACCGTTCAGGTCAAGAGCTAAGGCAGAAGTAGAATTAATGGTGGTTTAGGAATGCACGCATGCGCAAAACATCATATCACGTGTCTGCTTGTATTGGAATGTACCATCATATTAGGATAGGGGTGCATCACCCTGCATAGACACACAACTGACAATATTCACACCGTGACAGGACTACCTATACATTTATTTCATGTTTGTTTGTTCTGATTTTCAGGATAGTCCTCTTGTTTGATTTCTCATTCTCCTGGGCCTTTTACACTGCAAGGGCTCGTGGTGGTAACCCAGGATTCGAAGCAGTAGACAAGCAAAATGCTCTGGTTTGGAGCAGGGAGCAAAGTAAATGGAGCCGAATCTAGCCCTGCTGCTACTTCCAAAATTTGCAACCTGGCAGAAGAGCAGAGAGGAAGAGGGTGGGCCCCTTTTCAGAGAAATTTGGCAGCACGGTTTGGCAAAACAGATGGCAAACCCAGGGCTCCTGTCTCTGTTCTGCCAGCCTGCAATGGCAAAGCGAACAACATACGGAGTTTTTTTGGCTGGTGTGCTGGTAGCAGTAGGCCAAAGATCTCCTGGGGGATAAAGCTCCTTCCCATCTTGATGGTTGCCTGCAATTTCTTGGAAAGGCCCTGGCTGCTCCATCTGTTTCAGCTGCACCTGTGTATTTCAGTGCTATATCTGTCTCTCTATCTGCTGCATAATGCTGCTGTTCAGAACAGCCTAATGGGAACAGACCGTCTGAGTGAGTGTTCCTGGTAAATTCCATGCCTGCCTCCCACTAGTTTCAATGCAGAGTCTAATGGCATTGGCTAATAAATGCAGACTAAATGTTGGCAGCAGGGAAAGGTTTCGGTCATTATTTCAGGGAATAATTTTTCCAGCATGGGGGAACGACTTTCATAGAGCTCCAAGTCATTGTGTAGTGAATTGTGCTGCTGTCTTGCTTTTTTCAAGGTTATCTTTTCCCCCCCACCCAGGTTGAGTTTTGATTTTTTTTTTAAAGATGTTGTGGATATGGGGCCAGGCTCTAACACGGGTACAGTAAACGCAAGGCCATCCTTGCAACCATATTAAAAGTGTGACTCGGTGAGTGTTGGGATGAGAATAAAATCTCATAGAGACGATTTGGATCTTTACTTGGAATTCAGACAGTTAGAAATAAAGCCGAGATTAAAGGTCTAATAGAAAATATTTCTTTCAGTGCAAAAACAATAAATCCTGAATAATTACATCTTTGCTAAGAAAACACGACCGTTCAGGTCGACAGCTTAAGGCAGAAAAAGAATTTAATGGTGGTTTAGGAATGCACACATGCGTACAACTCATATCACATGTTCTGCCTGTATTGGAATGTAACATAATATTAGATAGGGATGCATCACCCTGCATAGACATACAACTGACAATATTCACACCGTGACAGTGAGCTGGTAGTTGGATTTGGACTAAATATTACATTTCCAATATTTTTGTAAGTGATTTATCAGGGATATTTTTCAGTCCAGTCGGCTTACTGGATCATCAAAAAAAAAGTGGATATTCCTAAAAGGATAGGCTCTTTGGACTGTGACATTCTGTTCCCAAACTGAGACTGGATTCACACTGCCAATATCATGATTGATTGAATAAGGCACAGTTGGCGGGGTGTTCACTGTGGTGAACCAGAGAGCTGTGATGGTGCAGTGGTTAGAGTGTGGTATTGCAGGCTAACTGCTGATTGCCAATAGATCGATCGTGACCGGCTCAAGATTGACTCAGCTTTCCACCCTTCTAAGTAAAATGAGGACCCAGATTGTTGGGGACAATATGCTGACTCTGTAAACCGCATAGAGAGGGCTGTAAAATACTGTGAAGCGGTATATAAGTCTGAGTGCTATTGCTATTCCTATTCACAGATTTACAAAGCCATAAGGGGGTGGTTTGGTTTGACTTAGCATACAGGTAGTCCTCGTCTTACGACCACAATTGAGCCCAGATTTATGTTGCTAAGTGAGCAATTTGTTAAGTGAGTTTTGTCCCATTTTACAACTTTTCTTGCCACATTTGTTAAGTAAATCAGTGCAGTTGTTAAGTGAATCAGACAATTGTTAAGTGAATCTGGCTTCCCCATTGACTTTGCTTGTCAGCAAAAGGTGATCACATAACTCCGGGATGCTGCGACCGTCATAAATATGAATCGATTGTCAAAATATCTGCATGTAAATCACGTGACCATGGAGATGCTGCAGTGGTCATAAGTGTGAAAAATGGGCATAAGTCACTTTTTTCCAGCACTGTTGTAACTTTGAATAGTCACTAAATGAACTGTTGTAAGTCGAGGACTACCTGTATTGTGCAAACAGTTGTTGTGATGTATGAATTGTGATTTATGATTGAGCTGAGGTGGCACAGCGGTTAGAGTGGGGTACTGCAGGCCACTTCAGCTGACTGTGATCTGCAGGTCAGCGGTTCAAATCTCACCGGCTCAAGGTTGACTTAGCCTTCCATCCTTCCGAGGTAGGTAAAATGAGGATCCCGATTGTTGGGGGCAATATAAATATACATTGCTTACTGGTGTAAACCGCTTAGAGAGTGCTTGCACTGTGAGGCGGTATATAAATGTCACTAATAAATTGAGCACGATGTGTAAACCTGTTACAGCTTTCTGCAGTATATGAACCCAGTATATGGGTATATTTAGATCAGAGGTCTTCAAACTTGGCAACTTTAAGACTTGTGGACTTCAACTCCCAGAATTCTCCAGCCAGCATAGCAGGCTGGAGAATTCTGGGAGTTGGTCCACAAGTCTTAAAGTTGCCAAGTTTGAGGACCCCTGTTCTAAACACTAAAGTTGGGCCCCCATTTTGTTGGGGTGTAAATATGTGCAAACCATACGGCCACGACTTCTATGAAAGTGGCGGGGGTAACATTGCTTGAATCAAACTTTAATGTTCCCTCATTTCGCATCCATGTGCTTAAAATAGTTTCCTGGTGAATAAAGCGAAATCTAGGACCTCAAATTCCTGATCATCTGCAGTTTTACTTGTATAACAGAAGGCTAAGATTATAAATTGAAGTCCTGTTTGTGCAGTGGGCACAGAATTGCCTATGGAAATGAGGTTATGAATCAGTTTGCAAATACAACATTTATCTGTGTTAGGAAAACCAACAAAAAATTAATAGCATCCTTTGTTATAAGGGGCAGGCGAGGAATTGCTGTTATTTAAAATGTTAGCAGGATAGCAGAGTTAACAGAGGGATCTTGGAGGTGGTCTAGTCCAACCCCCTGCTCCCCCCTGCAGGACACCCTTTATCATTATTGAACTGCAGTTATTGAACTGTGGATATAACCAATCCCTGACAGATGTGAGATTCTTGAGGCTATTCATGCATCATATATATTCAGCATAAAGCATAAAAATGTAACTGCACAGACAGTTCTTAAGGCTTCTAGAATGGCCTATGTCCGTGATGGCGAACCTATGGCACCGTGGAGCCATATCTGCCGGCACGCGAGCTGTTGCCCTAGCTCAGCTCCAGCGCTCATGTGCGTGCCAGCCAGCTGATTTTTGGCTCGCGTGGAGACTCTGGGAGGGTGTTTTCGGCCTCTGGGGGGGCGTGGGAGGCCGTTTTTGCCCTCCCCAGGCTCCAGGGAAGCCTCTGGAGCCTGGGGAGGGCGAAAAATGGGCCTCCTGGGCCCACCGGAAGTCGGATAATGGGGGAGCGGGGGACGTGCGCACATATGCGTGAGGATGGGGCTCATGGGGGGCATTGAATTATGGGTGTGGGCACGCACGTGCGTGCGATAGCACATGCATGCTTGCTTTCGGCACCCGAGGAAAAAAAGGTTCACCATCACTGGATGTTATACCATGGTTAGGGTTGATTGATATCCACTGTTTTTTTATAACTCACCTGTGGATGGTCTTATATGTTTTTATGGTTTTTATATACTGTATTCTGCTTTTATATTGTTTAGCTTGTTGTAAGCGCCCCTCCCCCCAATCATGTGCTTGAAATGGACATCTGTATAAATTGAAATCATACATTAATAACTGCCAGTGGTTCGCCACTTCTTATTTAAGGAAGTTGTTGAAGCCTTTTAGAATAGCTTCAGTAGATTTTGGTCTTTGACTTAAAAACAGCTTTGGATATGCGTGTTTGTATGCTTCTGTGTGTACACACATGCGTGTGTGTATCTGTCTGAAAAAGTTAATTTTATTTTTTTAAGTTTTGTGTTTTTAACTTTGTGTCAGCATTATAATGCATCAGTGGCTTTTATCTGTTTTATATCTCTCTTTTGCTAATTATTAATTGCATCTTAACATTTTTTATTTTACTTTTTCAATTCTTTTGCTAAGTTCTTCATTAGATCAGCAAAATTAGTGATTGGGTAAATTGAAAAACAAGTAAACAGAGGTGATTTGGGGAGGGCAGAATTCCCTTATTTTCTCTATAACAGGGGTCTCCCAACTCCTGGTCCGTGGCCTGGCACTGGTCCGTGGCATGCCAGAAACTGGGCCATGCAAACAAGCGAAGCTCCATCCGTGGGATGCAGGCAGCATATGAAACCACACCCCTTCCGGTCTGCAGAAAAACCTCTTTCCATGGAACCGGTCCCTGGGACCCAAAAGGTTGGGAGCCACTGCTCTATACGATGATATTGATAGAGGAGAAAAGGCTCTTAACTCTCCAGGAAATTAATGAGTTCCCTCAAAAGGATAAGCTTACTGCATTTACCATTCCTAAATGACGTGAAATAGCCAATGATTTGACAGTAATACTCATTATTATTTTGGCTCCTTTTCTTCCTATTTCGCTGTTCAGATGTAATACTTTCGTGAGTATAATCCTTAGTTTTAAATCTCCTGACATACAAGTAGTAGTCCTTGACATATGACCATAATGGAGCCATTAAAATGCTGTACGCCGCCCTGAGTCCTTAGGGAGTAGGGCGGCATAGAAGAACCTCCAAATAAATAAATAAATAAATTATGATCACAAGTTGGAATGATTGTAAAACAGGCCAGTCACATGACCAAACCAATTTTACAATTTTTTTAATTATTTTTTTTTTTGCAGCAGTGGTTAAGAAAACATGGGCACACAATACAAAGCTATGCAAAGGCCCTCTTTGCATAGAAGTTCTTTGAACAGAGAGTCATAAGTCTAGAACAGAGGTGTCAGACTCAAGGCCTGGAGGCTGGATCTGACCCACGGGGTGTTTAGATCTGGTCCGCGGATTCCACTCTGGAAAGAGCGAAGGACCGGCCCGCGGTGCCTCTGCCAGTGAAAACGGAGCTCGTGAGGGCTGCGGCCGGCCCTCCCTAGCCCCGTTTTCGCTGGCAGGGGGTTGCAGGAGGCCATCGCAGGTGAAAACAGAGCACCCCTGACATGAGTGACGTTGAGCTGGCGATGCCCCCCCTGCCCCCCCGAGATCAAACACGACCCTGAGGCGGCCCTCAATGCAATCGAGTTTGACACTCCTGGTCTAGAAGGAGCTCCAGATTGTACACTGGGTCTGTCTGTGGCAGTGCAACCCCATCCAGTAGTAAAAATGATATAGTCCTTAGAACCAGAAGGCCCCAGTCCCAAAGCCACTCAATCTTGCCAGGGTTCACTGAAGTCTGTTCTTTCCCATCCAGACCCCCACAGCCTCCAGTCACTGGGGTGAGACAGCCATGACATCACTTAATTTGCCAGGAGCAGCAATGTTTATTTTGGCTTGATGGAGATATGTAAACCAGTAGTTCAATTCAGCATGATGTATCAACCCACCCTTTTTTTTTGTATTTTTTTTGCTAAAAATAGATAAACTTCCTCTTCCCAAAAGGCCTGGTTAGACTATCACCAGCTGCTCTGAAGCTGTCGTAGCAAGAAATAGCACACAGGTAGTCCTCGACTTATGACTGGTCACTTAGCAACCGTTTGAACTTACAATACGCCCGAAAAAGAGGACTTCTGACCCAGAACTGAAGTTCTGGCAGTCTCCCCTCTCCTTGCAGTCATAGGACCGCACTTTGGAACCGTGGCTGCATTTACGTCTGTTTGCAGTGCCCTGCAGTCACATGACCCTGGCTTTATGGTGGTTTACCCTGGCTTTATGGTGGTTTAGCTGAAAACCAAGACTTCTGTTTTTTTTTTAGCAAAACTGCATCATAGGGCAGGGATCCACAACCCCTGGTCCACAATCCAGTGCTGGGCTGCAGCCCGTTCGGAACCGGGCTGTGGAAATGGTGGGCTCGTGCATGCGTGTGCGCACGCAAAGCTACATTTATGAAAGCTCCATGTGCACATGCACACACGAAACCATCTCTCCCCTCCGCCCCACAACCCACCACCGTTGCCTCCACTGGTTTACTGAGCCGGAAAGATTGGAGATCTCTGCCAAAAGGGAACAACAGGTTTGCTTAATGACCGTGGTACTTGTTTTATGATCACGGTGTTTGCTTAATGCAGCAAATAAAGTTGCAAAGTCACATGGCTAACCTGTTTTATGACCTTTATAGCTTATGGCAGTTATAGGCAGACATGATTACGATGGTAGTTCAAGGACTCCCTGTATTGGTGCCATGGCAAAGTGAGTGTGGTTATCTCCAAGTGAGAAGATAAAACTCGGCTGAATGGAGCACTACCAACTCTTACTTTGCTGGCGAGTAGCCCTTAACTTTGGTTATTGTAGAGTAGAGTAGAGTAGAGTAGAGTAGAGTAGAGTAGAGTAGAGTAGAGTAGAGTAGAGTAGAGTAGAGTAGAGTTGAATAGAATAGAATAGAATAGAATAGAATAGAATAGAATAGAATAGAATAGAATAGAATAGAATAGAATTCTTTATTGGCCAAGTGTGATTGGACACACAAGGAATTTGTCTTTGGTGCATATGCTCTCAGTGTACATAAAATAAAAGATACATTTGTCAAGAATCATGAGGTAAAAAACACTTAATGATTGTCATAGGGTTCAAATAAGCAATCGGGAAACGATCAATATTAATATAAATCGTAAGGATACAAGCAACAAGTTACAGTCACACAGTCATAAGTGGGAGGAGATGGGTGATAGGAACGATGAGAAAAACTAATAGTAATAGTAATGCAGCCTAGTGAATAGTTTGACAGTGGTGAGGGAATTATTTGTTTAATTTATATTTAATTTTTATTAAATTAAATTAAATTTAAATTTATTAATTTACAAATAAATTAATTCATTTGTCTTAGTAAAGTGGGTAGTGGGGCCCCTAATGGCTGGTGTTGGTCATTTCATGGCATGCAACAGTTGAGGATTGAGGTAGGAGTTGTAGCAAAGTTAACCCAATGATGAAACCATTTGCCTCCTCATTTTGCCTGTGCCAAGCTCAGATTAAGCATCTTGTTTACTTCTTTATTAGATTTATATGCCGCTAACTTGATGTACCTTTTGTGGGGTCTGTCATAACTTTGAATGGTCACTAACTGACTGGTCATAAGTCAAGGATTAGATTTATAACGTTTTGTATACATTTTTGAGAATTATGTGCTGGAGTGGCCTATCATGACTGCAAATAAAATAAAAAAAAATGTAACTGAATAACGGTTACAGACATTATTAACATTAATAATAATTAATAATAATAACAATAAGAGCCGAGGTGGCGCAGCGGTTAGAGGCAGGTACTGCAGGCCACTTTAGCTGACACTGATCCGCAGGTCAGCGGTTCAAATCTCACCGGCTCAAGGTTGACTCAGCCTTCCATCCTTCCGAGGTAGGTAAAATGAGGACCCAGATTGTTGGGGGCAATATAAATATACATTGCTTACTGGTGTAAACCGCTTAGAGAGTGCTTGCACTGTGAGGCGATATATAAATCTCACAAAATAAATAAATAAATAAATAAATAAATAAATAAATAAATAAATAAATAAATAAATAAATAAATAAATAAATAATAGCAAACGTCACAGATGATTATCAGCTGCCAAGCCCTTTGGACCAATTGTTTTATGGACTGTGCAGTCCGTCCGCCATTAAAAAGAAAGCTATTTCATGAGGTTGGTGCCATTATGGGGAAATGTGATCTGATTTCAACCCCTGTGAAAGATTCTGTTTAACGTGTGATGCAGGTTTGCTAAGTGGCATTAAAGATGGATCAAGGGATGCTTTGGAAGTTGTTGGGATTCCAGCTAATGTTTGTCTTTTGTATCGTATGTTTTAATGAGATAAGGTAGGATAACAAGAATGGAAAGCTTTTATTTATGTCTCAGAATGCCATTCTTGGTATGAGCAGTTTACTATGCCTGTCTGCTAATTTATGTAAAGCAGAGCAAAGGTTGGTTAATGTAATGCATAGAAAATTTAAGTGTGGGTTTTTTTCCTCCTGAGGAAACAGGTTGTTGTACATCATATATAAAGTGCTCTGTTGTGGCAGAGTTCTCTCACAGTCAATGTATTTAACCTCATTTATATGAGTATTTTCCCTCAGTCCCAAAATTGGTTAGCCATCTTGTTTCCTAGATATATTGTTTTAATTTTTTGGTCTTCCCAGAATTTTTCTTCTTTCTCTTAGAGATGCATGGCTTGGCATTAAAAAAAAATTAGATTTAGATTTAGAGACACCTGGAGCTTGTTTTTTTAAAAAAATAAAATAAAACAGCATCTGCACAAATGCCTTTCCCCCACTTCCATGGATGGGCAGTGTAGAATTAGGCTGTGTAATTAACTTTCAGATTGTTTCTTTAAAAATAAGACTATACTGTAGCACAGCAGTCCCCAAACTTTCTGGCTTGGTGGCCTGGCGTGTGGGGGAGAGGGTGGATCTATGTGAGTGGCAGGCACATGAGCGCACACAGCTCCATTTGTGTGAAAGGCGGGTGCACGCATCCACCGGTCGCGCAAAAGGAGTTTCCAGCGCAAGCAACCACCGCTTGTGCGAATGGAGCTACATGCGTGCTTGCTCACCAGCTGCATAGTCTGGTTCCAAAGGGGCTGTGGCCCAGTAGTGAGCCGTGGGCCTGGGAGTTGAGGATCCCTGCTCTAGCAAACAAATTTTTTTTAAAGCATTTCAGGAGGGATTCACTTTGATTTCAGAATATAACAAGGGTACGGAACTTGAGATTCTAGAGTGGTATGTATTCCAGGAAGGCCTAGGCCCGTGATGGCGAACCTATGGCACGCGTGCCAGAGGTGGCACGTGGAGCCATATCGGAGGGCACGCAAGGCGTTGCCCTATGTCAGCTCCAGTGCGCATGCGCGCGCTGGCCAGCTGATTTTCGGCCTTGGGGATGGCCGTTTTCGGCTTCAGGAGGCTTCCCTAAAGCCTCCGGTGGGCGAAAAATGGCCCAACTGGAAAAACGGAAGTTTGGAAAAATGGACTTCTGGTTTGCCTGTTGGGACATTTTTCGCCGTCCCCAGGCTTCAGGAGTCTGGAGGCTTCAGCGAGGCCTGTGTACATGCGCAGGGGGCAGCCGGGGGAGATTATGCGCAAGCGCGGGGGAGAGCACATGAGCCAACAAAGGTTCGCCATCACTGGCCTAGGCTGCCCAAAGAATCCCTGCCTAAATTGTGATGGGATTGTAATTGTTAATATGATATGCAGAAGAAAGCACTAAATACGGAGGAAGAGCCATATTCACTGTACTTAATTCATTTAAATTATATCAAATCAGTCTTAGGTTTTGTCACGGCCCAGTTTATTTTGAAGAGGCTGCGGCCTGCCTCTCGGTTCCAAATTAATCATATTTGCAATAAGATGGGCAGCAAACAAATTTAATAAATAAAATAACTTCTGGGTAATGTACTCTGTAGTTTTTGAATTTGCCTTTTCCCTTAAGTGTTTGCAAAGAGCCCAAAATTTATGTTGCTAAGGGAGAAATTTGTTAAGTGAGTTTTGCCCCCTTTTATGATTTTCCTTGCCATGTTTGTTAAGTGAATCATTGCAGTTGTTAAGTTAGTGACACGGTTGTTAAGTGAATCTGGCTTCCCCATTGACTTTGCTTGTCAGAAGGTTGCAAAAGGGGGGGTCACATGATTCTGGGACAATGCAACCGTCATAAACATGAGTCAGTTGTCAAGCATCCGAATTTTGATCAGGTGACCGCGGGGATGCTGCAACGGTCATAAGTGTGAAAATGGTCATAAGTCACTTTTTTCAGTGCCATTGTAACTTCAAATGGACACTAAATGAAAGTATAGGACTACCTGTACTTTTTTTCTGTGAAGAGGCAACACCATTTTGGGTAGGATCAGTCTTCCTCAACCGGGTATCAACTTGGTGTGTCTTGACCCTTGATGGTCTCCAGTCAGGTGATAGAGGCCTTGACAATGTTCTTTGTCCCATGCCTGTCCTGCCCTGACTTTATAGGGTCTTGGAATTCAAGAGGCAGGGCTGCTCTGGATGATTTGAAGATCTGTGGAGAATGGCACTTCCTAGATGTTCTGGCTTATATTTCACTCAGCCAAGATCTTTGCATGGATAGACCATTGAAGAGGGTCTATTCTCCTGTGGGTTTTAGCTTGTAGTTGCCTCAGCTAGAAAGAGTGAAAGAGTTCTTGCAGGAAAAAAAAGAGTAAAATAGAAATAGTTTTACAACCATTACATTTAGTGACAATTTGAAGTTACACCGCCATTTATTAAAGTGACTTGACTGTTTTTCACACTTACGACTGTTGCAGGATTCCCACATTCACATGATCAAAATTCGGACACTTGCCATCTGGGTCATATTTATGATGGTTGCAGTGTCCTGGGGTCATGTGATCACCTTTTGTGACCTTTTGATAAGCAAAGATGTTGGGGGAAGCCAGATTCACTTAACAACTGTGTTAGTAACAACTGCAGAGATTCATGTAACGACTGTGGCAAGAAAGTTTGTAAAATGGTGTAAAACTCACTTAACTTATCTCGCTTAACAACAGAAATTTTGGGCTCCATTGTGGTTGTAAGTCGAGGACTACCAGCACCATTACTTGCACTGATCTGATCTCTGTAGGTGGACACATCAGGACATGTCATTATCTTTTCCAAGGCCTTCATGGCTACTCTACCAAGTGCTAGTCTGAGATTTCTGGATGTCCCATCTTTTGGCTTGCCCGGGCCTCATTGAATGAAGAGGAATTGTCTTGGGTAGCATTTAAAATATATATTTCATGAGCCACGGTGGCGCAGTGGTTAGAGTGCAGTACTGCAAGTTACTTCTGTTGACTGCCGGCTGCCTTCAATTTGTCACTTCAAATCACACCAGGCTCAAGGTGGACTCAACCTTCCATCCTTCCGAGGTGGGTAAAATGAGGACCCAGATTGTTGAGGGCAAGATGCTGACTCTGTAAACTGCTTAGAGAGGGCTGTAAAGTGATAAGTCTAAGTGCTATTGCTATTGCTATAAATGACATAATAACTTTAAAAGTTTATGATCTTGTGGGGCTGCATTACTAGCTGTCCAGTGCTTCATGTGACCCGCAGGTTGAACACGCCTGCTGTGGATAGTTGATTCTAAAAGGTAGAAGCTATCACCTGAATATCTTCATTGTCAGTGCTAAGGCTGGTATTAGTTAGTGTGTGTATGTACAATCTTGCACATTCATTACACACTCAATATTTTACAGTTTTGCCCTTTGAGGAAAAACTGCTTGGAACAAAAAACGACTACTGAACTCTGGTGTTATTTAGTATTAAAACATCAGTCAAAACACAAAATAGTGTCTTGATTCTCACTGATGGGATTTGTGTAAGCAACAAGATTGTTAGGAGAAATTGTTGAATGTGACTTTGTGAGAGAGGATGGGAGCTGAATATCATCTCTCTTCTGAAACTCCCTTAGGCAGGGGTCTCCAACCTTAGCAACTTAAGACTTGTGGACTTAATTCTGGGAGTTGAAGTCCACAAGTCTTAAAAGTTGCCAAGGTTGGAGACTCCTGCGGCCTAGAGCTATCCTGGATGTCTTTATCTTTTCTGGCCAAATTTATTATGACTGCCCAACTCACAAAAATGCATCTCTGGGCAGCATATGATTATAAAAGAAATCACAATTATCTCAATGACGACTTTAAAAACCCCAATTTAATTTATTTAAAAAAAACACCACTTGAGCAAAGCAGAGCCACATATCCTGGGTGGATAAATAACATCCTGCTCTGAATACCTGAAGGAGTATTGTGGACTTCAAAGTGAGGGAGAGAGAAAATTGCACAGGGCAGTTACTTGTAAATGGAAAAGGCATGGATGGGTCCCAGGTCCTAAGACCCATCATTGTTTCCTGAATAGACCTGGTGCGTGTGGGGCAGACAGAAATAACCAGTTATAGGCATCTTGCAAATAACCCTATCCTAAGCCACATAGGGCTTTATAGGTGATAAACAATCACCTTGAATTATTTCCAGAAGCCTATCAGGATCCCTTGCAGCTCATAAAGTAGAAGTGATCCATGGCCATTATCATGTATGCCCTGCTACATTCTGGATAAGAGATAGTCCTCCACTTACAATCATTTGTTTAGCAATCATTCAAATGTATGGCAGCACTGAAAAAAGTGACTAACCAACCAATCCTCATACTTAACAACCATTGCAGCATCCTCAATCAAATGCCCAGTCAAGTGGCCAAATCAAAATTTGGGCACATGATGATTGGCATTTATTTATAATGGTTACAGAGTCCCAGATATATATATGCTGATAAATGAAAATAAAGGGAGACTATTATAGATCTATTTCGAGCTATTTTGCTCTCGTCAGATAGCCATACCCTTAGTGGGAATTGAACCTGGGCAGTCTACTTGTAAGGCAGCAGTTTAACCTCTAGGCCACAAGGTTCTCTTCCCTATCAGCTCTTCACCAGGAAAGGGTTATATATGTTTATTCTGTCGAGTCATCCTGGTGTATGGAAGGAAACATCACAGCTTCCTTTTGCCTTTCGGCCCCTTCTGGGACCATCCAGGCAGTTTTCTATAGTCGACATATATATACACACATACACGAATAATATAATATATAAGATATATATATAAAACCTTCCCGGATTGATTCTGACAAGCAAAGTCAATGGGGGAAGCCGGATTTGCTTAACAGTCACATGGTTCCCTTAAGAAGTGCAGTGATTCGCTTAACAACCTTGGGAAAAGGAGTCGTGAAATTGGGTATGACTCACTTAACAACTGCCTTGTTTAGCAATGGAAATTGTGGTCGTTAAGTTGTGAACTATCTTCTGGATGGTCTTCAGGGGCAGCCGCAGGTAGAGCGCATTGCTGTAGTCCAACTGAGGGGTTGATCTGAATGACCCTGAGCAGGATCTCCTGTCCCATATTGTGGGAATGAAAGATGTGAGAAGGACTTTATATGACAACTCTTCTTTATTTCATTTGGAGAGTTAGAATGGGGTAAAATACTGAAACTTGAGAAGAGGTTGCAATTTCTTTCCTCACCGAAACTCCAATGAACTAGGAAAAACTTATCTCTATGAGTTCTGTCTTAGGCAGAGTGGTGCAAATTGCTGGATAAATTGTGGCAAGCGAGAGAGAGAGAACTTTTACTAAAGCGCACAATTTTGTCTGCCTTCACAGACCCACAAAACCCAGCTATTCTTGACACGGTCGGTCACAGGGAGTAGACAGAAACCCTCTTGTCAGCTGCTTGCTTGGGAGACGTGGTTAATATGGATAAAATGCCTCATTCATTGCCATCTTCCCCTCTTGCCAAACTCTGGGCATCCGCATTTCTCCTGGGCCACGTGTCTTGCAGAAACAGCTGGAACTGATGAGGGCCGTAATGGTAGAAGTCTCTGCTGGCCAGCCAAGTGCAAATGAATTCTCCTTCTGTTTCGCAGTCAAGGAGATACGTCCAAGGGAATAGCAACAGGCCGCAAAAGAAACCCCAAAAAACTTTTGACATCCCTGCAGTAAGGAGGTCGCTATGTGTGAATTAAGACGTTGGATTCAGTTTGATGAAAAAATTAAGCATGCCTAATGACTTAGCTGGGGCACATCTGCCCGTGTGTGTGTGTGTGTGTGTGTGTGTGTGTGTGTGTGTGTGTTGTGTCTTCTATCTTGAAGACAATGCAAAACCACAGAATTAGAGATACTGCAACGATCAGGTTAAAAATAGCTTCGGATTGTATTCATTCACTTATTTAATACATTCCAAGGCCATGTTCTGCACAGCTCCATTGTGAAGCATCCAAGCTTTAAATGCATTGGAGCAATAAAGTTCTTGCAGCAAATTGACCCTTTTGTTATGAAAGTGGAGGGGTAAGCAGAAACAAAACAGAAATCATGCACCCCGTGAAAGTTGCTAGCGCATGAGAAAAGCCACCTTTATGCAAATAGGCCGACCCTTGAATGTAGCGCCACCTGTTGCTGAAAGAATTCTTGTAGTAGTCTTGAGAGATTAGAAAAATGGAGATTTATGGGAGTTGAAGGGAGTTGGAGAGTAGCTTTCATTCTTGAGGAAAATCAATCAATCAATCAGAATAGAGCTGAAAGTGACCTTGGTGGTCTTCTAGTCCAGCCCCCAGCTCAAGCAAGAGATCCTATACCATTTCAGACAAGAGACTGTCCAGTCTCTTCTTAAAAATCTCCAGTGATGAACCACCCACAACTTCTGAAGGCAAGCTGTTCCACTGGTTAATCGTCCTCACTGTTACGAAGTTTCTCCTTAATTCCAGGTTGCTTCTCTCCTTGATTAGTTTCCATCCATTGCTTCTTGTCCTGCCCATTGGTGCTTTGGAAAATGACCCCCCTCCTCTTTGTGGCAACCTCTCACATACTGGAATTGTGCTATTATGTCATCCCTAGTCCTTTTTTTCTCTAGACTAGCCAAATCCTACAACCATTCTTCATATGTTTTAGTCTCCAGGCCTTTAATCATCATAGTTGCTCTTCTTTGCACTTCTTCCCAACTCTCAACATCTTTTTTGAATTGTGGTGACCACAAAGTTTTCCACCAGCAAATGCTTTCCACAAGAGCATTCCTGGAGAGATTTGGTTGCACTGTTGAAGTACATGTGCGTTTTCACCGTCTGAAACACACGGACCAGGGCCGTCTTAACAGCATTATGGGCCCCGGGCAAAGCAGTGTACTAGGGCCCCTATGACAACTACTCACAGGAATAAAAATGTAAATGGTCAATAGTTAAACATATATTTATTTTATTGGCACTTCCAACAAAATAGGTGTTGAAACATTAAAAACATGCTGTGCAGCAAGAACTAATCAACATGATAAACATTTGAACAATACACGAAAAACACAATAATATTCAGTAAGCCATACAGTTGCTGTATTTATATGATACAAGGTGCATTGAAGGGTTAACAAACACAGATTAGTATGGGGCCCCTATGCGTGTGGGGCCCACGGGCAAGTGCCTATCAGGCCCATGCGTTAAGACAGCCCTATGGACCATAGAAACATACAAAATTGATGGAAGAAAAAGACCCAGTGGTCCATCAAATCTGCCTTTTGAGGTTTTCTTTTTGTTTTCTTTTTAATTTATTTATTATTGTTTGTTTATTTGTTTGCTTATCTATATTTTATTATTTGTTTATTTATTTAAATGTTTGTTGGGCAATAGATATGTGATCATCCGAAGCATGTTTGGACTCCCAAGCCATGCTGCAAAACTAGTGGTTGGAGCTAGGACGAAAACAATATTTCATTTCATTTCCAATTAATTAAATTTACAGTTCATTTTATCAATTGCTATATTTAATACAATTTCCCTATCTTCTCACATCACACATCAGAACTGAATAACTTTTGAAGCGTTGAAATCCCAGATTATCCCTGCTTACCTAGACTGGAGTTACTCACTCTCTCTCTCTCTCCCTCTCTCTCTCTCTCTCTCTCTCTCTCTCTCTCTCTCTCTCTCTCTCTCTCTCTCTCTCTCTCTTTCTCTCTCTTTCTTTCTTTCTTTCTTTCTTTCTTTCTTTCTTTCTTTCTTCCAAATCCCTCTTCCTCATTTCATCTTTAAAAGCAGACACATATTTTACTTCAGTGACTGGCTCATGCGGAGAAGCATGTGTGTGCTTATTATTTTTAGAACTTTCCTGCTTTTCAATCCCCATGCCACCTCTTGAAAAAAAATGTCTCTTTTTCCATTGTGACATTTCTAGTTCCCTTTGGTATCGCCTGGGGTGGACGTGTTTTTTCCACCTCGGGCATGGCTTGTCCTGAAATGAGAAGCATAAGAATTAATGGAGGTGGGTAGCAGAATCCTTCTTATTTAACTATCCGGAAAACAGAGGGAGCATTCAGACATTTCTCTCTCATTTCCCCCCTCCCATGGCTGTCATGAGCCAGGAGAGCATATCAGTCTTGTCCTGATGAACCACTTAGGTGTGTTTTTTTTAGCTAGGCAGGGAAGGGAGAACGAGAAAGAGGGCAAATAAATAAGACAAAAATCACAAGCGAGACAGCTACTACAGCAGTAGATTCTGTCTGATTTAAAACACAAGAGATTTTCAGCTCTGAAGGTCTTATTTCCGTGGTGTGCCAATGTTGCCAGCAAGTGGGCTTCTCTTTGTTAGAATAGAATAACAGAGTTGGAAGGGACCTTGGAGGTCTTCTAGTCCAACCCCCTGCTTAGGCAGGAAACCCTACACCACTTCAGACAAATGGTTATCCAACATCTTCTTAAAAACTTCCAGTGTTGGAGCATTCACAACTTCTGGAGGCAAGCTGTTCCTCTGATTAATTGTTCTAACTGTCAAGAAATTTCTCCTTAGTTCTAAGTTGCTTCTCTCCTTGTGATTAGTTTCCACCCATTGCTTCTTGTCCTGCCCTCAGGTGCTTTGGAGAATAACTTCACTCCCTCTTGTTTGTGGCAACCCCTGAGATATTGGAACACTGCTATCATGTCTCCCCTAGACCTTCTTTTCATTAAACTAGACATACCCAGTTCCTGCAACCGTTCTTCATATGTTTTAGCCTCCAGTCCCCTAATCATCTTTGTTGCTCTTCTCTGCACTCTTTCTAGAGTCTCAACATCTTTTTTACATCGTGGCGACCAAAACTGAATGCAGTATTCCAAGTGTGGCCTTACCAAGGCATTATAAAGTGGTATTAACACTTCATGTGATCTTGATTCTATCCCTCTGTTAATGCAGCCTAGAACTGTGTTGGCTTTTTTGGCAGCTGCTGCACACGGCTGGCTCATATTTAAATGGTTGTCCACTAAGACTCCAAGATCCCTTTCACAGTTACTACTAGATGTTTCTTGGTTTGGGGAATTGGGAAAGAGAGGGGTGAAAAGTGATACGTTACAGTTTTGTCAGAACTCTAGCTTTTGATAAAGGGATTTTAATAAATACTGGGAGGGTAGGCATGGTTAAGGCATAAACAGCCTCGAGGCAGGAAATGGGTCACTTCCATGAGTAGCGATTTGAGCTTGAACTGGAACAAGATTAACTATGCTAAACGTAATACAGACTTTTGTGGGGAGGGGTTCTTGGAAATGATCTTGTATTATTTTTCTTGGCACGCCCAAGAGTATACAGGTAGTCCTCGACTTATAACAGTTTGTTTAATGACCATTCGAAGTTACAACAGCACTGAAAAAAGTGACTTACGACCGTTTTCCACACTTAGGACTGTTGCAGCATCTCCGTGATCACCTGTTGGGTCACCCTTTCAGAGATATTTCCTTACCTAAACTGAGAAATAGAATGAGCATGGATGGGCAGAAATGCAGTGGGAATGGGAGCTACTTCCAACTTTCTGCCAGTTTGACCACAGCTGACTGCCTTCTGGCAACTTGTGGTGTGATTAGTCTACTTGACCTCAAAAGCACTAGGATGTGACTTGTCTAGAGACCAGAAGAGGAGCTGGTCTACCCAGTCACCAGAAGGCTAGGGCAGGACAGTCTATTGAATCTCTGGGCAGTGGCACAGGAGCATTGAAGCAACCACAAATCTGCCAAATTTCAATCCTGCTGGGCCCTGGATTTTGGCTGCATTCTGTAAATTGTCCCATTTGAGGTACATTGGTTCAAAAATGGTTGCCCTACGATGCCCCATCTTGCCCAGTTAAAGGTTACAGACAATTTTAATAGTATATATATATATATATATATATAGAGAGAGAGAGAGAGAGAGAGAGAGAGAGAGAGAGAGAGAGAGAGAGAGAGAGAGAGAGAGAGAGAGAGAGAGAGAGACTATACTGTGTTTCCCTGAAAATAAGACCCTGTCTTATATTTTTTTGAACCCCGAAATAAGCGCTTGGCCTTTATTTTCGGGGAGGTCTTATTATTTTGGGGCGCATGGAGCAAGACGGGGCTCCTCTTGCTGTCTTACCTGATTTCCAGCTCTGTCTCCCTAATCTTATCCAGAGGAAATGGTATTTTCAGGGGAGGCCTTATTTTCGGGGAAACACGGTAGCTATGTATTTATTAACTCTTTTTTAAGACAAGAAGCAATGGATGGAAACTAATCAAGGAGAGAACCAACCTAGAACTAAGGAGAAATTTCCTGATAGAGAGAAAATTAACCAGTGGAATGGCTTGCCTTCAGAAGTTGTGAATGCTCCATCATTGGAGGCTTTTAAGAAGAGACTGGACAGTCACTTGTCTGAAATGGTATAGGCAGAGTCTCCTGCTTGAGCAGTGGGTTGGACTAGAAGACCTCCAAGGTCCCTTCCAACTCTGTTATTCTGTATAACTCTAATCCCACACTTTCCCTTTCTACATTTACCATGCTTTCCCTCTATTTGTGTTTTATCATTTCACTCCGCTGAACTGAAGTGGACTAACAAATACATAACAAAGAGCTTAGTTTTAGTGTTTCCCAACCTTGGCAACTTGAAGATGTCTGGACTTCAACTCCCAGAATTCCCCAGCCAGCGAATGCTGGCTGGGGAATTCTGGGAGTTGAAGTCCAGACATCTTCAAGTTGCCAAGGTTGGGAAACACTGGCTTAATTAGTCTGAACTCTTTTAGTGAGCTTTATACACTGACTGGAATTTTGGATGAATGATCTAGTCTGACAATTAACAGGCTGGGCTCCAATCTTATATGTTATCTGTGAACAAGCCCTACTGAAATTAAGTGGACATTTTTGGATAGTTATAAATAGGAATGCTCAAAGTTGAAAAGGTATAAGAAAGGACAAGCTGATTATTTAAAAGGATAAGAGCGCTGCCCCCATGAATCTTAAGAAAAGTTTCTATATCTAGATGAATAACTGATCCCTTGAGCCCAGTATAATCTGAAATGATAGCAGTAATCTCCATGTTTTTCCAGAAGATCCCTTCCGTATGTAAAGCACATGTCTTTCTGCTTTTACGGTCCGACATGAGTAAAATAAGATTCTAATCAACAAGATTCTGAATAAAGAGTTTACAGTACTAGAGTTGAAAAGATAGGCAAGGAACTCTGTTGCAAATATTGCAGCCATATCTCTGACTTAATCTATTTTAATATTGTTTACACTGCTTGCAGCATTTAGGGGAAAATATCTCCCCAATCAAATTCAGTTCAGACCAAAGTATAAAGATTATTCTTGCAAGATAGGATGAAGATACCATTGCAGAAATCAGAACTGTCAATGTCCAACTGTTCTGTTTACTTCCTCTTCACTTTCGTCACCAAAGGCCAAACAACATTCTCATTCTCAACATTAATCAGTGGAACAGCTTGCATCCAGAGTTTGTGGGTGCTTCAAAACCTCCCAAAACACTGGGGGTTTTTAAGAAGAGATTGGACAACCATTTGTCTGAAATGTTATAGGGCCGTGATGGCGAACCTATGGCACGCGTGCCTGAAATGGCACGCAGAGCTATCTCTCCGGGCACGCGAGCCATTGCCCGTTGCTCTTCCGGGTTCCGATGTGCCGGACAGCTGGTCTTCATGTGTGCGGGCGTGCCGTAAACCAGAAGAGCAGCCGCCCGCTGCGCATGCGCACACATGGAAGATGATCTGTTAGTTTCCAGCATGCGTGCGCACACCAGCCAGCCGGTCTTCGCGCATGCCGACCAGCTGGTCTTCGCACATGCATGCGCACAAGAAACCGGAAGACCAGATGGCCGATGCGCATGCCAGAAACCGGAAGATCATCTTCCCAGCACGCGCATGCACACCAGGCGGCTGCTCTTCTGGTTTCTGGCACGTGCACGCGCACTCCCATTTTGGCACTCCGTGCCGAAAAGGTTCACCAACACTGTTATAGGGTCTCCTGTTTGAGCAGGGGGGGTGGGTTGGACGAGAAGACCTCCAAGGTCCCTTCCAATTCTGTTATTATTCTGTTATATCTGTTATTTAAGATGTTTGCTCTTCTTTAAAGCCGTCCAAAGTCGCTTGTGTGAGCTGTGTGGCACACACATATTTAATAAATAAATAAAGTTCTCCCCCTTAAGTTCTTTTAAGGTGTTTTGACTTCTCACCACCTGGATTTCTTCAAATAGATATTTATTTATTAATCAACTTTATATAGCCTTGTCACGGTGTGATTTATTGCCTGTTACATGTATATGCAGGGAGCTGCATCCCTATTTAATATAACGGTTTATTCCTGAGCACGTGATTGATATGTTCTTGTACGCATGTGTGCATTCCAATCTCCGTTCTATCCTCCTTCTTCTGACTTCCAATGAGAGAAGTCGCATTTTATATTAGGCATGTAATTAATCAGAATTTATTGTTTTTGTACCGAAATAAATATTTTAATTAGAACTTTAAACTGCGGTTTCATTTCTAATGTCTGAATTCTGGGGAAAAGATCTATATCGCCTCTGTGAGATTTATTCTCACTCTGTCAAGCCTTGATTTATAATCCCCTCTCTCTCTTGAAGAGGCTTTGGTTATACCGGTATAAGAATGAGCGCCTATAAGCCCTATTTTTCCAAGAGGAATCTGGAAACATTATCTTTAGCCTATGAGCTTTGGTCAGATTCATTACTGGCTAGGTCTGAACAGGCTTCCGGTTTTCTTTGCTTGAAAAGCATCTGCCTTCCAACTGAGTAGTGCTCCCATGTGGCCATGAATAGCAGAGAGTAAGTCCTATAAATGGATTTTGAAAATACAATTCAGGATAAAAGAGTATTGACGCCTTTAAATGTTGGTGTTTGAGAAGACTCCTGAGAATAGCATGGATATTTAAGAAAACAAACAAATGGATCATGGAAAAAGCAGCCCACTCAAAGCACAAATGACCAGGCACAGATTATCCTGCTGTGGACACATTAGCCAAGCAATAATTCTGGGGAGAAGGATCCAATACTGGGAAAGGTAGAAGGAAAGGAAAGGAGAGAAAAACCAGCTGCAAGGTAGACATATTCGGCTTCATCAGCAGTGGGGGCATCCTTGGGAAGAGCTGAAGGACCATGTTCAGAAGACATAGTCCTTGAGAAAATCCATCTACAGGTAGTCCTTGGCTTACAACCATTCGTTTAGTGACTGTTCTAAGTCACAATGACACGAAAATGTGACTTATAATCATTTTTCACCCTTAGGACCATTACAGCGTCCCCCATGGTCACCTGATCAAAATTTGGACCCTGGCTCATGTTTATGATGATTGCAATGTCCCAGGGTCATGTGATCACCATTTGTGATCTTTGGCAAGCAAAATCAATAGGGAAGCCAGATCCACTTAACAACCATGTTACTAACTTAAACAACTGCAATGATTCACTTAACAACTGCGGGAGGAAAGGTTGCAAAATGGGGCAAAACTCACTTAACAACTGTCTTGCTCAGCAATGGAAATTTTGGGCTCAATTGTAGTCGTATGTGGAGGACTACCTGTATGTGGTTGCTAAGAGTCCACACCAACTTGATGGCACATAATCAAATCTTGTAAGAGCCAGTATTTCCTGATATTTCCTCCACCCTAGTGCCATTCATGAGTTTTGGACTACAGTTCCCATGGCTGTGCTGCCCATGTGGCTTTTCATCTTATGAGAAAAAGAAGAAAAAAAACATGCTCCACAATGGTCCAATCAGGTTACTCCCTGATTTTCCAAACTCAAAAATACCTCAAGTGCCTTTAACCTTTTTTTTTAGAATTGATCCAGTCCTCTGTATTTTTGAGTTTGCATTGAGCCAGGAAGTTTGCCTCTTCTTTTTTTTAAAAAAGGACTGTACTTACCTTTTTTATTTCCCTTCCTTCATATTCCTTTTACACTTTTTGGTTGTAAGCCAACTGAATGAATTACACTGGTCTTTGCAAACCACTCCGGCAGCCTTGTCTGAACTGATGAGTTGGCTAAAAAAAAATCCTTTGGATACTAATTCCTTCAGTCTACAATGAGTCTGCAGTAACAAACATTATCTTATGTTTGCTACCTGGACGTCATTAACTTGAGATCACAACAGATTGAATGTGGCTTTCCACATGCAAAGTATGTGCTTCATCTACAAGTTACAGTCTCTCCCTTGAAACCAGAAAATTGGGTTCCCACAATACACTGGACTAAAATTGTATTAGCATACTGAAGAAATCCAATAAGCCATTGCCTTAGCCGCTGGGTGAGGTCATCCGACAATGTGGTGTGAGTTATCATCAGTGTGCTGATGATATCTAGCTTTATATCTCCACCCTAGGCTGCCTGAGTGATGCCAGTGAGTTTCTGTCTCACTGCCTGGGAGCTGTGGGAGTTTGGACAGGACACAACAGGCTTCAGTTCGATCCAAGCAACACAGAGTGGCTCTGAGATTTTGCATCTCCTAGTTCCAGGATTTCTAAAGGAAACCAACTCTGCCTACTTTTGGGAAGAACAGTTACTGAAACTGAAGCTCAAATACTTCGGCCACCTAATGAGAAGAGAGGACTTGTTGGAGAAGACTCTGTGTCAGGGTTCCAAATAGCATTCAAACTTAAATCGGAGTCCAAGGCAAAGTATTCCTCAAAGTTCCAATTTATTGAAGAAGCCATGTTGACACCACCGTGGGAAACCCGAATCTGACGCTCCCAAAGTTTCCCACCCAGTTGAAAGCTCGGACCCTTGTCCCACACCCCCAAAGGGGTCACGTTGCCCACTCATCTTCTGCCAGTGTGGCCATTCCTCCTCCCAGCTTCAGGACAGGTGTTGGACAAAGGATGACCTTGAGAATCTAGTAAGAATGTGTTTGGCTACATCTACTCCCTCATGCAATCACCCCTCCCAGGTTCCCATAGTCAACAGGCCTTCTAAGAATATATGTGGCGAGCCAATGTTTTCCCTAAACTGCTGCATCGGCTCAACATGTTGGGAAAGATTGAAGGCAAAAGGAGAAAGAGAGGACACAGGATGAGATGGTTAGATAGTGTCATTGACAAAATGAACGTGGATTTGAGCAAACTCCAGGAGACATTAAAAGACCGGGGGGGGGGGGGGGGGGGGCTGGTGCTCTGGTCCATGGGGTGAAGAGTCAGATATAACTTAGCGACTGAACAACAAGAAGTTCCAGGATCTTCCATTTTTGGTTCTGAATGGAGATGAAAATGAATGAATGAAAGAATGCATGAATGTTGTGTGATTTACAGGTAGTCCTCGAATTACAACCATTCATTTAGTGACTGAATTTACGATGGCACTGAATAAAGTGACTTTCAACCGGTCCTTGCACTTACGATTGTCGCAGCATTCCTACGGTCATGCGATTAAAATGTGGGTGCTTGGCAACCAGCAAGTATTTATGACAGTTGCAGTATCTGGGGTTGCGTGATTGCCATTTGTGACCTTCCCAACTGGCATCTGACAAAGTCAATGGGTGCAGCGGATTTGCTTTGTGAGGCGCGAACAGCGGGATACATATGCGAAGGGTTCAATTAGCTACTTTATTGCTCATGCCTATTTCACAAGAATCTTCCCACACTGCCAGCTTGCATCTGGGCCAGACTAGATAAGGTTCAACGGCATTCAAGGGGTCAACCGTTGCCCTCTAATGCCTATGTTAACGATTCCAGACTAATTCCCTGCTTGGCTCTTCCCCCTGTCTCAATCAGTCTCTCTAACATTCCCAGGGGGCTTCCAGCAAACAAAGTCAACGGGAGGAATCCACATTCGCTTAATGACCGCATGGTTCACTTAACAACTGCAGTAATTCACTTAATCATGGCAAAAAAAATCGGCATGACTCACCTTGCTTAGCAATGGAAATTCTAATCCTAATTGGGGTTGAAAGTCGAGGAGTACCTGTAGACTATTATGTTAAATCATAATATATGTTTTTTTTTAACTCCGACGTAACGTATTTTACAAAAACAGCAATTGTGTTTGGTTAATCTAAACTATGTTTAGTGTTTTGTGGGAAGACTACTAAGGGAGTCCTGGTGCAAAACCCTCTTGCGTTTAAATTACAAGACAGAAAAGTTGAATCTCCTTCGGGTGGGGTCTGCAATAGCATGTTACTATATACATAGGATGCATCTGTCTGTTCTGCCCCAGCTAAGAACGTAGCACAACACTCAAGTTTGTACGAACTTATTTAATCAAATAACCACTACTAATAAATGTCTTAGCAGTGGCTATGCAGACATCAATCTAAAGGCAGTCTTTTCTTGCAAGCAACCAGCTGCTAATTAACCATCATTAACAGCTGGTATCAGTTCAAAAAGTCTTAAAGCAAAGAAGAGCAATTAAGTCTTGATATCTTAGGAAGCTTCAGAGAGTTGGCAAAATGCCTCGGAGTAGTCCTTGATAACCAAACCGAAGCAGAGAAACAAAGCAGAGGTTTTTTCAGACACGAAGAACACTATTTATTTATTTATTTATTTGTTTGTTTATTTATTATTTATTTATTTATTTATTTATTTATTTATTTATTTATTTATTTATTTATTTATTTATTTATTTATTTATTTATTTATTTAGTGAGATTTATATACCGCCTCACAGTGCAAGCACTCTCTAAGCGGTTTACACCATTAAGCAATGTATATTTATATTGCCCCCAACAATCTGGGTCCTCATTTTACCTACCTCGGAAGGATGGAAGGCTGAGTCAACCTTGAGCCGGTGAGATTTGAACCGCTGACCTGCGGATCAGTGTCAGCTAAAGTGGCCTGCAGTACCTGCCTCTAATCGCTGCGCCACCTCGGCTCTATGACCAGACGGATTTCCAAACGTTGTTTCCTGCAGCCTTTCAGCTGCCTCTGATGTCCTTAAGTAGACTAGGGGAGTGGCCAATTAGCCCCAAGTCTTACTCCCGAGGAGACCTCCTCTGGAGTAACCATTCCTGCCTCTTGGCAGCTCTGCGTGCCCTTGCATTCAGAAGAGGAGAAGCCTCTTCTCCCTCATCACTGCTATGAGGTGCTGGAGGTTCTGAAGGCCCTGGATGAACCTCTGCCTCTGGCACCGAGTCCTCGCCAGCCTCCTCACTGTCCGACTCGGGTGCCAGCTGCACAGGCCGCTGGCGCATCACCAAGTCGGTCTCCTCTCGCACGGGCTCCGTTATCAGCTGCACGGGCTGCTGGCGGGCCACAACACTGTGGAGATTCTCAATCATCCAGGTCATGGTTGTCTCAAAGCTGCTTTTTCAAAAGGCATCTGGACTTTGCTTTTCCTTGAGGACGTTTCCCTTCTCATCCAAGAAGCTTCTTCAGTTCTGACTGAATGGTGAAGGATGGAAGGATCCACCATTCAGTCAGAACTAAAGAAGCTTCTTGGATGAGAAGGGAAACGTCGTCAAGGAAAAAGAAAGTCCAGTTGCCGTTTGAAAAAAGCACCTTTGGGATATAGGATGCATTTAAAATTCCAGCCAGTCCATTCTTTTTTCCACCGTTTTGGTTTCCAGCCTTGCCTTCCCTCTCTTCATCCTTGCATCAGAACATACTCTGGGCATTTTATGCCCTTTCTGGTTGCTTTAGAATCCCCTCTATACATTTCTATAAGTCTTGGGCTTTTCTATAACTGGCTGATTCCTCCTCCTTTTCTCAGTTTCTCTGAGCACTGAAAATAAAGGGAGTAAAAATGTTTTAAAGTTGCTCGATTTTTTTTTTAATGCCCCATGGAATCTAGTTTCCTTGTCACAGGCCTAAAGCTATTGCTGCGACAAACTGTACACAATAGGTGGACCAATTTCCTTTGAATTAAAGCTTCTCTGCTGTGGCTGGTCTTTTCCGGTTCCCACAACTTCTGATCTTCTCCAGTTGCCCAAAGCAGCGTTCAAGAGCCACTGCTTATTCTTACGTCTTGGCATGTGGGGTGTTTACATTTCACAGAGAGGAAGTCATATATGGGGTGGGTGGTGCATGAAGAGAAGAAAACTCAGAAAATAACCAGAGCAGGAGAGCACCAGAGTTGAAGCAGGAAGCAGAGCTGGCCAACAATAAGTCTGATGGAAGGGAGACTAAGAGAAAGCCAGGTAAACTTTTTAAAATGGATGCAGAACTTGAACACAGTGGTAGTAACAACAGTAGGAATTTGAATGGAAGAAGAATGGAACATTAAACGTTGAACGTTATACTTAGAGCTGATATTACCGAATTTCCCCGAAAATGAGACAGGGTCTTATTTTCTTTTGACCCCCGAAATATGGCTTTCATATGTCATTAGTTTGGGGGTGCAGGAGGCCCCTAAACCTCGGCCCACGGCAGGGGGACTGGTGCCGGAGTGCCAACCAACTGCTTCACCGGTGCCACTCAGGCCGCCTCCTCCAGCAATCAAGGCAGTTTTTTCGTTGCTTCCCGTGCAAACAGCACGAGGTGGCAAGACAGGGGGAGCAAAGGGGGGGAACATGCCCCACACGCATCTGATATCCATGCGGAACGGCCTCATAGAGGCCGCTCCTGCAAACCCTAGCTTGCGCGCCCCTTCTCTTAGTGGCTACCGCAAAAAGAGCGGCCGCAAAAAAACTCTTGTCAGCCCTAGCCCTATCAACCTGGGACTGGGGGGAGCTGGACTGGTAAGCTCTCCCCAGTGGCCAGGTGCGGGCTGTCTGCACAGCCATGAAGCGAGATCGGCGTGGCCAGTTGTTGCCCGCAGCATTGCCGGCGAGTATCTGGTCAGTACTGCTGCCGCTGCCACCCGAGATCAGCAGGCCAGATTCGGTGAGCCGGACGCACCTCTGCCATTTGGGAGAAGAAGAGAGAGAGGAGGCGCTGCAAGAGAGCCCATTTCTCACGTTCTTGTCCTCCTGGGCGGCAGCAGCACGTTCAGCTCCCCGAATCTGGCCTGCCGATCTCGGCCGGCAAAGGGGAGTGGCAGGTGAGGAGGGGTGGGGTGGCGGAGAAACGAGACGCATGGAGCGAGACAGGGCTCCCCTTGCCGTCTCTTCTCCCCCCCTCGCCGGGCATGGCAGGAGCTGGAAGTCAGATAAGACACGGCAGAGAAGCGAGACAGGTGGGACGGTGGATGGGGCGGGACGGGCCACGAGACGCCACGAGTCTGGCCGCTCCATCGCATCTCTCGGCCAATATGTGCAGGGAAACATTTTGCACAGTAAAGAAAAACTTCTCGCGAGTGCAATGTTGCGGGCAAGAACCAGCCACGCCGATCCCGCTTCATGGCTGCGCAGACAGCCCACACAGGCCACTGCTCAGAGCTCCAGCACCAGTCCCCCAGTCCCAGGTCGACAGGGCTAGGGCTGGCAAGAGCTTTTTTGCGGCGGCCACTAAGAGAAGGGGCGCGGAAGCGAGGGTTTGCGGGAGCGGCCTCCGCTAGGCTGTTCTGTGTGGATGGCAGGAGTGTGTGGGGCGCGTGGTGCATGTTTCCCCTCCCTTTCCCCCCCCCCGGCCTTGCCTCCTCACGTGTTGTTTGCGCAGCAGCTGCGCATGCATCTAAGTATTTTGGGGGGGACTTATTTTCGGGGAGAGGGGGGCTTATTTTAGCGCATGTGCTCGAAAGCCCAATTGGGCTTATTATCCGGACAGGTCCTAGTTTCGGGGAAACACGGTAGACGTTTTGGTGTTGGTACATTACTCCAACTTTGGTTAAAATGAATAATTTTCCTCTCACAAATGTTGGAAATGTAATGAATTGGTTCAAATCTCCTTTCACAAACGATGGCAGTGTTGTGAAGCCAAACAATACTGGAAAATGTTACATCATAGAATGGAACAGATTTTGAAGGTTATAATTCCATAGCAACCTGAGAAATTCTTATTAAATTTCAGTAAATCATACACTATATCCCTTCAAAGTACATCAAACTAGCATGGTCTGTATTAATAGCTGCAAGGATTTTATGTGGAAAAAGTGGAAAAGGCCTTGAAGTTTTTTTTTTAGAAGAAAGGCTAATTAAATGATGTAAATAGGCTTTCGTGTTTACCATAACTTCCTGCATCAAAAATAAACGATGTAGAATTTAATTCCATTGGAAAGCATTTTTTGGGTAATCTATTTTTCAGAGTATAAGACGGACCTTATTACCCCCCCCAAAAGAGGGTGAAAACTTGAGTGCGTCTTATACACCGAATGTAGCCCCACCCACCCCCACCCTTTGGCCTCTGTCTTCCAGCAATTTACCTGCTTGCAGCAAAGAGGGAAGAGCCTGTAAAGCCAAGCAAGTCAGTAACAGCTTCCCGACCTACAGCTGATTTGTCACATGGGAAAATGAAAGTGAAACTAGCTGCAAAGAGGCAAATAGCTGGGAGAGACACGCAGATTTTTATTTTCTGCTGGATGGAAGGGGGTAAAAGTGAATAACTATAAATGTCTGTAGAATGTTCAAATTATTAGACTTATTTTTTAAAGACTGTTTTATTATTGTTCTAGCCAGGGGTCTCCAACTTTGGCAATTTTAAGACTTGTGGACTTCAACTCCCAGAATTCCACAGCCAGCTTTGTTAGCTTTGCTGGCTGTGGAATTCTGGGAGTTGAAGTCCACAAGTCTTAAAGTTGCCAAGATTGGAGACCCCTGTAAATCTAGATAACTTAACAAAATAAAGAAGCTTTTTAAAATAAATGCTTGCTCTGAAGAGGTCCAGTGCTATTGTATCTTCTTTTAAATAATAGAGAATAATGTATACTTCCAGAAATTTTAATTAATTTTAACAGCTCTGTACAAGTATAGTCTGAAATGTAACAGTGTCCTGTTTAATATTAGAGTTAAATCCTGACTTAGCTTGGAGTAGATCTATTTAAATAATTGGGAGGAGTTAGTGTGACTACATTTAAGAAAACTTTCTGGCATAATGTACATTTCTCCAATTCTTTGCTATTTCTATGGGTCAGGCACACATGCACAGAAATACACAGCAAACAGTGTATATCATCTGTGCTGTTTGCTGTTTGGCAAATTGCTTGGAGGCAGAGGCCTTTTTTCCTTGTTTTCCTCCCCCAAAACTAAGGTGCGTCTTATACTCCGAAAAATACGGTATGTGATGTGTGGATTGTGCCAGATAAAATATTTGGGTTTCTTATCTACAGAATAATATTTTTATCTGATCTATAACTTTTATCTGATCTATACCTATTTTGATCTAATACATACAGTTCCTTGACTTATGACCACAATCAAGCCCAAAATTATAGTTGCTAAGCAAGGCAGTAAAGTGAGTTTTGCCACGTTTTGTGACTTTTTTTGCCACAGTTATTAAGAAAATTGCTGCAATTGTTAAGTGAATCATATAGTCACTAAGTGAATCCGGCTTCTCCCATTCACTTTGCTTGTCAGAAGCCAACTGGGATGCTTACAAACGGTGCTCAAATGACACACATGACTCCAGGATGCTGCAAATGGCATACATACATGCCTGTTGCCTGGACAGTGCAACTGTCATGAATACATGCCAGCTGCCACATGTCTGAATTTTGATCACGTGACCATGGGGATGCTGCCGTAGTTGTAAGTGTGAAAAGGTGTCATAAATCACTTTTTTCAGTGCTGTCGCAACTTTGGACAGTCACTAAATGAACGGTGTTAAATCGAGGATTATCTGGGTACAAGCAGTCCTTGACTTACAACAGTTCGCTTAGTGACCGTTCAAAGTTACAACGACCACTGAAAAAAGTGACATGACCATTTTTCACACACATGACTATTGGCAGCATCCTCATCCTTGACAACTGACTCACATTTATGACAGCTGCCGTTTCCCAGGGTCATGTGATCTCCTTTTTTGCAACCTGACGAGAATTTTGCCCCGTTTTACAACGTTTCTTGCCACGGTCGTTAAGTGACTCATTGCAGCTGTTAAGTTAGTAACCTGGTTGTTAAGTGAATCTGGCTCCCCCATTGACTTTGCTTGTAAAAAGGTGATTGCATGTCCCATGGGCCACTGCAGCCGTCATAAATATGTGTCGGTTGCCATCCGCCTGAATTTTGATCACATGTGCATGCTGCAATGGTCGTAAGTGTGAAAAATGGTCATAAAGTCACTTTTGCGAGTGCCGTTGTAACTTTGAACGGTAGCTAAATGAACTGTTGTAAGTCGAGGACTACCTGTACTGTCATATACCCTCTTTCTTGAGGCAATGCTGTGGATAATAATGATGGAAGATCATAGATGTGTAAACCAGGGGCGTCCAATCGTGGAGACTGTAAGACTTGTTGGACTTCAACTCCCAGAATTCCTCAGCCAGCCATGCTGGCTGAGGAATTCTGGGAGTTGAAGTCCACAGGTCTTAAAGTTGCCGAAGCTGCTGGATACCTCTGATATAAACAGTGTTGACGTTAAGTGGCGGGCTTTTTCTTCGATTCTACAAAATTGTGTGAAGAAGCCGAGGTTGTGAGCATTCCTAGGTTGTCACCCTGCATTTGCAAGGTAGGGTTTGTTTGTTTTGCACAGCACCAACACATGTTCCTTACTGGGGCTTAGCCCTGCCCTTCCCTCTTGACACACACTGACACACTTTCAGGAAAGCCTTCCGTGGTGGTGGGTTGGCGCTGGCCGCCGTCTTGTGTGTGTGTGTGTGTATGTTTATGATGTTGCTTCCTTTCTCAACAGCTGGCCGCCTCCTCCCTCAAGCAGTGTCAGTTTCTTCCTGACGTAGACTCAGCCGATGATGATCCGTTCAGTCTTTTTTTGTGAGTAGTTAAGGAGTTTCCTGTTGAAATGGGAGTCTACGTGAGTACAGGAAGAGGAGGAAAAAAGGCATTTTATTCTGGCTGTTCCTTGGATGTGTTCCGCTCAGGGTTGAAAATTCTCACTCGTGCAAATCAAGGTCCTTAAGGCTACTGTTTGTCCCACAACACATAAGGAAGGAAGAGGAGGGTAAGAAAACCAGCCATGTCATAACATTTTAAGTGCTACCTAGTGAAATGTCTGTCTTGGTTAATTCTCTGGAACATAAAATGGGCTGTTTTGTGTTGGGCCATGAAGCTCATGGATTTCAGTGTATTGTTTCCAACCAGGGTGAGTGAGATTCCTCTGAAGATAATGAAGGACAACAGCCAATGTTTTGTTGATTTTCTGTCTGGTATTCAAAAATAGACTGCTTAGGAATATGGAAGAACCAATACGTTAGAGTGAAGGACATTTTACAAACTGCATTGAATATTGAGTCTCTTTCTCTCTCTAGACCCTGTGGATTGGTTTGAATTCACTTTCTTTGGAATCCAGTTGATCTAGTTTAGAAGGGATCCATCTATTATTGCTTTGGAGATTAGACTGGGACGTATTTATTGAATGGTTTCTAACATCCCAAGATTGAATTTCCACTTTTGTCTTTTCAAAAGCTAAAAAGGAAGGGAAATGGTTTCTTGGAAATGACATTTGTATTCATTCCATGCATGCCGCTTTAAGTCCTGAATGGACAACTGGGATAGAAATGTAAATATAATAAAAATAAAATGCTGTATGGAGATGTAGATAGAATTGGAAAGGATCATTTAAAGTACGGTAACTACATCCAAACTCTATACTTCTTCTAGAAATCCCAATTAAAGCATTTCCTTCAGACACCCAGTCTCTTCGTGGTTACAGGTAGTCCTCAACTTAATGTCCACAATTGAGCCCAAAATTTCTGTTGCTAATCGAGACAATTCAGTGAGTTTTGCCCCATTTTATGACCTTTCTTGACACAGTTGTTAAGTGAATCACTGCAGTTAACAGGGTTGTTAAATGAATCTGGCTTCCCCATTCACTTTGCTTATCAGAAGGTTGATAAAGGTGATCATATGACACCAGGACAGTGCAACAGTCATAAATATGAGTCACGTGCCAAGCGTCTGAATTTTGATCATGTGACCATGGAAATGCTGCAATGGTCTAAGTGAAAAATGGTCATAAGTCACTTTTTTCAGTGCCGTTGTAACTTTGAGTGGTCATTAAAAAAATGTTGTAAGTCAAAGACTTACCTGTATATCTAACGAAAGAGTACCCTCTACTCTTCATTGGTAATTGGCTTCACGATCAGGCCACTCAATTCGTACTTTCTTACAAGGCAGGGGAGGAAAATGGGTATTGTCCACCTCTCTATTTCATGGGTGTCAAGCTCGCCATGTCATGTTGCCGTCATGTGACTTTTCGTGATGTTTTTCCCATTCGCGGAGCTGGGGTGGGCATGGCCTGCGCATGACGCATCCGGCCTGCGGGCCGCCAGTTTGACACCCCTGCTCTATTTTAAGAAAATATTCAGTTTCACTTTTTCTCTTGGAGGTCAAGTGGCATACATAGCAGGCCCTTCTCCAGTTTTCCCACCTCAGCCTGGTAGCATAAGTTGGGCTGAGAAAGAGAGACAACTGGGCCAAAACCACATCGTGGGCTTCCATGATTTATAGTAGATTTGAATCTGGGTCCCTCTGGTCCTTGCCCAGCACTTCAGAACAGAATCTCTCCTGAGTGGCCATCATTATGCTGAGGCAGAATTTTTTTAATCATGGCTGGCTGTCATAGCATATTAAGACACAAACAAGCAAGCAAGCAAGCCACTTTATGGCTAAATGTCAATTCCGGCCATTGTCATCCTCAATTCTGTTTTAGAACCTTGCCAGAGCTAAGTTGGTTGCCAGTATATTCTTCCTTGTTGGACCAAGGAGCTTTTTTTGTGTGCTTTGTTTTATTGTCTTTTTAGAGCATAACTAGGAAGAAAAAAAGGCAATTTTTTTTTCTGCAATAGAACACACTAATCCTATAGAGCAGGGGTGGCCAAACTATGGTTCTTTGAGGACCTGTGGACTTCAGCTCCCAGAATTCCTGAACCAGCTATGCATGCATGGCTAGCTCAGGAATTCTGGGAGTTGAAGTCCACAGGTCCTCAAAGAACCATAGTTTGGCCACCCCTGCTATAGAGGGATGCAAGGAGAAAACATACTCCTCTTTTTTTGTGTGCTGTGCAAAGCTTTACTCCCGTTTGGGAGATCTTGGATTATTAGAGTGTGTTTCTCTCCACCCAGCAAAATGTTACTTTAATAACTAAATGTAGGTGGTATATCTTTAAATCCAGCAGTGGCCCAACTGTTCTGTGAGTCTTCTCAGCTGTCCAGATGTTGGGCAATCAACTCCCAACAGCCTTGGCCACGTTGACTAGGGATGATAAGAGATGGAATCCAATAGCCTGAAAGCAGGATTGTTCAACCTTGGCAACTTTAAGTCTTGTGGATTTCAACTCCCAGAATTCCCCAGTCAGAATGGGAGTTGAAGTCCACAAGTCTTAAAGTTGTCACAGTTGGACAATCCTGGGTCTGGAGAGTTCTCATGGGTTCTCCACCCTAGCTTGGAGCAAAGTGACACTGAGATTTCTAAAGCGATGGAATTGGAGGGGCCAGTTCCATTTGGGTCATTGAATCCAACCCTGTGCTCAGCACACAGAAATCCAAATTAAAGCATCCCAAACAGATGATTGACCACTTTCTGCTTGACCGCACCCAATGAAGGGGAGGCCACTATCACCCTGGGTCATTGGTTTCATGGTCAAACTGCTTATACTGCTTGATCACTTCTCTTCATAAAACTTTGCTAATAGTCTCTTGATCATTCTTACTGCCTTTTCTAAGCTTGTTTCACTTTCTCTGAATCTTTCTTAAAGTTGCAGTACCCAGAATAGAATGTAGTGCTTGAGATGAGGTCAGTTATCACAGAATAACGGGCAACTATCAACTCTCGTTGCTTATGATTTGGAAGCCGTTGGTTTTATTGATGTGGCTGAAAGTTGCATTGGGTTTTTCTGTGGCAGCATCACATTGCTGACTCATAATCATTTTGAACTCAGCTACCCTTCCAAGATCTTCTTCATAAATCCCGCATCCTACATCTCTGTATCTTTTGTTTCTGAAGAGAAGGAAGGAGCATTGAGGGTGTGTCAAATTTCATTCTCTTAACTTTCAGAACCTATCAAGATTGCCAGAATTACATTTCAGTCTTTTAGAACAGAGGTCTCCAACCTTGGCAACTTTATGAGGTGTGGACTTCAACTCCCAGAATTCCTCAGCCAGCATGGCTGGCTGAGGAATTCTGGGAGTTGAAGTCCACACCTCATAAAGTTGCCAAGGTTGGAGACCTCTGTTTTAGAATATTAATGGCCCCATCCATTTTGCTCCCTTTCGCTTGAGTGATAAGTGTTCCCTCCATCTTTTGATTTATTCCAGTTGCTAATAACAACGTTGAAGAGTCCTGGATGCAGGACTTTGCCTCATTTTAATTTGAAGAGAAACAATGAAATCCTTGGTGCTCTCTGAGCTTGGTTGTTTTCTTGCAGATGTTTCATTACCCATTGTTGATGTTACCTAGTTGGGTAATGAAATATCTTCAAGAAAACAACCACCAAGGACCCCATAGTTCAGTAGTGAGCCATGGTGGCGCAGTGGTTAGAATGCAGTACTGCAGGCTACTTCTGCTGACTGCCCGCTGACTGCAATTTGGCAGTTCAAATCTCACCAGGCTCAAAGTTGACTCAGCTTTCCATCCTTCCAAGGTGGGTAAAATGAGGACCCAGATTGTTGGGGTCAATATGCTGACTCTGTAAGTCGCTTAGAGAGGGCTGTAAAGTAAAGCGGTATATAAGTCTTAAGAGCTATTGCTACTTACACTCTCTTTTATCGATGAGAATTGTTGATGAATACTTTTGCTGACTCCTGGTATCTCAAACACAAAGCTAGTTTTCTTTGAAATAGGAAATTTCCATTAGCTAATGGTAATATATTCTTCATGAATGATTTAATTTTTTTAAAAAAAATCTTGTACTTGCACTCTTAAACGCTTCAACAGGTGGCCATACGTGGTTAATCATGCATGGGTTCGGAAGCTAAGCGGAACCAGGCTTGGCCACTACTTGGATGGCAGGGGTGGGATTCTACCGGTTCGGACCAGTTCGGGCGACCCGGATGTTTCACCGATCAGCGAAGCACACGATCATTGAACCGGTTGTTAAACCAGCAGGATCCCACCACTGAATTGGAGATACAAGCTTGACTTGTGTAGGAGCCGAGGTGGCGCAGTGGTTAAAAGCAGCACTGCAACCTACGTCAGCTGACTGCTAGTTCAGCAGTTCAGCTGTTCAAATCTCACCGGCTCAAGGTTGACTCAGCCTTCCATCCTTCTGAGGTCGGTAAAATGAGGACCCAGATTGTTGGGGGCAATATGCTGAACTCTGTAAACCGTTTAGAGAGGGCTGTAAAGCACTATGAAGCGGTATATAAGTCTAAGTGCTAAGACTAGGAAATTAGAAAAAAAACCCACAGGCACACACACCCTGGAAGAAGAAATCACATCTGCTTCCGTATAGTTCCCAAGAAGTCACCAGGAATCAAGCTCATCTCACAGATTTTATCAATTTGTTTACCTGATGTTATAAAGACGCATGTTTAGACTGTAATGTAAATATTGAAAAATGAAGATGCTGGGGAAGTGGCTATGGAAGGAAGAAAAAGGAAACACTTTCTAAACAAGTGGCACTGCTACAGCTTGTGGTATCAAGTTCCAGGAGATAATTGCAGGGTGTGTAAAAAAAAATTTCCATTTTGGTTCTTGTTTGTCCTGTGCCTACTGTTACCCTCTTTCATTGGGTGGCCACGTTCTTAAATTGTACAGTAGAAGAATCCAGTCTCAATCCCTCCTTCCTTCCTTTATTTCATGTCATTCGAATTTTAATTTTAAACTGTAATGATCTTTCGTAGAAGTATGAAAACCCAAACAATTCAGATTGAAAGCCTAAACAATTCAGGCTGAAAGCCCAAACAGTTCAGGTTGAAAACCTAAACAATTCAGATGCATTATACTCCCACCTCAGGCAAATATGTAGCGGCTTTCCTCAACTTTGTGTCTTCCAGATGTGCTTGAATCTTAACTCCCATGTTGCAGCAGGTAATAGGGCCAAGCACATCTGGAGGATGTTGGGAAAGTGGGGAGGGGAGGCAGAATTATTTATACATCGAAGTAGTCCTCTGCTTATGACTGTTCATAGTTGACAACAATTCAAAGTTATGACAACATCAGCTTCTTTAAACAACCCCATAATCCCTTGCTGGGTGGAGTCTGGGCAACTGAATGAAGCTGAGTGTTTACTAGCCGGATGCTGTTCCTGTCGCCAATGCGGTGTTATATTCAGCAGATACTCATTGTGCCCAGAGAGAGAAACATCTGCCTCTACCTAGGATCGAACTCACAGCCTCCTGATTGTGAGGCGAGAGTTCCACCTCTAGGCCATCGCACCACTCAGTTCAAAGTTATGATGGCCTCGGAAAAAGTGAATTATGACCTGCACTTGCACTTATGACTGTCACACCAGTCCCATGGTTAAATGATTGTATTTGTGACTCTTGGCAACTGGCTTGCATTTATGTCTGGTTGCAGTGTCTTGTGATCACATGATCATGATTTGTTACCCCCCCCCCCGATTTCCAGCTGAATTTGTTAACAACTGTATGATTCGGTTAACAAACATGTGATTCACTTACTGACCATGGTGCCACTTTTTACAGATTAGGATATCCTGAGAGTTGGCAAGGAAACTGAGGAAGGGATAAATGAGGAATATATTTTATTATTTCTCTTGCACTCAGAAAAGCTAAAATATGAGGCCAGACCTCCCCCATTCTTGATGTCCTTGTGGAACAAGGAATGAGCCGAGGTGGCGCAGCGGTTAGAGGCAGGTACTGCAGGCCACATTAGCTGACTGTGATCAGCAGTTCAGCTGTTCAAATCTCACCGGCTCAAGGTTGACTCAGCCTTCCATCCTTCCGAGGTAGGTAAAATGAGGACCCAGATTGTTGGGGGCAATGTAAATATATACATTGCTTACTGGTGTAAACCGCTTAGAGAGTGCTTGCACTGTGAGGCGGTATATAAATGTCACAAATAAATAAATAAATAAATAAATAAACTCCCTTAAAACCTGGATATATGTCAACAGGCCTGCGAGGGGGTCTCATGGAAATGGGGTGTCCCACCTCACACCTGCCTTATTCTTTCGCTTCGATGCCAGTCTATGAACTATGGGGGCAAGGGATGCTGAAGGGGAGAAGGTAGGAGGATTCCATTGTTCACTGTGCCAGCTGAAGACATGAATTCAAGGATAACCGCCCCCAAAGGAATGTATCTGCACACCAAAAATGACCGTTCCAACAACATCCAGTTCAAACATGAGTAGACAATCAAGGGCTAACAGGAGGGTGGATCTTGAGAAGGGGGTACTATGCTTGGGAATTTTCCCCTTCAAAACTTAGATCTGGCTTTGCTTTACTGTATATCACTTGATCTTTAGTAAACTATACCTTTCTCAACAAATGGAGTCAAGGATCGTTCTCGCTTAAAGGTTCAAATTGAGGCAGGGCTGACATGGGGATTTAATGAGATGGCTACATTGATTGTGGTAATATCTAATGCTCTTCCTAGCCCTTTGGATTTTTTTAATGATAATCATATTAATATTTTAATTGTAGAATTTTTTCCAATTACTATTTTTATTGTTTTGTTATACGCTGCCCAGAGTCATGTATTGTGAAGTGGACAGCATATAAATACAATAAATACATGAAAAATATGGTTTGCTAGATTTGAAAAAAATACCCACCCTCTTTTTGACAAGATACAATTTTCCCTGCTGTTAAATCAATTAGTCTTAATTGAGGGATCTAACTAATTAATCAACTAATCAGGACAAGCTAAATAAGTAATTTCTTTAAAGAACAACAGATTGTCCAGTTAATTCGACAATGTCCTATTTTACTTGAACTAATGATTTTCTACCAATTGTAGCAATCTCTAGAACTGATGGAATGTGACTTATTCCTTAGAAATCCCTTTCTGTTTATTTGAGAGCTGGCAGTTTGATACCTGGAGCCTCCAGAGTACCTGCCACACTTTATTGATTTATTTAGTAGATTTTTATTCTACCTTTATCATTTTACAAGTAAGTCAAGGTGGCAAACACACCTAATACTCCTCCTTCCTCCTATTTTCCCCACAACATCAACCTTGTAAAGAGAGAGGTGTGAGAGAGAGTGGCTGTTCCAGAGTCACCCAGCCAGTTTTTCATATCTAAGGCAGGTCTAGAATTCACCTGGTTTCTAGACCAGCACCTTCACCACTACACCAAACTGGTATCTACTTTAATAATGTTTGCGGAATTTTTTAAAATAATTAAAAAATGGATTTAAAACTCTGATAGCTTATGAGATTTCCCTGTTATCACCCAAAATTGTGAGATTTCAGGTGAGAGTGTTGATTTGTGAGATTTCATGGTGAGATTTCAGGGTGGTGGTGATGATGATGTTATCCAGAGGTCTTCAAACTTGGCAACTTTAAGACTTGTGGACTTCAACTCCCAGAATTCTCCAGCCAGCATAGCTGGCTGGAGAATTCTAGGAGTTGAAGTCCACAAGTCTTAAAGTTGCCAAGTTTGAAGACCTCTGATGTTATCCATTCAATCGTGTCAAACTCTTGGCAATTTTATGGGCCAGGTCTCAACACATCTTGCACTGCTTCTTTGAATTTTCCTACTCTATTTTCTATTCTCTGGCTGGGGTCCTCTTTGATGGTGTCCAGCCACCATATTCTTTGATGGCCTGGTTTCCTTTTACTGCTAACTCTTCCGAACATAATTGCTTTCTCCAGTGAATTCCCCCACACGACATAGCCGGAGTAAATGAGATGTAGTCTTGTGATTTTGCCGAGATTTCAAGGAGTGAGATCATCCAAATTCCACAAAATTCTGCAATCTTACATATATTTTTTTCTTAATAAAAAAATTCCCACCCGTTTCCTGAAACAGTTTCTAATCTGGATGCTTATTTACCCTGCGCCCCCACCCACCCCGCTTTTGCATTTCTTTAGAAGGAGTGGGGTGGGTTTGCCACATGCAATAACCTGACCACGTTTTCTTCCTCTCCACTTTCCCCACAGCTTGGAAACGAAGAGTCGCCCTGGAAAGTTTGCTTTTGCGCCATGTCGTCTTCACTAAGGAGCATCCGACGGGAGGTGCTGCTGACTGGAGTCCTGGCGGACCAGGCCAGAGGACAGCCGTTTCACTAGCCCAGCACATGTGGGTGGAGACGTCTCCCCTCACACCCTCCCCTCCTACATCTCCGGCATCCGCGATGGTTTATTAACCAAGAAGAGCCCTGCTTTTTTAATTCCTCCTCCGTCTTTTCTCCCCTTCCCCTTCCCCTCCCCCGACCCCCCTCCCAGCCACTCCTTGAGTTTTGGCCGTGTTGGGATTTGTATGGCAGCGGTGTAACCGTGGAGAGGCCAGGGTATCACAAACTTATGGATTTTGATAAGAGAGGAGGGAAAGGGGAAATCGAGGAGAGTAGAAGAATGTCTAAAACGGGTGGAAGCCGCAGCACTCATGGGAGCCGAACAGCAGGGACCAACTCCGGAGTCTTAATGGTGGGGCCGAATTTTCGCGTTGGGAAGAAGATTGGATGCGGCAACTTTGGGGAACTTCGGCTAGGTAAGTCTTTATATGTATATGTATATATATAAAAAGCATGGATTTCGACTCCCAGAATTCCCCAGCAACACATCTTAAAGCTGCCAAGGTTGAAAAACATTGCTGTAATTCAAATCCAAATATTACCTACGATCTTTGCTTCTTGAAAAATGTCTATCAGAAATAAGATGCTTTCTTCCAGAGCAAAATAATTCCCTCCTTACATTATCTTTTTTTATAGCTTTGCAAAGTGCCTTGCCCCAAATACAAATAAATGACTGGTATTTCTTGATTTATAGTGGTTATCAAGACCATAGTTTCTGTTGCAAAGTGATGTGGTTGTAAAGTACAATCTGGCATGACTGTATTGCTTAGCAATGATAATCCCGGAAGCCATCATTAACTGAATTCCACTTGTCTTAGGCAAGGACTCACCCCGATCTAAGCCATTCCCAAGCCTTGGTAAGATAAGCCACGGTGGCGCAGTAGTTAGAGTGCAGTACTGCAGGCTACTTCTGCTGACTGCCGACTGCCTGCAATTTGGCAGTTCAAATCTCACCAGGCTCAAAGTTGACTCAGCCTTCCATCCTTCTGAGGTGGATAAAATGAGGACCCAGATTGTTGGGGGCAATATGCTGACACTCTAAACCGCTTAGAAGGGCTGTAAAGCACTATGAAGCGGTATGTAAGTCTAAATGCTATGCTATAGCTATTGCTATAAGGGCCTGCCTCTTGGGCAGGGGATTGGATTGGAATAGCAATAGCAATAGCCCTTAAACTTATATAGGTGTTTACAGCCCTCTTTAAGCGGTTTACAAAGTCAGCATATTGTCCCCAACAATCTGGATCCTCATTTTACTGACCTGAGTAGAATGAAGGCTGAATCAAACTTGAGCCGGTGAGAATCGAACTACTGACATTCGGCAGAATTAGCCTGCAATACTGCATTCTAACCACTGTGCCACCATGGCTCTTAGAAGATCTCTGAGGTCCCTTCCAGCCCCATGATTCTATGTTCTGACACCTCTTCAGTTGTTCCCACCTTCCTTTTTGCACGCCTTGCACTCTTTGCCAGCCCTGTGCCCCACTCACCATGCTGGACCTGCCACCCCCACATGACCTTCACCGTCTTCTTCCTTCCACGGCTGACAAGGCTGGCCTGGCTTAGCCTGGCGGTTTGCAAGAATAGAAGAATTGAATAGAATAGAATTGAATTCTTTATTGGCCAAATGTGATTGGACACACAAGGAATTTGTCTTTGGTGCATATGCTCTCAGTGCACATAAAAGAAAAGATACATTTGTCAAGAATCATGAGGTAAAAAACACTTAATGATTGTTATAGGGTACAAATAAGCGATCAGGAAACAATATTAATATAAATCGTAAGGATACAAGCAACAAGTTACATTCACACAGTCCTAAGTGGGAGGAGATGGGTGATAGGAACAATGAGAAGACTAATAGTAATAGTAATGCAGCCTTAGTGAATAGTTTGTGAGGGAATTATTTGTTTAGCAGAGTGATGGCGTTCAAGATAGATGCTATCTGCACCAGGTCTTTCCAAAGCCATGTGTGGCCTTGTTCAAATCACATATGGCTTTCTTGTGAGGCTTTGGAAGGCTTCAAAGCTTTGTGAGAAAGCCACACGTTTACACCCTGCTTATACCATGCAAAACCATTAACCATGGTTTGCAAACCATACGTACAGTAATGTGTGCGTTAGTATTAGAATTTCTGACTTGCACATTAGAATTCCTGGAACGCAATAGATAATTGACTCCATTCTCCAAACCACCTGCTGTTTTGTGCCTTCCTCTGGATAGCAAACTTTGATGTGTTTTTTTTTCCAGATACAGAGAAGTAAAATCCAATTATTAACTCTGTAAATTCACAACTTAAAAAGGAATCCCATTTTGCAAGATGATGGTAAAGATTGTGTACTTGAGAAGGAGAAGATTTCTGCCTTAAAATCCACACCAGAGGGTTTTGATAGCACACTTAGTCAAATTGTATGTTTTCATTAATCTGCAAGGGAACAGAAGCTGACACAAACTCTGCATGATACAAGATATGACACCTTTCTGCAAAATTGAATGCATCTTCGTGCTGTTGTAAACAGCTTCATAATGAAAATAAGGAATACACTATGTATAGAAGCTTGGACTGCACTTTGTAACACATTCTTTGTCAGAAATAACAACTTGCAAATGTTCCTATAGCCAATTAAAATTCTCTCTGTTCTTTTTGGAATTTCCGCGTCCCTCCCCCACCTCTTGTTTGTAGAACTCTTCTAGCTTAGAAATATTCTTAGCTTTCTTTGCACATGCTGCAGGTTTGATTTATTCACACAGATTTTTAATAAGGTTTAGGTTTGGGGACAGTAGAGGCCATTCCAGAACCTTTGTTTTTCTTTCATACAAGTAAATGTTTCAAGATTGTTTTGGAGATAGAATTCAGATCTGTCTTGCTGCAATATCAAACTTTTTTCAGCTTCTGTTTCTTCATTGAAGAAACTTCCAGGTTTTGTTGATATTTAGTAGAAACAATTGTCTCTTCCACCTGCACAGTATCTTCTGTGCCACTGGCATTAACACTGATCCCAAAATATAATAGATTCATCCCACATTTAATGATTGGCAAAGATGCCCTAGGCCAGTGATGGCGAACCTTTTGGGCGCGCACACATGCCCACACCCCTTCCTTCCCCCCCCAAGCATGCGCACAACCCCCCCACGCTGCCCCCTGCGCATGCACACACACACACCATCCCCGTGCAAAGGCCTTACCGAAGCCTGGGACGGTGAAAAACGGCAAAACGGGCAAACCGGAAGTTCGGAAAAACGCACTTCTGGTTTGCCCGTTGGGCTGTTTTTTGCACTCCAGGGCTTCAGGAAGCTTCCCTGAACCCTCCGGAGTGCTAAAAACAGCCCAACGGCAAACCGGAAGTGCATTTTCCGAACTTCCGGTTTGCCCGTGGAGCTGACATAGGGCAACGCCTCGCGTGCCCTCTGATATGGCTCCGCGTGCCACAGGTTCGCCATCACTGCCCTAGGCCGCCTTCTCTTGTGTGATTATGGCTGAAGAGTTTAATTTTTATTTTATCAGTTTCAAACAGCTTGTTCCAAAATATTTCAGTGTTATTAAACTTTTATTTCACATACTTTGGATTGTGACTTCTTGTGTTGAGACTAGATAAATTTCTCTTCTGGCAACTGTCCCATGCAGATTCCTGTTGTATAAGCTTTGTCCTGTGGACAGCATCTCCAGTGTTAGCTAAAATTTTCAGCTGGTCATTTCAGCAAATCTGACTGGGATTTGATACCTACAGCAGAGATATTCTTTGGTCTTGCCTTCACTTCAACAGTTCCATGTAACTTCCTTTTTTAACACCACAGGTAGTCCTCGGCTTATGACCATAATTGTGGCCGAAATTTCTATTGCTAAGCGAGACAATTGTTAAGTGAATTTTGCCCCATTTTATGACCTTCCTTTCCACAGTTGTTAAGTGGATTGCTGAAGTTGTTGAGTTAGTAACATGGTTGTTAAGTGAATCTGACTTCCCCATTGTCTTTGCTTGTCAGAAGGTCGCAAAAGCTGATCACATGACCCCAGGACCCTGCAACCGTCATAAATGTGAGTCAGTTGCCAAGCATCTGACTTTTGATCATGTGACCATGGGGATGCTGCAATGGTCATAAGTGTGAAAAAAATGTCACATCGCTTTTTTCAGTGCCGTTGAAACTTCAAACGATCACTGTTGTACATCAAGGACTACCTATATTTCTCTCAGTTGAAGTTGCTATATGGAAACATTTAGATGTTTCTTTTTTTATAGTGTTCCTTTGTTTTGTGAGAATTAACAATTTCGTTTTCAAATGCTCAGTTGCTTAGAGGAGCCCATACAGGTAATCCATGACTTACAAACAAAATTGGGTCCAGAATTTCTCTTGCTAAGCTGAGTGGTTGTTAAGTGAATTATGCCCAATTTTATCACCTTTTTTGCCATAATAGAAAATAGAAAATAGAATAGAAATAGAATAGAATAGAATAGAAATAGAATAGAATAGAATAGAATAGAATAGAATAGAATAGAATAGAATAGAATAGAATAGAATAGAATAGAATAGAATAACAGAGTTAGAAGTGACCTTGGAGGTCTTCTAGTCCAACCCTCTGCTCAGGCAGGAAACCCTATACCAGTGATGGCGAACCTTTTTTGGTTCGCGTGCCAAAAAGGGGGGGGATGTGGGGGATCACGTGTGTGCGTGCCCACATCCATAATTCCATGCACCCCCGCGCATGCGCGCATGACCCCCCTACTCCCAGCATGCAATGGCACGCCCATTTTTTGCTCTCTCCAGGCTCCAGAGCCTTTCTAGGAGCCTGGGAAGGGTGAAAACGGCCTTCCCCACCCCCTCTGGAGGCTGGAAACAGCCTGTTTCCTGACTCCCAGTGGGCCCAGAAGGCCCAAAAATCAGCCGGCCGGTGCACACATGCGCGCCGGACCTGAGCTCGCGTGCCCACCAATATGGCTCCACGTGCCACTTGTGGCACCCGTGCCATAGGTTCGCCATCACGGCCCTATACCATTTCAGACAAATGGTTATCCAACATCTTCTTAAAAACTTCCAGTGTTGGAGCATTCACAACTTCTGGAGGCAAGTTGTTCCACTGGTTAATTGTCCTAACTGTCAGGAAATTTCTCCTTAGTTCTAAGTTACTTCTCTCCTTGTTTAATTTCCACCCATTGCTTCTTGTTCTACCCTCAGGTGCTTTGGAGAATAGTTTGACTCCCTCTTCTTTGTGGCAACCCCTGAGATATTGGAACACTGCTATCATGTCTCCCCTGGACCTTCTTTTCATTAAACTAGACATACCCAGTTCCTGCAACTGTTCTTCATATGTTTTAGCCTCCAGTCCCCTAATCATCTTTGTTGCTCTTCTCTGCACTCTTTCTAGAGTCTCCACATCTTTTTTACATCGTGGCGACCAAAACTGAATGCAGTATTCCAAGTGTGACCTTACCAAGGCATTGTAAAGTGGTATTAACACTTCGCGTGATCTTGATTCTATCCCTCTGTTAATGCAGCCTAGAACTGTGTTGTCTTTTTTGGCAGCTGCTGCACACTGCTGGCTCGTATTTAAATGGTTGTCCACTAGGACTCCAAGATCCCTCTCGCAGTTACTACAATTGAGCGGGGTACCACATATACTGTACCTGTGCATTATATGTGGTACCTCGCTCAATAGTTCTTAAGCGAATTGTGGCCAATTGTATCACCTTTTTTTGCCATTTGTTAAGCGAATCATTGTAGTTGTTAAATGAATCGTGGGGGTTAAAAGAATCCAGCTCCTCCCATTGACTTTGCTTGTCAAAAGTCAGCTGGGAAGGTCGCAAATGGTGAACACCTGTCTCTGGGATGCTGCAACTGTCATAAATGCATGCCAGTTGCCAATTGGTTGAATTTTGATCATGTGACCTTGAGGATGCTTGAACAGCCATGGGAAGTGGTTGTAAGGAGGAGGAGGTTGCAGGAGCCGAGGTGGCGCAGTGGTTAAAGTGCAGCACTGCAACCTACTTCAGCTGACTGCTAGTTCAGCTGTTCAAATCTCACTGGCTCAAGGTTGACTCAGCCTTCCATCCTTCTGAGGTCGGTAAAATGAGGACCCAGATTGTTGGGGGCAATATGCTGAACTCTGTAACCGCTTAGAGAGGGCTGTAAGGCGCTATGAAGCGGTATATAAGTCTAAATGCTATTGCTATTGCTATTTCATTGCTGTTTTACCTTCCAACGGGTGGCTAAACAATGGTTGTAAAACAAGAACTATGTATAGTTGCTGAAAGTAAACCAAACAGCAAAACCAAATGGAGAGATTAGAAGGTTCAGAAGGTTATCTTCCTCTGTCTATTTTTGAATCTAATGACTCAAATCTACCTCTTTGCAGTTTATTTACAACTTTACTGTAAAAAAGAAAGAAATAGCAGTGAATTAACTTGAGTGCTTTCTAAATGTTGGCACCTGGCTATTCATAATTCTTTTGAGTTTGAATCTAAACAAAATGTAAATCATTTTCTGTATGATGTTTAAATTTGTAACATACAGAGGTTGGATTAGTTTCTGTTTGCTTAGGAATTCATTGGAACATAACATAGAAGCTAATGAAGGTTGCGTAAATGTTGCGGGCAACTATACCTAAAGCAACTTCCATTCTACATATTTGCATGCTAATTTATACATTCGCCCATTTAAGTAGTGGAACTCAGAGCAATTATAGAAATATATATAGAGAGAGATTCAGTCTCTTGGCTGATGAATCAACTTTTTGGAAACAGGAAGTTTTAAAATCCTTTACAGCAGGGGTGTCAAACTCGATTTCATTGAGGGCCGCATCAGGGTTGTGTTTGACCTCGGGGGTGGGGGTAGGGGGCGTGGCCAGTTTGACATCATTTGTGTTGGGGGCGCCTGTGGTGGCGTGAGCACTCTGCCAGCGAAAATGGGCTCCTGAGCTCCATTTTTGGTTGCGACGGCCTCCTGCGGCCCTCTGCCAGGTAAAACGGAGCTCGGGAGGGCTGTGGGCTGGTCCTTTGCTGTTTCCAGGTTGGCCCGGTGGGCCAGATCTAAGCACCCCAGATCTTAGCCGGAGATCGGGCCAGATCCGGCTTGCGGGCCTTGAGTTTGACACCCCTGCTTTACAGGTTGGGCTGCTGTCTACAGTCCATAACTGGTCAGATATTGTAGATGTGTCCTGTTGACAGTGAACCTCTCAACTCTGGGTAACCAGTTGATCCCCAGAACCATGTAGCTTTGCTGACATTTCCAGATGACAAACACGTCTGCCAATCCTACTGTATTAGGACTAAAGTTTTCCTTTGAAAATGCAGAGGATTATCTGTTTCTTTCCTTCACTTTTTGCCCATGCTATTTAATTAATCTTCCACTCTCCTCCCTAGAGACCTTTGGCATATATGTCAGGTAGCCAATTAAATTCCCATTTAACCAATTTAAAAAAAAGAGAAGAGGAGGCTGGTAGATAGCGAAAGACTAAATTCGGGTGGCGAAGGTAGAGGTTCAAGTTTGCTATGCAAAATAAATTACATAAATAGAGAAAAATCTGTTTTTTAAATCAACAGGTAGTCCTTGACTTACAGTCATTTGTTTAGTGGCCCACCGCTCGAAGTTTTCAGGCACTGTTCACTATTTTTCACACTTATGACCATTGCAACTTCCCCATGGTCACGTGTTCAAAATTCAAATGCTTGGCAACAGGTTTACGACGGTTACAATATTCTAGTAGGGTCCTTGATCACTTTTTGCAACCTTCTGACAGGTAGAGTCAATGGAGGAGCCAGATTCACTTAACTGCATTGCTAACTTAACAACTCAAGTGATTCACTTAACAACTGTGGCGAGAAAGGTTGTAAAATAGGGCAAAACACACAACAACTTTGTTGCTTAGCAATGGACATTTGGGGCTCAATTATGGTTGTAAGTCGAGGACACCTGTCCAAGGGACTCTAATTTCTCCCAGCACAGTTTATTTATCATATTTTATTTTTAATAACTTAGAGAGAGGGAATATCTCTGTCTAAGTTATCTCTCTGTTTATTTTGTTTTTAATAACTTCCAAACTTGGCAACTTTATGAGGTGTGGTCTTCAAATCCCAGAATTCCTCAGACAGCCATGCTGGCTGAGGAATTCTGGGAATTGAAGTCCATACCTCATAAAGTTGCCAAGGTTGGAGACCTCTGACTTAGAGGAATCATCTCATAATAAGGAGTGTTTGAGAGTTTTCTGCTTCAAATTGCTTCAAATACACCATTTACTAAGAGATACCTAGATAATGATGAGAAAAATTAAAAGTTTCTCATGATCTTAACACAGCCCTGCCCAGGACCCTCCTCAGAAGGATTCATAATGTGAATCTTTTCTATTCATACATTTAACACTGTGCCTATACAGGTAGTCCTCGACTTATGCCCACAATTGAGGCCAAAATTTCTGTGAGACATTTGTTAAGTGAGTTTTGCCCCATTTTTTAATCTTTTCTTGCCTCCGTTGTTAAGTGAATCGCTGCAGTTGATAGGTTAGTAACACGGTTGTTAAGTGAATCTGGCTTCCTCATTGACTCTGCTTGTCAGAAGGTCGCAAAAGGGGATCACATGATCCCAGGACATTGCAACTGTCATAAATATGAACCATTTGCCAAGCATCTGAGTTGTGATCCCATGATCATGGGGCTGCTGCAAAGGTGGTAACTGTGAAAAACGGTCATAAATCACTTTTTCAGTGCTGTTGTAACTTTGAACGGTCACTAAATGAACTGTTGTAAGTTGAGGGCTACCTGTATACAGGAGGACACTGTATATTGAAAGTCAGGTCCCATAGACCATTCTGTATTTTATTAAGGTTATTAATGAATTATTTTCAGAGAATGTGTTACAGTTACTGTACTTAGGGATGTTTAAAGATCATAAGTCAAATGAATAAGGAAGTGCTTAGAAGAAAATGGTAATGAGTTCAAACATTTAATGTAATTTCTGTAATAAATTATCTATGGGCCTGACTTTTGGTACACACTGTAGTTTCCATTGAATCCTTTGGCCTTGTTCTGGAGGGGGCGGTGAGGGGGAGATATTGACATGGAATGGACAGTTCCTCTTTAAAATTAAATATAGGTACAATTGTCGAGTGGACCGCTCCGTTTTGTGATATTAAAGTCTTGCATTTTATAATGCATGAAGTCATTTGAACAGTTCGCCTTTAACTGCTTCTGACGAAGAAGGGCTTGAAATGCATCTGAGCTTCAGCAACAAACTTTGAAGGGATGTTTCTTTTTTAATGTTCCTTGTGAAATATAAAATCACCCTGTTTTTTTTAGCCCGTTGTGAACTTCCTTACCTTCTGTCCTCTGGCTTTAGTGCTGCTTTCATTATTATGGTTGGTCTTAACAGTCAGGCTGATGTTCAGACCTGGATTTGGCATGTTTTTATCCACCTATCAAGTCTTTCCCAACAACCAGGGATAGCCAGTTGTCATTATTCGATGGTTTTTGAAGGTATCATTGCGGGATGTAAGCTGTTCCAAGTAAAGCTGCCTTTTGCAATTGACTGATGGGGATTTTGTCAATGCTGGTGGTGTTCCACTTGTTTTGGGATTGCACCCAACACACCTATTAGTACTGGTTCAATCTTTGCTTTCTTTTGCCACAGTCGTTCTACTTCAATTTGCAGACCTTTGTATTTTGTGATTCTCCCCCCCCCCCGCCCCCCAGTTCTTTCGCTTCCCTTCTCTTCTGTTTCCTGGTACAGGTAATCCTTGACTTACAACAGTTCATTTAAATGACCGTTCAAAGTTACAACGGCACTGAAAAAAGTGACTCATGGCCATTTTTTTGCACTTACGATCGTTGTAGTATTCCCGTGGTCCTGTGATCAAAATTCAAATGCTTGACAACGGATTCATATTTATGACGGTTGCAGTGTCCTGGGATCATATGATCCCCTTTTGCGACCTTCCGGCAAGGATAGTCAATGTGGGAAGCCAGATTCACTTAACCATCGTGTTATTCACTTAACAGCTGCAGTGATTCATTTAACAACTGTGGTAAGAAAGGTCATAAAATGGGGCAAAATCCACATAATAAATGTCTCACTTAGCAACGAAAAATTTTGGGCTCAATTGTCGTTAAGTCAAGGACTGCCTGTACTGTCATACCCACCATTAAGAATGTTTTTCTTTCTTATCAACAGTGGTTAATTATTTGTATTTTTATCAGCTTGTAGATTTCATGGCTACTTTAACTAAGCCCCCCTGTGATGCTGTAATGATAATAGCAAAAAAAAAATCATTCTGGAGTTGGATCCAGGAAGTCTGACAACATACACATTGTAATGTCACAATGCCAGGTCTGGACCTTTTGCATGTGACATCACTATGCTTGTACAAAAGAGGGAAGGAAGGGAAAGTACAAGCTTTCATGACTGTTGCCAGCCCTTTGAGATAGGCCAGGTCCAAAATAGATTCCATATGTTAAAATTGAGCTTACACGACATAGGACCAAGCTATTCGTAGGGCCTCCTTTCCCCATTGTTTCTGTTCAGATGTACAGGTCAGCAGTGGGTTGCTCCCGGTTCGGCCCGGTTCTGAGAACTGGTAGCGGCGACGGGGGGAGGCTCCGCCCACCCACCCGGGATGCTTCTGCGCATGCGCAGAAATGTTGTGCACGAGCCGGTAGCAACGGGTTTTAGAACCCACTACTGGTACAGGTAGTCCCTGACTTAGGACTGTAATTGAGCCAGCAGTTTTGATGGTGAGTCACGACAGTAGGCCATTACATGACTCTGAGCGATCTTATGACTTTTTTGCGGCTGTCATTAAGCAAACACTGTGGTTGTTAAGCGAACCCATTGTTTGATATGGGGTGCTTTTGGTCAGAAACTGGAAGTAAATGCTGATTTCTGGCAAATACATGCCAAATCGCAGTCACATGACTGTGGGACACTACAAACAGCTATAAAGGCTGGCCAATTGCAGAACGCCCAAAATGCAGTCATGTGACTATGGGTGGCAGGCAAGGCTGATGTCGGAAGTTCGAATTAGGCCGTAAGTAGCCGTTTCAGGGTCTGTTGTAACTTCGAAGGGTCGCTAAGTTTGGGCACCTGGACTTTCTTGTTTTTTCTTTTGAGGACGTTTCGCTTCTCATCCAAGAAGGTTCTTCAGCTCTGACAAGATAGTGGGGAATGGAAGGATTTATATTCCTTGCAGACAGCTGTTCATTGCATCCTTTTAGAGGTTCGTTGAAGTATTTGGAGGTATACCTGGATGCCTGAGAATCTTTGCAGACTTTTAGCTATACAGTTTGGGATGAACACTCTTGGAATGGTGGGAGTAGGAATGGATTTCCAGACAAAAAAATTGCAAACTACAGGAACCAGGAGCACTACTCAGGTGACACTGAGGACACAGATAAACCTCCAAGTGCTTCAACCACCCTCTAAAACTAAAAGGATGCAAATGACCAGCTGTCTGCAAGGAATATAAATCCTTCCATTCCCCACTATCCTGTCAGAGCTGAAGAAGCTTCCTGGATGAGAAGCAAAACATCTTCAAATAAAAAACAAGAAAATCCAGTTGCCTCCTGAAAAAGCACCTTTGGAACAACCATATGTGTGGGTCATTTCCAAGTGTCTGAAGTGCGGTCATGTGACCACGGGGGAATAGCCATTGGAATCTGGATCCCTACCCCCAGGGAAGGTCATTGCAAATTTGAATGGTCGCTAAGTCACCAATCATAATTCAGGACTATCTATATCCAGAGCACAAATGGAATAATAGATCTACAAATTGTTGTGCTTAGCTCTGTTTCCCCCCACCCCCACCCCCAAAAAAGAGGTGCAATTGGGGATGTTAATCAGACTATTTTGAGGTTGGGGAAACTTTCACAGAATTTCTTCCAGTAAAGCAACCTCAGAGTGGTTCTTTGGTCATGAGTATGGTGGTAGTACTGGGGTCCCCAAACTTGGCAACTTTAAGACTTGTGGACTTCAACTCCCAGAACTCTCCAGCCAGCTATGGGAGTTGAAGTCCACAAGTCTTAAAGTTGCCAAGTTTGAAGACCTCTGTGGTAGTACATTGGAAAGCCTTCTCTCTCAAGGACACCCAAATCTGGTGTGCACCAGACTGGAAGTAGAAGCATATCTCCCCTGCTTTATTGCAATCAACCTTCCTTCCTTCCTTCCTTCCTTCCTTCCTTCCTTCCTTCCTTCCTTCCTTCCTTCCTTCCTTCCTTCCTTCCTTCCTTCCTTCCTTCCTTCCCTCCCTCCCTCCCTCCCTCCCTCCCTTCCTTCCTTCCTTCCTTCTAAATACTTGCAAGTATTTAGAATCAAAGGTCATAGGGAAAGACTGCATGATGTGAGGAAGCAGGTGCTGGGATGATGCATTGCACTAATGAAATGCAAGGACAAATTACTTTGGGAAGGTGGGGGGGGTTAGGTGGTGATGGCTCACAGCTTTTTAGCAGTGACTAAATGTATTCATGTTCCAACATTAAAAATTTGTGTGGGACGACCAGCACGTTGCAATATAATTGAAATATTTACGGCCCATAGGTCTCTCTAGCCAGGAGGAGGAGGAGAAGGGAGCAGCTAGTAAACGGTTCTCTAAAGTACAGTGATGGCGAATCTTTTCTTCCTCGGGTGCCGAAATAGCGCGCGTGCGCACTATCGCATGCACGTGCATGTCCACACCCATAATTCAAAGCCCCCCACTTGCCCCACCCCCCTACGCGTGTGTGCACGACACCCCCCCCACTCCCCCATTTCCCGACTTCTAGTGGGCCCGGTAGGCCCATTTTTCACCCTCCCCAGGCTCCAGAGGCTTTCTTGGAGCTTGGGGAGTGCAAAAACTCTCTCCCCCCCCCCCGCCACCCCGGAGGCCCTCCGGAGGCCGAAATCACCCTCCCAGAGCCTCTGCGCAAGGCAAAAATCATCTGGCGGGCACACACATGCACGCTGGAGCTGAGCTAGGGCAACAGCTCGCGTGCCAGCAGATATGGCTCCGCGTGCCACCTGTGGCACCTGTGCCATAGGTTCGCCATCACTGCTATAGTAGGATAGCAGGCTTTTTTGTTTAAAAAAAACACACCACCAGATTGGTGAGGCAAATAAAGCAATATGTATAGAAAGGAGATTTGGCTTGTCCACCCTACAAACGAAGGTGTATTTTGCAGAGCTCAGATCATAGCTCTTAATGTGACAAACGGAGCAAATATATTGAATGAATTCAACATAGTAATTTTTTGGTATTAATTCAAGACAAATTTGCCTTTTATGTCATCCCCAGTTATTGCTAATTGCCTCTTCCTGTACTTTTATTGGAGCCATCCATTTTGGGACGATAAATATATTATCTAATTATGATAAAAATAATCATGTAATATTTTTTTGATGCGTTTTTGATGAACCAATCTTCAAAATCTCTTGATGCATGAGGGAGCAAGTTTCATTAACTCACGGGTCACATACAAGTATAAGTATATAAGTATAAGTATAAGTATAAGTATAAGTATAAGAGCCGAGGTGGCGCAGCGGTTAGAGAGCAGTACTGCAGGCTACTGATCATTTGAGTTCAGTTGTTCAAATCTCACCGGCTCAGGGTTGACTCAGCCTTCCATCCTTCCAAGGTAGGTAAAATGAGGACCCAGATTGTTGGGGGCAATATAAATATACATTGCTTAATGGTGTAAACCGCTTAGAGAGTGCTTGCACTATGAGGCGGTATATAAATATCACTAATAAAAATAATAATAATAAAAGTAACCCTAGACTCACAACAGTTCTTTTACTAACTCTTTGGAATAGCAATAGCACTTAGACTTATATACCGCTTTACAGTGCTTTATACAGCCCCCTCTAAGCGGTTTACAGAGTCAGCCTATTGCCCCCAACAATCTGGGTCCTCATTTTACCCACCTCAGAAGGATGGAAGGCTGAATCAGTCTTGAACCTTGTCAGGATTGAAATCCTGGCTATGGGCAGAATTAGCCTGCAATACTGCACTCTTAACCAATGCACCACCATGGCTCCTATTACAGGTAGTCCTCAACTTACGACCACAATTGAGCCCAAAATTTATGTTGTTAAATGAGATGTTTATTGAGTTTTGCCCCATTTTATGACCTTTCTTGACACGGTTAATAATCGCCTTGTTAGCAATGGAATTCCAGGCCCAATTGTGGTTCTAAGTTGAGGACTATTTGAAAGGTTTGCATTGCAGCTTGAAGGCCACATTCCAGAAATGGTCAAAGCCTAGCCCTAGACCAGAGGTCCCCAAACGTGGCAACTTTAAGACTTGTGGACTTCAACTCCCAGAATTCCCAGAATTATGGGAGTTGAAGTCCACAAGTCTTAAAGTTGCCAAGTTTGGGGACCCCTGCCCTAGACCCATTTTGCAGTGGGGCTTTTAAGGAGAAAATCAACACTTCGGCCTTCTACAGGTTTTAAGGAAGACAGTTTGTCCCTTAGGCCAGGGGTCCCCAATCTCTGGGCCATGGCCCACTACCGGGCCGTGGCCTATTTGGAGTTGGGCAGTGCAAACGGTGGGCTGGTGGATAATCGTGCACGTGTACACCGGCCTGCCGCTTGCGCTCGCTCACTTTGTGCGCGCACATATGCGCCGGCCTGCCACCTTTGCGGCCCAATTCCCCTCTCCCACCCCCACCAAGCCACAAAGATTTGGGACTGCTGCCTTAGGCCCCTGAAATGTTAAAAATATCCAAAGTTTTTGGTAACTGCATGTTTGATGGTATCCTATTTCCATGTCTGGAAGCTCTAATTAAGAAGGTAATTCTTTTTCTCTAATTTTCTCTAATTAAGAAGGTACATATTCCCATTCCCTCATCCTCCCCCTATTCCCTCCCCCTTCTAATCTGTTTGCTCGATCAACATTTCATGGCATTTTGAAAGTTTCACACTTTTTGTGTGTGACTTCAGTCAAACTAACAAAAGTGAATTTTATACGGAGGTGTTTTTTTTTTAAACAAAGCCTGCTAGGGTGGTACTGACTAGTTTTGCATGTTTGCAGTCAGCACCCACGTAAAAGCAAATATTTAAGTGTTAAATAGGGCTCTATAAATGTAATATTTAAAGAGAAAATTGGGCAATGTTGCTGTGGCCAACAAAGGAATTAGATCCTGAAGGGCATTAAGCTCTCCACCCATTGGTCTTAAAAAAAGAAAGCCTTGAATGCCTGCTTTTTAGTTGAGTGTTTTGAAATGAATCTACCCATTCCAACATATTTTTAAAAGGTTCTTCTTAGTCTGTATCCATCCTTCCAGTTTACAGATGAAGACTTCACCCAGGGAAATAAAATATAAATATTACAGAAGAGTAGCTGGCCATGGACATTGTGTTGACAGGAGGGATTTAGTTCCTGGGAACATGGTGTGTGTTACTAGCATGATGGTCTACGTAGGCTAAGAGGGATTGCACAGAGAAAGACTTAAGAATTATGAGTTTTGGCTGAAGAGCATCACAATTGGATGCTTTAAGGATGGGGGTTGGGAATGACAACCCAGGATTAAAAAGTTCAGACAGAAATCTGCCCTGCTAGAATAAATCAAAGAATTAATTGTTCTGAATCCTGTTAACCTACTCAAGGAAAAACCAGGAAGTCAATTACCTGATAAAGTGTATGGGAAAGAAATAAGGTGACCTTGAACTCTTATGACAGGAAGACAAATATGATTTTAATGGCTACAACTGAGATCTGATGAGATAATGTCATAATTTGGATGAAAGAAAGTTGAACGAGGCAACTACTTGAGAGGAACAGAAGGAAGAGTAAGTGGAATTTCTTTGGGTAATTGCCCTCATCTGCACACAGGTTCTAGGTAGTCCTCCGCTTATCACCACAAGGGAGCCCAGAAGTTCTGCTGCTAAGTGAGACAGTTAAGTGAGTTTTGCCCCGTTGTTACAACCTTTCTTGCCACAGTTGTTAAGTGAATCACTGCAGTTGTTCAGTTAGTAACCTAGTTGTTAAGTGAATCTGGCTTCCCCATTGTGTTTGCTTTGTCAGAAAGTCGCAAAAGGTGATCACATGAAGCCGGGACACTGCAATCGTCATAAATACGAGTCAGTTGCCAAGCGTCTGAATTTTGATCAGGTAACCATCAGGGTGCGGCAACAGTCATATGTGTGAAAAATGGTCATAAGTCACTTTTTTAGTGTCGTAACTTTAAGAGCAGTGGTGGCGCAGTGGTTAAAAATGTAGTACTGCAAACTAACTCACTGCTCGCTCCAAGAGTTCGATTCTCACCACGCTCAAGATTGATTCAGCCTTCCATCCTTCCGAGGTCAGTAAAATGAGGACCCAGATTGTTGGGGGCAATAGCTGACTCTGTAAACCGCTTAGAGAGGGCTGTGAAAGCACTATGAAGCGGTATATGTCTAAGTGCTAAGTTGCTATTGCTATTAAACACTCACTAAGTGAACAGTTGTAAGTCAAGGACTACCTGTACTTCATGCTCTTGTTACAGTAGGGGTTAAAATGTGAAAGTAAGACTTTTAAAAAGCCCATTTATTTATTTATTATAGCCACCCATCTCAAACAAATAACTCTGGGTGGTTAACAAATACGATATTGATGGTACAGGTAATCATCAACATACAACCATTCATTTCGCAACTGTTCGAAGTTAACACTTAAAAAACAGTCCTTACGACTGGTCCTCCTACTTAGAACCATCACTGCATCCCTACAGACATGTGATCAAAATTTGGCACTTGGCCATTGCCATGTATTTAGGACATTTCAGTGTCCAAGGGTCATGCAGTCGCCATTTTGTGACCTTCCCAGATGATTTCCGACAAGCAAAGTCAAGGGAGGAACCCGGACTCACTTAATGGCAATGATTCACTTAACAACCATGGCAAATAAGATTGTAAAATTGGGCACAACTCACTTAACCACCAGCTTGCTTAGCAACATAAATTCTGGTCCCCATAGTGGTCGTACGTCGAAGACTACCTGAGCCTACTAAAAACGATAAACTCCCTTGAGTTTGACTTGACTCCTAGTGGTTACATTTATCTATGTCTCTGAAGTTTTACCAGAAATAATTTGGAATTTCAAGCGCTCTCTGTCTAATAACACCAGCAAGGCCCAGTCCTGCTTAGCTTCCCTAAAATCAGCCAAGGTTTATTATTTATTTATTTATTTGAATGGATTTCTATGCCGCCCAACTCCCAGAGGACTCTGGGCGGCTCACAACATACTAGAAACCATTACAAGTATAAAATACAATAATTAAAAAATACAAAAGTTAAAAAGAGACTCATGCATTCATAAACAAGGGGGCAGACCCATATCTAATCAAGTTGGTCTCTCTTTCACCCCGCCTGCCGGAAGAGCCAAGTTTTTATTGCTTTCCGGAAGGCCAGTAGGGTGGGGATGGTCCTGATCTCCGGGGGAAGCTGGTTCCACAGGGAGGGAGCTCCCACAGAGAAGGCCCTCCCCCTCGGCCCCGCCAACCGACATTGTTTGGTCGATGGGACCTGAAGGAGGCCAACTCTGTGGGCCCTAACCGGTCGTAGGGAGGTATGCGGCAGGATGCGGTCCCGAAGGTAACCTGGCCCTGAGCCATGTAGGGCTTTAAAGGTAACGACCAACACCTTAAATTGGATCCGGAGACTAATGGGCAGCCAATGCAGCTGGCGGAGAATCGGTGTTACGTGGTTGCATCTAGGTACACCCACCACAGCTCGCGCAGCTGCATTTTGCACTAATTGCAGTCGCCGGACACTCTTCAAGGGTAGCCCCATGTAGAGCGCATTGCAGTAATCCAGCCGTGAGGTGATAAGCGCATGAGTGACTGTGAGAAGTGCCTCCTTCTCCAAGTAGGTTGGTTAGATTCTGCCACCTGCTCTGATTGGTGACTACCGCCAATCATCCATTCAGGCTGAACAGGTGGATGATTTTCCCACAACCGATTGAAGTAGTAACGATGAGGGCATTAATCATCTAACCATACCTGGGAGACTCATTTATTTGTTTATTTTGCAAATTGTATATGGCAGCCCATCCTTAATCCAATAACTCCAGCTGGCTAACCAAGCAACAAGAAGAAAAGCATTCGAACCAGTGAAAGGAGCAGTGCAAGACACCCGTTAAAATAATCAGCTCCTTAACAATGCAGAGCAAACCACACAGCCAGGCTCTCTTAGCAATTTTTAGGAATCCTGAAAGGCCAACAGAGTCAAAATATATTCTGCCACTTGTGAATTTTTCAAAAAATTCCTGATGTTTTGCCAACAGCTTTCCCATTCAAAGTGGAAGACAAGAAAAAGTCAGGTGTTCTGTTTATTTACTGTGTTATATTATGAACACACATACACATACACACACACACACACACTATATCTATCTATCTATCTATCTCTAATCTCTCTCTCTCTCTCTCTCTCTCTCTCTCTCTCTCTCTCTCTCTCTCTCTCTCTCTCTCTCTCTAATTAATCTATATCTATCTACTGTATCTATCTATCCATCCATCCATCCCATCCATCCATCTCTCTATCTATCTCTCTATCTATCTATCTATCTATCTATCTATCTATCTATCTATCTATCTATCTATCTATCTATCTATCTATCTATCTATACCAAAGACAAATTCCTTGTGTGTCCAATCACACTTGGCCAATAAAGAATTCTATTCTATTCTATTCTATTCTATTCATCTATCTATCTTCTCAATTTACAACAGTTTGTTTAGTGACTGTTTGAAGTTAGAAAGGCACTGAAAAAAAGTGACTTATGACCATTTCCCCGCATAACCATTGCAGAATCCCCATCATCATCAAAATACAAATGCTTGGTAACTGGCTCATATTTATGGCAGTTGCAGTGTCCCAGAGTCATGCGGTCACCTTTTGCCACCTTCTGACGAGCGGAGTCACTCAATGGGGAAACCAGATTCATTTAACAACCGTGTTATTAACTTAAAGAATTGCAGTGACTCACTTAACAACTGTGGCAAGAAAGGTTGTGAAATGGAGCAAAACTCACTTAACAACTGTCTTGCTTAGCAACAGAAATTTTGGTTTCAACGGTGGTCACAAGTTGAGGACTACCTGTACCTCTATATCCATCCATCCATTCTGGCATTTTACAACATAAAACAGTAAAAATGTGAAAGCGGATTAAAAACGCAAGCAACCACTAAACCTGAAGTGTAATGGTGACCACTCATTCCCTAGAGGCCTGACCTCGGCTTTTAATACTTTTTGGAAAGCCAGCAATGAGGTTTCTAATTTAATCTCAGGGGAATTAGATATTAACCAATAATTTTGTAATAACTAATATGGAAGATTTAATAGACAGAGTGAAACCGGCAGCAATTTTTAGGGGAAGTGACCATGGAAAGTTGGAATTTTTTATTTTTAAGAGAAATTTAAGAGAAATTTTGGGCTCAATTGTGGTCGTAAATCAAGGACTATCTATATCTCGTTGAGACTAGGATACAGAATAAAGGGCCTAAGGCTTTTTTTTTTAAGAGCCAAGGTGGTGCAGCGGTTAGAGGCAGTACTGCAGGTCACTTTAGCTGTCTGTGATCCACAGGTCAGCGGTTCAAATCTCACCAGCTCAAGGTTGACTCAGCCTTCCATCCTTCCGAGGTAGGTAAAATGAGGACCCAGATTGTTGGGGGCAATATAAATATACATTGCTTACTGGTGTAAACTGCTTAGAGAGTGCTTGCACTGTGAGGCGGTATATAAATCTCACTAAATAAATAAATAAATAAATAAATAAATAAATAAATAAATAAATAACAGATTAACAGAGTTGGAAGGGACCTTGTAGGTCATCTAGTCCAACCCCCTGCCCAAGCAGGAGACCCTACATCTGCCTCTACCTAGGATTGAACTCACAACCTCCTGATTGTGAGGCAAGAGCTTCACCTCTATGCCACAGCAGCTGGGTCTATAGTTATAGGGAGTTATAGGATTACAATAGGAAATAAAATCTTTATGACGAGCGGAATCCCTACCAAGATAGTAGTGAGCACTGTTTCTCTAAATGTGTTTGGGTAGGCTGGACAATGGCTGTGTGTACATGGACTTCATCTAAGCTGCCTGCATTCATAAATGGTCCGTTTCTGTCTACATCAGGCCTGCACAGCTTAGAGAAAGGATTACATTGCAGGCCACAAAGGAATCGCTGGTGTGCCAGTTAGTTGTTTGGTGGCTGGCAGACTGGCAGCAGCGATGGATCTGGCATCCGCAAAGCGTGGCAATATTGAATTGAATTGACTATTTTTTACAAATGCCAGCAGGCCACATATTACACTGGCCTGATTTACAGTCTTTTCTCTCTATGAAGCAAGTCCTGTGCCTCTGTTGCCATTTTTAAAAATTCATTACCTTTCAACCATGAATGTGGGAAATAAAGGATATAATCCTCCTTTTTTGGGTGGAAAAAAAAGGAGATGACACTTAAATGGCTGATAAACTGAATCATGGTCAGGTTATCAGTTCTGAAAGCCATGTGTGATTTTGTTTAGCTGACATTTCCCGTCTCTGGAATCTTAAAAAGAGAAACCGCTCCCTTCTTATCTATGGTAGATTATTTTCATTGAGTTTTGCAACTGGGGGGGGGGGGTGTCTTTACTGATTTTAGAAACTAAACAAGGTCAGACTAGGTTAAAGGGGACACTGCAGGGGAATCGCAGGGTCTGGCTGTAGGCTAGACTGGACATTTGAAAAAGACAGTGGTAAACCTCTTCTATATTTCTGCCTATAAAAGAAAAGCACTGTTGTTTTTCATCTTTTGTGAGTTTTTACTTTGCATCAACTGAAGGGGGACATTCACTGCATTCTGGTTTTCTTGCAAGAGTTGTCCGTTTAAATCTTGTCTTGTGGTCAATGAATCGTCATTCAGTGAGCAGATTTTGTGTTCATGACTTAGGCAGTCTTTTTTCAATCCACCAGTATGCCCCTAAATTAGAAATCATACATTAGTATATTTTCTGCACAAAACTCTCTCCTGTGATCTCCCAGTGCGGTGATCCTAAATGGGAAATGTTTGTTTTTCTATCCTTCCTTGTCTTAACTCCCTTTCTTATTTTACAGGGAAGAACCTCTACACAAATGAATATGTAGCAATCAAGTTGGTAAGCTTATTTCTAGTGCATATTTTTGTCGGGTTTTGAAGCTGGTCCTTTTCCCCCCCCTTCCCATTAATTCCTAATAAACTAGATCAGTGTTTTTCAACCTTAGCCATTTTAAGATATGTAGACTTCCAACTCCCAGGATTCCCCAACCAGCATGGGAAGTCTTAAAATTGCCAAGGTTGGACACCCCTGATCTAGATCCTTCTGTAGGCCAGGCATGTGGCCTGCTATTGGGCTGTGGATCTAAATTGTCTTTCATGTAGTCACAGTGTTGATCTCTATCATGCTTAGCACAATCTCCAGTGTATCTGTTAGAGCAGCGGTTCTCAACCTGTGGGTCGCGACCCCTTTGGGGATCGAACGACCCTTTCACAGGGGTCGCCTAAGACCATCGGGAAACACATATTTCCAATGGTCTTAGGAACCGAGGCACCGCTCCTCTATCCGTCTCCAGGCGGGTCCACCCACATGCAAATAGACTACTGCAAAAAAAAAAAAATCTGTACCATGGGAACTTCTGAGCATGAGCAACAGCCGAATTTCCGGCACTGTGCATGCGACGCCATCTTGTTTTCAGCTTTTTTTTTTCAATTTTTTAAAAAATAATTCGGCACGCGCGACCATGGGGCGCGGCCACACAGCGCAGGAGGAAGCGAACCGGCAGCGAGATAAGTTAGAACCCACCCCTGAGTTTCCTAATAATTTTATTATTTTATGGTTGGGGGTCACCACAACATGAGGAACTGTATTAAAGGGTCGCAGCATTAGGAAGGTTGAGAACCATTGTGTTAGAGAAAGGAGTGTTTCTCCCCAGAAAGTGAGGCACTTTATAGAATAATGGTCACTTTGCTTTAAGTTATTGTAAAATATTGATTGATGCATGTGAATGTCCTTTGAAAAAGAAATGAAATAATCTAGTGACACTTCAAAAGTTGAGAGCAGCAGTGAAAGGTTTGGGGGCCTTGCACTCCATTTGGTTTGATGAAAATCCCACAAATGTTTGGCTCGTAACAATTCGCCTTTCAAGTACCACAAGGCTCCAGCTTGTTCTTGCTGAGGCTTACTAATGTGACAGTGCTTCTAAAATTGGTGATATGTTGGTCTATCCCCCCCCCCCCGTAATTACTGGAAAGAGTTAGAACTTGGCTAGTGCTTCGGTTTTGCTATCACGGCCATTCTTAACAATTTGTCCCCTGTTCTTTCATATAGTCGTCCTGATTGCATTCTTTCCAGAAGTGTTGGGATTCCGGATCCCCAAATGCCTAGCTGGCATTGCCATTTTGGTTTTTTTAGAAAGAATTCTGGGAGTTGTGGTTGCTACACAATTGGAGGTTCAGACTAAAGAAGATGAGTGGACTTTTAATGACCACCCACCTTCCATGCTGAGTTGGCTTGGTGAGCTTGATGAATGGTCCTCTCCAATGCGAACATTGACTTAAAGGCATGTCCCATTCAGTCAGATAGGCCTAGCAGCCTTACCGTATTTTTCGGAGTATAAGACGCACTTCCCCCCCCCTAAAAGAAGGTGAAAATTTGTGTGCGTCTTATACACGGAATGTAGCCTCGCCCACCCACCCCCATCCTTTGGCCTCTGCCTCCCAGCAATTTACTTCCTAACAGCAAACAGCCTGTTTCAGTTTCAGCTTCAGCACAGCCTGATTAGCACAAGCAGGTGATTGTCGGTTGGATCCGCCTCCCGACCATCAGCTGTTTCAGGCTGCAGTGAGGCAGAGGCAGATTTTTTTTCCTTGTGCTAATCAGTCTGTGCTGAAAGTGAAAGTGAAACTTGCTGTTTGCCGCAAGGAGGCAAATTGCTGGGAGGCAGAGGTAGAGGCAGATTTTTTTTTCTTGTTTTCCTCCCAAAAAAAGGTAGGTGCGTCTTATACTTCGGAATGTCTTATACTCCGAAAAATACAGTAGTTCCCCTCCTTTCGCAATCACTGCCTCACATTCGCTGTTTGTTTGCAATTATCTCTTGTTTCATTAACAAGTATGGCTGCAGGATTTGTAACTTTTCTTTTTTTCTAGGAACCTATCAAATCCAGAGCTCCTCAGCTGCATTTGGAATACCGATTCTATAAACAGCTTGGCAATTCAGGTAAGTAACAGCAACCGACTTGTAGAACTATACAAACAAAGTTTTTTTAAAAAAAAAGTTATTTCAGTTTTCTGAAAAAGTTTTTTTTAAGATTTTTTAAAAGTTTATTTCAGTTTCCTTGTCCTCGTGAGTATAGAGGAATTGTTCCTTGTTTTAAAAGTGTTTGTAAGAAGCTTAATTCTTGGAATACACTTCCTTAATAAGCCTGGCTTCTTCTTCTTCTTCTTCTTCTTCTTCTTCTTCTTCTTCTTCTTCTTCTTCTTCTTCTTCTTCTTCTTCTTCTTCTTCTTCTTCTTCTTCTTCTCCTTCTCCTTCTCCTTCTCCTTCTCCTCCTATTATTATTATTATTGTTGTTGTTGTTGTTGTTGTTATTATTATTATTATTATTATTATTATTATTATTATTATTATTATTATTATTATTATTATTATTATTATTATTATTATTATTATCTTTCCTATCCCCACTATCCTAATCATTCTAACTTCTGAAGCTCTTTTCCCCCCCTTAGGCTTTGATAGTTTAATAAAACTCTCACCTCTGCAACCATGCATTTTTATTTGTGTATTGATCCTGCTGCAGGTGTTTAAAGATGTTGATGTGCGTTGCCTTGTTAAAACTTCTGTGGACTCACTTACAAATTGTGAATAATATTTTTAAATTTTCACCTGTTTAAAATGCAATTCAAAGGAAAACCTGGGCACATGTTTAGAGAAGAGTTTTTGATTTTCTCTCCTCAAGGATTATTAGGACTTTAAATAGGATCTGTGTTGAATGCTTATGTTCAAGGCACTGCAGATGTTCTTCTAGCCAAGTGTCTTCTAGCCAAGTGTTTCTCAACCATGGCAACTTTAAGTTGTGCGGACTTCAATTCCCAGAGTTCTGAGAGTTGAAGCCCACAAGACGTAAAGTTGCCAAGATTGGACACCCCTGGTGTAGAAGTAAACTGTAGAACCATATTCACCTTGTCCAACCACACCACTTTCTTTCCCACCCTTTGCAGAAGGAATCCCTCAGGTCTACTACTTTGGGCCATGTGGAAAGTACAACGCCATGGTTTTGGAGCTGCTGGGCCCAAGCCTAGAAGACCTCTTTGACTTGTGTGACCGGACATTCACTCTCAAGACTGTTCTTATGATTGCCATCCAACTGGTGAGCATCCATTCTGTAGAGACTTGCACTCATTGCTACTATCTTCACACAACCTTCAAGACTTAGGTCCAGTCCAAAACCTCCCGCTCAGTTAAAGCATTCCAGCAACCTGGAATTCTCTTGAGTTAAGGAGCAGCTGTCAAGGCAGCAGGTTGCTCAATTCTTCCTTCATTACCCTTCTTGATTTATGTGCCGTGTATAAAACTCGTTTCCTGCCAATCAGCACAAAAACACAGTGGAAGCGAATTTCCTCTTTAACCTGCAGAGTGCCTTTGTTTCCTTATTGAGCTTGCAGAAAGGTTAATTTCAAAAAATTACAGAGTACTAATTTTTGAGGGTTGGCTTACCAGACTGAACGAACATTATCTTGCTATTAAAAGTTCTAGGCAAAAGAACTTAAGATGTGGGTTATTTTGGTCGAGCTTTTACCACAGTCTGATCAGAATTTCCTGTCAACTCTGAAGCTGGCCTGACTGAGGCCATCTTGGAGGCTTCAGTGTTGCCACAATGGTGATGAGGGATAGGGAGGGGGGAATAGAGATAGCTGGGGTTTTGCAGCCCAAACAAAATAGTTTCCCCTGAGAACCAAGGACATTCCCTCAGGTGGCTAAAGAGAGGATGAGTGAAGTTTCCAAGCAACCAGACAGCACCTTGATTGGACCATGTGACTGATTGTTTGAGGAATGGGGGAAAACTTTTAATTAGGTGAAAACCTTGGGAACCTTTAGAGTCGGTTTTCACCGGTTTGTGCCAATATGATATATCCAATAAACTTGTTCTTTGAGGAACCTGCTTACCTTTTTGCTATGGGTGTATTACTTGGAAACTTGACATTTCCCTTCCCTGTCTTCTCTTCCTGCCCAGATTACACGGATGGAGTACGTTCACACCAAAAGCTTGATCTACAGAGACGTAAAGCCAGAAAACTTCCTGGTGGGAAGGCCAGGAAGCAAGCGCCAACACACCATCCACATAATTGACTTTGGCCTGGCCAAAGAGTACATTGACCCAGAGACCAAAAAGCATATCCCCTACCGAGAGCACAAGAGTCTGACAGGGACGGCGCGGTACATGAGCATCAATACTCACCTGGGGAAAGGTGAAGAAAGGGCACTTCCTGACATGTTTCCAGGAAGGGGGAGAGCGGGGATGGAGGATGGGTGTCTACGGGAAAGGGGAGTTCTTTTTTTTTTTTTTTGAAAAAAGTTTTTTTTAACATTCTTCATATAAACATCAATACATATACCATAATATATTATCAAAAAATTGCATAAATTTTATATATCTAGTATTCAAAATTCAAATATAATATTTTAATATCTATCATTACTAAATTGCCCATCTGTCCTACTATCTCAAGTCCAATCACTCCCTTCCCTCAATCCTCCTCCTCTTCTTTCCACTTTCTTCTTCTTTCTCTCTGAAGGGGAGTTCTTGTAAATCTCATTTTACCAAAAATTAAAAAGCTGCTTTCCCAATTGTGTGTGCGCACGCGCATGTCCCTCTGAGTCGCCGTGAACTCATGGCGACTGTCTGGACCAGCCGTGCTGTTTTTTGGGCAGTGGTTTTGGGGATGGTTTTCTCTGTGAAACTGATTGAAGGTTGATTCAAAATTTTTGTGGAACTGTTGTGCAAGTGCTACTGTCCCTGCAGTTTTGCACCTGCTTTAAGGGAACCTCAAATAGCAGTTTCAAGGAGATCACAGAAGGTACCGGTGTTACGGTTGAAGTGTTCTGCCCAGCATAAGTAGAAATATTTACGACTGGTGCAACGTCTCTGCTGGATACAATACAGACTTTACAGGACTCTGCTATAAAGTGTGCAGTGAGGTCTAACATTGACATCCGAGTTCTTTATTCATGGTTCATTGAATAACTTCCAGTTAGCTGGGGCCACACAGCAAGCAAAAATATAACCAAACAAACCATAATATGCCTCTGTTGTGTAAACATAGCTTAGGCTATGTGCTGTCATGGCTGTGGAACCCCCAGAGGCCAGGGCAGTCTCTCTGAGTTGTGCATCTAAAGACTTGCTGAATTGTTGAATAAACCTTATTTGAAGGAGGGGGGTTTCCTTGAATCGTTTTATCACCTCCTGTCAGAAACAGGTATCTGGATGGATTCTTTCACAGAGGACAAAGATACAATGACTGTTTATACTTTATTTCTTTATCCTGGTGATTATTATGAACAGGGGAGTGAGACAGAATCAAGTCATATATGGTCTACTATACTGGGTATCTTAGCTGGATTTACATCAGGCTCTCCATTCAATGCTTTGTTGATTAAATCATAAATAACGGGGTTCACCCAGTAGAATAAGCCCTGAACCATGATTTACAAATTCTGGGTACATACTAATGTTCCCTTTAAGCTGTGCGGCCGCGCATGTTTCCAACTGCCGCACGCCGTTTTCTAATATTAGACGCTGCGCGACTGCGCACATGACTAGAGAATGGCGCGCAGCAGTTTCCAATTGCCGCGCACCATTTTCTAACGTTAGAGGGACCATTTTCATACAGTACACTAAACCAATCAAATCATTTCCCATCTTGCAGACCCAATCGGAAACATTTTTTTAAAAGCAATGTAATTGAAAGAATGCTCTGGATTCATTCAGATTTTTTTTTGCTCATCTGTGTAGAACAAAGCCGAAGAGATGACCTGGAAGCCCTTGGTCACATGTTCATGTACTTCCTCCGGGGGAGTCTGCCCTGGCAAGGCCTCAAGGTGAGTCCTATCTCTATGGAAAAATAAGCAAATTTAAATGAACCGAATTTAAGCATTTGCATGTTTTCCCTTTTGCTACTGTATGGATTTACCCTCTGAATATTGCGTTCTTCAGTATGCGGGGTCCTTGGTGCTCTCTGTGCTTGGTTGTTTTCTTGCAGATATTTCATTATCCAACTAAGTAACATCATCAGTGCTAGTAGGGAGTGGGGTTTGCTCTCAATTTATATTCTTAGTTCTTCAGTAGGTTTTCCATCTTGAGTAGTGTCTTGTAAGGTAGGAACTTGGACATATTTATGATTCCCTTTGTAAATAGAATAGAATAACAGAGTTGGAAGGGACCTTGGAGGTCTTCTAGTCCAACCCACTGCTTAGGCAGGAAACCTTACACCACTTCAGACTAATGGTTATCCAACATCTTCTTAAAAACTTCCAGTGTTGGAGCATTCACAACTTCTGGAGGCAAGCGTATATTGTAAATTAGAGATTCTCAGTCAGATTCTCAGTCATCCAGGTCATGGCTGTCCCAAATGTGCTTTTTTGGACCTTCTGGGGGTTTTTTTTGAAGATGTTTCGCTTCTCATCCAAGAAGCTTCTTCAGCTCTGAAGTGAAACGTTTTCAAAGAAAAACCAGAAAGTTCAGTTGCCTCTTGAAAAAAAAGCACCTTTGGGACTTATACATTGTATTATCTCCCTAATTTATGTCTCTAGATTTCCTGAATCACCCCAGTTTGTTCCACTTCCAGCTCATCACCTTGATTGATGATCATCTCACTTTGTGCCTGTTTATTGCTCTTACAGCAAGAATCGCTAGTTTTCGTTTGTTGAATCCAGGGATTTCCGCTAGGAGAGAGTGACCTTAGTTGTGTCCCATTTAAGTACAGATAGTCCTCAACTTATAACCATCATGGACCCTGCAAATTACAGTCATAGCAGTCATCAAACGGGCCAGTTACACGACCAGCCCGATTTTATGACAAGTTTTGTGATGGTTGTAAGTGTGAACATTGCAGTCGTTAAGCAAACACCACAGTAATGAACTATGGGCACGGTTTTGCTGGAAACGTGTGACCATATTGTTGAGCACCTGAAATGCATTCACATAACCATGCATGGGGGTAATGGTCAGACCTGCAGATCTGCATCGTAAACCTCTTTCTCAGATGGATCATAACGTCAAACGGTCACTAAATAACCAGTTATCAGTTGAGAACTATCTGAATTGCAATTGTCAGGAAGACGTTTCCAATTCTTGCCTCTGTTCCCTGAGCTGCTCCTTCTATACTCCTCTCATATCTTGGTACATCACATAGCTCTTCTCTAGGCAGGACAGACCCTCCCCCAAGCTGTTGTTAGAGTAGGGGTCATCAACCTTTCGGACCTCAGGGACCACTAAATTCATAATTTTAAATCCCGCAGATCACTAATATGATCTGCCTAATGACCGGCTGGGTGGGCATGGCTAAGTGGTCATGTGACTGGGTGGGCGTGGTCAACTCAATATCACTCACGTCAAGGGGCACCTCGCCAGCCTCTGCTCGCTCCTCCCCTCCCAGCCACTCCTTGCCTGCCCGCCCAGGCTCCTTAGGGCCCCTACAGGAAGCAGTTGTTGGAGCTAAGCAGCTACCACCAGAAAGAGTTGGCAAAACAGCTGGCTCAGTTCAAATTTGATCTGACCGAGGAGGCTCAGCAGAAGCACCTCACTGAGGACTACGAGCATAGGCTTTCCAAGCAGAGGGAAGACCTGCAGGAGTGCAAGGCCAGGTACCGGCGCCTGGAGGCTCAGCGGGCTGAGATGGTCAGCCAGTTCCAGGCCATGATGCAGTCCCACTGGAACAAGGCCCTCCGGCTCTTCACCACCAGCGGCACTTCCCTCCAGCCTTTGCCCAAAGCCCCGCACCAGGAGGCTGAAGCAGACCCCAAGTCGGAATTTCTGCTCCCCTCCGACCTGCACAAAAAGACCCCGAAGGGGGAGACACTCTGCAGCAACACAAACGTTCATTGCACATATCCGGCTCAGGGGCCGTAGTTTGAAGACCCCTGATTTAGTGCAATATAAAAAATGCAAATAATTTTTCTGCGGACCACCAAAATTTTATCACGGACCACCAGTTGGTGACCCCTGGTTTAGAGAGCTTTGTTCACAAATATCTCAATCTTTGGCCTTCTCTCTCTCTACAATCCTATTTATTCCTTACACTCCTCTGATGGGTTCTTGTTTCATGGTTCAGGATTTTAGTCTCCCAACTTGCTGGTTTTCAGAGACCTAGCCCTGTGGCTCTGGAATTCCTTCCCTTCTCCTTGTGGAAGTTTGACAGTCTTTAAAAAGAGGCCTAAGACCTTTTTATCTGAGAAACGAGTTAGTGCGTGGTCAATCCAGCTTTCTATCCTTAGTTGACCGTTCCTAGGTTAAGCCCTTCCTTGTTTGAATGATGAATTTATAGTTGCTTTGGTTGCACTGCAAGGTATTTTAAAAGCCATGTTTGGATGCTGTTTGTTTGCCTTGGCTATTAAGATCCGTTTACTGGTTTGGTTTCTAAATTGTGAATTAACTGGATGGGGTGGGATCTTGTAATTACAGCACAGTGTTTTTCTGATCTGTACACACCTCAGTAAAAGCACGTAATTGCAGTAATATGTTTTTGTTGTTGTTAGTCCACCTTGGCAAATAAATACCTGGTGCCCATTTTGTGCAACCCTCGCAATTTATCCGATGTCTTGTGGAGCAGTTGTGTTTTTCTTGGCACCCTTTCCCTGTGAAACACCCGGCTTCTGCAGCCTGACCTGACACCTCTCTCCTCCTTCTTCCCACCCTGGCTTTCTCTTCTTAGGCGGACACCTTGAAAGAGCGGTACCAGAAGATTGGCGATACCAAGAGAGCCACACCTGTTGAAGTGCTGTGTGAAAACTTCCCCGGTAAGGATCACCGGCAACGCAGAGACAGTATCTGGTTTCACTGCAGGAAGAGAGAGATTTAGATAATTCAAAAAGGAGGAGGCAGTTTATATCAAAGGAGTATGGTTAGGTTAAGCTCGGTTTACAGTCAAGAGTGTCTTTGCTCACCATTCTGCCTGGTTATTTGTTTTTGTTTTTTAATTAAATTCATATGCCGCTCATCTCTTGGATTACATCTTCTTCTAAAATATTCTGTGCCACCTTTCATTGTCCTGGCTGCAAATTCAAGGAATTAAATTGGGGAAAGCTACTCTGTTCCATTCTGCTCCGCTTGGTTTTCTCGTCCGTGCTTTTAAATAACGGTCAGCAGACTTTCTGTACTGCTAAACATGCACAGTCCTGTTTGGGCTCTTTCGTTGCATATCTAAAATGCTTTGCATTACTAAGCACTTGGTGGTTTGTTCTGGTAAGTCCTTCTGGTTTGGGTGTGGATTGGGCTATTTGGACTACCTAAGCAATGGAAACCTTAGGCTTGATGGATGACTAGAAACTCCCAATACAACAGGTGTTCCCTAAGGTAGACTTTGCCTTTTTAGCAGCTGCATCACACTGCTGGCTTATGTTTAACTGTGCTTGATAAGGACACCTAGATTCCTTTTACATGTACTATGGCCAAAACAGGTGTCCTCCCATGTTATACTTAGGCCTTACATTTCTTCTTTTATTATCAAGTTTATCTGCTGCCCATCTCATGATTCAGGCGACTCTTGAGTGGCTTACATCAGGATAAAACAAAATAGAACTGCAATTATAAATATAGAAACATTAAAATTGCAAAAATAGGGTTTGGAAGGGAGAAGTGGAGGAGGCTTCTCTGTTAGGTGTTCCAACCAGCAACTTCTCCTTCAGAACCCCATGCCAGGTGGCAAGACCAGGTTGTAAGGATTTTCCTGAAGGCTAAGGGGGGGGAAGGGGGGGGAATCTTACCTCCTGTGGCAAGATGTTCCAAAGGCCAGGATTCATGGCAGAAAAGGCTCTTCTTCTGGATACCACCTGCTGAAATTCCTTGGTTGATGGGATTCGCAGTAGGCCCCTTCTGCCAGCATGAATGGGGTGGGCCAGTCCCACTGGGGAAAGGCAGTTCTGCAGATACCCTGGACTCATGCCATAAAGGGCTTTAAAGGTAATAACCGACACCTTGAAGCCCAACGGCAGCCACTGCAGCTCACGTATAACATCATCATTTTTCTTACCAACATGCAGAACTTTAGACTTCCTCTTGTTAAATTCTGTTTATTCATTTCGAGCCACTGATTAGGCCTGTCTAGGTCAGGGGTCTCCAACCTTGGCAACTTTAAGCCTGGCGGACTTCAACTCCCAGAATTCCCCAGCCAGCTTTGCTTCGCTGGCTGGGGAATTCTGGGAGTTGAAGTCCGCCAGGCTTAAAGTTGCCAAGGTTGGAGGCCCCTGGTCTAGGTTATATGGATTCTTCCCCTTTTGTGCATTCTGCAAACTTTATAAATGCCCCCTCAATTTCACTGATAAAAATGTTGAATGGCACCGGACCAGGACAGAGGCCTGAGACATTCCACTCAATGTTTCCCTCAACTGTGAGCCCATCTAAACAGTGGCTCTTTCTAGCCCATATTTCACATTTTGTGAAGAAAAATATTCTGAAATATTCTGTCAGAGTCTTTGCTGAATTCCACTATGTCTGTGGCATTCCCTTTTCTCTATTAAACTAATAATTCTGTGAACAAAGTCCATAAGGTAACGTGACATGATTTGTTTGTGAAAAAAAATCCAGGTTAGTTCCTGTTAAACTGTAGCAAGGCTATGCAGGTGCTCCCGATGTACAGCTTGACAATTTATTTGAAGCTCTTACCCCACGGTAGATATCAAACTGCCAGTTCTGTAATTTCTTCCTTTCCATTTGGAGATGGTTTTGCCTCTCCTCCAATCTTATGAGGCCTCATCAGTCTTCCAGGAATTCTCAAAACTGACTGAAAATGATTCTGTGATCATGTCCACTAAATCTGAATTCTTATCCCTTCTTTGCCTGTCCTAAGTTCCTTACTCCCCCCCCCCCAAGTGTCATAACCATGGTCAGCTAGGGCTCCATTTGTCTTCTGGGAAAAGATAATAGCAAAATGGGAGGTAAGAAATTCTGCCTAAAAAAAGCCGCACACAACCAAGCATCACATAAATACTACACATAGAATAGCCCAAAGCACATACCGTATTTTTCGGAGTATAAGACGCACCGGAGTATAAGACGCACCTTAGTTTTGGGGGAGGAAAAAAAAGGAAAAAAGGCCTCTGCCTCCCAGCAATCTGCCAAACAGCAAACAGTACAGATGATATACACTGTTTGCTGTGTATTTCTGTGCATGTGTGCCTGACCCATAGAAATGGCAAAGAATTGGAGAAATGTACATTTATGGCAGTATATTAATCCCAGAAAGTTTTCTTAAATCACACTAACTCCTCCCAATTATTTAAATAAATCTACTCCAAACATGACTAGTCAGGGTTTCTCAGCTGCCTTCTTTTAATACTAATACTTAATACTAATACTTAATACTAAAACAGGACATTTCAGATTATACCTTTACAGATCTTTAAAATTGATGTGGCTTTCTGGAAGTATTCTCTGCTATTTAAAAGAAGATACAATAGCACTGGGCCACTTCAGAGCAAGCATTTATTTTAAAAAGCTTCTTCATTTTGTTAAGTTGTCTAGAACAATAATAAAGCAGTCTTTAAAAAATAAGTCTAATAATTTGAACACTCTACAAACATTTAACAAAATAACATATTAACAGAATCTGCCTCTACCTAGGATAGAATTCACAACCTCCTGATTGTGAGGCAAGCGCTCTAGCTCTGAGCCATAGCAGCTATAGCTTGCCTCCATTTGATTTCAGCAGCCTAATATTGCCAGCAGTTTATCTCCCAGCATTTTGTCTCATTACAGCCACCGTAGTTAGTTTCATTTTACCACGTGGCTTGCAAGTCTGTCAGTTGTAGATCGGGAGGCAGTTTATCTCTTCTTATGCTCTTCTTGTGCTTTGCCCTGTTTGCTGCAAAGAGGTAAATTGTTGGCAGGCAGAGGCCAAAGGGTGGGGGTGGCTGGGTGGGGCTGCATTCGGTGTATAAGACGCACCCAAATTTTCACCCTCTTTTTGAGGGTAAAAAGGTGCGTCTTATACTCCGAAAAATACGGTAGTCTGATGAGAGAGAAGTTCCCTGAGATGGGCTCCAGCATGAATCCAAAAGCTAGAAAGATTAAACCTCTGGTTCCGGTGACTGACCCAGGTTTGTTTCCGCAAGATTATCCCGGGACACGTGTATTTGCCTTCATTTGTGAAATCCTGCCTTCTCACCAAAGCACATTACTTCATCACTTTCTCCTCACAACAGACTTTTACTCTTATTGGGCCTCCTTTTTTTAATAACGTATTCCAAGACATTTGGGGTGTTTTTGGTATCTCGCAACACTCAGCACATTTTTAGCTTCTCTTCGTACTCTTGGATTGTTTTCACTTTTTGTTTCTTATTTATGTCCTTTTTTTTCTCTTCAGCATTTTAGAGAACTCTGCATCTGTCCATTTCTCTTGTCTTTCTTTGTGGTGGGGTTTGTTTTTTGTGATGACACATTCAGCATCTCATTTCATAGCCAAGAAAACAAACAAACGGATCATCAACCTAGAGCAGAGGTCTTCAAACTTGGCAACTTTAAGACTTGTGGACTTCAACTCCCAGAATTCTCCAGCCGGCTTTGCCAGTTGGAGAATTCTGGGAGTTGAAGTCCACAAGTCTTGGGGACCCCTGACCTAGAGTTCTCAATTGCACAAATGATCAGGCTCAAATTGTCATCATGGACACATTATACGAAGGCCTAATTCTCTGGAGATAGTTGGGAAGAAAGAGAAGAGGATGGGCAGCAACAAGATGGATGTCTCAATTATAGCAGTGCTGGATGCACTGTTGGAAAATCTGGAAGACCAAGTTGGAGACATACCTTCCTGGGTAAAATCTTTTCCCTAAGTGTCAACACCATCAAATCATTTCATTTAATAGAATTTTTCTTGTCCTTTGTCCTTCTTGGACACTTTCTTCCTTCAGGATTTATAGTCTTTGGATCTGACCAGTGGTGGGCTTCAAAAATTTTAGCAAGGGGTTCTCTGCTTGGTTGCTGGGTGGGCGTGACATAGTCGACCTTCTGCACCATGGTGGGGGGGGCGTTTTTGCACTTCCTGGGCTCCGGAGGCTTTCAGAGGGGCCTCCGGAGCCTCCAGGAGGGCGAGGAAAGGCTCTGGAGTCCCCTACCTGAACTTCCGGTAGGGCCTTTTTTCGCCCTCCGCGCGTGCCCTGCACTTACCTGCATCCAAAACGGGCCACGTGAGGACTCCTGGGAGGGACAGGGTGGGGTGGGCGGGGCCAGCCAGGAGTGGGATTTGGGGTTTCTCTGAACTGCACAGAATCTTAGCTAGAGGTTCTCCCGAACCCGTGAGCCCCCAGCAGCCCACCCCTGGATCTGACCCACTTTCCCTTGAAGTTATCAGTTCGGCTCTTCTGAAGCCTGACAGGGAGGTTTGACTCTGCTCAGTTCCTCCTCCTCTTCCTCCCGATATTAAAAATTCAAGGATAACATGATCCTTTTCCCCCAAGGTACCAATCACCTTAAATTCTTCAACTAATTCCTTTTTGTTGGTGAGGATTAGATTCAGGATTAGATGAGAATTAAGTCTGCCTTGTTCTTCCTTCTCTCTTTTGACAAATAAAGCTGGCGATAAGAGAGGGCAGGACTTCGTTAGACCTCTTGACAAAGTTAGATTCCCAGAAGGATTATCATGATTGCATGCCTTTTTTTTTTTGAAAAAAATTGATGCAGAAAGACCTCAACCTCATCTTCTGCCTGTCCAAGTGGTCTATAATAAATTATCACAGTCATTCCAAGACTTTATATCTTGCTCCTTTTACAACCAAAATACTTTTTAGCAGGATTTCCATTCTCTGATTCCTGTGTAACACACTCACCCTTTTTTTCTTGGGTCTGATCCTTTTTAATCAATTGTGGCTTTCTACCGCTGTGTGCCAATCATAAATATCTTCCCACCAAGTTTCAGTAATACCTGCACCAGGGGCGGGTTCCTAATTTTTTTACTACCACTCTGTGGGCGTGGCTTATTTTGTGGGTGTGGCTTGCCAGCCATGTGACCGGGTGGGCGTGGCTTGCCAGCCATGTGACCAGGTGGGCGTGGCTTCTCGGACTGCTGAAGGGGGGGAACTGAGATAGGTCCTGCCGCCCATTCCCCCTCCTCTCAGCAGCTCGAGAAGCCTCAAACGTGCGAAAATGCCTAGGATCATCACCGTGTGTTCGTGGCTTCTCGGACTGCTGAAGGGAGGGGAATGGAGATAGCTCCTGCCGCCCATTCTTTCAGCATCTCACGCGCTCCCTCAGCCATCCTCCCCTGCTTGGACTCACTGTGGGGTAGGAAGGCAGCGCATGCGCAGTGCCGGAAGCTCAGCCTTTGGGCATGCGCAGAAGAAATTAAAAAAAATAAAAAATAAAAAATAAAAAATGGCGGCACCCAGGCACCGGCAACCTACCGTACCGGTACTGTGACGCTACCAGCGGGCCGCTACCGGTGCTATAGAGTGGACCGCACCGGTAGGAACCCACTGACCTGCACCATTGTACTTTCCTTCCTGAGTCCACATCTCTACTTCTCCATTTTTTTCTCTCCCTAATACTGTACAATAGAAGCATCTGAAGTTTTAGGTACCACCCACTGGCATCTCTGTTGCAATGTCCTGCAAAACCGAGTGCCCATCCTGACCTCGTGGTCTTCCAGATTTCTTGGGCTTCAGTCCATGATTGCATATTTCTGAGTTTTGCCACCTTTCCTCTTTTGTTGTTTTGAATACCCTCCTGGTGCGATTGCTAAAGCTCCGTTTCCAAATCTCCTTCCCTGTTTTGTAAGAGGTATCCCTCTTTTCCGGGGAAAGGATAGTGTACAGGTAGTCCTTGAGTTACAACTGTTTGTTTAATGACTGAAGTTAACAATGGCACTGAAAAAAGTGTTTTATGGCCATTTTTCACATTTACAACTGTTGCCATATATCCACGGTCAGATGATCAAAATCTAGACGCTGGGCAACTGGCATGTATTTATGACGGTTGCACTGTCTCAGGGTCATGTGGTCATCTTTTGTGACCTGGTGAGCAAAGTCAATCGGAAAGCTAGATTCACTGAACAACCATGTTACTAACTTAACAACTGCAGTGATTCACTTAAGAACTGTGGCAAGAAAGGTCGTAAAATGGAGCAAAACTTAATAGTCTTGCTTAGCAACAGAGCTTGAGCTCAATTGTGGTCATAAGTTGAGAACTACCGTATTTTTTCGGACTATAAGACGCACCTTAGTTTTTGGGGAGGAAAAGAAGAAAAAAGCTGATTGGTGGGTGAATCAGCCTCCTGGAATACCCCCAAACAGTTGTTCACAGAGGTTTGTTGGTTGTGAGCTCTGCGCCTTGCTTTTCCAGCCTCTGAAACCTCCGTTTCAGAGGCTTTTTTCAGTCCCTGAAACCTCCCTTTCAGAGGATTTTTTCAGCCCCTGAAACCTCCCTTTCAGAGGATTTTTTCAGCCCCTGAAACCTCCGTTTCAGAGGCTGGGCTGGGCTACATTCGGTGTATAAGACGCACCCAAATTTTCACCCTCTTTTAGGGGGGGGAAAGGTGCGTCTTATACTCCAAAAATACGGTATATGTAATCCATTTTCGTAGAATCCAAACCATTCTCAGCCTCCAGTTGCTGACTTCCACAATGAAGAAGCATAATTTTATCTCCTATCTTTCTCCATAGTTGCCGCCATCTTCATTTTGTTGAGCACCACGCCTGCATTTTTCCTCCTTGTTTGACTTTTAAACAGCAGATGTGCCTTTTTTCTTTTGCAGAGGAGATGGCCACATATCTCCGTTACGTGCGACGTCTGGACTTCTTTGAAAAGCCAGATTATGACTATCTACGGAAACTTTTCACTGACCTCTTTGACCGGAACGGCTACGTCTTTGATTATGACTACGACTGGGCTGGGAAACCTTTAGTAAGTAGCAGCCAGGGAGGTCTCTGGGTGGAGAAAGATAAAACTAGTATAACACATACACAAACACACACACACACAGCCTTTTTGTTCAGTGGAGAAAGTGAACAGAGATGCTATGACCGGGATCCCCAACCTCTGGTAAAATTTGAGAGGAGGGATTGTGAGAATATGGAGCCTTATTCTTGTAAGAAATAAGAAATGTAATGAGAGCAATGGCACAGACGTTTTATGAAATGTTATATTATATAACTAAAGGGATTGAGCCATTTGGAACCGGGCTGCGAAAGTGGCAGGTGAATACGTGCACTCATCCCCACTTGTGCAGGCACCAAGCGACCGTGGGCGTGCTCCAGTTGTGTGAGTGGCATGTGCCCGCAGTTCGCACAGATGGAGCTGTGCGCTCTTTCCCTCCGCTCGCGCAGAACCATTCCCTCCTGGTCCACAAAGCCAGAAAGGTTGGGGAACTCTGTGACATTTATAAGCATAAAAAAATCCATCACCCAAATATTGTCAAGAAAGGTGGCAAATATTATGTGGATTGTTATAACCCTTCTTAAGAACCATATTATGATCTGGAAAGTAAGAATAACTTCTTAACGGTCAAGGTTGCACTTTTCCTTAAAAATGTAATGAACCTGGTGCTTCTTGCAACGCCTCAGTTATGAGTAGCTATAGCAATAGCACTTAGACTTATATACCGCTTCATAGTGCTTTACAGCCCTCTCTAAGCGGTTTACAGAGTTCATATTGCCCCCAGCAATCTGGGTCCTCATTTTACCCACCTCAGAAGGATGGAAGGCTGAGTCAACCTTGAGCCGGTGAGATTTGAACAGCTGAACTGCTGAACTAGCAGTCAGCTGAAGTAGGTTGCAGTGCTGCTTTTAACCACTGCGCCACCTCGCCTATGTAGATAGTCCTCAATTTATGACCGTAACGGAGCCTGTTCATCACGGTCATAAGTTGGGACAGTTGTAAAATGGGTTGGTCGTGTGGCAGTCAATGCCACGGTTTTACATTTTATTTTGTTCATTAAATTTATATGCAGCCCATTTCAGTGTCAAGAGACACTGGGTACTTGTTAAATGAATGCCGTGGTCGTTATGTGGTTTGCTGTGGGTGTGTTTTGCTGAAAACAAGGTAAATGCTGGATTTGGGCAAAACTATTACAAAATGCAGTCTTGTAAATTTGGGATGCTGCAGACAGCCATAGATGGCAGCTGTGTTGCCGAGCATTCGAAGTTCAGTCAAGTGACTGCTAGGCGGATCAACTGCAGAAACTTCAAATCCGGGTTGTAAGTAGCTGCAAGTTAGGTCTGTGATAACTTTGAATGGTCGCTAAGCAACTAGGAGGAGCTGATTCAATTCTACAGAGGAATTATTGAGTCTGTCATCTGCACCTCCATAATTGTCCAGTTTGGCTCTGCAACCAAACAAGACAGACACAGACTTCAATGGATAATTAGAACTGCAGAAAAAACAATTGCTACCAACCTGCTTTCCATTGGGGACCTTTATATTGCATGAGTCAAAAAGAAGGCTGTGAAATTATCTACAGACCCCTCACATCCTGGACATAAATTGTTTCAACTTCTACCCTCAAAATGACGCTATAGGGCACTGCACACCAGAACAACTAGACACAAAGACAGCTTTTTCCTGAATGCCATCACTCTGCTCAACAACTAATTCCCACAACACTGTCAAACTATTTACTAAGACTGTATTACTATTATTCTTCTCATCCTTCCTAGTACCTATCTCTTCCCACTTATGACTATAACCATGTTGCTTGTATCTTTACAATTTATACTGTTTTATTTGTTTCCTAGTACGATTTGATTGCTTATTAGTAACCTATGACTATCACTAAGTGTTGTATCTTATGATTCTTGATGAATGTATTTTATTTTTCTTTATGTACACTGAGAGCATATGCACCAAAGACAAATTCCTTGTGTGTCCAATCACACTTGTCCAATAAAGAATTCTAGTTGTAAGTCAAGGACTAACTGTTCACTGTCCACTCTCAGAGGACACGAGCAAATATTGGGTCTTCTATTCTGTATTAACAGGTAGTCCTTGACTTACAATCACAATTGATCCCAAAATTTCTGTTGCTAAGCAAGACAATTGTTAGAGTTTTGAGCAAGACAAGTTGAGTTTTGCCCCATTTGACGACCTTTCTTGCCACAGTCCTATCTGAGTTTGTTGCATAAATCAAATCCAGAAGCACACACAGATAAGCACTGCAACCTACTAGTTCAGCAGTTCAGCTGTTCAAATCTCACCGGCTCAAGGTTGACTCAGCCTTCCATCCTTCTGAGGTCAGTAAAATGAGGACCCAGATTGTTGGGGGCGATATGTTGAACTCTGTAAACCGCTTAGAGAGGGCTGTAAAGCACTATGAAGCGGTATATAAGTCTAAGTGCTATTGCTATATAGATAGATAGATAGATAGATAGATAGATAGAGAGAGAGAGAGAGAGAGAGAGAGAGAGAGAGAGAGAGAGAGAGAGAGAGAGAGAGAGAGAGAGAGAGAGAGAGAGAGAGAGAGAGATATAGATATAGATATATATAGAGAGAGATGATATAGATATAGATATATAGATATAGATATAGATATATTTACAATACCAGTAGCAGAGTATTTCTTCAATGTAGCAACAGTTACAAGCAGTTTCATTTCCAGCAGCAGACCTGTTTTCAGTTCAGAGCAGAGACAAGAGTACAGAGTGGACAGAACCACACCCAGCCTTCTAGTTTCAGTTTCGATTCTCTGCACAGACTCAGATGTGTTTAGCTCTCATTGGCTGACTTAGTTGCTATGCCTATTCATTGGCTGGCCTTGTTACCATTGGCTCTCCCACTTATGAATATTCTAACAAGTCCTTAAGTGAATCACTCCAGCTGTTAAATGAATCGTTCAGTCTTCAAACATATCTGGCTTCCCCCATTAACTTTGCTTGTCAGAAGCAGGCTGGGAAGGTTACTCATGGTGATCACACCGACCCTCAGACAGTGCAACTGTCATAAATACATACCAGTTGCCAAGTGTCCAAATTTTGATCATGTGACCATGGGGATGCTGCAATGGTCATAAATGTGAAAAATTGACGCAAGTCACTTTTTAAAAAATGCTGTTGTAACTTCAAAGGGTCACCAAAGGAATGGTTGTAATTTGAGGACTACCTGTATTGGAATGTGTGTTTCTTTTAGCTGTCTTGGGCATTTGATTGTAGAAAGACAGAATAAACAAATAACCTGACTATTTTGGGGACATTTGATTCTCTTTTCTGGGGGAGAGAGGCGTTTGTTCTCCCAGAAGACCCTTAACACGGGTCACATTTTAAAGCCCAAATGTCTGAATTGGTGGAGATCATTCTTGAAAACTCTGAATGTTTTGCCTGTTTCTTCCTTCTTTTTGCAGCCAACCCCTATTGGCACAATCCAGAGTGACGTACAAGTCCAGCCTCCAAACAGGGAGAAAGCACAGCAGTACATCAAACAGCAGGTAACTAGTGTTTGATCTATTGATCTCTTTCCTAAGGTTGGAATGTGTTTAGGTGAGTATAAATAAATGAGAGTCGGATCACAGCTTTAATTTCTGCAGCAAAAGTGTAAGGCAAGGGTTCCCAATCTAGGCAACTTTAAGACGTGTGGACTTCAACGCCCAGAATTTCCCAGCCAGTCATGCCAAGCTGGCTGGGGAATTCTGGGATTTGAAGTCCACACATCTTAAATTTGCCAAGGTTGGGAAGCTCTGGTATAAGGTACTCTGACAAGGGAGGCACAACCTGGAAATGGAGGCTTGGTGCCACCTGGTGGACAGAGCCAGAGATATCTTTGTCTCCTGGAAGTGTGGCTAAAACATGGCTTGATGTGAAGACACCTGTTCTTGATCCAGAGTAATGGTTCTTCATACTAATAATGGTTGATATAGATGATCCAGTTCTCTCCTTAGGTTTTGGACTTCAATTTCCATGAGAGAGTCAGTTTGGCGTAGTGGTTAAAGCACCAGGTTAGAAAACGGAAGATTGTGAGTTCAAGTCCAACTGTAGCCATGAAAGCCAGTTGGGCCAGTCACTCTCTCTCTCAGCCCTGACAGGGTTGTTGTTGTGAGGAAAATAGGAGGAAGAAGGAACATTTGATAGGTTTGCCCTCTTGTTTTTCGACATGCTTCTTTATAAAAATAATAAATGCAGGATATAATAAATAAATGAGTTCTAACTAGCATGACCAGCGGAAAGATATCATTGGAGCCATACATCAAAACATTTGCAGGGCTATCCTTAACTCACACTGCACAGCAGGGTCATTTCCTACCCTGCCACCTTTAATTGGAGATGCCAAGAGTAGAACCCGGGGCCTTCTGCATATAGGCAGATGCTGAACCTTTTTGGTACGGGCCTCCATTCTGCTGCCTTTCTCTATTGATCTAATTCAGTGTTTCCCAACCTTGGCAACTTGAAGATGTCTGGAGTTCAACTCCCAGAATTCCCCAGCCAGCATTTGCTGGCTGGGGAATTCTGGGAGTTGAAGTCCAGACATCTTCAAGTTGCCAAGGTTGGGAAACACTGATCTAATTGGTCAAGCTTGACTGGCAAATCACAGTAACAGTGTCTGAGCCACCATTTTGGAAATATGGAGTCCCCGCCCCCCCTCAATTCTTCTAGTCCTGAGTGATGGCTCCTGTGCTAGGAAAATATTAGCAAGATTTGATTATGTCAAAATCCCTTCACAATTAGCCAGGCAGATGGCGGTGTGTTAATGGCTTGCTCATGACAAGTCCCAGCATTTGGAAAGCTGCTTCTATGACTTCCAAGGTGCAATCGTGAATTCTATAATGAAGGATCCTTGCTTGGGGTTTTTTCCCCCAGCCACTCTATATCACCAACTCTTTTTCTTGGAGGACCTACTGGGCTGGGCTTCGACATGGCCTCAGAATTAGCACAGCGTGGCTAATAGGCAGAATATAATTTAACCCACAATTAACCAAATGCTGTTTTAAACTAAAACTGCTACATTCTCATCCCAGTTTGGAGTGGGTTCTGTTTTGATCGTATTGTATAGACTTCAACTCCCAAATTTCAGGAATTTGAGGTTGAAAAACGCAGGGTTATATTAAAATATAATAAAACAACAGGTCTTTTGGCCATGAATTGAATTGTGCAGTCAAAACGTTCAACAATCTAAGCTAGCTAATTAAGGCAGTCCAAGGCCATCAAATGCTCTGCAGAATACAGAAAGTATTCTGTATTCTGTATTTGTATTTCTGTATTCTGAATACAGAAAGTATTCTGTATTTCTAACATGCAGGAGTTGGAGCCAAGGAAGATGTTTTGGGGAGGGTGGCAGACACTGAAAAGAGGCCAGGCTCCCATCCCACTATTTCCTGTTGAGTGGAAATCTTCCATATTTCTTCCCTTAAAGTTCTTAGGGGCTAGAACAGTGTTTCTCAGCCTTGGCAGCTTGAAGAAGCCTGGACTTCAATGCCCAGAATTTTCCAACCAGAATCATAAGCATAGTTGCTCTTTCAACTTAGCAACTGCTTCACTTAATATCTGAGTTGGTGGTCCCAATTGGGGTCACTAAACAAGGACTACCTGTATGTACATCAAGATAAATTTTCCTGTAGGTGCTTGGATGCCAAGCCATATACAGCTTTAAAAGTTTTAATCACTCTTTCTTTGTATTGGACTCAAAGCAAAGTAGGGCTTAAAGCAAAGTAGGACATGCGGCCTACAGGTCTTAAAGTAGGAGTCAACATGGATTCTGCAAGGCTAAATCTTGGCTCACCGGCCAATTTGAGTTTTTCAGAGTGTGTGTTAAGTTGGGGAGCTGGCCCTGGCCATCTTGTATATTTGGATTTCTAAAAATGTTCTGACAAAAGTTTCTCATCAGAGGTTCTTTAGTAAATTTTAATTATTGTGGAACAGTAATCCAAAAACAGAACACCGGGGTAATATGATACTTTTTCTTTAAAGGCGGAGTATAAGAAAAGTCTGTTGGAACTAGCTTTTTAAACTTATTCATAAATGATTGTGAGGTAGGAATAAAAAGTGTGCTGATCAAGTTTGCAGGTGGTAGCAAGCTATTCAGTCTGATACACACTTTCATTTTGAATTCCAGACAGATCACTCTGAATTGGGTGGATGGCCAGACAGTGATTTAATTTAAGGAAATGTAAAGTGATGCACATAGGGAATTAAAAAAAAAACTAAGTTCATGAAGGCAGTGATGGGAGATGATCTACTGTAAATAACCAAGAAAAAATTTTGGGCCATAAAGGAGAGTTAAATTAATGTGTCAACTCAGTATGTAGTAACTATGAAAAAGATAAATTCAGTGCTATGCATTATTAGAAAAACACAGCTTGGTAATATTGTAGTGTGCTTGTATACAGATAGTCCTCGACTTACAACCATTTCAGGAGCGGGTCGCTCCTCCGTCGCTACCGATGCACTGCATGCGCATCGCCATGTTGCTGACGCACGCACCCCCTCACGCGATTTTGCTTCCACGCATGCGCGGAAGCAAAATCTCGCCGAAATCTCCTGAGGGGACGCACACGCGCACATGATTTTGGCAATTTTTTGCTTCTGCGCATGCGCGGAAGCAAATCTCGCCAAAATCTCACACGCGTGAGCGTCCCCTCGTGAGATTTTGCCGAGATTTTGCTTCTGTGCATGCGCAGGAAGCAAAAAAAGCCAAAAAATTGCCAAAAAAAGATGGCGGACCGGCGAAGACAGCACCGGAGCCGTCACGCGCAAATTGCGCAGTTGGAGGCTCCCTACCGGAGCTGCGCACTGGACCGCACCGGTAGGAACCCACCCCTGAACCATTTGTTTAGTGACTGTTTAATGAAGATACAACGGCACTGAAAAAAATGCAAACAAGGTCATAAAACCCAACATGACTCTTAACAACTGCTTTGATTCGCCATGGAAATTCTGGTGCTAATTCTGGTTGTAAGTCAAGGACTGCCTGTAGACCTATGGTTCATCTGCATTTAGTATTGTGCATAGAGTTCTGGTCACCATAAGAGAGAAAATAGCATAGGACAAAGTGCAGAAGTAGCAACCAAAATGATTGAGGGACTTCAAAGCCAAAATACTTGGGATCCTTTCACTTAGCAAAAAAGGATAGGGTTGAGATGTCTAAAATCACACATGGCCTAAAACAAAGATGTCCAAACTTGGAAACTTTAAGCCTTTTGGACTTCAACTCTCAGAATTCCCCAGCCAGCATGGCTGTCTCAGGAATTCTAGGAGTTGAGGTCCACAGATATTAAAGTTACCAAATTTGGACGCCCGTGGCCTAAAGAAAGAGAAACTTCTGTCATTCTCAAAACATTAGGAACAGGGACTACTCAATAAAGTGTTTGGAAAGGAGGCACTTCCTTACATTGTCATTGACATAAATTCATTATCATAAAACATGATGGTGGCTATTAACTTGGGTGACTTTATTATTTATTTTTATTTATTAAATGTATTGGCTGCCCATCTTACCACAGGGTAACTCTGGGCAGCATGCAATATTAAAAGAGTAATGTTATACAAAACCTATACACAATACAAACAAAATAACAATAAAAATATAAATACTCAACCCTAATTAAAAGAAGGGGAAGGTGTAGGATGAGCAAGTGGGGTGCTGGGATCTGTTATTAATTTATCAACTGCCCCCAATATGAAGCCCCAACCAGAGCCAGGTCTTTAAGCTCTTACGAAGACCTGGAGGGTTGAAGGTGCTGTGGCCTAGAGGTGGAGCTCTTGCCTCAGAGTCAGGAGGTTGTGAGTTCGATCCTAGGTAGAGGCAGATGTAGGGTCTCCTGCTCGGGCAGGGGGTTGGACTGGATGACCTGCAAGGTCCCTTCCAACTCTGTTAATCTGAAGGCCACGGTCACCTCACTGTGGGACAGGCGTCTCCAATCTTGGCAACTTTTAAGCCTGGAGGACAGCAAAGCTGGCTGGGGAATTCTGGGAGTTGAAGTCCTCCAGGCTTAAAAGTTGCCAAGGTTGGAGACGCCTGCTCTGGGAGGCAAGATGTTCCAAAGGGCAGGCTCAGTGGCAGAGAAGGCTCTTCTCCCAGACCCTACCTGCCGGAAAACCGTGGCTGGTGACTTGGAAGGGGATTGGGTAAATTCATTGTCCATCAAGGACTGTTGGACCTGGAGATTCCAGGTTGCATCTGGTCTGGGGACTGCATACCTTCAAATCCCAGGTAGAGGACAGCAGTGTTAGAGTAGCAGGTCTCAATTGCCTCTTTGTAGGCACTGCAGATCCATCTGGTTGGCTTTCGTGGTGAGCAAAACGCTGAGCCTTGACCTGACCCAGCAGCTAGGTTCTTAGGCTGTTCTGTCCTGAAAGAAGTGGTTTCTTCTTTTAGAACAGAAATCTGAAACAAATATTTATTTATTATTTATTTATTAGTGAGATTTATATACCGCCTCACAGTGCAAGCACTCTCTAAGCAGTTTACACCAGTAAGCAATGTATATTTACATTACCCACCTTGGAAGGATGGAAGGCTGAGTCAACCTTGAGCCGGTGAGATTTGAACCGCTGACCTGCGGATCACAGTCAGCTAAAGTGGCCTGCAGTACTGCACTCTAACCGTTGCGCCACCTCGGCAGATATTAAAAAAATATATCTTTTTTTTTTAAAAAAAAACCTAAGGATTTGGGATAAGAAGATTTAACAAAAACATGTGTTGTGTAAGGACTGAGTCTATTTTCCATTTTCCATACTGTGTATCCCTCCCTATGTTTGCCTCACGAGAAAAGCATAGGTAGAAAATCCTCCCTATCTGGTGACAGTGGTTCCGATCCTGATGGGAACACCCTGGATTTTTAAAGGGTTTTGTGTGTGTTGCTGAATGACCCCCTCCACTACACAGCAGCAAAGGGGTGGCTTCTTGTTTGCTACAGTTGTGCACTGCTGCCACACTGAAGAAATCTCCCCCCCCCCAAACCCAGGTAGCAGTTGACTTAGGTTGTGCAAATGGAGCCATTGTAAACAAAGTGTGGGAGGGAGGGAGGGAGGGAGGGAGGGAAGGAAGGATGGAAAATAGACCTGTTGAATATTTATGCAAATGCATTGAGGAACCACGGGATATGTAGGCAAATACGACTTAACTGGCAAACTCAAGAGGTTTCGAAGGGCGTAGGGAACACGGTCGGCACTCCCAAAATGAACCGTGCCCATTTCTCTACCTGGTAATGCTGATGCCATTTGATGGATGCTATACTGATTTGCATTCTAGCCTGTTTCAAATTCTTTTTGCTTTTGCATGTTGTTTCCCCCCCCCTTTCTTCACCTGTGTTCCCCTTTCCTTTGCCCTGAAAATCCCCCATCTTTTCTGTCTCCCTAACCCCTCCTTTTAAAAAAAAACTATTACTATGATTTTCCCCTTTGTTTCCTGCCTCCGTCATTAGCAGTCACCCGAGGGGACGGAGTTATGGGATCCCCAGGCTGGCCAGCAGCCTGCTGAGGACACTCTAGGAGCCCCCTTGGCAGCCAGCAGGCTTGGGGGTTCCGTTCAGGTACATGAGAGGGATGGGGTGGGAGGTGGGAGGCGGGGTGGGTGACCCCAGCCATGCCGTGGAAGTCTTCTGAGCTTTTTTCCCCCGTGACCCTCTGTATGTCCAGTCATTGTGGCACCGATTTGCTTTTCAGTCCTGTTTTGATGGCACGTGGTCCATTTCAGAAATACTGAAATGCAGTTTGTCCTGCCTTGAAATAGATAGCTTACCTTTCTCCTCATTGCTCATTCTGCTTGGCTCCCAAAAATCGTGTGAGAAGAGTAAAGAAAATTCCTTTCTCCATAACGATTCTTGTAAGAAATCAGGTTTGTTTGGCCTCAGGAGGTGAACTTTACATTTTTAATGATGGGAGCAAAAAATAGGGAGGAGGAGGAGGAGGAGGAAAGGAGTGGAGGGAGAAGAAGCTAACAACTTGGAAGTTTAAATAGATAAACGTATTTGCAAACCTAAGGAGAAAAGGTTAAAACCATACTCGGTAAGGTCAGATTTCTACAAAAGCCACTTGTAGAAATTAAGAGAATCTACTAGCAAAATCTTGTGAATGTAGGTAGGAATAGAAACCATGCTTAAAGCTGAGGTGTGTTCCTGTGTTTTTGCTGTGTGATTGTGTGTGTGCGCACTTGCACCACTTCAATTCAAGAGCGGATTCTAGTTCAACCATAAGAAAAAAATTGTATACACGTGTATGTACAGTATGCATTCCTCTGTGTTCTGCCTGTCATTGGTCTGTAAGTCCCATTGCTTTTGGAAATACAAAATATCCTCACCAGGACAAGGAAAAAAAACCCAAATTCCTGGATTTGCAGATGTTCATCACTTTCTGTTGGGTTTCATTTGGGTTTTGTTGAGCCAGAAATCTTCACAGAGGTCCATGCTAAGAGACTAGATTTCTACAACCTTGGAAATCTCATCTGGCTCCTGAATTAAATATTGGTTTTAATCTAATTTGCACCTTAATGTCCAAAGTTTGTTCATAGCAAGGTCTAACGTGTGCTATCTCTGGTAAAGCTTTTTGGCAAACAATACCAACATTTAAATGTTGGGGCAAGAGGGAAAAGAACTGTGGCCAACATGCTGCGTGCTAATCCTTCTTCATGTTCAGGTGCTCTGTCCCGTTTATAAACTTGCTTGCAGGGCTGTTCTACCTCCACGAGGACTAGACACATTAAAATAATAACGATTATACAATCGTAATAATAATAAGGTAAAGATGACAGAATCAAAATAGTTGATGTAAGACTAGCACCAATATTTGACAACGGATGAATTTTTGATGGTGGGGTTCTCAGGTGGGCAGCCTTTGTATGATAGGAGATTTAGCTAATTAACATCTGTGCTGGATTTCTAGCTCTCGTGGCCAAGTATGTTGCTTAAAGTGCCACTCTGTGGAAAGAAGCTTCTGTCTTTTCTGTGTCTTTGTCCATGGCTGCCTCTTCCGTCTTTGCCCCTCTTGAGCTCCTCTGTGTACTGCTTTCCCATCTGATGCACATCTGTGACCAGCACCAACCGTGGCTTAATGCAAGAGTCTAAACCTTCATAAGACAGGAACCGAAACCATACATTAACCTGGGTCTGCAGCAGAGGTGGGTTCCTCCCGGTACGCTCTTACCTGTTGGTCGCCGCAGAGCCGAAGAAGCTGGTGGCGTTCACGGCGCGGGGCTTCCCCCGCCCGCCTGGACGCCACCATTTGCGTTCTTTTACCCTCTGCGCAAGCAGAACGCTTTGCGCATGCGCAGAAGGCAAAAGAACGCGAATGGTGGCGTCCGGGCGGGCGGGGGAAGCCCCGCGCTGCGAACGCCACCAGCTTCTTCGGCTCTGCGGCGACCAACAGGCAAGAGCGTACCGGGAGGAACCAACCTCTGGTCTGCAGTACCCCAGTAGTGGATGTAACTGGTTTGCATTGGTACAGCTGTCAAGTAAAACCTTGGTTTGGGCCAGGGAAGAAGGGAGCAATTTGTTCAGGAAAGAACTATTATTGCTGAACGTGAAATGACATTGTGCAGGAAACCAGCTTTAGCCCACTTCAGCTTTTCAAAAATTAAGGATCTCTCTGTCCGCTTGATAAAGATGCTGAATCTCCACACACACAAATGTATTCCTTTACATAAGCAGGGGGGTCCAAGGAGATAGTCCTTGACTTATGACTGTAATTGGGTCTGGTAGTTAACGGTTGTAAGTCATGACGGTCGTAGAGTGGCTCATCACATGAGCGGCCCGATTTTGCATCCCTTGTTTTGCAGCGGTCATTAAGTGAACACCATGGTGGTTAAGCAAACTTATTGTTTTCTGTGAGCCAGGTTTTTGCCAATAGCTGGAAGTAAACGCTGGTCTCCAACAAAAATGTTAGAAATCACGGTCAAACAAATGGCCATAAATGCAGGCCAGTTACCCAGCGTCCAAATGCAGTCACATGACCATGGGGAGAGGCTGGCCATCATAACTTCAGAACTGGGTCATCATTAGCTTTTGAGGTGACTGTCATAACTTCGAACAGCCGCTAAGCAACCCGTCGTAAGTCGAGGACTACCTGTATCATTTTCATTTGGAGGAAGGTTTCTGTTGGATGGAATTTCACATGGAAAGTTAGCCCCCTTTGCGTTGAAAGCTTGGCTGGATGCAAGCAGACCCCTTTCTTCCTGTGGCGGCTGTCTGCTGGAGCAGAAACAAGATTAAGAAGCTTAAGGAGCGAAGTTTTGATTTGTACCGTAGTCGCATGAGGCCAGCGTGCCTGAGGCCTGCTTTGTCTCTCCCGTTCATTTCCCCTCTTTGTGACGCTGCAAAGATGCTAAGCCACCTCTACCTGAAGCCCTGCCCCGACATTCTTGGCTCTTCACCTGCTTGCTCTCTTTTAGGTCATGAGTTCTACCAATGGGGAGTTGAACACGGATGACCCCACTGCCGGCCACTCAAATGCCCCCATCACCGCACCTGCCGAGGTTGAGGTGGCAGACGACACAAAGTGAGTAGCAACAGCACTTAGACTTATATACCGCTTCACAGTGCTTTACAGCCCTCTCTAAGCGGTTTACAGAGTCAGCATATTGCCCCCAACAATTTGCCCCCTCATTTTACCCACCTTGGAAGGATGGAAGGCTGAGTCAACCTTGAGCCTGGTGAGATTCGAACTGCCAAATTGCTGATGGCCAGCAGTCAGCAGAAGTAGCCTGTAGTACCGCACTCTAACCACTGCGCCACATACCATATTTTTCGGAGTATAAGACGCACCTTAGTTTTTGGGGAGGAAAATAGGGGAAAACAATCTGCCTACCAGGTATTCATCTGGCTAGCATCCTTAGTCTGGTCAGCTTCAGCACATTATTTTATCTCCTGGTTAGGACTTAAAAAAAACTTCTTCTGAGAGAATAACAATGAAAGAACCTGCAAGCCTGTAAGAGCTGGGAAGATCGTTAGCACCTGGTTAGGGCTAGAAAAAAAACTTATTCGGAGCAAGTAGAGCAATGAAAAAACCCTGCAAAGACTTAGGGCTGGAAAAACATTCTTTGGAGAGAGTAACAATGAAAAAGCCTGCAAGGTAAGAGCTGGGAAGATCTGTTAGCACCTAGTTAGGGCTGGAAAAAAAGCTACATTCGAAGTATAAGACGCACCTGAATTTTCAGCCACTTTTAGGGAGGAAAAAGGTGCGTCTTATACTCCGAGAAATACGGTAAGTAACTGGTTCACCTGGCCTAGTTTTGCTCAGAACCTGTGTGGCTCGGATTAAACACTGTAAAACGGAAGGTGATGATGAAGAGGAAGGTGTGTCAGAACTGCCTTGGGATTATGACAACCAGCTAGAAGCCATCATGGCTCTAATATAACCGATGTAGCAGGTTCATGAGCAGAAAACATGAGGTTTTGAACCTTATGCAAAGCAAATGTCCTGCTCCATCTAACCAGCCTCACCTCTCCTGTCTGCCAGCGGAGAGCAGCTTTTCCATCACTTACTACCTGAGATATTTTGACCTAAAATTGCTCAGGAAGCCACATTCTCAGTTACCTGTTAAAAGGTCACTTTCTCAATTATCTCAAGATAGTCATAGGCTGTCTTTTAATGAGTTGATTGATAACTTGGTTGCAAACTAAGTCAATTGCCCGACTCAATTAACTCACAAGATATTGGCTTGGACCCCCGTCTGATTTGGGGCTAATTTCCCCTGGTCAACTAATCCTTTTGTTCTGTGAACTACTGACTTGAGGGTTATCAGGACTTCTTATGTCTGATAGAGCCGAAGCCCATGAAAAATAGATTTTTCTCTGGCTGTCTCTATACCTTGGATTTTCTGTCTCTGCATACCTCTAATGCAGCGGTTCCCAACCTGGGGGTCGCGACCCCTTTGGGGGTCGAACGACCATTTCCCAGGGGTCGCCCCGGCATCCTCAGCTCCACCCCCACTGCCACAAGCCTGGCCATATCATGCCCCACAACCCGCGACCCACCGCAACCCACCCTGCCACCGCCATTTGGGTTCTTTTAGCCTATGCGCAAAGCATTCTGCGCATGCGCAGAGGGTAAAAGAACCCAAATGGTGGCGGCGGGGTGGGTCGTGGTGGGGGTGCAGGGGCGGGGCGTGGGTTGCAGCATTAGGAAGGTTGGGAACCACTGCTCTAATGTCAGTGTATCAGGGAGACAGTGTAACCTAGTGATTAAGGCACCAAGCTAGAAACCAGGAGTCTGTGAGTTCTAATGCCACCTTAGGTATGTAAGCCGTCTGGTGACTTTGGGGCAATCACCAGGAGACGTTGAATTCTAGTCCTATCTTAGGTATGAAAGCCAGCTGGGTGACTTTGGGCCACTCACTCTGCTTCAGTGCAACCCACCTTACAGGGTTGTTGTGTGTGTGATAAATAGGAGGAAGGAATATAAGATATGTCCGCCGCCTTATAAAAAGTATAAAAGCGTTATAAAAAATCCAATAAATAATCATTTTCAACTTAAACTTTTTACAATGTTTGAAAATGTCATCCCTTTCCATGTAAACAACAATACAAAGTAATATAACGTGAATATCCTTTCTCCCTAGGTGCTGCTGTTTCTTTAAGAGGAGGAAGAGGAAAACTATCCAGCGCCACAAGTGAAATATTCCTGTTGGTCGAAGCCAGGATCCTACCAGGACTGCGTTTCCCCCACCCACCTTTGACTTCCTGGCTGAGGATAATGGATCTTGATGGAATGGGAGGGGGCACTGTTTCCCCCACCTGCTCTCCCACTCCAGTTTCATTGGTGGGTAGGGACACAGGCGGCTTTGACTGTCCTAGCAGGCACATGGGGGTAGGGGCTTCCCCCATTTTTCTTCCCCCCCCTTCTTCCCAGGAGATGCAAATGGAGGGGTGGGTCAGGCACTGGCAGAAAAAGCACGTTGGACTTCTTGCTCAAGTATCTTCCTCCTCTTCCTCCTGTTCCACAGAGAAAAAAAAAACAGCATTAATATTTATGCAGCAGTTCTCCTTCCCTTCCATTTGTCAGTTTATTTGTCCTCCGCCCCTCTTTGGAGCTCCTCAAATAGCTTTTGGAACAAACAAAAAACCAGAAAATGGGAATCAATTCTACTTGTTTACCTTTAGAAGAAGCAAAGTGATGATTCTGAGAACAGCCCTGCACGTATTTCTTCTTCTTCTTCTTCTGTTGTTTGCTTCAGTCTCTCTTAAGTTAATTTTAAAATGGCGTTTTTGGCCTTCATGCGGCAGCATCTCCCCACCTTTCCTGTCATGGTGATGCAAATGGTTTTTCTTTTTTTGTTTCTTTTTTTTTTTTTTTTTTTGTTCTGCTTTGAGTTTTAAGGATGTCCCCCCCTCCCCCTCCAACCCCAATGTGTCCCTGGTTTCTTTTTTTATTTTTTTAGTTTATTTTCCCTAGCCCTGCCAAATTACTCTTTGATGACATCCTTTAGGGAAGATTTGTCCCCATACCCAAATAACACGAGAGGCAAAAATAAATGTATCGTGCAGAGTGGGGGGGGAGGCTGGGGAATAATTTACACACTTCCTCATTTCTCAGTGCACTTTTTTTTGTAGCAATACCAGCAACATCTGTGTCTTGAAAACGATCCAATTTTAGATATTTTTTTTAAAAAAAATGTTAATTAAGTTCTACCCACTCCCAGGTGGGAGAGAATTAAAGGGCAAAAGTCTTGGATCTCAGGAACGGCAGCCTGCCAAACATAAACCCCAAAGCCAACGTCCATTGTTAGACAACCGTGGAGACGAAGGGGAGCTTTTCATGACCAAAGTGAAACCTACATGGACAGGATCACTAGGTGAGACCGTTCCATATGGTGGCCCTCACAGCACCTGGGTACTTGCCAATTTCATTTGAAATTAAATAGGTGGCAGCAAACTTCTATTTGGGTGGAGAGAAGGCGGCCCACTGACGAAGCCTTGCGCAAGGACAATCCACTCTCGGTTTTGGTCTGTTCTTTCTCAAAAACTCAACAGCCGCCTGCATTCCCAGCTTCCCAGTTGGGTGAATGGCTTGGAATCCGCTCCTGCAGAACCATCGTTGTGACTGTTATTAGTACGGAAGTGAGCAAAAGGCTTTGCAGGCCTGTCACGAAAAACATCCAAGCCAAGCCAAAATCTACCTTGCCAGGGAAGGGAGATGGCTTTAGAGTAAGGCCTGCGTCTGGCTTTCATGCTTTTATCCCTTCGTATTCCATCACTAGCTTACATGTCTACCCCGGCCTTAGACGAAGTTGTGCCTGGGTACACTGCGGCCTGTACGCCTGGATTGAACGTTACACGCTTCTCCCTTCCTTCCGGTTGACCAAGTCAAAACAAACAGCTGGTCTGCAGCCATCAAAGCTACACCTGTCCAAGCTGCTTCAGCATTGTGACAATAGCAGTGCGGCTTCGTTACTTCTTTAGATATATTTTTATACCAAGGGATAAGAGAATTGGCCCCGTGTTGCTCCAAAATATTTGTCTTTCACTCCGTGTGGTAATTTACTTGGCACTTGGGATGTGGCCTGCTGGGGAAATGGTGGCAGGGTTAGTACTGGGGGTGGGATGGGGGAATAAATACTTTGGCCTCTGCTAAACTAAAGAGCACTCTTGGGTGGGTGGGTTACTGCTACAGACCAAAGGAGTGCAAATTTAAAATTCGCCACACACCTCATTGTTAGTGCTAAATCATATCTATTGGACTTCATTCACCCCCTCCTAATTATGAGAGGGTTACTGCCTCCTCACCTTATAGCCTTGAAGTTGTTCACTTTCTAGAACTAGATTTAAACCTAGCCCCCCCTAACCCCCCATGTGGGTTTTAAGAGTTGAACCCCCTCCTTTCGGGGCTGCGTAATCGATAGCAATCCTGCAGATGACTCTGAAGGGAATGGAGTGGGTGCGGATCCTCCCAGCCCAACCGTTTATTTCAAAAGCTGGCACTTAATTCTTCGTGCTTTTTTCAAGGTGGATATGAATTTCTTTGCCCTATTTGAATGAATGTTTTTTGTGGCCATTTGAAATAGATTTTTTAAAAAAAGGAAAGCAGGGACTAAAACTCAGAACATGATCTCACTTTATTGATCTTAGTTTATAAACTTTGTTAACAGCAGTGCCTCTGCCATGCTAGAATCACAAGGATACAGGAGGTCCTAGGGAAAATTCTTGATTTGGGCAACTTCCATTAAAATAGGATTGCTTAGATATGTGCAGTGTTTGAGTTTGTTTCCCAAACAATGCAAAGAGAAAAACAGAATACAGCCTTAAGCATTGTGCTGGAAAAAAAATTATATAGTTCCAATCCCAGGAAGGTGTAAAAGAAATTTTTAAAAAATTAAAATGTTTATGTAAAGAGTGCATGAGTGCTTGGACTACCAGTTTCAATGTGGATTATTCTTTTTTTCCTTTTTCCTTTCGAATGTGACAAAGTTTTAAGGGACAACTCAAATGACAGAAAACAAAAATCAATGAGGGTTGTAGTTGGCCTTCCAAGCTCTCTAGTCTTATCAGGTGTATGTTTTGGCCCATGTTGTCTGATTTGCATCAAAATGAATTTTGCAGACTTGTGTGGTTGTTTTGTTTTTTAATTATGTAACAAAAGAAAAAGGTAATTGTACTGGTGTAGCTCCAAAGCAGAAGAGAGATTGTGGCATTGCAAATTTAGTTACTGCTTTAAAAAAAAGTGTACACAGGTTATGGTGTATAAGTTTCTCTTGAAGCTTCTTTGAAGCCATAGAAGTTAGGGCTTTTTAAAAAAACAAAATAAAAACAGAAAAAAAAATCTGAAAAACTAAAAATTAAAAAAAACCTTAAAAAATAAATTCTGCAAAAATGTTTCCTCGTGTTTTGATTTAAAGTAGAGATGTTTTGTCTTGAAGAGTAGAAGTAATTTTCAGTGACTTATTTTGGAAAAGTAAAGTGCTGTACAAGTAGTCCTCAAGTTACGACCGTAATGGAGCCTGCCATAGTCATAAAGCAGGTTTATCTTGTGATTGAACCAATTTTATGAACTATTTTGTGGTGGTCCTTAATGAATGTGGCAGTCTTTTAAGAGAACCCCTAGAACGCTGCAAACAACTGTAAATGTGGGCTAAGTTGCCAAGGCCCTGAAGTGCAGTCACATGACCAAGGGGTGGAAATGACCATCTGAACTTTATATCTGGGTCATAAATCCCCCCCCCCCCTCAGGTAGGTCCATTGTAACTTCAAATAATTGCTACGTAACTGGAAGTCAAGGACTCCCTGTAATGGAGGGAGAAAGCATCTAGTCTCTAGAAGAGTCTTTTTCAACCTTGGTGCCTTTAAGATGGGATGACTCCAAATCCCAGAATTCCACACCCATCTTAAAGGTGCTGAAGTTGAGAAAAGGTGCTCTCCGGTTTTTTTAAAGAGGCATCCGGAAGCCTCTGAGCATGAGATGAGCATCCTCTTTTTTTTTTCCCCAATCCCCCAGCATTAAAAAAAAAATCAGTTCCTCCCTCCTCACTACCCACAAATGTACAACCCACCCATTCCTGAATAACTAAGGTATGTAACATCCAGGTTGGAGTCCTCCAAATGTTTCGCCCTAAACTCAGCTTAACAAAACCCCAAACTGCTGTGTTCGCTTGCTATACGCAAGCAAATAAACCCTCTTATCCCACAACATAATGGCTTGTATGATGATGACAGAACCTCATTTTGGCTTAGTCCACCATGTTCCAGAACATGCTAGCAGAGGTGATGCATCCTTCTGATCGGAGGAAGCTTGTTCACACATTTCATGCCTTTCCTTCCTAAATGAAACTGCAGGGTCATCTGACCCAGTTACCAGTTGTTTCTGCTCCAACGGTCTTGCTATTCTTTGGCAAGAGTATTGTCAACCAGACGTCTGTATGCCAGAAGATGCATCTCTCCTTACCAGCATCCCTTGTCAAAAATAAGCATCCTGAACTCAGACTAGGGAAACCCGGTAACTGCCTACAACGAACCCGCCTCTAAAAGTGATTTCCTACCTAACTTACAAACTCAAGAAAATCTGGGAACCAAAACCAGCTGATGGTTGGGCTTCACAGAAGTAGATAAGCAGGTGTCTTGAATTCCAACCTACTGATCCAAAAATAAATTTCAAGAACAGAAGCAGCTGTTACATTCAGTGTCTGATTCTTGGTCCATCACGCTGATGCTGTCAACAACTGCCACAGCTTTTCTGTTGCCGATGGTGTAGCCTTCATCAAAGGAGGTCTCTCCTGCACACAAACCATATTAAATCTGCAATTTAAACTATTGGCTGTGGGTGCCTATTCTCTCATGTCATACACACACACACATGCTTAAAGACAACTTTGCTGCCTTTATTCACTTGCTATTTACAAACAGAAAGGAAGGAGGTGATGAAATGCTGAATAATACAGTTTCTGATACAGTTATTGTATGGCATCGCATGAGCAGTCGGTGACGCTATTGGAAGTTTGCCCTTGGCATCATGAAGATTAATTTGCAAATGCTAGAATTTGCGTCAGGCTCCAAGAACTTCAACTGAACTTTCAGTTGGTGACATTTTAATAAACACCAGATTTTATACAACAATCAGAGATCTACCCGCCCCGCCCCCCCAAAGGGATTTCAAAGGACGGCTGAAGTGCTTTCAGCCATCCAATTTAAAGTAGCCTGCCGTCAAGAGTTACAAACTACCTTTAAACTATTTTTAAGTAGGCCTTTTTAGAAACATATTCAATGATTATTTTTCATCTACAGAAAAACAGATTAGCGCATTGCTGAGAAAACAGTTCTCTTGAAAAATGAAGGGTAGCGGAGGAGAAGATATGGGGATGTTGCGAATCCCCACAGGAAAGCAAGCTATAAAATTTAGAGCTGTATGAACTGATGTGTGGATATTGAATAAGCCTCTTGATAAAAATCACCGATGTGCATATTTTCTCTACTGTCTGCTGATGGAGAGCTAGTAACTGGAGAATGCTTCCATTCTATATACTGGCCGGAATAAAAATGTATACACTATACAGTGATTAACAATATACAAGAGAGATTCAAAAACAGACTTGCGTGACATAAGGCTCAAGGACCTCTGTGGAATAATCTGTATTTCCAGACAAGTAGTTTCAAAGGGAAACACACCTACTGACAGTGGCAAACAAACAAACAAAAAAATCCAGGCTAACCCTTTTTTCCTGATTAAAGATTTTGTCCCAGTTGAAGACTCTTTGTGGTCAAAAAGTCTGTTCGAATCAAAAGAAGATGGACTCAGCTTTGGTGAACCAAACACGGTCTTAATGCCATCAGGATAAATTCAAGGGGTCATATTTAAAAGCAGGGTTTCCCAAAGCAATGGCCAGATTGCTGGCTGGAGAATGATGGAAGTTGCAGTCCAGCACCTCAAGGCGGCACCAGGTTGGAGAAAGCAAGTCAGTGAATTTCCACTGAGAAACAAAATGTGTACCACAACACATCTATCGTCGAGGAACTGCAGAGATATTTAGTATGAGGAACTATTTCTCAGAGAATTGAACTGCTTTCTTGCTGATTTATTACTTACTCTGGAGAAGGGCGTGTATATAGTTTGGGTGAATCACACCAAAATCCTTGACCAAAACAATCGTGCATGTGGACAATTTTGCAGTAACAATGGATAAATGGATTTGTAGATCACCGCAGTGGGATTTAGTTTTACCCTCCCCACCAGAATAAAAAGCTGACCCAGTACCCCACCCCATCATGTTTTTTGGATGGGGGGGGGGCGCTTATCTGAATAGCGCCCTCAAATACTTTCTAGGATTGCTTGCTTCATATTGCAATGTTCCCAAAGTAACAAATGTAGGAAAGTACCATCCATAGCACACTGACAGCTGTGACTTACTAATAGGAAGAGGAACCAAGCACTAGTGAATAAAGCAACACCTGGCCAAGAGTCATAAAAGTCCGTTTAGTCAGGAACTGCCACACCCCGTTAGTCCACGTTATGCTCAGTCAAAGCACAGCTGGGGAAGCTGTTCTGCCATACAGCTGAGCAGGGGTCTCCAACCTTGGCAACTTTAAGACATGTGGACTTCAGCTCCCAGAATTCTGGGAGTTGAAGTCCACAAGTCTTAAAGTTGCCAAGTTTGGAGACCCCTTGCCTAGAGCCATCCTAAATGCATCTGAACAATGGTAAAAAAAAACAAACCCAAAAACACCATGCTTTTTCTGCCCACCCCATAAGAACCATATTCTAGCTTAAGAATTCGTGAATGTAAAAAGGCATTTTTCCTCCTGAAAAAAATTCCTGAAATCGCTCTCTCTGAATTAGATTTCTGCAAAAAAAATGGCTTAAGAGACGGGGAGTTCTCTCTCCCTGTTTAAGGGGAAATACACACACACACGCATACAAACACAAACTAACCACAGCACCAGCCTGTCACTAGGGTAACAAGAATCAAAAATGCATTGTTAAGTTGCACTATATTAGCAGCAGAAGAAACTTTCTGAGGACAAAAGGCCAGAAATTTAGATGCTTCTCTTAATTACAATGATCAAGTATACGTGGTTGCAAACTGCTTGTGGCCAAGGCTGTTCTAAGGGAGACCCACAATCTGCTGCTGACTCTTCAGCAACCTCACACAAGTAGGAAAACTCGTCTAAAGTAGATCTTAAGGCAGCCTTTCCTGTTATCATCCTCCAAGTATATTAGCCTCCTAATATATCTGCATTATCCTCACTGAGCAAGGCTGCCTTTATCGTCTGGATATGATCGGGGTCCCAATCTGACCATATCGAGTCAGATCAGGTCAGTAAAGTAAATTCACACTTTACTTTCCCTTGAAAGCCAGCAAACACACACACACACACACACACACACACACACACTGGAACAGTGTTTCTCAAACATAGCCCTTTTAAGAGGTTTGGACTTCAACTCCCAGAAGTCCAAGCTCTTAAAAGGGCCATGTTTGAGAAACTAAACTGGAAAGTCAGTTGATCGGCCTGTTTTAGCTCTGTTATTTTCTCAGGGTCAAGGATTGTCTCAAAATGCTGCTTGTCATGCAAAAGGCTCACCACCACCCCACCTTCAGGCTGTGTACACAGTCACCCCAAAGAGAACAAGTCATTTGTCCTGCTAGACAACTGGAAGGGGACAAGAGCAATGGGAACAAGACCCTACCACTCCACTGATATACCAACCATCTAAGACGCTTTCACCACCAATCGCATGCTAGTCTCCTGCCTGCCAGAAATGTGGGGAGGGGGAATCTCTTTGGCGGGGGTGTGGGGGGGCGATCACTTCTCATGAGAGTAAGCTTCCTCCATGAGAATGACTTCGATGTAAAAGCAGCTACATTCTGTGCAAGGAAATCACCCAGCCAGATTGCCAACACAAACGGGAGAGATTGCCAGCCTCAGTCCAGCAAGGCCGACATGCATCTGGGATGTAGAGACACGTGCAATCTGGGAGTGCTTGCCCAATCAGAGTCTGCCAGCGGGAGCCCATCCTATCACTGTGGCAGAACAAGCTGGCGGTCTCAGGTGGAGGGGGCGGGAAGGGAGCGCCGAGCCTGTCCGATGGCCAATCTCCAGCAGCACCTGCTATGTGTAGAAGATGATCTCTGGGATCTGTCCGTCTTCCACCGAGGTGCCGTTGTTGTTGCCGGCGGCATAGCAGAAAGTAAAACAGGTCTTTGTCCCCGTGGTTGGTGACTCGTGGACCACCTTCCGCAATCCTTTGGTTCCATAGTGAGAGTCGGGTCCCTAAATGAAGCAATGAAAAAACAAAGTTGTAAGAGTGGCCTTCTGTTAGTCAGGAGGCTGATCTATTGAGCTGGGGACCCTGAACTCTTATTTTATTTATTTATTTATTTGTGAGATTTATATACCGCCTCACAGTGCAAGCACTCTCTAAGCGGTTTACACCAGTAAGCAATGTATATTTATATTGCCCCAACAATCTGTCCTCATTTTACCTACCTCGGAAGGATGGAAGGCTGAGTCAACCTTGAGCCGGTGAGATTTGAACCGCTGACCTGTGGATCAGTGTCAGCTAAAGTGGCCTGCAGTACCTGCCTCTAACCGCTGCGCCACCTCAGCTCTATTTGGGCTTATGGGCTACAGCAGGCCTGAGCAACCGCCCCCACCTCCAAAGTGCCCACAGCCAGTGATTTATTTTTAATTATTGCATTTCTGCCTTTCCTCTCGGAGTCCAAGATACCCCACCCAAGAAAGTACAGGAAGCCCTTGACTTATGAGAATTGAGCCCAAAATTTCTGTTGCTAAGCAAGGGAGTTGCTCAATGCGCTTTTTGCTGCAGTTTACGAACTTTCTTGCCACGGTTGTTAAGTGAATCATTGCAGCTGTTAAGTTTACAATTGTAAAGCGAATCCGGCTTCCCCACTGACGTGTCAGAAGGTCACAAAAGATGATCAGATGACCCCGGGACACTGTAACCGTCATAAATATGAGTCCGTTACCAAGCACCCAAATTTCGATCACGTGATCATAGGGATGCTGCGACGGTCGTGTGAAAAATGGTCGTAAGTCACTTTCTCAGTGCTGTTGTAACTTAGGTCACTAAATGAATGGCTGTAAGTCGAGGACTACCTGTACCTTACAAGAATAACCAATCACCAGGTTCTCTGCTTCCACCCTATCACCATCCTGAAGGGCCAGCCAAGGAGATTCAGGACTAAAGACAGGGCACAATAACTAGCAAATCTTAAAATCTGCCTCCTGAGCTGTTCCTTGCTTTCTCCCCACCAAGCAAAGCAAATTCAGGAAAAGCTCCAGAAAAGTTCTTTCAAGAATATTCCCTCTCCCGAGACTCCGAGCACCTTCAGCGTGGCACAGGCTGTGTAGCTGACAGTGGGCAGGATCTCCACAGGCTCCTTAAACATCACCCGGAAAGTATTGGAGGATCCGTCACAGCTAAATCCAGTGTCGTTCTGGCCCAGGACGGTGTTGCTGTCTGTGTGAATTATCTGAAGAGGTGGAAGGAAAAGAGAGAGAAAATGAAAAAATGTAATTGTTATTTTTTGGGAACATGTTTTTTTTTAAATTTCTAACATACATTAATGAGAAAAAGTCATAACTTTGCTTATAAGAAAAACAGCAATGTTCCTTTCTGATAACAAGGTCTGAGGCAGAGTTGAAGGAGCTATGAAACCTGGGTCAAAGTTGACACACCACAACATTTTGGATGGCACACCAATGTACACCAACACAACTATTTTCAAAAGCATGCTCCATTCTTGCATAATTTTTAGAGGCTGGGAAGGCTGCATGAGAATGGGTATGCTTGTTCTGGGAATCACATACAGAATAACAGAGTTGGAAGGGACCTTGGAGGTCTTCTAGTCCAACCCCTTGCTCAGGCAGGAAGTCCTATACCATTTCAGACAAATAGTTGTCCAATCTCTTCTTAAAAACTTCCAATGTTGGAGCATTCACAACTTCTGGAGGCAAGTTGTTCCACTAATTGTTCTGTCAGAAAATTTATCCTTATTTCTAAATTGAATCTCTCCTTGATCAGTTTCTATCCATTATCCCATGTCTGGCGTTTGGGTGCTTTGGAGAATACCTCCTCTCTATGACAGCCCCTCAAATATTGGAACACTGCTATTACGTCACCCCTAGTCCTTCTTTTCATCAAACTAGACATACCCAATTCCAGCAACCATTCTTTATATGTTTTAGCCTCCAGTCCCCTAATCATCTTTGTTGCTCTTCTCTGCACTCTTTCTAGAGTCTCAACATCTTTTTTACATCATGGTAACCAAAACTGGATGCAGTATTCCAAGTGTGATCTTACCAAGGCATTATAAAAAGGTATTAACACTTCACATGATCTTGATTCTATCCCTCTGTTAATGCAACACATATAATTGGACTGTTTTAGATATTAAAATGTAAAGAATTGTTCCACTTTTGTTTGGGGATGTGACATGCCAGCAGCCAAGTAAGACATTTTCCAATTTTTGTGTGGAGCCTGAAAGGTTTGCCATCAATGGAGGAAACGATGTACCTGTACATTCACTTGTGTTGCTTCACAACCCACTCATGCAAATCAAATCCAGAAAGTTATCTACCTGTATATTTACTTGGTAATCTGTGGGGCCATGGATCGAGCCGTACAACCCAAATCCAACTATAAATATCCGCTTGTTGACAGAGAACCTGCAGAGTTTGCAAAAAAAAAATTAGACAGACCAAATCACTGTGAAAGAAAAGAGGCTAATCCAGTTATGAAGTTTTTCCTTTCTTTCTTTCTTTGTCCTCTGGGAGACAGCCTTATTTTGAATACCCAACACTTCCAAAAACTGAGAGTTGAAAAGAACTTAGCAAGTCAGCAATAGCCCCAATCTAGATCTGCATACCATCGTTTCAAATAAAAATTAATGGGATGGAAACAAAAGAGGGAACAAACCTTTGAAGTGGTGCCAGATGCTTGTTACTTTATGCATCTGATTACCATTTGTTTTGTTCCCAGAAGGACCTAAAGGAAGGCTTTCTTATACTCCAGTATATGAAGTAAAGATGAATAAACTGATTAGCATCAATTTCAGGCTGTTCAACTGCGAGGCAACAGCAGACTATGTGATCTGTTGGCGTTATTGATCAGTTTATTGTTACCGGAGTAAAGATCAACATATCACGGGCAGCTTGGGTGGCACACTCGCCCTCGTTTAAACTCTTGCACAAAGTATCATAGAGAACAGGGGTGTCCAACCTTGGCAACTTCAAGACTTCAGAACTTCAACTCCCAGAATTCCGTCAGCTTGGGAATTCTGGGAGTTGAAGTCTGCAAGTCTTGCCAAGTTGCCAAGGTTGAACACCCCTGGTATAGATGGAACATTAACTGGGATATAGATGGGAGATTAATTCTATGGAAGGCAGTACCTCTCATATGGGGGTACACCTGAACCTTTGCACCTATGAATCGGTATTTGTCCCCTTCTTAGCCATGTCCCACCACTGGGGTCCAGCTAGCTTCTTTTATCTGCCTTTGGTCCTACAATGACACTCCCTGTATTTCGTTGCTCAAACTATAGAGGTTTCAAAATTTAATTTTTTAATTGGATTACTTTTCTCCTGGTTCTTGCCCACTTTTGTCCCGGCCCCACCTACTTTTTGAGCACACCATTCAAAAGCAAAACATGGAAATCCCTCCCTCCCTCCCTTTCTTCCCTGCCCCTTCCACACTGTCATTTCTGTTGATGAATGTAATTCAGATACCGTATTTTTCGGAGTATAAGACGCACCGGAGTATAAGATGCACCTTAGTTTTGGGGGAGGAAAATAGGGGGGGGAAATCTGCCTACCAGGTATTCATCTGGCTAGCGTCCTTAGTCTGGTCAGCTTCAGCACATTATTTTATCCCCTGGTTAGGACTTAAAAAAACCTTATTTGGAGCGAGTAGCAATGAAAAAAAGCCTGCAAAGACTTAGGGCTGGAAAAAACATTCTTCGGAGAGAGTAGCAATGAAAAAGGAGTAGGGCGTAGGGCGGCATATAAGAATAGTAAAGAAGAAGAAAAAGCCTGCAAGCCGGAAGAGCCGGGAAAATTGTTAGTGCCTTGTTAGGGCTGAAAAAAAAAAGCTTTGAAAAAGCTACATTCAGAGTATAAGACGCACCCAAATTTTCAGCCTCTTTTAGGTGGGGGAAAGGTGCGTCTTATACTCCGAAAAATACGGTATATCCAGACCTGCTTTAAATGACAGGCTTCTGCTAATCATTGCATCAGACTGGGATAATAATAAGTTCTTCCAAAGTTTCCCAAGACAGTTGGATGAACCACAAAACTTCCCTACTTGGGAACTCAGTGATAGCTTGAAATTCTTGGTTTGGATAGTTTAGAAATGCAACACTTGCGGTCAGATTTAGGTATTGCATTAAAAAAAATTGTACATAGTAACGTTTTTACCTGTAAATGACTTTTTTTTAGTTTTAATCGTAATATAACATGTGCAAACAACCACTTTAAATTAATGTAAACTGTTTTAAACTCAATTGCAGAAAATTTGATTTTGGTAACAGGGTCGTCAAAGTCTGAAATATCTTATCCGATTCAGTTGTCCCAGCTACTTTCACAACTTTAGTTCTAACTTAAACTTCTGTGGACCTCACCCCATATTTAAAAGGTTCCTAAGGGGGCGTGTGCAAGTGCACTAACGTCCCTATTGTCCCTGTCACATTTTAATTTTTTTCATTTTGTCCCACAGAGTTTGTCTCCTCCAGGTCCCATCGACCAAGCAATGCCGGTTGGCGGGGCCAAGGGGGAGAGCCTTCTCTGTGGGAGCTCCGTCCCTCTGGAACCAACTGCCCCCAGAGATCAGGACTATCCCCACCCTGCTGACCTTCCATAAAGTAATAAAAACATGGCTCTTCCGGCAGGCGGGGTGAAAGTGAGACCAATTAGAACATCTCTGGTCTCCTCCCTGGTATGAATGATGGTTGATTTTTAATCTTTTTTATAATCTTTTAATTGTTATTATGTTGTTTTTATAACTGCTTTTATGAATTGTTCTCCTCTGTATTGCACGCCGCCCTGAGTCCCACGGGAGTTGGGCGGCCTATAAGAACGTTCAATTAAATTAAATTAAATTAAATTTGAATTGGCGAATTTTGTTTGAAGAATAAATATATGGAATACGATGTTTTCAGTGCTTGGTCCATAGAGCAGTGCTGGAAAGAATACCTGATCCGGTCACTGGTCCCACTGTATCCCCAGCGGCTTTCCACCTGCTGAAAACGGTTGATGCTGCACTCTTTCCCTCTCAGGCAGCAACGAGGGCGGTCGATGAACTCTACCCGTGGTTTGGGGTTGACAGTGAAATGAAGGAACAGGCTAACCACCTCACGGTCAGTGAGGATCCCCGACTGAGCTGGCCCTGCAGAAAGCAGAACACCTAAGGAACCGTGGTGAGAGGATCATTGCTTTCATTGAGATACATTTTTCCCCTTGCTTTTCCTCCCAGAAACCAGCTCTCTCTTTAGGGTCATGCTTATAGGTAGTCCTCAACTTATGACGGCAATTGGGATTGGGATTTCCATGGGATTGGGATTTCCAAGAGTGACTGCATCGCTTAACGGTGGCAATCCCTGCGGCTCCAGTCGCCACTGTGGACTGAATCCCACAGCTCTTAGCTGAGGCAACTTCCTTCCCACAGCCAAAGTTGTAGAAAAGTCGCCAAGTCAGTGCCAGGCCCGCAGGCAGGGAAGTGGCTGCGTACCCAAGAGGCATGGCGCAGCACAAGGAAGGGGTGTGAGGCTGAGAAGGTATGAGGGTGTGAGGGGTGCCATGGGGGTCAGGGAGGACGCACAAGGATGCAAGGGAGTTGCAAAATGCACAGAAGAGGTCAGGAGGGTGCTGGGGGGGGGGGAGCAGGAGAGTGATCCAAATATCTGGAGGCTGCTCCAGATACGAGGGACCATCAGATGAATGCAGGGAAGTGGATGTTCAGATTTAGTTACGAATGCAGGGGCTCACAGTATAAATTGCACGTAAGACAGAAAGTATGACTTGGTTTCATCTGGGTAACTGTGGGTATATATGAAGGCAGGCATTCATAGTTAGGTTACAATTGTCTCTTCGCCATCTGCCTTCTGGTGCAAAACGCAAACATGCCCTATGACAGTGATGGCGAACCTTTTTAGGTTCGCGTGTCAAAAAGGGGGGGTGCGCGTGCTAGCGCGCGCTCGCATGCCCACACCCATTCCCTCCCCCCCACGCATGCGCACACCCTCCCATGCTGCCCCCTGCGCATGCGCACACACACCCGCGCAAAGGCCTTACCGGAGCCTGGGACGGTAAAAAACGACGAAACGGGCAAACCGGAAGTTCGGAAAAATGCACTTCCGGTTTGTCAGTTTTGTAGTTTTTTGCATTCCGGGGCTTCAGGGAGCTTCCCTGAACCCTCCGGAGTGCAAAAAACAGCTCACCGGCAAACCGGAAGTGCGTTTTTCCGCACTTCCGGTTTGCCAGTGGGCAACGCTTGCGTGCCCTCCGCTATGGCTCCGCGTGCCACCTGTGGCACGCGTGCCATAGGTTCGCCACCACGGCCCTATGAGAAGCAAATAGGAATATTTGGTGTGGGTAAGCAGGACATACAGACTGCCCTGTTAGCTAAACTGCCATAATTTTATTTTTATTTTATTTTGGCTGTAAGTAGCTGGCAAGGACAGGGAGTCAGAATCAAAACAAAGGAGCAGAAATATTTTCAAATACATAAATTAGTTTTCTCATCGTTCCTATCACCCATCTCCTCCCACTTATGACTGTATGACTGTAACTTGTTGCTTGTATCCTTACGATTTATATTCATATTGTTTCCTGATTGCTTACTTGAACCCTATGACAACCATTCTTGACAAATGTATCTTTTCTTTTATGTACACTGAGAGCAAATGCACCAAAGACACATTCCTTGTGTGTCCAATCACACTTGGCCAATAAAGAATTCTATTCTATTCTATTCTATTCTAAATTCCCTCACTGGCAGAAAGTTAGTAACCCACCGGATCTTTGTCGATATAAAACCCCCCTTTTGAGAAAGAGTCCCCAAATACCTGCAGCAAATTCCTCGATTGTCATCAAGGGGAAGCGAATGAGGGAAAGAGCTTTGCCCAAAGCTTTCCGCTTGTTTTCTGGTATCAGCTGCAACTGCTGCCGCTGGCACTCAGCCTCTGACCACCGGACCACTGCGTTGAAGAGGCGCACCTCCCGGATGCCAAGGCTGTCTCGCTCCAAAACTGCGACCAAGGTGTCTGTCAGACAAAGAGAACGTCACTACCAACAAGATTCATCATTCACAGCTATTTTGGGATAAGGGTAAACATTGGGGGTTGGGTGGGTAATGCCTTCACTGTCGAAATCAGCCAGTGTTGAAAATCTCCTAACTTCAAATACTTAATAGCCTCAACTACCAGCTCAGGAAGTGCTCTACAGGCCAGGGATGAAATGCTACCGGTTCGGCCCGGTTCAGGCGTACCGGTAGCAGCGGTCGTTGGTGGTTCGGAGAACCGGTAGCGGCAGCAGCACCACGAGGCTCCGCCCACCCGCCTGGACGTTGCCATTTTCTTTTTTTTAAACCTTCTGCACATGCGCAAAGCCTTCTGCGCATGTGCAGAGGACGAAAAAGCATGCACTTCCGAACCGGTAGGGAAGGTAGGTAGATTTCCCCGCTGCTCTACACCTCCACGTTATAGAGAATCCTGGAGAATCAATCCTTTATACAGGCACCTGCCAGCACCTTTTAGAAAAACACACCTACAGGAGAGCCAAGATAGAGTACACCACATTGGCCAGCGGAGGCCTGGAGGAATATCACAAGCAGAACCCAAGGCAATTTGAAGATAACAGAATATCAGAATTGGAAGGGTCCTGGGAGGTCTTCTAGTCCCAACAACTTGCTCAAGCAGGAAACCCTATACCTGTGATGGCGAACCTATGGCACGCATGCCCAAAGTGGCACGCAGGGACATGTCACCTGGCACGCGCGGCATCGCCCATTCCTCTTCCAGGTTTCCGGTGCACGCATGTGCACTGGCCAGCTAGTCTTCTGGTTACTGGTGCACATGCGAGCGCAATGATCAACTGTCCTTCACAAGTGCGGCAGAGCCAGAAACCGGAAGATCAGCCGGCCAGCTGATCGTCGCGCACGCATGCGTGCCAGTAACCAGAAGACTAGTTGGCCGGTGCGCATGCGTGCCCCGGGACATCCACCCACTTGCCAGCCAGGAGCGCTGCCGCCAGTCGCTCCCCTGCGTCCGCCCGCCTGCCTTGTCACCACCACAGCGAGGAAAGGCCCTGAAACTGTGCTGCCACGTGGGCTGCTGCAGGGGGAGGCCAGGCATGGCTGGCTGGACGCTGCCCGGAGCTTGACGCTAGCAGGAGAATGAGGAGCTGCCGCTGCCTCTTAGGCAGTGGGAAGGGCCTGCTTCTTTTCTTGACAGCTCAATTTTCCATGGATAGCATTTTTTTTCTTAAGCTAATATGTGTGGAAAAACAGTCATGCAAGGGATAATATTTGCCTTTATTTCACAGATTGATCCTTGAATCTCTATCTACTTAGAATCTCTTAGGTTTCATCTAAGGCAGGGGTGTCAAACTCAAGGCCCGTGGGCCAAATCGCATGCGGCCCTCCGCACCCAGTTTTGGCCGGCAAAGTGCTGCAGGTCGTCATCCAGGCCAAATCCCCCCCCCACTCCCCATCCCAGCTGGCCGGCAGAGGAGAACTGTAATGCTGATCCAGCCCTCAAAGAAATCCAGTTTGACACCCCTGATCTAAGGGAAGGTTCTGCTGAACTTTTAAAAAGACTTTCCACAGCAGAAAAACTCTCGTTTGTTTCCTGAGATCGAAGCAGAAGGCTGCACCTAAATTGTAAACATTCAAACTCATCCCTTCACTGCAGTAACTTTAAGGGCTGGGACCTGAATGACCTTGGGTTTTTTTCTTCAACCTTTCGTCTGTCTGCAAACAATTCCAAGATCTATCAAAACGAAGAGCAGAATAAACTTCCTTTAAAGAAATAAACTGCACTAGAAATACAACTGACATCTGCAACCTGTAGAAATAAGACAAACTAAACAGGCTAACAATTTTGCATAATCTATTTTAATTTTACTTGACAGTGGCAAGGACAAGAGCCTAAATAGAGGTTTTTAACAGGCCCAACGTGTCACGGTGTGAATATTGCCAGTTGTATGTATATGCAGGGTGATGCATCCCTATCCTAATATTATGGTACATTCCAATACAAGCAGGACAGGTGATGTGATCTTCTGCACATGTGTGCATTCCTGATTCTCCATTATTCTCTTCTGCCTTTGACTCTGACCGGAACGGTCATGATTTATTAGCAAGGATGTAACTATTCATGATTTATTTTTTTTGTACCGAAATAAATATTTTCTATTAGACTTTTAATCTCGGCTTTATTTCTAAATGTCTGAATTCCAAGAAAAGATCCACATCGCCTCTATGAGATTTATTCTCACCTTAACACAATGTAAGGTCTAGAAACCATATTTTGGGCCTTGGATCTTCAGGCCTGCCACATTTCCTACTGTGGGAAACTGGGAGTGGGGATTGGATGGAGCAGGGGTGATATATAGTCATAACATCATTCCTTTCTCAGAGAGTCAAGGCCACTCTGCCCTGCACCTGGAGGGGTATCTCCAGTTGGGACGGTGCATTGATTGGACCATGTGATGGACATGTGGGTGCTGGGGCAGGGACTTTATTTATTTATTTATTTATTTATGGTTTCTTATATGCCGCCCCACTCCCGAGGGACTCAGGGCGGCTTACAACACAGGAAAAATACAAGAAAACCAATAAATTCAATTTAAAATCAAAATATAAAAATTAAAAATTTCAATATAAAAGCACCATTCAACCGCCAGACATACCCGGGGGAGAGTGTAGATGGAATTAAGCTCTACCCCCTGCCTGCAGGAAGAGCCATGTCTTAACGGCTTTTCGGAAGGCCAGCAGGGTGGGGATAGTTCGGGTCTCTGGGGGGAGTTGGTTCCAGAGCGCGGGGCCGGCCACAGAGAAGGCTCTCCCCCTAGGACCCGCCAGCCGGCATTGCTTGGCTGACGGGAGCTGGAGGAGGCCAACTCTGTGGGCCCTAACCGGTCGGAGGGAAGTATGAGGCAGAATGCGGTCCCGGAGATAACCTGGTCCTAAGCCATGAAGGGCTTTAAAGATGATGATCAACACCTTGAATTGGACCCGGAGACTAATGGGCAACCAATGCAGCTGGCGGAGTATAGGTGTCACGTGGGTGTACCTTGGCACACCCACCACAGCACGCGCAGCTGCATTTTGCACCAACTGGAGTCTCCGGATACTCTTCAAGGGTAGCCCCATGTAGAGCGCGTTGCAGTAGTCCAAACGGGAGGTGACAAGGGCATGAGTGACCGTGAGTAGAGCCTCCTTCTCCAAGTATGGCCGCAACTGGTGCACCAGGCGAACCTGTGCAAAGGCCCCCCTAGCCACAGCAGTGAGATGGTGTTCCAATTTTAGCTGTGGGTCTAGGAGGACCCCCAAGTTGCGGACCTGATCCGAGGGAGTCAGTTTCGCTCCCTCGAGAACCAAGGAGGGATAGTTGTCATAATCCTTAGGAGGCAATATCCAAAGCCACTCAGTCTTGTCGGGGTTGAGTCTGAGTCTGTTCCTCCCCATCCAGATCCTAACGTCGTCCAGGCATCGGCACATTACATCGGCTGCCACACTGAAGTCAGACGGGGTGGTGATGTACAGCTGGGTGTCGTCAGCGTACTGGTGGAAACACACCCCATGTCTGCGGATGATCTCCCCCAGCGGTTTCATGTAAATGTTAAACAGGATGGGCGAGAGGACCGACCCCTGAGGCACCCCGCATAACAGGGGCCTAGGGGTGGATCTCTGCCCTCCCGCCAACACCGACTGCATCCTATCGGCGAGATAAGAGGAGAACCACCGTAAAACGGTGCCTCCCACTCCCAACTCGCCGAGACGATGCAGAAGGATACCATGGTCGATGGTATCGAAAGCCGCTGAGAGGTCAAGTAGCACCAGGATGGAGGAATTTCCCCCATCCCGGGCCCGCCAGAGATCATCCATCAGAGCGACCAAGGCAGTTTCTGTACTGTAGCCGCGCCTGAAACCCGACTGATAGGGATCTAGATGGTCTGTTTCATCCAGAAGCCGCAGAAGCTGAGTGGCCACCACCTTCTCCACAACTTTCCCTAAAAAAGGCAAGTTGGAGACCGGACGATAGTTCTTCAAATCAGCTGGATCCAGGGAAGGCTTCTTCAGGAGGGGTCTCACCACCGCAGCTTTTAATGACTGCGGTACGGAACCCTCCCCCAAAGAAGCGATGACCACCGCCCGGATCCAGCCGCGTGTCACCTCCCTGCTGGCAGAAACCAGCCAGGAGGGGCACGGGTCCAATAAACAGGTGGAGGCCCCCATTGCCCCCATGGCTCTGTCCACATCCTCAGGAGAAACAGGCCCAAACTCCTCCCACAACGGTGGACTAAGACTTGCCCCTGTCAACTCCATGGACTCTGCCCAGCCAGAGTCCAGGTTTGACCGAATCCGAGCGATTTTATCCATCAGAAACTCGGCAAATTCCTCAGCTCTGCCTTGCAAGTGCTCCTCGCTCCCCCCTTTCGCAAGGAGGGAGCGAGTCACCCTAAACAAGGCGGCTGGGCGAGAATCTGCGGACGCAATAAGAGCGGAAAAATAGGATCGTTTTGCCGCCCTTATCGCCACTAAATAAGATCTGATGTAAATTCTTAATAGTGTTCGGTCGGAGTCGGTTTTGCTGGACCTCCAGCGGCGCTCCAGACGTCTCTTCTGGCGTTTCATCTCCCGGAGCTCCTCGGTAAACCAGGGGGCTTTCCGGGATCCACTGCCGCGGAGAGGTCGCAAAGGCGCAATTCGGTCTAAAGCCCCTGATGCTGCGATGTTCCAGCCAGCCACCAGGGAATCAGCCGAACTGTGTACCAGGGCTTCAGGTATTTCCCCAAGTTCCCTCTGGAATCCTTCTGGTTCCATTAGGCGCCTGGGGCGGAACCACCTAGTCGGTCCCGCCTCCCTGCGGGGGAGGAATGGAACTGCGGAATCCAACCTCAGTAGGAAATGATCTGACCATGACAGAGGGGTGATGACTATATCCCTTATCTTCAGATCATCTCTCCACTGCCCCGAGAGAAACACTAGGTCGAGCGTGTGACCACCCTCATGAGTCGGACCCTGGATTACTTGGGTCAGGTCCATGGTTGTCATGGAATCCATGAACTCCTGGGCTATCCCAGAGGTTTCACCAGCAGAAGGCAAGTTGAAGTCCCCCAGCACCATGAGCCTAGGGAACTCAACTGCCAAGCCGGCTACTGCCTCGAGCAGCTCAGGCAGGGCCTTACTTACGCAGCTGGGAGGCAGGTACGTTAAGAGAAGGCCCACCTGTACCCCTAAGTCCAACTTCAGAAGGAGCGTCTCACACCCAACAATCTCCGGGGCAGGGATCCTACGAGGATGCAGGTTTCCACGTGTTATTATTGCCACTCCTCCCCCCCTTCCCTGGGGTCGGGAATGATGCTGCACTGAGAACCCGTCCGGGCATATCTCAGAGAGAGCTACTCCTCCCTCCTGGCCCAGCCAGGTCTCAGTTATACAAACCAGGTCGGCCCCCTCTTCTGTGATTAAATCACGAATCAGGGGGGCTTTGTTGGAAATTGACCTGGCGTTAAGCAGTAGCATCCTGAGCCCAGGGCCCTGAACACCCTGGTTGCCAGGCACTCGGGATGAGCAAGATGGAACCACATCGGAGGGGCCGGAACAAGGGATCGCTTGTACACAGCGAGGTCTTATTCCCCGAGAGCGGCCCTCCCCTCTGCTCCCGCCATACCTGCCTCTTCCCATTATGACCGAGATGTTCCGGCTCTCATCCCTACCAGATACCCCCTCCCCCCCCCGCTGGTCTCCCTCCCTCCCTGCAGGCCATACACACCATTCTCACAAGATAGGGTCACTGAAGCCACCTCCCCGCTTCTGTTTCTGCACTCAGCGGGGGGGAACGGAATTACAGCCCCTAGCTTTTCCATTTTTTATACAGACATTTCTTAAATTATCAAACATTCAAATCACTCATCTCCATACATACACACATCCATACCACAATTTTTAGAGGAGGAGAGTATAATTAAAAGTCTTTTCCAAAAAGGAAGGCAGGGTCCTCCAGGCAAGGGGGTGTTGGGGGAACAAATTCCCTGGATCGGCTCCGCCTCCCTGTTACTCTGTATACCCGGAATGGGAGGGAACCTCGTTTACGCTGATGATGTTGGGAGTATAGTGTCTTATGTCCCTCGGAATACAACCAGTCTCCGACCGAGGGGGGATTCCACATCTTCACCCTGCTTGCGATAGTCTTAGGACTTGGACTTTCTTTTGGGTGGGGAAAACCTGGAAGCTTTCAGATTCGGTTTTTCCCAGATGTGCCAATATGATATCTCTAATAAAATGGAATTTTGAGGAACTTCAAGCCTCGGAGTCTTCTTTCGTTGGGGGTGTTACCTGGAACCCTTGACACCCAATTTAAACCGCTTATCTTACAGCTGGGTATACCTTGAGAAGCACACAGAAGAACACCTCTATCAATTCTGTCACCGCAGAGAACAGGAGAAGCACCCAAGCAAAAGAAAACTAGCACAAACTATTGGAACATCTTTCATTTCTGAGAGAAGCTTACCCAGGTCAATATCAGTGAAGCCTTCTGCGTTGATGGCATCCGAGGTGTTTTTATCTATGTTTTCCAGGCAAAGGCTGGCCAACTGGGGCTCATCGAAGAGTCTTGCCTAAGAAATAGCCATCAATCAGTAAGAATAAATGGAAGGAGCACATGGAGGAGTGTGTTAACTTCAGGACTTTTTTAACCCCATTCCATTCCCCTACTTTGAAGGAGGGTGAAGATTCATACGTATAAATGCTCTGTATGCACAAAAGGATGGGATAAAAATATCATACAAATATAAATTTCTACAAAATTCATATGCCGTGATAACCATATGTCATAAGTTTATGCATTTAGTATTGGGTTAAATTAGAACTGATGGTATCATGGCATCCAAGCCATGTGAGCTACAGCAGTGGTGGCCAACCTTAAACATACCATGCGCCAATGTTTTCACAGACGAGTTCAGATGCGCCATACAACTCAAGCACGTTTTTTACCTTCTTACTTTCACGTTTGGGGTTGTAAAATAGGGATAGGGGTAGGATCTGCTTTGCTTAAGGGAGGAAAAGGAATAACTCAATCACGCAATTCAATTAATTAATTTACGCCATTTCAAAATTTGACAAGCGTAATATATATTTAATCTTGAATCTTTCAATCACTCTCAATACAAAAACCACGCTAGTACACTTAATAAAACACTGCCACGCCACGATGGCTCACTCAGAACTGACTGACCATATCGAACGCTCGCCGCTCATTCGCACGTGACTTCAAACACATGATGTGTTGCTAGTGCGCGGTGTTTGCGATCGTTTGAGCAGGAACGCGCAATGGCAACACCGATAAAAATATGCGTACGTTTGTAAACCCGCCTAAAGTAACATCTCACAAGTTCCATTCTAGGTTTCAGACACCAAGAAGTTGAACATTACCGAAGGCTGTACAAATTGAACTGAGATCACTTTGGTGCACTGTTCCCTCTAAGGTGCGCAGCCGTGCAGCTGTGCACGTAATGAGAGAACGCCGTGCGGAAGTTTCTAACTTCCGCCCGGCATTTTCTAATTGCAGGGGCTGCGCGCCTGCGCACATGAAAACGCCGCGCGGCAGTTTTTAATTGCCGCGCGCCATTTTCTAATTTTACAGGGAACATTGCTTTGGTGTTGAAAATATTAAGATGGATTCAGTAATGACAACTATTTAAAAAAAATAAGTAGGCGCAAGGATGCAATGCGCCACTTGTAATCATCCAATGCGCCACGTTTGGCGCATGCGCCACGGTTTGGCCACCCCTGAGCTACAGTTTCCTTAAGGACTTCACCACTTTGCCTGTGGTTTGCAAATATATTTGTGGTGGTTTGCAAATATTATTTCAGCCAACTATACACCTTAGGATTGCAAATGAGACTATGTGCAACAAATCAAAGGAAAACAAAATCACGAAAATGGACACATAAATCCATATTTAAATGTTAAAATCATTGGCATCAATTCAGAGAACCAAATAAGACATGAAAGTAGGCCCATTCCTAGGTTGAATTTTAATTCTGCCTGAACTGCATTCCATGGTTTGTAAGCAACACCAGAAAGTGTCCTTTCACTTGGATACACACTGCGGCTCCACATGTACTCCACTGATGCTAGCAAGCACCAAGACCACCACTAATTTGGTGAATCTGTTTGCTTTCTCCCCCATTTTTAACTTTGGAAGTTATGGAAATCATGAAAATCTCTAGGCTTTACCATGGAAGTTCATAAGGATCTATCTCAGCAGCAGATGAAAACTGATAGCTTGGCAGAGAATTGATCAGAGAAGGTGGGCAACTACAAGTAATCCTTGACTTATGACCCGAGTTAGGTCTGGAACATCTGTCATTAAGTGATGCAATTGTTAAATGAGTCACATCCAATTTTTGCAATCTTTTTACTGTTATTGTTAAGCAAATCACCCGGTCATTAAATAAATCTGGCTTCCCTACTAATTTTGCTTGTCAGAAGTCCCCTGGGAAGGTCACAAAGGACAATCGCACAATCCCAAGAAACTGCAACTTCATAACTATATGCCAGTTGGCAAATTTTGAACATGTGACCATGGGGATGCGGTGACACTCATAAGTGCAAGGACTGGTTGGTTATCAGTTTTTTCAGCTTCGAAAAGTTGTTAAACAAATGGTCGTAAGTCGAGGACTACCTGTAGCCAGTGTCAGCATCTTCCTCAACTCACGCCAAGAACTTTCAACCAAAAAGGCTAGTTCAGAGGCAAAGATGTTTAAATGTACCTGGGTTAAAAGCATGAATGCATTATCTGCTCTGAGATTTTTCTTCAGAAACTCCACACAGTGAGCCTCAAGGGCAGGGACTGCATATTTTTTTGCCGTGTAAAGAGTCGTCATCACAGTCTCTGGCCCAATCTGAACTTCATCTGAATAAAGAAATCTAAGAGGAAAAATGGAGAGGGAGGCGAAGAAAAAAATATTATTGCACTCAAAGCCACATTATTTACTAGAGAAAATACATAAGAAATGTCAGATTATTACTTATTATGTAGAAAGACCTTCTATTGTCTAATTAAGAAGTGAATTCCCATTGGGTACCAATTCAATAAGAGGTGTTTTTTTTTTAAAACGAGGCTATTCATTTCATCTGTAAGTCCCTGAGGACTAGGAACATCTTTTGAAAATTGGAACTCTTTAGACCAGTGTTTCCCAACCTTGGCAACTTGAAGATGTCTGGACTTCAACTCCCAGAATTCCCCAGCCAGCGAATGCTGGCTGGGGAATTCTGGGAGTTGAAGTCCAGACATCTTCAAGTTGCCAAGGTTGGGAAACACTGCTTTAGACAGAGTATGCTGCCCTGGGCAGCACACTGGAATGTGAGGTACATATTTTTATTTATTACACTTCTGACTTTGATTTGTAGATTTTAAAACCAAGCCAACTTTTGCAGTTGAGATAGTCTAATCCAGCTCTCCGAACATTATTCTGGCAAACCTGAAAACCTGCATTTGTTATAAAATGTCTACATTTATGTAGTGTCTTTGGGGTTTTTAATACTTAATTCAATATCCATTACATCGTCTGCCTTTCTGACAGGACACATGAGCTCATCAGATCCAGATATAGCAGTTAATTAAATTGCAATACCAGGCTGATCATAATGGTACAATTTTGGGGACTGTGACTCACCAGCTTTCTTTCCCATATCTTTATTAAGGGCTTATAAACTATACATGAATGGAAACCATGCTTACAAGACCTCCAGCTTGACAAAGAGAAGCAGATGTTATATTGCCAAGTTTTGAAGGTAAAAAAACGTGGTATCGGGCCTGGAATTAGTAGAAGAAATGAAGAAGCAGAAGGGGCAATCTTTCAAAATTGCCTGAAATTTTAAGATTCAAGCCCCAACTTCTCAGATACGCATTTTAAAAGCATGCAAGCCAAAAGAAATTAATCTGATTCAGGCTAATAAAGAGGGCATATGAAAAATCAGAGAGAGAAGCATAAATATGGAGGCTGGGGGGAGGGGGAGGGAAGGAAACCAGATTAAAAAGCTCTAAAAATACAGAATTCCCATCTAGGACACAGCATGTCTTCCTAAACCAGGGGTCTGCAACCCGCGACTCTGGAGCCGCATGTGGCTCTTTCATCCCTCTGCTGCGGCTCCGTCGCTCAAAATATGCATCACAATCACCAATGTGCGACACCTGCCGGCACGTGATTTATTGAGCTTTTTGACCCATCTTTTTTTTCGGACTTCAAAATGTTTTTGTTGCATGCAGAAATAAAAAATGTGTTTTCTCTGTAGCAGGTCATCGATTTCATAAATGCAACACACTATAGTTTTTTTTTATACATAGCATAAAGGTAAATAAAACGATATACGCAGTGTTATCTTCATTTTAGATGTCAAAAAGGGTTTTGTGGCTCCTGGTTTTTTCTTTTCTGTGGGAAACGGGTCCAAATGGCTCTTTGCGTGTTTAAGGTTGTCGACCCCTGTCCTAAACCAACTATAAGCTAGACCAGTGTTTCTCAACCTTGGCAGTTTGAAGATGTGTGGACTTCAACTCCCAGAATTCCCCAGCCAGCGTTGCTGGCTGGGGAATTCTGGGAATTGAAGTCCACACATCTTCAAACTGCCAAGGTTGAGAAACACTGAGCTAGACTTTTTTTAAAATATGTATTTAAAATAAAAACGATGCCCAGGATAGCATTGCACCAACCCTATTGCAGACAGGTTACAACTGTAGTGTGGGGATGTGGAGGGGGGACCACTTTACTTGCATAAAAGCAGGCTTACTTCAGCAAAGCTAAGAAAGCAGCAGGCTCTACATCAGGTAATTCTATCTCCGTGGAGGTTGTAGCCATCCCGCCATTGAACATTGCATCAAAGACCGCGCTGCCCACAGCCAGCACAAACCTGACATATGAAAACACAAACAAGAAAAGCCTCACTTGACTGGATTCCGTTCTCTGTCTTTCATCTTTTTTTATTCCATAGTGAAGTACCCTGTTTCATTCCCCACCCCACCCCGAGTTAAGAGTTACATAAATGACACTACTGACAATGACGCTGAAAAAATCATTCAAATCAGATTCCAGGACATACAGGCTGAAATAAAAGTGGATATTTTAACAATTGTGGTTATAGCACACAAGGTCTAAATAAAGTGGCTGAGTTTCAATTGTATGTATGTGGTGAGAATCTCCCTGGGTTCCTTTCTCCGAGGAAAGAAGACGCAAAAAGCAGCTGCTTCAGAAGTAGTTTCTCTATTTTATTTGGATCAGAAATAGTACAAAGTTTGTTTCTGGGACAGCTGGCAACGGACTGGCATATCAGCAAGGTTTATATACGTTTCTTTAGCCTTGGTGTAAGTGAAATATGTTCTTACAACCGTGAGAAAGCAGGAAATATAGCTTTTTATGATTAGAGGAAATACAGCATTCTGTTTGTTACCTTCTTTATATCAGCAGAGATCTTACTGGCCAGGCAGAAGTGCTAAATTTCATTTCCTGTCTGTCAATGATCTATTGACTTTAAGGAAACATTGTATTTTATAAGTGGAGAAGGGTTTCTCTGACTCCAGATCAGAAGGCTGTTAAAAAGGAGGGGGAGGAGACAGTTCAAAGACTTTTTAACTTTTGTCAATAAATGTTTTACAACTGTGTTAAGGTTTACTCTTGTAAGTCCTTAGCACCAAATTCAGGGCCTTTTATCAAAAGCAGTTTTGCTATAAGAAAAAAAAATCAAGAACAAAGTACAGGAGACAAATATGTTATTGGCCTCCTGATGCAAAAATGAGTACAGGTAGTCCTCGACTTACAACAGTTCACTCAGTGACCGTTCAAAGTTACGTCATCACTGAAAAAAGTGAGTTATAACCATTTTTCACACTTACGACCATTGCAGCAGCCCCATGATCATGTGATTTACATTTGGATGCTTGGCAAATGACTCACATTTATGACGGTTGCAGTATCCCGGAGTGTCACGTAATCACCATTTGCAACCTTCTGACAAGCAAAGTCAATGGGGAAACCAGATTCACTTAACAACTGTGTTACTAATTTAACAACTGCAGTGAATCACTTAACAAATTTGTCACTTAGCAGCATAAATTTGAGGCTCAATTGTGGTCGTAAGTTGAGGACTACCTGTATTTAGCCCAAGCCCGGTTTAAAAACGTTTCATATTCTGGAAAAATATGACACTGTCATGTAAGTATTAGTCTTTAATTCTGTAAAGCTGTGTGCAATTCAGCAGCTTCAAGAAAAATGTCCTGTTTGGTATATTAACATGCATAGAGAGAGTTTCAAACAGAAACCTTTCATTTTACAATTGCTCCCCTTACTCTTAGCAAGCATCAGCTCTGTTGTGCAAAAGTGTCATGAGATGCACTGCACTCCTGGTCAGGATTTTGAATTCCATTCTTAAGTAGTACAAAGGCTCTATTTAGAAGCAGCAAACAGATATGATTTCAGTGTTATAGCAACGTGTTAATGTGCGTACATGTTGAGGAAATAAGTGATGCTGCAAAACGTACTGAAATTAATTCACATTGTTATAAGATTTCACAGAGATAGATGTTAATAAATCATTTCCTAACTTCCAAGTCAGGAACATGTTATTTGATAGTTCTGTACAAATCAAACAACACAATCAGACCACAACACCACCCCCACCACCAGCAGCGAATCGACCTCAGGCAAAGCCAGCACAGACTGGCACCAACTATCTTAGTGCTTAATCACTGGCTGCAAACGAACAAGCCAGACATAGCCTGTCCCTTAGAATTGTTGTGGACCAAGTCCTCCCTGGAGTTTCCAACTGAACCATCCCTTCATATTATTTTAAGTCTTGCCCATGGGTGCATTAAGCAAAAAATGGCCCACAGCCTCTTCAGTTCAGTTGTGATATTGCACAGAAAAACCAGCAACCCCAGTGTATCCGAACTCTGCATTTGAGAATGCCGACTTTTATTTGTGAAAGCCAGGCTAAATTTAACTCTGCTTTGCCTGACTTCTGAACTCCTGCACCCTATCGTGCACAATCCTCACGCCCTCAACCCAGTCCCATCAAGAAGCCAAAAAAAACCCCGGAAAGCAGCTTTTCAAAGCTATTTGTCCGCAATAAACTCTACGGAATGCCTTCTGGTTTTTCCCCATCTTTCCCCACCTCAGTGCCAGCTCCCCTCTTCAACCTCCAACATCCTACCTCATTCATTTCAGTCTCCCCGAGCCCCTTACTCTTTTATCCCAAATCTGCCACCCCTATTCCTTCCTCCAGCTGCGGAGTCCAGCATAACGTTGGAGGAGAAGAGAGGGACACTCCCTTTTGCTGGAAGCCTCAAGCAGGAGCAAACTAGCCATCCGTTGGGGATGCTTTAACTTACTATTTTTATTTTTTTGCACTGAGCAGGAGGGTGGGCTCCATGATCTCAATGGTACCTTTCCATTCTAGGAATGGTCTCAATTTCACCTCCAAAGATCTAAATTTCACCTCCAATGATTGACATCCCTCCTAAACATCTCCAGGGCCTCTACAGACCTCTCCCTTCCCCACATACTGCAATCAGCCCTACGGATCGCTACCCTATCCTTATCTCCAAGGACAGGACCTCCATCTTTTATCTTTCTCCTCCTTAAGATGGGGAGGGCTCTGCACCCCCTTCCTCCTCCCTTTCCAATTCCCAAGCACCCTCCCCAAGGAAAGAGGCGAGACTCCCCCATTTCTCTTCCGCCAACACCCCCCCGAACCCCTTCCTCAGAAACAGAGCCCCCCACTCCAAAAGCCCCCTTCTCCGACCTGTGGGCGGGGATGCGCTGGGCGCCGGCGCGGCCTTTGCCCACCAAGAAGTGGACGTCGCTGAGCACCTCGTTGTTGAACAGGAAGGAGAAGCGCTCCTGCACCGTCGGCTTCGTCGCCTGCCAGTTGTAGGCCGTCTCCCGCGGCCCGGGCGGCGGCGGCGAAGGCGAAGAGGAGGCCGGGCCCGAAGGCGAAGCAGCGGCCGCCGCCACAGCCCCGCTGGCCGCCACCGGCAGCGGGTTGCTGCCCCTTCCTCTCGCTCCGTGGTTATGCGTAGGCCCGGAGGAGGAGGAGGAGGCCTGAGGCGAAGCAACGGCGAGAGGCGGGGACGGCAGCGCTGCCTGAGGCGGCGAGAGCAGCAGCAGAGGCCCGTCACCGCTGTTGGAGCAGGGCGAGGGCGGTGGCGGCGCGGCCGCAGGCGAAGCGGGGAGCGGCGAGGGCGACGGGGGCGGCCCGTTGCCGGCCTGAGGGGGGGACGGCGCCGATGCGTTGGAGGAGAGGTTGCCGCAGCCCCCGCCGCTTCCGACGGGCCCGGCTCCGGCCGCCATTTTGCGCGGAGGCGGCTGCCGGGGAGGGGCCGCCTGCAGCAGGAGGAGGGGGCGGCCGCCGTAGCCGCTGGAGAGGACGACGAGGGCGGCGGCCAGGAGGAGGCCCGAGCGAGGCGGCGGCGGTGGAGGAGGCGGCGGCGGGGCGGCTGGGGAAGGCGGGCGGTGGCGGCAGCAGCAGCGGCCGCGGCCCATGAGGCGAAGGAGCCCGAGCGGGCAGGGCGGCGGTGGTGGGTGAGGAGGAGGAGGAGGAGCTGCCATGCCTGCCCCGCTATTAATTACGAGGTGGAGGCGAAGGAGAGAGAATCGCGTCTTTTCCCCCTTCGGTTGGGTTGTGATTGATTGCAGTGGGCTCTGGATTTTTATTTTTATTTTAATGGGATTTATTATGACATTGAGGCGCTTCAGGAAAGAAAGGAGGCATTGAAAACGCGGCTGGGGAGAGTTTGCGTTTACGAAGACCAGGTGGTGCGGGGGGGGGGGGCGTGCAGACATCCTGATCCTCTGGAAGTAGATATTTTTAACTTTTTTTTAAAAAAAGAAAAGGATGGGAGGCTGTTTGAAATACGAAGTCTTGTCATGACAGGAAATATTTTCTGATTTTATTTTTTTTAGGACTAGCTTCTCCATCAAATAAAGTGTATATGTGTGGTTTCAAGCAGGCAAAGGGAAAAAGGTTTTGTTTCTAACAGATTTAGAAAAGCAGTTAAAATATTTTAAGAAAACTCTGGTGGATTTTTTGTTGTTGTTAAAAATAATTATAAGTATCTCATTCTGGGATAAATCAATTCAGGAAAAAATACTTTGTATAGGAATGGCTATTGCACCACCTATTCATTTATAAGGCGTCCTATAATAATTCTCAGGTGATGGATACCATAGTATAAAAACTTTAAATTCGAGTTAAATGAAATGCTAAAGTAGATTTGTAACACTTGTTAATGTGGATGTGTTCCCTGGAAGAATAAAAGGAAACCCCTCATTAGAAATAAAAATCTCCAAAGAATAAGAAATCCTCCATAAGAATGGGGGGGGGGATCTCGTCTCTCCCTGAATTGCTGATCCCTGGTTTTTAGTCTAGAAAACTCCATTCAAAGATAGTGTTTCCATTCATAAAACTAGGTTTCCATTCAGAGGAGACAATCTTTGAAGGTGGAAGCCAACAATATAAAGAACTAACAGTAGACACAAGCTGATCGCACAAGCCAAACCAAATTAAAAAGACAAAACACCTATGCCCATACTTCCTTTACCCATAAGGGGCAACTAGGAAAACCATATACACAACAAAAAGAAAACATACTGATATAGAAAATAACAGAGTTGGAAGGGACCTTGGAGGTCTTTTAGTCCAACCCTCTGCTCAAGCAGGAAGTCCTATAACATTTCAGACAAATGATTGTCCAGTCTCCTTAAAAACCTCCAGTGTTGGAGCACCCACAACTTCTGGAGGCAAGTTGTTCCACTGATTAATATTGCTAACTGTCAGGAAATTTCTCCTTTATTCTAGATTGGTTCTCTCCTTGATTATTTTCCATCTGTTGCTTCTTGTTCTCCCTTCAGGTGCTTTGGAGAATAGGTTGACACACACACACACACACCCCTTTGTGGCAGATATTGGAACACTGCTATCATGTCACCCCTAGTCGTCCTCTTCATTAAACTAGATATACCAAATTCCTGCACCAGTCTAAATATTTTTAGCCTCCAGTTTCCTAATCATTTTTGTTACTCTTCTCTGCACTCTATAATTTCTAGAGTCTCTGTTAAGGAGTTATTGTGCTGTTAAGCACATACACAGCGAAATGTGTTGTAGTAATGGTGTTGCAGTTTGATATGAATGCTATTCAGTCAATAAACAATATCTTTAGTATGTACAAAGTAGTTTTTACTTGAATGGTAGCAAAGTTAAATAGGAAGTCCAAGTCATACAGAGTTATTCAGTCAATGCGAAGTTTCTTCTTCTTGCCTATCTTTGTTTTAACTCACAAACAAAGATTACAGCTATCACTTAATTCTATACTATCACAGATAGTTACTCTTTTCTTCACAGCAATTCCACACAGTCATAACATAATCTACTCATCAGTAAATCAGCAGTGAGTCTTCAATCCGGAACACACCGTCAAACACCACTCACCACACTAAACCACCAACCACATTGAGCATGCTCTCTTGCTTGCTTATATAGTAATCATCCACAATGCATTTAAAGCAATATACACATAACAATGATTTGTGGCTTAATTACATATTAACACACCCAATCGTTTGAACAGGGTTCTAACAGTCTCAACATCTTTTTTATATCATGGGGACCAGGGGTGGGTTCCAGTTACCTTTGCTACCGGTGTGCATTGCGATGTTTCACACGTGCGCATCCCCTCGTGCAATTTTACTTTTGCGCATGCTCAGAAGGACGTTTCAGCCCTAAACACAGCTGAGGAGCTGCTCAGCTGTGCTTCGGACGAAGAAATAAAGGTCAGTATTAACCCCAGGGCGGGTGGAAAGCCTTTTTTTCAAACCAGAGGACAAGGAGAAGCCATCCAAACCCGAAAAAATCACCGAAAATTCCAAAAAAAAGATGGTGGTGCACACGGACCAGCACAGACAGTACCGGAACCGTGACGCCAAAATTACATCACCAGCGGGTCGCTAACGGTTCAGGCGATCTGATCCAAACCGGGAGGAACCCACCCCTGATGGGGACCAAAACTGGATGCAATATTTCAAGTGTGGTCTTAACAGGGCATTATAAAGTGGTACTAACACTTCATGTGATCTTAATTCTACCTCTCTGTTAATGCAGCCTAGGATTGCATTGGGTTTTTTTGGCAGCTGTAGCACACTGCTGGCTCATATTTAAGTGATTGCGCATTAGGACTCCCAAGATCCCTCTCGCAGTTACTACTGAATTACTATTAATATACACCTATTTTGTATCTGTGTATTTGGTTTTTCTTGCCTAAATGTAGAATTTTACTTTTCTCACCATTGAATTTCATTTTGTTAGATAGGGCCCAGTGTTCAAGTTAATAACAATTTCCTCCAGCCATAGCAGCACCCATCAGATACATGCACACATTTCCAGGGGTGAGATGCTCACTTACCCAGACCGGTGCGCTGCTCCACGGTCCTTCATGGTTTGTGCGCGCGCACGCTATGCGCGCGCGCCCCCTCGCATGATTTTGCTTCTGCGTATGTGCGGAAGCAAAATCGCGCTGAAATCTTGCGAGGGGATGCGCACGCGCGCGAGATTTTGGCGTGATTTTACTTATGCGCAGAAGCAAAATCTCACTGAAATCTCGCGTGCGCGCGTCCCCTCGCGAGATTTCAGCGCGATTTTGCTTCCGCGCATGCGCAGAAGCAAAATTGCCCAAAAATTCATGAAAAAGAGATGGCGATGCGCGCGACTGCCCGGTGGAGATGGTACCGGAGCAGTCGCGTGCATATTGGGGTATCGGCGGGTCCCTACCGGAGCTCCGCACTGGACCGCACCGGTAGGAACCCACCCCTGCACATTTCCTTCATATACCTAACACAAAGGGTCAAAAATCTATAAAAAATCTCATCATCCAGTTGCTACCTGCCCCCAAGAACAAATCTCTTTGTCCTTGGGAAAATAAACCAATTGAACCTCCTTTCCACAGCAGCTGCATAGTGTCTGACTCTTTCCTCCAGCTTGGAAAAAGGAACCCTGTAAAATTCTTTTAACATTACATTACAATCTTGAAGTAGGAGTACAGTAATTAAGCTTTCCCTGCATATTCCTAAGCATACAATTAAATTCTGAATTTTCTTTGTTAACCAGACAACCTGTGCTCTGTTGAGTCGTCATTTCAGAGATATTTCCTTATCTAAACAGAAAAACGATTCAGGAGCAGGCAAAAAAGCAGTGGAAACAGGAATGATTTCTGGCTTCTTGCCAACTTCCCCATTGAATTTCCGTGTGGGAATCTGGCAGGGAGCATCAAAAATCTTTCCTTCCCTGCAGGCAGATAAGTAACTGCTGCTGGGTGGAGGAGGGAGCAAGGGATTGCTAAATTGACTGGGAAACTGTCATAGAATATTGAAAATGAAGGTCACATGACCACAGCAGCCACCAGGAGCACTGAAGCAGCCATAACTTCCCCAAATTTCATTCCCTTGGGAGTCCTGGGTGCCAAATTGTGGCTGTAATGTGTAAATTAGCCCATTTGAGGTATCTGGGTTTAAAGAATTGTTACTCTCTTATTCACCTGATGGCTCTTCTAACCTGAGAAAGCAAGACTGCTTAGGGACCCCATTGAAGATTGTTCCAATGTTTAAGAAGGCAAAGTACTGGAGGGAGTTTGATTCAGCTCCATTGAGGTTGAGGAACCTCCTTGTACTTTACTGCTAATCCAAGTAAGTAGTCCCTTGTTCTTTGAGGCTCAAATCCGTCCAGCCCACCTTAGCTCAAAAGTTTCTCTTCAAGATAAGCAGGGTGGGGGGAAAAGTTGGCAAGTGAGAAGGACAACTCAGAGGTAGTTGTCCATCTCTGCAATTCTAACTTCAACTCTTTGTTGAAGGCAAAGTTATTGCTGATTCCAGGGGGGAAAGAGGTGAAAATCAACAGAGACCAGAAAAAGAATAAGGCTGGGCTACTTGACCAGCCATTGAAGAAAGCCATTATCCATTGAGATAATGGCTTTGTTCCTAGCATTAATTATCAAAAGGTTGATGGTCCTTTTGATAATTGTTCCATCTTCCAAGGAAGAACCAGATGTCATTTAAAAGCATATGCTTACTACTGCTCATTGATTAATGTCCATGCTCCAGCAAACTCCAGTTACGCAAGTTATTGTTATTTGGGGTGGGCTATAGCTGCCATTACTAACACCCTTCAGAAAGCATTGGGTTGAAAGGGATGTCTGTATAATGAAAAAGTCATAATTGGGGCTTTTTAACATCTTTATTCTCTGCTAATAGAATTGTTATGAGGAATGGGATGCCTTTTCCTAACGTATAAAAGTATCAAAACTGCAGAAGGAAACTCGGGACTGAGAGACAGAGACTGGCCCAAAGTCACCCGGCTGGCTTTCATGCCTAAGGTGGGACTAGAACTCTTGTCTCCTGGTTTCTAGGCCAGCACCGTAGCCATTACACCAAACTGGCTCGTGTTATATAGATTTTATCTTGAAGTCAAAAACAATTATTTTAAAGTTATATTGATTCTATCTTGCAGGGGCAAAAATCTGATCACCCAACAGCCACTGGAATATGTATTTCATTCTGTTCGTTTGGGAGGAACATAACACCACCACCAAATTCTGGAGCTGTGCATGTTGCAGGCACGAAGTGAAAAGTGTACTTGTACATTAGAAATTCTGACAGCCGTGATGTGAAATGTACCCGTTGAACACTAGAGGTAGCTACAGACCAGGGTATAATGTAGAATTGGACTCACTGACTTCCGTGTTATAAAATTCTGCAGCGAAGTTATAAAGTTTCAGAGTTTGGTCTGACTACCTGAAGAAACCTCACACAGCATTGTCCAGACCTTTAGAAGTAGGTCATTCAGAGGTGGGTTCCTCCCGGTTCGGACCACTTCGCCCAAACCGGTAGCAAACCGCTGGTGATATCACAATGATGTCATGGAACAGAATCTGTCGGTGCCGGTCCGTGGGTGCCGCCATCTTTTTATAAAAAAAAAATCTGAATTTTTTTTTTTGAATTTTTTTCTGGGGTTCTTTTCTTCTGCGCATGCGCAGAAGCCGAGTTTCTGGCACTGCGCATGCGTTGCCATCTTGTTTTTGGCTTTTGAGGGGGGATTTTTTTTGTTTTTCACTGCATATGTATGTGTGCGTGCAGCGTGCGTGCACCCACACGGCACGGGAGGAAGAGAACCGGCAGCAAGATAAGTTAGAACCCACCCCTGCGGTCATTATAAGTTTTTATAAGTTTATAGTCTTCCCCTGGAGTGGAGACCGACCCCAACTCTCTTGGCCTACTGAAAAGGAGGTAAGACATGACTGCAGCATCACGTGGGAAGGCCCGGGAAACGCAGCCATGGGTCTGGTTAGTCCCCTGAAAGCCCTCCCTTTACATTTTAACTAATTTTAATCTCTTGGCTCCTCTGATTTTTTTAAAAAAACTTTTGTATATACTGCTTTATATTTTGATATTTTGTTGTACATTGCCCAGAGATAGGTGGTACAGAAATGTGAAAAATAAATAAATGTATTTAATTCAGAAACTTGCACGGCCACTCCTCTTAAGCAAATAATCTGGGGAATGCTGTAAAAACTGCATGAATACAATCAATACCAAATAAACACACCAGACTTGGCACTTCATATTGTATATAATCTTCAGTCACAAATTTACCAGTGTTGGCCTCCACTAAGAACACCCCTTCCCCCAATGTCTATGGGAAAGACAATATATTGATATATGGGGTCCCCCTAACCAACTTGGTCAGACTGAAGAAGCTACTTGGATAAGCCACCAAACGATTCAAACCAAAAAGAAGTCTAATTGCCATGATTTAACTTCCAGACTATGGGAAAAGCTGTTGTTTTTTAACCACCTTTCGAAGGCCAACAGGGGGGGTCATGGATCTGGGGGAAGAGGGGTGGGGAAGCTAAATTACAATTTTTTTAAAAAAAAGTTCTAAATTGAACAGGATTAGCATAAAAAACACTGTAAAAGTTTTCCCATTATGCAAAAGAAGGATAAATTAGAATAGTTACTTGCCTCATTGGTCTCTGCATCAAATGCAAATACAAAATGCCTAGGTTCTTCTGGAAATAAGCAGACGTTTTGCAACTCTATCATTGTTCTGGGTGTGCCACACCGAAGGCAGATAAATATGAGTTGTGATGTAGCAGAGCTGATGCCTTTTCATTTTGATTACTTCCATCAAAGTTTGATTTGACAGAGGATAACTTACCAACCTGGACTGCATGTTTTGCTAAGCCATATTTTGCAACCCAACCTTCAAATAATAAACTAAGTCTAAGCCAAGCAAACCAAGTTTTGTCATAATGCTATGTGAATCAACCTTGGAAGTACCATATTTTTCAGAATATAAGCCGTACTGGAGTATAAAAAATGCCTTAGTTTTGGGGGAGAAAAATAGGGGAAAAAATCTACCTACCAGAGGTATTCATCTGGCTAGCGTCCTTAGTCTGTTCAGCTTCAGCACATTATTTTATCCCCTGGTTAGGCTGAAAAAACCTTTTTCAGAGGGAGTAGGAATGAAAACAAGCCTGCAAAGACTTAGGGCAGGAAAAAACTACTTCAGAGGGAGTAGGAATAAAAAAATGCAAGCCACATTAATGAAAACAAGCCTGCAAAGACGAGTAAGAAGCCGGGAATATCGTTAGCACCTCCTTAGGGCTGGGGAAAAAAAGCTTCGGAAAAGCTACATTCGGAGTATAAGACGCACCCAAATTTTCAGCCTCTTAGGGAGGAAAAAGGTGCGTCTTATACTCTGAAAAATACAGTAGCTACTCAGCTGTTCTTTCAGTCTCAAATTTATGACACAGCCCTTAGCATTTTCTTCAAGGAATTTAAATGAGTGTATGGATTATTTTCAGCAGATACTTTGACAAACTACCATGACTCAGGAAAGTTCCATGCTGTAGTCATTAGTTTGCTACTGTTTTGGGAGATGTGGACTCATCACAACACTTGATAAGTTGCCTCTCCTGTGACTCAGCCTGTCCCCAACAGCTGCTTTATAACTTCATATATTGGGAGGTACAGATGAATTTGCTTGTAGTTCAAAATGTTTGTAAAAAGGACAAGTCAGGATAGCCAAAATGAAAAAAAAACCCTGCCTTTTTACTTCGATTGACTATTAAAAAACGTTCAAACTCATTTTTAAAAAGAGCTAATGTGCCCCCTTAGGTTTTCTAGTATAGTGGCCAATTCCAGTGAAAATTGAAATATTGTACTGAATTTAGGGCAGGGAAGCAAAGGGTATAAATTAACTGTATATTGTTTAATCGTCATTGTATAATGAACTTCGCTTACATCCATCCATCCCTCTAATCTCCTTACTAGAGAATAAAGGTGTATGTAGGTAAGCAATGAATGTTCTTTAGCACTAGGATCTTTCTACTCTGTTCCATGAAATCTTAAGACTTCTGTGGTATATTAAAAAAAAGTTCACTCAAGCACATCTGATTTTTTACTAGAGCTTTGCTTCACAATCAGGCATTCCAATATTTTAACTGAAAGGTTCCACTACCTGGAAAAGTTTGAAAACTTGATTAACAGAAAAGGTGTAGCTCAATTAACTTTAATTGCTTTTATACCACTCGATTACAGACTGGATTTAATCAAATCAGAAGATGCTTAAACAAGGGACAATAAGTGCTCAAGTTAATACACTGAAACCCTCAATCAAGAGCTGCAAAAACCCAACAAGGAAGAAGTGATCCAGATGTGCTGGATCAATCTGTTCCACATAAGGGGAGTTACCAATCATGGAATCCTTGCATCCGAAACCCTCAAAATGTTTTCACTCCCATAACTTATTAGATGAGATTTGTTTTAAAGCAGGGTATTTGGAAGATATTTAGGCCCAAAGCAAGCAGGATTTGAAAGGTGATAAACACAACCTTGAACTGCATCCAATGCAGTTCCTGGACCAGATTTAAATGATGCAGAATCTTCAAGGACAGCCCATCAGTGGTGGGTTCCTACAGGTGCGATCCATTCTACAGCACCGGTAGCGGCCTGCTGGTGATGTCACAGTACCGGTGTGGTCGGTTGCCGGTGCCTGGGCGCCACCATTTTTTTTTAAAAAAATAATTTTTTAAAAAAAATTTCTTCTGCGCATGCCCAGAAGCCAAGCTTCTGGCACTGCGCATGCGCTCCCTTCCTACCCTACAGTGAGTCCAAGCAGGGGAGGATGGCTGAAGGGAGTGTGTGAGACGCTGAAAGAATGGGCGGCAGGAGCTATCTCCATTCCCCTCCCTTCAGCAGTCCGAGAAGCCACGCCTACCTAGTCACATGTCTGGCAAGCTACACCCACAAAATAAGCCACACCCACAGAGTGGTAGTAAAAAAATTAGGAACCCACCCCTGCAGCCCATGTATGTTGTTGCTCCGTTATCCTCACCATTACCTTTGGGGCCAGCAAAAGCATTCCAAGATCTCTCATGGTATCATTTCTGATTAAGTGGTTGTCCAGGTTTTAAGCTCCCTGGATATTTTGGTCTTGGTATGCCCATGTTGACTTCATCTTGGCCCTCACCTTAAATCATGAGTTAATTTTTCCTTCCCTAAATGCAGAGCAGCCTTGGTTGACCGGCATATGAAGAATCCTTGAGAAGAAGATAGCGGTGGCTTGTTTTAACTGCTAACATCAGACCCAGAGTGTTCTAAATAAAGGACAAAGGACAAGCAATACTCCTCCTCCCTTACAATTTTTACATAGAACTTGCAAAGGATAAAAGTCATGGCATTATGAATCACAGTAGTAACCCATGATGAAATGAACCATGATTTGCTATTTCATGTGGCAAAACATGGTTTGCCTGCCTTAATCTGATTTAGTATTAATACATGGTTTACTGAACAAGCCTTGACTCGTACAATGCATAATAAAGTGTGTCTCTTGATTCTTGATGGCTACGCAGACACATCCGTTTAGTTATCTTAGCAACAAATGGTGGTAACTGCCTTCTACAATGTTTTCCCCCCAATTTTGCAGTCTACTCTTGTTAGTTTCTGCTCTAAATGCTCACCAGGCCAGCAGTTTCCATGCCTACACAAAGTCAAGCAGGTACTCCCATTTCATGTTCCCAACCACGTTCATGCCGCTGTGCAAAACCTGCCAATATTTAAATTATTAAATGCGCACCAGTCAAAAAAAAAGACATTAACATGTTTCAATGCATTTATTAAATTCTTACAAAACAATACAAAAAATTCTGGCATCAACAAGGTGTTACAAAGGAAAAAGTTCCATCAAGCTGAATCAGTTCACCTGGTACATAATAAAGTGCTTTGTTTTTTTTTTAAGATTTTAAAAGTTTTTTTTTTTAATTTGTCATTTTCAAACCAGTCCCTTGCTGAAGGACTCTTGCATCTATAGTCCCCAGTGGTGCATTAAGGTGACTTTATGTCAGAAAACAAAACCTTTGGCAGTCTTTTATGGTCATCAGAGGAAAATATTTTTCCTGAACTGATTTTTTTCTCATAAAAGAAAGAAAGAAAAAAAAAGAAACCAACTTCACAGTAAAATGCTAAATAACCAGTTCTAAATAGACTTAAATTGAGGAGAGGAGGGCATTAAGTCAAAGATGCATCAAGACATTCTCCTGTCTTCATATATGCAGCTCATTAAAACTTGTGGAGGTACAAAGCAAGATGCTTTCCAATAAAAGTTTTTGCAAAGAAAAAATACTGAGGGGGTGTGGGATACAAAAGTTTTAAAGCAAGAATTTTGGCAAGAACAGAATAATCTGTGCACAACTAATTGGAAAGTAACACAACGCAAACTATGAATATATGGAAAGCAATCTTGGGAGAAAATAGATGGTTGAGATGTCAAGGGAGCATGTTGGAGGCATTCCTATGACTGTCCAGAGGCACAAGTCCATTTCTTCATAAGAACTAGCGACTTTAAACACAGTTTTAACTCTTTGGGCTTCCAAATCTAGGGAACTGTGCAGAACAGGACAGTGTTTTAAGGCTCTCCAGTGGAGAGAAGCTTTATGCCCATTTCACAGAATTCCTGGGGTGATAATCCAAAAGAGCTCCAGTAGTCTAAATCCCTCCAAGCATCTCTCATCTCTCCCATCCCTCTAATTCCAACTGAATTAAGAAGCAAGAAATCTAAGCACCACCAATTTTGGTCTCACACACACAAAAAGGAATACAGGGAAGGAGAGGAAGAAAAATCAAGGGAGGGAAAGAAGTCTAGGCTGCTTTTTCCAACCTCGTAGCCTCCAGATATGGGGAGATTGCAGGTTTCAGAATCCAAACCACCACAAGTCAAATTCCTCTGGGTGAGGTGTGGAAGTAGACAATGCAAGCCTTAAAAACTGCTCACGGGGAAAAGTTTCACCTGTGTCCAGGGTTGAAATTAGGAAGGAGAAACGGAATCAAAAAGATATATATTGCCAAAGGCGTAAATACTACAAATGATAATTCTGTTTTCAAACCCCATGGAAAAAGGCAGATTACTTGAGGCTCAAGTCACCTTGTTTTCTATGGTGCTAATAACTAAGTCCCTCTGTATTAAAGTGGGTTCTATTTTCTTCCACCATCTCCATCTTGAAGTCATCAGAGAAAACCCAACACTGAAAACAACCATTTCTAGCTTAGCTGCTTCTTTCCCACTAGATTTGGGAAGGAATGCACCTCAAATTCCTAGTCTTCCCCAATCCAACCACCCATTGATGAAATTTCAGCAGGGACTATTTCATCAAGTGCAGAAAAGCCACCCGTGGTTTACAGTTATCTCCCTTCCAGGATGGAATTTAGATGCACTTAACATATTTCATTCAAAACCTGAAGAGTCGATGCATCTTTATCTTACAAAAATCAACCCCAAACCAAGATGGAATTCCACATTGCAAAGGAAACAAGTTAAGGCAAGTTATGTTATTTTGACAGAAGCCTTTAAAAAAAAAACCCCACCCCAGTGCCAACAAACCACAATCACCCATTTCAATGAGCATAGAAACATCATCCTTTCGTAACAGAGAAGATAGGACAGAGTTCAGTTTTGGATGCACTTGACTTCTTTCGCTCAAGATTATTCAGATCAGATACACCATCCCAGAGTAAGTTATGATCTTAGCAATGTTTTTATATAAGATAGCTTTACTTCACCCGCCCACCCAAGACAATTTATTTGCTTTAAAAACCTCACCAATTAAAAAGCACACTTTCCCGGGGTCACAATTCTGACCCACTGCTCTTGCACGTACTAAAAAGATGTGCAACCCTGCAGAGAAGGGCTATATGTATGTTAAGATGATCCACACACAGGAGGGGGATACAAAAGCTATTATTTGGCCATCTACATGATTTTATTTTGTAACTCTGCACAAGTCTGTGACACAATTCCAAACACTTCATAAATTATCTAGGATGTTTTTGTTTCTTAAATATCAGGCACGAATGAAAGTCAAAAAAAAAAAAGGAATATGAGCAATCCTTCACGTGTTGACATAATAATCCTGAGAAGTATACTTGTTTATAAAAGATTACACGTTTCAACTAAGAATGCTGGTTTGAAAGTCACTGCCCATCGTTCCCAACCTATCAGCATACCATAAGCATCCCAGGGGCCCCGTTTTGGCCCTTTAAGAATGACACAGAGGGAAGTAGAAGGCAAGTGTTCCTTCTCCCAAAGTAGTATCCCAAATGGTTGGGGACAATTGTTTTTCAGATGAACCTGCCACACACACTGGCCCTATGATCAAAGGTTAAAGTTGTTGCAGACCAAGCTAAAATGCTCAACTAAATACAGGTAACCATGTCGCTTTTGGGGAATGGATGCTCTTGAGGGAAAGCAAAATCAGTGTATAAATATATTCCTAACTTTTGATAAACTGTTCTTAAAGCTATCTTTCTTTTGAAGGATAGACACAGCATAAACAACAACAAAAAAGCAAGAACGAAGCAAATTATATCCCATCACACCACTTAAAACCATCTGAATGAGAACATCCACACTGGAAGCTACTTCGTTTGCTTCTAAATCCTGAAAGGATTACATATCAGGCAATTTAGGAGCCATATGCTATAGCTTTCTTGAGCAAAAAGGGCCTGAACCCAGAAATTACAAACAGAAATTACTGTTTGCAATTTCTGGCCACAAGATTAAGATTTATCATTGGTGACAAAATCCATACCTATGTAGAATTTTGTTCTGAATCGTATGATAAAAAATGTTCTTTGATTTAAAAATAATTTGTCCAATTGCGTAGCCTGCTCAGCTAACCAGTGTATTCTGCACCTCATTATTTCAGACAGTACCGTCTTCCTACCCCATCCCTTAACGAAAGCGCATCTGTTGGAAAAGACCACCAAGGTCACAACAAGCAAACCATAATACTAAAAGGGAGATCCCATCTGCTTTACCCTCTGTCAAGAAAGCAGAAAAAAATATCAAAAAGTAGAAAAGAAAGGAGGTGACGAGTTATTTTACAAGCCTCCACACTTATCAAAAAAAAAAAAAATCAATTATCCTGCATCTGAAAAAAACATTACTCTTTCAGCAAAACGATTCAAACTTCTTTGCATAGTATTGTTACTTAAAAAGTCTTTATTCAGAGACAAGCATCGTTCTTAGATCACATACGCCCCACACGTGCACATCTGGATAGCAGCTGAAGTCACCAGCAGATGTTTTGCTACAACCACTCAAGATTGAGTTGATACACATGGCAAACAATTCTACTAAAGTCCCGAAGAGGATCCACCTTATTATCACTGGATTTTTTTTAAAAAAAATCCCAAGGCTTAGAAACGAGATCAAATAGGCCAAACTGACCTTAAGATAATAAGCAAAATTCTCCCTTGCCATGCACAGCAAACCACACTAAGTTTCAAAACCACTTCCCTAGCTAGATTTCAAAAACAACTTTCACCTCCAAAGTGAAACTAACTGGTTGATCCTCCCCTTGGGTCCTCTGAAGAAGAGTCTCTAACCTTGGCAACTTTAAGCCTGGAGGACTTCAAATCCCAGAATTCTGTGAGTTGGAAGTGCTCCAGGCTTAAAGTTGCCAAGGTTGGAGACCCCTGCTCTGAAGGAAGTCTAACAGATTCAATAAGCTTTTACACTTAGAAAGGCAGCCCTTCAGCCATCAACCGATCCTACACATACTTGGATAAGCAAATCCAACAGAATTCAGTAGGCGTTGCTCCCAAGTCAGAATGCATAGGGCTGCTTGCCCTGTAGCTTATGCATAAAGGAAGGTAGGCAGAAATACTATGGTACTAGATTTGAGCATGGCAAAAGTACTAGATTTGAGCATGCCCACCCACAGCCAAGTCACAACTGCCACCGTTATCAAGGCACCACACATTCAAGAATATTTTCCAATCCACATCATGATGCAATACTGATTTATGTATGCAAGAATGTCCTCGGAGAAACCTCTCATCCACCATCACTGATCCAAGAAGAACAGGATACTGACACCCAACCATGGGCTGACCAAACATTGAGGACAGTCTCATATCAAAGATTAGTATCAGGACTGAAGGAGACCCTACAGAAATGCTCTCAGGTTGGTCCCTTCCTCTAGACCAGCGGTTCCCAACCTGGGGGTCGAGACCCCTTTGGGGGTCGAACGACCATTTCCCAGGGGTCGCCCCGGCATCCTCAGCTCCCCCCCCACTGCCACAAGCCTGCCCATATTGCGCCCCACAACCTGCGCCCCACCCCGCTGCCGCTATTTGGGTTCTTTTACCGTCTGTGCATGCACAGCACGCTTTGCGCATGCGCAGAGGGTAAAAGAACCCAAATGGCGGCGGGGTGGGTCACGGTGGGGGCGCGGGGGCGGCATTAGGAAGGTTGGGAACCACTGCTCTAGACTAAGCATCAACAGGCAGCAGCTGAGCAACATCCATCTTCCAATAGTTTGGCTCTGCCATTTAATTTCCCAGAATGCTCCTGAGCCTTGTGGCCTCACAATGCAGGCAATTCCCAGAATGCTTAGATGCTGAACACTGGAATACAATGGAGGAATGGTGAAAACGATGAGGGCCAAACAGCAACAGCACAAACTATTGGCAGTTGTCTGGCAATCCTTATTTTCATGCTTACATACAAGGGTGATGAAAAGAGGTGGACGCCAAAGTGGACCACTAACCAAATACTATTTTTGTCCCTCTTCACATCCCTCTTGGGAGAATCTTCTACCAGAATTTCACCCCAATATGCTACTTGCTCACTGTTTCAATTTCACGCGTTGAAACCGATTTTTTTTAAATAAAAATCACTCAATCTTCCAATTCCTTCTCCCTATGAGACACCACACGCATCCAAGTGTTTCTCTTCCTTCCTTCCAAAAAGCAGGCTTTTGACCATTTTAGCACATCTGAATGCACCATCCTGAGTTTGATTTATAGTTCTGCCCCTGCTCTCCCCGGATTCACAAGCTTACAGCAGGTTTAGCTTTAAACTAGATTCGTTGTTGTTTTCTCACACAAAACCCACAATTATAGGAACTGTAGTTCTGTAGAGATTGGGGGAAGGGGAGGCTAGAGGTTCCCAAATTAATTAGTCCCCGTAGGACGCAACCATCCCTGAGGAATTCTATCTATATTGGTTCAGAATAAGTAGAACTGAAGCTTAAAGGCTCCAAAGACTGAGAAATATTTTGAAATAATTCCCTCAAGCCATAGTCTGCCTTTGGGATGGGGAGATCAAACAACGCATCGCCTTGGTTTAAAAAAAAATTTTTTTTTTAAAAGTCAGCAAAAGTTGTAGAGGATTGCCATAAACTATTCTGCCACGTTAAGAATTTAATCTACGAGGGCATCCTACATTTGCAAACTCTGAAGCAATTATACATATCTCTATGAATATTTTTGCAAAGATTTTTACAGCCCTGCAGAGGATGGTTTAATTAACGTTGACTACCTTCTCTTCAGATTAAGCCTCACTTTCCCCCCCCCCAATAGCTTATATACGTCAATGTTTCCCAACCTTGGCAGTTTGAAGACGTGTGGACTTCAACTCCCAGAATTCCCCAGCCAGCCATATTGGCTGGGGAATTCTGGGAGTTGAAGTCCACACGTCTTCAAGTTGCCAAGCTTGAGAAACAATGGCTTACTCTTTGGAAGGTAGTAAAATCTTTCCTTTCTGCTAGAACTTTTTTCACCTTTCTTTTATCTCTCCGAATCAAACGGGGGGGGGGGAACCATAAGGGATTAGATTCCACTATAGCAGATCCTAAAACATGCATCCCTCTGCTCTTTAAAAAAAAATATTGGACCCCTCCCATGTTAATAGAACATATCTGGATTGAAACAAAATAGGGTTCTTGTGTTATCCACAGCTTGGCCCCTTGAGTGAGAAAAAAAAAACCTAACAAAATACAAAATAAGTGCTGTGAACGGTGCCAGGGGGTGAAGAGAAGGAATTTATCCCTATATGTATGGGTTTCCTCTTCCCAACCCTCCTTCTGTTTATATCCCAGATACAACTACTTTCAGCTTATAGAATCTACACAGTTTTAGGGAAGACTCTGCAATTTTCCCTAAATTTCCCCCATAAATGAACGTTCATACAATCCATGGACTGTAATTGTTTCCCTCCTCCCCCTCCCCAGTGCTTTTGGGGGGAAAAAGACAAGATATATCCTCATCCCACCCACCCTCAAACCATACAGAATCCAAGTAGTTATGTTTATTTCGTTCGTTTTTTCTTAAAAAAAGAAACCAATAGCAAGAACAAAATTAAAAGAAACGTAAAAAAAAAAAAAAAGCAAACACTCTCCAAACATAAAAATGCTACATTTAAAAGTTCAGGCTTGGGGTGGGACAGACAAGGGAAAAGGTTTTCTCCATCCCCTCTTTTCACAGTACAAGAAGCTGAGAGAAGTGGGAGGGGGAGAGAAAAGAACAGAAAGCCCCCCAGATAAGCTATCCTTCAGTGGGGAGGAAGGGACAACTTATTTTTTTTTTAAACTTTTAAAGCAAAAATTACGTGTGTATCAAAATGCACTGGGGAAGAAGGGAAACAAGGGAAGGGAGGAATAGAATTTAAATAGCTTTTTTCAAAAGAGAGAGAAAGAGAGAGAGAGAGAGAGAGAGAGAGAGAGAGAGAGAGAGAGAGAGAGAGAGAGAGAGAGAGAGAGAGAGAGAGAGAGAGAGAGAGAGAGAGAGAGAAGAGAAACAAAACAGCCCGTGTGTGTCGAACAAGATCAAAGACAGAAAAGAATCCTTGGAAACCAGCCAACTTGATCTTGATCTTTTGTTAAGCTATTCAAGACAACCTTTTTTGTCCTAAGAGACACAAAGGGGTGAGGGGGAAGAATGGATGTATAGAAGGAAAGGCAGTCACATGTGATCCCCAACCAAGACCAAGGGGGTCACCAGATGCTGGGTGGGGTTGGCTTTAGCCATGCTTGTCTTCTGTCTCCGTTTGGCCAGCTTGGATTCGGAAGGGGGAGAAAGGTGCATAGAGCATGAGGTAGCTTTGATGATAATGGGGTGAGTCTCCTCCGCAGCTTCCTCCTCGTGCTGCATTAACTGACGGTTGACCGCAATGGCTTCGGCGGCAAACGATGTCAACTCTTTGGCACTGCTGTTCCTACCAAGGGCAACCACAAGAAAGCAAATTACGACCGTAATATCCCAAAACTCAACAGATAAAAAAAGGGTGGATGCAGAAGAATAATTTTGGACCTGGCATTACAGGTAGTCCTCGATTTAACAACAGTTCATTTAGCGACCATTTGAAGTTACGACGGCACTGCAAATGGCCGTTTTTTTTTCAAATTTACAACTGTTGCAGCATCCCCCCTGGTCACATGATCAAAATTCAGACACTGAAATAACCTTTAAGACACCACAGGACTTGAGCAAAATGGTTCGGTTGAGATCGGCATATGTAGGACTGATTGGGGTAGATTGTAGGGGTGATACCGAAATATAAGTTTTATCATAATTTATTTATCTATATATTAAATTATTGTATTTTATTCCAATTTCATTTTAAATCATATTTTATTCCAATTCCATTTTAAATTGTATTTTATCCAATTCCATTTTAAACTGTTTTTACCGGATTTTGGTAATCATTTGTGTCTGGAACTCTGCACTTTGATATGGCCCAAGGGCTAATCAATAAAGTAAACAGACACTGGGCTACTGACTCATATTTATGACAGTTGTAGTGTCCCGGGGTTCCTAGCATCACCTTATGCGACCTTCCAACAAGCAAAGTCAATGTGGAACTGGATTCACTTAACTTGTGTGACTTAATAACTGCAGTGATTCACTTAACAACTGTGGCTGGCTAGAAAGGCCGTGAAATGGGGCAAAATTCACTTTACTGTCTCACTTAGCAGCAGAAATGTTGGGCTCAATTGTGGTCATAAATCGAGGACTGCCTGTAACTTGTTTTAAATCTGTTAACTTGGGTTAAATCTGCCCTCCAGCCAATCAGGACCGAGATTCCAAAGCTATAAATATGACCCCCTGCGCCTCAGCACACCCTCTTTTACGAGGGACAAAGGTCAATCTCAGAGTGCTTTTCCCAAATGTAACAACTTTATTAACTAACAATTTGAACTGAAAAATTTAAATATAACATTTATTAACCTTTTCAATGCCTTTATAAAACTTAATACAAACTGAATCATAAGAACGTATTGAACACTCCCAAAAAATCCTTTATAGAACAATTAGGGAGGGACTTGGAGGCTAGCTCCGCCCCACGAGAAGGGGCGTTCAGGTAAGTATACAACGCCCTTTCTCCATACTGGGCGGAGCTAGCCTCCAAGAATGGGACATACCAAAGTATCTTCGTCCCAGCTCCTGAGAGCTCTGTGGGAGGGACTTCACTGGAATCACAATTTGGGCTACATTACTTGTTGCTGAACTATACGAGTTTCGGATGGTCGACTTTGATCTTGCCTGGCCCGGGGTCTGCAAAGCACTGATCATGTTGACTTCCAGAAGGCCATGAACACCTGACTTTTCTCTCAGGTGTTAGGGCTGGGTTGTTGGCAGAGCAAAACATACGTGTGTTTGCAACTGTGACCCGTTTGCTCAACTCTTGTATTTGTTCCATTTGCTGTTAAATGTATTCTGAATTTTGTTTTAGCGTTTTGTATTGTTAGCCACCCAGTTATTTGCTTAAAGGGGGGGGGGAGGCATATCAATTTTCTAAGTACATGAATTCATTGAAGGAGGGCTGTGATAACAGCAGAATTGCCTACATTTTCTGGCGTGCCTTTCCATTTTTCATTGGTATTCCCTACTACCTATTATTAAGCTGAAGTTCTACACACCTTAAAATTACCATGGAAATAGTGATAATTATACACACATTATACTGGTTTCTGACCGAAAGGCTGATAATGCAGTCAAGATTAGAAAGCTGTTGCTTTCCATATATTTAGTTTCTGAATAAAAACAGATTCCCAAGTGACAAGAAACCTCATATGTGGCTATAATTCTCTATGGACGGTAAGAAAGATTTGAGGTATACCTCAACATTCTTATTTATTAAAACTATTTCTGTAATGCTTCACTCACCTTTGTAGGATGATTGGAGTGGGGAGCGTGTTATCAGGAGCACACTAGAAGCAAAAAAAAAAAAGTTGTCACCATAATAATCACTGCTTACAACTCCTTGCAGCCCCCGGTGCCCTTTTAAGTTACACCTTCTCTGCATTTATCCATGACAAAATTAAAGTTCCATTTAAATAAGTACAATGGAGATAAGCAACCTCATTGAAATGTACCGTATTTTTCGGAGTATAAGACACACCTTTTTCCTCCATAAAAGTGGCTGAAAATTTGGGTGCATCTTATATTTCGAATGTAGGTTTTTTTTCTAGCCCTAACCAGGTGCTATCTATCTTCCCAGCTCTTACTGGCTTGCAGGCTCTTTCATTGTTACTCTCTCAGAAGAAGGTTTTTTCAAGTCCTAACCAGGGGATAAAATAATGTGCTGAAGCTGACCAGACTAAGGATGCTAGCCAGATGAATACCTGGTAGGCAGATTGTTTTCCCCTATTTTCCTCCCCAAAAACTAAGGTGCATCTTATACTCCGAAAAATACGGTATGTTCCTCTTGTAGCTAGCTATTTCTAAATAAATACTGGAGATTCACTACTGGAGATACACTCTGGACACGGACAGAAAACTCACTTTACAAAAAAGAGTACATGTCTAGGACTTCCAAAGCTGAAAGGAAGTGTTTCTCCACCTTGGCAACTTCTAAGATATGTGGATTTCAACTCATGGCTGCCTGGGGAATTCTGGGAATTGAAGTCCACATACCTCAAAGTTGCCAAGGCTAAGAAACACTGTTGAAAGTTTAGGTTGCATTTCAATCAAGCCTGATGACTAGAGATTTCATGGATAATCCCCACCGGGTTTTTGGCTACAATCAATGCCATGCCTTCTTCCTGTTTTTTTAAACTTTGGAATCTTAACTTACATTAACACTGAATATTCTCGCTTGGCGGCATGCAGCTGAGAGGCCGATTAGCACCCTGAAACCTCTCCCCCTCCCTTTTAATTGAATTTTAATTATTCTTGCCTCCATTTTAAATTTTTATGTTTAGTTTTTACTTTTTTAACATTTTATTTGTACCCTGCCTAGAAGGTCTCCGTGAGGGAGATGGGTGGTTTCTAAAGCAGACAGACAGACAGAGACAGACAGACAGATATAGATGATAGAAATATAGAGATAGATACAGAAAGAGAAATAGAAAGATGAGATATAGAAATAGAAATAAATGATAAATGATAGATAGAAATAGATGATAGATAGATAGATAGATAGATAGATAGATAGATAGATAGATAGATAGATAGATAGATAGATAGGTAGGTAGGTAGATAGATAGGTAGGTAGATAGATAGATAGAGATAGGTAGGTAGGTAGGTAGGTAGGTAGGTAGGTAGGTAGGTAGGTAGGTAGGTGATAGATAGATAGATAGATAGATAGATAGATAGATAGATAGATAGATAGATAGATAGATAGATAGATAGATAGATAGAGATAGGTAGATAGGTAGATACAGATAGAGAGAGAGAGAGAGAGAGAGAGAGACAGACAGACAGACAGACAGACAGACAGACAGACAGACAGACCTATAGGAGAGAGAGAGAAATAGATGATGGAGAGAGGAGGGAGATAGGTAGAGATAGAGACAGAGAGATGATGGAGAGAGGGGTAGAGAGAGAGAGAGAGAGAGAAAGAAAGAAAGAGAGAGAAGATCAAGATAGGTAGCCAGCCTGCCAGACAAATAGTCCTTCGCCCCAAATAAGCAGAAAGGCAAAAGAAACGATCTCATATCCATCTTTTGTCCACCTCACTCAAGGATGCTCACCCCTTGTACCCAAGGATGCTTGAGGACTTCGGCCGCGCTCAGACGCTTTTTGGCATCTCTTACAAGAAGCTTTGAAATGAGGTCTTTAGCTTCGAAAGAGATGTGAGCCCAGTCCTTGTCTGGGAATTCGTATTTCCCCTCCTGGATGCTTTCAAACAGCATATTCTGCGAGAAGAGAACTTTATGTTATGAAAAAAAGCCAGCACATCTAAAAACAGTTTTAAAAAACACGTACAGGACCCAATAATGACATTTCTAAAAAAGAGGGAGGACTTGCAGGGGTGAAATCCAGCAGGTTCTGGAGAACCGGTAGCGGAAATTTTGAGCAGTTCGGAGAACCGGCAGCGGAAATTTTGAGTAGTTCGGAGAATCGGCAAATACCACCTCTGGCTGGCCCCAGAGTTGGGTGGGAATGGAGATTTTGCAGTATCCTTCCCCTGTCATGCCCACCAAGCCACACCATGCCCACAGAACCGGTAGTAAAAAAATTGGATTTCACCACTGGGGAGGAGCCAATGGAACTTTTTAGGACAGCGGTTCCCAACCTGGGGGTCGGGACCCCTTTGGGGGTCGAACGACCATTTCCCAGGGGTCGCCCCGGCATCCTCAGCTCCCCCCCCACTGCCACAAGCCTGGCCATATTGTGCCCCACAACCCGCGCCCCCACCGCGCTCCACTCCGCTGCCGCCATTTGGGTTATTTTACCATCTGCACATGCGCAGCACACTTTGCGCATGCGCATGCGCATAGGGTAAAAGAATCCAAATGGCGGCAGCGGGGTGGGTCACGGTGGGGGCGCGGGGGCGGGCCGTGGGTCGCGACATTGGGAAGGTTGGGAACCACTGTTTTAGGACTTTGCACTGCTGGCAAACAGGAAGCGCCATCTGGCTATGATCACCTGGCAAGCAGGGCACGCCTCACCACGGTCCCAGCCGCAGTCGGTCCCACAGTGACCCACAAAAGGGGGGTAACCGCTCAACATGATGTACAGAATGACTCCCAAGCTCCATAAATCGCAGCGCTTGTCGTAGATGGACGCTTCTTCACTGAAGGCCTCCACCACTTCTGGAGCCATATATTCTGCTGAACCGCACTGGGGAAAGAGAACAAAATTCGTTAACAGCCACCAGTTTTAAGAGGCTGATTCAGATGCAGTTATTTGTGCAGATGTGTGTGTGTGTGTGGTTTAAACGCACAGGTTTTGTCTGCGGTTAAAACTACAGAAAAGCCCAATCAAGAAAAAGAAGGTTCTGTAAGGATTTATCTCTGCTTATTCTTTGGCAAACCTATGGAGACGTATCTTTTTCTCCCTCACTTAATCCCTAACAATTCTGAGTGAAATCTATTGGCAATAGAATCAGGAATGGTTAAGGGGTGTCAAACTCAAGGCCCGGGGCCGGATCCAGCCTGTGGGGTGCTTAGATTTGGCCTGTGGGGCTGCCCTGGAAACAGCAAGGGACCGGCCCGCAGTACCTCTGCCAGTAAAAACGCCCGCGGCCCTCCCAAGCTCCGTTTTCACTGGCAGAGGGTTGCAGGAGGCCGTCGAAGCTAAAAATGGAGCTCGGGAGCTTGTTTTCGCTAGCAGAGCGCTTGGGCCACCACAGGTGCCCCCCGACACGAGTGACGTCGAGCTGGCCACGCCCACTGACGGGACAGGAATTTATTCCTACCAAGGCGATGTATGGATCTTGTTCCCTTGAAGTCATTCTTACTTAGAAAATAAAACTGAGATTTAATTCTAATTAACAAAATATTTATTTCAGTATAAAAGTAACAAAATATAAGCTTTAATAAGCTACATTTTCTCAGTTAAGAATTCACATCTGCCTCGGGCGAGGCTTGCAGGAGAAGAAAGAAAGGAGGAGACAAAACTCCTGGAATGCACACATGCGCAATAATACATGCCACATGTCTGCTTGATTAGAAAATACAGTAGATCTAGAAATATAGTAGAGAAGCTCAACTGGCAATATATTCACATCGTGACACCCACCCTGGGCACGCCCTCTGGCCACACACACACACACCGAGGTCAACTACAACCCTATTGTGGCCTTCAATGAAATCGAGTTTGACACCCCTGGTTAAGACTATCATAGGGATATCTTCCAAAAATGCTCTAGTCCAGTGGTTCTCAACCTGTGGACCGCTGGGGGGGGGGGGCACAATGTTGTCACAGAGAGACCACAAAGGCTTGAAAAAATGATTTAAATCTTGTCTTGGGGGTCAATGGCCATAGCCTGTGGCCACAAAGGTTATCTAAAGGAGATCTGTGGTAAAGAGAAAGTTGAGAACCACTGGTCTAGCCAATGATTGTTCAATGAAACCAGGTTTCAGTATTATTTCTACACCTCAGATTCTGTGGAAGTCAGCAACATGGGATGCTGTTTCCTTCTGACCACACTGGATGCAGGAAGCTGGTTAGTGGCCGGTTCTTACAACCTCTACAATGACATCAAAGCCTCCATGCATAACTGCAGTTATAATAATAATAATAATAATAATAACAGAGTTGGAAGGGACCTTGGAGGTCTTCTAGTCCAACCCCCTGCTTACGCAGGAAACCCTACACTACTTCAGACAGATGGTTATCCAACATCTTCTTAAAAATGTCTAGTTCTACGTCAGTTGTCAAATGATCAAGACAAACAAGAATAGAAGACTCCTGCAGACCACAAATGCCACAAACTGCTGAGGAAGATATAGGCCCAACCAGAATCTGAAACCAGATATGAGGCCAGATGGACTCAGCAAGGAAATCATACCCTTCCTTTTCTCGGGAAAATACCTTTCGTTTCAGCTGGCGAAAAAATGAAACCCTACTAGCCACACATAAGCATAGCGTCACCCAACATAAATACAACTCTCCACCTGAGGACATTGGTTTCCAAGTGGTCCCTGGAAGAGAAATGGAAACAGCAAACCTGAGCTGTGACCTCCCAAGACTGCTCCAAACCTCAAAGAAAGAATGGCCAAGAGCAGTGGAATCTCCAAACCTGGCAACTTTTAAGACTTGTGGACTTCAACTCCCAGAATCCCTCAGCTGGCTGAGGAATTCTGGGAGTTGAAGTCCACAAGTCTTAAAGTTGCCAAGTTTGGGGACCCCTGGCCTACATTTTCAGTCAAGTTGGCCATATCTCCTTTTCTGTAACACAGCCACACCTACCTACATGTCTCAAAATCCCAGGAAAAATCTGAGCCCTCAATATGGAAGCCCAGAAAGATCAGAGTCCTAAATTCAAATTCCCTGCAAGTAAATGCATTCTTCCCCCAAGATCTCCACCTAAGCCATAGAAACGTACTAGCTTGATTCACATGGTATGCTTATCCTAAGACCAGCTTAACCAATTTAAATTGTTATTTTTACACAAAATCCTGTGCTACGCAGAGTCTGGTTCACTTACTATGCAATGTTAACTGCTGAGATCCATAAGGAAGTAAATTGCAAACTATCCAAGCTCATTTTAATGCAATCGGTGTTGTATGACGCAAACCATGCAGGCTATTTTCAATGCAGAGAATTGAATATAAATACACATCTTTCACATATATCTTTTTTTTTTTTAATCGGCAAGTCCAGCAGCTAATTCTCAAATGATTACCAAGATTCTTCCTTGTCCTTGTTGGGATAAGAATTTACAGCTAGAGGTGATAAGATCTTTTTCCTTGAAAACTAATCCTTATGAAATAAAGCGCGATGATAAAGTCTAAGTAATAAAATATTTATTTCAGAAGAAAAGAATATAAAAACAACATAATCCTAATCGCTACATTTCTGCAATCTAAAGACACGTCCTCTATCTTCAAGAAAGAGAAAGAAAGAATGCAAAGGAATGTTGTACATGCGCAGATCACCCATCACGTGTCTGCTTTGCTAGGAATGTTTGGATACCATAGAGTATAGCATATGAACACAGCTGACAATCAAAATTCATATCGTGACAGTCCCAATCCAGCATTTCCAAAAATATTAATAGTAATCTATAAAGTTACCTTATTCTAATCTATCAATGTTAGCATACAGAGAACAAGACACAGATCCTTTTGGCTTTCATACTAGAGGTACACACAGGTAACACTTATTTTGTATAGGTAGTCCTCGATTTAACAACAGTTCATTTAGTGACCGTTCAAAGTTACAACACCACTGGAAAAAGTGACTTATGACCATTTTTCACACTTACAACTATTGCAGTAGCCCTAGGGGGTGATGTGATAAAATTCGACGCTTGGCAACTGACTCATATTTACGACAGTTGCAATGTCCTGGGATCACGGGATCACCTTCGGAGACCTTCTGACAACCGAAGTCAATAGGGAAGCCAGATTCACTTAGCAACCGCATTCCTAACTTAATAACTGCACTGATTCACTTAACAATGGTGGCAAGCAAGGCCGTAAAATGAAGCAGAAATTAACTTAACAAACGTTTCACTTAGCAACAGAAATATTAGTTTCAACTGTCATCATAAATCGAGGACTACCTGTAAATGGGTTTCGTGGTGCTCTCTGAGCAATTTTGTTCTATCAGCTCCTAAAAATAGGGTAGGAGCATTGCAACACTGGTAATGTTCCAAATATGATTGGATGCTATTTTCCCAGACCCAACTCACTCTCTGTGGTTATGCAAAAATTTGGGCCAGGGGTCCCCAAACTTGGCAACTTTAAGACTTGTGGACTTCAACTCCCAGAATTCTCCAGCCAGCATAGCTGGCTGGAGAATTCTGGGAGTTGAAGTCCACAAGTCTTAAAGTTGCCAAGTTTGAAGACCTGTGATTTGGGCCCTTTCTTGCCTCATCTTAGATCCTAGAACAAGCAAATATTCTCATGGAAACAGGATGCTTCAGTTCATTATTAGTTCCTCTGGCTTTCTAATTACCGGTACCTTAACAATTTTTTGGCCAAGCTTGTTAAAGGGTTGGAATGGGCCTTTGGGAGAGCAGATAAAGAAAAAAATATGCGTCTTTCAGCTGCTCCCTATACCAATGCTAGATGCATCACACCAACTGCTGTGACTCTTTTGTTTATTTTTCAGAGTAGTGTGGATTGGGGGAGCTCAGTGCTGCGCTAAACTTTGATCTAGGCGGCAGAAGAAAAATCCAGGAACACATGTGATCCCCAAAGGCATTGCATCACCTCCCAGAGGACTCCAAAGGTTGCCAACAAATTCTAGCTTGGAAGACGACGCATGGGGAAAAGTGGTTAAATATGTAATTGGAGAGTAATCATCTCTGCTGTAATTTGAAACATAAAAGAAATGTAGTCAAAGCTAGTTTTGAATCCTCGTTCTACCAATCCTCTGGGGGGAATGTGGCTTCTACCGCACAGTTGGCGAATTTCAGTCCCCAAATTTGCACTCCCTGTTGCCAAGACGATGATGGGGAATCATCGTACAGGTAGTCCTTGGCTGACGACCACAAACAAGCCCAAAATATCTGTTGCTAAGTGAGTTTTGCCTCATTTTATGACCTTTCTTGCCACAGCTGTGAAGTGAATCACTCCCAGTTGTTAAGTTAGTAACATGGTTGTTGTTAGAACCCTGTTCAAATGATTGGATTGCTAATATATGAACAAGCCACAAATCAATGTTATGTGTGTATCTCTTTAAATGCATTGAAGGCGGATAACTATATAAGGCAGCAAGAGAGCATGCTCAGAATGTCTCTGTGTGGTGATTAATGTGTTTGACGGTGTGTTCCGGAGTGCTGACTCTCTGCTGATTAACTCTACTGCTTTACTGATGAGTAATTGCTTTGTGACTGTGTAGAATTACTTGAAGAGTTGCTGTGAAAAGACTAACTATCTGTGATAGTGTAAGATTTGAATGATAGCTGTAATCTTTGTTTGTTAGTTAAAACAAAGGTAGGCAAGAAGAAGAAACTTCGTATTGACTGAACTAACTGTGTATGACTTGGACTTCCTATTGAACTTTGCTACTACTAGAAGTAAACTATTTTGTATATACTAAAGATATTCTGTTTATTGACTGAATAGCATTCATATCAACTGCAACAACAAAACCACAATCACATTTCGCTGTGTATGTGCTAAACAGCACAGTAACTCCTTAACAGTTGTTACGTGAATCTGGCTTCCCCGTTGACTCTGCTTGTCAGAAGTTCGCAAAAGGTCAGAACTGAGTCAGCAGAAGTGGTCTGCAGTGCTGCATTCTAACCACTGCGCCACCAACGTGGTGACTGAGAATGAGACTGAGACTGAGTGAGAATCTCCAAGAAAAACCAATGAGAATTCCCTGGGATGAAGCATAGAGAGGAGGAAAGGGATGGGGGAAGGACCACTCTCCCTTCGGCAGATTAACTGTGCTAGAAACGAACATGGAAGATATTTCAAAGAGCTTTTGTATAAATGCCCCATCAAATCTACATCTGTATATGAGCAGGTTCAGAAGGCTGCCTGTATAAATGATAAAAGGTATAAACTCACCCTAAAGTTGGATCACCTGGAGACCTCACAATGGAGATTTTTTTAAAAAAAATTTTTTCACCATCAACATACAGAGAGGTTTAGGGCAGAGGTATCCAACTTTGGCAAATTTAAGACTTGTGGACTTCGACTCCCAGAATTCCCTAACCAGAGTATGTTTCTGGGAGTTGAAGTTCGCAAGTCTTAAAATTGCCAAGGCTGGATGCCCTGCTTTAGGGACTTCCCCATCCGTAAGGAGATTACAAATTTATTTATTTAGATCTACCCTCTAATGAGATATGAGAGCAAGGAAGGGCACGTAATGGGGAGCAGGATACCTAGGTGTGGTTTCCTGTTAATTTTTGTCCATGGGGAAAGGTGAAATTCCATAATTTGGAACTGATAAGCATTTGGGCAACGAATTCCCAGCACATGCCTGTGGCAGAACCTTAACCTGAGAATCAAAGGGGACAGACGGCCATCCTAGAACAAGGAAAGAAAATGCACTCTTCACGTGCTCAAAGGAATCCTTTCACACATTCCACAGCAAAGAGCCCAACAAGTGAAGCAATGAACATTTCCCTCTCTGTTTCCTTCCCATTATGCAAGTCACAATCCACCTCCTCTCTGTGAGATTTTTTAAAAAAATCAATCCTGGAGTTAATAGCAGCTGCCCACGGAGCTGGAATTCGTTCTATCAGACACAGACACAGACACAGACACAGACACAGACACAGACACAGACACAGACACAGACACACACACACACACACACCCATACAAGGCACCAAGTCCACCCATGGCCACCTCCCCCTGTCCCTGAATGCAGCTGGATTGAGCCAGCAGGTGCAAGTCCCTTGCTTGCACCAAGGTTGCATCAGCTGCCAAATTCCGTCCCTCCCTTTTCAAAAGCAGAAAAAAAAACCCCCATGATTGCATCTAACCAGGACAGGGCAGGGCAGACGTCTAGAACTTGCTCGGCCAGCAAACCGCCCTGTGGGAGCCAGGCCAGCAACTCTGGGGCTGAGCTGTGGCCTTGTATTGTGTTCGACTTCCCAGCTAAGCAGTGCAACATGAGAGAACACTATGGATTTTGGTTTTTTGCTGCAAACCAGTGGTCTTCTGGTTTTTGGCAAAAATATCCCATAGAGAACAATGGCTTTGCTTAACGACTGCAGTGTTTGCTTAACGACCGTGATGATTTGCTTAATTGCTGCAAAAATGTTGTAAAATCCGGTCAGTCATCTGATGACCTGCTTTACAACCCACACAGTGTGCTACTGAACAAACAGGTTCCATTATGGTTATAAATCAAGGACTACTTGTACTGTCTATCTCTTGGAGAAAAAGAGGAAGAGGAAGAAAAGGCAAAATAAACTGTCATTACCAGTCTTGCAAAGAGGATGAGATAGATAGATAGATATTTATTATTAGTGAGACATATACTGCCTCATAGTACAAGCACTCTCTAAGCGGTTTACACCAATAAGCAATGTATATTTATATTGCCCCCAACAATCTGGGTCCTCATTTTACCTACCTCAGAAGGATGGAAGGCTGAGCCGATGAGAACTGAACAGCTGAACTGCTGATCACAGTCAGCTAAAGTACCCTGCAGTACTGCACTCTAACTGCTGCGCAACCTCGGCTCTTGACAGATAGATAGATAGATAGATAGATAGATAGATAGATAGATAGATAGATAGATAGATAGATAGATGAGAGAGAGAGAGAGAGAGAGAGAGAGAGAGAGAGAGAGAGAGAGAGAGAGAGAGAGAGAGAGAGAGAGAGGTATGTATGTATGTATGTATGTATGTATGTATGTATGTATGTATGTATGTGTGGGTGCAGGTATATATTTATGTATGTACATAGCATATGTATATGTGGGTTATGGATGTGTTTGGGTAGATACATTCTCTTGAGAGCAGGCAACAGATTTTCATTTTTAATATGGGCCAGTGTGCTCACAAAAAATGATAAGAGTTATCTTAGCTATAAAAGATACATCTGAATTTAACATAGTGTTTCCCCTCCACTCATTCTTCAAGATCTCTGCTACTAGGGGAGCAAAACAAAATCTGAGGACTACAAAATAGATGGAAGGAAGACTCAAGGCTTCAGAAAAGTCCTCTTTTTATTGCTTTGCACTGAATGAGGAGGGCATAAAGTTCATAAATTTCTCTATGGGTCTTCCTGGGATTATTATAACTGGCAAGGGGGCTGGGGGGAAATGGAGAAAGAGAAAGAAACTGCAGAAAATTCAAATTAAACACCTCCCTCCTCGCAGCAGCAACGTCCATCTGTGAATATACTTATGTAAAGAGGGGAATATTCCCAGAAAGAATCAAACGCCCCAAACACCTAGAATAAAATCAAAGACCGGTAAAAATTAAGAAAGCGGGTTTTGTTTGTTTAGATACCTCTTAGCCATAGAGGAGGAGGACAATACAAAAGGAACAAAGCCACTTCCTTTGAGTAATATAGAAACTACAGCCATATCTCCACCTTTTCCTTGCTCCTCCCATCACCCCACAGGGAAGCCTCTGCTTGACCCACTTTAGCAAGCTTCTTTGACTCCCACATCTATGGGGGGAGGGAGGGGGGAGGACGGGATGAGAGAGATGGAGGGAGGGCAGAATCTCATTAAGTCTGGCCTTGGCTAAGGGTGAACATCCTCAGCACACAAACAGAGAGAATTATCAGCCTTAGCACTGAAAGAAGTCCGTGTTCAGAAAGGATGGGATGGGTGTATGTGCGTGTGTGTGAGTGATTGTGTGTGTTTAAAAGCATTTCTACGCAAACTTCCAGAAACAAAATCAGTCAAGTGAAACTAGGACACAGGACCGCAGCTCGATCCACTAGAGGCGGAATATTTTATAGTTTGCGATCCGAGGAAGACGGCACACGGTTTTTTCTCACGGTCACAAACCCCATCTTGCCTTTTTTGACCTCCCCTGCAGGCACCTATGCTGCAGAGGATACTGCATTCTAACCACTGCACCACCACAGGTATTACTTAGAGGGGCTGCTAAATGAAATCTAAGTACTGAACCTGCCTTATACCTATTGATTAACTGCTTTTGGGGAATCACCTGAATCTCATTTCAAAACCTGTTATGTTTTTAGCAGCGAATCCCATAAAGACAATATACACTGTGTAAAAAAAAAGTATTTCCATTTAAAAGCAATTTCCCCTAAATGAGGCCTTCAGACTAGCAGACTGGGGAAAGGTTTGAGTTTTTAAAAACATCTTGGATCTATTTTATTGGGGGATCAATGTCCTTCCTTCCTTCCTTCCTTCCTTCCTTCCTTCCCTCCCGTCCCCTCCCTGCCTCCCTCGGACCCCTATGATTCTATGAAATACATTTCTCCTTGGGGGGGGACACTTACCGGAGTGAGCAGCTCTGGGGTGGAGATGGGAGAACAATCACCATTCAGCTTGATCCCACTTCCTAAATCAAAATCACAGATTTTCACCGGGGACACCTGGTGTTGGAGACAAATGGGGGGGGGGGGCAAAGGGGGAGAATGAGAGGGAGGAAAAAGGTTTTCTTCTTTTGGAAGAAAACCCCAGGCTAATTGGAATTTAACTTTCTGTCATAAATTCAATCCCTGTTTGTTACGCACAATCTAAACAGTTCATATTTATACTTCATTAGCCCACTTATCAGACGATCCTGCATCAGCAAGTTTCTTCAACCTCCCTATCTTGCAGCACACCTGACACCCCCCCCTCCCCCCAGAGACTGGGAACTAACCAAGGAGCAATTAAACTACTGCTCACCTGATTTGAACTCTCACAGAGAATATTTTCTGGTTTTAAATCTCTATGTGCTATTCCTGTAATAAAAGAAAGAAAGAAAGAAAGAAACTTAACATTAGCAGTTAATACTTTCTGCTTTTGACTGGAAGAACATGACTGAGCAGCTGCCGGAGTGGAAAAGACAACGGGAAAGTTGAGCCAAGTTGTGTAATCTGATCACGCTGAAAGAAGCCATAAGTCCATCTAACCAAGCATCAAACCATGGTCAGTACAAACACCCTTAACACCTAAAGTTTACAGAAGCCAGAAGGGTCTTATTCCGGATCCTTTTCAGAAAGCTACTTGGGAAGCAAAGAGTATATTTAATTAAAAGCTCCCCCCAATTTTCTCTTCCTCTCATGGAACTGAATACTCCCAACAGTTCTCTCCAGAGCATAAAGGGTTCATTTATTAGTTTAGATCACTAGTCCTCAACCTTTGCGGCTTGGCAGCCCGGCTTGGGGGAGGAGGGGGTAGAGGGGAACTGGGCCACATGAGTGGTGGGCCGGTGCACATAGCTCTACCCACGCAAGTGAGAAAAGAAGCTTTTGGGGTGCGGTTTTGCACTCCTTCAGGCTTCTCTGCGCCAAAAGCTTTTGCAAAGGGACTGAAAGGCCTGAAGCAGTGTTAAGGGAAGAATATCCCCGTAGAGGCGACATCTGGATCTTTTACTTGGAATTCAAACACTTAGAAATAAAACCAAGATTAAATGTCTAATAGCAAATATTTATTTCAGTACAAAACAATAAATCCTGAATAAACTACATATTTGCTGAGTAACATGACCGTTCGGGTCAGAAGACAAGGCAGAAGTGATTAATGGTGGATTAGGAATGTAGACATGCGCAGAATATCATATCACGTGTTCTGCTTGTATTGGGAAGTACCATCATATTTAGAATAGGGATGCATCACCCTGCATAGACTCACAACTGACAATATTCACATCGTGACAAGCAGCACGAGATCGCTCCCCCCGAAACCTTTCGTCCATTCACAAAAGCTTTCGCTGCAGAGAAGCCTTTGGGGGCACGGTCTCATGCTCCTTCAGACTCACCGAGGTTGCCCGATGCCTGAAAAATGGGATCAGGTGTCCTGTGCAGGTAGCCTCGGTGAGTCGGCGAAGCTGAACAAGGCCCGCTCATCCCACTCAGCCTCTGCTCTCATCACTTCGCTTTTGGAACATTGGGAGCAGGCGGCTTGGTGGCCCGGCTTGGAGCGGGGAGAGTGCTTCGGGGTGCCACTCGTGTGAGTGGAGTGCGCGATGTGCCGGCCCACCGCTTCTGTGACCCAGTTCTGAATAGGCTGCGGCCTAGTAATGGGCCGTGGCCCAGGGGTTGGGGACCCCTGATTTAGGTGACAAGGAAATGTTATTAAAAAATATTTATATCCCACCTTATTAGTGACACCACCTAATGTAGTTTGCTATTGGCGTAAACTTAAAAAAACTATCTTAAAAACAGATTAAGATATCAACATTAAGCTCAGCTGGTATGCTCACTAAAATATTTTTTTAAAAAAACCAGCATAGCAAAATGATGTCAGAGAAAGAGGCCGCAACAATTGTGAGGGTCAGGGTCATTCAAATTTGGAAACCAGCATAAAGAATGATCCCTACCAAACTGTTAGCTAGCACTAGGTCTAATAGTAGTCAAGGTCTAACAATATAGTAGCCAATACACCCATTGATGATTTGGTTAGTTGGACAGACAACATTAAAAGAAAATAGTCCTTCAGAGTTCTTGGTGCTATAAATGATGCTCTCTATAAACTTTAAAAGCCATCTTAAGTTGATGGCCTTCTGATTGAGTTCTGTTAAATCTACTTCATGCAAGGAAATCTCCTTATCTAAGTATTCAATCAGAGGCCTCTGCTTCCCAAATGCTACGGTAGTACTGAAGGAAAGAGCTAACAATTATTTAAGAAGTATCCATTATATTCTGTAGCAACTGTATAAGGCTGGGTTTCACTGCATTTCTGCAGATATCTCCCCAAATGAAAAATATGTATTTACAAACAGGATAAGAGGAGAGGAAAAGGCAAATTATAGAAAAGTGCCGAGATCAGGCCTTAACAGATTCCTGGACATCATAAACGCTGTAGTAATAGTGTGTGAAAAAGATGAGGACAGGCCAATGCAGATAGCTTGAGATTTACTGCAGCAATGAGATCTACTTAGTACAGTATTTTTCAACCTTGGGACCTTGGAAGATGTATGTATGGACTTCAACTCCCAGAATTCCTCACCCACAATAGCTTAGTGCAGGGGTGTTCAACCTTGACAACTTTTAACACTTGTGGACTTCAACTCCTAGAATTCTGGGAGTTGAAGTCCACAAGAATTCTGGGAGCTGAAATCCACAGTGCTAAAATTAACCAAGTTTGGACATCCTTGGCTTATTGGATTGCAGAGACACTTTAGTTGCACCATGCAATACTTTGGAAAAAAACCCAAAAATACCTTGCCCCCAGCATTCATTTTTTACCCACCTTTATTGTGCAAGAAATTAAGGGCACTGGCTATGTCGTGCACCACCATGCTGGCTTCCAGCTCATTGAAATGGCGTCGACGGTGGATATGGGTTAAGATGGAGCCTGAAAAGATACGTTGAAAGGCCCAATTAAGCCATGGACCAAGATCTGAGGCTTAAAGATGCAGATCAGGTGTGTCTAACTTTGGCAATTTTAAGACCTGTGGACTTCAACTCCCAGAATTCCCCTGCCAATATGGCTGGCTGGGGAATTCTGGGAGTTGAAGTCCACAGGTCTTGAAATTGTCAAGGCTGGACACCTCAGATATAGATTATATATGGACAATTACAACATGTACAATTTATGGCATTTCCCTCCTTACTTAAATTGGAAATTTTTTTAAAAATAAGCTCTCTCTCTCTCTCCCCCACCTACAAAACCCATTCATTTGGCCAGTGACTCACCTCCTCTCATCTTTTCAAACACGAGGTAGAACCGGTCCTCTTCTTCGAAAAACTCGATCAGCTCCAGAATGTTCCTGAAGGAAAGACAGGGGAGGGCGGGACAATAATTAGGGATAAGAAGTGACAGGTAAGACAAAGAAATTAAATCCATTTCATTTTTATTCAAAAATCAATCCTGATGACCCTAACCTCATATTTTTCCTCATGGCAGGCAAAACACCTCTCAAGCAACCACAATGCAGAGAACGAAGTCTGGACTTTCCTCTCCCCGGAGCTAATATTCAGAGGTAGAGTGCCCCTTGATATGGAAGTTCAGGTAATCCTCGACTTACATCCATTCGTTTAGTGGCCAAAGTTACAGTGGCACTGAAAAAAGTGACTTATGACTGTTTTTCACACATAAAACCGTTGCATCATCGCCACGAGTCACGTGGTCAAAATTTGGGCGCTTGACAACCCGGCATATATTTATGACAGCTGCGCTCTCCTGGGGTCATGTGATCCCCGTTTTGTAACCTTCCCAGCCAGTTTCCAACAAGCGAAGTCAATGGGAGAAGCCGGATTCACTTAACAACTGCAGGATTTGCTTAACAACTGTGGTAAAAAACGGTCATAATTCGGGGCACAGCTCACTTAGCAACTGTGTTGCTTAGCAACAGAAATGTTGGGCTCCATTGTGGTCGTAAGTCCAGGATTACTTTCACCCGATTACGGTTCATTTAGTGACCGTTCAAAGTTACAACGGCACTGAAAAAAAGTGACATGGCTGTTTTTCACACTTATGACTGTCTCACTTACAACTTGTCTCCTTTCTCATGGTCACATTATCAAAATTCAGCCATTTGGTAACTGACTCATATTTATGACGGTTGCAGTGTCTTGGGGGGTCCATGTGATCCCCTTTTGCGACCTTCTGACGAGCAAAATCAATGGGGAAGCCCGATTCATTTAACAACCGTGTTACTAATTTAATAACTGCAGTGATTCCCTTAATAGATATGGCAAAAAAGGTCGTAAAATGGGACAACATCCACTTAACAAATGTCTCACTTAGCAACAGAAATTCCGGGCTCCATTGTGGTCATATGTTGAGGACCACCCGAGAACTGCAGTCAGCATTAATACAACCAGGATACAATCTAGATACAGCAAAGATCAAGCTTAAAACTGGCTCGCCTCTGCACAGTACCTGTGTCCTTGGCACTGATACAGCATTTCCACTTCTCGAAATACCCGATTTCGGATGTGTCCAAGACGCTTCTCAATTATCTTTCAAAGAAAAAAATAACAAGGTAAAGGCTATAGTTAACATCATCATCAAGCCAAAGCAAATATTCCAAGCGGATATGTTGCATGCAAAACTCTGCTTCTTTCAACAAATAAAATGAGCAATGATTTTGACACCAAGCACAACGCTTCTCAAACATGGCTCCCTCCAACTGCTCTTGAATCCTCCCTGGGGGAAGAGGGGGGGCTGATCTAAAGTCATAATCCATGGGGAGGGGGTGATATCAGCTATTATGCTCTATGATGTTGTATGAAACATGAGCAAAGTACAACAGGCGCTGGAGATAATGTTTATGGAGGTATTTACAAGATAGCGTTGAAGCCAACCCAAGCTCCAATCTCATTAACATCCCGAACTCTAAAACAGGGGTCTCCAACCTTGGCCACTTTAAGACTTGTGGACTTCAATTCCCAGAATTCCTCAGCTGGCTGAGGAATTCTGGGAGTTGAAGTCCACAAGTCTTAAAGTGGCCAAGGTTGGAGACCCCTTGCTCTAGAACAGTGTTTCCCAACCGTGGCAACTTGAAGATGTCTGGACTTCAACTCCCAGAATTCCCCAGCCAGCATTCGCTCTAGAAAACTGCAGAAACCAATTCTACAAAACATGAGTTTTTCATATGCCAAGACAAATAGGCTGTTTCTTTATTCAATTCTATACCCAATGAAAGGCCATTTTTTCAACTGGTAATTTAAAAAACTCAAAACACGTCTAAGGTATAGAGCTGAATATTTCTTTTTTGCAAAAACAGTTTCCTAGCACCTCAAACACTAACAGAGAAGGGGGAGTTAAACCATCCCAAAAGCCTCTCCTGCTTTCTCTCCTTGCAATTCTCATGCCCTCTTTCCTTCCCATCCCCTGCCTCCTCCTCAATTCCTCCCCCCTACTGCCCCACCTCCCTTCCTAATCCCTTTAGCTTCTTGCAATCTGTAGAACAAATTGGGGGCCCTTTTGACTCAGAATGGCAAAATTCCACCTGTGAAACTGTATTCAAAAGAGTTTGGGGGAGCAGACATGCATCTGGCAAATCTCTGCACTTCCCGAGCCTTGCACAATAACAACAACAGTAACCTCAGTGACTTATTCAGAAGAAGAGGGGGGGAAGGGATTCTCCAGCTGTTCTCTGAGCAGCTGGTTTTTCTTTCTTTCTTTTTCTTTCTCTTTCTCTCCTCTCTTTCCTTCCTTTCCTTCCCTTCTTTTCTCCCTCCCTCCCTTCTTCCTTCATTCCATTCTCTTTCCTTTCTTTTTCTTTATTTCCTGTTTCCTTCCTTTCCTTCTTTCCTTTCTTTTTCTTCCTTCCTTACCCTTTCTTTCCTTCCTTCCCTTCCTTTCCTTCTCTTTTCTCCCTCCCTTCTCCCTTCCTTCAATTCTTTCCTTTCTTTTTCTTTATTTCATTTTCTTCCTTCCCTCCTTTCCTTCCTTTTCTTTCCTTTCTTTTTCTTCCTTCCTTCCCCCTTCCTTCCCTTCTCTTTTCTCCCTCCCTTCTTCCTTCCTTCAATTCTTTCCTTTCTTTTTCTTTATTTCATTTTCTTCCTTCCCTCCTTTCCTTCCTTTTCTTTCCTTTCTCTTCCTTTCTTCTTCCTTCCTTCTTCGTTCCTTCCTTTTCTCTTTCTTTCTTTCCTTCCTTTCTTTTCTTCCCTTCTTTCTTTCCTCCTTCTTTTATTTCTCTCTCCACCCCCCCCCACACTAAAGGATTTTTTTTCACCAGCCTACGTAGCCCTTTGCAACTGCAACAATGTGCAAATGGCTGGGTATGAAACTCAAAGAGCAGAAGGGTGGAAAATGGATTATTTATGCCCCCACCCCACTTCTCTGCTCCCCAAGTTGCCACTTTGCAGCCGGCAGACGAATGAAAGAGCTGTTGTTTCTCGCCGTCTGCCAACTTAAAAAAAAAAAAGCCACACTCCCCAGAGAGAGAGAGAGAGAGAGAGGAACGCGGTGTGCAGCAGCAGCAGCTGCCTTCTCCTCCCTCTGCTCTGGGAGGTTTTCAACATCACCACCCTTTTGGCTTCTCTTCCCACCATCAGATTTACAACTGTCCTCTTCTCCCTTCCCCGAAGCCATGGCATCTGCGCAACACAAACATACACACACACACAAAAGGGTTGGTGCCAGGTTCTCCCTGTCCCATTTTAGATCATCTGCGTCACTGTTCCTGCCCTAATACAAGCTGCCAGGAGGGATTAAGGGGGAGGGGGGAAGGCTGGGGGAGGAACAATTGGGTTTGAAGAGAGAAAAGGTCATGCTGGGAGAGGCAGCTGAGAGAGATGCCTCTCAGTGAAATTTTAAACAGAAAACTAAATTTTAGGCCTTTTAATAGAGAGCTGCCGCAGAGGAATTACCGGGTGTGCGTGTGTGTGCGTGTTGCTTGCTTTGTTTATTTTTTATCAAGTTATTTATTTACTGATTGATTTAAAGAGATTAAGTCTGCCATAAATTAAGTGAGGAAATCTACCCTGAACTGAGCTGTAAGCATCTTGGACCAAAGATGTAAATCACAGGGTCTTATGGCTGGAAGGAAGGAGTCGTAACGGAATAACAAGAGTTGGAAGGGACCTTGGAGGTCTCAGGCAAGAAACCTTATACCAGCGTTTCCCAACCTTGGCAACTTGAAAATATCTGGACTTCAACTCCCAGAATTCCCCAGCCAGCGAATGCTGGCTGGGGAATTCTGGGAGTTGAAGTCCAGATATCTTCAAGTTGCCAAGGTTGGGAAACACTGCCTTATACCATTTCAGACAAATAGTTGTCCTATCTCTAAAAACTTCCAATGTTGGAGCGTTCACAACCTCTGGAGACAAGTTGTTCCACTGATTTAATTGTTCTGTCAAGAAATTTCTCCTTAGTTCTAGGTTGCGTCTCTCCTTGATTAGTTTCCATCCATTGCTTCTTGTGCTCCATTGCCTCAGGTGTTTTGGAGAATAGCCTGACTCCCTCTTCTTTTGACATTTGAACACTGCTATCATGTCACCCCTTGTCCTTCTTTTCATTTTCATACAGCGTTCAATTCTCTGCTCAAAAAAAAATAATAAAAGTATCCCAAACAGATGGCTAGACACAGCCACCACAGGGCAGCTCACTCCCTTTCTGGGGAACTGGTTCCACTGGGATTCTGTCTTTGTGATATCAATTTGAAAAATTGATAGTTTAAAAAGCTCCCCTCCCCACCCAAATGGTCACACATTCATTTCTTGGAACCATCCTTTGCCATACAGTGCAGGATTTGTAGTTCTGGAAGATGCTAGGATTTGTAGTTCTGGAAGATTCTGGAAGATGCTAGTTTGGGGGCAGGGGCCAAGCTTCAACAAATGTATTCATTTTATTGATTAAATTTATCTGTTTTAAAGTGACTCTGGGAGACAAATAGATTTAAATAAACTGCCAGCTTTAGATCCCAAAAGTTTCTGTCATCATCTTGGTTAGTCTGGCACCAACCGTGACATCCTGTTTGTTCCCCATTTGTAATCGACTAAATACAGCTATTCATTTAAGAATTGAAAAGCAGGCTTGATTTTTTGTTAATATCTTAGGCAGAAGAGTCATGGGGCAGTTTTTCCAAGCAGGTTTAAAAAAAAAACAAAAATGGAGGGGCAGAGGAAAGGAAGGGACTAAACAATCTTAATCATTTTTCTCAAAGACCAAGAAGACAGACGTCCTGTTTATTTTAGGCAGCAGCATGACTTTCAATAGAAGCTAGAAACAGAAGAGCTGTTTCATTCTTATTAATCATGCAGTTATGTGGCTGGCGTGTTATTATTAGAGGAACTAATCAGCTGATATGTAAAGTATACCTCTCCTGCACACAAATTATATTTGCATCTGCCTAAATGCTTGAACAGCTTCAATAAATATAAATAATAAATATACTCTGGAAGGAATAATCATCCCTTATTTTCCAGATCATGGAATAAATATCCTGATGCCTTGGCAATGACAATTAGCCACATTTTCAACAGATGGTGGTAATTATTAAAAAGAAAGTCTACTAACTCTACACTTTTTTAAAAAAAGGCTATTATCTTTCTGAAAGTAAGTAGCTAGCATTCCGGAGAATGCACTCACTTTCTATTTGCAAAGAATGTTTTTCAAATTCAGCTAAGCATTGCAAGCTGACTTTCACTTCACACTTGCATAAAATACTGAAAACTTTTTTACAGCTTCGTTCAACCAATCCTGGGTTTCCACAAATTTAAAGGAACTTGTACATAATTCTGTCTTCATTGCTTCCCACTCCGATGGAACATGCCCCATGTATATTCTAAGATTGTTTTAATATTTGAAGGGCTGGTATGGGCTGCTATCTGGAATGCAACATCTATTACAACCTCAACTTACAGCCATTCGATTAGCCACTGTCTGAAGTTACAACACCGCTGAAAAAAAGTTAATTATGACCTTACACTTATGACTGTCGCAGCATCACTGTGGTTGTGTGATCAAAATTTGGGCGACTGGCAGCCAGCATGTACAGGTAGTCCTTGACTTACAACAGGTCATTTAGTGACCATTCAAAGTTACAACAGCACTGAGAAAAATGACTTATGACTGTTTTTCACACTTACGACAGTTGCACCTTCCCCTTGATCATGTGATCAAAATTCAGATGCTTGGCAACTGGTTCGTATTTATGACCGTTGCCGTGTCCCAAGGTCATGTGATCACCTTTTGCAACCTTCTGATGAGCAAAGTCAATGGGGAAGCCGGTTTCACTTAACAATCGGGTTAGTAACTTATCAACTGCAGTGATTCACTTAACAATTGAAGCAAGAAAGGTTGTAAAATGGGGCAAAACCCACTTAACAAATGTCTCACTTAACAACAGAAATTTTGGGCTCAAAGAGCACTAAGAAAATGTGCTACTATTGTTTTTTTGCCTGAAAAGACAAAAAGTAGAGAAATGTTGCATTGTTTAGACAATGTCTTAACAAGGAAAATCTCAGATACTTCTTCATCTACCACAACATAGAAAAAGCCTTGTCTGGTGCTTGCTTAAAAGGTGTCTGTGGCATCCCAAAATGTAAAACTATGGAACTAAAATTACTACATAGGTTATATATCAGAAAAGTAACCTGGAGGCAAAATATACATTGCTTACTGGTGTAAACCGCTTAGAGAGTGCTTGCCCTGTGAGGCGGTATATAAATCTCACTAATAAATAAATAAATAAATAAATAAATAAATAAATAAATTGTGGTCGTTAAGTTGAGGACTACCTCTATTTTAAATAATGCAATCAAGTTTTGAAGAAGAAAGTCTCTAGGTAGCAGGACAGTTCATCTATCATTTCAGAGAATTACTACCTTTACTAAAACTTTCTTCACCACCCTGATCTCTTTGAAATGTTTTCAACCATCCTGTAAGGTAGGAAAGATTAATGTTAACGCTCAGACAGATCAAAACCAACTTCCTTCCAAATGCAGCCATTTGATTAAAGACTGTGTGCACATTTTTGCTTGCATCAGCCGAAGCCTCCAAACACGCAGTAGATGCGATACAGATGTAGGCAGACTGGAACTGGAGTTTTATTTACAAAGCGGGATTAAGGTTAAGAACCCGAGTTCACCAAGATCAAAGCAAATTGCCTAGTGTTTGGAAGCTAGTTACGAATCCCAACTCTAGTCTTCAATCAAAAATAACTTTTCTGCAAAGCCTGCCACAGGCTTTGTAGCACCTCAGCATTTTCCTCAAACAGTTTGGGGTAGATTAGAGGGGACAGGCAGAACCACTAAGACCAAACAGGAATCTTGGCTTTGTCCAATCCTCAAGAAATTTTCTCCAATGCCCGAGAACTACAAAACATTTCTCAAAAACATGTCTGCTGACGATAATGCACCAGGATTCTCTTACTGCAGAAGACCAAACAGATATTCCCCCCTCCATGGATAGATTTCAGCTCAACTTTTTTGGCTTCAGTGTTTGGGAAACAACAGGCCTTATTTCCCAGAATTCCCTTTCCTCAGAAAAGCCACCATAACCAAGGATTCATACCTTCACTGCGTACTCCTTGTTAGTAATGAGGTTAACACAGGCCTGGACTTTTGCATGTGCTCCTTCTCCGAGGACCTCTTCTTGGAGCTGGTAAACATCTGAATGTGGCGGCAGAGAGAGAAGGGCAGGGAGAGAAAGCATATTCCAAAATCAGACCTTCAATAGAGTGTGCAGACAGCACATCCGCTGATCTGGGGGGAAACCCACAGAAGGCCGAAAATGCAAAGGTAACCATTCCAGAGTTCACCCACATCTAAGTTTTTCCAGTTTCTAGTTTTGTTTCAACAAATGTAGCTTCACTCAAGAGTTTCTAAACACCACCGAACTAATGGGATCAGAGTGAACAAATCTAACCCCCAACACCATGTAAGAATCCTAATGAAACCTCCTCCACCAATTATTCTCCGACTGTATAAACAATGATGGCACAAGCCAACCACATCCACTCATTCTTCCTGTGAGCAGGCAAGCTCTAGACATCTCTGTCTATGGCTTACACCAGTGTTTCCCAACCTTGGCAACTTGAAGATATCTGGACTTCAACTCCCAGAATTCCCCAGCCAGCGAATGCTGGCTGGGGAATTCTGGGAGTTGAAGTCCATATATCTTCAAGTTGCCAAGGTTGGGAAACACTGGCTTACACAGCATGTTGTTTGAGTGTGTTTTGGTGCAAAATTGAAAGACAGTGTCCACTGAAGATAACCACACCTAATAAAGAAACCTCATACCAGTTCTTCTCATATCACTTTCTAGTTTATGAGTTGAGGGCAGTAGTACACTGGCTTGTTGCATGTCTATTTTAGAGACCCTGGCATAGACTAATCTACGCATGCTTGGGATACAACTAAGCACCAGTTGCATCCACAACAAAATATGCCAAAGCTAAGAAATATAAAAATATAAAAATGACAGTTTACAAGTAGTCTTTCTTTAGCAAACTTTCGCAGTTACAACCATGAAGAAAAACAAAAAAACCCTTTACGACCAATCTTCACATTTACGACCCCTGCAGGTCTGTAAGCAAAGGAAAGCTGAATTAAGGTCATAAGCACAATTGTGGTTTCACTTAGTGACCGCTTTGCTTGACAACCAAGTTGCTGGTCCCAAAAAGCGTTGCTAAATAAGGACTCACTGTGTTGCATGTTTCGTGATTCAGAAACTGTGTTATGATGAAATGAATAAGGTTGAACAATGGAGTGTTTTGTGCAAATAGGAAGGTAAGTTGCTGAAGGCAGTAAGATAGGATAGGAATATAGTGTGACAATCAGCAGGATGCTTAGTAAATGACTCAACATCAAGGAAGAAGTAAGACAAAGGAGTGTCATGTCCCTTTACTTATTTAATGTCTTTATGTACAAGTACTTGTGATCTTAAGACGTTAACTAGATGGGGATATTATGTTGTTGTTTGAGAACGTTTCCTGAAAATCAGGAACTCTTCAGCTCACAAGCTTCTTGGATGAGAAGCGAAATGTCTTCAAAGAAAAACCAGAAAGTCCAGTTGCCTCTTGAAAAAGCACCTTTGGGACAACCATGACCTGGATGACTGAGAATCTCCATAGATATTTCCTGAAAATGTTACCCTTGCATGGTGCAACAAGCAAGGAATGATCTGAAGATCGGTGTATCAAAATAGCTGGGTCTAATAGGGCAAATGAAATTATAAACTCACTGTAAAAAAAAAAAAGAACTAGCACAAAAGCTGACGAATCTGGGCTCCCTGGTTCACTTTATGGGAAAGTGAATGAAATTTAAGCTACAAACGTTAGTAGAAATATTGTGGGTAGTTTGTAGCCTGTGGCAAGGAATTTTTTTTGCCAAACCAAGTGAAAAGGGTCGAATACAGAGCATGGCTGTGTTCACTTTGTCACATGGAAGTAGAGTACGTCAGGAGCAGCAGGAAAATAAGCTAAATCTGGCGAGAATGGGTTGTCATGGGTGTGTTCTGAAACACAGCTGAGAAAGGGTCAAGGATGAGTAAGTTCCAAATTAACTGGATTGAATACAAAAGGGAGTGACCACTGGAAAGCACACTGACATCACAGAGACAACAAATGAGAACTAAATTGCAAAAACAAATACCGTATTTTTCGGAGTATAAGACACACCTTTTTCCTCCCTAAAAGTGGCTGAAAATTTGGGTGCGTCTTATACTTCGAATGTAGCTTTTTTTTCCAGCCCTAACTAGGTGCTAACAGATCTTCCCAGCTCTTACCAGCTTGCAGGCTTTTTCATTGTTATTCTCTCAGAAGAATGTTTTTCCAGCCCTAAGTCTTTGCAGGGTTTTTTTCATTGCTCTACTTGCTCTGAATAAGTTTTTTTCTAGCCCTAACTAGGTGCTAACGATCTTCCCAGCTCTTATTGGCTTACATGCTCTTTCATTGTTACTCTCTTCAGAAGGTTTTTTTAAGTCCTAACCAGGGGATAAAATAATGTGCTGAAGCTGACCAGACTAAGGATGCTAGCCAGATGAATACCTGGTAGGCAGATTGTTTTCCCCTATTTTCCTCCCCAAAAACTAAGGTGCGTCTTATACTCCGGTGCGTCTTATACTCCGAAAAATACGGTACACAAAGAAAGATTGAATGGGCAGAAAGAAAGAGAAAGATGGAGGAAATTGTGGCTGGTTGGATCTAGTAGATGGATCTTGGGATATGCTAATTTTTACTTAGGTTTCCTTTTCTAAATTCCCTGCCTTTAATTTCTTTACCATTTCTTCTTCTTTTTTGTACTTTGCATTATGTTATTTACTCCAAAAGGGAACAGTGTGATGGGTATTTATATAACCAGATATGGAAAGAAGAAGCGCTATCTGGTCTGCCAGCAAACTGATGAATGAACAAGTCCAGTGAAAATGAGAGAAGATCCATAAGGATTTTCCCAGTTAGCTTACTGGAAACAGGTTAACAAGTTCTTGTTATTTCTTGTTCTTTTCAGTTCTTTGGGTTGAATTTTAAATTAACCCAGTTTCTTCTCTGGCCCATAAACAGATTTCATCATTTTGCCAGTTGTCAGTTCCTCCTTTTAGTTTCTTTTTGGATTTTTCAGAACACTGCCTGTGTGTTTTAGTTTGTGAACCATTTTGGAAATTAGTATATAAATACTCTTATGAACTTCCTCTTTTACTACAGGAATCAAGACAATACCCTTGTGGGTCTGTGAGCCGATATTGAAGCTTAAAATAAAATATTTTTACAAGAAGAGGTTTAGAGCCATCTGACTTTTTCCCTTTCCTGGAAACTTAACAATGTGGACTAGTGCCTTGACGATGTTTCACCTCACCTTCAAACCTCCCTGAAAAGCTGTCGGTAGCTCTGCAGCGTTTTTTCTTCTTGTTTCTTTTCTTGGCATTGGGGATGTCGATGGGCTGACTCGAAGGCATGTCTGTCAAGAAATATTGTGTTTTAAAAGAAAGAAGAAAAGAAAGCAGCATTGCAATAAAGATAACATTCGAACCTAGAAGCAATTAACACGCCACAATTACAGGCAAGCCTGATCTTGAAGAGAAGCTTACATTTTGCCCATAAACTAGGACATGGGGAGGGGCTTCTTTCTCAGGCTGGCATTTCTCACAGTTGCAGAAAGGAGAACCACCGTGATTTGTAAAGGTCTTAATTCAACCACATGTCCAAAGCTTATAGATGTCAAGTTTCATCAGCATTCACCACTGAGCCAAAGGGAAGTCCATTTGAATCAGATTAGATGGCCATATGATCCAGCACGCCGATTCCCAATATAGGTAGTCCTCGACTTATGACCACAATTGAGTCCCAAATTTCTGTTGCCAAGAGGCAGTTGTTAAATGAGTTTTGCCCCATTTTACACCCTTTCTTGCCACAGTTGTTAAGTGAATCACTGCAGGCGTTTAAGTTAATAACACGGTTGTTAAGTGAATCTGGCTTCCCTGTTGCCTTTGCTTGTTCGAAGTTCGCAAAAGGGGATCACATGAATCTGGGAAACGGCAAATGTCATAAATATGAGCCAATTACCAAGCATCTGAATTTCGATCAGGGGACCATAGGGATGCTGCAACAGTTCTAAGTGTGAAAAACAGTCATAAGTCACTTTTTTCAATGCCGCTGTAACTTCGAACAGTCACTAAGCAAACTAGTCAAGGGTTATCTGTAGCCAGATGTCAGCCCATTTCCCCCCCGGGGGGGGGCTCAGAAGCAACATGCTAACTGCGAGCATACACAATGCTCCAATTTCTCCTCAATGGATTACAGAAAACTCACTTTGAAATGCAAAAAACAAGAAGGATGTCATGGTGTGATTTATTGTCAGTTGTATGTATATGCAGGGAGCTGCATCCCTATCTAATATAATGGTTTATTCCTGAGCACGTGATTGATATGTTCTTATACGCATGTGTGCATTCCAAACTCCATTCTATCCTTCTTCTTCTTCTGACTTCCAATGGAGGAAGTCGCATTTTATAGCAGAGATGTAAACAAATGATATTTTATTGTTTTTGTACCGAAATAAATATTTTAATTAGACTTTCAAATCTCGGTTTTATTTCTAATGTCTGAATTCCGGGAGAACGATCTATTTCGCCTCTGTGAGATTTATTCTCACTTCGTCAAAGGAGACCCCAGTTCTTGGGGGGCAGGGGGGGAAGGAGGCATGGATTTTGGGGAATTTATGTTTGTATTTTGTTCACCACCCAGACTTTGGGTGGTCCTATGAATTTGATAAATGCATAAATTCATTCCTAAACAAGCCTTCATCCTAGGCCTGGTCATTATATGGCCCCCAGGACACATCTGGCCCTTTGGCTTCCCCTATCCGGCCCGCGTGGGTTGCTTTTATTTTAAAGGCTTTTTTTATTTTCAATTTACTTATGTTTGCGTCTGCATGTCTACGCACCTTCACAGCCCTACTGGTTCAGCCCTGCCCAACAGTCCCAGTCTCTCACGTGCTCCCCTGGGAAAATAAACTCCCCGCTCCTGCTTCACCCTGTCCCTCCCACTGCTTTCTCAAAGGCAAAAAATGGAGCTCACCGGGCCGAGAGGAACATTCAAAATTGAAGACAGATTCCAGGTGAGTGGACTGAGAGAATTCCAGGTCGAAAGGATTCTGGCCCTGATGAAATGGAAAGAAAGAAAAGAAAAAGGTGATATAAAAATTGGGCGATTTCAAAAAAAAAGAAATCAGTTGAAATAGTGTTAGAAAAGCAGGCAATCTTCCTACAGGGTTTTCTTTCCAAAACCAGTTGGATCAGAAGGAGTTGTTGGAAAGAGGCAAGCGTAGTAGCTGCTGTCAGTCCCAATTCTGGCTTACTGAACTTGACACTAAACAGTCGCTTGTTATGAACATCTAATAAAGACCTGCAGCAGATCCCTGTGTATTTAAAGATACCCTACCCGACTAAAAAAAAAAAATTCTTCTAACAAGCATGCTATTATGCATATTTAAATCATTTCTCACTGCAGGAGGAAGCGAATACTTTCATTTTTTCTGTAAATCATTTTGCATATTTTTTTTATAAACTTATCATCGCCTAGTGAAGCCCTCTCTAGTGGGACTCTACAAAGTGGGTGGAGAGCCTGTTCCATGGTGGGACCCCGTTTACAGAGGGCCCAACCCAGGGAGGCTCAATCGATAAACCAGTTGGCATCAGTTCGGTGGCAAGAGAAGATTGTTCTATTTTGCCAGGCTTTTTAATTGGCTTTCAATAGTATTTTAATCCATTTTTCTATGTCTGATGTGCTGCTGATTACTTTATACAGGTAGTTCTCGACGTACGACCACAATGGAACGCAAAATTTCCATTGCTAAGCAAGGCTGTGTTAATTGAGTTGTATCCCATGTTACGACCACAGCTGTTAAAGCAAATCACTGCAATTGTTAAATTAGTCATGAGGTCATTATGTGAATCTGACTTCCCCCATTTGACTTTGCTTGTCGGAAGCTGGAAGGGAAGGTTACAAATGGTGATCACATGACCCCGGGAATGGTGCAGGCCAGTTGCCAAGTGCTTGAATTCCGATCATGTGACCATGATTAACGACTGCTACAGCCTTAACTTTGAAAAATGGCTGCAAGTCACTTTTTTCAGTGCCATTGTAGCCATCTAATAGTGACTAAGCAAACGGTTGTAAGTCGAGGACTACCTCTATAGTGTTTTTATTTCACATTTTTTATTTTACAGTACATGCTTTTTTTTTACTCAGATTTATATTTTTAATGAATTTAATCATAAACGAGCGACAGAGTTTGAGTTACCGGGCAGTTTAAAAGCTTGAATTAAGTAAGAAGCAATATTATAAAAGGACATTCCTGTGGACTAGTAACATGTTGGGGATTGGGCCTGCAGAGCTGAAATATGCTAGTTCTTTCTTAGATGGGAACCTAGTCATACAAACTAGGTTCAAACGTGACAAAGAAAGAAATATAACGAGAAAGGGCCATTCCCAAAGTCACTAGGAAGGAGGAGAAGCTATAAGGCAGAACAAGCCAAAGGTTTGTCTAACAAGCTGGAACACCCTCCTGCCAAACTTCCCAGAGCCATCTCAAAATGAACACAGAGGAGAATAGATAAGCTTCCAGGAAATCTCCCAGGCGCATCCAAGGCCACTATCAGACATCAGGTGGTTCATTTGGGGAAGGCAGTTGGTGTTTGCTACACCCAAAACTCAACCTTTCCTAACTTGGCACTTTTCAGGTGTGCTGTGATTGTAATCGTTGGAATTCTGACTGAGAATTTAGCTGGAGAAACGCAGAAGAGGGAAGAACACCCCACCTGCACATTCCACAGAAGCAGGTGGTAGAGTCTCTCTCCAGCTTGTTTTCTTTACATATTTATATTTATTTATTAATATATCAAATTCATATGGCTGCCCATCGCAGAAAAAGTGACTCTGGGTGGCATAAAAACAATTAACATAGTGCAGTGTTTTCCAAACTTGGTCACTTGAAGACGTGTGGACTTCAGCTCCCAGAATTCTCCAGGCAGTAGGCTGGCTGGGGAATTCTGGGAGCTCAAGTCCATACATCTTCACATTTAAGTTTGAAAAACATTGCCTTAACTCAGGGGTGGCCAAACTATGGTTCTTTGAGGACCTGTGGACTTCAACTCCCAGAATTCCTGAGCCAGCCATGCATGCATGGCTGGCTCAGGAATTCTGGGAGTTGAAGTCCACAGGTCCTCAAAGAACCATAGTTTGGCCACCCCTGCTTAACTGCTTCAGCACACTAGTTATCATTTCCGAGAGCAACAAGGAAAAAACCAGTCTTACTTAGCTACATTTTTACATGGAAGGATTTTTATTTCATATAGCTAACCCTTAACATTTCCAAAAGGAAAAAGAGATAGTAATTATTATTATTACTTCTGTGAGAAAGTAATAAACTATAAAAATGTGACCGTGCAAGAAACCCTAAAACTTTCAGAGGGTAGTATTTTATTGAATGACATAGCTGGTGCATGGAATTTGACAACTAGACAATTTAAACTGATTCTCCAGGCCCTTATTATAACTAACAAGCTGATATTGCAATATTGGGAAGATAAATGTATGAATAAATTCATTCATTTAATGGATTGAAGAGGTGATGACACTTGCTCTAAGTGGATTGCTTACAGATGTAGATTTTGTACGGATAAATATAAGGAAATATGGGACTCATTTATAAACACAATAGTCATACAGTGCATTAAAAACACACACTCCTGAATGTTTGTATTAGGTAATTGTATATAGAATTGTAACTATTTACTGTTCCAACAACCTATTTTTCTCTGTATCTTGTTTTTGTTGTATTTTTTTCAACCTAGTTTTAAGCACTTGTATATTTTTGACAATGTATACATTTTGGTGTTTTGTTCTTTTTTGCTTGTTCTTTTTTTAAAAGCAAAAAATAAATATACAGGTATTTCTCGACTTATGACCCCAATTGAGCCCAAAATGTATGTTGTTAAGTGAGACATTTGTTAAGTGGATTTTGCCCCAAGTTACGACCATTCTTGCTACAGTTGTTAAGTGAATCACTGCATGTGTTAAATTAGTAACACGGTTGTTAAATGAATATGGCTTCCCCATTGACTTTACTTGTCAGGAGGTCACAAAAGGCGATTACGTGACTCCAGGACACTACAACCACCATAAATATGAACCAGTTGCAAGCATCTAAATTTTGACCATGGGGATGCTGCAACAGTCATAAGTATGACAAACGGTCGTAAGACACTTTTTTCAGCATTGTTCTAACTTTGAATGGTAACTAAATAAATACCGTATTTTTCGGAATATAAGACGCACCTTAGTTTTTGGGGAGGAAAATAGGGGAAAACAATCTGCCTACCAGGTATTCATTGGGCTAGCATCCTTAGTCTGGTCAGCTTCAGCACATTATTTTATCCCCTGGTTAGGACTTAAAAAAACCTTCTTCTGAGAGAATAACAATGAAAGAGCCTGCAAGCCGGTAAGAGCTGGGAAGATCATTAGCACCTGGTTAGGGCTAGAAAAAAACTTATTTGGAGCAAGTAGAGCAATGAAAAAAAATTCTGCAAAGACCTAGGGCTGGAAAAACATTCTTCTGAGAGAGTAACAATGAAAAAACCTGCAAGGTAAGAGCTGGGAAGATAGTTAGCACCTGGTTAGGGCTAGAAAAAACTTCTTTAGAGCAAGTAGAGCAATGAAAAAAATCCTGCAAAGACTTAGGGCTGGAAAAACCTTCTTTGGAGAGAGTAATAATGAAAGAGCCTGCAAGCCGGTAAGAGCTGGGAAGATCTGTTAGCACCTAGTTAGGGCTGGAAAAAAAAGCTACATTTGAAGTATAAGACGCACCCAAATTTTCAGCCACTTTTAGGGAGGAAAAAGGTGCGTCTTATACTCCGAAAAATACGGTAGTTGTAAGTCAAGGACTACTTGTATTAAAAACAGAATTGTACTCCAGTCATATACAAACATGAGCAAACATCTTGTTAATTTTGTCAATTAAAAGAGACTCCTTGAGTGGCCGAAACAATTCTGTAAATCACCCAATCAGATCTTCATTACAGCCTCTAATACAGGTAAGAAGAGTTAATGAGCTGACAGGAGAACTAGCCAAGTATTAAGAGCTTTCATATATTGTTGCCCAATGTCCAACCAAAACTGAAAAAGGGCAGACTAACCTTATCCTAGTCTGATTTCACTACTGATTGAAAAATCTATATAAAAAGTTGTGGAAGTGCGTAAGAACAAGTATGGCACTGCCAGTTCAGTAAGATTTCCTGTCAATAAATACACGCATTAACTCACAACCTATACACAAACATTCTTACAAAATCTGCTGAGGTGAGGCAGAACTGAGCAGAAAAATAAATAAATATAAACTCTGAACCTTCACTCATAGGTTTGTTAATGAGGACTACCAGCCTAGACTTAGTAGTATCAGATAGACATACTTGGGAATTATTGCTTCACTATCTAGAAATTTCATATTGCTTTCACAGCACAACACACATACACACACACACACACACACACACAAACACACACACAAGAGATTTACATGAGCAATACGCCAGGAAAAAAGCTGACCAGAAGAGTTCACAAATCCCATAATGCTTTCCTTGGAGATTAAAATAATTATTACAGAAAATAGAAACCAAGACAAGTACCAGGAAGGGAACTGTTAAAAGCCTGGGTGTAAAATATAAAATATATTTTAAAATATAAAATTAGAAAAAAAGCTCTTGCCCTGACTTTATGGGAGATGCATGATACAACCTTAACGGGAGAAAGAAGAAGCAAGATTCAGAAGTGATTAAGGCAACAACGTTTGGGCCAGGGGGTGTGATATGGAGTACATGGCGTTCTTGGGTAATCCCCGTGCAAAATTGCATGTCACAATTGCAGTCCTGGCTTGATCGCTTCTTACCGCTTTTTAATTCAGTCTGCACAACTGCTCTAAAGCAGGGGAGTCCAACCTTAGCAACTAAGATCTGTGGACTTCAAGCCCCAGAATTCCCTGGCTGGGGAATTCTGGGACTTGAAATCCACAGGTCTTAAAGTTGCTAAGATTGATCACCCTGCTTTAAATGTTGATACCTTCGGCCATCAAACTGCAATTGTGAGGCTTTGCTTAGCCTCCTGGTGCAGGCTCAAGACACCACTTGGGACTTACTATATATATATATATATATATATATATATATATATATATATATATATATATATATATGTATGTATGTATGTATGTATGTATGTATGTATGTATGTATGTATGTACCCTGTTTCCCCCTAAATAAGACATCCCCTGATAATAAGCCCAATAGGGCGTTTGAGTGCATGGCAATAAGGCCAAGCGCTTATTTCAGGAGTCAAAAAAATATAAGACAGGGTCTTATTTTTGGGGAAACACGGATAGATAGATAGATAGATAGATAGATAGATAGATAGATAGATAGATAGATAGATAGATAGATAGATAGATAGAGATAGATGAGAGAGAGAGAGAGAGAGAGAGAGAGAGAGAGAGAGAGAGAGAGAGAGAGAGAGAGAGAGAGAGAGAGAGAGAGAGAGAGAGAGAGATTTAACAAAAGGGCCAGCAAGGTTTCCCCTATTTCGAGATTTGCTGCTCTCTGGGGGTCCCACGGATCCAGAAAATATTTCTGGGTGTTTTTTTCCCCCTCCTTTCCTGACATCCACTTTCTTTCTCCTGTAGGAAAAGCTAGGCCTAACATTGCAGAAAGCAAAGGGTGCTTACATAACCACACTGGCTCCACCTATCTACCCACCCCCTTCCAGGGCCTCGCTGGCATCCAAACCACAAGGTACAACAGAAGTTACATCAACACAAGCAGCTTTTTTTTTTAAGTGTGGACACCCACAGGGAGGCAAACAGCAGCATCAGGACACACACAAACGTAAGCACATCCATTCAGGTCCTCCCAGCCCCCCAGTCTTTTCCTTCCAGCTGCTCTCCACCACAACACACTCACAAACCAAGAACTTTACAACCACACCGCCGTTTGGTTCCATGCCAGGAAGCTGTGCTGTTTAAACAAAAACAGAAAACGACTGCACCCGACAGGAATTTTGCAGCAAAATTCCCCCACCCATGAAAGCACAAAAGCACACATCTACCACAACCAATGCTCCGAAGTTATCTACCTTGATTGGCTTTTTTAAAAAAAAAATCAACACAACAGTGCTAAATTAAGGTTAGGCAGTAAAAACAGGTTGGTAATACCCACAAGGCAACTGGAGCAATTATAAACCTGATGGAAAAACACCAGCAAGAAATTCAAGTTAGTGCCCAAAATGCTCAGTGCAGCCAACCCAAACCAAATTCCCTGATCAAATTCAGAAACCAGAGTGAAGGGAATGGGTGTTACATAATGCAGATTTAATTTGCAAAAAGTACATCAAGAGAACAAGACCAATTCAGCAAAGACTTTGGGGAAGAAGAGGAGGAAAAATGCAAACTGCGTGTTCATGAATACCCCAAAATTGCAAGGAAAAAAAAAACCAGATTTGGTTCTTCCAGAATCTAGATTCCAATTCTCAATTTTATTTTCTGCCTATTTTTTCTTTTTGTGGAGTAATTGGGGGTCTGAAAATAAATGTTCATTGTCCTTTCCCCCCTAGGAATTCCAGACATCATAGCTAACTCTGCAACTCCTGCCCCTTTCTCAATACTTATTTATTTTGTTTGTCAACAAGTGCAAGGAAACAGGACACATGAAAAAATGGCACAAATAAATGGAAATAAAGAAGCAAAACATAGCCATAAACACACAAAATGAGTACCTACAAATGGGTACAGTAGGACAGGGACGGTAGGCACGCTGGTGTGCTTATGCACGCCCCATTAGGGACCTCTTAAGAAAAGTGTAAGGTCCACGGTAAGACAGTTTAAGGTAAAAGGTATGGGGGTTAGAGAAACTAACAACAGGATCAAGTAAAGTGTTCCAGACATTTACTACTCTGTTGCAGAAGTTGTATTTTCTGCAATCAAGATTAGAAGGAATATATTTAGTTTGTATCTATACGTAGTGTTATTGAGGTTGAAATTAAAGTAGTCGTTAACAGGTAGGACATTAAGGTAGATGATCTAGCTAGTGCTTTTGTTTTTGACTCGGAGCAAGGATTGCAAATTCTCATTCAACCATATTTCCAAGTCTTCAGCCTTACTTAAACCCTGGCTAGGTCCTCATGGTTTATACTGGCTGAATAAGCCACAGCGGCTGAATTTTACTACATGATAAGCTACGTCCCAACAAACTTAGTTCACTTAGTGCAGAAGGGAACTTGTTCTCCGACTCTCAAATCTCTCTGTAGACAACCTCACAAGGTTGTTGTGAGAGTAAAAGGCAGTCTTCATGGAAGAAACTACAAAAGAGAGAATTTCTTGTGAAAATTCACAAGGCCTCCCTAAGCAACGGAGTTTGAACCCTACCTACCTGTAGCAGGATTTTAAGATACCGTAGATCAGTGTTTCCCAACCTTGGCAACTTGAAGATGTCTGGACTTCAACTCCCAGAATTCCCCAGCCAGCAAAGCTGGCTGGGGAATTAGGAGTTGAAGTCCAGACATCTTCAAGTTGCCAAGGTTGGGAAACACTGCAGTAGATTGTCTAGGCTAGAGTCTTGAAATTTAATGCCAGAGCATAATTGCTTGATTACTTAAGTACCAACAAAATCTAAAATGGCCTATTCAATGAAACCTTAATGTAAAACAGAGTTTAACCATCTTAGCAACTTTAACACGCATGGACTTCAACTCCCAGAATTCCCTGGCCAGAATTCTGGGAGCTGAAGTCCATGCATTTTAAAGTTGTCGAGATTGGGAAATTCTGGTCTAAGAAGAAGCAAGTTTTCGGAGTATCCACAAAACCAGCACTAGTAATTACACTGCAAATATCATTTGGAGAACCTGGAATGAAGGTGACTTATCCTATTGTCACGTCACAATTATCAAATAGAACTAAACATCTCTATATCCTCCATCTACAGTTATAGTAGTAAACCAGGACACTGTATATATTGCATAATATATACAGTAAACCAGGATGGTCTCTTACTACATGCCTACATCATCATTATTTGGACTCTAGGAAGATTTGTGCAATTTTCAAAGCTGCCCCCATGCTTGCTTCTTGACAGTCATCGGTTGTTTAGAAGTGCCTCATCAGGACTAGCAACTTGACTTTGAAATCATGGGGGGGGGGGAGAAATCAGGTGGGAGCTATTTTAACCTGTGTGCCAGCTTGCAAACAAATGTCCCAAATAGAATAGAATTCTTTATTGGCCAAGTGTGATTGGACACACAAGGAATTTGTCTCCGGTGCATAAGCTCTCAGTGTACATACAAGCAACAAGTGATAAATCATAATATACAATAATCATAAATCATAAGATACAACACTCAGTAATACAAAGAGAAAAAGCATTCCAAGTACAATTATGCACTTTCTGAGTTCAGCCTGTGTTATGAAGACAAGCCACTGCCCAGCTTTCAAGAAGGACAAACCCAACTTAAGCCACAGAAGTGTCTATTAAAAAGTAGAGACCGGCCCAACCACCCTACCTCAGGGCCAGCCCTCACATGCTGCCAACCAGGGCGCCAACATCCCATAATTAGGAGAAGCCAGCAAAAGATGGAACACGGACTGACAGGAAAGAGGAGAAATCCTCATAGGCTGAACCCCGTGCTTTGAGCAGAGTGCTGACTGGCATCCCTGCGGGGTAGAATTCATAAGCAGGACAGGTTTTTGAACTGGCTGGGAGGCTCTCTCAGGCTCAGTTACTCCACCTGCACAATAGGAACAAGGCAGCTTAGCTGGAAGAGACAGGCGGGCGAGCCCACAATTGCACTGTTGCTATCTCTATTCTTCCAAAAAGCCACCAGGCACAAACCATGCACATCACACCTATAAATCACCTTGAATTTCTACCTGACAGTATAGGAGCACAGAATAAATGCTGATTGTTATTTTCACACAAGTTTTCCATCACTTTATTGATTTATTTTGCCAGATGAACCTCTCTTTCGTATCCCCCAAGGAGGGGCCTTCAATCTGCATTCTTCAAACCCTATTTGTGTTAGCAATAGCAATAGCACTTAGATTTATATACCGCTTCATAGTGCTTTACAGCCCTCTAAGCGGTTTACAGAGTTCAGCATATTGCCCCCAACAATCTGGGTCCTCATTTTACCCACCTCAGAAGGATGGAAGGCTGAGTCAACCTTGAGCCGGTGAGATTGGAACAGCTGAACTGCTGAACTGCAGTGCTGCATTTTAACCACTGCGCCACCTCGGCTCTTGTTGTTTTTTTCAGCTACCCACACAGCTTTGGTATATCCCCGAATCTTCAGGCATGTTCGGACATGTCAGCAATAGCTTTCTTTACATCACTCAAAAGAACTAGAAGCTTATCTTTCCATTTGGGGGGCAAACAGAGAATTCCCATCCATAGTTACTCCAACGAGGGGGGGAAGAGGTAAGGGATTCTTTGTAAAATGAATAGGAGAAGTTTGAACAATTGCAAACTATCATTATTGTTTTTAAAAAGCAGTTGAGTTTGCTGTCATTGCAAACATGCCTCTTGGGTCGCTCTCTCTCTGCAAAATCAGAGGTTGCACTAGGCACATTAGGGCTAGAACTGCAGATCACAACCTGCAGACTACACTTACGTCAAGCTTCTTCAAAAGCAAGACAAGACAAAACGAGGATATATCCTCTTTAAAATCCAAGCCAGGTTTTTTCTTGTGGAGCCCAGAAAAGGCACACTGAAACCCATTGCTATGGAAAAGTATAAATTAAACTGATTTGTAGCCAAAATTATAATCTCTAAACACACATCATGTTGAGAGAACATATTGAATACAGCAGCTGTGTTCACACAATCAACTACACTGTATTAACTACACATGGCTAAATTCACATTAATTTATTAACCCACATATCAGGGTTTACAAACCTCATGTGTTGGTAATTGCTAATAAGCAAACAACACTATATCTTAGTTGAATGTGTGAATCCAATCTGTGACAGCAATGTCCTAAACCAGGGGTAGGCAAAGTTGGCTCTTCTATGACTCGTGGACTTCAACTACCAGACTTTCTGAGCCAATCATGCTAGCTCAGGAATTCTGGGAGTTGAAGTCCACGAGTCATAGAAGAGCCAACTTTGCCTACCCCTGTCCTAAACATACTTTTTTCTTCTTCTATTTAACACATGCAACAAACCTTCATTTGTTTTAAAATCTTCAATTTGCTTTCTCAACACTGTTGTTTCTTAACTTTCTCTATCCCTGCCCCTCCGCACAAACTTATTTCTTATTCAAATAAAATATTAACTACTTGGAAGTCAGGACTCACTGAGTTTATCAAGTAACAGCTTTTGATACAGCAAATTCGGTTTGGAAACCATGATTAGCAGCACAGAACTGGATTTATACATGGTTAAGCAAACTAGAAATTAAGTCTAATGTAAACAATGTCATTCCAAATTGAAACACTCATTGATATATGCCAAACAGGAAATTCTGAACATCAAAGTCTAAGATGGAGTTGGAAGATTACAAAATTGTGTTTCTGAACATTAGCAGCTTGAAAATGTGTGGACTTCAACTCCCAGAATTCCTCTGGCAGCATGGGAGTTGAGGTCCACATGTCTTCAAGCTGCCAACACTGAGAAATACTGGGATAGACACTGCTATGAAAATAATATATTGTACCACTTTTGGCACCAGGTATTTGCAAAATATTGGCAAGAACAAGAATAGATAAGGAGGTAAATGGTGGTGTAGTAGGGACTTAATGGTTCATTTCCATGATCTTTTTACAACAAAGACATAAACACGGAGACTACAGGTAGTCCTTGACTTACAACAGTTCATTTAGGTGATTTTTCAAAGTTACAACAGCACTGAAAAAAGTGATTTATGATCATTTTCACATTTATGACCCTTGCAGCATCCCCATGATCAAAATTCAGATGCTTGGCAATTGGTTCCTATTTCCGACGGTTGCAGTGTTCCAGGGTCATGTGATCAACAAGCAAAGTCAATGGGGAAGCCAGAGTCACTCAACAGCTGTGTTACCAATTGCAATGATTCACTTAACTGTAGCAAGAAAGGTCATAAAATGGGACAAAACTTACTTAACAAATGTTTCACGTAGCAACATAAATTTTGGGCTCAATTGTGGTTGTAAGTTGAGGACTACCTATATTTGGGGATCCTGACCATTTCTTCCCCAGGAATTTATGCGCCATATTCCACAATTCAGTACTACTTCAAATTTAATTTAATTTAATTAAAAGTTCTTATAGGCCGCCCAATCCCGTAGGACTCAGGGCGGCGTACAAGGATAAGAACAGTATAATAAAACATAATAATTTAAGACATGACATCATTTTTAAAAAAATCACTCATTCATGGGGGAATCTGATCATCTTCTTCTTCACTGTCAAATGTAATGTGACAGAAAGCAACTCCTTTGTACAAAACCAAGAAACCTTGAGTACCAACAACATTGAATACTGGGAAGGTGTCCATTAAATATATTTTATAAAAAACTACAAAAGTCTCAACGGAAACAGCCTATTCAGTAGTCACAAAATATGCTAGAACAGGACGGAAAGGGGAACATCAAGAAATTTGGAAAAAACAGATCACTTGCAACATTTGGTGCCGAAGACTGCAGAAACACCTGTAAACTTCTACCTGTTGTAAATATTTTAGGAAATATTATGTATTCCCAAGGGACAGCTACCCCACTTCTTTGGTTTGACTCACAGAACGTGCAAGCATGAGCAACAAAAGTTTAGTTTCTTCCCCACTTCCTCTTTTTATTGAAAACAGCCAGACGTTCTCCCTGCAATTCAGAACACACTGCCATTTGCTAGACAGGTTTAGAAAGCTAAACCCCACGGCTCATTTTTTACAACCAAAAGCAAAGTAGCAAAGATTTAAAGCATGAAGAAATTCATCTGATTTTATACCATTTTTTAAAAATGAAATAGTCACACCGTACCTTAAAAGAACGATGGAAGCCTTTAAGCTCGGTTTTCTTCTGCACCATCTTGAGATCTTAAAAATGCAGGAATATTCCAAATAAGAGAATGGGAGGAAAAATAGTGAAAGAAACAAGGAAGGGAGGAGAGAAAAATTTGGATGAAGCTAGTCCGGATTGGTTGAAAAAGACCCTGGAAGAGAGAAGGAGGGAAGGGAAAAAAAACAGACAAAATGTCAGGATTCATAGAACAATTTTTGGCTGGATTAAACAGCTGGTAAAAAGAATGACCAGGCTAACCAAAACATGACAATGAAACATATAAAGTCTATAAACACACAGAGGAAAAAGAAGAGCTTAGAAAGACACTCAGAAAAAGGCACCCCTCCTTTCAAGAAAATGAATTCCGCCCTCCCCCCCAAGACACACACAGACACACAGTCACAACCCTGCTCTTTCTTAGGGGTGAGAATTACAATGGAAGCTACACAGATGTTTCCCTATTCGAAGCAACACTTTAAAAAGAACCATTTTTAAAAAATGTTCCTTGCATCCTTTTAGGGGGCCAAATACTGAAAAATTCTTCAAAACCTAATAGGAGGTATCCAAATCCCCCACCCCCAAAAAACATGTTTCCTCTGATCTGTTCGACCCAGGGACACCCCGTTTTTTTTTTAACACAGGCAAGTAGATGGAAGGGGGTGTGAGTAGACTGCAGCAGATTTGTATTGCTTTGTGTAGCAATGCACCCAATGGGAGATATATTTTTTTTTGGTTCCTTTAGTAGATCTGCAGCGTTATGTATTATTCGAGCAAATTTAGACGTCAGGGGCTGGGAGAGAGGGACATCCTAAAAGAAGGGGCGTGTACAATATACACACCTCTTTTTTTTCTTATTTACAAAATGACTGACGAAAAATACATCCACCGATTTTGCAAAATAATTACTTTAAAAAAAACATATCCCAAAGACTATATAGGACCACATACGGACACATATGTAGCATATTCTGGAAAGGGAGAAATCCGGGATTGGGGGGTGGGTAGTCGCAAGTCTAGAGAAACCGAGTCAATTGCTCCAACCCCCCCCCCTTTTTTTTTCTGTATCAGCAATAGGTCGATCTCTTAGCGGGAGACCCATAACCCCTTATTTCCAATGGGAGTGGGCTTTTGGGGGGGCAATTCTGCATTTTCTTTTAAATCCAAGTATTCCCCCCCTCCACCGCGCATCTATCCTAAATGGAAGGGGGCGTGATCACACTCATTTTCTATTATATACTTAAGGGGGGGGGAATACCCGGCATGATATCAAGAGCTAAAAGGGGGGGAGAGACACTTAAGCTCCCCCAAATCTCAAGAAAACCGATTTCTATTAATTTCGTCTAAGATGGGATAGGAGATAGAAAGGAAGCCGAGTGATACTCCAGAGTCCGTCCATTGCAAAGACCTTCATTATTCCGCCAGGAAATGATGGGGAGGGGAGGGGAGGGGGGGAAACAACTCCTCGTTGCTAAATAATCGGGGGGGGGGCACTAAACTGTTTTCCACCACCAGCCCGCCTCCATTCCACACTGCAAGCCCGTTTGCAACAGACTCAAACGCACCGAGAAGCCCAGAGCCCTTTTATTTCTTTGCAACGCTACGAAATTTGCAACCGCATAAAAGGAGGGGGGGGGGAGAGAGAAAGAGTTGCGAGAGCGGTAGGTCGAGTTTTGTTTTTTGCAGTGGGGGGGGGACACCCATACTCGCCCTCCCCCGCTTCCCGGTGCAAAAATATCTTAGGAATGCAGCTTTTTTTTTTTAAGGAAAGCCGCGCAGCTGCTTTTTTGCAAAAACAGAAAAACAAAAAAACCCAGGGCAGCGTTGCAAGGATGAGGTCGGAAGATGCAGAGTTTTTGCCAGCCCCCCCCCCCTCTCTCTCTGCCCCCTTCGCGCCCCACCCCACCCCACACCTCCGGCTTGCCTACCGAGCTCGGGCCCCGCAGCGCTGGCGCCACTGCTGATGGAAAGGCACCCAGCCGGCCTCTGGCGGCTCGAAGACACGGGAAGGGAGGTTCCGCGGCGGGGGCGCCTCGAGCTCGGCTTATATATAGGCAACGGCGGGGAGGGGAGGGCCGGGCGGCCGCTTGCATCAGCTGAGCCGCTCGCCCTATTCAGCCAAGCCAGGCGGCGAGGCGGAGCCGACCGCGGAACTCGTGCAACGCCTCCGCTTCTCCTCCTCCTCTTCTCTCCTCTCTTCCTCCGGGAGAAAAGCCAGCCAGAGACAAAGGACTTCCGAGCATGTGCAGAGTGACTTCGCCCCAGCCGGCGCATCTCCCCCAGCGCAGGGAAATGGAGGGGCGTCAAATAAAGCCGATTTAACTTTCAAGCAGGCGCAGAGCGTTTCTTCCGTCGCCTGATTTTCCTGTTCAGCCAAATAAGGGGGGGAGGGGGCGTATAGCAGCTCTCGAGCATGTGCAGAGTACTTTTGTCCTCGTCATAACTACCGCCTTTTTCTGCAGGAGGGGGGGAGGGGACGACAAAGAAGGAACTGTTATAGAATAGAATGAGCTGGAAGGGATCTTGGAGGTCTTGTAGTCCAGCCCCCTTCTCAAGCAGGAGAATGTATATATACCATTTTAGATAAGTGGCTGTCTAATAGACTCTAGCAATAGCATTTAGACTTTTAGAAGTGCTTTACACCCCTCCTCTAAGCTATGATTTGTTTGCCAAGATAAACACGCTCCCTTCCTTACATGCTTTCGGGGTGCCCGTGTAGCGTGTCTGCCACCTTCACACAACGCACAAAACCCTGCAAGTGGAATTGCCAACACTGCGCTGGGGATTTCAGCCAAGAGGCAAAAAGAGTCCCATTGAGCACGGATTAATTAGCCTTTTGCCAAGAAACCAACATCCCGTTACAGTCTATTGTTTTATCTGAAAAGGGGCAGCTTTGATCCCCCCCCCGGATTAATTTTACTATTTGAAGCGGAACGGGCGCCTTTTACACGCGTCGAGGATAAACCAAGGACAGCGAGACTTTCGGTTTTTTCCCCCCTAATCTCAATTCCCCCCCCCCCTGCAAGGTCCAGCGCGAGCTTCTATATTCCAGAGGATCCCAAGACTGATTTTCGAGACAAGAGTCAAAAGAATTCAGTCCTTAATCTGAGGGCGCTTTCGCAAGAAATGCGGGACGTGCTTCACCCAACGAGTTGTGTTAAAAAAAAAAAAAAACCTCAATCCCAGTTGCTGAATTCGTACGTAACCCTGAAGAAGCGTAAAAGGGGCAGAGGCTGGGGTGGACCGGAGGGGGCTCCCCTGCAGGTTCAGCTCGCCGTGCGAAGCTGCTTCCCCTCAGTAAACACACACACACACACACACAGGCCTTGTGTGCGGGCGGGCACGTAAAACCGACTTTTCCTTATAATTAGTAGCTGGTCCTGCCCGCCCCCTTCAGGGCTGCGGAGACCGCGCATTTCCTCCTCCCTCCAGGCTTCGCCGCTGCCTTCGGAGACGGCGAGAAGGACCGATTTGCGCCGTGCAAACCTCACCCCATTCACACACACACACATACACCTTTGTATTAACTCCAGCTGCGGGGAGCCTCTTCCCGAAAAGGCCTGCTCGCCTTCCTCCCTCCCCCCATGGCTCCTCGAGATCCCTTCCCTTTGCACCAGAGTCACGAGAATCTCCCCTCACTCATTTTGCAGAGACGGTGCGTGTCCGCAGGCTAGTACATGCACGAATTCACGTCTGCAAGCAAGTAACTTAAGGGGACGACTATACATACGAAGGGGTCGGCGGGACCAGCGTCTCGTTTCCCATGGTGGATAAGCAGGAGTTTTAACGAAGGCCCCGGAACAAAGCATGGGGAAGAAAATGCTTCCTTCCTGCTATAAATACAGATAGTCCTTGACTTATGACAACAACTGAGGCCGAAATTTCTCTTGCTGAGTGAGATATTTGTTCAGTGAGTTTTGCCCCATTTTACGACCTTCCTTGCCGTAGTTGTTAAGTGAATCACTGCAGTTGTTAATTCAGTAACACGGTTGTTAAGTGAGCAGACTTCCCCGTTGACTTTGCTTGTCAGAAGGTTGCAAAAGGTGATCACATGACCTCAGGGTATTGCAACTGTCATAAATATGAGTCAGTTGCCAAATATCTGAATTTTGGTCACGTGACCTGTAGAGATGCTGTAATGGTCATAAGTGTGAAAAATGGTTATAAGTCATTTTTTCCAGTGCCATTGTAACTTCGAAGAGTCACTAAATGAACTATCTGTCCTTGACTTACGACTACCACTGAGCCCAAAATTTGTTGTTTCAGTGAGACATTTGTTAAGTGGGTTTTGCCCTGTTTTACAACCTTTCTTGCCATAGTTTTTAAGTGAATCACTGTGGTTGTTAGTAACATGGTTGTTAAGTGAATCTGGCTTCCTTATTGACTTTGCTTGTCAGAAGGTTGCAAAAGGTTATCGCATGACCCCGGGACATGGCACCCGTCATAAATATAGGTAGTCCTCGAGTTACGACCACAATAGAGCCCAAAATTTCTGTGTTGAGACATTTGTTGTGAGTTTGACCCCATTTTATGACCTTTCTTGCTACAGTTAGCAAAAGCAATAGCAATAGCACTTAAACTTATATACCGCTTCGTCTTGCTTGTCAGAAGGTTCAGCATATTGCCCCCAACAATCTGGGTCCTCATTTTACCCACCTCGGAAGGATGGAAGGCTGAGTCAACCTTGAGCCTGGTGAGATTTGAACTGCCAAACTGCAGGCAGCCGGCAGGCAGCAGAATTAGCCTGCAGTATTGCATTCTAACCACTGCGCTACCATGGCTCTTGACATGACTGTTTTTCACAGTTACGACCTATCCAGCATCCCCACGATCATGTGATCAAAATTCAGATGCTTGGCAACTGGTTCATATTTATGACCCTTGTTGTGTCCCATGATCACGTGATCCCCTTTTGCGACCTTCTGACAAGCAAAGTCAATGAGGAAGCCAGATTCACTTAACAACCAGGTTACTAACTTATCAACTGCAGTGATTCACTTAACAACTGTGAGAGCCGAGGTGGCGCAATGGTTAGAGTGCAGCATTGCAAGCTACTTTAGCTGACTGCTAGCTGCAGTTCAGCTGTTCAAATCTCACCGGCTCAAGGTTGACTCAGCCTTCCATCCTTCTGAGGACCCAGATTGTTGGGGGCAATATGCTGAACTCTGTAAACCGCTTAGAGAGGGCTGTAAAGCACTATGAAGCGGTATATAAGTCTAAGTCAGTGATGGTGAACCTTTTTTTCCTCGGGTGCCAAAATACTGCACATGCACGCTATTGCACGCGCGTGCGTGCCCACACCCATAATTCAAAGCCCCTCACTTGCCCCACCCCCTGCACATGCATGTGTGACCCCCCCACTCACCTGTTTCCCGACTTCCAGTGGGCCCGGTGGGCCCATTTTTCGCCCTCCCCAGGCTCCAGAGGCTTTCTTGGAGCTTGGGGAGGGCGAAAACACTCCCCCTGCCACCCTGGAGGCCCTCCGGAGGCCGAAATTGCCCTCCCAGAGCCTCCGCGCGAGCCAAAAATCAGCTGGCGGTCACGCACATGCGCACTGGAGCTGAGCTAGGGCAACGGCTCGCGTGCCGGCAGATATGGCTCCGCGTGCCACCTGTGGCACCCGTGCCATAGGTTCGCCATCACTGGTCTAAGTGCTATTGCTATTGCTTTTGCTAACTGTAGCAAGAAAGGTCATAAAATGGGGTCAAACTCACAACAAATGTCTCAACACAGAAATTTTGGGCTCTATTGTGGTCGTAACTCGAGGACTACCTGTATTTAATACATTTGAGCAAGGAGGTTTTGGGGCACCCCTAAACCCCTTTTTTGTCTCTTCTATGTTAAGGAGTTATTGTGCTGTTGAGCACATACACAGCGAAATAGTAATTGTGGTTTTGGTGTTGCAGTTTGATATGAATGCTATTCAGTCAATAAACAGAATACATTTAGTATTTACAAAATAGTTTACGTCTAGTAGTAGCAAAGTTCAATAGGAAGTCCAAATCATACACAGTTAGTTCAGTCAATGCGAAGTTTCTTCTTCTTGCCTATCTTTGTTTAACTAACAAACAAAGATTACAGCTAACATTCAATTCTACACTATCACAGATAGTTAGTCTTTATACAGCAACTCTTCAAGTAATTCTACACAGACACTAAGTCAATTACTCAACAGTGAAGTAGCAAAGAGATTCAGCAGTCCGGAACACACGGTCATCAATCATCAAACACCATCAGAGTCACAGAGACATTCTGAGCATGCTCTCTTGCTGCCTTATATAGTAATCAGCCTTCAATGTTCTTAAAGCAATATACACATAACATTGATTTATGGCTTGTTCATATATTAGCATACCCAATTGTTTGAACAGGGTTCTAACATTCTACTAATCCAAACCTTGGGCCAGAGCTGAGCTTGATTGTGATTGGATCATATCTCAGTCTGTCCTGAGGAGGCGGGGCTGAATTGCCTACACTTCCAGCATTCACTCAATCAATCAGAATAGAGCTGGAAGGGACCTTGGAGGTCTTCTAGTCCAGTGGTCACCAACTAGTGGTCCGTGGCCCACTGGTGGCCCACAAGAAAATTTTGGTGGTCCACAGAAAAATTATTTGCATTTTTTATATTGCACTAAATCAGGGGTCCTCAAACTACAGCCCCTGGGCCGGATACGTGCAATGAACATTTGTGTTGCTGCAGAGAATCTTCCCCTTTGGGGTCTTTTTGTGTGGGTCGGAGGGGGGCAGAAATTCTGACTAGGGGTCTGCTTCAGCCTCCTGGTGCAGGGCTTTGGGCGAAGGCTGGAGGGAAGTGCCGCTGGTGGCGAAGAGCCGGACGGCCTTGTTCCAGTGGGACTGCATCATGGCCTGGAACTGGCTGACCATCTCAGTCCGCTGAGCCTCCAGATGCCGGTACCTGGCCTTGCACACCTGCAGGTCTGCCCTCTGCTTGGAAAGCCTATGCTCGTAGTGAGGTGCTTCTACTGAGGTACTTCTTGGTCAAATCCAATTTAAACTGAGCTGTTTAGTGAGGTGCTTCTACTGAGCCTCCTTCTTGGTCAAATCCAATTTAAACTGAGTTGTTTTGCCAATTCTTTCTTGTGGTGGCTGCTTAGCTCCAACAACTGCTTCCTGTTGGGGCCCTAAGAAGCCCAGTCGGGGAGGCAAGGAGTGGTTGGGACGGGAGGGGTGAGTAGAGGTTGGCGAGGTGCCCCTCGACGTGAGTGACATTGAGTTGGCCATGCCAACCCAGTCACATGACCACCTAGCCACACCCACCCAGCCGGTCATTAGGCAGATCATATTAGTGGTCCGCGGGATTTAAAATTATGAATTTAGTGGTCCCTGAAGTCCAAAAAGCTGGTGACCCCTGTTCTAGTCCAATCCCTTGCTTAAGCAGGAGATCCTATACCAGTGATGGCGAACCTTTTTTGGTTCGCGTGCCAAAAGGGGGCCCCCGCGCATGCGCGCATGACCCCCCCCTTCCGGCACATGATGGCATGCCTGTTTTTCGCTCTCCCCAGGCTTCAGAGCCTTTTTAAGAGCCTGGGGAGGGCGAAAACTGCCTTCCCCACCCCTCCGGAGGCCAGAAATGGCCCGTTTCCCAACTTCCGGAAGTTGGCTTACGGGCCATTTCCGGCCTCTGGAGGGCCTCCGGGGGCGTGAGGAAGGCCGTTTTCGCCCTCCCCAGGCTCCTAGAAAGGCTCTGGAGCTTGGGGAGAGCAAAAAATGGGCCTTCCCCATCCCCTCCGGAGGCTGGAAACAGCCTGTTTTCCGACTCCCAGTGGCCCAGAAGGCCCAAAAATCAGCTGGCCGGCACGCACATACACGCCGGACCTGAGCTTGCATGCCCATTGATATGGTTCCGCGTGCCACTTGTGGCACGCGTGCCATAGGTTCGCCATCACTGTCGTATACCATTTCAGACAGGTGGCTGTCTTTTCTTTAAAATCTCACATGATGGATCACCCATAAATTCTGAAGGCAAGCCATTCCACTAGTTAATTGTTCTTACTGTTCAGAAGTTTCTCCTTAATTCCAAGTTGCTTCTCTCCTTGATTAGTTTCCATCCATTGTTTCTTGTCCTGCCTTCAGGTGCTTTGGAAAACAAGTCGACCCCCTCTTCTTTGTGGCAGCCCCTCAAATATTGGAATACTGCTATCATATCCCACCCTAGTCCTTGTTTTCTCTAGACTAGCCAAACCCAGTTTCTACAACCGTTCTCCCTATGTTTTTGTCTCCAGGCCTTTAATCATCTAAGTTGCTCTTCTTTGCACTTTTTGCCAAGTCTTAACATCTCTTTTGCAGTGACTCATCAAGGGTGTGTGTGTATGTGTGGTTGTGTGTATCTCCAAGTCTATACTTCTGTTGCATAAACATCTGGGAAATGTTTATTTACTCGTTTAAATAAATACATGCACGGACAGGAATTTCCCAAGTCCTGAACTTCAGTGGTTAAGGACACCCCATTCCTTTCATTGCATCTCCCTTCTTGCAAGTTCTGCTTTCTGTTGCTAGTTGTGTTTTCTGCTTTGCACAAGAGGCTTCAGCCCCCTCCCCGCCCCATCTTGTCTTGCCTTTCCTCCCGGGAAACCAGGGACGGTTTGTTTCCTTTGCTCCCCAGCGTCATGTCTCTCTGAACACGTACCGCCTGGTTCCTGCTTCTGGTGTCTCTACCCCTGGGCCTGTTTTCCTTACAGCTGTTAGTCCAGCCGCTGGTCTCTCCGTTCCTCTTCCTGGGGAGAGCAGGACAAGACTTCAAATAGGGGGGGGCAAGCAGGGAACAGAAATGGTGTCCCCACAGAGTGTGTAAGACCCACACGGAACGTATCATGCCGTTCCGAAGCAAAATCTTTCAAGAAACCTGCGCTCAGTTAGAAAACAAAAGTTTGTGAGGAAATTCTACAATCACAGTTTGGAAAGTAGATTCCCTTTCTGTTTACAAAATGAGGCTATGAGGTTTGCTGGGTAGTCCTTGATTTATGACTGCAGTGGAGCCCCAAAATTTCTACTACTAGTCAAGAGTGTTGTTAAGTTAGTTTTGCTCCATTTTACCAACCTTTCTTGCCACAGTGGCTAAGTGAATCACTGCGGTTGTTAAACTACCGGTAGTAACACGTAAATTAGTAACCTAGTTGTAAAGTGAATCTGGCTTCCCCATTGACCTTGCTTGTCAGAAGGTCACAAAAGGTGATCACAATGACCCTGGGGCACTGCAACCGTCATAAATATGAGCCAGTTGCCAAATGTCCGAATTTTGATCATGTGACTAGTGGGGATGACAGAGGCAATAATTAATCTCACAAAGGAGAAGTTTGATCTTTTCCCGGACATCAGACATTAGAAAAGAAACCACAGTTTAAAAGTCTAAGTAAAAATGTTTATTTCGGTACAAAAACAATAAATCCTCATTATCTACATGTCTGATATAAAAGTAGGTCTTGCTTCAATGGAAGCCAGGAACAGAAAGAAAGAATGGAATGCACACATGCATACAAGAACATATCAATCATGTGCTCAGGAATAAACTATTATAATGAATAGGGATGCATCTCCCTGCATATACATATAACAGGCAATAAAATCACTGCGTGACGGGGGGAATGTTACAATGGTTGTAAGTGTGAAAAACAGTCATAAGTCAGGTTTTTTTCAGTGCTGTTGTAACTTTGAACAGTCACTAAATGAATGGTTGTAAGTCAAGGATTACCTGTGGTCAAAACAGAACCACTTGAAATGAGGAAGTGGCCGTAAGCTTAGAACAGGGGTGTCAAACTCGTGGCCTGCAGGCCGGATGCGTCACATGCTGGCCACCCCCACCCCCATTTTAGCAAAGGTGAAAAAAGTTGCAATACATCACTTGACACCCTTGGCTTAGAAGAAATGTGAGGTTTGCAGAAGAAACTTGACAAAATTGAGAAAAAAAGACAGAACAACACAGTTTTGACGGTTAGAATGGATGTCCAGGTTGATGTGGCCACACTAAAGGGTCTAGTCTAGAGAGAATGTTTGGAGTACAACCTCCAAGAACATTGAAGAGTTACAACTTGGGGAGCCCCATTTTCTGCAAAAGCTGATCCCTAGAGATGTGATCCTTCCTGTGAGACTTTCAGAAAAAGCAACAGATCTTTTGCAAAGGGCCTTTTGTAATTTGACGGATGGAAATGTTGTCAATGTGCAGATATTCTAAATGCCGTCCAAGGCTCTTTGATATGGCATCCAGTGTCCGGATAACCATTGGGTTCACCACAGCTGGTTTATGCTGAAATCTTTCAATTTATTATTGGCATTATCCCTCAAATATACCTCTCATTCCAAATAGAGATGGTTGCATTGTTGCACTGATTGGTCACATACAAGAGATCTGTTTGCTATGTAAATATTTGAACCTCAGAGATTATTTCCCAGGATTTAGAAGAGTTTATGCAGAGCTAAATGAAAATTTGTGGGTATTTAAGATAGACACACTGAATGGAAATGATGGGAGTTTTAATCTGGTAAATTGGAAGTTTTATGTCACTACAAGTCCTACCTTTTGTGTACATATACGCTATAGTAATCAACTCTCAATATGGAAATAGGAAAAATTGCTTTATCTATTTCTGGCCACTTGAAGATTAATTCTTGACAAAGAAAGAGACTAACCCCTAGGATCAAAGTTTAACTGCAAGCTAATACAGGTGGTCCTTAACTTATGACCACAATTGAGCCCACAATTTCTGTTGCTAAGTGAGAGATTTGTTAAGTGAGTTTTACCCCATTTTACGACCTTTCTTGCCACCATAGTTAAGTGAATCACTGCAGTTGTTCAATTAATAATATGGTTGTTAAGTGAATCTGGCTTCTCCAATGACTTTGCCTGTCAGAAGGTTGCAAAAGGTGATCACATGACCCCAGGACACGGCAACCGTCATAAATATGAGTCAGTTGCCAAGCATCTGAATGTTGATCACTTGACCGTGGGGATGCTGCAATAGCCGTAAGTGTGAAAAATGGTCATAAGTCACTTTTTTCAGTGCCGTTGTAACTCTGAACGGTCACTAAATGAACTGTTGTAAGTCAAGGACTACCTGTATAGAAAAATCATTTCTAGGGTAAAGTGACCAAACGTCCCGCTTTTGGCGGGACAGTCCCGCTTTTTAATAATTTGTCCCGCGTCCCACGGCGTTTCAAAAAAGTCCCGCTTTTTGAATTTGAATTTGCCCTGCACACCCCTTTGCCTCGCCTGCCTCCTCCTGCCAGGCGGGGAGGGAGGGCAGTGAGAGGGGCAGCGGCGGTCTTGCCTGTTCTTCGCCGCAGAACCGAAGAAGCTGGTGGCATTCGCGGCACGGGGCTTCCCCCAGCCGCTTTCCCCGGCCGCCGGGATGCCGCCATTTGCATTCTTTTGCCCTCTGCGCAAGCAGAACGCTTTGCGCATGCGCAGAGGGCAAAAGAACGCAAATGGCGGCGTCCCGGCGGCCGGGGAAAGCGGCCGGGGGAAGCCCCGCGCCACAAACGCCACCAGCTTCTTCGGCTCTGCGGCAACGAACAGGCAAGACTGCACCGGTAGGAACCCACCCCTGGCTGCGATGAAGGGGGTGTGTTTGGGGGTGTGTGCACAAAGCTGCAGGATAAGAGAGACGGATCCCTCCCATCTTGCTCCCCTAGAAACCCCCCCCCCCCCGTCAATGGTGTCCCACTTTACAAATATTAAAATCTGGTCACCTTATTCTAGGGGGAAAGTGGAATTGTCTCCCTTCAAAAATTGTTCTATGGCAGAAGTAGCCTGGAAAAAGGTTAGAACAGCAAGGCCATCTACAACATAACTTAGCATTATTTTTTCCTGGATGAAGTAATTAGGAAAAAAGCAGGAAGAATTGAATTCAAATCCTCAGCTTTGACTCGGGCTGATTTCAAGGCCTTGCCTGAAATTTCAGGGCCTCTTCATTAAACCCACCTCACAAGGTAGTGCGCAGGGGTGGGTTCTACTTACCTTCCCCACTGGTTCGCATCGCGACGGAAGTGCATGTTTTGCGCGTGCACATCACTTCCCAGAAATGACCCTCTGCGCATGCGCAGTACTATAAAAAAAGCTTCTGCACATGCGCAGAAGCAAAAAACAAGATGGCGGCACTTCCAAGAGAACCGGCTCGGGGGTGTGGCAGGCCTGGGTCGCTGCTGGTTCCAGCGACCCAGGCTGCCAAGTTACTACCGGTTCTGTAGAACCGGTCCGAACCGGGAGGGACCCACCTCTGGTTGTGCGATATGAGATTGATAAGGGGAATGTCATTGTGAACACCCCTGCCCCACTTCCTTGGAGGAAATAATATACAAGTAATCCTTGACTCACAACCACAACAGGACCAGAATTTCAGCTGCTAAATAAGGCAGTTGTTAAGTGAATCATGCCCAATTTTACAACCTTTTACCATACGGTAGTTGTGAAGCGAATGACTGCAGTGGTTAAGTGATTCATACAGTTGCTAAGTAAATCTGCTTCCCCAATTGACTTCGTCAGAAACCAGTGGGAAGATCGCAAATAGGTGATCACGTGATCCCAGGACAATGAAAACGTCATAAATGCATGCTGATTTCCAAGTTTACAAATTTTAGAAAATACAATATAGAATAACAGAGTTGGAAGGGACCTTGGAGGTCTTCTAGTCCAATCCCCTGCTTAGGCAGGAAACCCTATAGCATTTCAGACAAATGGTTATCCAACATCTTCTTAAAAACTTCCAGTGTTGGAGCATTCACAACTTCTGGAGGCAAGCTGTTCCACTGATTAATTGTTCTAACTTTTGATCATATGACTGTGGGGTTGGTGCAACACTTGTAAGTGCAAGAACCAGTCATAAGACACTTTTTAAAAGTGCCATTGTAACCTCAAACAATCACTAAATGAATGGTTGTAAGTCGAAGCCTACCTGGAAACCCAGCAGGGGCTCATCCAGAGAAGCAGCAGATAACCTCAGAAGTGTCTTTTTGGCTGGCACAAACCCATCATCAATTTCTCACGCCACATGCAAATTTGGGAACCAGTATTTGTAAAATAAGATTATGGACTGGAGAAAACAAGGTCACTTGGAAATATTTCCCAGACTCGGGTGTAGCACCTAAGAACTTACAAAGCAGTGACAGGAAACCACGTTTTAGTTGGATTGCCGGCTTAATTGCTGTCATTCAAACATAATCTTCTCAGTATGTGGTGTGCATGTGTATGCATGTCCCAAAGGGGCTTTTTCTTTTTCTTTTTTTCAGTCAAGTTTTTTTAATTTATATATGAATATTTTGAATATAGTGTATTGTCCAAGCATATCATTTTACAAAAGACAAAAAAGAAAAAATAACACCTATACTGATAGTAGTAGTAATAATAATAATAATAATAATAATAATAATAATAATAATAATAATAATAATAATAATAATAATAATAATAATAATAATAATAATAATACAACAGAATAATTCTAACCATATTTATAATTATATTCGCTTATTTATGTTCCTATTAATTATATTAGCATACTTATAATTATAGGCATTCATATTTTACTTAATCATAACAATACTCTTTCTTCATCTAATTTCTACCTCTTATCTCTAACCATTGATAAAACCTAAATAGTATTCTGTGTCTCATTTATCTTTTATTTTCAATGTCAATCTATCCATCTCTGCACAATCCAATATTTTGGGATTATATTTTCATCTGGTGGGGTGTGCATGTGTATGCAGGTCCCAAAGATGCTTTTTCAAGAGGCAACTGGACTTTCTGGTTTTTTTTTGAAGACATTTCGCTTCTCATCCAAGAAGCTTCTTCAGCTCAAAGCCATGACCTGGATGACTGAGAATCTCCATAGACCAGGGATGGGTTCCGGTTTTCATCGCTGCCGGTTCGCTCAGTGGCGTGCACCCGTGCGCTTCGCACATGCGCAGTGCTAAAACAAGATGGCAGCGCCTATGGTGTCACCGAAAAACCAGTTCGGGGGCATGGCCAGGCTGCCGTTACTGCCGGTTTGGAGAACCAGTCCCTATTTTTACTACCGGTTCTATAGAACCAGTCCAAACCGGCAGGAACCCACTTCTGCCATAGACAAATAATCCTTGACATACAACCATTTGCTTAGCAACCATTTTAAGGTACAAAGAAACTGAAAAAAGTGACTTACGACCGGTCCTCACACTAATGACTATTACAGCATCCCTACAGTTACGTGATAAAAATTCAAGTGCTTGGTAACCATGCATTTTTAATGCTGGCAGTGTTCTAGAGATGCAAATGATCAGCTGTCTGCAAGGAGTATAAATCCATTCCCTACCATCCAGTCAGAGCTGAAGAAGCTTCTTGGATGAGAAGTGAAACGTCTTCAAAGAAAAACCAGAAAGTCCAGTTGCCTCTTGAAAATAGCACCTTTGGGACAACCATGACTTGGATGACTGAGGATCTCCATAGACATGCGTATGCATGGGTTTGCCAGAACACCTGTCTCAACGTCCAGAAGCCCCATTTCCTGGTTATAAAATTATATGTAGTGGTTGTTACTGTTCTTATTAAATTACTTTGAGCATTCAGTGAAATGCTGTAAATCAGGGGTGCCCAACTCCCGGGCCAAGGCCCACTACCACACCACAGCTCATTCGGAACTGGCCTGCACAAGTGGTGGGCATTTGCACGCATGCCTGCCACTCACACAGAACCACTCACCCTCTTCCCCCCTCCAGCTGGGCCACCAAATCAGAAAGGTTGGGGACCGCTGCTGTAAATGACACAATGGCAATGCCTTGTCCCAAATTGACAACAATCCACTTAAAATGAAATCATTACAATACATTGGTCGCCACGATGCAAAAAGGATGTTGAGACTCTAGAAAGAGCGCAGAGAAGAGCAACAAAGATGATTAGGGGACTGGAGGCTAAAACATACGAAGAACGGTTGCAGGAATTAGGTATGTCTAGTTTAATGAAAAGAAGGATCAGGGGAGACATGATAGCAGTCTTCCAATATCTCGGGTTGCTACAAAGAAGAGGGAGTCAAACTATTCTCCAAAGCACTTGAAGGCAGAACAAGAAGCAATGGGTGGAAACTAAACAAGGAGAGAAGCAACTTAGAACTAAGGAGAAATTTCCTGACAGAACAATTAATCAGTGGAACAGCTTGCCTCCAGAAGTTGTGAATGCTCCAACACTGGAAGTTTTTAAGAAGATGTTGGATAACCATTTGTCTGAAGTAGTGTAGGGTTTTCTGCCTAGGCAGGGGGTTGGACTAGAAGACCTCCAAGATCCCTTACAACTATGTTGTTGTTGTTGTTGTTGTTATTTATTTATTTATTTATTTCTGTATTTATTTATTCCCAGTTATTTATATCCTGCCTTTATTATTTTTACAAGCAACCCAAAACGACAAACATATTCAACACACCTTCCTCTTCCTATTTTCCCCATAACCACAACCCTGTGAGGTGGATTGAGCTAAAAAAGAAAGATGGGCCCAAAGTCACCCAGCCAACTTTCATGCCTAAGACAGGACTTGAACTCATGGTCTCCTGCTTTCTAGCCTGGTGCCTATTATGCTAGTATTATTATGCTACCGTTATAGATATATAACAATCATTGTTACGTTGCATTTATATTTATTATACAGGTAGTCCTTGACTTACGATCATTTTATGTTGTTATGAACCATTTATGTTGCTAAGTGAGACATTTGTTAAGTGAATTTTGCCGCACTTTACGACCTTTCTTGCCACAGTCATTAAGTGAATCACTGCAATTAATAAATTAGTAAGTTGGTTGTTAAGTGAATCTGGCTTCCCCATTGACCTGGCTTGTCAGAAGGTCGCAAAAGGTGATCACATGACCCTGGGACACAGCAACGGTCATAAATATGAGTCAGTTGCCAAGCATCCGAATTCTGATCACGCAATCAGGGGGATGCTGCAAAGCAAAGATTATAACTGTGAAAAATGGTCATAAGTCACATTTTTCAGTGCTGTTGTAACTTTGAACGGTCACTAAATGAACTGTTGTAAGTGGAGGGCTACCTGTATACCAATATTTCCAGAACTTAGCAAGGGATACAGAATAATAACTTAGTTTTGCACACAATTCAAACTTTAAACCAATGAAAAGTACAACCTTTTAACTGTACAACAAATGTAAAATCTTCCATTCCTGCGTAATTGGAGGAGTGGGTGGGGAAAAAAATGAATATGCGAGCTGCCCTTTGTTATAAATACTCCCTGTGAAACCTCCAACTCTTACAAAGACTAGAAATAATTGCCATCCATTCTAAGTAAAAACAAGTAGTCCTTGACTTACGACCATAACTGGGCTGATTTTGGTTGGTCGTAAGTTGTGACAATTGTAGAGTGAGTTGCCATGTGACTGGACCCAATTTTACGACTGTGGATTCACTTCATGATCCTGCTGATTTCCTTACCACAAAAAAAACCACTCTACCACCTTCACAACGTATGACCGTAATGGGCAGGTCGTAAGTCGAGGACCACAGGTACTCCTCGAGTTACAACCACAATTGAGCCCCAAAATTTCTGTGGTTAATTGAGACAATTGTTATGTGAGTTTTTCCACGTTTTTATGACCTTTCTTGCCATACTTGTTAACGGAATCACTGCAACTCTTAAGAGAGGAACGAGGGGCTGTTAAGTGAATCTGGCTTCCCCATGGACTTTTGCATGTTGCAAAAGGGATCACATGACCCCAGGACACTGCATCTGAATTTTGATCACGTGACTATGGGGATGCTGCAACGGTCATAAGTATGAAAAAATGGTCGTAAGTCACTTTTTTCAGTGCTTTTTTTAACTTCAAATGGTCACTAAATGAATATTTGGAAGTTGAGGACTACCTGTATCCCAAAGACAGCAAACAGCCTTCCAGGAAAAAAAGCAAGGTAACAAAGCAGCTCTTGCAGGCAGCTGTCATTTTAAAATAATTTTTATTGCAATTTTCCAGTTAAAAAAAACCAAAACAAACAACACAACATACAAAACAAACATGTACATCACATATACATAAAATGTAATTCCATTAATACAGCTTTATGCCATCGTAATTTCCTTCTCATTTCCATACTGTTCTAATTTTGGCTATTGTTATATACCTAAACATTTTTTATCTTTTTCTGTTCAATATATACTCTTATACCTATTATCCCATAGTTTTATACTCTTATTTACATTATATACATTATTTTACAACCATTTAGGTTTAAGGTTACATCAATCACATTTCCTCTTTCTTATTCCATTTCTTAACATATTTCATTCTTATCTTAGTTTATACATTAATTTTTCTTTTCTTTTCGAGCCAATCATACCATCTATCCCAAATTTTATAATACCCTGTTTCCTCTCTCTCTCTCTTAGTTCCATAGTTAATTTGCTCATTTCAGCACATTCTAGCACCTTTTTTACAATCATAGCATTTCAGGGGGTCTTATCTTTTTTCCAATTCTGTGCGAATATCATTCTCGCTGCCGTTGTTATCTGTTGTGTAATATAGTAAATTTCCTTTTTCACATTTTCTTTCATTATTCCCCAAAGAAATAATTCTGCTTTTAATTCCAATTTTTGTTCTGTTATTTCCTCGAGCCAATTTTTAATTTTCTTCCAATATTTCTTTGTGTCAGGACATGTCCACCACATGTGGTAGAATGTCCCCTGTGTCTGATTACATTTCCAACAATTTGGTTTGGTAGATAGGTACATTTTGGCCAATCTCGCCGGTGGTAGATGCCATCTGTAAAACATTTTTAAATATATTTTCTTTGTATGCGGCCGACATTGACATTTTATAGTTTTCCCCCCCACATTTGTTCCCAATGTTCCAAATCAATACTGTACACCAAATTTTTTTGCCCAGGCAATCATTGTTTCCTTAACGACTTCGTCCTCCATTTTACAGTTTCATAAGCAGTTCTAGAACTTAGTAATCACTTTTTCTTCTGTGCCTGTTAATATTTTGTCAATTTCTTCAGCTGTCAATCACGTTTGGTTGCTTTCCTGTTGCTCCAACTGCAGGAAACACCCTTTCCTTGGACCTTGGCTTCGGTTCTTTTGCCTGCCTTTCTGCAGGATAAGACAGGCCTTGGATTCTGCATGTGAATGGTGATGAGAGCTATCTCTATATACACAGAGGCAGCCCGTTCCTGAACAGCTGCCAAATATTACCTAACCAAAGGGTTACCACAAGACAAAGCACACGCAAGTCTGTAATAATAACATATAGCTTTGCCAGGATGCACTGTGTAAGCAGGCAGGTGGAGAATGCCAGCCCATACATCTCTTGTAAGGAAACAATGCTTTGTTGGCATCTGAATGCAAGACTAGATAATTAAGCAGATTTCAAGGGATTAACTGAACTCAAATGCATTTCCCATTTGAAATCTGCAGGCTTCTGTCTTTTGCAATGCGGTTGGTTCACACAAGCAATATATTGTTTGCCAAAAGGTCTTTAAAATTACGACGAAAGATGGCACATGTTTGACCAGACAGACATCAGTGCAAAATACATGTATGTTTTAGCAAGTGTCAACTTTAGAAAGTGCGCTTGGCTTGTTTTCAAAAATGACAAATGTGGTTTTCGTCTTCATTATCCCGGATAATACCCAGATGCTAAGGGATTTTGTTTGCATTAGTTTTCTATAATCTGAGAATACAAAACAAACAGGACATTAGAAAGGAGGAGGTAGACAGAGAGACAGACAGATAGACAGACAGACAGGATTTTGGTAATCAATTTCCGGTCAGCAAAAATATTTCTTTCACCAGTTGAAATTCAAGCTGTTAAGGCCTGGGGGGCAGAGCCTTGCCATGGAAAAAAATCCACCCCATCTTGTGGTGAAAGGAATTGAAGTAACCTGCTAAATTCAAATGAAAGATTTATCTTCTAAGATGTATGGACTTTGGTTCCCAGAATTTTACAGCCAACAAGTTGAGAAACACTGCACTGTCATTTCATCCGCCCATTAGCTGGTTTGGCTGAGCAATTATTTATTCAATTTATATACAGGTAGTCCTCAACTTATAACCAGTTGCTTTATTACAGGGGTGAAATCCAGCAGGTTCTGACAGGTTCTGGAGAACCGGTAGCGGAAATTTTGAGTAGTTCAGAGAATTTTGAGTAGTTCGGAGAATTTTGAGTAGTTCGGAGAACCAATTTGGTTTCAGAAAAAAATTATCCTGTAATCTGCAACTCCTACACTGCACAAACATATGGACTACACAACTCGATCAAGGCAAAACAATAGACGCAATTTACACAGACTTCTGTAAAGCCTTTGATTCAGTGGTGCATGACAAACTACTTCTAAAACTGCAATCTTATGGCATTTCTGGCCCCCTGCATGAATGGATAACTGTGTTCCTGTCAAACAGGCAACAAGTGATCAAAATATCGAAAGCTATATCAAATCCTGTACCTGTTAACAGCGGTGTCCCCCAAGGCAGCGTTTTAGGGCCAACACTTTTTATACTTTACATAAATGACCTTTGTGATCATATAAGCAACTGCGTTCTCTTCGCTGATAATGTAAAACTAATCAACACTACTGACAATGCTGCTACCCTTCAAAAAGACCTTGACTATGTGTCAGAATGGTCAAACAAGTGGCAACTTCAAATCTCAACCAACAAATGCTCTGTTTTACACATGGGCAAAAAAAATCAGAACACAAAATACAAACTGGATGGACATGACCTTGTAGACAAGCCTCACTCTGTTAAGGACCTTGGAGTACTCATCTCTAATGATCTATTGTATTTTTCGGAGTATAAGACGCTCTGAAGTATAAGATGCACCTTAGTTTTGGGGGAGGAAAACAAGGAAAAAAGGCCTCTGCCTCCAAGCAATTTGCCAAACAGCAAACAGCACAGATGATATACACTGTTTGCTGTGTATTTCTGTGCATGTGTGCCTGACCCATAGAAATAGCAAAAAAATTGGAGAAATGTACATTATGCCAGAAAGTTTTCTTAAATGTAGTCACACTAACTCCTCCTGATTATTTAAATAGATCTACTCCAAGGTAACTAAACTCTAATACTAAACAGGACACTGTTACATTTCAGACTATACTTGTACAGAGCTGTTAAAATTAATAAAAATTTCTGAAAGTATACATTGTTCTCTATTATTTAAAAGAAAATACAATAGCACTGGGCCTCTTCAGAGCAAGCATTTATTCTTTATTTTGTTAAGTTGTCTAGATTTACAGGAGTCTCCAACCTTGGCAACTTTAAGACTTGTGGACTTCAACTCCCAGAATTCCACAGCCAGCAAAGCTAACAAAGCTGGCTGTGGAATTCTGGGAGTAGAAGTCCACAAGTCTTAAAATTGCCAAGGTTGGAGACCCCTGGTCTAGAACAATAATAAAGCAGTCTTTAAAAAATAAGTCTAATAATTTGAATATTCTACAGACATTTATAGTTATTCACTTACCCCCTTATATCCAGTTCAGCAGAAAATAAAAATCTGTGTGTCTCTCCCAGCTATTTGCCTCTTTGCAGTTTCAGTTTAACTTTCATTTTAGCATGTGGCAAATCAGTTGTAGGTCGGGAAGCTGCTAGTGACTTGCTTGGCTTTACAGGCTCTTCCCTCTTTGCTGCAAACAGGTAAATTGCTGGAAGACAGAGGCCAAAGGGTGGGGGTGACTGGGGCTACCTTCGGTGTATAAGACGCACCCAAGTTTTCACCCTCTTTTGGGGGGTAAAAAGGTACGTCTTATACTCCGAGAAATACGGTAAGTGCCAGAGTCCACTGTAACATCATTGCCAAAAAAGCATTAAGAGTTGTTAACCTAATCTTGCGCAGTTTCTTCTCTGGTAATATTGTACTTTTAACTAGAGCATACAAAACATTTGCTAGACCAATTCTTGAATACAGCTCATCTGTCTGGAACCCGCACTACATATCAGACATTAATACAATTGAAAATGTCCAGAGATATTTCACAAGAAAAGTCCTCCACAAAATACCTTATGCTACCAGACTTGAAATTTTGGGCTTAGACAATTTAGAACTACGCCACCTTAGGTCTGACCTAAGTGTAGCACATAAAATTATCTGCTACATCGTCCTACCCATCAATGACTACTTCAGCTTCAACCGCAACAATACACAAGTACACAATAGATACAAACTTAAGATAAACCGCTCCAAACTCGATCGCAGAAAATACGACTCCAGCAACAGAATGTTCAATGCCTGGAATACACTACCAGACTCTGTGGTTTCTTTCCCAAATCCCCAAAACTTTAACCTAAGACTTTCTACTATTGACCTCACCCCATTCCTAAGAGGTCTGTAAGGGGCGTGCATAAGCGCACCAACGTGCCTACCGTCCCTGTCCTAATGTTCCCATGTACTCAAAATCGTCTCATGTATACATGTTTATACTTTTACTGTAATCTTATATATGCTTGACAAAATAAAAATAAATAATAATAATAATAATAATAATAATAATAATAATAATAATAATAATAATAATAATAATAATAATAATAATAATAATAATAATAATAATAATAATAATAATAATAATAATAATAATAATAATAAATAATAACCAGCAAATACCACCTCTGGCTGGCCCCAAAGTGGGGTGGAAATGGAGATTTTGCAATATCCTTCCCCCAGGAGTGGGGAGGGAATGGGGATTTTGCAGTATCCTTCCCCTGCCACATCCACCAAGGCACGCCCACCAAGCCACATCACGCCCACCAAGCCACGCCCACAGAACCGGTAGTAAAAAAAATTGGATTTCACCACTGGTTGCTTAGCATCTGCTTGAAGTTATGACAGAATTCCCCAAAGATACAACCTGCTTCCAAAGTTCCCATGGTCACGACCGCATTTCAGGTGCTTGGCAACTGCCCTGCATTTACCGCCATTTGCAGCATCCTGCGATCACATGACCACGATTTACAATGTTTTTGCTGAAAACCGTCCTTTACTTCCAGTTTTGGCGAAAATGGCCCCATAACAAAAGCAATGAGTTTGCTTAATGACCGCCACAAAAAATTGTAAAATCAGATCACATCATTACCCATTTTACAACCATAATGAGCATTCTCCATTATATACATTTGTCGAAAACTACCTGGAACTGCCCATCTCGAACCAGTGACTGAGCAGCAAATCATAATTAAAACAGTTAAAAACACAATGCAAAGGAATAATTGAGGACAATGGGAGTTGTAGGACCAAATTCCTGAATGGTGTCAGGATAGGAGAAGCTAATTTAGTGGATGAAGATAATTTGGAAGATGAGCAGATGGAGGTAAAGGAATAATGCAGAAAAAAACAATTACTACCAACCTGCCTTCCATTGAGGACCTGTATACTGCACGAGTCAAAAAGAGGGCTGTGAAAATATTTACAGATACCTCACATCCTGGACACAAACTGCTTCAACTCCTACCCTCAAAACAACGCTATAGAGCACTGCACATCAGAACAACTAGACACAAGGACAGCTTTTTCCCGAATGCCATCACTCTGCTAAACAAATAATTCCCTCAACACTGTCAAACTATTTACAAAGTCTGCACTACTATTAATCTTCTCATCGTTCCCATCACCCATCTCCTCCCACTAATGACTGTATGACCGTAACTTTGTTGCTTGTATCCTTACGATTTATATTGACTGTTTCCTAATGTGATTTGATTGCTTATTTGTACACTGTGACTATCATTAAGTGTTGTACCTTATGATTCTTGACAAATGTATCTTTTCTTTTATGTACACTGATAGCATATGCACCAAGACAAATTCCTTGTGTGTCCAATCACACTTGGCCAATAAAGAATTCTATTCTATTCTAATACCTAAGCTTCTGAAATTTTTACTAGCATCGTATTTATTCCATGTGGAGAATAAAGGTACTCGACTTACGGCCACAATTTAGTTATTTTTCCAGTGTTGTAACTTCAAATGGTCACAAACTGTTGCAAGTCAAGAAATAGCTCAAGAAGATAGGCTTAAGATACAGAAGGATCTTGACAGACTTGAACAATGGGCGCTATCTAACAAAATGAAATTCAATGGTGAAAAAAGTAAGGTTCTACATTTAGGCAACCAAATGCACAGGTATAGTATAGGTGGTACCTGGCTCAATAGTAGAAACTGTGAGAGGGATCTTGGAGTCCTAGTGGACAATCATTTAAATATGAGCCAGCAATGTGCTGCAGCTGCCAAAAAAGCCAACACAATCCTAGGCTGCATTAACAGAGAGAGAATCAAAATCACATAAAGTGTTAATACTACGGTACTTTATAATGCCTTGGTAAGGCCACATTTGGAATACTACATCCAGTTTTGGTTGCCACAATGTAAAAAAGATGTTGAGACTCTACAAAGAGTACAGAGAAGAGCAACAAAGATGAATGAGGCACTGGAGGCTAAAACATATGAAGAACTGTTGCAGAAATTGGACGTGTCTGCTTTAGTGAAAAGAAGGAGTAGGGGCGACATGATAGCAGTGTGCCAATATCTAAGGGACTGCCACAAAGAAGAGAGGGTCAACCTATTTTCCAAAGCACCCAAAGAAGGCAGGACAAGAAGCAATGAATGGAAATTAATCAAGGGGAAAACCAACCTAGAACTACAGAGAAATTTCCTGACAGTTAGGACAATTAATCATTGGGACGGTTTGCCTCCAGGAGTTGTAGGTGCTCCAACACTGGAGGTTTTTAAGAAGAGATTGGACAACCATTTGTCTGAAAATGATATAGGGTTCCCTGCCTGAGCAAGGGGTTGGGCTAGAAGACTTCCATGGTCCCTTCTAACTCTGTTATTCTGTTGTAAATTCATTCTTTCAATGAAAAGTGTTTGGCACCTTCACATTCATGACCTGCTGTCAAAAGCTTAGACAAAGATGGAAAGCGGATTTGTTCTGGGATGAAGCTCCCCTCCGGGGGGGGGGGTAAAAGATTGTGGAGGCAGAGATCCACCCTGTGCATTTATTATTTGAAGCAAGCAGCCACGAGGAGGAGCTGACCGTTTGCTTCCTCTCATTGGCTTCCTCCCCTTCCAGCCTCTGGCCCGCCCTCCACAAACCAGCAAAACATGTTTTCATCAAGAACTCGGAACAGAACTGAGAGACCAAGTTGGGTTTCTGAGAAACGGAGGAGGCCCTGGAGTGATGCCGACCTTCTCCTTAAAAGCACTTAGGAAGATCGCTGGGAGCAGCTGGAGCAATAAATTCTGAAGCCCTCCATCCATCCAAAGAGGAGGCTTCCCTCAGTGCCTCTGTATGACGCCTTGCTCATTTGGTGATTCCTTCTGATATGAGTCGAGGGTCTTCTGCTGCTTTCTAGAATAGAATTCATTCTAGAATAGAATTCTTTATTGGCCAAGTGTGATTGGACACACAAGTAATTTGTCTTTGGTGTATATGCTCTCAGTGTACATAAGGAGAATAAAATACATTCATCAAGAATAAAAAGATACAACCCTTAGTGATAGTCAACTCAAGGTTACTAATAAGCAATCAAATCGTACTAGGAAACAAAACAATATAAATTGAAAGATACAAGCAACATGGTTATAGTCTAAGGCCGTAGTGGCGAACCTATGGCACGCGTGCCACAGGTGGCACGCGGAGCCATAGCGGCCGGCACGCGAGGGTTCCCACCGGCAAACCGGAAGTGCAGAAAAATGCACTTCCGGTTTGCCGGTGAGCTGTTTTTTGCACTCCGGAGGGTTCAGGGAAGCTCCCTGAAGCTCCGGAATGCAAAAAACTACAAAACGGACAAACCGGAAGTGCACTTTTTCGCACTTCCGGTTTGTCCGTTTTGTAGTTTTTTGCATTCCGGAGCTTCAAGGAGCTTCCCTGAACCCTCCGGAGTGCAAAAAACAGCACACCGGCAAACCGGAAGTGCGTTTTTTCGCACTTCCGGTTTGCCGGTTTCGTTGTCCCAGGCTCCGGTAAGCCTTTGCGCAGGGGTGGGGGGGTGTGCGCATGCGCAGGGGGCAGCATGGGGGGGGTGTTGTGCGCATGCGTGGGGGGGAGGGAATGGGTGTGGGCACGCGAGCGCACACAAGCGCGCCCCCCCCCTTTTTGGCACGCGAGCCTAAAAAGGTTCGCCACCACTGGTCTAAGGTGACCAGACGTTCCGCTTTTGGCGGGACAGTCCCCCTTTTTGATAATTTGTCCCGCGTCCTGCGGCGTTTCAAAACGTCCCGCTTTTTTCGGCCGGGCCAGTCGTTCGGCGTAGAGCCGATGGAACTGGCGGCGGTCACGGCGCGGGGCTTCTCCCGCCCGCTTCCCCCTCCTGGCTGGACATCGCCATTCGGGTTATTTTGCCCTCTGTGCATGCGCAGAACGCTTTGCGCATGCACAGAGGACAAAATAACCCGAATGGCGGCGTCCAGCCGGGCGGGGGAAGCGGGTGGGAGAAGCCCCGCGCCGCAACCACCGCCAGTTCCATCGGCTCTACGCCAAACGACTGGCCCGGCCGAACCGGCAGGATTTCACCCCTGTCTGCGGCGACGAACAGGTAAGCCTGCGCCAGTAGGAACCCACCCCTGGCTGCGATGAAGGGGGGGTGTTTGGGGGGGTGCACAAAGCTGCAGGATAAGAGAGATGGACCCCTCCCGTCTTGCTCCCCTAGAACCCCCCCCCCCGTCAATGGTGTCCCGCTTTACAAAAAATAAAATCTGGTCACCTTATTATAGTCATAAGTGGGAAGAGATAGGTACTAGGAAGGATGAGAAGAATAATAGTAATACAGTCTTAGTAAATTATTTGACAGTGTTGTGGGAATTAGTTGTTAAGCAGAGTGATAACATTCGGGGGAAAACTGTCCTTGTGTCTAGTTGTGCTGGTGTGCAGTGCCCTATAGCGTCGTTTTGAGGGTAGAAGTTGAAACAATTTATGTCCAGGATGTGAGGGTCCTGCAGATATTTTCTAGCAGTTAATTACCCCACCTTTCCATGCAGGAATGCAGCAGAAAGGCTACTTCTTAATAAAAGCCTCCTTGTGTTATCCTTTTAATTATCTATTGTTTAATTAATTAATTATTATTTAATTATCTAATCAAGGAGAGAAGTAGCCTAGAGGTAAGGAGAAATTTCCGAACAGCGAGAACAACAAACCAGTGGAACGGCTTGCCTTCAGAAGTTGTGGGTGCTCCAATACTGGAGGCTTTTAAGAAAATATTGGACAAACAATATCTGAAATGGTATAGGGCAGGGGTGTCAAACTCAAGGCCCGGGGGCCAGATCTGGCCGCGGGGTGCTTAGATCTGGCCCGTGGGGCCACCCTGGAAACGCCGAAGGACCGGCCTGCGGTGCCTCTGCCAGCAAAAATGGAGCTCGGGAGGGCCGCATGTGGCCCTTCCGAGCTCCATTTTCGCTAGCAGAGAGTTGCAGGAGGCTATCACAGCCAAAAATGGAGATCAAGAGCCCATTTTCTCTGGCAGAGCGTTCGGGATGCCACAGGTGCCCCCGACATGAGTGACGTCAAGCTAGCTACAGCCACCCTGGCCACATCCACCCTGGCTCCCCGAGGTCAAACACAACCCTGATGCGGCCCGCAATGAAATCAAGTTTGACACCCCTGGTATAGGGGTGCTTGAGCAGGTGGTTGGAGTAGAAGACCTCCAAGTTCCCTTCCAACTCTGTTATTCTGTTAAAGTTTTATCTTCTTTCATCGGACCTCATGGGAAATCTCAATAATGCATATAATTGATGCTATAATACCAGCTATCACTGAATTATCCCGTAATTCCCATTGCAAAGACTTGGTTCTCTGCAAAAGTGATCTGTTGCAGCTCTGTATGACTCACTGTCCAGATCACATCTCCCCAGTTGGGAGCCACACCTTGCTCAGTGATTCATGAAAAAAATATAAAATATAAACACCCACACTCCTACACACCCACACTAATTGTTTGATTTCTTCAAAGTTAATTGCTCAAAGGGGAAACACAAACTGATTCCTAGGAGCATCAATTAGAGATAACAACATTATGAAATCCATCTCTAATCTGAGAGAGAGAGAGAGAGAGGGAGGGAGGGAGAGAGGGAGGGAGGGAGAGGGAGGGAGGGAGAGGAAGGGAGGGAGGGAGAGGGAGGGAGAGAGAGAGAGGGAGTGAGTGAGTGAGAGAGTGGAAGGGGGAGAGGGAGAGAGAGAGAGAGCTTATGATGCTCGGAATAGAAGCTGTGTCAGCTGAAGAGAAGGATCACCTTGATCTTCAGGAGCCGAGGTGGCGCAGTGGTTAAAAGCAGCACTGCAACCTACTTCAGCTGACTGCTAGGTCAGCAGTTCAGCTGTTCAAATCTCACCTGCTCAAGGTTGACTCAGCCTTCCATCCTTCTGAGGTGGGTAAAATGAGGACCCAGATTGTTGGGGGCAATATGCTGAACTCTGTAAACCGCTTAGAGAGGGCTGTAAAGCACTATGAAGCGGTATATAAGTCTAAGTGCTATTGCTACTATTGCTATCTTCCCATAAGAAAAATCTTGTCAAATCAAATCCAGTGTCCAATATGGTTTCCAAGAAGCCCGTAAGTTTGGTATGAAGATTACTGCCCTCCTCTGCTACTTATCCTCCAAATCAGCTAAAATTAAACATTAAACTCTTGAAAGGTAGCCTGCTGAAGACTTGGCTATAGTCCACTCTTCAGCTTAACGATAGATAGTCCTCAGCTTATGACCACCATTGAGCCCAAAATTTCCCTTGCTAAATAAGGCAAGGGACATGTAATTTACAGTACATGTAAATTAAGCTAATTTTGTCCCATTTTACCCACCTTTCTTGCCACAGTTGTTAAGTGAATCGCTGCAATTGTTAAGTTAGTCACGGGGTTGTTAAGTGAATCTGTCTTCCTCATGGACTTTGCTTGACAGAAGTTCACAAAAAGTGATCACATGACCCTGGGTCATCATAACTACGAGTCGGTTGCCAAGTGTCTGAATTTTCATTACGTGACTACAGGGATACTGCAACAGTCGTAAGTGTGAAAAACACTTCTTTCTATGCTGTTGTAACTTCGAACGGTCACTAAATGAACAGTTGTTAAGTCGAGTACTATCTGTATTAAGAAGGGTGGTTTTTCCCCCCCTAGTGTTCAGTTGGAATCGGTTTTCTGGCAACTTAAAACCCATCTGGAATATCAAAATAACACATCTTGATCTTCTGCGTTCAGGTATTTCGAAGGGCGGTATCATATCCCTCTTTAGTCATCTAATTTCTTAAAGCTAAACATAATCCCCTTTTCCTGCAATCTCTTCTTTTAGGATTTAATTTCTATTAGCCCCTCTTTATTCCACCCATTCCATTTGATGGGAGTCATTGTTACACTGTGATTGCAACTCAAGGTGGGTTCTGATATTTCCACTATTCTTCTCTCATTAGACGCAGAGACAATCTCACTTTAAAAATAATCAGGAGTTTGCAGGCCCAGGAACGGTTTGAAGAATCCTCCCCTGGCCTGGGTGAACAGACAAATCATACACGGACTGCTCTTATCTCTCTGTCCAGGTCTGGAGGATACTCAAACATTCGCTGGGAGATGGAGTTTCGTCCCAGCAGTTTCCTTTGATGTTAACTAGCAAACAATTCTTGCAGCATTCCTCATGTTGGCATCAGATAAAGGAGCTTTTTTTTCCGCCTGGGTTGAGGGCATCTCAGACAAAAGCATTGGCACTTGGCATGTTCTACTTGGAAGAGAAGGCAGTCTGAAAAACATAGATTCCTCCAACATTTTTCAAGTGCAGTTTTTTCCCCCCTTTGAAGGATGCTGTAAAATTTATAATCTGAGTTTTAGGTACCATCAAGTTGGTGCTGACTCTTAATGACTTTCACCCGGCTGATTTCTCCCCAACCTAACAGCTGAAATTAGACCAACATCTGACAGCTGTAGCTAGGGGGACCTTTGCACAGGACCAATTGCAACCCTACTTGGATCAGGAGGCTCTGCTCACTGTCACTCATGCCCTTATCACCTCACAGCTTGACTATTGCAATGCGCTCTACATGGGGCTACTCCTGAAGACTGTTCGGAGACTGCAGTTGACCCAGAATGCAGCCGCGCGAGTGGTTGTGGGTGTTGCTAAATATACCCACATTACACCAATCCTCCGCGAGCTGCGCTGGCTTCCCATTGGTCTCCGGACACAATTCAAGGTGTTGGTTATCACCTTTAAAGCCCTATATGGCTCAGGGCCAGAGTATCTGCGAGACCGCCTGCTACCACATACCTCCCAACGACCGGTGAGAGCCCACAGGATCGGCCTCCTCCAGGTCCCATCAGCTAAACAGTGTTGGCTGGCGGGCCCTCGGGAGAGTGCCTTCTCTGTGGCGGCCCCGGCTCTCTGGAACCAGCTACCTCCCGAGATCCATAATACCCCACCTTACTGGCCTTCCGTAAAGCCGTCAAGACCTGGCTTTTCCGACAGGCCTGGGGCCATTGACCTCTGGTGATGATAGACGAGGTCGGCCCATGAATGGTGGATGACTGTAATTTTTAATGTATTTTTAGTCTGCTTTTTAAATTTTAAATGTTCTATTTATTTTTCTTTCTGTTGTGAGCCGCCCAGAGTCCTTCGGGAGTTGGGCGGCATAGAAATGTAAATAATAAATAAATAAACCAAGTTCTTTGTGTCTTCCAGTTGTTTACAAGTCTATTCACCTTTGAAGCGGCCTTCTTCTCTTTTCTTCCATTTTCCTAGTGTTATGGACCACTCAAGAGAGCTAGATCTTTGCATTATGTGTCTCAAGTATAATAATTTGAGCATGCTGATTTGGGTTTTGAGTGAGAACACTGTATTGATTAGCCGTAATGGCGCAGTGGTTAGAATGTAGTGTTGCAGATTAATTCTGTCAACTGCCAGCAGTTTGATCCTGACCGACTCAAGGTTGACTCAGCCTTCCATCTTTCCAAGATCGGTAAAATGAGGACCCTGATTGTTGGAGGCAATATGCTGACTTTCTAAACTGCTTAAACAGGGCTGTAAAGCACTGCAAGGTGGTATATATGTCTACATTTTTATTGCTATTTGTTCTGGGATACATTTGTTTCTTTTCTTGGCTATTTATGGGATTCTGAAAGTGTTCTCCAACTCTAAGCTTCAAAAACACCAAAGTGTAAAAGTGCACTATTGGTAGGAATCAGATTTTTTAATTTAAAGTCACTAAACTCCATGACTTGACATACAACAAACATTTGCATGCTTTCCCCCAGACTGAGATGTTACCTTTTTGATGGCCAGGTCAAAACAAACTCAGATTAAATTCTTGCAAACCAGATTGTGGTTTACTGGGGATTGATCATCTGATCCCAACTTTGTCCCTGGGCACAGTCCCATCCTCTCTAAATTTGGGGTTTGAGTGAGAACATCCTCCCTAAAGGAACATGTGTCAGACCTGCCCCAACTTGGTCCTCTAGACAAGAAAGACCCTCGATTCCATTCGTAGTGAAATGTATACTTTTACTAAAAGCCAAGTGGATTACAGTACATGAAAGCCAGAACTGAAATTTGTGCACCAAACATTCCCGGTTAACTTTTCCCGACCAGTTCCTCTGCTCCCCTGGTCCCTCATTGTCCAATTATATTTGAATAAATTGTTTTGGGAACAGTCTCTTCAATGTTGGTGAGCCGTTGCATTCCATTCCCAGGGCTTTGACCTTGAAACGGTGTCTCTGAAAAGTAGGATGTGAGCAGTTTCCCTCTCCCGTCCAGCTCCCCCCCCCCCGGTTGATGGCAAACTGACAGCTAGTAAATGCAAAGTTCACATGTAGGATGGCAGTTCTGACAAGATGTCTGCAATACGGGGGTCATCTTGGAGTTCCCAACAGATGCTTTGCTCCATTTTGGCTTGGCACAGTGATTCCTGCCATCATCACCTGATATCTGGCCTACTGTAATACCTTCTACACGGAGCTGTTCTGGAAATCAACTCAGAAGCTTCAACTGGTCCAAAATATAGAAGTCCATCTGCTGAAGTAGCAAATGCAACTGTGTGGCAATGCAGTATTGACTGCATTGGTCATCTGTTTGCTTCCAGGTCAATCCAATTTTAGTTCCCCTTCTTAAGCCCCTACATATATAGCTTGATACTTGGAGATTATAGGCAAAATTTTCCCACCCAGATTTGCTCCTTACTATAGGATATTCCAATGAAGGTAACCACCTTATAACAGTCAGCTCAGGACTTGAGAACGCATCTTCTAATAGCAACTCTCTCTCTTTTTTAAGCTAAGTCTTCTGGAGGACACAGCTTCCAATCCCCCAGTCTTAATGATATGAATCCTCATTTTTGGAAGACATGGGTTCCAGTGGTGAGGAAGAACCTCAAACTCCCAGGATCAAGAAGGCCCCCCAAGTATGTATGATGTTGAATGGTTGGTGATGATTCTTTTTATAGTGTGTTTTAATTTTTATATTTGCTTTTAATTAACTTTTTAGATTTTGGTTATTCTTGTATTTTCTCACTGTTGTACGCCGCCCTGAGTCCTTAGGGAGTTGGGCGGCATATAAGAATTCCAAAATAAATAAATAAATAAATAAACTCTTGTTCCAGTTTGAGGAGTCAGACAATTCAACCTGGCAGTCACATCCATGTCATCATAACTCTGACTCTTTTTTGCATGTGTCATAGGTTATTCGCATCTGTTGTAGGTTGGTCAGATTGAGTTACTAGATTGCTTCGTTTACTGTAGTAGTCTATAAATACACAGGTATATAAATTATGGGAAATAACTATGCTTGACACGAATGCTTTGCTTTGCAGCAGGCAAACTCATTTACTTAAAAAAAACAGATTGGACAAAATAACATTAAGATGGGGATGAAGTCTGTTAAGCACCAACAAAAGATTCCATTGGGAACTAGGATGAAAGCTAATAAAAGAAATCATTCCAGAAACATAGTTTTAGAGACAGAACTTAAGTAAAATGAGGAATAACCCCAGTTTGAGGAAATTGTGGAGGAAAGAGAAAATATTAAGCCCTACTTCGCCCCCTAAAAATTGGAGGTTTAATATTCTCCCATCCCTTTCCTATAGTACAGTGATGGTGAATCTATGGCACGCGTGCCACAAGTGGCATGCGGAGCCATAATGGTGGGCACGTGAGCTCAGGTCTGGCGTTCCGGCCAGCTGATTTGCAGGTCTTCCGGGCCCTCTGGGAGTCGGGAAACAGGCTGTTTCCAGCCTCTGGATGGGGTGGGGAAGGCCCGTTTTTTGCTCTCCCCAAGCTCCAGAGCCCTTCTAGGAGCCTGGGGAGGGCGAAAACGGCCTTCCCCATGCCCCTGGAGGCCCTCCGGAGGCCGGAAATAGCCCGTTTGCCAAATTCCGGAAGTTGGGAAACGGGCCATTTCTGGCCTCCGGAGGGCCTCCGCGGGGGTGGGGAAGGCAGTTTTCACCCTCCCCAGGTTCCTAGAAAGACTATGAAGCCTGGGGAGAGCGAAAAACGGGCGTGCCATCGCATGCTGGGAGGGGGGGTCACATGCGCATGCGTGGGGGCCCCCGCATGGAATTATGGGTGTGGGCACATGTGCCCACGACCCCCCCACGCTCTCCCCCTTTTGGCACACAAACCAAAAAAGGTTTGCCATCACTGCTATAGTACAAGAAGTCCTCGACTTACAACCATTTATTTAGCAACTGTTCAAGGTTACAAAGGTTCTGAAAAAAGGGACTTCAAAGCCAGTCCTCATACTCATGACCGTCACAACATACAGTTGTGTGATCAAAATTCAGGTGCTTGGCACTCGGCATGCATTTATGAGGGTGGCAGTGTCCTGGGATCATGTGATCACCGTTTGTGATCTTCCCAGCTTCCCAGACAAGCAAAGTCAATCTGGATTGGGTTAACAATCACGTGATTCACTTAACAACTGCCGTGATTTGCTTAACAACCATGGCAAAAATGTTGCAAAAATTGAGCGTGACTCTCTTAACAACTGCCTTAGATAGCAACAGAACATCTAGTCCCAATTGTGGTTGCAAGTCAACCTGTAATTCAGGCTCTGGTAAAAAGCAAGACCACTCCTTCGTATCTCTAAGCATCATTTTGCAGGAAAGTTGCGTTTGTCTCAGAATACAATTATTGTTGTTGTTTAAGAACCAAAACAAAACCCAAAGAAACCAGAAACTTGTTGGTTGTCACACAGTCCCAACACAGGAACACAGGTGGCGACATTCTTTGACTTGAGTTTTTCCAACCCAAGGTCAACATGCTGCAGATCCACTCTCTTAGGATGCTGGAGAGATTCTGTTTGTGTATTTGGCAAAGAGCCTAGCTGGAAAACCCGTAGTCCATCAAGTTGCTGGCAACCGGACGGTCCAGAGCATATGACCCTGTGGAAACAGAACGTTCTGAAGGATACGCCACAGCGTGGGGGCACGTCCGGGACACTGCTTGGCTCAGCTGCTTCCAAAGCTGCTGTCTTTTGTGTTCAAAAGCAACGGTCTTTTCCCCCCCCCCCCAACATACACACTTTTCCCCCAGTGGGCAAAATAGCCAGGGAATGTAAATTGACTTCGCGATGACCTTTGCAAAATTGCAACCAGGGGAAAATTGCTAGGGATCAGTGAAACCCAAATTGTCCACGTTGGTTTGTTGGTATTTGCAAAATTCCCGGGAGAACTGCCAAAAAGGGTGGGAACAGACCCCACTGCCAAAGAAATAGAACAGACCCCACAAGTCTGCAGTTTGTTTTCAAACTTTCTGAGCCTGAGCATCTCTGGTACGTGCGGAAAAATCCTCCCAGCAGGAGAAGAGAAAGGCAAAAATATTTCTATGAAAGGTCTAAAATAAAGTATGTTTCTAAAACCGAGACATTTATCCTATGATAAATCGATACCCAGGGCTTTAAATTCTGCCATGTGCACACCTCTTGAAAAACGCAGTTGCTTCAAATTCTGAATAGGGGCCCCTGTTCTCTGGAACCAACTTCCCCCCGAGATCCGAATTATCCCCACCTTGCTGGCCTTCCGAAAAGCCATTAAGACATGGCTCTTCCTACAGGCAGGGTGATTTGAGACAACTTTACATCTGAGGTCTCCCCCATGTATGCATGGTTTTGTATGTCTTTTTTAAATTTTTTAAATTGTTTGTAATGATTTTATTGTTTGGTGTTCTTTAAAATGCTGTACGCCGCCCTGAGTCCTTAGGGAGTAGAGCAGCATAGAAGAATTCCCAAATAAATAAATAAATAAATAAATAAATAAATAAATAAATAAATAAATAAATAAATAAACAAACAAACAAACAAACAAACAAACAAACAAACAAACAAACAAACAAACAAACAAACAAACAGTGGGGGATTTAAAAAAAACCATCAAGAATTAGGTGTGCATAATCCTTTTCCTACTGTGTGCAAAAAGAAAAAAAAGAAAAGAAAAACTAAAGCAACATAGAAAAATGATCAGATTAACAAAGATAGGTTTCTCTAGCCTTTGTTTGGAGAATTTAAGAGAAATCTTAGCACTATGAAAAGCAGGCCTTCCTCCATATATTTTTGTGCCTTTTTGAGTACTCAACTCACTCTCACAAAACACACACCAGCCTGCGGATGTCAATTGTAATAGAATTGTGAGATGTTCACTTTGCAAGGAGAAGAAAGCTGGGTGCTCTGTATCCACATACACAGGGTGAATTAACTTGGGGATTACCTCTGAGTAAACATGCATATGGTTTCCTAAAACAAGTTTGGTTACTTATGCCTCGAAACCTGTTTTTCGGGTATTTTTTCCCCTGGCCATTTCTGAAGGGGGAAACTCATGAAAACTTCAGTGTGAACCTAAAATAGGTATGACACATGGGGGAAAAAATACAAAAACTGTCATCTGATCCAAAAGAAAATCAACTTGAAGAGCTATAGCTAAGCCATGCCAGATCTGCATACAGTACTTACGGGCAGAGACATTTTTTAAGGTGGGCAACTACAGGTAGTGTCGACTTACGACCACAATCGAGCCCCAAATTTCTGTTGTTAAGTGAGACATTTGCAAACTGAGCTTTGCCCCATTTTACGACCTTTCTTTCTACAATTGTTAAGTGAATCACTGCAGTTGATAAGTTGGTCACCTGGTTGTTAAGTGAATCTGGCTTCCCCATTGACTTTGCTTGTCAGAGGGTCTCAAAAGGTCATCACATGATCTTGGGACACAGCAATGGTCATAAATATAAATACAAAATACAAACTTGGAGGAAACGAACTTGTAGATGACCCTCACTCTGTCAAAGACCTTGGAGTACTCATATCCAATGACCTAAGTGCTAGAGCCCACTGTAACAACATTGCCAAAGAGGCACTAAGAGTTGTTAATCTAATCTTGCGTAGCTTCTTCTCTGGCAACATTACATTGCTAACCAGAGCATACAAAACATTTGTTAGACCAATTCTGGAATACAGCTCACCTGTCTGGAACCTGCACTGCATATCAGACATAAATACAATTGAGAGAGTCCAGAAATATTTCACAACAAAATACCTTATTCCACCAGATTTGAAATACTGGGTTTAGACAATTTACAACTAGGTCGCCTCCGATCTGATCTAAATGTAGTTCATAAAATCATATACCAACATGTCCTTCCTGTTAATGACTACTTCAGCTTCAACCACAGCAATACACGAGCACGTAATAGATTCAAACTCAATGTAAACCGCTCCAAACTCGACTGCAGAAAATATGACTTCAGCAACAGAGTGATCAATGCCTGGAATGCACTACCTGACTCTGTGGTTTCTTCCCCAAACCCCCAAAACTTTAACCTTAGACTGTCTACAGTCGACCTCACCCCGTTTCTAAGAGGTCTATAAGGGGCGTGCATAAGCGCACCACTGTGCCTACCGTCCCTGTCCTACTGTCCTATTGTCCTCTTTTATCGTTACTTTTTACTTATGTTTATACAAACTACTACTATCCTATACATGTTTGACAAATAAATAAATAAAATAAATAAAATAAAAATAAATAAATATGAACCAGTTGCCAAGCAGCCGGATTTTGATCACAAGATCATAGGGATGCTGCAAAAGTCGTAACTTTGAAAAACGTCATAAGTTAAGTTTTTCAGTGCCTTTGTAACTTTGAACAGTCACTAAATGAATTGTTGGAAGTCGAGGACTACCTGTATTCAATTAATTAATGAGCTGGGACACTCCCTCCCCATTTTCATAACCCTAAAATTCAGTTCCCTGCAAGACACGTATGTGGATTAAAGCTTTAATTTTAGGCTTATTGGAACTGTATGGCTGTGTTTACGTGTTTTCCTATATTCCATTGCCTGGATTCCCATAATCCTAAGAAAAATACCAAGGCTGTGTTCACACTAAATGCTAAGCAAAAATGTTTAGGTTTGTGGTTCACCATTGGAACCTGAATTTGGCAGGTTGCCTCGGTGCATCAAAATAGTTTCTGGTCTTCGCCATCTCCAGGAACAAAGATAAAGGGATTGAGAAAATCTTCCGGAAGGCAGTTACCCATCGAGGAAATGTTAGTCAACTAAAAACGTACCAATAATTTCAAGCTTCCTGTGTTGAAATCCATATGCCCTCTTGCATTAATAACAGCCATATGGTAGATAAACAATGAACCTCTGATGATAATTTGTGTGAGTCCACAATTTTGTAAAGAGCTGACGAGGAACATCAAAGCAACATTTTATAAACAAGATGGCGCCCAAGGGATGTCTTTCAGAGGAGTTTGGACTTCATCTCCCAGAATCCCCTCATGATTTAATACTCCTGGAAAGATACAGGGGTGAGCTAGATCTTAACAGTGAAAAAAAAGAAAAGGGTGTGCTGATTTAGGATTCTGGTGGAAAGGCAAGAAAGAAAGCTAGCACAGAAATATGGGAAATTTATTTTATTTATTTATTAGTGACATTTATATACCGCCTCACTCTAAGCGGTTTACACCAGTAAGCAATGTATATTTATATTGCCCCCAACAATCTGGGTCCTCATTTTACCTACCTCGGAAGCAGGGGCGGGTTCCTAATTTTTTTACTACCACTATGTGGGCGTGGCTTATTTTGTGGGTGTGGCTTGCCAGCCATGTGACCGGGTGGGCATGGCTTCTCGGACTGCTGAAGGGAGGGGAACTGAGATAAGTCCTGCCGCCCATTCCCCCTCCCCTCAGCAGCTCGAGAAGCCTCGAACGTGCAAAAATGCCGAGGATCATCACTGCGCGTTCGTGGCTTCTCGGACTGCTGAAGGGAGGGGAACGGAGATAGGTCCTGCCGCCCGTTCTTTCAGCATCTCACACGCTCCCTCATCCATCCTCCCCTGCTTGGACTCACTGTGGGGTAGGAAGCTCGGCTTCTGGGCATGCGCAGAAGAAAATTTTTTAAAAATTTTAAAAAAATTTTTTTAAAAAATGTGGATGCCCAGGCACCGGCAACCGACCGCACTGGTACTGTGACGTCACCAGCAGGCCACTACCGGTGCTATAAAGTGGACCGCACCTGTAGGAACCCACCACTGTTCGGAAGGATGGAAGGCTGAGTCAATCTTGAGCCCGTGAGATTTGAACCACTGACCTGCAGATCACAGTCAGCTAAAGTGGCCTGCAGTACCCCACTCTAACCGCTGCGCCACCTCAGCTCTTAACAATGAACAATGAAATGAACAAAATATTGATGTAAGGCAGACTTTTGCACTACAGAAATAAGTTTTGCTTTGGAAACCATGGTGAGATCAAAATCACCCACCAGTCATGTCCTTTCAGATGATACAATCAATAAGGTTTCTCCCAGAAGACCACAGCACTTAGCTGGGCTTGGAAACCAAGCCAAATCTAACCTGGTTAGGACTCCAATGGGAAACTCCCACAAAATCTCAGGACGACTGTCTTGCTTGGAAGAAGGCAACAACTGATCACCAATCACTTCTGAGAAGAGAATGAGGGGTGTCACCAGGCATGAAGCTCGATTAATGAAAATTGCAGTGTGAAATTTTTTCATTGGGCTTCAAAGCACATGAGCGTTATTTTATTTATTTATTTGTGAGATTTATATACCGCCTCACAGTGCAAGCACTCTCTAAGCGGTTTACACCAGTAAGCAATGTATATTTACATTGCCCCCAACAATCTGGGTCCTCATTTTACCTACCTCGGAAGGATGGAAGGCTGAGTCAACCTTGAGCGGGTGAGATTTGAACCGCTGACCTGCGGATCACAGTCAGCTAAAGTGGCCTGCAGTACTGCCTCTAACCGCTGCGCCACCTCGGCTCAGATGCTTTACGCTGAATCCTCCCTTTGGTTTTCAAACTTAATTTTAGATCCCCGGGTAGGCCAGCACCTTGACTCTGGTCATTGCAGCTCTCTGAGAGATGCCAGGCTGAATGCAGGCATCAACGTGAGCATCCTTGCCATGGCAGCTTGGGGACAGATGGCTGCTTCTCCAGGTGGTTCAACTCTTGCAGGTCACTCTGTCCCAGTGTCAAATAACCAGCAAACAGTTTCCACTGGCTGTCTTGCATTTGGCCAGGAGGCAAGCAGGGTGGGGTGTGGGAGGGGAGGTTGTACACTGGACCAGGAGACACATCAATAATTATTGTAATTTGTAAGCCACTTAGAATAGCTCCATGATGAGATAGGTGGGAAGCAAATCAAACAGATAAATAGATAAAAATAATACAGCGAGGAGGAGGAGGAGATGAGTTTCCCTTGCTGGTTTGTTTGGAGGGGAGGGAAATTTTGGACATCCAGGCTTTATAACCTGTGGACTTCAACTCCCAGAATTCCTGGGCCACTCGGGAATTCTGGGAGTTGAAGTCCACAGGTGGTAAAGTTGCCATAGTTCAGTGTTTCCCAACCTTGGCAATTTGAAGAGATCTGGACTTCAACTCCCAGAATTCCGCAGCCAGCATTCGCTGGCTGGGGAATTCTGGGAGTTGAAGTCCAGATATCTTCAAGTTGCCAAGGTTGGGAAACACTGCCATAGTTGCTCACCCTTGATGCGGACAGAGGCAGGTTAAATGTATTGGAAAAGACAACCAGGAAATGGGTGAAAATCAGGGTTTCATCAGCAATACCTGGGTTGACCTGAGTAGGCTGGGGGAGCTCAACAGCAGCGGAAATTAGCGTTTAATTCTCTTTTGAAAATGTTTTAGAGTCAGGAGCTGTTTGGTAGAATGTGTGGCCGGAAAAATGTATATTATTTATAGGTTTTTTTTTTCATTTGTTTCAGGGTTTTTTTTACTACTGCTTTTACATTATAAGTAACTCAAGGGCACCATACCTAATTCTCCTTCCTCCTTCTGTTTTCCCTGCAATAACAGTCCCTATGTGGTGGGTTGTGCTGAGAGAGAATGACTGGCTCAAAGTCACCCAGCCAGTTTTCATGCTAAGGCGGGACTAGAACTCACAGTCTCCTCCTGGTGATTGGCCCAAAGTCACCCAGCCAGCTTCCATGCCTAAATTGGGACTGGAACTCTCAGTCTCCTGGTTTCTAGGTCAGCATCTTAACCTACACCAAACCAACTCTTTTAAATTTTTTAAAAATTATGTTTACATTTATCTTGTCATTATTTTTAATAATCTTGGAACCCAACAACATTTGATCTGAAGCCTAGTGGCTCTTTAACAGGCTGGGGAGGGTGCAAAGGACATTAAATGCAACTTCTTAAAGAATGATTGCTACTTTCTGTGTACCAGAGGTTAACATCAAGGTGTTCAGACACACTAACTAGCTGTTATCTGCTCAGCTAAAGCCTTACCCTTTATACAGAGGGAACATGAAAAAAAAAAGCAGGATTTCAATTGCACAGAACATCTTGACTTTTTTGACTGGCCTGCAGATGCTCCTGTTATACATGAGATAGATTAGGCATGTAACAGAATAAGAGAGTTGGATGGGACCTTGGAGGTCTTCTAGTCTAACTCCCCTTCTCTGGCAGAAAACCCTATACCAGTGATGGCGAACCTATGGCACGTGTGCCATAGGTGGCACGCGGAGCCATATCTGAGGGCACGTGAGGCATTGCCCTATGTAAGCTCCAGCCCGCATGTGCGTGCTGACCAGCTGATTTTCGGCCTTCTTTTTGGCTGTTTTCGCTCTCCCCAGGCTTCAGGAAGGCCTCCTGAAGCCTGGGGATGGCGAAAAATGGCCCAAGGAGCCTACTGGAAGTCCGGACGCTTCAGTGAGGCCTGTGCACATGCATGGGGGTTAGCGGGGGGGGGGTTGTGCGCATGCGCGTGGGGGGAGAGCATTGCATTATGGGTGTGAGCATACACGTACGCACTATCACGCACACCCTTCTGGCACCCGAGCCAAAAAAGGTTCGCCATCACTGCCCTATACCATTTCAGACAGAACCCACAGTGTTGGTGTATATATAGTGCAGGGGTGGGTTCCTACCGGTGCGGTCTTGCCTGTTCGTCGCCGCAGAGCCGAAGACGCTGTTGGCGTTCGCAGCGTGGGGCTTCCCCTGCCCGCTTTCCCCAACCACCGGGACGCCGCCATTTACGTTCTTTTGCCCTCTGCGCAAGCAGAACACTTTGCGCATGCGCAGAGGGCAAAAGAACGCAAACGGTGGCGTCCCGACGGCCAGGGAAAGCGGGTGGGGGAAACCCCACACCGCGAACGCCAACAACTTCTTCGGCTCTGCGGTGACGAACAGGCAAGACCGCACCGGTAGAAACCACCCCTGATATAGTGGTGTAAAACAATTTGCAAAGCAGCATCCCAAGCAGAGAATTTCCTGTTGCCTGTATACTTTTGCACACACAGGTGCATGCTCGCTTTGGTGCAGCAAACCCACATGTGGGATTGTGGTGCTACTTGAGCCAGTCACCTGCTTAACCCATGTCTTAGCAACAACAGTATGGCAGTCATGAACATCCGCCTACTTGGATCTCCTTCATGGAAAGATTCTCCCCAATCCTTTTCCCTTTGGAAACTTCTAGTTACATAAAGGACGCTCTGCATGTGTCACGGTGTGATTATTGTCAGTTGTATGTATATGTAGGGAGCTGCATCCCTATCTATTATAATGGTACATTCCTACCACGTGATATAATATTCTTGTACGCATGTGTGCATTCCTGAATCTCCATTCTTCCCTTCTTGACTTGGCTCTCGACTGAGAAAGTCGCATTTTATAGCAGAGATGTAAACAATCAGAATTTATTGTTTTTGTATAAAAATAAATATTTTAATTAGACTTTTAAACTTCGGCTTTATTTCTAAATGTTTGAATTCCGGGAGAAAGACCTATTTCGCCTCTGTGAGATTAATTCTCACTTCGTCAGCATGGCTGCCAGCAAAATCCCCACCAGTCATGTGCAAAAGGCAGCTTTACTTGGAACAGCTTACATTTGCAATAATACCTTTAATACCACCAAGCAACAACATCTGCCTGTCCCAGGTCAGTCCATGGGAAGGACTTGATAGATGGATAAAAATGCCAAATCCAGTCTGAACATCTGACTGACTAGGATGAACCATAGTAGTAGTAGTAGTAGTAGTAGTAGTAGTAGTAGTAGTAGTAGTAGTAGTAATAATAATAATAATAATAATAATAATAATAATAATAATAATAATAATAATAATAATAATAATAATAATAATAATAATAATAATAATAATAATAATAATATGGTGCATTGAAATATCTGAAAGAAATGCCGTTTGTCTGCAAGCGAGAACTGAGCGGATCATAAAATAGAAAAGATAATAGAAAATGAAGAAGCTACAATGTTCTGGGACTTTAGAATTCAAACAGAGAAGCACCTGCCACATAACACCCCAGACATAATACTGTAATAGTTGATAAGAAAGACATAAAAGTCTGGATAGCGGACTTCGCAGTACTTGGAAACAGCAGAAGAGAAAGAACTGGAGAAAAATCACAAAATACAAAGACGTGCAAATAGAAATAGAATGACTGTGGCAATATAAAGCAAAGATAGTACCAGTGGTGGGTTCCTACCGGTGCGGTCCACTCTATAGCACTGGTAGCAGCCCGCTGGTGACATCACAGTACCGGTGCGGTCGGTTGCCGGTGCCTGGGCGCCACCATTTAAAAAAAATGCGCTGCCTTCCTACCCCACAGTGAGTCCAAGCAGGGGAGGATGGCTGAGGGAGCGCGTGAGATGCTGAAAGAATGGTTGGCAGGAGCTATCTCCATTCCCCTCCCTTCAGCAGTCCAAGAAGCCACGAACACGTGGTGATGATCCTAGGCATTTTTGCACGTTTGAGGCTTCTCGAGCTGCTGAGGGGAGGGGGAATGGGCGTCAGGGCCCTCCCTTCAACAGTCCGAGAAGCCACGCCCACCCAGTCACATGGCCAGCAAGCCACGCCCACCCGGTCACATGGCCGGCAAGCCACACCCACAAAATAAGCCATGCCCACAGAGTGGTAGTAAAAAAATTAGGAACCCGCCCCTGGATAGTACCAATAGTAATAGGTGCCTTGGGTGCAATCCCAAGAACTCTGGAGACTTAGACGAACTTAGAATAACTAAGTACACTAATTAAAATGAAATTTTGCTGCATAGCTCTCAAAGGCTCACCACCTCCAATATACACTACATAAACATGACAAAATAAATAAATAAAATGAAATAAATAATTACAAAATTGTGCATATACCCACATATATTATGTGACATAGAGCAGGGGTGTCAAACTCAAGGCTGGATCCGGCCCGTGGGGTGCTTAGATCCGGCCCGTGGAGCTGCCCTGGAAACAGTGAAGGACCAGCCCACAGTGCCTCCGCCAGTGAAAACAGAGCTCGGGAAGGCCACGTGTGGCCCTCCTGAGCTCTGTTTTCGCTGGCAGAGGGTTGCAGGAGGCAGTTACAGCCAAAAACGGAGCTCGCGCAGCCCACTTGAGCTCCGCTTTTCATGGCAGAGGGTTGCAGGAAGCTGTCGCAGCTGAAAATGGAGCTTGGGAGCTCGTTTTCGCTGGCAGAGTGCTCGGGCCGCCACAGGAACCCCCAACACGAATGACGTCAAGCTGGTCATGCCCCCCCTGGCCACACACCCCTTCTCCCCCCCTGAGGTCAAACACAACCCTGATGCGGCCCTCAATGAAATCGAGTTTGACACCCCTGACATAGAGAAACAAAGTCTAGATGTATACATGTACATGGCGAGAAATACAAACCTTACCTGTTTACCAGACGGATGGCATAGGGAACAAAGCTGTTACAGAATCTGGTAGTCCTGCTAGAAGTACTTCGGAACCTCCTCCCAGAGGGGAACAACAGAAACAGACCGTAAAGTGGGTGTCTGGGGTCTCTAACGATGCTTCAAGCACCACTTGAACACCATCAGCATTGATAACTCCACCATCAGTCAATTGCAAAAGGCAGCTTTACTTGGAACAGCTGACATCATTTAATGCCATCAAATAACAACATCTCGCTATCCCAAGTCCTTGAGAAGAACTCAACAGGTGCATTTAAAAAAGCCAAATCCAATCTAAACCAGTGGCTGACTGTGCAATGGACCATAATAATTATTTGTTTAAATTGCCATTAATCCTTTTTTTTTTTTAAATCCCAGGAGTGGAGAGACAATGAGATCTCACCAAATCCTCGGCCTTGAGAGCCCCTGAGGAGCAGAGATGCAGTATATTTCATGCAGAGTTCCATCTAGCAATTGTAGTTAATAACACCTAATGATAGATTTCTGTGCTGATTTAAACCACGGTGGGATTAAAAACCTTTTGAAAAGGGGAGCTATTCCCAAATCATGTGGCTCAAAGAAGCAATTTATCTTGCAGGTCCCAAATTACAGCTTCTCCACCTCCCAGAATCTTCAATGAGAGGAGGAAAGAGCTCTGCATCAGAGGTGGGTTCCTCCTGGGTTGGACCGGTTCTATGCAACCGGTAGTAACTTGGCGGCCTGGGTCGCTGGAACTGGCAGCGACCCAGGCCTGCCACGGCCCTGAACTGGCTCCCTCGGTGGCGCCATAGGCGGCGCCATCTTGTTTTTTGCTTCTGCGCATGCGCAGAAGCTGTGTTTTTAGCACTGCGCATGCGCGCGAAGCACCACTGAGCGAACTGGCAGTTTAAGAAAACCGGAACCCACCCCTGCTCTGCATGCATCTAGAACAGCGGTTCTCAACCTGGGGATCGTGACCCCTTTGGGGGTCGAACGACCCTTTCACAGGGGTCGCCTAAGACCATCGGAAAACACATATTTCCGATGGTCTTAGGAACCGAGACACCGCTCCTCTATCCGTCTCCAGGCGGGTCCACCCACATGCAAATAGACTACTGCAAAAAAAAATTCTGTACCATGGGAATTTCTGAGAATGCGCAGAAGCCAAATTTCCGGCAATGTGCATGCGTCACCATCTTGTTTTCGGCTTTTTTTTGGCAATTTTTTTTTAAATTCGGCACTGCGCATGCATGCACGTGCAAAGTGCACACGCGCCCACAAGGCCACGCAGCGCAGGAGGAAGCGAACCGGCAGCGAGGCAAGTTAGAACCCACCCCTGAGTTTCCTAATAATTTTATTATTTTATGGTTGGGGGTTACTACAACATGAGGAACTGTATTAAAGGGTCGCGGCATTAGGAAGGTTGAGAACCACTGGTCTAGAAGGTTGTGTTATTCAATGTTGCTTATATTGTTTTCTGTGCTGCTTCAGAAGCCAGTCGAAGGGGGTGGGATCGAGCCCACAATTGAGACGGACAGCAATGGAAAAGACATTTATTTCACCAGCTGCACCAGCTGTTCTTCTGCTCTGCGACACCTCCCTTTCCCTGGTTAACCACACACGGCTACCCTTCTCCAAGGCCACAATCCAAGCGCCAAAAGCTTTTCCCCCAGCCAATCACGATGAATCATAAACCGACCAGCTCCAATTTCTTTCCGAGAAGGAAAGAGTAGACACTCTCCTCCTGATTCTAGGAATTCTGGCTTGGGAGCCACGAAGACAAAGTTCAGACGAAGCCCGGCCAGAGGGTTGCCTTCAAGCCATACATGGCCACCGTGTCCCCACAGCAGAACCGAGAGAGGGGAAAGAGGGGGCAAGGTGGACCTAGCTCCCACCTCGAACTAAGGGTGGGGTCAGTCACTCATGTCATCTGATAACAGGACTCTGCTGCCTGACAATGTGTTTGCGAGAGAGCCGCGGTGAAAGAGGGCCAGCGTTGATAAAAATAGGAACCTTCTGTAGTAGCAAGGCCGAAAGTGAAAGCTCAGGATCAACACACACCTAAAGATCTTCAATACACAGACTAATCTAGTCTAAGGGTTGCAAACACACACACACACAGAGAGAGAGAGAGAGAGAGAGAGAGAGAGAGAGAGAGAGAGAGAGAGAGAGAGAGAGAGAGAGAGAGAGAGAGAGAGAGAGAGAGAGAGAGAGAGAGAGAGAGAGAAACAGACACACAGAAATTGTTTTACAGGGTTTTTTCCCCCTTCCTGTTCAATCATGTCCGATTCTCGGAGACTGTCTGGACAGGTCCCTGCTGTTTTCTTGGCAAGGTTTTTTTTTTCCAGAAGTGGTTTCGCACTGCCTCCTTTCCAGGGATTGAGGTAAAGTGACTGACCTGATGCCATTCGGCAGGCTTTGTGCCTAAGGCGGAACTGGAACGCACAGCTTTGCTGGTTTTTAACCCGATGCCTTTGTTCAGTACACCAAACTGGCTCTTCACGTAACATTCAAACAAACTCCAGTCTTACTGTGCCCATATATGTACTTTAAACTAATATTTTACACAAGCACATACAATCTAGACTAGGAATGGTACCTTGCACACATTTATTTCTACATGGCTTACCATTTAAAATGGGTAGGGGTTGTTTAGATCAAAGTCTAATTTTAAATAAAAATTCAGATCGCAAACAACCAATGGGAAGATCAACCAGTGGAAAAGGCTTTTAATCGATTTTAAAAATGTTCTGGATTAAATTGCCTTAGGGAAAGAGTGGCATGCAAATGCAGCAAATAAACAAACAGTTAAAACAAAAATGTCTGTCAGGCGCAAGAAATCAGGAATCAGGATTGTTCAAATGTGTACCAGTTGTGGGCAGGAAGGGACTCCCAACTGATGACACGCTTGACCCCTCCCTCAAGCTCAGCCTCGTCATCTCCTACAATGACTTCCTTGTACTCATTTAAGCACTTGCAAACAATGCCTCTTCCAGGCTAAGGGACAAAGTATCTCTCCTCTCACTGATGAAATAACCTAATAATTCAAAAGGAGACATTTTGGAGCCCGATACAAAGAATTTTGAATGTCTCTTTCAACCAATGGTGGGCTGCTGCCGGTTCTCACCGGTTCGGGCGAACCAGTAGTTCCGATGATCAGCTGGCCCCGCCCACCCGCCCCTGCGCTATCCTATCCTATATTTCCTTCTTTCTGGCTCAGCTGATTCGCGCGGCACAGCTGATTTCCGCGCCTCCGCTGTTCTACTTACCGGGGCTGCCTTAGAAGGTAAGCAGCTGAGCTTCGAATTGCTGTATTTTGAACGCTGCGCGTAAACGCATTAGGCGCATGCGCAAAGTGCACGATCACCGAACCGGTTGTTAAACCGGTTGCACCACTGCTTTCAACTCTGAGTTGACATTCCTGTTCTCAGGGTGAGGCATTTTCTATTATTTCTGCTTGTCAAAGAGAAATAATGTTTTGGGACGCATTCTTCTTCCTCCCTCTGCCATTTTGGGGCAAATGTTTTTCCTAAGAACCACATCATTCTTACCCTTATGGCATTGTATACAGATTTCACTGGTTGTTAAGCGAATCACTGTGGTTGTTGAGAACCATGCAGTTGTTAAGTGAACCTGGCTTCTCCTATTCACATTGCTTGGTCACAAATGATGATCATGTAACTCAAAACACTGCAACCACTGTAAATACATCCTGTGGTTGCCGAGTGCCCAAATTTTGATCATGTGACCACAGGGATGCTACAATGGTTGTAAATGTGAGGACTGATAATAAGTCACTTTTTTCAGTGCCAGTGAAACTTTGAACAGTGACTGTGGGGATGCTACGATGGTCATAGGTGTGAGGACCAAATTGTTTTTTTCACTGCCGCCGTAACTTTAAACAATTGTTAAGTAAATGGTGTAGGGTTTCCTGCCTAAGCAGGGGGTTGGACTAGAAGACCTCCAAGGTCCCTTCCAATTCTTATTATATTATAAATTGTTGCTAAGTGCCCAAATTTTAATCATGTGACTGTGGGGATGCTATGATGGTTGTAAATTTGAGGACCGGCCATAAATCACTTAGACTGCCTTAGATTATGGAGACTCCATTTATTCCCTGTAGCTAAAAAGCATTGGCCATTACCACAACACAGCAATAGGATAAGAATAATGCCATAAATTAGTACACATTTTTAACTATCATTACATATTTGGTTGAATTTTATAATTTCCTGTGTGCATATAAATATGTACACAACACGCTAGCTTGGGAGTAAAAGTCTACACATCTTAAAGTTGCCAAGTTTGAAAAACGCTGCTAAAGTGAGCAAATGGCTTTGACTATATTTTTTTCTGCTTTATATATATTACCATGATAGGCATCGCCCCCTAGAGGTCAAATCGTGATATAACCATTTAAAGTTTGATGGCTATAAGCTCTGTCCTTGAACATCCCTTTTCCTAGAAGCTGAATTATTTAGGTTATCAGAGAGAGCTTATCTGGTTTACAATTTGGAAGGCTGAAGGATGGAATGTGGGGTTAAAAATTGGTTGTGCAAGTAATTAAAAAAAAACCCTCTTTGTTTTCTTTCCGACAGGTTTTTAGTGCTGTTTAGTTATACATGCTTGCTTTTGAATTAATTTATTTATTTTTATTTTATTTATTTATTTTGTCAAACATGTACAGGATAGTAGTTGTTTGTATAAACATAAGTTAAAAAAAAGTACCGATAAAGAGGACAATAGGACAGGGACGGTAGGCACAGTGGTGCGCTTATGCACGCCCTTTATTATATTATAGTGCTGGAGAAGACTTTGGGACTGTAAGGAGATCAAATCAGTCAATCCTAAAGGATCCCAGACTGTTCTTTGGAAGGACAGATACTGAAACTGAAGCTCAAATACTTTGGCCATCAGATGAGAAGAAAGGACTCATTGAAAAAGACCCTGATGTTGGGAAAGGTGGAAGGCAAACAGAGAAGGGGACGGATGACAGAGGACGAGATGGGTAGATTTAGATTTAGATTTATTATTAGAGTTGGAAGGGACCTTGTAGGTCATCTAGTCCAACCCCCTGCTCAAGCAGGAGTTCCTACACCATTTGAGACAGATGGCAGTCCAGTCTCCCCTTGAAGGTCGCAAGTGTTGGGGCTCTCACAACCTCCGCTGGCAAGCTGTTCCACTGGTTAATCGCTCTCACCGTCAGAAAGTTTCTCCTCATTTCCAGGTTGAATCTCTCCTTGGTCAGCTTCCATCCGTTATTCCTTGTTTGGCTTTCTGGTGCCATAGAGAACAGCCTGTCCCCCTCCTCTCTGTGGCATCCCCTCAAGTATTGGAACACTGCTATCATGTCACCCCTGGTCCTTCTCTTCGCCACACTGGCCAAGCTCAGTTCCTGCAACCGCTCTTTGTATGTTTTATGTTCCAGACCCTTTATCATCCTGGTTGCTCTCTTCTGCACTTTCTCTAGAGTTTCAATGTCTTTTTTGTAGTGTGGTGACCAAAACTGGATGCAGTACTCTAGGTGTGGTCTGATCAAGGCTTTATAGAGTGGTATCAGTACCTCTCTGGTCCTTGATTGTATCCCTCTATTTATGCAGCTCAGGACTGTTTTGGCCTTTTTGGCTGCTGCTGCACACTGCTGGCTCATATTTAGTTGGCTGTCTACCAGGACTCCGAGATCCCTCTCGCAATCGCTGCTATTGAGTGTGGTTTCGTCCAGTTTGTATGTGTATTTTTGATAGTGTCATTGATGCAATGAACATGTATTTGGCAAACTCCAAGAGACAATGGAGACGGTGAGGGGGAGGGCTGGCATCAGGGGTGGGTTCCACTTACCTTCGCCACAGGTTCGCATCGCAACGTTCGCATCGCAACATCCCCTCGTGCAATTTGGCTTCCATGCATGCTCAGTAGCAGGAATCAGCCCGAAACACAGCTGAGGAGCTGATCAGCTGTGCTTCGGGCGAAGAAATAAAGGTCAGCATTAACCCGGGGGCGGGCGGGCAGGCCCTTTTTCAAGCAGCGGAAGAGGAGAAGCCATCCAAACAGGGAAAAAATCGTAAAAAAATTCAAAAAAAACCATGGCGGCATCCACGGACCGGCACCGACCGAATCAGATCCATGACGCCACCAGCGGGTTGCTACTGGTTCGGGCGATCCCACCCCTGGCTGGCATGCTGTTAAGGAGTTATGGTGCTGTTGCGCACATACACAGCGAAATAGTGATTGTGGTTGTGGTGTTGCAGTTGGATATGAATGCTATTCCTTCAATAAACAGAATACATTTAGTATTTACAAATAGTTTACTTAAAGTAATAGCAAAGTTCAATAGGAAGTCCAAGTCATACACAGGAAGTTAGTCCATATGAAGAATCTTCTTCTTGCCTATCTTTGTTTAACTAGCAAACAAAGATTACAGCTAACAATCAATTCTACACTATCACAGATAGTTACTCTTTTCACACAGCAGCTCTTCACAGTAATTTCACACAGTCACAAAGTCAATTACTCATCAGTGAAGCAGTAGAGTTAATCAGCAGAGAGTCAGCACTCCGGATCACTATCAAACACACACAGCAGCAATCACCATCATCATAGTCATTCTGAGCATGCTCTCTTGCTGCTTTATATAGTAATCAGCCTTCAATGCAGTTAAAGCAATACACACATAACATTGATTTGTGGCTTGTTCATATATTAGCAAACCAATCGTTTGAACAGGGTTCTAACATATGCTATCGTCCATGGAGTCGCAAAGTCAGATACGACTTAGCGACTGAACAACAACAAAAAGTACACCTGCTTTTATATCTGTGTGCTTTTGAGTAGGTCTTACGCTCTGGCAACCCCCTGGATAAGTTCCTCCAGTTTTCTTGGCAAGATTTTCGGAAATGGTTCGCCCTTAACGGTTTCCTAGGCTTGAGAGAGGGGGACTGGCTCATGGTTGCTCAGCTGGCTTCATACTTAAGGCAGGGCTAAAACCTATGGTCTCCTGGTTTCCAATTTGCTGCCATACACCCCTATCCCAAAGTGACTCTTGTTTATTAGATTTTTATCCTGCCTTTATTATTTTATAAGTAACTCAAAGAGGTGAACATACCTAATTCTTCCTCCTCCTCCTATTTTCCTCACAACAACTCTTGTGAGATGGGTTGGGCTGAGAGAGTGATTGACTCAAAGTCATCCAGCCAGCTTTCAGGCCTAAGGCGGGAATAGAACTCACCGTTTCTTGGTGATTGACCCAAAGTCACCCAGCTGGCTTTCATGCCTAAGGCGGGAATAGAACTCACAGCCTCCTGGTTTCTAGGCCACATTACACCAAACTAGCTCTCTGTAAAAAGTGTTCATTGAACTACTTATAAAATATGTATTAATGTACATGTAAAATTAATGCAAGCCACTTTGAAAGATGAACTCAAAAAGTGGGGCAATATTATTATAAATCAGTAGATAAAAGGAACAAGATATAGAATGGAGAATAATACTCAGAAGGAAACAATTCCTGACTACAGCTCCAATTGTCCCAGCTCCAAAACCCAAGGAAAAAGTTGTGTGTTTTTACTGCCTTTTTGAAAGTCAACAGGGTTGAGGCCAGTCATAATTCAGGGTTTTGCAACAAGATCATCCCAAAGGGCAGGTGCCAAAACAGAAAAGGCATCCTGTCACATCAGATAGTACCTAGAATAATAGGGCTGGAGGGGACCTCAAGATCTTCTAGTCCAACCCCTTCCTCAAGGCAGGAGATCTTATACCATCCTGATCAAAATGGTTGTCCATACTATTTTGGATGGAGCATCCACAACTCCTGGAGGCAAGCTATTCCACTGGTTCACAGTCAGAAAATTTCTCCTTACTTCTAGGTTGGATTTTTCAACAAGCTTCAACCCATTCCTTCTTGTCCTGCCCTCTGCTTCCTTAAAGAATAAGTCAATCCCCTCTTCTTTGTGACAGCCGCTCAAGTACTTTGAAGACAGTTATCATGTCCGCCCTAATCCTTCTGTTAAGCTAGACCAGTGATGGCGAACCTTTTTTGGTTCACGTGCCAAAAGGGAAGGAATACGGGGGGGCGGTCGCGTGCGTGCATGCCCACACCCATAATTCCATGCGGGGGGCCCCACGCATGCGCGCATGACCCCCCCTCCCGGCACACGATGGCACGCCCGTTTTTCGCTCTCCCCAAGCTCCAGAGTCTTTCTAGGAGCCTGGGGAAGGCAAAAACGGCCTTCCCCACCACCCCGGAGATCCTCCGGAGGCCGGAAATGGCCCATTTGCCGACTTGCGGTTGGACCAGAAGGCCCATTTTTTCGCTCTCCCCAAGCTCCAGAGCCTTTCTAGGAGACTGAGGAGGGCAAAAATGGCCTTCCCTACCCCCCCAGAGGCCCTCCGGGGGCCAGAAATGGCCTGTTTCCCAAGTTCCGGAAGTTGGCAAACGGGCCATTTCTGGCCTCTGGAGGGCCTTCAGGGGCATGGGGAAGGCCGTTTTCGCCCTCCCCAGGCTCCTAGAAAGGCTCTGGAGCTTGGGGAGAGCAAAAATGGGCCTTCCCCACCCCCTCCGTAGGCTGGAAACAGCCTGTTTCCCGACTCCCAGTGGGCCCAGAAGGCCCGAATATCAGCTGGCCGGCACGCGCATGCACCGTGGACCTGAGCTCACGTGTCCACCGATATGGCTCCGCGTGCCACTTGTGGCACGCGTGCCATAGGTTCGCCATCACTGACCTAGACAAACCTAGCTCCCTCAAGCATTCGTCATGTGATTTACCTTCCTGACCCTATGTTATCTATGTTGCTCTTCTCCACGCTGTAGGTCTCAACATCTTTTCTGTATCATGGTGACAAGAACTGCATGCAGTATTCCAAGTGTGACCTCCTTAGTGCAGAGTAAAGCAGTACTAACATTTCACGGGATCTTGATATTATCCCTCTGTTGATGCAACGAGGACTGCATTGGCTTTTTTGGCAGCTGCACCACACTGCTGGCTTATACTTAAGAGGGGGTCCATTAGGACAGAGTTCCCCAACCTTTCCGGATTGGCGGCCTGGACTGGGGGGAGGGGGAAAAGAGGGGATGATTTTGTGGGAGGGGCTGGTGCATGTGTGCATGCAAGCGCCCGCTATTTGTGGTGACACATGAGTGGGGCCGTAAGCACCCTCCAACAAAGCTTGCACAAGTAGGGCCGCAAACACCTGGGACAAGGCTTGTGTGAGTGGGGCTGTGCACACGCACCAGCTGGCCACTCACACAGCCCCCTGGTGATTGGGCCACAGCCCAGTAGTGGGACATGGCCCACAGATTGGGGACCCCTGCACTAGGACACCTAGATCCTTGTTATAGTTACTCCAAAATCTTGAGTATGTTGAGATGACATCATTTCAAGGGAGCTGAAATGTGCCCATCCTATTGGAGCCACTGGATGGGAGAGGCATCAGTGGGAAGAGGCACTCCTGTAGCTTAACTGGTCCTGGGCGTATCTGATAAATACAATCACAACATGGGCGTATCTGATAAATCAACTTCTGGTTTACTGAAACCGAAAAACGTGGCTAGTTTCCCACGGAGGTTCCGGAACAGAAAGCAGCAAATTTAAATTTATTTATTTATTTATTTATTTTGTTATTCTTATATGCCGCCCAACTCCCAAGGGACTCAGGGCGGCGTACAACAGGGAAAAATACAAGAATAATCAAAATACATATAATTAAAAAGAAACAAATACAAATTTTTAAAAAAGCAATATTAAAACAACAACATCCATTCAACATCATACATACTTGGGGGGTAATCTCAGGTGGATTAAGCTGTCCCCCCCACCTGCAGGAAAAGCCATGTTTTGACGGCTTTTCGGAAGGCCAGCAGAGTGGGGATGGTCCGGGTCTCTGGGGGTAGTTGGTTCCAGAGCACGGGGCCGGCCACAGAGAAGGCTCTCCCCCTAGGGCCCGCCAGCCGGCATTGCTTGGCCGACGGGACCTGGAGGAGGCCAACTCTGTGGGCCCTAACCGGTCGGAGGGAAGTATGAGGCAGAATGCGGTCCCGAAGATATCCTGGTCCTAAGCCATGAAGGGCTTTAAAGATGGTGATCAACACCTTGAATTGGACCCGGAGACCGATGGGCAACCAATGCAGCTGGCGGAGTATTGGTGTCACGTGGGTGTACCTTGGCACACCCACCACAGCACGCGCAGCCGCATTTTGCACCAGCTGAAGTCTCCGGATACTCTTCAAGGGTAGCCCCATGTAGAGCGCATTGCAGTAGTCCAAGCGCGAGGTGACAAGGGCATGAGTGACCGTGAGTAGAGCCTCCTTCTCCAAATATGGCCGCAACTGGTGCACCAGGCGGACCTGTGCAAAGGCCCCCCTAGCCACAGCAGAAAGATGGTGGTCCAATTTTAGCTGTGGATCTAGGAGGACCCCCAAGTTGCGGACCAGGTCTGAGGGAGTCAGTTTCGCACCCTCAAAGACCAAGGAGGGGTAGTTGTCATGATCCTTAGGAGGCAATATCCACAGCCACTCAGTCTTGTCGGGATTGAGTCTGAGTCTGTTCCTCCCCATCCAGATCTTAACGTCGTCCAGGCAACGGCACATTACATCAACTGCCTGCCTGAAGTCAGACGGGGTGGTGATGTACAGCTGGGTGTCATCAGCGTACTGATGGAAACACACCCCATGTCTGCGAATGATCTCACCCAACGGTTTCATGTAGATATTAAATATAGGTGGTCTTTGACTTACAACCATAATGAAACCTGCCCACGAGAGTCACGAGAGTCGTAAAAGTGGTCAGTCACGTGACCGACCCGATTCTACAATTTTTTATTTCTGTGGTGGTCACTAAGCAAATCACCATGGTCGTTAAGTCAATCTGCAATTGTCGAATGAACCAGTGGTTTACTATGGGCACGCTTTTGCTGAAAACCAGAAGTGTTGGCTTTAAGTAAAACTGTTGTAGATGCAATTATGTGACCATAGAATGCTGCAAATGGAGTGAATGTGGCCGTGTTGTTGGCTACCTGAGGTTTGGTCACATGTCTGGGAGGGCCATGGCAACCATTGGAACTTTGAACCCTGGTTGTAAGTACAGGAAGTCCTCGACTAACAACTGTTCATTTAGTGCCTGTTCGAACTTACAATTGCACTGAAAAGTGTCTTATGACCATTTTTCACACTTATGACCATTGTAGCATCCCCATGGTCATGTGATTTACATTTGGATGCTTGACAACTGACTCACATTTATGACGGTTGCAGTGTCCTGGAGTCACGTGATCCTCTTTTGCGACCTTCTGACAAGCAAAGTCATTGGGGAAACCAGATTCACTTAACAACTGTGTTACTAATTTAAGAACTGCAGTGATTCACTTAACGAATGTGGTGAGAAATGTCGTAAAACGGGGCAAAACTCGCTTAACCCACTTCTCACTTAACAACATAAAATTTGGGCTCAGTTGTGGTCGTAAATTGAGGCCCATCTGTAGTAAGTTGTAAGTATGTTGCAAAGCACCTCCATCATCAACTTTGAATAGTCACTAAACATAAGTCGTAGGCTATTATATCTTGCTCCTTAAAATAGATACCGTGTCACAAAACCAGGATATAACCTATAATGTAAGGATGAGCCGAGGTGGCGCAGCGGTTAGAGAGCAGTACTGCAGGCCACTTTAGCTGACTGTGATCCGCAGGTCAGCAGTTCAAATCTCACCGGCTCAAGGTTGACTCAGCCTTCCATCCTTCCGAGGTAGGTAAAATGAGGACCCAGATTGTTGGGGGCAATGTAAATATACATTGCTTACTGGTGTAAACCGCTTAGAGAGTGCTTGCACTGTGAGGCAGTATATAAATCTCACAAATAAATAAATAAATATACCAAACTGGACTGTTGAAACATATAGTATACCAGGGGTGAAATGCTAGAAGACTTGGGTTGAATGCTAGAAGACTTGGCCAGGTTGAATGCTAGAAGACTTGGGCGAACTTTTCTGTCAGTTCTGTGGGCGTGGCTTGGTAGGCGTGGCTTGGCCATGCCCACCAAGCCACGCCCACAGAACCGGTAGGGGGAAAATTTGAATGTCACCCCTGAGTATAACCCTGTTCCCCAGCCAACTGAGATCACAGGCACGGAAACGATGCTGCTTGCTCAGGAAAGAAAATCAGACTCACCACCGCGCTCCCAAAAATAAAGCGCAATAGAAGAGCATTTAAAGACTTAGAATAATCCTAGAAAAACAAGTTTCTAAAATGCTTCCAGCTACTGATTCAGTTAATTACAAAGGACTTCCTTCTAGAAGCTGTTCCTGGTATTGCAACAGCTGCTCCCTTTCCAGGACGAAACATTGCTGGCACACAGAAGCGTTGGCCCAGAAGCGTTGATGGGAAATTGGACACTCCTGGCTGGAATGTCCCTCAGTCCGGGAAGTGAGTGGAGAGGGGGATTTTGCAAGGGGAAAGACCCAAGGAAACCCCATTCGTCGCTCAATGTCAGATTGCCTCCATTGCAATTATTTGAGGAAAGCTGGGTTGGGTTTTCCCAACATGGTATATCTACAGTATATAGTGTATATATCTACAGCAGAGATCTTCAAACTTGGCAACTTAAGACTTGTAGACTTCAACTCCCAGAATTCTCCAGCCAGTATGCTGACTGAAGGATTCTGGGAGTTGAAGTCCACATTTTTGAGACAATTCCATAGGTCAGAGGTCTTCAAACTTGGCAACTTTAAGACTTGTGGACTTCAACTCCCAGAATTCTCCAGCCAGCATAGCTGGGAGTTGAAGTCCACAAGTCTTAAAGTTGCCAAGTTGGGGACCCCTGCAGTAGGTAGTCCTCAACCTATGACCAAAATGGAGCCCAAAATTTCTATTGCTAAGTGAGATGAGTTTTGCCCCACATTACGATCTTTCTTACCACAGTTAAGTGAATCCCTGCAGTTGTGAAGTTACTAACATGGCTCTTGAGTTCTCATTGACTTTGCTTGTGAGAGGGCTGAAAAAGGGGATAATGTGACTCCGGGACAGTGCAACCGTCATAAATACGAGTCAGTTCAGATTAACAGAGTTGGAAGGGACCTTGCAGGTCATCTAGTCCAACCCCCTGCCCCAGCAGGAGACCCTTACATCTGCCCCTACCTAGGATCGAACTCACAACCTCCTGATTGTGAGGCAAGAGCTCCACCTCTATCTAGGCCACAGCATCTGAATTTTGATCACGTGAACATGGGGCTGCTGCAAAGGCCGTGTTAAAATAGCAATAGCATTTAGACTTATATACCACTCCACAGTGCTTTACAGCCCTCTCTAAGCGGTTTATAGTGTCAGCATATTGTCCCCAACAATCTGGGTCCTCATTTTACCCACCTCGGAAGGATGGAAGGCTGAGTCAACCTTGAGCCTGGCGAGAATTGAACTGCCAAACTGCTGGCAGTCGGCAGTCAGCAGAATTAGCCTGCAATACTGCATTCTAACCACTGCGCCACCACGTCTCTTAAAACTGTAATAAGTTACTTTTTTCAACGCTGTTCTAGCTTTGAATGCTCACAAAATGAAGTGTTTTAAGTCAAGGACTACCTGTAGTGTTTTTCCAGAATATGTAAAGTTTTAAAACCAGTGCAGCTAAATACTAAATGAATGATTGTAAATTAAGGACTGTATAATCCCACTGGCTGAGTTTACCAGGATCTTGAGCTCTAAACATGATTTTCAAGGCACCGTGACTCATTTCATAATTTATATGCTGAAGTACTAACACGAAAGTCACAGTATTTGATTCCCGTCAGGGTAAGGGAACTGAATTAATGGCCAAGTTCAGATTTTAGCAATAGAATTCCAACCCCCAACATTCATTAGAATAAAAATACGGTAGTGCTTCAAAGTATGTGAACTCTTTTGAATTTTCAGTACTTCTGCATAAATATGACCTATAATGTGTTCTTACACCTAACATCAAAAACATCATCAAAAAAGCACAACAAAGAATGTTCTTTCTGCGCAAACTCAGAAAGCTCAAACTGCCCAAAGAGCTGCTGATTCAATTCTACAGAGGAATTATTGAGTCTGTCATCTGCACCTCCATAATTGTCTGGTTTGGCTCTGCAACCAAACAAGGCAAACACAGACTTCAACGGATAATTAGAACTGCAGAAAAAACAATTGCTACCAACCTGCCTTCCATTGAGGACCTTTGCATTGCACGAGTCAAAAAGAGGGCTGTGAAAATATCTACAGACCCCTCACATCCTGGACATAAATTGTTTCAACTTCTACCCTCAAAAAGACACTATGGGGTACTGCACACCAGAACAACTAGACACAAGGACAGCTTTTTCCCTGAATGCCACCACTCTGCTAAACAACTAATTCCCACAACACTGTCAAATAATTTACTAAGACTGTATTACTATTATTCTTCTCACCCTTCCTAGTATCTACTGTATCTCTTCCCAATTACTATAACCATGTTGCTTGTCTTTCAATTATATTGTTTTTGTTTCCTAGTACGATTTGATCGCTTGTTAGTAACCTCGACTATCACTAAGTGTTGTATCTTTTTATACTTGATGAATGTATTTTATTTTTCTTTATGTACACTGAGAGCATATACACCTAAGACAAATTCCTTGTGTGTCCAATTACACTTGGCCAATAAATAATTCTATTCTATTCTATTTCCCACACAAATCCTAAAACTAGATAAGAGAACCCGTTAAACTGATGAGTCAAAAACATTATGCTTGCTCATTGATTTATTGAGAAGAGTGATCCAAAGCTATGCATTTAGTTTTAGGACCTGTGTGGATAACAGATCACATTTTGGGGCCTATTTTTGCAGAAATATTGAAAATTCAAAGAATTCACCAATATTTAAGCACCAGTGTAAGACATCTGTCATATAATAAGAGTCTTCAACTTACAACCTTTCATTTAGTGACCGTTCAAAGTTACAACAGCATTGAAAAAAGTAACTTATGATCATTTTTCACACTTACAACTCAGCAGCCCCTTGGTCACGTGATCAAAATTCAGATGCTTGGTAACTGGCTCATATTTATGATGGTTGCAGTGATCACGGGGTCACGTGACAAGCAAATCAACGGGAAAGCCAGATTTATTTAACAACCATTTTAGTAGCTTAATAACTGCAGCGATTCACTTAACAACCGTGGCAAGAAAGGCCATAAAATGGGGCAAAACTCACTTAAAAACTATCTCGCTCGGCAACAGGAATTTTGGGCTCCATTGTGGTCGTAAATCGAGGACTCTGTGTAGAACTGAGTTCCCATCTCAAATAGCTAAGGTTGCTTTAAAAAAAAACTGACTCCAGGTCTAACTTCTCAGTTCAGGAATGAACCTCAAAGGTTCATAGAAATGAGAATTGGAAAAAAGCAGCAGGCTCATCAAATCCTTCCCCCTGCAGTGTGCAGAACAAGAGTTTAACAATCCTCAAAAAGTGGCTGTCCACTTCCAACTAAAGGATCCACAATTTTCATAGGTTCACTGTCATTATGAATCTTTATCAGCTGCACCCCCCCAAGATGTCTCTGGGCATATTAGCCCTTGTAGTATACCTCCAGGATTTGGCCTACCCCGATACATGTGGGTGACATATAATAGAATTAGAACAACTCATGGGGTGTGCGCTGACTCCTTGCATAAATGGGGAAAGACACCTTCAGCACAATGTGATTGCGGGGCTCCTCGACAGACTATTCAGCATATAGTGAGGGAATGCCCCAACAGAAGATACCCAGGAGACTGTAGGGACTTCCTCTGCACAACAACGGCAGCCACTGATTGGATCTCCAAACTTGATATTAAACTTTGAAATGTTATTTCTGTTTCCCTACTTAGGTTTTTCTTACTGCTTTAACTGTTTTTAATTTGTAAAAATGAAGTGTTTTAATATTGTGTGTGACCAGCCATACGCTAAATAAAATAAATAAATAAATTTATCACTGGGAAGTTTAGATAAAATCCAGGTAATTGCACATCATTTCCAAATCTTTTTTTTTTTTAATTTTCTGGACAAGCAAGCAAAAAAAAAAGTGGGGGGGGAGGAGGGTTAGGCAGAAAATCTGAAAACTCCCATTATACTGCTAGCCCTCAATTTACATCCATTTGTTTAGCAATTGTTTGAAGTTGCAGCGGTACTGGGGGAAAAAGGTCTTACAACTGGTTCTCACATTTATGACCAATGCAGCATCTCCATGGTCATGTGATCAAAATTTGAGCATTTGGCAACTGGTACCTACTTAAAAAGAGTTGCAGCATCCCATGTTCACCTGATCCTCATTTGCTACTCAAAGGTGCTTTTTTCTTTCTTTCTTTCTTTCTTTCTTTCTTTCTTTCTTTCTTTCTTTCTTTCTTTCTTTCTTTTTCTTTCTTTCAAAAAGAAAAGGACAGTTTTGGACAGTTTTATTTGAGGAAGAAAAGGAAGTTATAAGCTTCACCTGTTATAAGTGATATAACAGATATCAGTTACATCAGTTATTATAACTGATAAGCTTCTTGGATAAGAAGCAAAACAGTCTCCCTCTTCTTCCTAAAAAAACATCAACAATCCAGTTGCCTTTTGAAAGAAAGAAGAGCCGAGGTGGCACAGCGGTTAGAGTGGGGTACTGCAGGCCACTTTAGCTGACTGTGATCCGCAGGTCAGCGGTTCAAATCTCACCGGCTCAAGTTTGACTCAACCTTCCATCCTTCTGAGGTAGGTAAAATGAGGACCCAGATTGTTGGGGGCAATATAAATATACATTGCTTACTGGTGTAAACTGCTTAGAGCAGGGGTGGCCAAACTATGGCTCTTTGAGGACCTGTGGACTTCAACTCCCAGAATTCCTGAGCCAGCCATGCATGCATGGCTGGCTCAGGAATTCTGGGAGTTGAAGTCCACAGGTCCTCAAAGAGCCATAGTTTGGCCACCCCTGGCTTAGAGAGTGCTTGCACTGTGAGGCGGTATATAAATGTCACTAATAAATAAATAAATAAATAAAAGAAAACAAAAGCACATTTGAAACAATTATGACCTGAATTACTGAGAATGTTCGTAGACATCATTTAAAACCTTCCCGGGGGCTTTCTGATAAGCAAAATCAATGGAGGAAGCAGAATCCACTTAATGACCTGTAAAATCGGGCATGACTCACTTACGAACTGCACTTGCTTAACAATGGAACTTCTGGCCCCAATTGTGGTCGTAAGGTGAGGACTACCATGGGAGGCAGTCGCAGTCCATAAATTCCAAGTTCCAAGCATAGTTTGGCTCACTGTGCGTGACCCAAAAGGGAAAGGTTAAATTGCCACAAGATAATTTCCTTCCTCTTCTTGGGAGGACAGGAAACACAGTCGCTACATATGCCAACAGGAGATTTCAAGTGAAAGAAGTGCTAAAATTTTATTTTTATTTTTTTTTGCAACACAGGTGATTCCAAGTTATGGCCTAAGCAGGCTCCTAAAGCTACTTACAGGTGTGCCAGTGGATTTCTCCTCATTTAAATCGGTTGCTCCCTTGACACAATAGGTGTTGTCTTCCGAAGCCCAGGTGATTTTGGCTGGAAACCTCAAAATAACACTTCCAAATCAGCCTCCCCCCCCGCCATGTGATGTGAGAAGAAAGACATGGAGATCTAAAGGATGCCTTACATTTAACGGTGGTCCTTTCCTTTCTTAAACAAACATACATACTTCAATCATCCGACAATCAGAGTGATTTTACGAAAAATTCATTACAAGAGCTCCTAAAAGCTCTCTTTTTTTAAAAAAAAAATAGATGTATAAAAATGGAAGTCCCTCCAGATCATAAGATCTTGTGTGTTGGGCAGGAATGGTCTCCAATCTGGATGGCATTGGCTTGAAAGACGGCAGACAAATTCCCAAGATGTCAGTGGCACATCCGTGAAGTCATGTCCTTCTGTCAAAGAGAGAACACTTAAATGTCACTTAAAAATCACATTTTCTTAAAAAACAAAAAAGGTTATTACAGGTAGTTCTTGACTTATGACTACCATTGAGCCCAAAATTTCTGTTGTTAAAGTGAGACAGTTGTTAAAGCGAATTTTGCCCCATTTTATCTTTCTTGCCACAGTTGTTAAGTGAATCACTGCAGTTGTTAAGTTAGCAACACGATTGTTAAGTGAATCTGGCTTCCCTATTGACTTTGCTTGTCAGAAGGTCACAAAAGGTGATCGATCACATGATCCCGGGACACGGCAACCGCCATAAATAGGAGTCAGTTGCCAAGTGTCTGAATTTTGATCATGTGACCATGGGGGTGCTGCAATGTTCGTTAAGTGTGGAAAACAGTCATAAGTCACTTTTTTTAGTGCTGTTATAACTTTGGTCAAAAAATGAGCCATTTTAAATCAGAGAACTACCTGTACAAGTAGTCCTCGAGATACGACCACAATGGAGCCCAAAATTCCTGTTGTTAAGTGAATTTTGCCTCATTTTACGACCTTTCTTGCCACAATTGTTAAGTGAATCACTGCAGTTGATAAGTTAGTAACTTGGTTGTTAAGTGAATCTTATTTCCTCATTGACTTTGCGTGATACAAAGTCGTAAAAGGGGATCACATGACCTTGGGACACAGCAAAATTCATAAATATGAATCAGTTGCCAAGCATCCAAATTTTGACCACATGATCATGGGGATGCTTCAACGGTTGTAACTGTGAATAACGGTCATAGGTCACTTTGTTCACTGCCATAACTTTGAACGGTCACTAAATGAACTGTTGTATATTGAACTAAAGTAGTCCATGAACTGGTCACTTAATGACCATTCAAAGTTCTGATAGCCCTTCCTGAGGGCACTTAGAACCCCATTTTGAAGTTACAATGGCCGCCTCTCCTCCCAGGTCATGTGACTCCTCTGGGCACTCTGCCATTGGCAGAGTCCTGCAGTCACATGACCACACTTTACAACAGTATTGCCGAAAAGTTACATTTACTTCTGGTTTCAGCAAAACCAGCCCATAGCAAACCACTGGTTTTCTTAATGACCGCCACCAAAAAACAAGGTCATTAAACCAGGTTGGATACATGGATAACCTGATTTACAAGCATCAAAGTTACAACCGTGATAGGCAGGCTTCATTACAGTTGTAACTTGAGGACTGCTTGTACAGTTGTGCTCATAAGTTTACATACCCTGGCAGAATTTATGATTTCCTGACCATTTTTCAGAGAATATGAATGATAACACGAAAACCTTTCTGTGACTCATGGTTAGTGTTTGGCAGAAGCCATTTATTATCAGTCAACTATGTTTACTCTTCTTCAATCATGACGACAACAGAAACTACCCAAATGACCCTAATCAAAAGTTTATATACCCTGGTTATTTTGGTCTGATAACATGCACACAGGTTGACATAAAGGGGTGTGAATGGCTATTAAATGTAACCGTCCTCCAGCTGGTTGGAGAATTCTGGGAATTGAAGTCCACAAGTCTTAAAGTTGCCAAGTTTGAAGACCTCTGACCTATGGAATAGTCTCAGAAATGTGGACTTAAACTCCCAGAATCCCTCAGTCAGCGTACTGGCTGGGGAATTCTGGGAGTTGAAGTCCAGACATCTTTATGTTGCTAAGATTGAGAAACACTGGGTTATATAATGTTTCCATTATTACATGACTATTTTCATTCTGTTTTTGGTTTTGTCTGTAGATATTTTATTGTTTTCTTCCCAACAGCTGTTAGTTGCCTAGAGTTACCTACCTAAGATAGATAGCCAAGTACACTTTCTAAATAAATAAAATGAATAAATCTCAATAGTCCGATGTCATTTATTCCAACTTGTCTACCATCAAGCTGTTGGAAGGATTGTCCAGCTACAGATGGAAAGCACCTGGGTGTGCCTCTCTTTCTTTGTTTCTCTTTCCTTTTGCAGAGGTATTAATGTTTATACAATTTCATTAAATATCTAATCCTAATTGCCATAGTAAGTAAATAAAACCTCAAGTTGATTACATGCATTTTATGCATCAGAGTAATGAAAGGGAATAAACTTAGTACTATATATTCTTGTTTCTCTTTTCTTTTGCAGAGATATTAATGTTTATACAACTTGGTTAAATATCTAATCCTAATTGCCGTAACAAGTAAATAAAACCTCAAGTTGATGACATGCATTTTATGCATCAGAGTAATGAAGGGGAATAGTACTATATATTCTTTTTATATTCATTTTAAAAAAAACACCATACCACTGTTCCATGGTCTTATTTATTTGTAATCTTCCTTGTTTTTAATGCAAAGATCCCCCTAGCCACAGCTTGTTTTTAATGGTTATTTAAGATGTGTTTTTATTGTTTTATTGTAAGCCATTCAGAAATGGGCGATTAAATAAATTAAATAAATTGACTCCCTCGGAACGGGTTCGCAATTTGGGTGTTCTCCTAGACCCACAGCTAAAATTGGAGCAACATCTGTCAGCTGTGGCTAGGGGGAACCTTTGCACAGGTCCCTCTCGTGCACCAATTGCGACCCTACTTGGAGAGGGAGGCTCTACTCACAGTCACCCACGCCCTTATCACCTCACGGCTAGACTACTGTAACGCGCTCTACATGGGGCTACCCTCAAAGAGCATCCGGAGACTGCAATTGGTACAGAATGCAGCTGCGCGAGCTGTGGTGGGTGTGCCGAGATACACCCACGTAACACCCATTCTCCGCCAGCTGCATTGGTTGCCTATTAGTCTCCGGTCGCAATTTAAGGTGTTGGTTTTGACCTTTAAAGCCCTACATGGCTCAGAGCCAGGTAACCTTCGGGACCGCATCCTACCACATACCTCCCTACGACCAGTGAGGTCCCACAGAGTGGGCCTCCTCCGGGTCCCATCGGCCAAACAATGTCGGTTGGTGGGACCGCGGGGGAGGGCCTTCTCTGTGGGAGCCCCGTCCCTCTGGAACCAACTCCCACCAGAGGTCCGGACTATCCCCACCCTACTGGCCTTCCGTAAAGCCGTGAAAACATGGCTCTTCCGGCAGGCGGGGTGAAGAGAGGATTCCCCCATGTATGAATGGTTTTTAAATGTAATGCAATGTTTTAAAATTATTTTATTGTATCGTTCTTATTTCTGTTGTATGCCGCCCTGAGTCCTACGGGATTGGGCGGCCTATAAGAACTTTAAATTAAATTAAATTAAATTAAATTAAATACAAACTTTAACAATAACATGCCCTAATGAATTCTGTGGCTCTTCATTAAATAAAAGTGCTCTCCTTTTCTCTTAAAACAACCAAACTCTTCAGAGATTGCCAAATCCCACTGTTCTAGGGTGAAACTTGAAGAACAAACTGCTGAAAGTGTGCAATACCTGGGAAGCTCAGGAGGGGGAGCCCTCCATCTCTCTCATCTCAGGTACCTGAACCAAGGCTCCCCAAGTGGGAGGCCAGCAAAAGCCGCCCCGACCCTGCACTCACCAGAGGCTCCAATTCCTTGTTGTCTATGAGATTGAACTCTTTTACAAAATAGTAGAAGTGCTTGTAGCATGTATTCACGTGGGCTTCCGAGCCCATTTGGGCGATGCGATCAAAGTGGTGGATGTAGACATGGACAAAGACGCGGAAGAGACGGGAGAGGATCTTTTTCACAACCTGGAGGAAGTTCTTAGGAAATGGAGTACCTGTGGAAGACAACGACAATTAACCTTCCTTCCTTCTTCCCTCCCTCCTTTTCTTCTTCCCATCTCCTCCCTCCCATCTCCCTTCCTCTCTTCCTTCTTCCCTCCCTCTCTCCTCCCTCCCTTCCTCCCATCTCTCTTTGTTCCTCCCATCTCCTACCTACCTTCTTCCCTCCCATCTCCTTCCTTCCCTCCCTCTCCCCCTTGATTTATTTAATCAATTTATCATATCCAGGGCAGGAAAGGTGGCAGGCAATTTAGGCGACCAGGCCAGTATTAACTATGCAAGTTGTATATTCCCAAAATTGGAGTGTCCCCTTTTCAGCACCCAGGAAGGGGAAATAAAATAAGGAAGAGCTACCACAAGGAGACTTGGGTTATATACTCTGTAGCCAAAATAGGCAGCTATAATTTAAGATTTTACCAAGATATAAACTGAGATTGGAACACTAATCTGAGAATTCAGCCAATTGTGACTTAGTCAAGAGACTAGAATTAAGCAAGCCAGAGCTGAATGTGAAGGCAGCTGTAGAGAAGATAAGGCAAAGGCAACTGGATTTCAATCAATAGCCATCATGGGACGGGGCGTGTGTGGAATTAAGAGAAGGGAATGGAGGAGGCCTCTAGCTTACAAATTTTGACAAGGAACAGCATGGATTATATATTGCCCGAAACCCAGTTATCTGAGATCTGGTTTGAAATTTAATAATTTAATTTATTAAATCTGTCTGCTGCCCATCTCTCAACTGCTGAGCATTTTCCCCCTTTGGCCAATAAAAAATCGTGATTAGAATTCAGGCACCGGTATTTATTTAGGACAGTTGCAGTATCCCAGGATAACGCAATCACCATTTGCCTCCTTTCAAGCTTGACAAGCAAAGGCAATAGAGAAAGCTTGATTTGCTTAAGAATGGCATGATTCACTTACCGTATTTTTCGGAGTATAAGACACACCTTCCCCCCCTCCCAAAAGAGGCTGAAAATTTGGGTGCGTCTTATACTCCGAATGTAGCTTTTTCAAAACTTTTTTTTCCAGCCCCAACGAGGTGCTAACGAGCTTCCCGGCTTGCAGTATTTTTTCATTGCTACTCCCTCCGAAGAAGTTTTTTTCCAGCCCTAACCAGGGGATAAAATAATGTGCTGAAGCTGAACAGACTAAGGATGCTAGCCAGATGAATACCTGGTAGGTAGATTTCCCCCCCTATTTTCCTCCCCCAAAACTAAGGTGTGTCTTATACTCCGGTGCGTCTTATACTCCGAAAAATATGGTAACCGCCAGAGTGACTCACTTAACAACTGTGGCAAAAAGTGTCGTAAAATCGGGCGTGAGTCATTTAACCACCGCCTTCTTGAGCAAATTCTGATCCCAGTTGTGGTTCTGTTGTTAAGAGAGACATTTGCTAAATGAATTTTGCCCCACTTTATGACCTTTCTTGCCACAATTGTTAAGTGAATCACTGCCGTTAGTAACACTGTTGTTAAGTTAGTAACACTGTTGTTAAGTGAAGCAGTCTTCCCCATGGACTTTGCTTGTCAGGTCACAAAAGGGGACCCCAGGACACTGCAACCATCATAAATCTGAAACCAATTCCCAAACGTCTGAATTTTGATCGTGTGACCATGGGGTTGCTGCAAGGGTTGTGTGAAAAACAGTTATAAGCCATTTTTTTCCAGTGCTGTTGTAAAGTTGAACAGTCACTAAATAAACTGTTGTTAAGTCGAGGACTACTCGTAATTCCCTGACTATTAAGTACAGATAGTCCTCGACTTAGTACCTCAATTGAGCTCAAATTTTTTGCTGTTAAGCGAAATATTGGTTCGCTTAACAGCAGTTTTGCTTCATTTTACAAACTTTCCTGCCCCAGTTGTTAAGTGAATCACTGCAATTGTTAAGTTAGTACCCTGTTTTCCCCAAAATAAGACATCCCCTGATAAAAAAGCCCAATCGGGCTTTTGAGTGCATGGCAATAAGGCCAAGCACTTATTTCAGGGTTCAAAAAATATATAAGACAGGGTCTTGTTTTCAAGAAAACACGGTAATACAGCTGTTAAGTGAATCTGGTTTTCCCATTGACTTGGCTTGTCAGAAGATTGCAACAGGTGATCCACATGACCCCAGAATATTGCAACCGTCATAAATACGAGTCAGTTGCCTAGTGTCTGAATTTGAACATGGGGATGCTGCAATGGTCATAAATGTTTAAAAACGGTCATAAATCACTTTTTTCAGTGCTATTGTAACCTCGAACGGTTACTAAATGAACTGTTATAAGTTGAGGACTACCTGTATAGCGTTACGTTAGCCATTTTTGCAGTGGCGTCACACTAAAAAGCTCATGTTCATTTTCTGATCAAATCTGTAATTCTCTTCCTGGCTTTTTTAACCTCTTCCCACCAACTCACCAACGTTTGTAGGGAAGAGATCCTCGTTGTTGATCTGCCCTTCGATCCAATCCATAAGAAGGTTCATGTATTTAGGTGCAGAAAGGGCAGTGGGCTTGCGGTATTTCTCATCCTGCCACCGATATTCGTACTTTGGGCCGCCGGACATGACCGGGCAGGATTTTTCTGTGCAATAATCACTGATTGTCCCATAAATGAGGTTGATGCGGTTGAAAAAGTCCACCACGTGAACAGCCACCCAATCGTTCAGCTCCTCATCATAAGGGAGCTTCACAGCCAGCTTTAAATCCAGCCCAGCGTTAAGGGATGCCTGGGCCTTTTTGTGAAGCTCAAAGCGCTGTGTCCCGGGTTCAAATTTCCGTTTAGGCCGGAAGGTCCGATCCTTGTTAAAAACTTGTTTCAAAGGATTGGCCATCCCCTGTTCCCCAAAGTTTCTGAGATCTAGAAATCCACCACCACGTGCCCTCCAGGGGTGGGACTGCTACAACCAACACCTTTAAATCTCCTTTCGAATCCCGCTGGTGAACTTTGTAATCTGCAAGACAAAAATGTATAACAAGAAGTTTGAGGGAAGTGGGAAAGGAAAGAAATCTAAAAAGGACGGCCTCAAAATAAATTCTAAAATTTGGTTCTTCGGGCACTTCTTTTGTATTCTGTTCAAACTCCCATTTAAAAAATCAAGGTAGAATTGGGCAGTATGTAGACACATGCCTGTGTCAAAAAAAAACTTGCCTTGCCTTTGTGAAGATGCAACTTCGAGAAAAAGACAGTCACATACACAACAGAAATAGAGGTAGCTCTCAATTTACGATCCTAATGGAGCCTGCTTATGGAGTTGTAACTTGTGACTGTCATAAAGTGGGTCAGCCATGTGACTGATCCGACTTTACAACCCTTTAAAGCAAACACCGTGGTTGTAAAAGCAAACCCATTGTTTGACATGGGTGTTTTTTTGCCAAAAAACTGGTTTCAGTAAAGAAACAAACAAACAAAAGCCATGTGACCATGAGATATTGCAAATGACCATAAACGTGGGTCTGCTGTGTTCCTGCTTGGTCACGTGGCTGCAGGGACGTGGCCATCATAACTTTGGAACCGGGTCATACGTAGCTCTGGGGAAGTCCTTTGTAACTTTGAATGGTCACTAAGTGACTGGTCATAAGTGGAGAACTAGCCGTACTATAAATGACTTGTTCAAGGAGAGAGTTCTCAGCCTCACATTTAAAGAGAAAAAGTGATTTCTTAGCATCTTCTCTGACTTGAAGAATCTTCATTGCTTTTAAGCTTCACACATTCCTAACGCTCTGCACATATCACTGAATAAAAATACCATGTTTCCCCGAAAATAAGACCCTGTCTTATATTTTTTTGAACCCCGAAATAAGCGCTTGGCCTTATTTTTGGGGAGGTCTTATTATTTTGAGGCGCGTGGAGCAAGACGGGGCTCCTCTTGCCGTCTTACCTGATTTCCAGCTCTGTCTCCCTAACTCTAACCAGAGGAAATGGCGGGGACCGGCTGCGCATGCGTTTAAATATTTTCAGGGGAGGGCTTATTTTCGGGGGAGGGCTTATTTTCAGGAAAACACGAACATAGAAATTACTTTGGAGCGTAACAGCTGTGAGGGGAACCTTATTGAGAAAAAAAGGAGGGGAAGTTAACAAGAAGACACCTTAACAGATTAACAGAGTTGGAAGGGACCTTGCAGGTCATCTAGTCCAACCCCCTGCCCAAGCAGGAAACCCTTACATCTGCCTCTATCTAGGATCGAACTCACAACCTCCTGATTGTGAGGCAAAAGCTCCACCTCTAGGCCACAGCTCATTTAGGTTGCATCCTAGGCTGCACCTCCTCTTCCCCTCCCTTCTAAAATCAGCTATTTAATTCCTTTAAGTTTCCTTTAATTGCTTCCCACACAGTGTCCTTATAAGAATCTTGCCCCATCTGATAATTTTCCTGGGGTGTGTGTGGGTGTGTCTGAATTGAAGATAATCATATCCAAAGTCCTTCTCATCCAGCATCTGGTATCCACCATGGGATGCTTGCCAGGACATGTGAGCAAAGCCAAGCCTAAAGTTCATTCCTAGTACGGATAGACTTCCTCTGAACATGGAGTTTTCTTATTTGCTTCTCAGCCCTGGATGTAGACCCAGCCCCAATCAATCCAAGTTCCCTTTGGACTGCCTCCTTTGGCTGCCAAACAGACTCAAGCAGGTATGCACAGAGAAGACATCCCCTAATGTTGGACGTTCCACTGATCCTGTTTGAGGGGGGAACCTATTGGCCATATGTATAAAAAATCCCAGCGAACGCTTCACCCAATCTCATCCAGAAAGCCACGTTTTGAGAAGACTCCCCTAATTCTGCAAAAGGCCTCTCACCAGAATGCAGTGCGGGAGCTGAGTATGGAGAAGGCAGCAGAAGACAGATGCTGTGACTCTCCGATTACTCAGAAACCACTCAGAGGCTGCCCTCACCGCATCCTGTAAGCACCCATTTCAGTTCTGTTAAGAAAGCGGAAACCCAGTGAATGTTTACACCCAACTTGCAAAAAAGGAGAAGAGAGCAAAAGAACTCCTTTCGAAGCTCAAGACAACAAATTACTAATTTTCCTCTGAAATGAACTGGCTTGCTGCTTGCTTAGCTCAGTCTTTCCCAAATGAGTTCTCCCTGCCTGCCTCCAGAAAAGAGGATTCCAATCACCATAATCCACAGCAACATCAAAGAGCTTGGCCAGCTGACATTATGGGATACTGGAGGAATTGGAGAAGGCACAGCTGAGCTGAACCTACCTTACAGGGTTGTGGTAATAGGAAAAGAAATAGGGAGAGGGAGTGTCGTTTTTGAGCTGCTGAAGGAAAGGGAGAATATAACTTCAGGAAACAAACAAAACCTGTATTACAGAGATTAAAGAGTCTGGGGTAAGAAAAAACACACCTCAGTTTACAGTCTGTTTGGTGCTGGCCTGAAGTTTCCAGGAAATGCATAAGTAAGGCTTAAAAGCAATATCTTTCCCCTCTTGCACGATGTGGTAACTAAGGTAGACTGCCTCTGCTCAGGGTGGATCCATTCCATTGTCAAATCTAAGAATGTCTAGGGCTAAATGGGATGTGGTTTGTTTCTTAGTTCACGCATTACTCAAATGATTAGCAGAAATAAAAACAAAATCTAGTTATAGCTTACTCAAGCAAGCAAGCCAAAACTGTATAGCATCCATCCATCCATCCATCTCTAATCTATCTATCTCATCTGTCCATCCATCCATCCATCCATCCATCCATCCATCCGTGTGTGTGTGTGTGTGTGTGTGTGTGTGTGTGTGTGTGAGAGAGAGAGAGAGAGAGAGGGAGAGAGAGAGAGAGAGAGAGAGAGAGAGAGAGAGAGAGAGAGAGAGAGAGAGAGAGAGAGAGAGAGAGAGTCTGTCTATATCCGTGATGGCGAACCTATGGCACGGGTGCCACAAGTGGCACGCGGAGCCATATCGGTGGGCACGCGAGCTCAGGTCCGGCGTGCATGTGTGCACCAGCCGGCTGATTTTCGGGCCTTCTGGGCCCACTGGGAGTTGGGAAACTGGCTGTTTCCAGCCTCCAGAGGGGGTGGGGAAGGCCGTTTTCGCCTGCCCCAGGCTCCTAGGAAGACTCTGAAGCCTGGGGAGAGCAAAAAATGGGCGTGCCATTGCATGCTGGGAGCAGGGGGGATCATGCGTGCATGTGCGAGGGTGCATGGAATTATGAGTGTGGGCACGCACACACGTGATCCCCCACATTCCCCCCCCCTTTTGGCACGCAAACCAAAAAAGGTTCGCCATCACTGGTCTATATCTATCTATCTATCTATCTATCTATCTATCTATCTATCTATCTATCTATCTATCTATCTATCTATCTATCATCTCTAATCTATCTATCCCATCTGTCCGTCCATTCGTCCATCTGTCCGTCCGTCCATCCATCCATCCATCCATCCATGTCTGTGTGTCTGTCTGTCTATATCTATCTGTCTATATCTATCTATATCTATCTATCTATCTATCTATCTATCTATCTATCTGTCTGTCTGTCTGTCTGTCCGTCCGTCCGTCCGTCCGTCCATCTATCATCTATCTATCCATCTTCTATCATCCATCCACTTATTATATTTTTATTCCTCCTTTATTCCTTATAAGAAATTCAAGCTCAAGGCAGTGAACATACATAATATTCCTTCATCCTCCTCTTCCCCCCTCCACAACAGCAACCCAGTGAGTTGGGTTGGAGAGAGAGAAGTGACTGGCCCAGAGTCACCCAGCTGGCTGGACGAGAACGCATGGTGTCTCTCCTGCTTGCTAGGCCAGCATCTTAGCCACTACTCTAAATGGGCTCTCCATCACACAACACATGAAGTTGACTCGCTTGTAATTCAGTGCATTCTGAAATAACCACCCTCTTTGAGTTTTGGATAACTCAAGGGAGTGCGCATAACGCTGTTACCAATTTCCCCACAACAGCAATTTCCCCTGTGAGGCGGGTTCGGCTGAGAGAGAGGGATTGTCTCAAAGTCATTCAGCTGGTTTTGATGCCTAAGGAAGACTAACACTCACGGGTCTTCCAGTTTCCGGGCCAGCATCTTCTCCACTACATCAGGGGTCTGGTTATGGTCCATTGCAACTATGCTGGCTGGGGAATTCTGGGAGTTGAAGTCCACAAATCTTAAAGTTGCCAAGTTCAGAGACCCCTGCACTACATCAAACTAGCTCTGGGTTTGAATTACACCAATGAGAAATCCAGGAAGGAACCGATCCCAACTTAAACAGAGACAGCAGAATTTATCTCGAGCTGCTGACCAGGCAACACAGTTGTTTATTGACTGTGTTTCTAAGCAGCCACACATCTGTGGTTCTCTGGATGCTGTACATAACAATTGAGGTTTATTTTATACAGAGAAAACTTCCACCACCAAAAACATCAGAAACTTGGGCATGTCTAGTTTAATGAAAAGAAGGAGTAGGGGTGACCTGATAGCAGTGTTCCAATATCTCAGAGGCTGCCACAAAGAGGGAGTCAAGTTATTCTCCAAAGCACCTGAGGGCAGGACAAGAAGCAATGGACAGAAACTAAGGAGAGAAGCAACCTAGAACTAAGGAGAAATTTCCTGACAGTGGGAACAATTAATCAATGGAACAATTTGCCTCCAGAAGTTGTGAATGCTCCAACACTGGAAGTTTTTAAGAAGAGATTGGACAACCATTTGTCTGAAGTAGTGTAGGGTTTCCTGCCTAAGCAGAGGGTTGGACTAGAAGACTTCCAAGGTCCCTTCCAACTATTCTATTCTATTCTATTCTATTCTATTCTATTCTATTCTATTCTATTCTATTCTATTCTATTCTATTCTATTCTATTCTATTCTATTCTATTCTCAATTCCAATTCTATTCATTGAAACAAAATACTGATGCAAAAGTAATTGTTGTGAGACACATGCCGCTGTACCAATAAAATATAAAAACTTAAGTTCCAGAGATGGATGGTTATGAACACACTTGAAAACAAAAGGGCCACGCTGTAGGGCTTTCCAAGTGCAAATATGAACTGGTGCAGTGTTTTTCAACCTTGGCAACTTTTAAGATACGTGGACTTCAACTCCCAGAATCACCCAGCTGGTTGGAGAATGTTGGGAGTTGAAGTCTATTGTAAAGTTGCCAAGGTTGAGAAACACCGGTCTAGTGATTAAAAGGGTTGGACTAGAAAGCAGGAGACCATGAGTTCTAATCCAGCTGGGAGACTTTAGGCCAGTTTTTTTTTCCGTCTTGGCCTAAGGAAGAAGCCAATGACAAACTACTTCTGGAAAAGTTGCCAAGAAAACAGCATTTACTTGTCTTGGTAGCTGCCAGGAGACAAGACATCAAAAATGCTCCTGTAAAACTTTCCTATTTGGCAGCCCAGAGGGGGGGGGGGAGAGGAAAAGAGGGGATGATTTTGTGGGAGGAGCAGGCACATGTGCATGTGTGCATGCACGCCTGAGTGTCCACAGCATTTGCAGCAACACTTGTACAAGTGGGGCTCCGAGAGCCTGCAACAAGTCTTGCGCGAGTGGGCCCATGTGCACCGCCCGGCCACTCACATGGCCCGGTGGCGATTAGGCCGGTAGTTGGCCATGGCCCACAGGTTGGAGAACCCTGTTGTAAAAAAGGTGAGTTTTCATTCTTGAATCCCAACTATGCCCCATAGGAGAAATGAAACTTAAATCAAATTACATAACTTGTAAGCCAACCAGAGTCTGTGGTTCTGTAGCCTTATAGAGGAGATAGGCAGCATAAAAATTTAATTCAATAAACAAACAACAAAGCCATTCCCTTTAATGGCTGGGAAATTCTGGGAACTGAAGTCTACGCAGCTCAAAATTGCTAAGGTTGAGAAATCCTGATCTACAGAGATGATAAGCAGGCAAAGCGATCAATTTACAAAAACACATTCAAAATGCAGACGGACAACAGAGGCAAAAAGATTTTAGAAGTGGCAGAGGAAGAGTACAAAGTGGTGGGGGTTTCCCCCCCCCTACCAACCCCCAAACTTGTTCCTCAATTCGGTTGAACTGATGCAAAACCTCAATGAGTAATGCTACTGAAGTGCATTGGCGGGACAGCTGCCCTCCACCAAAAAGCCACTGAAAAGGGGAATAAAAAATTAAAAACCTAGTAATCTTATTTATATAGAAGGGCTACTTCCTCTGCCATTTAAACTTTTTGGAAGGGGCTGTGTTGGCCTTTGGCCACAGGACCCCAAAACAGCAGCAAAGTTGAAGGGGGAAGGGAAGACTCGCAGAAAAGAGCCAGTTTAAAGTGGGGGGGAGAGATCACCCTTCTCACCTTATTTTGTAAATTAAAGTGACAGAGTGGAAGGGAACCTCAAGGTCATCCAGGCTAACCTCCTATCAATAGCATAGCTGAGAGATAGATGGCTGCCCCATCTCAGCTTAAACTGAGTTTAGTGCCACTCAAGGCAGACTGTCCCACTGCCAAACAGCTCTTAATTAAATAGCTACATAATGCATGTCAGGTCATTGACCGTTGCTTATTCACATGAATAATAATTTAAAAATTACGCTATAATCAATTCTCTTGGCCTCTCTGGATGAGTTCCCATATGAGGAGGGAGGAACAATCTATCACAATTAGCACTTACTTTTTTGGGTCTTACTACAGTTAGTCCTCGATATACAACATTCATTTAGTGACCATTCGAAGTTGCAGCGGCACTGAAAAAAGTGACTTATGGCCATTTTTCATACTTATGACATTTGCAGCTTCCCCAGGATCACATGATTTATATGTGGCTGCTTGACAACTGGTTCATATTTATGACGGTTGCAGTGTCCCGGGGTCCTGCGATCATCTTTTGCGACCTTCTTACAAGCAAAATCAATGGGGAAACCAGATTCATTTAACAACTGTGTCACTAATTTAACAACTGCAGTGATTCGCTTAACAAAAGTGGCAAGAATAGCCGTAAAATGGAGCAAAACTCGCTTAACACATTTCTCACTTAGCCACATAAATTCTGGGCTCAGTTGTGGTCGTAAGTTGAGGACTACCTGTACTAGATTGACTCACTCCATCTGGGGTTGGAGGAAGATTTAAAAACTTCCAGCACACGTACAATCATTTAGGCACCATTACATGTGAATTATGTGCAGACATGGATCCTTTGGCTGCATTCACATGACCTGTAGTGGTTATCTAACCACTACAGATAATTATCAACTTATAACCATTCGTTTAATGACCAGTTATGACAGAGTTGGAAAAGTGATTTATGACCAGTCCTTGCACTTACGAACATCACAGACCCCATGGTCATGTGAGCAAAATTTGGACACTTGACAACCAGCTTATATTTCTGATGGTTACTGCATTCCAGGGTAACATGATCGCCATCTGTGACCTTCCTATGGGGCTTCCAACAAGCAAAATTAATGGGGGGGGAGCTATTTAACGACGTGATTTGGGGTTTATGGATTTTCCCTTTATCCCTAGTAAACGATGCTGGAACAAAGACGTGGGGAAAGTATTTTAATAGCTCAGTTTTTAAACAAGGTGAAGTAGATACAGGTCATCAGAAAAGTAGAACATTTTTGGGCTCTCTCCTTCCAGCATACCCAAATCACATCTTGTTATTTAAAAGACAAAACTAAGACTTTGTATAATTAGACGGCTGTCTTCTTAATAGTTCTTTGAACTGATCACATTTTCAAGATGAGTTCCAGCTACAGGAAATTCTTTGTGCATTTCTAAGTGGAACTCAGCCAGGCTTTTCGGAGAAAATCTTATTCCCTCCATCATGTTAGAAATGACACTCCAACAGGATGTTGGTTTGGACAGATTCTACTCTGCTCTTCCAGAATACAGAGAATTTCGCCTGCAATCTTAGATTTATTTATTTATTTATTTATTTAATAGATTTGTATGCTGCCCAACTCCCAAAGGGACTCTGGGCAGCTCACAGCATATTGAATACAAAATCTAAAAAACTTAATAGTTCTTTGAAATGAAGATTTAAAAGATTTAAGAGCACGATTAAAATGATGTAAACAATTAAAACATTAAAAAACATTAAAAAAAAACCCACAATTTAAAAACCCAATAATGCATAGATAGCCAAAACTTCTGTGATGAATTTCCTGATTGCCCTAACTCAGCCTCAGGATTCACTACCTGAAAAATAGGGTTATTAGTGAGTACTTAGAGGGCACAGGCAGTATGAGGTAATATGAAAGGCTAGGATAAATAATAAGTCACTTAGCAGCAATAAACATTTATCATCTTTAGAACACAAAACAACAATCTGCTGAAGCTCACAAGGTTATTTTGAATTATGTGTACACAAGATAGGATAAGTGCCAAAACTCCAGCCTTGGCACTTATGAAGAACACATTGAATAGTATTGAGCTAAATATAAGCAGCCATTTAAAGAGCCCCATAATACACACTCACTACTTAATACACCAGACAAGACTACGCTAAAATGGAGTTGGATAGCTTGGCAGATCAACATATAATGGGAACCCAAACAATGTTTTAAGAGGCTGTGGGAACTTTGTATTAAACCAGGCATATTAATTCTGGGTTACAAAACTCAGAAAACGATTAGCTGTTGTCTACATTTAGCCTTTGTCAATACACTGAGTATACCAGCCGTTACAAGAAAGCAAACCATATTTGTTAACCTGGTTTCAGTTTGCTGTGTGAAACCCAGCAACTGTGAATGAAGGCAAGGGAATCCATTCAGATTTCCTGGACTTTCAAGAGATATTGAAACTCCGGCAACTCTCTTTCCCAATACAGCTCCACCCCAGTGCCAAGGAAATCTGGAAATGTATTAAGCAACACCATTCACAAGCCTGCTGTCCTCCAGATTTGTTAAACTATAACTCTCATCATCCTCCACCATCTTGGCTGTCTGACAAGAATGCAGAGCTACCAGGCTGGGATTTTGAGATGACCAGATGTACAACCTATCATGTTTGAGAAGGTGGGGGGAGAAACAATGCTTTTTATGTGGTGTTTTTTTTACCTTTCTCCTCTCAGGACCCTTCCCCATTATAAAAATCATGGAAAACCCCTAAAGAGGTTTTATTTATATGAGTTATATTTATTGATATTTACCATATTGAAAATTAAAACTGCCGCCACTGCTGGTTCTCATGATAGTTTGATGGGAATTGTTTAATAGGCTGGCAAATAATTTTGAATTTGTGGACCCCTGAAAAATCTACAGGGGGGGGGGGGGTCCCAGGACCACATTTTCATAGGTTCTAAAGATTGCTGAGACTCTTTGGCACCATCCAAGTAAAAATGTTTGTACTATTTCACTCTGCAGTCCACATCATTTTGCCAATGCTGTTAGCTGTGACAGGGATCATGAAAACAAAACAAAAAAAAAAGCAACAGAAATTTTTATTCTTTAAAACGGTGTTTCCCAGTCTTAGCAACTTCTAAGATGGGTGGACTTCAACCCCCAGAATTCCCCCCCAAGGTAGCTGGGGAATTCTGGGCGTTGAAGTCCACCCATCTTAGAAGTTCCCAAGGGTGAGAAGCAACACAGTTTTAGAAAGATCGCCTTAAGGTCAGGAAAGAAACACACCGCTGTTTTCAAACCGCCTCCACATGACGGCTATTCACAGCTATTTAATCGCAGAAACCAGCTTGTGAAACTTTCCATACCACGGAGGTAAACCGGATCAACCGATCCGGAGTAGGAAAGGTTGTGAGGTCGGGCGCATTTTTCCCGGCCAGTTGCCAATCTGATAAAGAAAAGCGCACGAGGGGCGATCAAGGTAATCCTTGGCGGAAAGCATTTCTTTTTTCTTTGTGCCCTTCATCCTGAAGGGCCGTTTGGAGCCACTGTTCCTTCTACTATGCCTTTACTACATTGCTCCTCTACTATGCCTTTACTACATTGCTCCTCTACTATGCCTTTACTACTCCCGCGGGCAAGGAGGGCTGATTGGGACAGAAGACAGCGGAAATCCAGCTGCACGAGGCTCTGCTCTTCATTGCAACACCGGATTAAAGAGAGCCGGCGATCGTACTTTTACTGGGGGGGGAAATGCAATACAAGCGAAAGCAAGCAAGCAAAAGAAAGCAAAGAAAGGGATAGCGGACGCGGGCAGATCCACACGTGCATCCATACCTTTCTCGGTCTTGACGAACCTTCCCAACGCGGGAGAAAAGCCTCGCTCTCTCCGCAGCCCGAAAAGGCGTCCGTCCGCCCTGCAGGCAAGATTTGAACCAAGCGCCACCCCTTCCGCCTCTCCTTCCCCTCAACCCGGCTTCCTTCCCTTAAACGGATAAGACCCGTATCTTTTGCTTGTAAGGATGGGCATGGGGTGGGGGATTCCCTTCCCGGAAATCCTTCTCTGGAAAAATCAAGCGTTTTTTTTCATTGCCCTGCACGGCCTCTCCACGTGGACAGAGGAGATAAATGGGTGAAGGTTTATTTTTATTTTGCTAGATTTCTGTTCTGCTTTTTTTTTTTTGGCTCACTCTTCCTGATGGCTCTTTCTGTTTTTCCCCCTCAACGGCAGAAGCAAAGGAATAAAGGATAATATCATGGTTAAATAAAAACACTTAAGTTACCGCTTCAGTTCATCAACACTTACATTAAATTTGTTATCAGGGAGCCCAATGTACAAAGATAGACAAAGGACATACAAAAAAGCTTGGGCATTTTTCTAGGAATTCCTCACTACAGAATCTACAGAAAATGAAACATCTAAAAATAGAAGATAAAAGTTATGATTTCATTCCATGTCACCTTCGCATTCATATTCATTCTTTTAATTCGTATTATTATACTCTCCTTTATTGTTTCATTATTTTTGCTACTGTTATGTTAAATTTTTTATTATTTTTTCCATTTTAGTGTTGTAGGCCACAATGAGATGGGCAGCAAATACATTTATCAAATAAATAAATGTAACAAATTCATAGACCCAGAACTAGTGAAAGCATCCAAGACGGCAGTTTAAGATAGACCTCAATTTACGACTGGTCATTTAGCAACTGTTCAAAGTTATGATGAGCCCCCCAAAAGCTGCTTATTACCCAATTTTAAAGTTACAATGTTCTTTCCTCCCCCTGCAGTCAAATAATCATATTTTGGCTTCTCAGAAACCAGCTTTCATTTATGGCTTGATACAACGCCTGGGGCATGCAATTACAATTTACGAAGGTTTTGCTGGAAAATGTCATTTACTTCCTGTTTCGGGCAAAACCCACCCTATAGCAAACAATGGATTTGCTTAATGACCACTGTGTTTCTTTAAAATCACTGTAAACAAAAGTTGTAAAATCGAGTCCGGTCATATGGTGATCCACTTTATGATCATCATGACCAAAATTGCCAAGCTCAATTACGGTCATATCTCAAGGACTACTTGTACAATCACAACACACAATTAACCAGTGGAACAGCTTGCCTTCAGAAGTTGTGGGTGCTCCATAACTAACTAGATGTTTTTAAGAAGATATTGGACAGCCACTTGTCTGAAATGGTATAGAGCAGTGATGGCGAACCTTTTTTTCCTCGGGTGCCGAAATAGTGCACACGCGCGCTATCGTACGTGTGCGCATGCCCACACCCATATTCAATGCTCCCCCACGCATCCCTGCTCCCCCATTTCCTGACTTCCGGTGGATCCGGTAGGCCCATTTTTTGCCCTCCCCAGGCTCCAGAGGCTTTCTTGGAGCTTGGGGAGGGCAAAAACGCCCTCCCCTGCCACCCTGGAGGCCCTCTGGAGGCCAAAAACGCCCTCCCAGAGCCTCCGTGCGAGCCAAAAATCAGCTGACTGGCGCCCACATGCACGCTGGCCTGAGCTAGGGCAACAGCTCGCGTGCCAGCAGATATGGCTCCGCGTGCCACCTGTGGCACCCGTGCCATAGGTTTGCCATCACAGGTATAGGGTCTCCTGCTTGAGCAGGGGGCTGGACTAGAAGACCTCCAAAGTCCCTTCCAGCTCTATTCTATTCTAACACTTAAACTAATCAAATAAAATCAGATCGAAATATCTAGAACAGTGATGGCGAACCTTTTTTTCCTCCGGTGCCAAAAGCATGTGTGCGTGCCCACACCCATAATTCAATGCCCCCCACATGCCCTGCCCCCTGCACATGCATGCAGAACGCCCCCAGCGCTGCCCCACCCCCTGCACATGCGGACATAACCCCCCCACCTCCCCTATTTCCCGACTTCGGGTGGGCCCGGTAGGCCCATTTTTCGCCCTCCCCTGGCTCCAGAGGCTTCTCTGGAGCCTGGGGAGGGCGAAAATGGCCTCCTCACCCCCCCGGAGGCGCTCCGGAGGCCGAAAACGCCCTCCCAGAGCCTCTGTGCGAACCGAAAATCAGCTGGCCAGGGCGCACATGCGCACTGGAGCTGAATTAGGCCAACAGCTCGCATGCTGGCAGATATGGCTCCGCGTGCCACCTGTGGCACATGTGCCATAGGTTCACCATCACGGATCTAGAATCACATCAACTGCTGCCTCACCACTTATTTTCAATTTGATGGATTTATATACCAACTGTTGAGTTCTGATACTGAAGAGGCAGGAGACTGGCTTAGTGACTTCAGCTCTTTATTGGTTACAATGAGCAAACATCAGCAAATACCCAGGTGTGACTGTGGTTTAAATAGGGTAGCCCTGGCTTGGAAAAGGACCAATCGGCATTTACCTGTTTTGCTCAATAGAGCGGACCTGAGGGGAAACTTGCCAGCTAGTATGCAAATTCAGGTCACAACACCAACAAATCAGAAACATCCATAAGACTATTCTCACGGTTCATAGAAGAAACCGTAATGCAGTGTCTAGAAACTATAACACTCCCATGCATATAACCAAAAGTATGGATCTGGTATGTATATGACACCTTCATCGTAATAAAAAAGGAACTGCTGGAGAAGACATATGACACAATCAACAACTTCAAAGGAATAAAAATCACAAAGGTAGACAAAAACAACCCACTACCCTTTCTAGCTTCCTCATTAGCAGAGAAAATAGTGGCAAATTAGAAACACAAGTCTATCAAGAAACATCCCACACTAAAAGTCTGTAGAGATTCTCAGTCATCCAGGTCATGGTTGTCCCAAAGGTGCTTTTTCAGGAGGCAACTGGACTTTCTTGTTTTTTCTTTGAAGATGTTTCACTTCTCATCCAAGAAGCTTCTTCAGCTCTGACAGGATAGTGGGGAATGGAAGGATGTATATTCCTTGCAGACAGCTGGTCATTTGTGACCCTGAAACACAGATAAACCTCCAAGTGCTTCAAGGACCCTCTAAAAGGATGCAAATTACCAGCTGTCTGCAAAGAATATTATAAATCCTTCCATTTCCCACTATCCTGTCAGAGTTGAAGAAGCTTCTTGGATAAGAAGTGAAATGTCTTCAAAAGAAAAAAAAACAAGAAAGTCCAGTTGCCTTCTGAAAAAGCACCTTCGGGATATCCCACACTAGACAAGTGATCTGCTTGCTACCAAATTAACAACCCTACCTCCAAAGAGGACTTGTGTAAGAAAGTTATTCAAATGAGCACAAACACACTGCAGCAACCCGGAACCCCACAAAAAGCGGAAAAAAAATCACCTATACAACATTTTCCAACAAAATGGATACCCACCCAACTTTACCAAAAAAATGTCTGACCACTACTGCACAACAATGCAAACTATGAGAAGGATAACACTGCCATTTTTAAAAATTTAACAAATTAGGTAGTATAGCCGCCCAATTCAAATACAGTGACTCCAAAACATCAAAAACATGTCAGAAACAAATAACAGACTATTACAACTATACAGCTTCATCGTAGCACACAACTAAAGCCATTCAAAACACACAACCCAATAGCCCAAGAATAAAAATAGGAATCATCTACCACACACAATGTGAAGATTGGAACAGCCCGCTTTTATTTATTACATTTATTACATTTATAATATAGGCCAGTGATGGCGAACCTATGGCACGGGTGCCACAGGTGGCACGCGGGGCCATATCTGCCGGCACGCAAGCCGTTGCCCTAGCTCAACTCCAGCATGCATGTGCGTGCCGGCCAGCTGATTTTTGGCTTGTGTGGAGGCTCTGTAAGGGCATTTTAGGTTTCCAGAGGGCCTCCGAGGGGGTGTTTTCGCCCTCCCCAGGCTCCAGGGAAGCCTCTGGAGCCTGGGGAGGGCGAAAAACGGGCCTACCAGGCCCACTGGAAGTCGGGAAATGGGCCATTTCCGGCCTCCAGAGGGCCTCTGCGGGGGCAGGAGAGGCTGTTTTCACCCTCCCCAGGCATTGAATTATGGGTGTGGGCACTCACATGTGCGCGACAGCGCGCGCGCACGCGTTTTCGGCACCCAAGGGAAAAAAGGTTCGCCATCACTGATACAGGCCATTTAGGAGAAACAGGTAGAAAACAAATAGAGTGCACATTAGTTTGTGATTAGAATGTGCTAATAGCACATTCATGAACACCAACTAGCAATCAGAAGACACAGTGAAAACTCCATAATCTCATAACACAAAAGACCAGAACACATTCCCTCCTGCAGCAAACAACTAGATAAGCAGGAATTATTACCAAACAGTCAAGTAGAAAATAATACTCTAATCTTTTGTCTCAATCTTCCTTTCAAAAAAGAAAGAAACAGCCAGGATTCTTTCATATCTTTCAAAATATGTTGTTATTATTTGGTGCTCCAAGTTCTTGAAACACCTAACTTCAGCATGCTGGCTGGGAATTCTGGGAGTTGAAGTCCACACAACTTAAAATTACCAAGTTTGAGAAACATTCATTTAAGGCAGGGGTGTCAAACTCGCGGCCCGCGGGCAGGATGCATCACGCACTGGCCAGGGCCACGCCCGGTTTAGTGAAGGGGAAAAAAGTTGTGATACGTCATGTGACGGTGACATGATAATGTGAGTTTGACACCCCTGATTTAGCGATAGCAATAGCACTTAGACTTATATACCGCTTCATAGTGCTTTACAGCCCTCTCTAAGCGGTTTACAGAGTTCAGCATATTGCCCCCAACAATCTGGGTCCTCATTTTACCCACCTCGGAAGGATGGAAGGCTGAGTCAACCTTGAGCCGGTGAGATTTGAACAGCTGAACTGCTGAACTGCAGTGCTGCATTTTAACCACTGCGCCACCTTGGCTCTTTAAGGACTCTTGAATAGCAATGTTCAATTTGGTGACTCCAAAGGCATTGATCTTCTGCTCCCAGAATTCCTGCCTGACTTCCTTCCTCTGGGGAATTCTGGGAATTGAAGTTCAAAGTTCTTGGAGGACACCAGACTGGGTGTGGCTGTTCTGGAACAGCTGCATCTGTTCTGGAGAGTTCTATGGAAGCAGAATGCTCTCCCCCCCCATTGTCTGGTCTGGGGATATCATGTTCTGGAATAAGGAACGCAGCCGAGAATGGGTTGCGAAAGCCTCTCTGTGGCCTTAGCAATTGTTCTGCTTCTTGAGCCTCGCCTTTCTCTGGCTTGCTTGCAGTGTGACCCCAATTTCGCCAGCCACTTTTCCTCTTATGCCCCAAGATTGAGTCGCAAGTCTTGGGGGCTCGGGGTTGTGCCAGTGGCAGGACGGAGGCTGAGGGGCTGGGCTCAAGATACTCTTAAGGAATTGAACCTCAAGATTCCCCCCGACATACGTGAGTTGTCTCCCAAGCAGGGCTGGCCCATATATCTATTTCTTCTGGGCTTCAAGCAAAGCTCAGTCCTAGATTCTTCAAACCAACATATAACTAGGGTTGCCAACTCATTCTGGCTCATAGGACCAGGTTATTTGGTCCTCTCCTTCTCTTATGAGTCACTGGATCTCTCTCTCGCTCTCCAATATAGTAGCTGAATCGAAAAGGAGGCTTCACCGGTTGGATTTCTGTTTGTTGCAAGCTACTTAAGACATAACAAACCAGCTTAGTATGTGGGAATGGGATGTTCTAAGCCAGGGGTGTCAAACTCAATTTCATTGAGGGCAGCATCAAGGTTGTGTCTGACCTCGGGAGGCCGGGGTGGGTGTGGCCAGGGGGCAAGGCCAGCATGATGTCACTCATGTCAGGGGTGCCTGTGGGGGCCCGAGCGCTCTCCCAGCGAAAATGGGTTCCTGGGCCCTGTTTTCAGCCACGACAGCCCCTGAGCTCCGTTTTCGCTGGCAGAGGGCTGCAGGAGGCCGTTGTGGCCGAAAAAGCCTGGAACGGCTGCGCGCGACCCTCCTGAGCTCCGTTTTCGCTGGCAGAGGCACCACAGGCCGGTCCTTTGCTGTTTTCAGGGTGGCCCCACGGGCCAGATCTAAGCACCCAGCGGGCCACGTTCAGCCTTGAGTTTGACGCCCCTGTTCTAAGCCAGTGGTCTCCAACCTTTCCAGCTTTGCAGACTGGCAGGCGGTGAGAGGGGGTGGTTCCCTGTGAGTGGCACACGTGTGTGTGCAGCTTCATTTCCGTGACTGGCAGGCAGCATGCCACCCGCTCGCACAAATGGAGCTGCGTGTGCACTTGCCCACCCTCTCTGCGTGCAAGTGGAGCTGCGTATGTCTGTGTTCGCTTGTCATTTCTGCGGCCCAGTTCTGAACAAGCTGCAGCCCGGTAGTAGGCCGGGGGTTGAAGACCCCTGTTCTAAGCACTGTTAACAGTTCAAGGTCTTGGGCTACCTGGAGCGTATTGCTGCCTGTTGAAATAGTCAGTATTCTGCCCCTATAAAACAAGAGGCCTTTAACAGAATCACAGTTCAGCTTGTGGAACTCATTGCCACAGGAGTTAGTCCCCAGAATTGGAAGAAGAGGAAAGTTTCAAGATAATAAGTAACATACTGCCACCTTTATCAAGCCCTGACATTCAGATTTCAGATATTTCCCCCAAGAAAATCTAGATGGAGATGAATTGGATGTTTACAATTCTCTTGCTTTCTCTCCTTCCCCCACCCCAACCACCTCTCGGCAGCTGTGGAGAAGTTGCACACCATAGCTACCACGGTGTATGGAAAACTTGATATGTTGTTCAAAAACAACACCTACAAACCAGGTAAATATACAGAGACAGATTACTACAGTTCATAGTAATTTTCTGGTCTTCATTGTGAATTACCTTTGCTATATTTAATCATCAGATAGATGCAAATGCTTTTACCTGGATTGGTATGAAATTTACTTAACTCACCGTTCAACTCACTTACTCTCCTTCTGTCTGGGTGTATTCACTTTAAACTGTTTTTCTCTTGTCTTCTTGGGTTTGCAAGACACACAGAACAACAAGCTAGCATCCTGTGCAAATTCAAACCATGGGTTTGACTGATGAGTACAGGTAGTCCTCAACTGTCAACAGTTCATTTAGTGGCCTTTCAAAGTTACAATGGCACTGGAAAAAAATGACTTATGATCTTTTTTCACACTTAACGACCGTTGCAGCATCCCCATGGTCACATGATCAAAATTCAGACGCTTGGCAACTGGTTCATATTTATGACGGTTGAGATCTCACGGGGTCATGTGATCTGCTTTTTGCGACCTTCTGACAAGTAAAGTCAATGGGGAAACCAGCTTCATTTAACAACCATGTTATAACTTAACAATTGCAATGATACACTTAATAACAGCAGCAAGAAAAGTCGTAAAATGGAGCGAGCTCACTTAATAAATGTTTCACTTAACAGTATAAGTTTTGGACTCAATTGTGGTCATAAGTCGAGGACCACCTGTAATTGTAAGGAGTGTTGAGTCAATACTGATTCCTGGTCACTGCCTTAATCAGTCCCTGGCAGTTTTCTTAGTAAGATTTCAGAAATAGTTGCCGTTCTCTTTCCTAGTACTAAAAGAAAGGGACTAGCCCAAAGTCACTGAGCTGGCTTTGTGCCTAAGGCAGGACTAGAATTTACAGACTCCTGGTTTCTAGCCTAGAAGTCCAAAATTAACCACAACATTTCTATTAAATTCAAATAGTAAAAAATCCTGCCATTCTCAAGACTTGCTGTTTCATAACCTGTTTAAAGAGATTTGGATTTCCCCCCCCTACCTGGAAGAATAATTGAACCATCATACTACAATTCCCAGAAAAAAAAAAAGAAATGATAGATAGAGGAACAGTAATGCTTAAAAAAGAGAATAGATGGAGAAATCGTATATAGGTACAGCACAGAGGTGGATTCCTGCCAGAGCTGCCCAGTGCGCAGCTCCGGTAGGGAGCAGCGGATTGCACAACCGCTCCGGAGTCCTCTCTGCCGGTCCATCGCACGCGTCGCCATTTTCCCCCCGTGATTTTGGGTCAATTTTGCTTCTGCGCATGCGTGGAAGCTAAATCGTGCTGAAATCTTGCGAGGGGACATACGCGCGATTTCGGTGAGATTTTGCTTCCGTGCATGCGCAGAAGCAAAATTACGTGAGGGGGGGCACGCGCGTAGTGAGCGTGCGCATGTCCGAAGTGAGTGTGCACGCGCCCAAAGTGTGGAGATGCGCGTGCAGCGCTCCGGCACTGGTAAGGCAGCAACCCGCCGCTGGTACAGCATTGTGTTAAGTCAAAACAAATAAATCATATTATGGCTCAGTATGGAGTGTAATCTCAGCCATTATCTCCCTAAATCAAGGGGATTTTGTAAATCCGGTTGCTGAATTGTCCAAATTCTGGGAGAGCCGAAAATCCTATGATCCGGATATATTCTGCATATTTACTAAATCCTTTTTAATTTCAGCAGAGCTGCTCCCAAACATTCATTCATTGGATTGCTTGGCATCAACCACTGAGTCATGTCTGTCACTTGCCATTCTATGGATCAGTATTTTCCATGCCCCACTGTCTCACATTGCCTCCTTCGAATCCTCTATGGCAGGGATGTCAAACTCAAGGCCCGCCGGCCGGATCCGGCATGCGGGGTGCTTAGATCTGGCCCGCGGGCCTGCCCTGGCAGTGCCTCTGCCTTTCGCTGGCAGAGGCACTGCGGGCTGGTCCTTCGCTGGAAACAGCGAAGGACCAGCCTGCAGTGCCTCTGCCAGCGAAAGCGAGCTCCCAATCTCTGTTTTCAGCTGGGAAGGCCTCCTGCAACCCTCTGCCACCAAACACGCATGCAGCCCTCCCGAGCTGCGTTTTCGCTGGCAGAAGGTTGCAGGAGAACTTCCCAGCTGAAAACGGAGATTGGGAGCCCACTTTCGCTGGCAGAGCACTCCGGCTGCCACAGGCGCCCCTGAGATGAGTGACATCAAGCTGGCTACACCCACCCTGGCCACGCCCACCCCGGCCCCCTCAGGTCAAACACAACCCTGATGCAGCCCTCAGTGAAATTGAGTTTGACACCCCTGCTCTATGGTCATCCCAATGTCATCCTTTATAGCGTCCAGTCAAGGTACTAGGGCCGTGATGGCGAACCTATGGCACGCGTGCCACAGGTGGCATGTGGAGCCATATCTGCCGGCACGTGAGCCGTTGGCCTAGTTCAGCTCCAGCGCGCATGTGCGCGCCGGCCAGCTGATTTTCAGTTTGCACAGAGGCTCTGGGCGTGTCTTTTCGGCCTCCAGAGGGCCTCCGGGTGGGTGCGGGGAAGCCATTTTCGCCCTCCCCAGGCTCCAGGGAAGCCTCTGGAGCCAGGGGAGGGCGAAAAACGGGTCTACCGGGCCCACCCAAAGTCGGGAAATAGGGGAGGTGGGGGGGGGTTGTGTGCGCATGCGCAGGGGGTGGGGCAGCGCAGGGGGGGTCGTATGTGCGCATGCGCAGGGGGCAGGGCATGTGTGGGGCATTGATTTATGGGTGTGGGCATGCACGCATGCTTTTGGCACCTGAGGGAAAAAAGGTTCGCCATCACTGTACTAGGGCATGCCCTTTGTTTGGTGATTTTCAGTTCAAGTGATGGGGTTTTTTTGAGGTTTGGTCTAGGACAATGATGGCGAACCTTTTTTTCCTCGGGTGCTGAAATAGTGCGCGTGCACGCTATTGCGCGTGTGTGCGTGCCCACACCCATAATTTAAAGCCCTCCACTCACCCCACCCCCCTGCGCATGCATGTGTGACCCCCCCACTCCCCCATTTCCCGACTTCCAGTGGGCCCAGTAGGCCCGTTTTTTGCCCTCCCCAGGCTCCAGAGGCTTTCTTGGAGCTTGGAGTGGGTGAAAACGCTCTCCCCTGTCACCCCGGAGGCCCTCCGGAGGCCAAAATCGCCCTCCCAGAGCCTCTGCGCGAGTCAAAAATCAGCTGGCGGGCACACACATGCGCGCTGGAGCTGAGTTAGGGCAATGGCTCGCGTGCCGGCAGATATGGCTCCGCGTGCCACTTGTGGCACCCGTGCCATAGGTTTGCCATCATTGGTCTAGGACTTTGTTGCAGTTTATGGGATATATAATGATCATATCCAGCGCTACAGTTCAAAGTCGTCCACCCTTCTCCCATCTGCCTTTTTCCGAGCCCAGGTTTTGCAGCCATAAATAGCAATTGAAAAAAAATATTCCGTTGACTACCGGTAATTGCATTTGGTTGGATGGCTGATAGCTTGACAATAATGCTAGTTGTTTTGGTTGTGGGTCTCATATTTCTGACCTGTTGGCTCTCTTGGTTTTCCCAGGTGATCTTCCCAAAAAAATGGACTCTGTTTTTGAAGAACAAATCAAAATGCTACAGGACGCCATAATTGAAAGTGAGCTTTTCTTCTTCTGTTCTGAATTAGTTTGATAGCCGACGGGAATGCCTCTTCTAAGGCAGGGGCTGCTGTAGTATGGACCATGAAGTGGAGATGCCTCTTCTAAAATGGGGCATCCTCTAATGCCAGGCCAGTGGAATCTCCCAAGATGGGTTGCTGATCTGCCCCTTCTTCTAAGATGGCACCGGGTGGGTATGTTTCCCTTAATAGAGCAACTGGCAATAACTCTTCACAGATGAAATCCTCTTTTGATGTGGCCTTGGTGAGAATGCTTCTTCCAAGGTAAAACTTATTAAGGATAATTCCAATAAATGCAATTGAAAATCATGAGTCTTCTGCCTGTTGAGCGGCTCTTTGGTTACCTATCCAAAAGCTTTTTAAAAAATGCAGTGGGATTTACTTCTGAGTAGACCTGCAAAGGAATATACAATAAGTGGATGGAATGCCTCAGCTTGGTTAACTGTTGAAATCTTTTTCTCCTCTCTCTTAGGCAGAATCAAATGTGAAAACCATTGTGGTAAGTGAGGGAGGAGAGCTATTCTTTAAAACAAATGAGAGATTCTGCACACTCTGTTAGTTTCATACGTGGTCGCCTCAGAAGTTCCAGTGGTGGGATTCTAATTTTTTTTACTACTGGTTCTGTGGCCGTGGCTTAGCGGGCGTGGCTTGGCGGGCATGGCAGGGGAAGGATACTGTAAAATCTCCATTCCCTCCCCACTCCAGGGGAAGGATACTGCAAAATCCCCATTTCCTCCCGGATCAGCTGGGACTCGGGAGGCAGAGAATAGATGGGGGCGGGGCAGGGGCGGGTTCCTAATTTTTTTACTACCACTCTGTGGGCGTGGCTTATTTTGTGGGTGTGGCTTGCCAGCCATGTGACCGGGTGGGCGTGGGCCTCGGGAGCTTGGCAGCAGCCAGAGAAGCCCCCCGCAGCGGGAGCAGCAAGACCACGGCAGCGGTTCTTCTAGGAGGCTCCGTCCGGCCTGAATGCTTCTCCCCATTCGATGATCCTAGGCTCCTGCCACCTGTTCCCCCTCCCCTCAGCAGCTCGAGAAGCCTCGAACATGCGAAAATGCCTAGGATCATCACCGCATGTTCATGGCTTCTCAGACTGCTGAAGGGAGGGGAACTGAGATAGGTCCTGTCGCCCGTTCTTTCAGCGTCTCACGCGCTCCCTCAGCCAACCTCCCCTGCTTGGATTCACTGTGGGGTAGGAAGGCAGCGCATGCGCAGTGCCGGAAGCTCGGCTTCTGGGCATACTCAGAAGAAATTTTTTTAAAAAAATTTAATTTTTTTTTAAATGGCGGCGCCCAGGCACCGGCAACCGACCGCACTGTGATGTCACCAGTGGGCCGCTACTGGTGCTATAGAGTGGACTACACCGGTAGGAACCCACCACTGGGGCGGGGCCAGTCAGAGGTGGTATTTACAGGTTCTCCGAACTACTCAAAATGTCCGCTACCGGTTCTCCAGAACTGGTCAGAACCTGCTGAATCCCACCTCTGCTCAGAACCATCTTGTCTCTGGCACCTTCAAATGGCACCTTCCTTGCAGTGATTCAGGAGACACGAATGAAGGCAAATATACATGCCCCAGGACAATGTTGCAGGTGCCAATCTGGGTCGGTCACTGGGGCCAGAGGTTTAGTCTTCTGAGTTTTCGGACTCATGCTGGAGCCCATCCTCAAGGAATTTCTTTCTCACTTTGTTCAGAAGACAACCAAGACTGGGGTTTGGTGGGGGAATTACACAGGATTTCTCTCTCACCGGGATTTAATCTTGATTTTTGTGGATTTTTGCCATGAGCCTGTTGCAGTAAGCAGTCTATAAGTCTGGTCAATGAGTAGGCAAGCCACCGTTCGATGACATTGGCAGTTGTTTTGATTCAAGGGAGAGCATCTCACCTACCAAGAGCCGAGGTGGTGCAGCGGTTACAGTGGGGTACTGCAGGCCACTTTAGCTGACTGTGATCTGCAGGTCAGCGGTTCAAATCTCACCGGTTCAGGGTTGACTCAGCCTTCCATCCTTCCGAAGTAGGTAAAATGAGGACCCAGATTGTTGGGGGCAATATAAATATACATTGCTTACTGGTGTAAACCGCTTAGAGAGTGCTTGCACTGTGAGGCGGTATATAAATGTCACTAATAAATACCAACTCAGCTACAGGGCATTATGGATCTGAAGGCAAGAAGATGTGTTGATGTATCCAGAGATGAAGGGTACCTGCAGGGTTTGGTCAAAATCAGGGGTGGGTTCCACTTACCTTTGCCACCGGTTCGCATCGCAACGTTTTGCGTGCGCGCACTTGCTCCACTCACACGCACACGCGCGCCCACCCGTGCGATTTGGCTTCCGCGCATGCTCAGAAGCAGGCATTAGCCCGAAACACAGCTGAGGAGCTCATCAGCTGTGCTTCGGGCGAAGAAATAAAGGTCAGAATTCACCCGCGGGCAGGCGGGAGGGCCATTTTTCAAGCCGCGGAAGGGGAAAATTTCGCAAAAAATAAAAAAAAAAGATGGCGGCGTGCATGGACCGGCACCAACATTGACGTCATCTGCGGGTTGCTACCAGTTCGGGCAATCCGGTCTGAACCGGGAGGAACCCACCCCTGGTCAAAATAGTCAAGATGGAACAAATGATGCACCTAAAAAACAGGGATTTTTGATCATAGATTGTGGCTAGCCTCTTGGTTTTTTTGGCCACACTCTGTGGACACTCCTGGTAGGGATGTATGCCTGTTGCCTGAACCCAGGTCCTTAAACCAACCCAGGTCTTTTTGGGGGATTCTGCTTCAGTGAACAGCCATGCTGAGGCAGCTGCTTTAAGGAGTTCCAGAAAGGAGTTCCAGGTCCATGCCTTCTAAAGCAGGGTTCTCCAACCTTGGCAACTTTAAGTCTTTTGTGGACTTCAACTCCCAGAGCATTTAAGAAATACAAAATATAACAAACAAACAGCTCTCCAAGATTCCAGAAAGGTTCTGTTTCCCAGCTCTGTAACATTTTTGGTGTGCAGAATATTTATTCTTTTATTGAGCATAGTGTGTGTGTGTGTGTGTGTGTGTGTGTGTGTGTGTGTGCGCGCACACGCATGTCCACATGTGTATATTCAATATAAAATATTACAACTTTTCTTTGGTGACTAATTAATTTGCCGTTTCCTCTTTTACCAGGCATAAACCACTTTGAAGCTATCTCCTGTGATACATGCAGTGCAACCAAACCAACTTGCTTTGGCTATAACTGCGAGTACGGATCATTTTTCCTTCCTTCCTTCCTTCCTTCCTTCCTTCCTTCCTTCCTTCCTTCCTTCCTTCCTTCCTTTCCTTTCCTTTCCTTTCCTTTCCTTTCCTTTCCTCTTTCCTTTCCTTTTCTTTCCTTTCCTTTCCTTTCCTTTCCTTTCCTTTCCTTTCCTTTCCTTCCCTTTCCTTCCTTTCCTTTCCTTTCCTTTTTCCTTTCCTTCCTTCCTTCCTTCCTTCCTTCCTTCCTTCCTTCCTTCCTTCCTTCCTTCCTTCCTTCCTTCCTTCCTTCCTTCCTTCCCTCCCTCCCTCCCTCCCTCCCTCCCTCCCTCCTAATTATTGAGAAGTTTGAACTTTGGGGCTGGCAAAAATAGCCCTTATTATAAACAATAATAAATAATATGCAGTGAGAAAAATGGCATACTGTATATGGACATTGTATATTTTGTGTAATCTGTTCTATTTTGGGCAAAGGTTTAGTATGGCATGTACCAGTTCTGTCTCTCACTACTGTCAAGCCTCACCCAGCTAGGGAAGATCGAGAAAAGAAGAATTATTGTTTCTTGCCACTTGGGCTAAGTTGTTGCTTATAAAATAAGAAGCGGCAACGGCACAATGCGCCACATGGTGCCTGGCCATGAGCAGCCGCAAGCAACTGCAGAAGAAGTCAGGCAACGCCGCGACAGGTGTCAGGGCGTGGGAGTCAGCAGTCCTAATGTAAGCGGGTGTGGGGTGCATCCCCCCCACCCCTGTACTAGCTAGATTTTTACGCCTGCACCTTGCCCCACCTCGTACAACCAGACAGTGGGGGCAGGGCTTAACCAGGGCTTATTTTGGGGGAGGGGATGGTAGGGCTTAGATTAGGCGCAGATGTGAAAATCGGACAAGGGCTTGTTTTCAGGGTAGGTCGTATTTATGGGGAAACATGGTATATGTCCTTGTGATGTCCTTCTCGCTTACATTTTCACGTCTTGTGTTCCTTTTCTGCAGCTCCTCAGAAAAATGGAAAGCTGCCTTGAATGAACTCTATGACTATGTGTAAGTCTCATTGTACTATGTTCTGGTCACAAAATAAAACCTTGAAGGTTGAAGGCCAAAAAGAACCTAGAGTAGCCAAGGCCAAAAGGAAGGATAGAAATGGCCCATCCAGGTGAGACCATAACATCTGGCAGCATCTCTTTGGATTGTCTGCAGTATTTCAAGGTCTCGGGTACCACCTGCAAATTGATCCTTTTGACTAGAGCGATCAGGGATTGAAAACTCCTATTTCCTTTGTATTCATTTATTAATGATTGAACTTTTACCCCATCCTTATTTTGGGAGCTCAAAGCCTCACAGGAAATGGGTTGACATGAGTGATCCTCACATAACTCTCCAAACTACTAGTTTAGCCAACCAGATTTAGCCTAGGGCAGGGTTGTCAACACCACCAACAAAAAGAAAGAAAGAAAGAAAGAAAGAAAGAAAGAAAGAAAGAAAGAAAGAAAGAAAGAAAGAAAGAAAGAAAGAAAGAAAGAAAGATTGTGTATAAGAAAGAAAAGAAAATGACCCAAACATCAAATAAATTTAACATTAGACATATAGATTCCACCCCTGCTGGATGCTGAAAAAAAATAAAATAAAGAAAAATAAAAAACCCCTGATAAATTCTTCTCCCCTTTACATAACGGGTCTACAACTAGTTATAAGCCTTCCGGATTCAGTATTATCTCATTGTCCCTTAGGATTGGGCTTCTTTTAATTTAAATGTATTTAACCTACTTTAGAGCAAGCATAATAGCATTTGTACTTTTCCTGCCTCAGAATGGAATACATTGTAAGAACGTACTGTACTGTACATTTCTCAAAACTGGAATGGAAGCAATGGATGGTATTTATTTAAATAATGCAATTTACTGCATTTGTGAGCCAGTTTTCCCCTGCCAACCCTGCATTCATGGGTGGTGTGCAGATTAAGTTGGCATCAGAAGACCAAGGCTAGTCACGGGGACAATCTGCTTGATTTTAATGGAGCTTCTCACGGGTGACATAATTTGAATGCTTTCCCATAGAAAGCAACCATAATATAGTATATGTAAAATGCATCATGAAAAAAATAGATGCTAATACAGGCAATCCTCGACTTGCGACCATAATTGACCCTAGAATTTATGTTGCTAAGTGAAAAATTTGTTAAGTGAGTTTTGACCCATTTTACGACTTTTCTTGCCACATTTGTTAAGTGAATCCCCCTGCCGTTGTTAAATTAGTAACCCGGTTAAGTGAACCTGGCTTCCCCATTGAATTTGCTTGTCAGAAGGTTGCAAAAGATGATCACGTGACTCCAGGACACTGCGACCGTCATAAATATGAGTCAGTTGTCAAGCATGAGCCACGGTGGCTCAGTGGTTAGAGTGCAATACTGCAGGCTACTTCTGCTGCCTGCAATTTGCCAGTTCGAATCCCACCAGGCTCAAGGTTGACTCAGCCTTCCATCCTTCTGAGGTCGGTAAAATGAGGACCCAGATTGTTGGGGGCAATATGCTGACTCTGTAAACCGCTTAGAGAGGGCTGTAGAGCACTATGAAGCGGTATATAAGTCTAAGTGCTATTGCTATTGCTATCCAAATGAAAATCACGTGACCCTGGGGATGCTGCAATGGTCGTAAGTGTGAAAAATGGTCATAAGTCACTTTTTTCAGTGCGTTGTAAACTCTGAACAGTCACTGAATGAATTGTTGTAAGCCAAGAACTACCTGTAATCAACTCTCAGTTTCTCCAGGTGCAGTTTGATTAAAGCTGTTTTGGGGTAGTTATGGGCCCTGTCTGGCAAGAATGAGGACTCTTGTTAAACTGAAGAAGTACGTATACATGTACATACATGTATTTAATTCTAAATGTGAAACAAGGAACTGATAGCACATCTAACCATGGAGGCAGAAGTTCAGATTTTGCACCCACCATTCTGTCCAAATTTGGCCATTTTGCAATGTTCGAGCAAGTTAGAAACAAGATGCAGTAACATTTCTCACTTATATGCCTTTTTCTTTTCTTTTTTCACAGGAGGAACTTGAACAAGTAAGTTGAGAATTATCTTCCAATGAGTGTAAGCCAGGGGTGTCAAACTCAAGGCCTAGGGGCCAGATCTGACCCGCAGGGTGCTTAGATCTGGCCCATGAGGCCACCCTGAAAACTGCGAAGGACCATGTAGGCTTTTAATTAAATGGAGAATTTGGATTTTATCCAAATTTATCTGGCAAACATCTGCAAAACACATTGCTGCTGAAGATTCCTCTTTAGAAAATTTAGACAAGGCAGTGGAGGATGGGTGGAGGTGTTTTTTCCCCCAAAAAAAAGTTTTTTATTTTTTCCTCCACCACTTTTACATTTCAATAAACACATACCTTAAATTATTACAATAAAAAACACAATTTTACATTTATACTCCATCATTCAAAAATCAACACCTTATCCATACGCTTATATCATCAATCATCAGTCTATTTCTACTTTTCTTTCCATCGCACTCCCCCTCTCTACCTCCATCATCTCCTCCTCTACTCTCTCTACTCCTTCTCTACCTCCCCTTCTACTTCCTCTTACACTCTCTTAGCCTTCCCGAGTACTCTTTTATCCTCTTATGTTTAACAGACTGATGATACAATCTCAAATTTAAACTCTTCATATCCCTTCTAAGAAGATTTAAAAAAAATTGTTATTATATCATTTCTTTATATGTAATACTTTGTTTCTAGGTATATACTGCTAACTTCATTTTACCGGGGTGGAGGTGTTTCGCAGTTGGAACTGGACACTTGGCAGTAAACCACCGATTGACCTTTGTCAGCTGCCTTGGCAGCTGGTCAACAGACATACCTTGGCTAAATTAGATTCCTTAGTGCAGACAAGAACAAATCCTCAGACACAGAAACAATTAGATTCAGAAACTTATATACCGTATTTTTCGGAGTATAAGATGCACCTTTTAACCCTCAAAGAGGGTGAAAACTTGGGTGCGTCTTATACACCGAATGTAGCCCCACCCAGCCACCCCCACCCTTTGGCCTCTGCCTGCCAGCAATTTACCTCTTTGCAGCAAACAGGGCAAAGCACAAGAAGAGCACAAGAAGAGATGATCTGCCTCCCGACCTACAGCTGACAGAGGCTTGCAAGCCACGTGGTAAAATGAAACTAACTATGGTGGCTGTAATGTGACAAAATTGCTGGGAGATAAACTGCTGGCAATATTAGACTGCTGAAATTGAAAGAAGGCAAGCTATAGCTGCTATGGCTCAGAGATAGAGCTCTTGCCTCACAATCAGGAGGTTGTGAGTTCTATCCTAGGTACAGGCAGATTCTGTTAATATGTTATTTTGTTAAATGTTTGTAGAGTGTTCAAATTATTAGACTTATTTTTTAAAGACTGCTTTATTATTGTTCTAGACAACTTAACAAAATGAAGAAGCTTTTTAAAATAAATGCTTGCTCTGAAGAGGCCCAGTGCTATTGTATCTTCTTTTAAATAGCAGAGAATACTTCCAGAAAGCCACATCAATTTTAAAGATCTGTAAAAGTATAATCTGAAATGTCCTGTTTTAGTATTAAGTATTAGTATTAAGTATTAGTACAGTGGTACCTCGAGATACGAGTGTCCTAACATACGAGATATTTGAGATACGAGCTTTCGAGTGAGCGATTTTTTGCTTTGAAATACGAGCAATATTTGAGATACGAGGAACGGCCGGCTGCACACGACCCACCAGTTTACTGCGCCTCGTGCGTCTCGTGCGTCTCGTGCGTCACATTTCTTTTTATAACCATGGGTCCGAAGAAAGTGAGTGGAAAGGTCAGTGCTCGGAAGAAGATGATGTCTATTGCATTAAAGCGTGAAATCATAGAAAAAAATGAGCAAGGTGTGCGAGTAGTTGACTTGGCGAGGCAGTACGGGCGTAGTTCTTCAACGATATGTACTGTGCTTAAACAGAAGGAGTCGATAAAGCGTATAACACCAGCTAAGGGCATTACAATAATTTCTAAGCTCCGGAGCTCTCTCCATGAAAAGATGGAGAAACTGCTGATGGTTTGGGTGACGGAGAAGCAGCTTAAAGGCGATACCTTAACACAGGGCATCATATGCGAGAAGGCACGAGCGATTTATGGTGATTTGCTAAATCAGACCCCGCGCACTTCCACGGATGAGGCATTGGAAGACTCGTTTAAAGCCAGTCGAGGCTGGTTTGACAATTTTAGGAAAAGGACCGGCATTCACTCCGTTGTCAGGCATGGCGAGGCAGCCAGTTCGGATGTGAAGGCAGCTGAGGATTATATCAAAACTTTTTCCAAACTGATAGAAGCCAAAGGATACATCCCCCAGCAAGTCTTCAATTGTGACGAGACAGGGCTTTTCTGGAAGAAGATGCCGAATAGGACTTACATAACGGCAAAGGAGAAGATGATGCCAGGCCACAAACCCATGAAGGATAGACTAACTCTCGCACTGTGCGCCAATGCGAGTGGCGACTGCAAGATCAAGCCTCTGCTCGTATACCATTCGGAAAACCCCAGAGCCTTTAATTCACATAAGATATTAAAAGAAAAACTGCAAGTTATGTGGAGGGCAAACCCGAAGGCATGGGTCACTAGGCAGTTCTTTGTGCAGTGGGTAAACCTGGTTTTTGGCCCTTCTGTTAAGAAATATCTACAGGAAAACAACCTACCTATGCAAGCTCTTCTCCTCCTCGACAATGCTCCTGCTCACCCACCGAACCTTGAAGATGACATCCTCGAAGAGTTCAAGTTTATAAAGGTTCTCTACCTACCACCCAACACCACTCCTATCCTGCAGCCCATGGATCAGCAGGTGATTTCTAATTTTAAAAAGCTGTACACTAAGCACCTGTTCCGGCGCTGCTTTGAGGTGACAGAGAACACAAACCTCACCCTTCGAGAGTAGTGGAAGGACCACTTTAACATCGTGATATGCCTCAGAATTATTGATCAGGCCTGGCTGGGTGTTACAACGAGGACCTTGACCTCTGCATGGAAGAAGCTGTGGCCTGAGACTGTAGCCGAAAGGACCTTCGAAGGATTCGAACCCGAAGTGCCAGTGGAGGAGGAGATTGTGTCTCTGGGAAAAACCATGGGCCTGGTGGTGGATGAGAGAGACGTGAACGAGCTCGTCGAGGAGCACTCTCAGGAACTGACGACCGAGGAGTTACAAGAGTTACAGTTGCAGCAGCATACAGAGGTTCTGCAAGAAATTGATTCCGAGGAGGAGCCAGAGGTGGAGGAGGTTATCTCTACAAGTGAGTTGAAGGAGATCTTGGGAATGTGGGAGAGAGTTTCACAGTTCGTGGAAAAGAAACACCCCGAAAAAGTTGCAACTGGTCGTGCATCGGAGCTATTTAATGACACTTGCTTAACTCATTTCCGCAACATTCTGAAAGGGAGGAAGAAACAAACCTCCTTGGACAGGTTTTTTTTGAATCCAGCGAAAAAGGCAAAGACCAGTGAAGAGAAAAGCAGTGACTAAAATTAAGCATACAGTAGCATTTAAGTTGTGTGTAAGTTGCATTTAAGTGACCAAAATAAAAACCAGTTTATTTCTTTACATTCTCTTTTATTATGTTTTTATACAATATTTGTCATTTATAAATACATTTTTCTTATTCAAAAACACGTAACAAGAACAACTGGGCTGGAATTTTGGGGGCTGGAACAACTGGGCTGGAATTTTGGGGGCTGGAACGGATTAATGGCATTTCAATGAATTTCAATGGGGAAAATTGCTTTGAGATACGAGCAAATTGACATACGAGCAAGGTTACAGAACGGATTAAACTCGTATCTCGAGGTACCACTGTATTAAAAGAAGGGAGCTGAGAAACCCTGACTTAGTCATGTTTGGAGTAGATCTATTTAAATAATTGGGAGGAGTTAGTGTGATTACATTTAAGAAAACTTTCTGGGATTAATATACTGCCATAAATGTACATTTCTCCAATTCTTTGCCATTTCTATGGGTCAGACACACATGCACAGAAATACACAGCAAACAGTGTATATCATCTGTGCTGTTTGCTGTTTGCTGTTTGGCAAATTGCTGGGAGGCAGAGGCCTTTTTTCCTTGTTTTCCTCCCCCAAAACTAAGGTGCGTCTTATACTCCGGTGCGTCTTATACTCCGAAAAATACGGTAGTTCCCCCATCCACCCACCCAATGCTTAAACTGGTGTTTTTCAAACTTGGCAACTTTAAGATGTGCAGACTTCAATTCCCAGCTGCTTAACTGTCAACATCTTAAAGTTGCCAAGTTTGAAAAACACAGTGTCTTTGTTTGAAATTAATGGATGCTTGGATGTGTATAGAATGGAAAGAAAAGAAAGAAAGATACCGTTACCCTTGGAAGTAATCCTACTGGATTAGGATGCTCTTCAGAGATACGTAGCTTTCTTGGGATTACTTAGATCTACTTGGGGTATTTATGGAGATTATTCGTAACAGTACAAAATACAGGAGCGTGCTTGCAAATAGCAAAGATATTGTATGAGAGATACAATTCAGGGTGCTGGTAGACCTCAACTTAATAACCAATAAGACGTCCAATTGCTAAACAAGGGGGTTGTTAAGTAAGTTGCACCCAATTTTATGACCTGTTTTGCCATAGTTGTTAAGAAAATCACTGCAGTGGTTAAGTGAATCCCCTGGTCATTAAGCAAATCTGGCTTCTCTCATTGACTTTGCTTGTTGGAAGCTTGGCTGGGAAGGTCATAAAATTCAGGGGTCCCCAAACTTGGCAACTTTAAGACTTGTGGACTTCAACTCCCAGAATTCTCCAGCCAGCTATGCTGCTATGCTGGCTGGAGAATTCTGGGAGTTGAAGTCCACAAGTCTTAAAGTTGCCAAGTTTGAAGACCTCTGTCAGAAATGGCCTGGCAGGCTGAAACCATCGTAAATGCCTGCCAGTTGCCAAGTGACCAAATTTTGATCGCATGACTGTGGGAACGCTGCGATGGTCATAAATGCGAGGACCTGTTGTAAATCACTTTTTCATTGCCATAATTTTGAATGGTTGCTAAATAAGTTATTGTAGGTTGAGGACTACCTGTAAAACATTTTCACTTGGGGTCCTCTGTTCATTTCTTCTGAACAGAATCTTTCCATCCTGTTTACAGGTAGTCCTCTACTTACGACAACAATTGAGCCTGAATTTTGTGTTGTTGAGGGAGACATTTGTTAAGTGAGTTTTGCCCCATTTTACGACCTTTCTTGTCTCGGTTGTTAAGTGAATCACTGCAGTTGATAAGTTAGTGATCCGGTTCTTAAGTGAACCTGTCTTCCCCATTGACTTTGCTGAACAGAAGGTCACAAACGGGAGTCACATGACCTTGCCTCACAACAACGGTCATAAATATGAACCAGTTGCCAAGCATCTGAATTTTGATCACATGATCGTGGGGATGCTGCAAAGGTTGTAAGTGTGAAAAATGGCTGTAAGTCACTTTTTTCAGTGCCGTTGTAACTTTGAACGGTCACTAAATGAATCGTTGTAAGTCGAGGACTACCTGTATTTGATTCAGGAAGGTGTGATTGTGATTCAGTTTCCCCTGATAGCTTTCAGGATAGGAATGTGAGAGAAACTTTCTCTTTGGCCCCCTGGTCATTCTCTTCTCCCATGGACCTTCGTAGGAAGCTATTTTCCATCAAGTCATAATGATCAAGATTGAAGGTGGTGATTATATTTAATATTCTTCTGGTGGATTCATTGGTTATTTGAGGGAAGAGAATATTTGTAGCTCAGGGTTGAACTGTGGGGTCCTCGGTGCTCTGAGCTTGGATATCTGTTTGCTCTTACAATTGACGTTGGTTGATTTTTTTTCATGTTTTAAGCACTCTGAGATGCCCAGAATCTCTGCTTGGGTGATATAGAAACAGGGTGAAAAAAAGCCAGAACCTCTTGTGACATCATCTGATGGTTGTATCCACAGGGAACCAGAGGTGTGGGCGTCGGCCCTAAGACAGTTCCCTACATTTAGGTAAGTGCCTGTTTGTTTGGAAGCCGTGGGGGAAATGGATTGGTTTGCTCTGTAAAAAAGCTCTTGGTACAGACAGGGAGAAAGGGGAGGAGGAGAACTAGGCACCTCGGCCAGAGGATTCTGGGAAGTGTTGAATAGATATTGCAAAAGCTACAAGACTAGACTGTGAGACCTGTTGAGGCAACACCGGAATGACTCTCACAATGCAATCGACATTTCAATATGATCACCCCATCCAGGAAACAGCATGCTCTCTCTCTCTCTCTCTCTCTCTCTCTCTCTCTCTCTCTCTCTCTCTCTCTCTCTCTCTCTCTCTCTCCTCCCCCTCCCTCCCTCCCTCCCTCCCTCCCTCTCTCTCTCTCTCTCTCCCCCTTGCTGTGCCGCTCCAAAACACGTTAGTGCTATGGGACACTGGAAGCTGTTGGTTCAACTAAGTCTGGAGGGCCACAGCAGACTCTCACCGGACTCTTTCCTGCTTTCTTTCTTTCTTTCTTTCTTTCTTTCTTTCTTTCTTTCTTTCTTTCTTTCTTTCTTTCTTTCTTTCTTTCTTTCTTTCTTTCTTTCTTTCTTTCTTTCTTCTTTCTTTCTTTCTTTCTTTCTTTTTCTTCTTTCTTTCTTTCTTTCTTTCTCTTTCATTCTTTCTTATTTATTTATTATTTATTTATTTATTTATTTATTTATTTATTTATTTATTTATTTATTTATTTATTTATTTATTTATTTATTTATTGAGCTTTATATACCGCCTCACAGTGGAAGCACTCTCTAAGCCAGAGGTGGCCAAACTATGGTTCTTTGAGGACCTGTAGACTTCAACTCCCAGAATTCCTGAGCCAGCCATGCATGCATGGCTAGCTCAGGAATTCTGGGAGTTGAAGTCCACAGGTCCTCAAAGAACCATAGTTTGGCCACCCCTGCTCTAAGCGGTTTACACCAGTAAGCAATGTATATTTATATTACCCCAAACAATCTGGGTCCTCATTTTACCTACCTCGGAAGGATGGAAGGCTGAGTCAACCTTGAGCCGGTGAGATTTGAACCGCTGACCTGCGGATCAGTGTCAGCTAAAGTGGCCTGCAGTACCTGCCTCTAACCGCTGCGCCACCTCGGCTGAATGCAGTTCTTTTTGTAATGCTTCGTACATCAGAAATCCTGATGGGTTTTTGATTTTTGATTTTTGAAAGAGACTTTTTGATTTTTGAAAGAGACGTCCACAGGGAAACAAAGCTGTGATGAAACGGATCCATGTCAGTAAACCGAGGAACCCCAACACAGCAGCTTCACTAGCAGAAGATCTTGACAACCGTCAGAGCTGCAATTCGAGGGAAATGCTGAGAAGGACTGGGAACACTTTCGGGATATTGTGCACTCTTCTGCACTAAAGGTTCTAGGACCTTCACACAGGAAACAGCAAGACTGGTTCGACGAAAATGATGAACAGATCAAGGCCTTACTTGCTGAAAAGCACCGTGCTTATCAGAACGACCCGTCGTCAACAGCTAAGAAAAATGCCTTCAACAACACTCGCAGGACCGTACAGAGCAAGCTTCGCAAGATGCAGGACTTCTGGCTGAGTACCGAAGCAGATGAAATCCAAAGGTTTGCAGATAGAAACTATGTTACAACGATTCTACGAAGCCCTCAGATCCTTGTATGGACCTCAGCCCTCAGGGAGCTCCCCCCTACTGGACTCAGATGGCGCAACTCTCATCACTGAGAAGACTCTGATTCTACAGCAATGGGCTGAGCACTTCCAATCTGTATTGAACCACCCATCTTCCATCAACAACGAGGTGATCGACAGAATGCCCCAGGTGGATATCAATCACAGCCTGGACTCCCCACCATCAAAGACTGAAACCCTACAGGCCATCAGCCAGCTGTCCAGTGGCAAGGCCCCAGGATCTGATGCGATACCAGTGGAGGTCTATAAGGATGGTGGTGCATTGCTTGTCAACAAACTCACTCAGCTGTTCCAGTCTTTCTGGAACCAAGGATCCATTCCTCAGGAACTGAAAGATCCGTCCATCGTACACCTCTACAAGAGGAAAAGGAATCGACAAGTAAGTCTGTGATAATCATAGAGGAATATCACTGCTTTCCATCGCAGGCAAGATCCTTGCACGAGTGTTGCTGAACCGCCTGACCAACCACCTGGAACAGGGTTTATTACCCGAGGCACAGTGCGGTTTCCGCAAAGTGTGTGGCACTGTGGACATGATCTTCGCAGCCCGACAGCTCCAAGAGAAGTGTCAAGAGCAGAATCGTGAATTGTACACCACCTTTGTGGATCTCACTAAGGCTTTTGACACTGTCAGTCGTGAAGGTCTGTGGCGCATCATGTCAAAATTTGGGTGCCCTGATAAATTCATCCTGATGGTACGTCAGTTTCACGATGGTATAATGGCCCGTGTTCTGGACGATGGAGAAGCTTCAGAGGCCTTTTCTGTTACAAACAGCGTCAAGCAAGGGTCCGTGTTGGCACCGACCTTGTTCAGCATAATGTTCTCAGCCATGCTGTCAGATGTCTTCCAGAACAGTTCCTTGGGAGTTAGCCTGAGATACAGGACCGATGGGAAACTGTTCAACCTGCGAAGACTTCAGGCTGTCACCAAGATAAAGGAGACTGTGATACGTGACCTTCTCTTTGCTGATGACTGTGCCCTGAATGCTGGATCAGAGCAGGAAATGCAAGCCAGTGTGGACAAATTTGCAGCAGCATGCGACAACTTTGGTCTCCTTATCAACATAAAGAAAACTGAAGTGATTTACCAGCCAGCACCGAAAGCCAAATACCAAGAGCCCACCATCACAGTGAAGGGACAAAAGATGCAAGCAGTGGACCAATTTACATACCTTGGCAGCACCCTCTCCCGTGCAGTGACAATTGACATTGAGGTCAACTGCAGAATCGCCAAAGCAAGTTCTGCATTTGGCAGATTATTGACCAATGTGTGGGACTGCCGTGGAATAAGCCTTGCTACAAAGCTCAAAGTCTACCGAGCAGTAGTGCTAACTACCCTCATGTATGCCAGTGAGACTTGGACTGTATACAGGAAGCATGCTAGGCAATTGAACCACTTCACATGATCTGCCTCCGTAGAATTCTGAGGATCCGGTGGCAGGATAAGGCGCCAGACACAGAAGTCCTCTCCAGAGCAGGCCTGCCATCAATTCCCACCCTGCTGATGAAAGCCCAGACACGCTGGGCAGGCCATGTTGCAAGGATGCCAGACCATCGCATCCCTAAACAGCTCCTCTATGGTGAGCTGTCTAAAGGAAAGCGATTGCACGGGGGACAAAGGAAGCGATACAAAGACTCGTTGAAAGCCTCCTTCAAGTCCCTCGATATTGACACCACCTCCTGGGAAACCCTGGCACAAGATCGATCAACATGGCGCATGCTGATCCACCAAGGCTGCCAAATATCTGAGGACAGAAGAACAGCCATAGCAGAAGAAAAGCGAGCACTCCACAAAGCCAGAGCTGCAAATGGTGCGACAATGGTGCCCACACGTCTGCCCAACATGTGGCAGAACATTTCGTGCCTGTATAGGCCTCACCAGCCACCTGCGGACACATCGTAAACAGCCCACAACCTGATAGATGTCAAGGACCTCTTCGAACAAGATGGACGAACATCATCACATCAAAAATCCTGATGGGCTGACGTATATTTTGGTATATTGGTTTAGTCCTCCTAAAAGGTGCTTTTCAAAACGCAACTGGACTTTGATTTTTTTCTCTCCTAAAATGTTTTGCTTCTTATCCAAGAAGCTTCTTCAGTTCTGACTGAAGTTCTGATTCAGTTCTGACTGATGTGAAAAGTTTTCAAGGAGAGGAAAAAAAAAACCCAAGAAAGTCCCATTGTGTCCAGCTGCCATGGCCTGTCCAGCTGCTGTGGCCTAGAGGTGGAGCTCTTGCCTCACAATCAGGAGGTTGTGAGTTTGATCCTAGGTAGAGGCAGATGTAGGATCTCCTGCTTGGGCAGGGGGTTGGACTAGATGACTTGCAAGGTCCCTTCCAACTCTGTTCATCCCTTTTGAAAAGCACCTTTGGGACAACCATGACCTGGATGATTTTGAGAATTGCCACAGACATTAATTTAGTTCCTTAGCAAGGAGCATGCATCTTAAAAGTTGCTAGGTTGAGAAACACTGATCTAGGATGACTCCTTAAAGCAGCAGTTCTCAACCTGTGGGTCGCGACCCCTTTGGGGGTTGAATGATCCTTTCACAGGGTTCGCCTAAGACCATAGGAAAACACATATTTCCGATGGTTTTAGGAACCGAGACACCGGTCCCCTATCTGTCTCCAGGCGGGTCCACCCACATGCAAATAGACTTCTGCAAAAAAAAAAAAAAAACTGTACCATGGGAACTTCTGAGCATGCACAAAAGCTGAATTTCCAGCACTGCGCATACATCGCCATCTTGTTTTCGGCCTTTTTATTTTTGGCAATTTTTAAAAAACAATTTCAGCACTGCGCAGGAGGAAGCGAACCGGCAGCGAGGTAAGTTAGAACCCACCCCTGAGTTTCTTAATAATTTTATTATTTTATGGTTGGCGGTCACTACAACATGAGGAACTGTATTAAAGGGTCGCGGCTGAGAACCACTGTCTTAAAGGTTCTTAAAGTTAAAGGGTTAGGGAAACTTACTCTTTCTTTCAGGTAAATACAGTTGTTAAGTGAATCACGGCAGTTTTGAAGTTAGTAACATGTTTATTAAGTGAATCTGGTTTCCCCATTGACTTCGCTTGTCAGGTCACAAAATTGATCACATGACACTGCAACCATCATAAAAATATGAGCCAGTTGCCTAATTTTGATCATGTGACTGTGGGGATGCTGCAATAATTGTAAGTGTGAAAAATGGCCGTAAGTCATTTTTTCCCCACTACCATTGTAACTTTGAATGGACACTAAACGAACTGTTGTAAGTTGAGGACTACCTGTACAGATTTAAAAAAAAACATAATTAGAGAATCTGCTAAGCAGAAATGATGTCAGTAAATGGTTGAATCATCCACAAGAAGCCAAAGATACCAAAAATAACAACAACAAAACCAACCACCACCCATGGATTCAAAATAGGGGCTGAACTGATATCTCTCTAATGACTAAAATAATTTCTCATCGTTATGTTTCTCTGTTTGTCTTTCAGTCATTGTACCGCCAAAAGGTAAGGAGTGACAGCAAGGAAGAATGTCTAGGGCTAAATGGGATGGGGTTTGTTTCTTAGTTCACGCATTACTCAAGTGATTAGCAGAAATAAAAACAAAATCTAGTTATAGCTTACTCAAGCAAGCAAGCCAAAACTGTATAGCATCTATCTATCTATCTATCTATCTATCTATCTATCTATCTATCTATCTATCTATCTATCTATCTATCTATCTATCTATCTATCATCAATCTAATCTAATCTAATCTAATCTAATCTAATCTAATCTATCTCTAATCTATCCCATCTGTCCGTCCGTCCGTCCATCCATCCATCCATGTCTGTGTGTGTGTTTGTGTGTGTGAATGTCTGTCTATATCTATCTATCATCTATCTGTCTGTCTGTCTGTCTGTCTGTCTGTCTGTCTGTCTGTCTGTCTGTCTGTCTATCTATCTATCTATCTATCTATCTATCTATCTATCTATCTATCTATTCTAATCTAATCTAATCTAATCTAATCTCTAATCTATCCCGTCCGTCCGTCCATCCATCCATGTCTCTGTGTGTTTGTGTGTGTGAATGTCTGTCTATATCTATAGATCCATCCATGTCTCTGTGTGTGTGTGTGTATAGAATGTCTGTCTGTCTGTCTGTCTGTCTGTCTGTCTGTCTGTCTGTCTGTCTGTCTGTCTGTATCTATCTATCTATCTATCTATCTATCTATCTATCTATCTATCTATCTATCTATCTTCTGTCTGTCTATCTATCTATCTCTAATCTATCCCATCTGTCCGTCCATCCATCCGTCCATCCATCCATCCATCCATGTCTCTCTCTGTGTGTGTGAATGTCTGTCTATAACTTTCTTTTCTTTCTTTCTTTCTTTCTTTCTTTCTTTCTTTCTTTCTTTCTTTCTTTCTCTCTCTCTCTCTCTCTCTCTCTCTCTCTCTTTCTTTCTTTCTTTCTCTCTCTCTCTCTTTCTTTCTTTTTCTTTCTTTCTCTCTCTCTCTCTCTCTCTCTCTCTCTCTCTCTCTCTCTCTCTCTCTCTCTCTCTCTCTCTCTCTGTATTGTTTGTCTGTCTGTCCGTCCATCCATCTATCCGTTCACTGTAGCTCCCCATTTCAGACAACTGACTCTTCGATATATGGTGTCCTTAGTGCTCTCTGAGCTTGGCAGTTTCCTTGCAGATGTTTCATTACCCACTTAGGTAACATCATCAGTGCCAGCAGTGCTCTTTGATAGGTGCTGTTCTCCTTTATTTTATTTTTTAAAATTGTAAGCCACCCAGGGTTGATGCGGAGGCAAGCAGCCTTGAAACTGAAAAATAATAAAACAAAATAAGTTATTTGGTAGAAAGTATGTGACACTGCCTCTCGTCCAATCAGATTCTGGTTCCATGTTCTCTCTGCCCAATCAAATCGTGTCCTAGTGGGGGTAGGCAACCTGGGGCCACACGGACTCCTGAAAACCACGTTGCTGAAATTCCGACGCTGAATATTGGCGGAGTGATTTTCAAACAAAAACAAAAACGATGGCTTGCAGGAATGAATGCAAAACCCCTTTAAATAAAACAGCGAGTTGGGAGGGTGATTTGATATACAGACCACAAGTATCCAGTAGAAGACATGAGGCTGTCAGAAATATTTTGATTTGCTTATAATTGGTGCAAAGAATGGAATTTGGGTCAGGCTAGGATTGAGGCACATGACATTCAGTTGCACCATATCATGATGGTCCTTCTTTTGAAATGTCTAGCTACAAACTCAAGACCCACAAAGAAGCGGGGGCAGTGGCTGAGGGCAGGGCAGGAAATAATCAAGAAGAGAACCAACCTAGAACTAAGGAGAAATTTCTTGATAGTTAGAACAATGAATAGTGCAATGGTTTGCTTCCAAAAGTTGTTGGTGCTCCATCTCTGGAGGTTTTTAAGAAGAGATTGGACAACCATTTGTCTGAAATGGTATAGGGCCGTGATGGCGAACCTATGGCACGTGTGCCACAGGCGGCACGCGGAGCCATATCTGAGGGCACGCGACACGTTGCTCTATGTCAGCTCCAGTGTGCACATGTGTCCTGGCCAGCTGATTTTCGGCCTTCCGGAGTGTAGTGGGGAGGTTCCCCAGGCTTCAGGAAAGCCTCCTGAAGCCTGGGGAGGGTGAAAAACGGCCCAACGGCCCAACCGGAAGTTCGTTTCTGAACTTCCGGTTGGGCCTTTGGGTCCATTTTTCGCCATCCACGGGCTCCGGAGGCTTTCCTGAAGCCTGGGGAAGGTGAAAACGACCTCGCCCCTGCACTCCGGAAGGCCAAAATTAAGCTGGAATCCGTTTTTCACCATCCACAGGCTCCGGAGACTTCAGTGAGCCCTGTGCGCATGTGCAGGGGGGGGAGCAGGGTTGTGCATGTATGCGTGGGGGGAGGGCATTGTATTATAGGGGTGGGCACACACACACGCGCCCTTTTGGCACCCGAGCAAAAAAAGGTTCGCCATCACTGGTATAGGGTCTCCTGTTTGAGCAGGGGGTTGGACCAGCGGTGAAATCTACTTACCTTCCCTACTGGTTCAGAAGCACGCCACCATCGCGCATACTTTTTCACCCTCTGTGCATGTGCAGAAGGCTTTGCGCATGCACAGAGGGTTAAAAACAAGAAAATGGCGACGTCCGGGCGGGTGGGCAGAGCCTCGCGCTGCCGCTGCTACCAGTTTTCTGAACCACCAGTGGCCACCGCTACCTGTACGCCGGAACTGGGGCGTACCGGTAGGATTTCACCACTGGGTTGGACTAGAAGATCTCAAGCTCCCTTCCAACTCTGTTATTTTATTACCTCAAAGTTTGCCCATTCCTAATGCAGTCCTGGCATCTGGTGGCCAAAAACCAGGCAGAATCAAGTACAGGTATTGGTACACTTATAACCGGAACAGAGCCCACAGTTTTTGTGGTAAATCGTGAGTGTCATAAAGTAGGTCACCACGTGATTGTTCCCAATTTTACCTTTTTTGCAGCAGTCTTTAAGCCAGCACTGCAGTCGTTAAGTGAACCCACTGTTCGCCAAGGGGCATTTTTTTTGCCAGAAACCAGAAGTAAATCCTGGTTTCTTGCAAAAACGTCATAAATCGTGATCATGGGATGCTGCAAACAGCTGTAAATTCAGACTGGTTGCTGAGTGCCCAAAATGTGATCAGGTGACTGTGGAGGGAACGGACGTCGGCACTTCAAATCTGGGTCATAATTTCAGGATCCAACATAAATTGGTTGTAAATTGAGGACTATCTGTGCAAACTCAAAACTGGATTTAAACTTAATCTGAACATAACCAATAGAGGAGAATATTTGTAGCTCAGGTTGAACTATGGAGTCCTTGGTGCTCTCTGAGCTTGGTTGTTTTCTTGCACTGTAGATGCTTCATTACCCAAACTAGGTAAGTGCTAGCAGAGTGAAACGTTTGCAAGAAAACAATTAAGCTCCCTGAGCTTGCTTGTTGTTTTGCAGCGATGATGATGTTACCTAGTTAGGGTAATGAAATGCCTGCAAGAAAGCAAGCAAGCTCAGAAAGCACCAAGAACCCCTCATTTCAACCCTGAGCTACAAATATTCTCCTTTACTGGTACAATTAAGTTCAGAGCGCACCAAGGACCCTTAATCTGAACCAGGGGTGGGTTCCAACTTAACTCACTGCCGGTTTGCTTCCTCCCGCGCCACATGGGCGCACCACGTGGGCGCGCGCGTCCTTTGCGTGCACATGCGCAGTTCCAAAAAATGCAAAAAAAAATGCAAAAGGAAAAAGGAAAAAAGAAAAAGCCAAAAACAAGATGGCGACCACATGCACAATGCCGGAAACTCGGCTTCTGCGCATACTCAGAAGAAAAAATAATAAATTAAAATTAAAATTAAAAAAAAAGATGGCGGCGCCCACGGACCGGCAGACCGAACTGGTTCTGTGATGTCATCATGACATCACCAGCGGGTGACTACCGGTTCAGGCGAATTGGTCCAAACCGGGAGGAACCTACCTCTGATCTGAACATAAGTTAAGTAACCATTCACTCCATAATATGAATACGATTTCTCCTCGTGGCTTTCGTAATTGTCCTGTTTTGTCACATGAATCATTACAATTGAGTGTTAAACTTTGGGAAGGCTCTGGCAGCCACACCCGGAGATTTGGAAAAGGCAGAATTGCTTTTTTCTGCAAACGTTGGCTGCAGCGTTTCAAGTTTTTTTTTAGAATTTTTTTTCTTGTTCCTAAATGCATGGGATTGAATCTCTGATCTCAGAGAACAGCACCGCACTTTGAACTATAAACTAGCCAGAAACATTACAGCCTCATTGTGGGCTGTGCATATTGCCTTAATGTGATATATTTATGATTTGGTGGGTCACATGAACCCAGAAAATTCTAGCATGTACCCAGAAGAAATTCAAGAGGCCCTTTGTTAAGAGGCCCGGATATAACAAAATCTTTCAGCAAAGGCTCTTTGTAAAGACAAAAATGTGATGGTATTTTAGAACAAGGGGTAGACATTATCCCCCAATTACTTGTCTATGACAACAGGAAATTCCAGAATAAATGGATAAGTTTTCTAATTGGAGAGACATAAAAACTGGGGATCAGAGCCGCTTTTCAGTTTGTGGATAACCCATTTGGAGTTAGGAGGTCAAAAGGAGAAAAAGTTTGCTGATGATCCCAAGCTGTTCAGGGTAAAAAAAATAATAATGAAGGAATTGCAGAGAGAACCACAAAGATACCTCCACGTTGGTTGACCGGAGCTCTGTATGGGACAGGGAGGTGAGGAGCTAGCTGGTTGCTCTGGAAACATTGCAAATGTCTTATACACTGTAGTTAGATATTTCAGCATCATTTGGATCAATAGCCCACTAAAGACTGTAATCTAAGACAGTGTTTTTCAACCTTGGCAGCTTGAAGATGTGTGGATTTCAACTCCCAGAATTCCCCAGCCAGCTCTGCTGGCTGGGGAATTCTGGGAGTTGAAGTCCACACATCTTCAAGCTGCCAAGGTTGAAAATCACTGATTTAGGACACTTTTTCGTCATTGCTGAGGGCAAACAAGAACCACTATTAGGAATGCCTGCAGGATTTAGTCCAAAAAGTCAAAAAGACAATGGTGTGATCAAGACACTGTACGTTATGTGCAATCACACCATCTTCTATGACCATAACCCTGTGGACATCTCTGGAGGCCAACATCTTTTTCCCATTTTTTTTTTTTGCTTTTGAGATATTCAATGAATAGGATTCTGCTGCAGGTGATGCTTGATTCAGAAAATAATCCTCCTTTGATGTTTGCATTTACCCTTCTTCAAACTTCCTCTGATACACTATTAACTTTAATTTCCTCCTTTTTATAGCCCGGAGACATTGAATTTTACAAGTAAGTTTTCAAAAGCATGACGATTTAATTCCTACAAAGAATGAGTTCAAGAGGGCCAGAGATCCATTTGTCATTTGTAATGATTTAGCATGCAGTGTACCAATGCAGATATAGGTAATCCTCGACTTACGACCACAAATGAGCCCAACATTTCTGTTGCTAAGAGAGTTGTTAAGTGAGTTTTGCCCCATTTTGACCTTTTTTGCTACAGTTAAGCAAATCACTGCAGTTATTAAGTGAATCATATGGCCATTAAGTGAATCTTGCTTGAAGGCGGTTGCCTGGAAAGTTACAAATGGTGATCACATGACCCCAGGATAGTGCAATCATCATAAATATATGCCAGTTGACAAGTGCCCAAATTTTGATTATCCAACTCTGAGGATGCTGCAATGGCTGTGTGAGAAGTGGCCATAAGTCCCTTTTATCAGCGCTGTTAGAACTTTGAACGGTCACTAAACAAAAGTTGAGGATTACCTATATATGGAATTCTGGGAGTTGAAGTCCATGTATCTTCAAGTTGGCAAGACTGAGAAAGATTCCCTTTAGTTAAGATCAGCATTTTTTATTGAGAGAATACACCTCTTAGATCAGGCCTATGAAATTCAGAACCTAATTTAAAATACCCTTTGAAAGTGGCCGCATCTGCCAAACCAGGCCCTATTTTGCCGAGACGAAATGGAAGAGGCTGATCTTGCTCTTCTTGATTTACGCTGTCCAATCTACAATCCTCCATAGACTGTTCTCAAGAAGTGTGGCCTTCAAAACTAATCCCCCACAAAGTAGACCTTTTTTTTTTAATGATGTCCTCTTGCTACAGGTTATATAGCAACTTCAAAATGGCTTCTCTTCCATAAAATTTGGCTAACTTTATTGAACACCAAGTTGTTGCCAAAGCTGAGTGATGATTTTAAAGAGATCTTTTTTTTAAAAAAAGAGACTTGTCCCTGGAGCAATTGGTGTCTAAGTGGAACTTTTAGTCCAGTGCTGTCCAACCTTGGCTACTTTAAGACCTGGATTTCAACTCCCAGAATTCCCCAGCCTGGGGAATTCTGGGAGTTAGTTAGTTAGTTAGTTAGTTAGTTAGTTAGTTAGCTAGCTAGCTAGCTAGCTAGCTAGCTAGTTAGTTAGTTAGTTAGTTAGTTAGTTTATTTATTTATTTATTTATTTATTTATTTATTTATTTATTTATTAATTAATTAATTATTTAGGATTCTTATATGCTGCCCTACTCCCTGGGGACTCGGGGCAGCATACAACATTTGAAGAACCACTAAACAATATTATATAAAACAATTTAAAATACATTTTAAAAAACACACAAAATCTTACATACATGGGGGAGACCAAGATGAAGTTGTCTCAAAACCCCGCCTGCAGGAAGAGCCATGTCTTCACGGCTTTTCGGAAGGCCAGCAAGGTGGGGATAATTTGTATCTCTGGGGGGGAGTTGGTTCCAGAGAGCAGGGCCCCCCCATAGAGAAGGCCCTCTGTTGAGTTGAAGTCCACAGGTCTTAAAAGTGAATAAAAGCAAGTGTGTGTGTGCCAGGATTATGTTGCAGGATCTAATCTGAGTCGGTCTTCAAGTGGCCAAGGCTGAACATCCCTACTTTGGTCAAAGACAATATTCAAGTGAATCACAGCAAAGGGGATGTTGAGCCTGAGCCATATATTTTGATTAGAGGTAATCTACAGGGAGAAAGCATTTCTAATGAACTGAGACACCCCTTATCTTCGAGACCGCCTTCTGCCACACAGCTCCCAGCGAGATCCCAGAGTTGGTCTCCTCCAGGTCCCGTCAGCTAAACAGTGCCGGCTGGCAGGCCCGCAGGGGAGGGCCTTCTCTGTGGCTGCCCCGACTCTCTGGAACCAGCTACCTCCGGAGATCCGGACTGCCCCCACTCTATTGGCCTTCCGAAAAGCAGTTGTTAAGACCTGGCTCTTTCTGCAGGCCTGGGGCCTGGTGATCTCGCGGCTGTAATCGGCGAGATCCGGCCATGAAAGGATGTGCATGGGTTTTTAAAATTGTTTTAATTGTTTCAATGTTTATTTATGTTTTTAATATTTGCAATGTTGTTAAGCCACCCAGAGTCCTTTGGGAGTTGGGCAGCATATAAATGCAATAAAATAAATAAATAAATAAATAAATAAATTAGAACTTTCTGTGCTTTCCTCAATTACCCGCCCAAGTCTTGAAGGGCTTGTTTTGTCTTGGGCTAATGTGTGGTGCTCACCTAACAAATCTGAGGCCATGGGAAGAGTTATTAACAATATATGTGGGTATTAAGAGTTATTAATAATATCTGTGGGTTTCCTCTGTTTATAGGTATAGGAGATACTCTGTCAAAAAACTGGCTCAAAATGATGGCTTTGAAGGAAATGGAAGAGGACGCCACTCTCTTACAACTACTTAAGCCCAATTGTTGAATTGTTGAGTTGCTGTTTCGTTTGTGTAACACAAATGTGACACACAAAATAAAATGAAGCGATCCGTCCAAACTGCTATCCTGATGATTAATCCCACTATATTCACATGCAAATTGAAAAAGTTTATTTTCTTAATATCCCTGTTCCCCAGCGGGTGTGGGAAATGTCTTAAGAGCCTTTCTGAAAGAAAATGGGACAAAAAAGAAAAATAATGACAGGCTCCCTTTTACGGGTCCGATTAAAATGACTGGGTGAAGGCAGCAATGATGGCTATTCACAATCTTACAAAAGGAACCATGATTAAAACTCCTTTAAAATCTGGATTTCAAGCCACTATCCATTGTTAAGGGCCAGGAGGCAATTTGAACGGAGCGGAAAAAGGCTTGAATACCTTTAAAAATCCTCCATTCACCACTAAGATTCAAGGCACAATTCAAAAGATTTTTAAATTCTGTAAGTTTTGAAATTTTATTCGATCATCTTGACACAAAAAATTCTTACAGCAGCTTTGTGGTATGTGTTTTGTGGGGGAATGTCGATAGTAAATAACTTTTTCTTTTAAACATAACATATTGTACAATTTTCAGAAGAGTTTTAGAATCACTGTAAGAGAACAGACTCTACATGCTAAAGTGACAAGTTTTCATCCAGGAATATATATATATATATATATATATATATATATATATATATATATATATATATATATATATATATATATATATATATATATATATATATATATATATATATATATATATATATATATATATATATATATATATATATATATATATATATATATATATATATATATATATATATATATTTAAAATCCATTAACTTCATGGAGCATTTGCCCTTTTAAGACATTTCTGAATATGCGCAGATTTCCCAACCCCCAACAAAATCTGCACTAATCCACAAAAAGTCAACAACACTCCCCGCCTTGCTCCTTGCAATAACTGCTTCACCAGCCTCTGCTGCAATATTGAGAGAATGCTAAATTATTCTCAGTAAATCTTGCAGCTCGGCTCCCAACCGACATAATTACTGTACTGATATTAAAAAAAAAAGACCCCTGACCACACAGAAGAATATTGAGGCACCAAATGTCTTGAAACATAGAAGACATAATGCAAGCCAGAGACCAAAGGGTTCTGTTGGTTCCATCCTGTTCCCCCCCCCCCACCGCCCCTGACCCCCCTCCCCAAGTTCAGGATTCTAAATGTCAGTGTTTGGAGTATCCAATAGTGAAGTTTCATTGTGAGAGAATTAAAAAAAAACCGAGTTAAGGGCTGCCACGGTGCAATTTCTCATTAACTTTTAACAACAATCAAGGTGTCCTACCCTATTTGTAACTGATCATCACTAATATCTTCCAATCTTGCAGAGGAGAAAAAGAAAAGTTTGCCAAAAAAAAAAGAGAGAGAGAGAAAAAAAGAAACGACTGGCTGCAACTATGGAGTGAGGATACTTTCAAAACCAAACTGTCACTAGATTGTGGCCATCTGCTTAAGTGTAGGCTTTGTAAAAGCTGGGCATGGCAGATTGGCCCCACTGTAGGATTGTTCGACCTAACATAGAAGAAAGAAAAAAAATAATCACAAAACCCCCAAATCCACACAGACACAATGACCTTTGACTTCTAATTAGGCTACTTTTCGTTAATTCCAGGAATGAGATATTGCATTAGACTTTAAACGTTCCTGTGGGAGCCCACCCTGATGAGAGAGGATCAACCAATCCCAGCCTGGGGCAGCAGGAAATGCTCTGGAACAACCGTAGGGAAGACGCATCCCAATTGGTTGCAGAGGAGGGACATTCTGACCTTTTTCTCCTTTTAAGCGCCGGCAATTTAAAACGATAAATGGAATTGACCTGCTCTCACACCAGGAGAGGCGCAAGCGCACCCAGGGATGCTGTTGGGTTTCCAATATGGATTCTGCATCTCCTCTACCCCGTTTTCTCCCTTGCCAGGATGTCAATCCAGTTGGGGATCTCTTTGCTATGGTCGGACCGTTCCAAACAGAGGAGAGAGGAGAGCCCAGTTGTAAGATGTGTAAACTGTAACAAAATTAAAACAAAAATAGAACGAACACAACAACCCAGGAGGGAGGAGGAAATGGAAAACACATGCCCTGGGAGATCAAACATGCGCACAGAGGGAGAGAAATCGAATGCTCCACTGGTTTCAGTCCCGTGAGCCTCGGGATGCTGCTCGTCTGGAGGGCCAGAAGGACGAGGGGCTGTGCTCGATTCCGAGAGCACTCAGCATTTTGACAGGGTTTCTTTGAGTTCTGTCAACAGATTTCCCAATAAGCTTGAATCGTCGCATTTTCCATCAATGGACACAGAGTTTTCTCCCTGCCAAAGGATTCGTTGAAAGGGGGGGGGAGAGAAAAAAATAAGTTTTTTAGGGTTAGGTAGCATGATTCTTGGCTCTTTGTATCTCTTTTTTACATCCAATGCATCTTCCTCCTCCTATTTTCCCCACAAGAACCTTGTCAGGTGAGCTGGGCTGTGAGAGAGAGAGAGAGGCTGGCTTAAAGTCACCGGCCCCCTTTCATGCCTAAGGCGGGACTAGAGCTCACTGTCTCCTGGTGATTAGCCCAAAGTCACTCAAGTGGTTTTCATGCCTAAAATGAAGACTAGAACTAGTTTCCCCATTTCTAGCCTGCTGCCTTAAACACTAGATCAAATTGATTCTCGTAATCATCTTTCCTCTCATCTGCCTGGAAACTGAAACATGTTTGTTCTTTTCTCCTATTCTTACAAGGAGATGTCAAGATTTACCTGTCTGTTATAGGAAGCAACTTCATTTCTCCCCTGTTGAAGGGAGGGCCATCCACATTATGGATTTAGCAGGGAGTCAGGTTGAGAGGTGTTGAACAGACAAGATTTAACTTACTCTCTTTAAAAAGCAAATCGAAGTTGGAAGTTGACAAAATATACAACACTACTAATGCCACTCACTACCTGTCATCTGATGGCCATCTTCTTTGTGTTCCGTAAATGGTGTGTTTAAAGAAAGTAGATGCACGTAAGTATTATTAAAAATACTGAGTAATTACAAGAGCAACACCTATTGTGTCAATTCCCAAAAATTAAACAATTTCTTTTGCGTTAATTGTTGGAGCTTATTTATTATTTAATACTGATATTCTAACTAAGGATGTTATTAAGAGTATAGGTAGACCTTACTTAATGACCATTTGTTTAGGGATCATTCAAAGTTATGACTGTGCTGGAAAAAATGTATTTACATCCAGTCCTTGAAGTTGTGATCATGACTCGGGTGCTTGGCAACCTTTGCACGTTAGGATGGTTGCAGATGCCTGTGGTCATGTGACGTGATGAAATCTCTGGATGGCCTTGAGGAAAGAGGGGAAGAGATGCTGCCCAGGAAACAAATCAGTCATGAGAAGCAGGAGCCCCCAGTGGCCTAATGGTCAGAAAAGGAATCTTAGTAAGGACACTTCTAATTGTTCAAGTGGCAGGGGGGAGTTTGTCCTTTCAGACTTTCAGGATTCTGATAATGTAATTCTCACCATAAAGGAGAATTAGTTTGTCTAATCGTATTTCTTGTTTGGTTTACCTGGGAGAGCTGACAGGTGATTTGATCACCTTTTGTGACCCTCATAGCCAGACAAGCAAAGTCAATGGGAAAGTTGGCAAAAGGTTGCAAGTCAGTCACGTGATGTCTCACTTAAATCCCCGCATGCCGGATTCACTGAACAAACGCAACCGGAAGTGCCAAAACGTCCATTGTAAGTTGGTGCGGTCATGTGATTTCCTGCTTTCCGATCAGATCACTTAGTGAGAGAGTTGCCATTTTGAATTGGAGTCATTAAGTGAGGACTACTTACATATTTTAATTTTATTGTGGAAGTAACAAAATCTAGAGACGAGAAAAGTGACTACCTACTAGGGAATGCCTGTGATTACAATATCTGGTTTCTGCAATGCATCACATGCACAATGGGACAGTGTCCTATTATGCTTAGCATTTGTAGCTGACTGATTACACATATGCTAATGCTATCACCACGTATCAGTTGTACAGTTTTGTGCTTTGTTTTTGGATTCACCTTTTTCACGAGTAGGCAGACATGATGGCCCTGGATAGAACGGCTGTACATGGATGCACAGTCCCCCATACGTTCAACAACTGAAAGAAAAAAGAAAATGGTTAAAGGGCTTCCATCCCTCCCCCAAATAAGGCTTTTGGATTAAAAAACAAAAGAATAGCACAATATTAAGGAATGCATATCTGCATGAGCCACTGATCTAAGTAGATCACTAGCTGGTCATTCAGGCGGAAAAAATAACGGGGAGAGGGAAGAATCTCTCAAAAATCATGTTTATCTGACTATTTTTTAAATTGACAGTTGGGATTTGTTCCGCTCTTTTTAGTGTCTGCTTTCCTTTTTCATTCTTCAGAAAAGAAACAAGCCATTTTTTCCCCAGGGCACATCATTCTCATGTATATCCCTGGATTTTTATGACTTCACATTTGTGCAGATGCAGAAAAATTACTGAGCCCCAGCAAATAATTGCACTGAGACAGCGCAGCGAATCTGCTACAGCGAAACATCTCCTCTAAGGAGAGATGCTTTTGGCTCACAGAATTAGCAGTTTTCTCATGGGAAGTCAATTGAGAAGCACTAGCAATTACATTTCTCCTTCTAATAATGAGACAAAACTAGCACAACAACTCACACAACATTCAATAAAAAGCCTCCTGCAAGCTTGCATGGTTTCAATTCCCTTTTTAAAACCCCAAGATACCTCTCTAGGATTTATTTATTTATCGTATGGCACGTTCACATCACATTTCAATAAAAACACAAGAGATAACAATAGAAAATATGAAACATAAAGTCTAAAATATTATAAACCTTTCTAGGAATTCCTAGCTGAGAGAAACAGATTTTTCTTGGCTGGAAGGAAATTGTCATTTCAGCTACTCCATTAAATTTCCATGGAATTTCTGGAATGAACTTTATTCTTTTTTTTTTTTTTACTTTTTCTGATCATAAAGTATTGTTTGCCCTCTGGATGATTGTAAATTGTTAACAGAGTAACAGATTTGGAAGGGACATTGAAGGTCTTCTAATCCCATTCCCTACTGAAGCAGGAGACCCTATACCAGGGGTCGGCAACCTGCGGCTCGGGAGCCGCACATGGCTCTTTGGGCCCTCTGCCGTGGCTCCCTGTCATGGCAGTGGCATGGTCGGAGCCTTAGTGCAGGAGCAAAGCGCCCCTGCACTTGCCTTTGTGTGGCAACAGCATTCCCCCTGGTATATTTGCTGTTGCCACCAGCAAAGACTGTTGGGAGAGAATGGTGGGGGCGGATCTTGCGGGGTGGGGGCCATCCCCCAAGCCTGGCCTTCCTCCTCCCTTGTCAGCGAGGCCAAGAGAAAGAAGGGGGTGGCGTGGGGAAGTGCTCCCCTACCCTGCCGAGCACAACAGCCCAGTGGGAGGGGGGGGGAGACGGCCCGGCAGAAGTTGGACGGCGAAAAGGCGTGGTCTCACAGCGGGTGAGCGCCGGAGGGTCAGAAGACACACTCCGACTTCGCCCCAACATGCATTTCCAGTGCACGCTCCTCTGTCGCGAGATAGGATTGAGCACATCTCACATTAATCTCACATTCTTGGTTTACTTCTTTAAAAATATATGCTTTACACATATATAAGCAATTCAAGATGGGAGATAGAAGCGACTGATGTATTATAAAAGAATTAACCCAAAAATTATATTGAGACACCGAATTTAAGAGAAAGGGAGCAATGAAGAACAATTACCGTGTTTCCCCGAAAATAAGACCCTGTCTTATATTTTTTGAACCCCAAAATAAGCACTTGGCCTTATTTTTGGGGAGGTCTTATTATTTTGGGGTGCATGGAGCAAGACGGGGAACCTCTTGCCGTCTTACCTGATTTCCAGTTCTGTCACCCTAACCCTAACCAGAGGAAATGGCGGGGACCAGCTGCGCATGCGTTTAAATATTTTCGGGGAGAGCTTATTTTCGGGGGAGGGCTTATTTTTGGAGGTGGGTTTATTTTTGGGGGAGGGCTTATTTTCCTACCGTATTTCAGGGAAACACAGTAGGGAAAAAAATAATTTCAGAAAAAAGCAGTTACATTTGTTCCAGCAAACAAAACCTGCACCATACTAACCATCAGCATTTAAGTATGGCATGCAAGTTTTGGAATTTAGGGTACACTTTCAGAAGGATAAAACTCTTGTACCCCAAATGTTCAGAATCCTAGTTAGAATGGATTCTGCAAAAAAAAAAAAATCCAGTCTTTCACAACCCAATATTCCCTAGATATACTGGGAAGCAACGTCCAGAGCTTAGAACTGGGAAACTCTGGAAGTCAGAGTCTCAACAAATGGAGAGCTGCCAGGCTGGGAAGATTAGTAGGTTACCTCCTGTTCAGTGTTAAGAAACCAGGGCTAAAGACTAACAATGGCTGATCGTCAACCATCTGAAGAACTTTGCAAAATGAGGGTTCCCCAATCTTTGGGTGACCCTGAAGTGGGGAAGTTTATGCCCAACAGCAGAATTGTAAGCCAATATGCACAAAACTGTATGAGTCAAGGAATCTTCTTAGCAGGAACTCACCAGAGAAATGATGGTGGAAGCAAATTTTTGCCAGGAGGTGATGGAAAGGGATGGTGATGCCATCAACTTTAATTGAGCTAGCATGCAGGTCCCCCAACTCCAACAGCTTGGCAAAAGCATCACTGTGGAAAATACAAAGGGGAAGTAGCTTAGCTGAGCAGTGGAGGAAGTTGGAAATTACAGAATGGCTAACATCTACCTTGACCTGTCTGATATTAGAGGGGATTTTAAAACTTCTTCCAAGCTCATTCCATTTTTACTTTCTGTAATTCGAATAAAAGAGAATATATGTAACTAGGAGTTGAACTGTGGAGTCCTTGGTGCTCTCTGGGTTTGGTTGTTTGTGCTTGCAACCAATGCCTGATGATGATGTTATCTGATTGGATAGTGAAACATCTACAAGCAAACAATCAAGCTGAGAGCACCACACTCTTTCTGTAATCTTTGGGGATGCTTCCTCCATTGGTCATCTGCTTACTGTATTCTTTAGACAACATTAGAAAAAGCCAGATCCAAGGAATAAAACAAAAGCTGTTATCATTTGGTTGACAGCAAAATCCTCCAAACAGCTATTTCCATTTATTCATCTACAGCCTCACTACTGTAACAGAAGATATTATGAAATTGCTACAATACTTTATATATTGTATATTGTTATACTGTACATCTGAATAATCTATTACTCAACAGTAATTATCTGGAATCTTTTTCTAATTACATTATACGCTGAATTCCTCACATACTATGCTAATTCTAATGCAAAAACCAACTATTTCTATTAATTTCCCCATTGAAGTGTTCTCACAGATACAATTAAATACTCAGGGATGGATGCTATGAAGGGAAACATGCTCACTTCAAACCATTTTAGCTCTTCCAAGATTTCCTAAAAGATTCTACCTTGCATAGTTGGACATCACCCAGTCTGCATGTTGCTTCTTTTTCTTCAAAACTTTCTGCAAAACCCACAATGTCTCTGAAAACACTGACAGTCTGCTATTTTCCATTAATGAACTAGACATTAATTACTCTTCACCTAAATGTACCTAAATTTTTCTAGAGTGCTACAGTTGATGTGATTTTTAGATACGTCATCCTAAAATCCTACATGAGAACGTATGCTTTTGCAAGTTTTAAAAATTTCAGCATTTTTCTGTGCAATTGACCAAAGCTCAAGAGATTTTAAAGAAAACATTCATTTTAAGAATGTGCAGGGGTAATTTTTGGCTGTGACAAATACTCTGCTACCCATAGGAATTATGCTACGGATCTCTGTAATAAAGCTCGAGTGTGTATAGCTAAAGTAACATTATATTCTTCCCCTACTTAAGGGTGCTTTGATTCTTCTTACATTCTCACTGAATTTTGTCTGCAAATTCATCAAGTCACAGCCACATCATTGCAAGAATAACAATGCTGATCTATAGTTAACAGCACAGCATATTTCTTTCAACAAATGAAGAACAAGTTGCTTTTTTCCAGGCAGTAACGTAACCTACCTGTAACAGGGCGTCGTAATTAGATAAGAGGCACAACTGAAGTACAGCTTAAAGTCTAACTTTTCATGGGTTGAGCCTTCATCGTCCTGCAGCATAATGACAAATGGAGGTAAACCACAGGACCAAAACCAGTTGTTCAACAAGTGGATGAGACATAACTTAAACATTCCTAAAAGAGCATCAGCCCAAACAGATACTGGGAAGGGGAGGGAGTCAGAAGGTCACACAGCCTTTAAAATATACCATCATCCCAGACATTTTATCCTCTTGATAAAACCCAGGTATTTTATCTTTCTAATATGGCCAAATGTTTGATATGGTTCTCTCCTCATATGCAGCAAGACAAAGCCAACTCCATTCACCATCAGAGCATAGAACAGAGTTGGCAACTTTAAGGTGTGGATTGTATCCCCAACACTCCTTCGGAACCATACTTTTCTGGGAGAGTAAAATTGCTATAATAGCATTGCTATTGCTAGAATAGGAGGTAGCCTCAACAAATAGCAGCAGGGAGCTCATTTCCCACTGCCTTAAGGGAAATATCTCTGTCCATCTACCAGTTGCCCCAAAGTTGGAATATAGGTAGTCCTCGACTTGCAACCATTTTTTTTGGTCACTGTTTGGAGTTACGACGGCACTGAAAAAAATAACCGATGACTGTTTTTCACCCTTATGCCCATTGCAGCACCAGGATGAAAAAAACAATTCACTCAAGCTAACTAGTGAAGGTCATCTCTTTGAGAAATAAAAAGTTGATGTTAATATCTCTTTAATGAGCTGAAGTGGTGCAGTGGTTAAATGCAGCCATTGCAGGCTGACTGCTAGTTCAACAGTTCAGCTGTTCAAATCTCACTAGGCTCAAGGTTGACTCAGCCTTCCATCCTTCCGAGGTCGGTAAAATGAGGACCCAGATTGTTGGGGGCAATATGCTGAACTCTGTAAACCGCTTAGAGAGGGCTGTAAAGCACTATGAAGCGGTATATAAGAAAAGTGCTATTGCTATTGCTATTGTTAATCCCTTTTAATATTTTCCCAGCAATGAACTACATGCATTAGCAAAGGATAACAGGTTCTTACTTTGACTATAAATGACAACGTCCCTTTTAGTTTCTGTGCCATGGCAATACTCTGCAGGGTGAAAACAAACTGGGTTTCATTTGAGACTCCTAAATTTGGGAAAAGAAAAAAAATTAGAATGGGATAACAGAATGTTGTTAAATTGATATACAAAGTGAGAATTATATTAAGGCTTATCTTGATTTCAAAATCTTATTTCTCACACTCAGATTTCTTTAAAATACTTAACCATTTTTTCCACTAAAAGAGTACAAATCATTAGCAGTTTAACCATAAGCAAAAACGACCAATCAGGATTATTTTAATATGTACTAAAGGCGGGATGGGGAACTGCTAGAGAAAACTACAGATAGTCCTCGACTTACAACAGTTCATTTAGTGACCATTCAAAGTTACAACAGCACTGAAAAAAGTGACTTTGATCATTTTTCACAATTATGACTGTTGCAGCATCCCCATGGTCACATGACCAAAATTCAGATGCTTGGCAACTGGTTCACATTTATGACAGTTGCAGTGTCCCAGGGTCATGTGATCCCTTTTTGTGACTTTCTGACAAGCAAAGTCAATGGGGAAGCCAGATTCACTTAGCAACCGTGTTGCTGACTTAACAACTGTGGTGATTCACTTAACAATTGTGGCAAGAAAGGTCATAAAAATGGGGCAAAACTCACTTAACAAATGCCTCGATTAATAACATACATTTTGGGCTCCATTGTGGCCGTTAGTCGAGGACTACCTGCACCACTATAGGGCAAATGCATTTGTCATTATCCACTTTAACTCGGAAAATCATTCACCTTTAGAAAATACTCTGCATAATGGGAACCAATTAAAACCACTGTTCCCAGGACATGCCAATGGACTCATACTCTGGTCCTCAGGAATATCCTTACAAAGATAGTATGTCATGATCAGACATCCAACATCTTTTGGAGATTATTTGGGCTGACAATGGACCAGCAACAGCAAGAATCTGTTCAATTCTGAATCCACACCTTTGAAAATTAGTCCCATAAACTGAAACACAAACAAGACGAAGCTATGTTGCTCTAGAAATGTAAGATAAACTTCCAAGGTTTGGCTCAGACGGAACTATGATATGTATTCGTAAGAAGATATGTCCTGTCCGCCAAGATTCTTTACAAAGTCTTCTTTGAAAAGCTCTTTCCCACCCCCTCTCACCAGGAAGCACAGAGTCATACCAGGAGGCAGCTGAAAAGGGACAGGTATCCCATCATGGATGGAGGATCCTTCCGGCCGCAGCATTTTAGTATTCAGAGAGTCCAAAACGTTCAGCTCCATGCTCTTTAGGAAACTGCTGCTCTTATTCTCAAAGATCACAGAAACTGTAACCTGGCTATCATTCTGGAGGTTCCCCTGGATATCATACGTCTGCAAAAGAGAATCATTGGAAGGGAGAGGTCACAAGAGAAATTAGGAGCTCCTAGGTGCTGCTGAAAACTGGTGTGGAAAACAAGAGTAAAGCATGGTAGATCCTGATCGTAATTCAAAGAAATCAAGAGAAACCAAAAATTGGAAAAAAGCACATGGACTACTCACCATTTTAATGTACGGATTTTCAGCAAGGATAATATAGCTTGACATAGGCTGGGAAAGAAGGAGAGAGGAGAAGTTAAGGTAAGCAAAAGGGAAAGAAAAGAATGGTGTAACTTGGGAGCTGCCTATACAGCAATGAAGTGATCTGTAGTTTCCGTGCAGTGTATCTATGGAGATTCTCAGTCATCCAGGTCATGGTTAAAAAAGCACTTTTGGGATAAGCTTTTTTCACTTCACATCCAAGAAGCTTCTTCAGTTCTGACTGAAGAACTTCAGCCAGACCTGAAGAAGCTTCTTGGATGAGAAGCGAAATGTCTTCAAGGCAAAAACAAAGTGCAGTTGCCTTTTGAAAAAGCACCTTTGGGATTTCAATGCAGTAGATTTAACAACCAGGTAACAGCAATAGCAATAGCACTTAGACTTAGCACTTAGAGTTATATAGCGCTTCACAGTGCTTTTACAGCCCTCTCTAAGTGGTTTACAGAGGCAGCCTATTGCCCCTAACAATCTGGGTACACATTTTACCCACCTCGGAAGGACGGAAGGCTGAGTCAACCTGGAGCCTGGTGGGATTCGAACTGCCAAATTGCAGTCAGCAGAAGTAGCCTGCAGTACTGTACTCTAACCACTGCGCCACCACAGCTCTTAATGGTTAATTACAGTCCCAATAACCTCAACCAAGGAATGGGGAACTGTATGTAAAGTATCAGATGCTGGCAAAGCTGCTGCAGAACCATGCCACAGCAGTCAGGTCTTCCGGAATCTCAGTCTCCCAGCTGTTGAACGATTACAACCTCTCAAATTTCTCACCGGCAGTGGTTCTTCCTCCAGAGTTCCGTTCTGCACAGATTCCGTCTGTGGCTCATCCCTTCGGTCACGATGCTTTGAAAGCTTCTTCTCTTTGGATTTATCATCCTTCTTATGCTTCTTCTTTCTATGCTTGGATTTCTGTAAGTCCACATAGACCAAAAGTCAGCTTCCTGGTTCCTCAGCTGCCTCTTGGCTCACCAGTAAAAGCTGTTTATCTTGGACAAGTCAGGTATCTGCCAGAATCTGCTGCTAAAACTCATGCTGGCCAACCTAGCCCTCCGCCTAAGATATTGCTGATCAAAGACAGTTCAGAAATTATAGCACATTCAAACCATAGTGAAAATATTCCCAGATGAGATACAGTTGCCATTATCAGTGACTGGTCAAGAAGCATCCATTCTCAGGCAAAATACAGAAAAGCGGAGTACTTTAGGCCACTCACCTTTCCTTCATCTTCTTCCTGAAGTTCCTCCTCTTTCTTAGGTTCTTCAGGTTCCGTCGGATCTACACTGACTTCAGGCAGGTCCTGCTAAAGAAACAAACTGGGATAATGAAAGTCAGCTTGGTCTGAGAGACCATATCTGGGAACATCACAGAAAATATGTGGGTCAAGTCATCCAGGTATGATCCCTGTTCATATTAGTCCGAATGTCCTCAATGCAGTTAGCCTCCTTCTCCAAACCTCCTTGGGAATGGGCCACACAAAGGAGCCCACCAACTGAAAGTCCATGCCAGCATCTTTGCTCACTTAATGGGGTCACCAAGTCCACTCAAAGCACACCCTAAAGCTGTAAAGCAGAAGAGGGCAACCTTGTATGTAGCCAGATATTGCGGGTGTGTGTGAAAATGACATAGCTGAAAGAGGCAGGGCTAGATTTTCCATTTCCTTTTTTTGCATTTGGCTTTCTGGTGTTTTGACTAAAATAGAAATATTAAGCTTATTTTACCGCTTAGTTTTGTAAAAAACAACAACAACCCACTACCAAATAAATAAAACCATCTTCTCTTAATTTTAAAGTTTGTCTCCAAAATTCGGTAGTATAATCATGGGGAACTCGGTGGGCTGCAATAAAAGGGCCTGATAAGTCACATATGATCTGTGGGTTGCCCATCCCACTTATAGGAATATCTTAATAGTTCTCAATTTGTAATCAATGGCCACATGTCCAACTCTGAGCTCACAAAAAGATACTCTGCCTTATTACCTGGCCCCCTTTTTTGTCAACCAGGGTCTCCTTAGGAGAAAGGAGACTATCCTTAATCTTGACTATCACTAAGTATCTTTTTGTATCTTTTTATTCTTGATGAATGTATTTTATTCTCCTTACGTACACTGAGAGCATATACACCAAAGACAAATTCCTTGTGTGTCCAATCACACTTGGCCAATAAAGAATTCAATTCAATTCAATTCAATTCTGGTCATCAGCATGTGCAAAGTGATAGATGGAGAATAAATCCCCATAGAGACGATGTTGATCTTTCTCCCGGAATTCAAACATTTAGAAATAAAACCGAAGTTTAAAAGTCTAGTTGAAAATATTTATTTCGATACAAAAACAATAAAATCTGATTGTTTACATTTCTGCTATAAAATGCGACCTTCTCGGTCAAGAACCAAGTCAAGAAGAATAATGGAGTATCAGGAATGCACACATGCGTACAAGAATATCATATCACGTGTCCTGGAATGTACCATTATAATAGATAGGGATGCAGCATCCTGCATATACATACAACTGACAATAATCACACCGTGACACAAAGGGCAGGGATTTCTCTCAGTTGTAATGAATCTTGAAGAAAATAAGTGAACAGCAGGGGGGAAAACCCACTCCTCTCCCAATCTATATACATGTACTTCTGTATTTTAGGAAATGCAAAAAGCATCACCTGTCAAGGAAGTTAATAATGATGTAAAAGCATGGAAGGAATCACCATGGTTTTTTTTACTGCAGTGGATAATACTTCCTCTGAAGTTGCCGTTGTTGTTATGGGGAGAGAGGGTAGAACCTCCCTCAGGAAACAGAATACTTCCTTGTAAGGCAGATGATGCTTTCAAGAAGAATGGTTTTTTTTTCCCCCTCAAGACCATAAAGGGAAAAAAAAATCACTTCTCTGCACCCTCTGAGGTCATAACACTCACCACTGCTAATGCTCCCCTCACCAAATTTGTAAATTACCGGTAAATGCAAAGCTTAATTTAACAACATATTGAATTTGGATCCAAAATAGCAAGGGTGTCACACGATGTTGGACTTGGAGCATCGTGTGCCACATTATTACTCAGAAGGATGCCATGAGTCACCTTTTTGTGACATAATAAATTATTTACCCAGTTCACCTGGATTTTCTTTGCTAGAACTCCCTTCTCTTCCCTGTAAAATTGGAACCAATATTTCTAGAGAAGGAAATATTTTTCAGAGGTTCTGCTGCACATTCCATAAAGGAGAGACTAACCTTTGCCTCCATGGCAGCAACAGATGGCGGGGTATCAGAAAGCCACAGGTCCACATCTTGAGCCTGGAAGAACAACCCCAAAAGTATTCTAGACAACTATTCTAGGACAACTTCAAGCATTCAAAACACATATTCTCCTACAGGGCTCCCAGACTGCACTAGGCATAATGTCGTTTGTTTTGTTTCAGCTCAACAAGAGATATGAACTCAGTCACTGTGATCCGGAATAAACATTATGTGCCCCATAATGTTTACAGGAATATTGTATTCTTTAATAATATTCTTAATGCTACAGGTGCTAGATTTGCCACCATCTGGCAGTTCATGGTTACCTACTGTATTATATGCAAATGAACTGCAAGGTATAGTCATTTAAATATCAATCTAGAATTCTGGTTGTATTTGCAAATATACCATGTTTGTTCAGAAATATTTGAGCATCTTTATTATTTGCATTGTAAATATTTACAATAAATATTATAAACATATATAGAGGTTCAAAGTCAGAACCTTTGAAATAGGCTACATTTCACTGTTCCTTGTGGGCACCTATGCCTATCGAGAAGCTCTTAAAATCTTCATTGGACTTCTACGATTGTGAAAAATATGGCAGTCAGAAGCAAGGAAATTACCTTTTTGTCGTCTTCATCTGCTTTTCTTTCTCGCTCTTTCCTTTTTCCTTTTTCCCTTTCTTTCTCTTTGTGTTTCTTTTCCTTCTTTTTTGGCTTCTTGCTTTTCTTTTCAACTGGGGGGGCTTGCGTTTCTTGAGGAGATTTAAGATTATCGGTATTTCGATGCCTCTGCACGGGAAGTGCCTCACTGTCTGTTAAAGGCCTTAACAAAAAAGATGGTAAGATCTTCAATGAAATTCCACCAAATGTCTCTCCCAGCTTCCAACAGCAGTTTAGGGTCAGAACAGAATGTCAGAGTGAATTAGTTCCACTACATGTGATGAAATATAATTCAACACAGTCTAAAGAGGATCACATGAAATTAAGTGATGTTTATTGAACAAAATTGTTAGGATTCTATTTGTAAAATTCTTCAACATAAAAGCAAGCTTTTAAATTCCAGAAAGTGAAAACTGAGAAAATTTCATCTAGCATTTTCCCAGATGAAAAGGTGCGACATTTTAAAAATTCAGATCATTTTAAATATAGAGTTGTAGGTCTGAAAAAGAAAAACACAGCTTCTTTCCTGATTATTTTTGTAATCGCATTCAGAAAGCTTGGAAATATTCCTTAATGCAAAAAGATAGTAAACTTTTTATTTGCTCACTTTTAACTTTTTCAGAGCAGAATTACAATTTATTCATTCCCCCCCCCCCCCCCCCCAATCCCCGGCTTTCTCATGGTCAGAATTTCTGCTGTTAATGACAAATACAGAACTTCTGTGAAAAAAATTGTCATTCTTTATTAAGCGGAAAAAACAATTGAGAAAAGAAAATTATTGCCCATTTGAAATGCATAATTTAGTCTTCCTGTCAATTTTGCAATTTGTTGTTTTCATCTTGAAGTAATTGGAGATTTCTCCTTGGTACAAAACTTTAATCTTGAATCTCATTTTACAGGAAGTGGGTGGAGGAGTTGAGGAAAAGGAACAGTTCACATTGTAAAGCCCAACATTTCTCTCAACCAAATATCAATTTTCAAATCTCTGCTCAAAGATTGGGAACGTGTGTAAATGAAGTGGCAGGGCCACTATTCGTTGACTGAAATAAGATTGATTATAGGATTCAATGGTTGTGCAACCAATCATCATATTCTGGCTGTTTTATTCCAGACTATAAATGTAGAGATTTAGAGTCAGTTTAGAGATTTGATGTAAAGTTTTCTGCATAAACAGATGACATTTGCCATGTTGTGTTTTACAATGCTGAACAGAAGCAGTTAGCCTTCCACGCTGTCAAAGAGGGAACTTACCTGCCAGAACTCCCTGAAATCAGACTGTGTATGAGAGACAGACAGACAGAAAGAAAAACAACATGACTACAGGATATGACAATGTCTGGGAATGGAAAGAATCCAAAGGCAAAATAGAGACATTCTACCTGATTTCAACAATGTCTTTCAATGTTGAAAAACAAATACGTTTTGCCTCCATTTGAAATTTAGGGAATGAATGTAGTAAGATTCTGAAATTAATTGCCCTCTATTAACTGAACTCCAAATCCCATCAAGACTAATGAGCATGGTTAAAACTCGGGTCAGAAGAGATGCAGTCTAGAAACATCTGGAAAGCTGCAGATTTCTCCATTCCTTCTCTAATGGCACAAGGAAGATCCAAGCCTGCAATCCTCCCTTTGGAAGGCCCTAACAACAATAGCACTTAGACTTATGTACCGCTTCACAGTGCTTTACAGCCGTCTCTAAGCGCTTTACAGAATCAGCATATTGCCTCTAACAATCTGGGTCCTCATTTACCTCAGAAAATCTTTCTGAGGTAAATGAAAGATGGAAGACTGAGTCAACCTTAAGCCGGTCAGGACTGAACTCTTGGCAGTGGGCAGAGTCAGCTTGCAATACTGCATTCTAATCACTGTGCCATTACTGCTCTTGAATTCCCTTAATGCATCTTCATGTTCAGATCTCAGATGTACCAACATAACATTCAAATTCATTGTGAATTTCGTTGTATGGGTGTACTGTGCATATACGTACAATGACAATAAATTATTAATTATTAAATAACTATTTGAACTATTTGAATAACCGTTCTATAACTAAATTTATAAAACCAGTAGTTTAGGAATCAAAGCCCAAATCTTTAGCTTGTCTACTTTAATTTATGTAGAGTATGGTGAGTACACCACGTTCAGCATTCAATAAATCCCACTCTGTCACATTCAGCACTACATTTTGGCATGAATTTTAGAGGGCTGTGCAGGAGCTAAGATTTGTACTCACTTATCTAAATCAATATCCAGTGCCTTGTAGGGATCGTTTGGATCCTTGTCATCCTCATCACTGGGCAGAGCATTCTAGATAAGAGGCAGAAGAGGCAGAAAATGAGTTTATGTAAAAGGTATCCATTGTCCAGGGAAAAGCATTGCGAACCCTGTTTCTCAAGGGTGCTTTAGATTTCTCCTGTTTATGGTGTCCTAAACCAATTACCGTATTTTTCGGAGTATAAGACGCACCTTTTTCCTCCCTAAAAGTGGCTGAAAATTTGGGTGCGTCTTATACTTCGAATGTAGCTTTTTTTTTTCCAGCCCTAACTAGGTGCTAACAGATCTTCCCAGCTCTTACCTTGCAGGCTTTTTCATTGTTACTCTCTCCAAATAATGTTTTTCCAGCCCTAAGTCTTTGCAGAATTTTTTTCATTGCTCTACTAGCTCCGAATAAGTTGTTTTCTAGCCCTAACCAGGTGCTAACGATCTTCCCAGCTCTTACCGGCTTGCATGCTCTTTCATTGTTATTCTCTCAGAAGAAGGTTTTTTAAGTCCTAACCAGGAGATAAAATAATGTGCTGAAGCTGCTCCGAATAAGTTTTTTTCTAGCCCTAACCAGGTGCTAACTATCTTCCCAGCTCTTACTGGCTTGCATGCTCTTTCATTGTTACTCTCTCAGAAGGTTTTTTTAAGTCCTAACCAGGGGATAAAATAATGTGCTGAAGCTGACCAGACTAAGGATGCTAGCCAGATGAATACCTGGTAGGCAGATTGTTTTCCCCTATTTTCCTCCCCAAAAACTAAGGTGCGTCTTATACTCCAGTGTGTCTTATACTCCGAAAAATACGGTAATCCCATTTCTATAATTCCCCCTCCCCCCCCTTATCAAAGAGTTTTGGTGACGAAAGCAACACTGGAAAAAGTACTTGTTGGCTGCAGTTCATATTTATTTCATTCTTTGGTCCGTGACTTACAGGGTACTAGCTTGAATACCGGGAAGATAGCCTATTTTGTTGAAAAACCAACATCCATCTGCAAGCTGTGCCATCCTTGCAAAATATATCAAGGATAGCTTAATTTTGGCCTCATTCAAAAGCTCTCTAACAGTGGTCAATCTGAACCTGTGGCAGATATTTCTTCCCTGGGGAGACTAAGAGAAAGAAGGAAAAAGAGGGATTGAGAGAGAGAGAACGAGCAACTGTACCTACTTGAGGCTGTGCTCCATCCTTTATTTCTGCAAGGCCCTGCCCACCATTCACAGGGCTAGGCCCAGATCTAGCAACTGGCTTAAGGGTCACACAATGGAGCAGGAATGCGAACCAGAGTGCCCTTCATTTATTTATTTATAATCGGCCTTTATTATTTTTATAACTAACTCAAAGTGAGGAATATACGTAATACTCCTCCCTCCTCCTATTTTGCTCACAATGACTCTGTGAGGTGGGTTGGGCTGAGAGGGAATGACTGGACCAAAGTCAGTCAGCTGGGTTTCATGCCTATGGCGGGACTAGAATTCCGGCTCCCGGTTTCTAGCCTGGCGGATGGAAGTCTGCAAAGGAAGGCCTAAAGCCCTGCGGCACTTACTTCTGGCATCTCCTCTGTGATAATATCCACATGCTGGGCGGGTGCAATATCCTCATCGCTCTCTGTGTGCAGGGAATTGTGGCGACGGTTCTTGCCCCATTTTTCTTTCTTCTGCTTCTTTTTCTTCTTGTCTTTCTCCAGTTTCTGCTGGTGCCGTCGCTCCTCTTCCAGCTTCACGTATTGGTCAGATGCTGGTAAACCTGATAAGGCCAGAAGAAAGAAAAGTAGCCTCCAGAAGGGATTGTATGGACGCTGGCTACTGAACAAAAGACAGCTTAGAAAGGATAGCTTTCATTTTGATTAAGGTGCTATCAAAACAACCTGATTTAAATTCCAAGAAAAAGAGACAAGTCTGAAGAAATTGTTAGCAAACTTTGCTAACAGATGATGTGCAGATGCATCATTGATCATCCTTTGTGAGAGAAGGGAAAATATTGAACCATATCATTTCCACCTGCTATCTTTATAATTACATAAGACAGTATTTTTCAACCTGGGCCGCTTTAAGATGTGTGGACTTCAACTCCCAGAATTCCCCAGCCAGCAGGTTGAGAAACATAAGGTAACACTAAGAAAAAGTTGAGATCTCTCACCTGTCACCTACCAGCATTCATGTCATAAATTTATTTGAAATATTTCATTAAACAGAGTCATGAAATAGATTATAACTTGGAAGTATTCAAACCTGCCTATTTTTCTTTTCCCAGTTTCCTCCTTTTTTTCCTTGTGTGTTATGTTTTCTAGATTTTAAGGTTCTGAATGGGGACTTATCACACTACTGATAATTCTCATGTTACGACCTTAATGGACCGTGCCTTTTACAGTCTTAAGTCGAAACAGACACATGATTGAATTGATTTTATGACCTTTTTATGGCACTTGTTAAATGAACATTGCGGTCATTAAGCAAATCCATGATTTGCTGTTGGTACGGTTTTGCCAAAAACTGGAATTGCCAGGTTTCAGCAAAATCATTGTAATGTGGTCACAAGACCGTGAGATGCTGCAAACGGTCATAAATGCAGCCCACCTCCGGTGGGGGAGGCAGGTGACTGTTGGAATTTCTGATTCAGATTGTAAACCCCTTTTCTGATTGGTCATAACTCTGAACGGACATTAAGAAGGACTACCCATACTGACTTTTTAAAAGTCAGTTAGAAAGTTTCTGACTGAAAAGCAGGATATGAAGGTCATAAACTGACTGATTGAACTAACCAGTTAAATGTTGCACTCCTTAAAAAGAACTGCTGTTTTGAATGTTATTGTTTGTCTCTATGTTGAACTCCATTTTTAAGGATTTCAATTTGTTGTATTATATTCTACAGAACTTTGAATGCTTTTTAACCAAAGTAAATTTTTTTAAAAAATTACTACTGTGTTTCTCCGAAAATAAGACCCTGTCTTATATTTTTTTGAACCCCGAAATAAGCACTTAGTTTGGGGGAGGTCTTATTATTTTGGGGCGCGTGGAGCAAGACAGGGCTCCTCTTGCTGTCTTACCTGATTTCCAGCTCTGTCTCCCTAACCCTAACCAGAGGAAATGGCAGAGACCGGCTGCGCATGCATCTAAATATTTTTGGGGAGGGCTTATTTTCAGGGGAGGGCTTATTTTTAGGGAAGGGTTTATTTTTGAAGGAGGGCTTATTTTCGGGGGATGTCTTATTTTCGGGGAAACACGGTATTAATAAGAAACCAATATAGACTACCGTATTTTTCGGAGTATAAGACGCACCGGAGTATAAGACGCACCTTAGTTTTTGGGGAGGAAAATAGGGGAAAACAATCTGCCTACTAGGTATTCATCTGGCTAGCATCCTTAGTCTGGTCAGCTTCAGCACATTATTTTATACCCTGGTTAGGACTTAAAAAAATCTTCTTCTGAGAGTAACAATGAAAGAGCATGCAAGCCAGTAAGAGCTGGGAAGATCGTTAGCACCTGGTTAGGGCTAGAAAACAACTTCTCTGGAGCAAGTAGAGCAATGAAAAAAAAACCCTGCAAAGACTTAGGGCTGGAAAACCTTCTTCTGAGAGAGTAACAATGAAAGAGCCTGCAAGGTAAGAGCTGGGAAGATCTGTTAGCACCTAGTTAGGGCTGGAAAAAAAAGCTACATTCGAAGTATAAGACGCACCCAAATTTTCAGCCACTTTTAGGGAGGAAAAAGGTGCGTCTTATACTCAGAAAAATACGGTAGGTTCAGAAAGTGCCCTGACAACAGCCATTCATGCCTTGAACATTGAACAATTGGATTACTACAACACACCCTATATGGCAAATCTAGACAGCATACTAAAAAGCAGAGACATCATCCTGCCAACAAAAGTGTCAAGTAGTCAAGGCTATGGTTTTCCCAGTTGCAATGTATGGCTGTGAAAGTTGGACCATAAGAAAGGCTGAGCACCAAAGAATTGAGGCCTCTGAACTATGGTGCTGGAGAAGACTCCTGTGAGTCCCTTGGACTGCAAGGCGATCAAACCAGTCAGTCCTAGAGGAGATCAACCCTGACTGCTCTTTAGGAGGCCAGATCCTGAAGATGAAACTCAAATACTGTGGCTCCCTAATGAGAAGGAAGGACTCACTGGAGAAGAGCCTAATGCTGGGAACGATTGAGGGCAAAAGAAAAAGGAGACTACAGAGAATGAGGTGGCTGGATGGAGTCACTGAAGCAGTAGGCATGAGATTAAATGGACTCTGGGGGATGGTAGAGGACAGGAAGGCCTGGAGGAACATTGTGCATGGGGTCGCGATGGGTCGGACACGACTTTGCAACTAACACCACCACCCTATGTGGCTAGACTTTAGAAATAGAAATGTTATGCCAGGCACGACTATGCCCAAATTTATTTTGCCCATCCATCCATCCATGTGGCATTTTCTGTAGTTGTCCCCTCACTTGGGAAAGTGTTTCTTTCAGAAATACATGCAGCATTCATGCATTCTGTAAAATGGTTAAAATTTGTTTATGCTATCATAGTTTAGGTCCTAAATCAAAGTCATAGACTTGGGCTGGATATATCACACATATATATGTGCGTCTGTGTCAAGAAACATAAATAGGCCTGGAAAGGGCATGAATGCTGGGAATTGGCTTTCCTGGAGAAACAGTTTTCTGTCCTTCTCTAAGAAACCAGAATTCTTCCTTTATTAACAATGCTCATGACCTGATTTTCAGATTCCTGTATCAGATTTTTTTGAACTTCTGAAAACCTTGGGGTTTCTCCAAGCCTCCTAACATCTCCCTATTTTTGAATGATGATTCCATAAACAGCGGCCTTCAAATCTGACCAAGGAATATAGAAGCAAATGATGCTGAAATTCGCCATAAAATTCGCCATAAAATTCTCTTACCAGGAACTTTTAAAGGAACAGAGAGATCAATCTGAACCACAGGTATGTGCTCAACACCAGGGCTATCCTGGTACCTCTGGAGAAAGCAAAAAGAGAAATTTAGTACTAACGTACAGATCCAGCAGTCTGACAGATGCACGCACTTACATTAAAAAAACCAATTGTTAGATAAGTATCACTATCACTAAGTCACTATTTTTATTCCCCCAGATAAGCTTTGTTTACCTTTTGTGGAGATGGAGAACTTTTAATATAGAATGGATTGTTTGCCTGCTCCTGTTTCCTAACTTCTCGACGCTTTAAAACAAAAACAAAAAAAAGCAAATAAACAAACTTATTCAGAAGTAGGATTGCTGTCACTTGAGTTTTATTTATAAAAGAAAATTCAAAGGTGTTTCTTCTCCTGCTTGAATAAAAGCTAAGAATCCCAGATCAAGGTAGAGAAGTCACTCGCATTGTTAAAGAGCAGGTAAGAATTGAATAAGTTACAATAAGTCAGACAGTTTCAGTATTTCAATCAAAGGACCAGTACTGTTTTAGTACATTTTCCCATTTAAAAAAAAAAGTTAAAAATGACTAAAATTTTGTTAAATCATGAAATGTTGTAAGAACCTGGAAATCACACATGCAAAGTTCCTGGGGGTCCTTTAGGACAATTATTTTTTTAAAAAAATGCAATGAACTTTGAAGCCTTCCTCCAGCCATCTCCAGCACACCGGAACTGCCCCTACCCAGCTTACCCTGGCCAGCTCCTCCTCATCCATTTCAGGCTGCCGTTGCTTTGAATGCCTTTGTTCTTCGTCGTGGAATATGGTCCTTGGTTTTTCATCTTCAGAATCGCTGTCTGAAGGTGGCTCATTGATCCAAGCATCGAGATCCAAACTATGAAAGGAAGAAATCTCTGTTTCAGGTTATGTGAGAAGACGGCAGCCAATCTTTTAACCTTCATCCTGTTGTTAAAACAGAAGGTTGCCAAGTGCCCCGCTCCACATAAACATAAATATCCTCTCCTAGTTCTTCTAAGGTCTATGGCTTATGAGATGGGCCAAGATTACTTAGGCTACAGAGTTTGAGACTTAATATTATCATCCTACGGGAAAAAGCAGAGGATATCTCACCCTTCTGGGACTGGAACTTTCTTCTGAGCTTTAGGTGCAACGGGGTTAAGCTCCCCTGCAAATAAGGCAGTCACTTCTTCAGCTACAGGGACCTCTTTGATCTGAAGCTTCTGGATGTACTTCATGAGCTGGAGGATGCAGGAAGCCTAAAGATCAAGAATGAATGAATGAATGAATGAATGAATGAATGAATGAATGAATGAATGAATGAATGAATGAATGAATGCTTTCCTTTCACTCCAAACCCAGCAAAATGCAAAAAACTGAAAAGTCAATTTGGCAGAAAGTAAAAAGTAAAAAAAAAGCTGTATTTTTCTTACTCTCTCCTGGACTTCGAGATCGGCGCTCTGCACAAACTGAGGCAGACGGTCAATCATCATCTGGGTTGCCTCCTGGGCCACTTCCTTCTCACCAGCCTGTTCCTTTTGCTGCAGAATTGAGGCATAAAGCTTCACCATGTTTTGGACATAAACGGCTTGGATGTGGCCTGGAAGCGTGGTCATTTTGGGCCGCAGCATGGCTTCGAGGGTCTGCTGGGGTTCTTCAAGGTGTCTGCAGTGAAGAGGAAAGCTTAGGGAGTTTTTCCCCTCCTTATCCAGGACAGGAAAAGGGGAGCCACAAGAAACGCTTCAGGCATCAGGGACACCAAGAGAGAACCTGGCCCCTTGAAAACCCTTCCTTTTCAAACAACCAGATTCCTAGGCACTTACTCTGAGAATTCTCCACATATCCAAGCTGCGGCGTACAGCACCTCACAGATTCCATTCCTCTGCGTGTTGCTTGCCAGCAAGTGAGCATTGTCCAGAAGCATGGCCATCTGGGACACAGCAAATTTGCGGATGGCCTTCACTCGGATTGCCACATCTAACATCTGGGAGGCAATGAGATGGCCATGCCTTGTACCTTCCAGCCGTGTCAGCTCCACTAAGATGCTGATGTACCTGAAGCGGATAAGAAGAGAGTACCGATGTGCAAGCAGAGAAACCAAGCAGAGACTATTATTATAAAGAGGAAGCCTATCGGCAAATTTCATGCCCAATTCATGTACACTGCGATTTTCAACAATTCAAATGTCAATATCTCGATTAACCTCTTATAGCTTCTACACACACAAATACTCTACTTACCACTTGTTAATTTCTTCCTCAGCTTGCTTTTGGTTTTCAAACTCTAGTTCCCAGCCTAGGTTCCCCTCCCCACATCATTATACGGCCATTGGTAGCTTCTGCTTTTTCTGTTTCTCTCTTTGTTTGTTCTGCCTAGCCTTTATCTGCCTGTATCGGAATGGCTCAAAAGTAGTTAGCTGCAGTTGCCTGCTCCAACAGCCAGGGCTGCTCCAACACCTATCTCCTCACAAAATCCTATTAGAGCCATGGGGCACAAAAAGTATATTGCTTTATTACTAATTTCACACAATGTTGAATTAGAAATAGATAAAATTTGCTCAAGGTGTGTGTGTGTGTGTGTGTGTGTGTGTGTGTGTGTGTGTGTGTGTGTAGAGGCAGAGTGAGCAAATATGTACATTTGTATATGAGTAAACATTTTTAAGCAACACTTTTTCCAAAATCTATGTAGATTTTGAGAAAAACAGAACCATTTCAATTCTTTGTGTGTTGTCTCTCTCTGTTTAAAACAAACAGCATTTGTTGATTGAGGCTTTTTTTTCCAATTTCTTTTTTAAAAAACATAGCTGTTAAAAACAGACTTTGTGGCTCTAATTATGAGAAAACCCAAAATAGTCCAATATAAAGTGCACATTCTGAGGAAAGCAGCAGTTAAGGAAAGCAAAAAGGTTTAGTAAGACTGAAAGATTTAAGGATGGGGGCCACATTTGGGGAAGAAATCCTATCCATAAAAGGGAAGAAGAATTGGATATATAATAAGTACGGTAGTTTATTAGCTATTCTTTGGTTCAAGAGCCCTCTGCCCCACATCTCCTTTATGGGAATTTTGTTCATGTGTCCATGGGGTTGCTGCAATGGCTGGAATTTCAAAGCCTGGTTGTAAGTCTCTTGGTTCAGCACTATCATAACTTTGAACGGTTGCTGAGCAAATAGACACTAAGTGAGAATTACCTGTATTATGCAAGATTTAAACTTTACTTTGGAGCAAAACATTGTATAACCTTCTGAAATTCTCCTGAGGCTATAAAGCAGGACCTAAGTATGTGGTAAATACTGACCATTCAAAGTTTGTGATGTACTGGTAATTGGACTGGCTACATATATCAATGATTTTGGTTAGCAGCTCATCCCTGTAAGTTGTTCCTTCAGCTTTGTCCACATGGATCATCAGCTTCTTCACAATTTCCATCAAATTCTTCTTGGACACCTGTAGCAAGAGCCCAAACAAACAGAAACTCAGGCACCAGTTACTAAATGCTGGTCTCTATACAGGACATGGGAAGATGCCTATTTGATGCAGCTTGGCAGAAAACCCACAAGATGTAGCAGTGAGCGACACCAGATACTTCATTCTGGAAACTTTTGACCTCCCAGTTTCTTTGCTGCCTTGAAAGTGGCTTAGGGATACAACTGCTTAAACAAATAGTAAATAAATAAGCTATCTTGGAATCATTTTTTCATTATTCTCATGACCATATTAGCCACTCTAGTATCTAGGAAGACAGTTTACTATTTAGGGAAACAAATTAGCCAGGATGCACATTAAGAACAAAACCTACCATTCCATACAGAAGATCCAAGGCTCGGAGGCGAATGGACTCATCCTTATCGTCCAAGCACTGGAGAATGAGATCCTTATGAGACTGTACCGATTTAGGATGTGTTTTCAAGATTTTGGACATTGCCAGCAATCCCAAATACTTCACTGGGGTAAAAAAACAACACATACACACACAAAAGAAAACACAATTCAAAAAAACTCCTTGTAAGGGCCCTCTCCATTTCTGCAAGAACAACGTACACACATGGTGATAAATGGATCAAATTCCAGTAGTTTGAAGTTTTGTTCTGATATAGATGGTTAACTTTGTCTGTGTCTGTTGGATCTAGTGCATTTACTAGATCACAAACAGAAGGAACATAAGCATTTCTCTTACATTGGTCTTATTGCTCTGACCAGTTCTGTATTTTCTATTTAGATTTGCCGAGGCTCTCCACTGTTTCAGACAGGAGTGCTGGCTAATACTACTTGGAGATGCCAGGACTAGGAAGGCACATGCAGATGATGATGATGATAATGATGATGATGATAATCATCATCATCATCATCTTGCCAAGTTCACCAATTGTATTAAAAGAGAACCACTTTGCAGGTATTAATGGTAACAACAAAGAAAAAGAAAGTTCCCATTCTGCAGTTTTCTCAAATCTGAAATCCTAGAGCACAACATTATTTGAATTCCCAACCATCTTGTCTGCTAAAGGTAACACATTTGAAAAGCACAGGCTTGGGGAAGGTTAACATACTAGAAGCTGTTTTATAATCTCTCTGAGTGCCAAAAGAAGAGCACATCTGTCATTCTTAAATAAAAATTTCCTCTTTTCTTTCTTTCTTTTCTTTCTTTCTCTTCTTCCTTTCTCTCCTTCCTTCCTTCCTTCTTTGATAAAACATTCTTTTTCTTCTCCTTTCTTATATATAACTACAGACCTATCACCTTACTTCTTTTGGGGATAATACACCCAACTTTCACTTCCATTTAACAGAGGTGGACAGCCTTAGGCTAGTTTGGCATCTTTTGATAAATTGCATTCTTTGTCACATATTATCCACATTTTTCTAAAGGATATGTCCATTTCAAAATTCCTCATCCATTTCCCCATCTGTGGCAAACTTTCTGTTATATCAATTCATCTAAGTTTATGTGCAGCAGTTACTTCATGTTCTCCGTCAAACCTAACAATTTTGGCTTCTGTTGCATTCTTTTTTAGATCCATGCTCCTGGTTGCATTACATCAGCAATTTAACATTCACTGAATTTCACTTAAGTTCTCAGACAGACAAACACATATCATCTGCATACTGGTTAACAGTATGAAGATGATATATAGTATGCAGTATATTTTACTATAATTATATACTGTACTTTATTACATTCAGCAAAACATCCCATAATTTAAGCCTATTCACTTTACCATATGCTTTCTCTAAACTCACAAGTAGCTGGGAGAGAAAGAGCATCACCAGAAGCAAAATGAATGTGCTCTCCCCCCCCCCCCCCATTTTAGCTGTTTAAGTTTTAGAATACAGCGCCTAGTTCCTTGGCCTTACTACTACCTTCCAAGATGGCAGCATTTCCCATACTTACAGTTTTGGTCTGAGTCTTCTATCAGGATCCTCAGCTTCTGCACACAGAGCTGCAGAGACAGCATACATCATTAACCTCTTCTGCAAAGCCAAGGATTTTCCTCCCTCTACACCTTAAGGTCCTCTATTCTTTAGTAAATGTCAGTAGTTCTTACGAATAGTGGAAGACTATTCTATAACAACTCCTGGTGGAATAGTAAGGGCACAGGGGGAAGAGAAGACTTGCTCTAATCTCAACATGGGTGGGCAGCCCAGTTCTTACTGAGGGCTCCATTTCCTGGGGGAGCTGCATGATAGGGCTACAGAAAGAAGTCGATATGGCCATAATAATAGGAATCAGCTTGGTCTAATGATTAAGGCCCCAGGCTATAAACCAGGAGACCGTGAGTTTTAGTGCGCCTTAAGCATGAAAGCCAACTGGGTGACTTTGGGCCAGTCCCTCTCTCTCAGCCCAACACATGTCACAGAGTTGTTGTTATGGGGAAAATAGGAGGAGAAAGGAGTATTAGATATGCTCATTGCCTTGAGTTGTTTATAAAAATAAAAAGGCAGGATAAAAAAAAGTGATAATAAAAGTGGATGGAATAGCCTTTCATTCTAACACTCTTAGCATTCTTTCCACCACTTAGTCTCAGTCACTCTCATTTTCCTTCTAATGCACGCCCTGCCTCTAAAGCAGCACAGAAAAGAAATATATTTCCTGTCAATGATCTGAATTGATCTAACGCAAGGGAGGTTATTTTTTAAAAATATATGTCTGTATGTCCATCCATCCATCCATCCATCTCAATCAAATGGGACTGAGGGTTTCATACAAATAAAAACCAAAGCTTAATATGTCCCACATATTGCTGGAATTACATTGCTAAGCTGGACCATCTGCTCTTGAATGCTTTGGTGTGTTCTGGGGATACCCACATATAAAACAACAACCATCTAGCCACCTGCACAGATTGAAATATGTCCTCTCTAGAATATACTGTATATCCACTCTAGGTGTATAATCAAGACACCACAACATTCAAAGCCAACACAAAATAACAAACAGACACCAAAAAGTGAAAGCCTGTTACCTGGATGCTTGCACTGTGGTTGGGCATTCCCGAGGAAAGCGAGATTAACACTGTGAAAAAGTTAAGGATACACATATTTAATTTCCAATCAACTTTTCCTGGAAAAAACTAACTCTCAGACCGATATACCCCAAAAGTATCTGCTTTTCTTTTGTACAAAAATGTAATATTCCTTACCTGCTATCACTGTGTTCACACACTCGTAGAGGAGTGACATGGCTGAGGTGCTGAGGAAAAAAGACAGGCAAATCACTGCATTATGAGACACAGTTAGCCCCAGAAGTAGTTTCATCAGAAAGGTGACCATATGTTTTCTATATTTTAAAGAATTAAGGTGTGTAAAAACATTGAAAGAAAAAAGGCCTTTGATTTTTTGCACTTTTTAATAACCTGGTTTCAAAAGAGATATGAATTTTAAAAAACAAAAGCTAGGCTTCATTTTTCCTTTGTAATTAGATTCTTAATTAGATTCTTAAAACCCCAATCAACAAATTTAACAAATCCACTCATGCACTCAAATATACTCATTGTTGCATCAGAGAGCCCTATTCATAGTCACCAGTGGGTTTAGTCATCTCTTGTCTAGATTATTGTAAAGTCTACGTGAGCTGCCCTTGAAAGCCACTCAGAAGCTTCAGCTGGTTCAAAATGTGGCTCCATTAGCAGTCAAGGGCATGCCATGATATTAACCTCCATCACAAGTTGCACTGGAAAGTTGCAATAGGCTTTTAGGTGCAATTCAGGGTACAGGTAGTCCTCGACTTATGAAAAATTGAGCCCAAAATTTCTGTTGTTGAGTTTTGCCACATCTTATGACTTTTCTTGCCACCGTTATTAAATGAATCACTGCAGTTGATAAGTTAGTAACATGATTGTTAAGTAAATCTGGCTTCCCAGTTCATTTTGCTTGTCAAATGGTTGCAAAAGTTGATTACATGTCTTGGGATACAGCAATGGTCATTTAAGTATAAACCAGTTGCCAAGCATCTGAATTTTGATCACATGATCATGGGGATGCTGCAAAGGTTGTAAGTATGAAAAATGATCATGTCACTTTTTTCAGTGCCATTGTAAAAATTGAATGGTCACTAAATGAACTGTTGACTACCTGTATAAAGCTGATTTGAGGGTTTGTCTTTCTCCTATTATGTCTGCCCACTTGTAAGATCTGACAGAGTTTGCATGCTTTGAATCACATCTATTAAGACTGCGGCCTCCAACCTTTTGGGCACCAGGGACTGGTTCCGTGGAGAGAGGCTTTTCCGCGGACCAGAGGGGGCATGGTTTCGCATGCTACCTGCATCCTGCAGATGGGGCTTCACTTGTTTGTGCAGCCCTGTTTCTGACATGTCGTGGACCGGTACTAGTCTATGGACGAGGGGTTGGGGACCCCTGTATTAAGACATGTCATCTGATGAGTCCCAGAAGATAAGCCTTCTTGGTTGTACCATCTGCTCTTTTGATCACCAATTCCTCCCTCTCCCGCCCCTGGGATCCAAACAGCTCCGATCCCACTCTTTTTAAGATGACCTGTTCCCCCAGGCTAAGGTATGACATGGGCCCACTGTGATTGGTTTTGCTATTGGGTATGTTGTCTATTCTAACATCTTTTCCTTTTTATGGCATCGATGGTTGCATTGACTCTTTACGTTTTTAATTTATATCAGGAGTGTCAAACTCAAGGCCCAGGGGCCTGATCCGGCCCAAGGGGTGCTTAGATCTGGCCCACAGGGCTGCCCTGGAAACAGCGAAGAAGTGGCCCGCAGTGCCTCTGCCAGCAAAAAACGGAGCTCAGGAGGGCCACATGCGGCCCTCCCGAGCTCTGTTTTTGCTGGCAGAGGGTTGCAGGAGGCCATCACAGCCGAAAACGGAGCTCGCGAGCCCGTTTTCGCTGGCACAGCACTCGGGCGCCACAGGCGCCCCCGAAACGAATGACATCGATCTGGCCACGCCCACCCCAGCCCCCCAAGGTCAAACACAACGCTGATGCGGTCCTCAATGAAATCAAGTTTGACACCCCTGATCTATATCATCACTTCAAGTAATGTTGAGTGGGTAGCCTACAGATGGGATAGAAGGATAGACAAATACAATTATGGAAACTCAAAGCACAAACAACATTTGGTAGTTTGTTGTGTGAAAATTCTTGTGCATATAACTTTCATTCATTTTGCCAGAATGAAGGATTTAGAATAACTTTCTGCTTTGATTTGCTATGAATCAAAGACCAGAAAGAGTGGGATGTCAATAGCATATATATTGCCCATTTTGCTTCATACTTTTAAAAATATGGATAGCGTTGCCATGAATTCTATTTACTTTAGAAAAGTGACTTTGTGAAAGAAAATAGGATTAAATGGACACTTGTTTCTTCCCTCTAGTCTACAGGTAGTTCCGATGGCCGCATTTATCCCCCTTGCTGTTTATATGATCACATTTTGGGCATTTGGCACCAGCTCCCATTTACGGTCATTTGCAGTATCCCACAGTCACATGACTGCAATCTTGAGCACTTTTTTGCTGATTTCCAGCATTTACTTCTGGTTTCCGACAAAAAACGTCCATTGCTGAAAACCAGTTCACTTAATGACTGTCGCAAATATGGATGTAAAATTATAGTCACACTTAACAACAGCCACAACTTACAATGTTAATTCCGGGCTCAATTACAGTCATAAATTGAAGACTATCTGTACTACTTTCAAAGGGATAAAACAACAGTCTTTTTGGTGCTGTCCTCGGAATCATATTTAAAAATTGCACAATGGTGACAAATAAAAAAGACAGTCAAACCAAAGTCAACACACAGGATACCAATGACTAACCTTACCCAGAAGCACAAATAGTTTTATTGAATTATTTAATACTGACATTAAAAAATACAGATGGCTGATTAGAGCCATCTCCCCCAGCCACCAAGTTAAAAAAATCTAGAAGAATTAGCTGACTTACCTATGTATTAGATTGGTCAGGGGTTCTATCAATTTCTTTCCTAGCCTGGGTTCCAAAGGAGTGAGAGCACCAAACTAAAAAAGAAAGGAAAGGAAATTATTTAGTAGTTGCCTCAGCTTATTTGCTAATTCTGTAAACGTTATTAGACATACAGCAACAGACCTGAACTGCTTCAGAAAACTACACTATTAGGCAAATGCAAACTGTCAACAAATGAATTGGCACAGTGCTTAAGCCTAATCTTAGCCATAAAACAATTTGCTTGGTTATGGCTCAATGTGTTAGGCAAGCCTTTGAATTGTTTAGTACAACTAGTGTTTAGTATTGTGTGGGAATAACATCAATATGGATCTTTCAGACAATGATGAAAACCAACCAACCAGGGTTCAGTCACAATAATTACATTATTTCCACCATCAGTGGCAGGATTCCTCTCTATGCATTTTCTCAGAAAGAGAAGAGTTATATTACAGTCATCTCTTGTCTGTTGGCTTTCCACTGGTATCTGGTTGCATAGTATAGAAAGGGAAGGCTGGATTTGATCTGATCAGCATACCTCTACTCTGGTATGGAGACCAGCGAGATACTTAGCAGGGTAAAAAAATTGTTTGGATTTAAAAACCAGTTGTTGACCTTAAATAGTGGTTGCAGAAAACAAAGGAGGATTCCAGAATTCTGCTAGATTATAAGAAAGGTCAGCCAATCCATTATCTTCTCATTATTGTCAGAAAGGTACCTCGGAGAAGCCCATGACAAGGACATATAAGCAAAATCCCATCCAACAATGGCTCAGTAGCAACTGATAATCAGAGATACTTACGTTCAAACACAGAAGTTCCAGCTGGTTATTAATGATTAATAAACAAATAATTGTTTTATTCTTCCCCCAAAATGCCTAGCACTCTTTCAAAACCCTTACTATAAATTATGCAGCAAATTTTATGAAAATGTTAGTCTTGAATTTAGTATCCTGTTACACTGAACTATATAGAGATCAAAAGGGAAAATAGTATCTATACTACAGCTATCTAAAGTTAAAGACCACTTTTTCTTTAAAAAAAAAAGGGGGGGGTTATTTTTGCCTTAGTCATCTGCACCTCCTTCAGCCATTCTTAGAAATTAGGTACCTCCAACTTCTTAATCCGATCCTCCCAAACAAATACATGCACTGCAGAGATTATAGAGTTGCAGACACCTTTATTTTTGCTATTCTACAATGGCCAAAGATATGACTCCAGAACATTCACACTGGCAGCATAAAGGTCAACATCTATCATTTAAAAATTATCTGCTCCATTCTCCCACGGGACACATATAAATAGAATATAGAACATAGAATAATAGAGCTGGAAGGGACCTCAGCAGGAGACCTATAATATTTCAGACAAATTTTTGTCCAGTCTCTTTTTGAAAGCTTCCAGTGATGGAGCACCCACAATTTCTGGAGGCAAGCTAGTCCATTGGTTGATTGTTCTCACCATTAGGGAATTTCTCCTTAGTTCTAGGTTGCTTCTTTCCTTGGTTAGTTTCCAACCATTGTTTCTTGTCTTTTGGCGCTTGGGAAAATAATTTGACCGCCTCATCTTTGTAGGAGCCTCTCAAATATTGGAATAGTGCTATCATGACCAACCTGTTCTGTGATCATCAACAGCTACAATCACGGTTAAACTCAGTTATGATCATAAATCAAGGACTACCTGTATATGGATCAACAGACTCAAGTCCATGTATTACTGATTATGCAAACTCAATCCTGTTTCATTCATAATTTTGTTTTTTATAACCATGACTGCTTTTGGAAATAAGGATGAGAAGTTGAGAACAACCAGTAATAGAATCGCTAGCAAGCAGAATCTTTTTTGCTCATTCTTGTTTGCAATCTCTGTTTTCTATCCGCCTGGCAGATTTCTACTACCCGTGTTTCCCCGAAAATAAGACCCTGACGTATATTTTTTTGAACCCAGAAATAAGCGCTTGGCCTTATTGCCATGCATTCAAAAGCCCGATTGGGCTTATTATCAGGGGATGTCTTATTTTGGGGGAAACAGGGTAGTTCTTGCCTGAAAATCAACAATTCCCCTCCAAAGCCAGTTTCACAGTCTGCTGCTTTTCTCCACATCAGTTTGTGTCAGCTGCTACACCTCTGAAGTGACAGGGTTGTGTTTTTCACACCACATATACTGATAAGAGACACCAGCTGCCAGGGCCTGCTAATACTTGCCAATTTTATAATTTTAATGAGGACCCAGTTGTTGGTGGATGACGTCATCAACTTAAAAAAGAGTGGAGCAAGAGAAAGATAATTCTTTGGATTGCGTCTGGCTAGCTCACATATAACATTCACAGCAGCTGATTGGACACCTGGAGAAAAAAAAAAGAGGGTGGAATATCTTAGTAAGAGGGGCTGTGGGGCTCATAAACAGCAACTACAGCAACACTTTTTTTCCTTAATTAATGTGCAAGATAATCCATGTAAAACAACTTAAGAGGGATTTGGAGATAGAAAAGCCCCATCAGATTCTTGCCCCACAAGAATGTTCCAATGACACAGGAAAGCAGATTTCTAACTGTACAGTATTTGAAATATAGGCATGCTCACAAGATATAGTTGAAACTTGAAAGCCAACTCCTCATTCCCACCAAGCAAAGCTGGCTGAGGAATTCTGGGAGTTGAAGTCCACAAGTCTTAAAGTTGCCAAGGTTGGAGACTCCTGCACTATGCTACTGTTTAAACTGGCAAAGCATTTAAATTCTTTACCCTAATACAGGGGTGGGCAAACTATGGCTCTTTGAGGACCTGTGGACTTCAACTCCCAGAATTCCTGAGCCAGCCATGCATGCATGGCTGGCTCAGGAATTCTGGGAGTTGAAGTCCACAAGTCCTCAAACAACCATAGTTTGCCCACCCCTGCCCTAATACAAATGTGAAGGCTGAGTAGCTTATTCACAGTCAATAAAAGCTTCATGGCTACCAAGTGAGATCCATGCCAAAGTCCTGCATTCAGATCCAACTGTATACCCCAACCTCCCTATTATAAGCTTGGTCTTCCAGACACACTGAACTACAACAGCCAGCATGCCCTAAAGCTTGAGAGCACTAAGTTGGGGAAAAAGTGAACTAGCCCCCATGCTGTAAGGACAGAGTGTAAAACAGGGAACAAGATAACCAGGGGGGTGGTAACACGGAGCTTCTGTGTTAAAAAAAGCATAAGGTGGATAGTATTAAGTTAGAAGGCAGAAAAGTAGAACATTAGGGGTCCTCGGTGTAGAACATAGAACATTCCCCCCTCCCCCTCCAATAATATATTGTTTTAAAGGAGCAGCAAATTCTGATCTGAGAGAAAAGGCATATTTGTTGTCTTCTCACGTTCTACATTTAATAAAAAAACACTTCATCCATAACCCCACATCAAAACTTTCTACCTGTCAAGGCCTATTTTGTCTTTCACAGAGGTTCAATGAGGGAAATGGGGACATACAATAAGGTATAAAGCTGCTGTGGTATCTAACAGCTGTGCTAATCGGCATATTTAATTTAGCTCCAGCAATGATCCTAATAAACTATTTTTGGGAAGCAAGATAAAGCTTTGAGAGCTTGATGAGTTAATCTGTCCTACATTTTCTTTTGCACTTCACAATCACCCTGTGCATAAATAAATGGTGTGCAAAGCTGTTTATTTTGGTCCTAGAATGTTATAGCATCTCCAGAACAAAAAATAAGGAATCTGGTATACAAGTAACATTTCTATTACTTCAAAAGTAATCTTTTGAAGGTTTATTTCAAGATTTCAAATTATTCCAGATTTATTTAAATGTACACCTTCTTCCCAGGTCAAGAGTCCCAAACCGCTTAGAATCTTCTGGATCACTAACCAGGATCTGGGTCTTCCAGTTTCTCCTTAAGGCGGGGGAATGCAGGCCGAAGGGATTCGGGATATTTCAAAAACACTTTATACATGATTAACACTGCCTTCTTTCGGATGTAAGGCTTTGTGTGAGACATCTGCAGAGAGAAAAAGCTTTTGACACATATTTTCGCAGCAATTAAATCAAGACTCCTTCATTTAATCACTCCTGGCACTAAAAATTCAGAGGGTTTCTTTCCTGCGGCAAGAAGGAAGAAGACATCCATTTCAATGTGATTTCAATTCATGAAATTGGTCATGATGTCATCAAGGGCTAACATATACCTATTTGTTATCAGTTAGATAGCCTACAATGAGAAGTTTATCACACCTAAAATCTTTTTTCTTAGGATTTTCATAGCTTTTAATAATCTTTGAGGTCTCACAGCCTTGGAGGAACAGCTTCCTAATTAGGCTTGCAGCATATTAAGCCTCAGAATTTAACTCGATGCATATATACTGTACATGCACCTCCCTGCATCAGACAGGGAGGCCTGTCTGACCATAGGTTTTAGCAAATAGGCTTTCTGAAGGTTGCTTTTGGTGGGGAGGGGGCAGAATGAAAGGAAAAGAACATGATGCCACCTGTCAAAAGAACTAGTGACAACAGATAGTTTGTTCTGGCTTTGGGACTAACAATTTGCTGCCAAATACACTGATAATTTTAAAGAATCCAAATGTAATATTTCTGCCAAGAAAGACATTTGAACAAAAAAGGTAATCTGTTAGGAATTCCTGTTCGTAACTAAAAAGGTAACACATTTAAATAAAACTATGTTTAATTAATGGATGTTAATTATTCTTCAAATAACATTTGAATAAAGTTTGATTGCCTTGAAAAAAATCAATTTGTGGCATGTGAAACTAGACTGGAATCCCATTAGTAATTGAATTAACAGCAATAGCAATAGCACTTAGACTTATATACCGCTTCAGAGTGCTTTACAGCCCTCTCTAAGCGGTTTTTACAGAGTCAGCCTATTGCCCCCAACAATCTGGGTCCTCATTTTACCAACCTCGGAAGGATGGAAGGCTGAGTCAATCTTGAGCCGGTGAGACTTGAACTGCCGAACTGCAGCTAGCAGTCAGCTGAAGTGGCCTGTAGTACGGCACTCTAACCACTGCGCCACCTCGGCTCTTCTTAATCCTATGAAATCTTGAAAATTTCCCATTCCTTGACTTCATAATATTTATTTACGTCAGGGTTTCCCAAATTGTGGGGCGTTCCTCCCTTAGGGAAATGTAGACAGAACCCAAGAGAGGTGTGAAGGACCTTTTTTATTTTTTATGTTGTATTATTTTCATTGTTAATTTGTGTTCATTTTGATGTTTGGATTTTTAGAGGAGGTGTGTACTTTAAGATTATACTAAAGGGAGATGTAATAGCATAAAGTTTAGGAATCTAAGCTCTACAGGTTTAAAATTTAGATATCAAAGAATGGGAGAATTAAGCACCAGAAATCTATTTTCTTACCCAGCTCATCTCAATCAATCTCAAAACACTCAACAGGTTTGGACTTGGTTAGTACTTGGACAGGAGAAAAACAGAAAATCCTAGGGCTAAGGCAGTGATGGCGAACCTTTTAGAGACTGAGTGCCAAAACAGCAATCCAAAACCCACTTATTTATCACAAAGTGCCAACATGGCAATTTAACCTGAATAATGAGGTTTTACTGCCCAAAATAATGATAAACAAGGCAGAGTTCAGCTAATTGTTCTAAGAAAAATATGATAAATGCACTTTTATGCCACTTCATATTTTTTCTGCTTTTGAAATATTACATTTAGCAACAATAAAAAAGAAACTTTTGTAATATAATTTCTCTTTCCCTCCCTCTCTCTTCCCCTTTCTCTCCCTCTTTCCCTCCCTCCCTCTTTATTTCTCCCTCTTTCCTCCCTCTGCCTCCGTTTTTCTTTCCCTTTCTTTCCCTCCGTTTCTCTCTTTCCCTCCCTTTCCCTTCTCTCCCTCTTTATTTCTCCCTCTTTCCCTCCCTCCCTCTTTATTTCTCCCTCTCTGCCTCCGTTTCTTTCCCTTTCTTTCCCTCTGTTTCTCTTTCCCTCCCTTTCCCCTTTCCCTCCCTCTCTCTTTCCCTCCCTTCCTCATTCTGTCTCTCTCTTCCCCCTTCTTTCTCTCTCTTTCTCTCCCTCTCTCTCTGCCTCCATTTCTCTCTTTCCCTCCCTCCCTCTCTCTGTCACCCCGTGGGGGGGGGGGAGAAGGAACCCCTGAACTGGTGCTGGGTGCTGGGAATCTGACATCCGGAGGCCGAGGAGCCCACGCTCAGCTGGTTGCCGGAGAGCCAAAGACCAGCTGGACAGCAGGGAGGCGGGGCATCCCAACACGGGCAGCTCTGCAGGAAAAGCAACTGACATCTGGGAGGCGAGAGCGAGCCCCTGACAATGCGAGGGTCGCATTGTGGCTCTGTGTTGTAATGGGCTCCAGGAGGAGGACGGGGCCCCGTCTCCCGATTGTGAAGCGCGCTAAATTTCACTGTGCTGCGCAAGGGGCAGGCTATGGAGGCAGCAACAGTAAATGCACCACGACGAAGGCGGAATGCTGTTTCACACATTTGTTTTAGTCTTGCAAATGACGGCGAGAAATGCGATGGAGCTGGGCTGGGGCGACGGCGCGCGTGCTCACAGAGAGGGCTCTGAGTGCCACCTCTGGCACGCGTGCCATAGGTTCGCCACCAGTGGGCTAGGTTTTATACTGGAAAGACTAAAAAAGTTCCCCCCAAAATAGCAATAGTCTGTACTGTTGCCAAAAAGCTCTACATACATGCTGTTATAGTCATTAGGAATCAGATTCAACTTTTTAAAATAAGTCAATAAAGATTTGTGACTGTAATCATTGTTTTCTGCAAAATTTCACGGCATGTGACTGAACCACAAAATGTGTCTCCAGTGCTCCAATAGTCAGCTGCTCTTGATATTCTGATGGATGATCTCTGGCGGGCCCGGGATGGGGGAAATTCCTCCATCCTGGTGCTACTTGACCTCTCAGCGGCTTTCGATACCATCGACCATGGTATCCTTCTGCATCGTCTCGGCGAGTTGGGAGTGGGAGGCACCGTTTTACGGTGGTTCTCCTCTTATCTCGCCGATAGGATGCAGTCGGTGTTGGCGGGAGGGCAGAGATCCACCCCTAGGCCCCTGTTATGCGGGGTGCCTCAGGGGTCGGTCCTCTCGCCCATCCTGTTTAACATTTACATGAAACCGCTGGGGGAGATCATCCGCAGACATGGGGTGTGTTTCCACCAGTACGCTGACGACACCCAGCTGTACATCACCACCCCGTCTGACTTCAGTGTGGCAGCCGATGTAATGTGCCGATGCCTGGACGACGTTAGGATCTGGATGGGGAGGAACAGACTCAGACTCAACCCCGACAAGACTGAGTGGCTTTGGATATTGCCTCCTAAGGATTATGACAACTATCCCTCCTTGGTTCTCGAGGGAGCGAAACTGACTCCCTCGGATCAGGTCCGCAACTTGGGGGTCCTCCTAGACCCACAGCTAAAATTGGAACACCATCTCACTGCTGTGGCTAGGGGGGCCTTTGCACAGGTTCGCCTGGTGCACCAGTTGCGGCCATACTTGGAGAAGGAGGCTCTACTCACGGTCACTCATGCCCTTGTCACCTCCCGTTTGGACTACTGCAACGCGCTCTACATGGGGCTACCCTTGAAGAGTATCCGGAGACTCCAGTTGGTGCAAAATGCAGCTGGGCGTGCTGTGGTGGGTGTGCCAAGGTACACCCACGTGACACCTATACTCCGCCAGCTGCATTGGTTGCCCATTAGTCTCCGGGTCCAATTCAAGGTGTTGATCATCATCTTTAAAGCCCTTCATGGCTTAGGACCAGGTTATCTCCGGGACCGCATTCTGCCTCATACTTCCCTCCGACCGGTTAGGGCCCACAGAGTTGGCCTCCTCCAGCTCCCGTCAGCCAAGCAATGCCGGCTGGCGGGTCCTAGGGGGAGAGCCTTCTCTGTGGCCGGCCCCGCGCTCTGGAACCAACTCCCCCCAGAGACCCGAACTATCCCCACCCTGCTGGCCTTCCGAAAAGCCGTTAAGACATGGCTCTTCCTGCAGGCAGGGGGTAGAGCTTAATTCCATCTACACTCTCCCCCGGGTATGTCTGGCGGTTGAATGGTGCTTTTATATTGAAATTTTTAATTTTTATATTTTGATTTTAAATTGAATTTATTGGTTTTCTTGTATTTTTCCTGTGTTGTAAGCCGCCCTGAGTCCCTCGGGAGTGGGGCGGCATATAAGAAACCATAAATAAATAAATAAATAAATAAATATTCATTTGCTTTGAAAACATTTCTTCCTCATTTGGAACTTCAAAGAGTTTTGCTCAGAGTGAACAATGCAGGTAGTGTGGACGGCCACTCTCCAGCTACTCACCAGAGTCATGATGTCGTTTGCCAAATCTCTAGCAAGATCGGGAGTCACAAAACAGGACAAACCTGTTAGCGCAACTCCAGTATCATACTGATTGGGGCTACTCAGGTCCTAGAACAGTAAGGTAGAAAAGTGGGAGGAAGAGAGGGGACAGGTGAATGAGGAAAAAAAATAGAATTTTTAAAATTTTTGGAAGTATGCTGCAGATTTAATATTCACATGCAAAATTCACTGTCAATCACATACACTTTTGAAAATGTCAATCACTAACGTATCATCACTCTCCATCATATCATCTATAAAAAAACTCTTTTTGGCTAGAAATAGAATTATTAGAATTAAAATAATTAGAATAAGAATAAGAACAGAATAGGGTGGAACAGAATTATTGGGGTGGAAAGAATTTTGGAAGTTTTCTAGTCCAGCCACCTGCCCAAGGCAGGAGACCTTATACCATATCCCAGGACAAATAGTTGTCCAATCTTTTCTTGAAAGTCTCCAGCGATGTTTCACTGATTGTTCTCACTGTTAGGAAACGTCTCCTGAGTTCCAGGCTGAATTTTCCTTTCACGAGATTCCACCCACTGCTTCTTATCCTCCTCTCAGGTATTTGGGAGAGTAAGTTAACCCTCTCTTCTCTGTGACAACCCTCATGTACTGGAAGACAGCTATCGTGCCACTCCTAAGGCTGCTCTTCATTAGTTCCCTTAACCCAGGGGTCCCCAAACTTGACAACTTTAAGACTGGTGGACTTCAACTCCCAGAATTCTTGGCTATGCTGGCTGGAGAATTCTGGGAATTGAAGTCCACAAGTCTTAAAGTTGCCAAGTTTGGGGACCTCTGATGTTATCCATTCAATCGTTTTAAACATATAGAAACTCTTCTTAGTGACTGTTCCCTCAGATGAATCTGTTTGCTTACTGATGTCATCTTTGGAGACCCTTCTTGGTGCTCTGCTTTCTGAGAAGAAGTTAGAGGCAAAGAAGATTGGGCTTTTCAACTACAGCACGGGTGTCAAACTCGCCGCGTCAACTTGCCATCACATGATGTTGTTTTTCCCCCTTCGCAGAGCTGGGGTGGGCGTGGCCTGCACCTGGCGCATCTGGCCTGCGGGCTACCAGTTTGACACCCCTGAACTAGTGTGTTCCTCATTTCTACTGTCATTGCCTTGGGGCAGATAAACAGAGAGTCTTTTTTGAAAGGACTGGAATTGTTTTCAATGCTAACACATTGAAAATAAAGTCAAATAAAGTTTTGACTTTATTCTGTCTACTTTTAAAGTGTTTTGTTGATTACAGTTCGGCAGAAGCAAAATGCAGGTGATGCAAGCCTCTTTTGGGGAAGTTACCTTTCGGATCTGGTTAGTTGTCAGCATTATAACATCTGTACCTTCATGAAAGCACTGAGAGGCAGCCAAATATCCGATTCTCTGCAAAATGAATAAAAAGTAATCACTATCTAAGACTCAATAGAGTTGTGGCCATCATCTGAGAAACCAGGAGTCTAGTAAAATATAGACTGTAGGTGGTACAAAAGAATTGCATTAGAGCAACCGTTGGGGCTCTCAATAAACTACAATTTAATAGAAATAAAATGACAGGAAAGAAATACAGAAATAGTTCTGGATGTACAGTTTAGCTTTTAGATCTAACGGTAAAAGTATATTTAAATATATGGGCAATATATCAAAATTACAAAATCAGAGAGGGACCCAAAAGAAGGCATCTAGCGATGATGGGAGTTCAGTGCCCTGCGCAGCTTCTGACACATCTTACTGACTAGCAATATCAGAATTTTGTAAAGTGAATATTATTTTGACACAAAACAAGATTGTATAGTAACTTTTACTGAGTAGAACTTAGCCCATTTTTACATTTTGATTTAAAAAACAGAGATATACAAACTGTTATGGTCCCAGCCTCGACAAGCAAAGGTCATTCTGCATAGAATTTAAAGTCCTCAATAACAGCAATTCTTGATGGTTTCTAACACTCCAACTTTCATATAGACCACTTACTTTAAAAGTGAACTTGGATGCACTCATGACTTCAATGATGTTGAATGCTGCCCAACTGATATCATAGCCCAGCATCTGCAACTATTAAAGAGATGGGATGTGGGAGAAGAAACAAGGCATTAATCTCATAAGAAGAGATAAATCAAAGTTCCCAATATATTTCAATGTATAAAATATCTGCCTGAATATTTTAACCTGAGTCTATATAGGAATACTTTCTGATTGTTGAGTTATGGGCCTCATATTTTGGCTTGCAAGATAGCCTCTACATCGGATATTTAGTTTGCATAGAGCAATGAAATCACATCCTGAATAAAGCTGCATTTTGGTTGTCCTTCTGGCATACTGACCAAGATGTGCTAAAACTGTTCAATTATGTCTTTATAGTTAGCTGAGCTAGGATGATGGTCAATATTTAAGAGCTCATTAACTGACAACTATGGCATATGAAGAATTCTAACTGTAATAAAAGAGGAATAAATTGTAAAAATATCAATTAATGAATAAATGAAAAATAGAAGTGTTACATGGTTGGAAAACTCAGTCTGAGCTTATAGAGTGGAGTTGATTAATACATGTATTATTTTTAATTCACTAATGCATATGTATTTATAATACATAAAGTGAAGGTGTGTTATGAATGAAAGGATGAAAATGTACCAGTATGTAAAAAAAGAATAAATTTGCATAATCTATATTGTTGTGTTCATATGAAAATAGAAATTCACAGGTAACAGAACATGTGGGTATGAAAACTGGAAAGGAACTATAGGGCCAACTATTTTTATACACATAGAAAAAAATCTAGAATAAAAAGGTGAGTCTATGGACCCTAGTACAGGGGTCCCCAACCTGTGGGCCGTGAGGGGTTTGCAACCGGGCTGCGGAAATGGCCGGCAAGCACATGCCTGCGCAGCTGCGCACGCACATCCTCACTTGCACAAGCAGCAGTTGAGCGGTTGCGTGCTCAATTTGCATGAGCAGCAGGCGCCTGTGTACTCCGCTCACACAAATGGACTTGCACATGTGTGCGTGCTTGCCGGCTGCTCACTCAAAACCATCCTCTCTCCTTCCCCAACCAGTCTGCAAAACCAGAAACATTGGGGAACTCTGCCTTAAAAGATGGAATAACTTACTAATTTTAAGACATGTAAATACTAGTAGAAAAGTAGTTTATTGCAACAATATTATCTGAAAAAAAGACAAATTTGTATATATTAGAGCAAGCTTCTGCTGATTTTATGATAATGAAGTCATTGTCTTGTATAAAGTAAGTTGTGAGTAGAAGCTTGCCTAACAACCCACAATCTTCACTTAATGACAGGAACTGGGAATGCAAGGATTGCTGTTGCTAAGCGATGGGGTCAAGTGAGGTCACACTTTTTCGACTGCATTGCTTAGGTGATGGAAATTCTGGTCCCAACTGTAATCATAACTTGAAAACTACTTATAAAAGGCAATATATGAGAAGTATGCCAATGTGGTGGAAGCAAGGATGGTTCGCAACAATGGCAAAGTATGGAGAGAGAGATATGATGGTGCTGGTGATTTCTTTTTTTATTTTAATTCTTCATTCCATTATTTTCTTTTGCTATATTGCTTGTTCTTGCAGTGCTTTGCATAATGACACTTACAGTTGAAGGGTATCGCACGATATGTCTTTATATTTATAACCAAAAGCGATACCAAAACAGCAAAGAACACCACAATCAATATAAAACACAAGCTTTTAAATTAAGGGACTGCATATTATTATCACTTGAAATTTATTATAGCTGCCCACTTCCATAGGCTGGGCTGCTTACCAATGCAAATTAAAAATAATAAAAACCATTAAAAACATACAACCCGATAGGCATTCCAGACTAAAACAATCCAATTATTATAAATCAAACCATATGGCCACATAACATTTCTGCCTTAGAGGCCTTTCAAAAGTTGCTGCCAAACTGTATTTTAAAAATGATTGAAGGAGAAATGATTAAACACAAAGGAGTTGGGTCCACCCAACACATTTTATCAGACCAGTCAAACCTAGTCACTTTTACAGCTGATTAGCTTTAACCTAGCCAGTCTAGAAGAATCTTAACTGACAGGTCCCAGAGAAAGCCAACTCTGCCAGATCTGACAGGATGGACAGAAACCACAAGAGATAGGCGGTCCCTTAAATAAATAGGCCCCTATGCCATTTAGAGTATTAAATATAACAACCTTCAGGAAGTCAATTGGTAACTAGGGCAGCTCACAGAATATGGGCAGAGCATGGCTAACCATCACTGCTTGTACTGCTATGTGCTGTACCAGTATAGCTTCCAAATGATTTTCAAAGGCAGACACATATAGGAAGCCATTGCAATAGCTCAACCACAAAGCGATCACATCCTTTACCAGATCTTCCAAGAAATAAAATGCTATTAATATATCAATGAACAGCTCTGGAAAATTCAATATTCTATCTTAGGACAGTCTAAATGAAGAAAATACTCACGTAGGTGAGCTTGCAAACAGCATTTGCTTTCACAGCAATATTATCCTGCTTCAGTTCTTGCTTGATCTCATCAATGCATTGAGAGATGTACTTTGCCTGGAAAATAAAAATAAAAGTGTGGTCATTGGTTATAAATAGGATTCTGTCAAGCCAGAACTACCCAAATTACCGATAACTGTAAAACAATTCATAAATATTAAGTTTGTCTGCCCTAAGGACACAGGTAACAATTTTTATGCTGAAATGCAGCAGGACTGCCTGTCTTTAAGAGTTCATCTGTTTTATCTCTATGACTAATTCTGATATTGGAATTCCCCCCCCCCCCCAAATATCAAGAAACACAGCATTAGAAATCCTCTCACAACGAGAGTAAACTGACTCCTGCAAGGATAGGTGACTTGAAAACTTTCTGTACTAGGTGTGATTAAAATGTCTAATTATCTATATAAACACAATCTTTTTTTGCTCTTCAACAAAGGAATGGGAGGAGGCAGTCACAACTGGGAGGCTGCTATGTCAAATCATGACCTAGTTTAATAATCTTAGTTAGGATAGGAAAAACATGATCTACAAAAAGTCCTCACTTAGTGATCTCTCATCACTGATTTTTCAAAGTTATGATGGCACTAAACAAAGAGGCTTTTATGACCTGTCCTCAAAGTTGTGGCCATCACAGGGTCCCTATGGTCATGTGATGATTCGAGAGCTTGGCAACCAATGAACATTCAGGATGGTTTCAGTGTCCTGCAGTTATGTGATTGACAATTACAACCTTCTCTAATGGCTTTCAACAAGCAAATGTTGCACGACAATCGTGCATGATTTGCTTAATAATTACAACTAGCTGCTGGAACTACAAGTTAGTGCAGTCATGTGATTTTTTTTTCATTTTATGACTGTATTGTTAAGTTCCTGGTCCCAATTATTTTTGTAAACTGAGAACTACCTGTAGTATATTACAGGTAGTTGTAGTAGGCTCTGGCCAGTAATGTGGCTTCCTGGAAAGTTCTTCATTAGAAAACCTACCTTTGCCATGAAATTATCCGAGGAATACATTAATAAATTTGTGTTAACATGCAGTAAAAAAAAATGCATGTTAATTTTAAGTGCTAAACAAATCTCAACCCTTCTCCACAACTGACTTAAGTATTTGGAACTGAAATTAAGAAGTATTGAAGGAGCAATCGTGGAGCTTCTGATTGTTGACAGCTCTTTTACAATACTTCATCTCAGGCTTGCAGAATATTGGGAGGATTGTGCAAACTTGCAGTTAATCTTTCTGTACTGTTATCCGACTCTGGCCAATGGTTTAAGATTTCTTCCAGCCGCACCCAACACTATGGACTCTCCCATCATTTGCCTCTTGGAAAATGCTTTTAGTCACAGGATGTTGTCCTATCAACTCACTGAGGCACGTGAAGTGATTGGTGAAATGGCCAGATAAAGAAACAGAAACTCTACAACCCTCAGTAAGAATTCAAAGTCAAGTAACATAAATTTAAGACAGAAGTTTTCAAACTTCAGGAAAGAGTACACTAGTCTTTACTGTGGTACAGTAAAGTACAGTACTATACACTAGGTACAGTAGTCCAGCCGTGAGGTGATGAGAGTGCGAGTGACCGTGAGTAAAGCCTCCCTCTCCAGATAGGGTCGCAATTGGTGCACCAGGCGAACCTGTGCAAAGGTCCCCCTAGCCACAGCTGACAGATGTTGATCCAATTTTAGCTGTGGATCTAGGAGAACACCCAAATTGCGAACCTGTTCCAAGTGAGTTAATTTCTCTCCCCCAAGAACCAAGGAGGGACGATCAACATAGTCCCTAGGGGGCAATATCCATAGCCACTTGGTCTTGTCAGGGTTGAGCTTGAGCCTGTTAATTCCCATCCAGACCCTAACATCGTCCAGGCATTGGCACATTACATCCACTGCTTCCCTGAACTGAGACAGGGTGGAGATGTGCAACTGGGTATCATCAACATATGAAAGATGAAAGACAACTGTTTCATGTCCTTGCTTAACCATCAAATTCTCTGGATGACTTTACAGAATGACTGGACTACTTCTTGCCATGTTAATTCCTGGGATATAAAAAAGACAACTCCATGGATGCTGATTTGAGCTACTGCTGGTCATACTCCATTGCTTTCAAATTTTGAAACAAGCAAAAGGACTCAAATTTCACATGTCTCTGCAATTCCACCTGGAATATGAGATGCTGAGATAACGCCTTGTTCAGTATATGCAACAGATCTTTTAGTATATAATTCTTCACACTAAATATTTGATGGCTATGTCACAGCAGAAGCATACAGATGCTATGGAGTCCATCACTTGCATATCTAATTCTCCAGATCAGGCTAAACAGTACTTGTACTTGCCAAGAAAACTGCAGCTCTTGCTCTTATGAACTGTGACATTCCCAAAGCCACAGCAAAATGTGTGGATAACAATATAGGTAGTTCAACTTGTTGACAGCAAACCCACAAGTGAAAAAAAAACTTTATCTCTGAATATCAACACTAAAAAAGAACTGAGCAAAACCAATCTGAAATTTATGTAAGTGTTGGGAAATACCCAGTTTGGCAGGGAGAAGGGGTCAAGCATGGAGCTAGCCTGGAATCACTGCACAACCAGCAAAAGGTCTAGGACTGATCCCCTCCCCCCCAATTCCTTGGAGCTTTATTTAATTGTTCCCAAGAGTGGGCTGCCAGGACAAGGAGATTCCTGTATTACAGGCAGAACATAATAAATTAGTTAGCTGGAGCTCTACATGTGTAGTTCTGACAATAAGCCAAAGGTAGCCAAAGAAGACAGGAAAATGCATATGAAACATTTAGAAAAAACCATAATGTAGTTTTCCTTTAATGGGTGTGGACCAAGCATGTCAGTCCAGAAATTCCACTGAATGGTCTAGGGACTTGCAGTAAATTCCACTGAATGGTCTAGGGACTTGCAGTATTTGATTTTGAGGCCATGGAACTTTTTTGCAATGGAATATGGAGCAACAATTTGAGTAGCTGAGGGGGTGCTAGTGGTAGAGAAGTACTATATATAAAAATTTAAATCCTTATTTCCAGCCTTGTCTGCAAAGGTTACATATATAGATCTCAATAAATGATCTGTGATGGCTATATCTGAAAAGCATGCACACAGATATATCTATATATCTCAGCTTTTTGAAAAAGAGAGACGAATTCTGGTAGCAAATTTATGTTTTCTCTCACCGTATTTGTGTATGTTTTTGAGTCAGCCTGGACCCCTAGTGACCACCTGGATTAGTCCCTGAAATTTTCTTGGCAAGATTTTCAGAAGTGGCTTGCCACTGTCTTTTTCCTAGGTGAGTAATTGGTTCAAAGTTACCCAACTGGCTTTGTACCCAAAGCAGGACTATAACTTATGGTCTCCTGGTTTCTAGCCTGATGCTTTAACCACACCACCAAACTGGCTGTCTGCTCTGACCATTGAGAATGCTATGCATTCTGGGGAGAATATAGTATAATGTGTGTTCAGGAAAACAACCAAATATTACGACTGAAATATTGATCAATAATGTCAGGACATAGTATCTCAAAGACAGTGTCATTTCCTTATCAAAACAGATTCTTGCTAGGATGGAGTGATAGCCATGGACACTTGGAGCTTCTCAATGAAAATATAAAGTATCCTGAGAACACTATATGGAGGAGGAACAGCATTAGCAAGAAGAAAGATCTGCCTTCCCCCCCTCACCATCACACTTTGTTCTCCCATCTGAAGCTGCTGAAGGTCAAGTGTGATTTTTTTAACACTCTTAAACAAAGAGTCATTCTGAATTGCAATTGGCCCACTGTGGAATATATTCCTGCATATTTTACAGTGCATATTAATCAGCTGGGCAACAGCAACTCATGGCAGCTACAGAAACATTAATCCAAAACATATAAGATGTATGTATTTCAGGCATGGCATCACCAAGGCAATTTACACCCTTTTCTGTTTACTGAAGGTCAAAGCATGTACATTAACTGAAACAATGGCCTAAAGCTAGGCAGCCACTTGGCATTAGATCAAAACTTAATTCTGGCAAACTACATTAAATCCTGACATGAGACCTAGAGAAGGAGGAGAGAACTGAATGCCCTTGTGGGGCAGGGAAGGGGATAGGCAGAAACCATTTAGATCACAGTAAGCAAGAGGTTTAAGAGCCTTAAAAAGGTTGGGAAATAGTCAGGTTGGGAAGGGGAATGAAAGTGGAGGGGTAGAAAGAGTAAATAGGAGAAGCCATCTGAACAGCCAACTTCTGCTAGCTTAATAAATTATCCATCATCCTGATAAAGACGGTTTGAGCTAAGATACAGATACTTTTTTCACTGTAATTCCAGTAATTGTTCTCAGAGGCCAAAGATGACTGCTGGATGAATCCATTAAAAATGGGATGATAAATATAAAGTTTCACCCATCTTGAATTCTTAGGCTTGGAGCAGAAAGCACAATTTTACTCTCCCACTTCCACTGTAGATTTTCATCAATCTTTCCCATACCAAATATTTTTTCTAGAACAACTAGGATGGTATAAAATTCCAATCTGCATTTCTTTTTGCAAAACACAGAGCAAGGAAATGTGCTATGCCTATCACCTATATGATAATTAGAAAAATTAGATAGCAAGAGGTCCTTGGAGAATTGGACTTATTAAAATGTAACAGCTAGATATGATATGGTGAGAAATCAACTTCCTTGGAACATCAAGCAAAACAAAAGAATCAAAATTCTCATTTCTCATACATGCCTTTTGGCTTGATATTTTTGAAGAATGGATTTTGTAACTGTAACATACTTCTTGAAGCACTGGCTGCATACTCAAAAGGTTAGTCGTCCCCCCCCCCCTTTCTAGGGAAGTCATTGCTTAAAAAGTCAAGTTATTTTAATGAATAGCAGGAGGCTCTTGTACTTATACGAGGTCCAAAGCACTTTTTCTGTGTACATTTTAAAGCATGTTCAGTTCTTAATTCTTTACGTGACACCATTCTGACAAAATCGTCACATCATATGCATGCACAATGCCATCCAATGGCAGTAATATTTCTGGAGTCTAAGAGCCACGTGAGAATGCAATCAGCATGAAGATACTACCTTATGCAGAATGTCTTCATGCTGAGTGAAGAGACCACAATTGGAAAAATATGCATTAAGTCTGGGAAACAGAAAAAAATTAATGAGCTCAAACTGTCTCCTTCCTAATTCACTAGTATAAAAGGAAGTCAGGGAGGAGAAAACTCAGACTTTTAAGATTCAGTTAAGATGGCATATATAAATAGAGTTCCAGGCTTAACCCTGACTTGGCCTTCTTCAAAGGGCTCACATTTTAATATATTTTCTGACTCATTCAGTCTAAAGCAGGGGTGTCAAACTCAAGGCCCGCGGGCCAGATCCGGCCTGCAGGGTGCTTAGATCTGGCCTGCGGGGTCACCCTGGAAACAGCGAAGGACCAGCCTGTGATGCCTCTGCCAGCGAAAACGGAGCTCAGGAGGGCCAGTTGCAGGAGGCCATTGCATACGAAAACAGCTTGGGAGCCCATTTTCTCTGGCAGAGCACTCGGGCCAGCACAGGTACCCCTGACACGAGTGAGGTCAAGCTGGCCATGCTCACTCCGGCACCCCGAGGTCAAACGCAACCCTGATGTGGCCCTCAATGAAATCAAGTTTGACCTCTGCCAGTCTAAAGTATCAAGTTTTCAGAGTCATAAGATTTAGGACATTAAAAATGAAAGATTTTGTTTTTTTCAGTGTGCTGAATTCTTCATAAAATTCCCACTTTTGGAGTTGGTAAATTCTTATTTATACTTCCAGGAGGGAATTGAACTGCCACTTTTAGTTGTCAATCAAAGTTTCATAAGACTTTCAGCATAAAAATCCAGGGGAAATGTGAAAGGTAAACTTTAATTCATAAGCAACTTTGACATAAAAGAGCTTTTAATGTATTAATTTATTTTAATACCAGTCGGGCAAAGACATAAATATTATTGCACATTAATGGCCTGAATGCATTTTCTTTTATTTCTGAATTACTTCTACAATTGTTAACAATTAAACTGATCTCAACATATCCAGTTGATATGTTTAATTTGCACAGAATTTCACAACAAAGAAATTAAAGGAACAAAATGAGCTTCCTATTTTTACTCACTATAGTTAACTGAGTGCATAATTATTTGCAAAACTATGTGCTATCTACTCTATATTAGCTGTAAACTGCACGACTATGCTCAGAATCCATAATGCATTATTCCCTCTACTATAGGGTGTGAAGAAACAAGCTTTCATTTTCCTATTTTTAATTACAGGTTTAAACACACAGCAACCCACAAATATAAATCTTAACTGTAATCTAGTTTGCACAAGGTGCAATCCATGCTTAGAGACAAGTATTTATTTATTTATTGAAAAAGCCTGGGCCACTTACACAATACTCATTCTAAAACATCTTGCCCACACCCCTGTGGCTTGCCCCCAACCAGGGAGTAGGGTGGCATATAAGAACAGCAAAATAAATAAATAAATAAATAAATAAATAAATAAATAAATAAATAAATAAATAAATAAATAAATAAATAAATAAATAAATAAATAAATAAATCCTTCTGTCCTTCACTTAAGAGCCTGAAGACTTAGTTCTGCCCGTTGGCCTGGGGACCCAATGGGGGAGTAACATACTGAGGGTGGCTATTGGCCTAACAGCTGACCCCACCTCCCCCCTGCGCATCCTTCTCCCTCCAGGCCCATCTTTTAATTCAATGGTCCCCAACCTTTTTGGCACCAGGGACTGATTTCGTGGAAGACAATTTTTCACAGACTTGGAGCGGCGGGGGGGGGGGATGGTTTTGGTTTCACTCACTCGCCTGCCGCTCATCTCCAGCTGTGCGACCCGGTTCCTAACAGGCCACGGATTGGTACTGGTCCTTAGCCCAGGGGTTGGGGACCCTTGTTTTAATTCATATTGCTGTACTTCCATTATTTATTTTTATTATTCCACTGTTTTTCAATTGTTATAGTTGCATTTTTTATAATTTGATGTCTGCTGTTGTAAGCTGTCCATAGCCGGGAGCAAATAAATGTAATAATAAAATAAAAATAAATAAAAATAAAAATCTACAACAAAGCTGGACAGCTCAGAAGGACACAACAAAACACAAAAGAATCATACAACCAGCATAAAAACCATTTTCAATGCAAGACTTCCCCAATACATGAACATTCACACTTACTGTGAATGTGTGGGTCTGGGTAATAACAATAGTTTTACTATGGGTAAACAACTTACCCACAAACTACAAGAGAGACAGCCATCAAAAGCCAAGCCCTCTTTCATATGACCAATACCTTAGCTTTCTTTACACAGATAGTCCTCAACTTACGACATAAGTGAACCCAAAATTTCTGTTGCTAAACAGAACATTTGTTAAGTGAATTTTGCCCCATTTTACGAACTTTGTCACAATTATTAAGTGAATCATTGCAGTTGTTAAGTTAGTAACACAGTTGTTAAGTAAATCTGGCTTTTCCATTAACTTTGCTTATCAGGACATAAAAGGTGATCACATGATCCTGGGACACTGCAACCATCCCTCATGTAAATCAGTTGCCAAGCATCCAAATTATATTCAAGTGACCGTAGGGATGCTGCAACAGTTGTGTGAAAAATGGTCATAGGTCACTTTTTTCAATGTTGTTGTAACTTTGAACTGTCACTAAATGAAGTGTTGTAAGTCGAGGACTATCTCTAGTAATTTGTGGTAATTTCCTATGATTTTCTTACTGAATTTTTTAAAAAAGTAGCCTGAATGGGATACGGTAAGATTAATTCTTCACAAGACTTTTATTTTAAAAAATACTACTGTGTAACCACAGAGGAGGTAAAAAAGCAAAAAGCTTAATAGTAGTACAGATGCTGCTCCATCAGTAGGTCTGCTTTACAACTCATATACTGAAGTCTTATTCATTACTAATTGCCACTGAGGCATATAGTAGTATTCTTTTAAGTTCAATCAACATGGTAGGTTGTAAATAAGGTAACAAAAAACTAAGAAATGGTTTAAGACTTTAAGGCATTTCTGTTTAATCACAATTTAATTTATGGGTACAATAAATTACACAGTTTAGCTTATTAAATTAAACCAGATATGCAATTTGTCTGAACAAAATAAAACTATATTTAAATATTACAGTTAGATGAGTCACCTCATAATGGAGAAACTGTATGTGGTTGCTAGCAGTTGACAGTGATTTAATGGCACATAATCAAAAACTTCAAATACTAGTGTGGAAAGCTAACATAAATTAAACAAGGTTAACTTGACTTATGACTGGTCGCTTAACGATCACTCAGGGTTATGACAGGCCTCCCCAAAGTTGCATATGACCAAGTTTCAAAGTTCCTATAGCCATGCTGCCTGTGGTCACATGATCACATTTTGGGCATTTAGCAAATGGTCATATGACTACAATTTTTTTGCATTTACTTCTGGTTTCTGACAAAAAAACACCCATTGGCTAAAATGGCTTCATTTTACAATTACTGAAAAAAAGGGCATAAAATTGGTTGGTGTCACATAGTGACCTGCTTAATGATCACAACTTAAAAACCATAACTCCCATAATTTGGATTTCATACATAAATTTAAATTTAATGTCTTCACATGCTTGTGGTAAATGAGAGAGGGGTAGATGAACACAGGAAAACTTGGCTTATTATTTATAATTGCATCAAAAGACTAAATGTTCATGTTGTAAAGGATATAAGACTCAGCCATTTCCTCTTTTTAGGGGGTAGGCTTATCTAAATATATTAGGAGTCATTACAAAACAAAGTACAAATAGTTTCTCACTCACCCAAGGGCAGCTGGGAAACCAATACAATGTAGTAAGCGCTACATTCCTCAAAATGTATTTTGTGCAATAGATACACAGAAAACATTTCAAGGATGCAAGCTTTGCAAAAAAAATATAATTTGAAATAGCTTTGTTAAAGCTTCTTCCTACACATGCCCATATACAATTTGTAAAATGGATACGAGTTAACTTTTTTGATACAGATAGGACATAGATCGGAATGCTATATATGCTTCTAAAGAAAAGGAAGAATATAAATCTAATATAAATACTGGATATTTGTAAAACAAAGATGTTGTAACTGCGTGAACGACACTTTCCTTAATTGTATCTGAGTCCTGAGATAGTAACCTGTTCCACAGTAAACCATGGCTTGCTTAACCATTTTAAATTTAGTACCTGAGACATAAAATAGATTGGGTGGCCATTTGGTGGCCAGGGCTGCAATTAACAATTTTGGGAAGGATTAAAACGACAATGAGTGGGATGATGAAATAAAGAGAGCATGTAAAAGTGGAGTCATTCTCCCCTGCCTCTCATGTTAGAAGTTTTTTTTAAAATTTTGGCCCTTATGTTCCTATATTTTCTGTCATGAAAGAGTAGAAAGCCATACTGTGAAGGCAAAAAATCATGCTGTGAAATTTTTATATTTTTAATTGAAGTAGCATACCAGGGCTGCAAAGGTCAGTTTTCAGGCCATATAGCAACCACTAGTCATGTTTGGCTACACTCTTCTTTTAGCACATTCAACAAATGATTTCAGTCTTTATCTTGAGGAACAAGTAAAAAAAAGTTATTCCAGTATTATCTCGAGATGGTGGTTAAGTGTAATTGTGGCTAAGGAAAGACAGAAGATTGTTGCCACAGATTAGTTAGCTACAGTGATCAAATGGATTCATATTTCCAAGCAGCTTCTCCCCCCAACCCCCCCCCCCAAATATTAGGCATGAAGGTAAGATATCTCCCTTCCTGACGGTCCTCAATATAGGAAATTCAGCAATGAACCAGCTTTGTTGATTGGGTAGGTTTACTGTAAACTTATCAGGCTGCCTTAGAAAAGCTACTTCTCTGAGCCTCAAACCCTGTTTCCACATACCTTCAATGGCTGTGTTAGCAGAGAATGTTTATAATGCACTAAACCACGGTTTAGGTAATTTTCTGAGTTCATTCAATATACTGAACCATAAATTAGCCAGAGAGGATAGGTTTATTCAACACAACAGGCTAAAATGTGGCTGACTAGTTCATACTGTAGTAGCTGTGGCATGCAAACACAGCCAATATAACCATACTCATTTAGTCTTACCACACATGTATTTACAATGGTTACTTATCTTTAAAAGCATATATGCATAAAAGTTGCACTAGTAGTAATGTGCTACGACTACTAGATACTGGCAACATTCTTGGGGGGACTAGGGAATCTATTGTATGAATTCATTTGCAAGGATTCAACCCATAATCTTAGGTAAGATGAGGATATAGTGGCCTGTTACAGGACTGTTGAAAGACAAGATAAATAATACAGTGGTACATTCAAACACAAGCAGAATAAAGATGTTTATTCCTGAATGTTTGAATAATGTAGTAAAGTATTTTGAATTAGGGAGATCAAGGTTCAAGTCCACCCTTATCCCACAGAGGAACTGTTCTTAGGAAAATTGCAGAAGTGCTATGTATGCCACTTTCAGTTCTTTGTGGAAGAAGAGTTTGCAACACTGGACTACTTTACTGAGTAAATGTGAAGTAAACAAATTCTATATCAGTGATAAAGGTCTCCAGATTTTTTGTTTGGTCAATGTGTTTTGCTGACTTTTGTTACTGAAGGCAGGGGTTTATTCAACTGTAAGATCACAAAACTTATTAAGTCTAGTGAGCGGTTGACTAGATCCACATATATAATTATGTGATTATTAATTACACAAAGATTTTCATAAAAAATTGCCACAGCATAATGACCAAGTCACTGAGATGCAACACAGAAAATCTCTGTCCAAATTTATCTTTCTAGTTACTATAGATAGCCTTTTAAAAATTACACCTTTATTTATGAAATTTATCTCCCATTCCCTTTCAGAAAGGCAGGACTCTGTCTTCCAATTTTATCCTCACAACAATCACACTTGAGTAGGCTGGGCGGAGAGACTGTGATTGGCCCAAATGAAAGGTTTTTAATAGAATGTTCATATGACAATATTACCAACTTACCTTGCAAAGCTAGAGTTATGGAAGCTGAATAATGTCAATGTTGAAATTGTAAGACCACTATTTATCATAAAGCATATTTTACTTTCTTTTATCAGAAAGGCTCCTAAAAAGGACTGCAAAAATCAGTGATATAATATAGCACAGTTCCTGTTCCAGGGTTTTAATGTAAAAGATACATTTATCAGAATCAAAGGAGAGAAATAACAAAATTCAAGCACAAGGTCCAAAGAGAGACTATTATACTAATAAAGAAATCTTGTGCAACTCTTTTCTTTCCTTCCTTAACAGAGCTAAGATTAGAAACAAAGATGGAAGGTCAAAAAAACCTAGGATGTTTTTTAAAAAGAAGAAATCGTCTCCTCTTATCCTGAGGGACAAAATAGATCAGAGAGAGCAAGTTCTTTGATTGAGCCACTCCCCAGATTTGGTGTTCCCTGAGGGAAACAAAGGGTATAAATGGCATATGCAAAAAAGAAAGAAAGAAAGAAAAAAAAAGAAAAAAAGAGGAAGGGAAAGGAGAAGGCGGCGTATACACGGGGTAGGAGGAACAGCAACAAGTGCACCCACCAATTCTTAAACCAGCCTTGTCCTTAATTTGGCTCCTTGCAGAAGCCTCGTCAATTCGCATGGCATCCAGATGGGATGCAGCTACTGGCTGGGGCTGAGGGAACTGGCAGTCTAACACATCTGAATCACCAGGTCGGGGGAATTTGTGACTTAAAATCTGACAGATGCTGAAGAGGGATGCGCTATCGCCGACATTATGGCCTATCCCACCCTTCACATCGCCCCCCCCCCGTTAGGCTGCCAGCCTCCTTCTGCTCACCTCATCCTCCTTATGGTTGCGGATGCCCCGCACCAGGTCCTGCAGGTTCTTGTCAAACATGCGGTCGATGCTCCCCTTCACCATCTTCAACGCCATCGTGGAGAGGGAGAGGCCAAACTAAATGAAAAAGAAGGCAGCGTTCCGCTTAGAAAGAAAAACACGCCACGGGAGTCAGGAATCAGGCAGAAAAAGGCAGGTCGGCGGCGGGTCACATCCCGCGGGCTGGAAAGAGCGTCGCCGCTTGCCCACCTGCTCCCCCTTTCCTTTTTTTCGCCTCCCGCCCCACCGGCGCTTTTCTGAGGTAAAAGCCGGAGCGGCGGACAAAATGGCGGACAGTCAGCTGAGTGAACGCAGGCCACACCTCCTATCCTCCAGGCCAGCCTCCCGTCCCAGCATCACGACCGCCTTGTGAGGACGCGGCGTTCAAGTCTATAGCACTATACAGGAACTGTCTGAAGTCTATGGTTGTTCCAGAGTAAGTTAGTGATGTTAGTGAACCAACGTCACATCCATCTGCCGCTCTCTCCTTTGCTCCCTCCGTCTCTATGTCACTAGCTTTGCTCATTGGGCCGTTTGAGTCCACGCGTCAAGTGAGCTGGCTTCTTATTCTCCCACGCCTAAGTGCGAAAGCCATGACTAGAGAAGCACGCCAAAAACCTTTTAAACTTTTTTTGGGCTTATACGACGTTACTGCAAGAGACTGACAGGGATATCCCGCTATAGCTGCGTGATGGTTTCAGGTTGTCTTCTGCGTCGTACTGAACATAGTCTAGCATGAATGAAATCAATTCCTATGATTAGTTTCATGGTTCAATGCCAACCATAGTTTAGTCAGTTTACCTTTCTGGATTTCTAGGATAGGAATAAAAAAATCTAGTTGACCGTTAACGCTCAAACCCATATTTACTTTTATTCTCTACTGTGATTTTGGAATATTTTGCTACCATTAATCTAGAAAACAAGATTAGCATGTTTGTATTAATTTTGGCATTCAGTTAACCCACTATTCTGAGTTTATGATACTAAATTATAAACTGGGTTCGTAAGTCGGGACTCTACATCACATCACTTAGCTAGATCAAGGTTGGGTATTTTGTGTTCTTGGGCTGACTGCTATTACTATTTTGTTCAATTTGTTTTCCTTTAGCTTTACAGTACTGCTTTAATGAATTATGCATTTTATGATTTTTATTTCTGAATTGATTTGAATTGTTTTACCTAGAGAAAAAGTGAAATATAAATTATTGTAGTTATATTTTAATATATTTTATCCTGCTTTTCATTCAAACATTTTAAGTTTCACTTACTTTAAAATCACACACACACCGCAGTTTTACTAACAGTGCAAATGGAGGAAAAAAGCATAATACCAATTCTTAAAGTAAAATATTATTAGCTTCAGGAAAAGTAGGTATCTGCTGAAGGTAGTTATCAGTGAGGATACTTTCTCACTTCAGTTCTGAATATTATCCAGTCATTTACGACTCTTGGCAATTCTGTGGGCTAGGTCTTTCCGCTTCTTGAATTTTTTTATGCTCTGCTGGTGTTGGCTCTGATGGTGTCCAGCCACTGTGTTCTGATATCCTGGTTTCCTTTTACCACCTACTCTTCCAAACATAGCTGCTTTCTTTAATGAATTCCTCCACATGACATGGCCAAAGTAAGTGAGATGCAATTTCGTGCTTTTGCCTTCTAGTGTCATGTCTGTTATGCGCTCCAATACTTGCTTGTTAGTCATCTTTGCTGTCCAAGGAATATACAGCTTCCTTCTCCAGAACCACACCTTGACATATAAGAAGTTAAATGGTAATATTTACTTTTGGAACTGTAAAGCTTAGGGAAGGTTAAACTATGGACCGCCAGGTAGAATGTATTTGCAGTCACATTGCCAGCCATATTCTAACGTGGCATACAGTATCGTATGAAGCCAAACTCTGCATTTCCCGTTTCGGTGGGTTTGTGAAACTATGGCTAATTAGTGCAGAAATGTTGCCATGTTGTTAGAGTCTAAGTTTTACCAATACTAGTTAGCCAACATTTGGTAGGGGTTGTAATTTAGTACCATATAATTGGCAACAAAATTCTGCAAACTTGGGGTATATTCACAGTACGCTCCCTTGAACCCTGTGTATGACAAATAAATAGATATATAGGATTACACTGTTCCTCTTTTATTGTATATATGTGACTATTTTACTTGTCAAGATATGTTGTAATTTAATTGCAAACTACTTCAAGTGCACTTTGGTACAGAAAAATAACATAGAAGTTATCTTGATAAATAGCACTAAATAAAGATAAATTGATGCACATTTTATATTACTGCACAATAAAAAATCATAAATGCATAATGATGATATAATTAGGAAAATTTGGGATTGTGCTGAAATGGACAGATTAACCTTAAAAATTAAAGATAAAAAAGACTCGAAATATTTCAGGACATGGAATAAATTTTATGAATGGATAGAGACAAGAAGTAGAAATGAGAGGGAAGTTTATGAATGTTAGTACAACAAAGATGTATAAAAATATGGATATAATATGGAAAAAATTGTAAATAAGCTAATGTAAGTACAAATTTAGTTGAAGTTTTCTTTTCTTTTCTTTTTTTGGTTGGATTGCTCTATTTACTGTTAACATAGTACAGTTATAGTTATTAGCTTATATGTTAAGATTTACCATTGATCTCTCTCTGGCTTTGCTTTATTTGCATTGTTATCCTGACATGGCACTGTCTTTCCAATAAAAAAAAACAAATTGGGAAGAAACACACACACACCATAAATGCACTGGCTATGAACATGCAGCAGACAAACTAATCAAATTTTACCTATTATGTGAATGCTTCAGCATGTTATACAAACCAGACATGATGTGCAAACTTGTCTTTATGTCTTATTCAGTTTTGGATTAGCATATATGAATTCATTCAAATTATGGTTTATTATGGTGTGCAAATCTGATAAATAGGAGACATCTATTTTGGACCACAAACTCATTGAAATGGAGCACTTCTAAAACTTACATAGATATTAATAGATTAGTTTGCACCAAAATCACTCTTAAAAGCTTTTCTCTTAGGAGAAAGGCCTGGTTTTGTCCTAATATAACCTACTCTGCTGTTGCTCTAATCCATTTAAAAAAAATCTGAGCTAAGCCAAAATACAGCATATCTTGATTCTACTATTCTATCTCAATGATAGTGACACTTACAAAGCACCAATTTTTTCTCAGTCACTAGCTATACCAGGGGTATAAAACTCAAGGCCTGTGAGCCAAATCCGGCCCGCGGGGATGCTTAAAACTGGCCCCCGGGGCTGGCCTGGAAATAGCAAAGGATTGGCCCACGGTGCCTCTGGCAGCCAAAACGTTTTGGCCAGCAGGGTGTTGCAGGAGGCCGTCCAGACTGAAAACGGAGCGCGTGTGGCTTCCCCCGTGCCCCATTTTGGCTGGCAGGGTGCTGCAGGAGGCGTCCATCCCGTCTCTCCCCCCCTGGCCGGCCCGCGGAGAACTACAATGCTGATCCGGCCCTCAAAGAAATCCAATTTGTCACCCCTGCGCTATACCATGATGCTGAATAATTAGTTTCATTTTTAATTCTCCTTTTCTGAGGCTTCAGGGATTTTTCAATCCCAGACCAATATGGACTTTTCTGGATTGAGCAAATTTGCTTTAAAAATGGTGCAGGGCTGTAGTCTCAACACTGTCTGCATCAGTTCTGTTCAGAGATCAAGACACCAGTAGGTACATGGCTCCTTTTTGTATTCAATGGAATTATTTATACAGTAATTGTATTTAGGACAAAAGCCCCAAAAGAATAAGTGTATATCATTTCTGTAATCTGACTCAAATGTGGTATATATCATGGTTTGATTTAATGGGCAAATTGTCTGTTATGCATAGATTTTGATGGCTAATCTACACAATATGATAAATCAACACCAAGCACACTTAGGCAGTTCTGTGTACATTTCTGTTGAACAGGTATAGCTTTTCAGTAAATACACAATTTTAGCATTTGTGTCAAAATACTTTTTCCTATATCCACCTTATTTAATTTCATTTAATTATAAATATGCAGGATAGATTAGTTAAAAATAACTAAAACCAGAAAACTTGAAACAAAATCAAGTGCACTTTAGGAAAGTAATTAGAATTGTATGCTTCAGTATAATATCCAGGTCTTCCCCAACCCAGGCATTTGAGATCTTTTGAGCTGCAACTTCCTTACTTCCCAGCTCTAAGCTAGAAATGGCAGTTAAATATGATGCCTATATATAGTTGTGCTCATTTTTTCCAGCTGAGGGCAGTACAACACAACCCCATAGAAACGTCTTTAAAAGCAATATTTTGGAGTATTGCATTGTTGTCTGGCCAGATAGACCTGTGGAAAAGGGATTGTTCTTTTATTACAAAATGGCTAGTTTGAAATAATACAAAATTATATAACATTAACCAGCTTGGCGTGCAGTTTGTGATTATAATATTTCAGTGAGCCAGGGTCATGGGATTGTGATTGACTGATCTAATTTATATAGCTACCCATCTCACCAAAAGTGATTCTGGATGGTGAACAAAAAAACTAAAACGTTGAATAAATACATAAATCCATTTATTATTAATTATAAAAGCATTTAAAAATATAAAAAACAAGGAAATAAGGGACAAAACGATATTAATAAGTTTACTTGTCCCCTGGGATCCCCAGGCTTGCTGGCATAATCAGGTCTTCAGGGATTGTCAGAAGTGATGAGGCCAACCTCCTTTCAGGGCGAAGAAGATTCCACTTCAGAAAAGGCATGTTGCCTAGAGCTTGCCAAGTGTAGTTCCCTAGCTGACAGAACCCATAGCTTTCTCTGCTGGATCTAGCTGGAAGAGGCAGTCCCTCAAGTAATCTAATCCCATGGTTTTGAAGGTCAACATCAACAACTTAGACTGTACCTCGAAATAAAGTGGTAACCAATGCATCTCTCAAAGCAGAAGTGTAACATGTGTTCTATCATATAATTGCTTGTGCCACCATTTTGCATCAGCTGAATTTAACATTCTTTAAGAGCCCCATGTAGAATGCATAGCAATAGTCCAACTGGGAGGTGAAGAACGGGGAATGGATGACCAAGTTTTCAGAAGCAAGATCAATGGGGAAGCTGGTAGGAAGTTAGAAGATATGGTCACATGTGGTCCTCCCTTAATGATGGCAACAGAGATTATTAGAACTGCTGTTGCTAAGAAGTCATGTAATGTTATGATTTTTTACCACATTGCTTAGTAATGGCCGATGATCCCAACCACCATTGTAAACTGAGGATCACCTGTATTCTACCTTTCATTTAGGACTCAAAAACAAGAGAAATAGTGCTCCCTACTTCTATTTTTCCCAGCAACAATCTTGTGAGAATTGGTTCAAAATAACCCAGGGAGCTTCTGTGGCTGAGGGTACCAAGAACCAGCATCTCTAAGCTCTTGGTCTTATATTGTAACCATTATATCACACTGACTTCTCCCCAGTTGGAGATGGTTATTCTTTTTTTCCCCCCATCACTGCTGTCAGATATTTTGCTACAGTACAAAATTTCATGGGGTAGTTGCATCCTGGTTTCAACTTTGTCATCTAAATTCAACCAATCAATTTTCTAAAACGGGTGATGTTCTCGTCTTCAAATTCTGGCTCTTGTTCAAGAAATAGAAGCATTTCTAGATTTGATCAGTATTTTTCCTTTTAATTATGATTGTTGTGTGTCACTAAAAATGTTAAGACACTTTTCTGTGTCTAAACTCATGTTTATATTTGAAGAGATCCGGGGTAGCCATATTTTCTTCCTGGTACCGTTCTTGAACTTTTAACAGTTGAACTATCTGTAGAAATTATATCAGTGAAGTTCCCCAGTTCAGAACTGAGAGGAGCTAAACTGGAAGTTCTTGAGGTATATGATTAAAACCAAGGGTTGGGCTTGTGCTGGTGGAACATATATATCCTATCATAGCTACACAAATTAACGTGTCCAATTTTGCACTGATTGTAAAACTGATCAAAGATTACTATTCCAATTATTTTTTTTAACCAGGGGGATAGAATTACCTTCTTGCAGTTCTCTGTCTCTTGAGTTGCCCAATGTTACCATGGTTTATTGAATAAACATAGTTGGCTGGTTTCAGAGTATGGTAAAGCCTTAAATAATTACTTACAAACCTCAATGGCAAGATCTGCACAATGTTCCAAGGAACAATTAAAGAACAAAGCAACCACCCTCCAAAATATATAGTATTTCATATACTATAGTATTCCATATACAAGTTCAGAAAGTTGTGTGAATGCAATGTGTGTCAGATTGATGAGACACTAATATGCCTGCTTAAAAAACAAGATTACTTGCATGAATTCCCCAAAGATAAATCATGAAAGCGTTTATGATACAAAGCAGATAACTACTGGAATGTGCTTCTGTACCACATGTGTTGAGAAGCAGATAAAGGCATACAGAACAGCTGAGAAGAAAGAACAAGGAGAAAAAAACTTACTAGCTTCAATCAGCAACCAGCTACCCCAGAGTGTGTCATGTTTTCCAACATGAAAATCACTAATCTTGGAAGATGACTCCTGTTATTATAGTTATCTACAGCATCAGAACAGTGGAAGCTATCTTCTGCTACAATGTCTATGAAGATTCTTAATCATCCAGGTCATGGTTGTCCCACAGGTACTTTTTCCAAAAGGCAACGGGACTTTCTTGGTTTTTTCCTTTGAAAATGATTTGCTTTTCATCCAGGAAGCTTCTTCAGTTAAAGGGGACTTCTGCTACGTTTTCTCAATGGGGTTCTTTCTATATATTTAGAGAAAACAGACTTCAACTGTTCTCTAGCCATTATGGCCAATGCTAAGATTCCTAGCTGACAGACTCAAAGAATGATGAGGCCAACACCCTGCTCAGTGTAGAAACCCAAAATGAAACACTGTTGACTGTTGGCTAGACTACTTCACTTAAACATATCTAGTGTGGAGAGGCCCACCACCTCTCTGGCTAATTGGTTTTACTAGTAGTTTTGTCAGAACTACTCTATTTAGAATTTTTTCCTATATTACTAAATTGGAATGTCATGTAGGCCTTAGTTCCTAGTCCCCCATTCATTTTTGTTGCCCTTCCCTGAAACTGTTCTAATTTCTAATTCATCTTTAGGTGTAGTGTCCAGAAGAGTTTTGTGGTGAGGTCTGACCGAAGCAAAATGAAATGGAATTATTATATCCTTTATTTGGAAATGATACTTCAGCTGATACAGCCTAAAGTTGCAGTAGCTGTTTTTGGAGCCACATCAGATTGTTGACTCATATTCAATTTGTAATCAACTATTTCAACAGTCTTTTTTGCAAGAATTTATTTTATTTTATTGGATGTAGAGGCTGCCCGACTTCCAAAGACTGTGTGAGAGGTTTACATCTCCAAAATAGGAAACAAAAGAGAGAAGGCATGCATATCCAGAACAGACAATATAAAACTAATAGAGGATTGACAGTTATCCTAACCCCAGACAGGGAACAAATCCAGATATTCAAATACTTGTAGAACAGCAGTGGGGTGGGAGCAATACAGATGTGCGGGGACACTATTCCACAATGCAGGTATCATAGAAAACAAGTTCTGTAGACTTTAATTGATAGGATCTGGGGTGTGATCACTCTATCTCAGGGGTGTCAAACTCGATTACATTGAGAGCCACATCAGGGTTGTGTTTGACCTCGGAGGGCGTGGTGGTGCGTGGCTGGGCATGGTCATGGTGGACACAGGCTCAAGATGCATTTTTCCCTTCAGATCAGGCACTTACTTGAGGCCACATAATTGTAATCCAGTCCAATCCTGTCCTCCTGCAGCACTCTGCCGGCCAAAAACGGGCCAGGTGGGGCCCCTTTTTGGCCGACAGAGTGCTACAGGAGGCCAAAAATGGGTCATGGGGGGCACACATGCCCCTCACGCCCTGTTTTGACCGGCAGACACACTGCAAGCTGGTCCTTTGATATTTCCAGGCCGGCCCCATCGGCCAGATTTAAGCACCCCATGGACTGGATCTGGCCCACGGGCCTTGAGTTTGACACCCCTGCTCTATCTGATTTTACTGGGCAGGCAGAAACTATTGAAGCTAGATGGATCCTCAAAGAACCTAGCTTATTCCATGAAGGGCTTTACAGGTGGTAACCAGCACCTAAAATTGCATTGAAAATAACTGGCAATAAGTATGGCTCACAAAGCAGCAGTGATACATTGGCATAATGTGATCTGCTCATCCTTGGCTATGTTGTTGTATTATGAATCAGCAATAGCTTCTGAGTGATCTTCAAGGGCAACCTCATTCTGAAAGCATTGTAGTAACCTAATTAAGAGGTGACTAAAGCATGAGTAACTACAGGTATTACCATTCCAGATATCCAGGAGTGAAATTCAGCAGGTTCGGACAGGTTCTATAGAACCGGTGGTGGCGATTATGTACAGTTCGGAGAACCGGTAAATCGCACCACTGACTGGCCCCTCCCCTCCTTCTCTCCTCCGGCTCATACACACAGAGCAAACATGAGAAGGAGGCGAGAAGCAGCCAGGTTGAATGCTAGAAGACTTGGCCGAACTTTTCTGTCAGTTCTGTGGGCGTGGCTTGGTGTGGCCCCACCTTGCCATGAGTGATGTCAAGTTGGCCATGCTCACTCAGTCACATGACCCCCCCAAGCCACACCTATCAAGTCACGCCCACAGAACCGGTAGGGGAATAATTTGAATGTCACCCCTGCAGATATCCAACCTATCGATTTGCTTTTTGTTTCCTAAGTGAAAGTAAAGGACTAGACTGTGCTGTTGTCTGTTAAATTTCATAATATTTCAGTCCATTTCTCAAGTCATTGATACCACACATCTGGGGAGCATCAATGTTGGAAAAGATTGTTCTACTGGCTTAGTTCATGAAACAATTAAGCCATGGATTGTTGAAAAAAGCTTATTGCTTAGATGTATACAATAAAAATACCCAACCATTAAACTAGCTCTAGCCATTCAGCTGTGCTATGGAAACACCAAAACCCATTGATCTATTTTTGTGTATCAAGAAAGATTTGGACTGAAAAAGTCCCCCCCTCAAACCCCAAGTCTATTCATTAAGAATTCACTGCCAAAGTCTTGCAGCCCAGAATATATTTTTAATAATGACTGGCTGCAGCACTCAAATTATGTTTAATGTTGAATACTTAATAATGAGAAGGAGCTAGTTATCATCTTGGATTGATAGAAACCAAAGTTTAAGATTAATGTTTGAAACCTTCAAATTTTGATTTCCTTATATTCAAATGATGATTGTTCCAGATTTTGACTTCGCTGTTCTACAGAAAGCCAATTTGGTGTAGCGGTTAAGGCATCGGCCTAGAAACTATGAGTTATAATTCCACCTTAGGCACAAAGCCAGCTAAGTAATCTTGGGCTAGTCATTTTCAGTCCTATGAAGGATGCAATGGCAAATCATTTCTGAAAAATCTTGCCAAGAAAGTTGCAGGGACTTGTCTAGGCAGTCTCTGAGAATCAAACATGACAGAATGAAAGAAAATAAAGCTCTAGATATGGAATATTTCCAAGGTACAATTTTGACATTAGGAAAGCAATAAACATATCGATTAATAGTGTTTTGTGTAATATGGACAATGCCTGGGATATGGTGGGTTAACAACATATTAAACCTTAATATATTTTAATTTTGCTGAAATATATTGTTTGAATTCAATCTTACAGTAAGTCGCATTATACTAGTTGTTTGGGATAATGGGTAACCATGGTTAACTGAACCATAATTTACTGAATTAGCCTAATATCTTGTTTATACCTGTAAAGATAGGCTAAAACAGTGCCAAATCTATCATTCAATCTAATTGCTTCTTAGGTATGTAAAGCTAAATAGTGTGGAGAACAAAACCTTTACGCCACTTTGAAATCTGCTAAGATGTAATACTGACAGTTATGGGAGTTGTTTCAACTCCAACAGATGTGGAGAGCACCAATTTTGGAGACTACCTTGAGCCAAGGTTCCTCAGTAAAATACATTATATGTATCTTTAGCTAAATTAATCAACTTTTAGAGTCATTTTATTATCAAGGAGGAATTAATCAAATCTAAGGATCTGGCGTCAGGGGCAGCCATATTTTCCTAAATTCAGTGAATACCAGAATTTAAACCTGAAACAGTTTAATTTTGTTGAAGCTGTTATATCTCATAGAAACATTTGAAGATAAAAGAGTGGGAATTGATATACTACTTTGAGTTTTGGAGGAAGTGCAGGTTAAACATTTAATTTCAGTAATATTAAACTCTGATGTAAAACTTCACATAGCCATAGAACTATTTAAAACTACAGTATTGCCATGTATAAAAAGGTGTAGAGGGAATAGGAAAGAGAGGGTGTGGTAATATTTATTGCCTGTTCTATGTTTCAAAAGCAAAAGTGGAAAACCTTTGAAATGTAAACCACTAGATTTGAATTTTGAGAGGACTGATAAATTTTGCTGTGGACTTGAAAAGGAAATGTTCTCAGTGCCAGCTATACTTTGTTCAGCTTTAAACATGCAACAATAAAGGTTGGTTTATTTAAATTCACATTCATGTGCAGAAATAGTTGTGATCTTGAACTTAGGAGGACTCTTTGGAATTGTCCTTGAGCAGATGCTACAGAGGGACTGAATAGATATGCTTCACTCCCTATCAGCAAGAAACGCTGACACAGTTTGAACAGCTTCTCAATGACGTCTCCTTTCAAATGTTCTGTACCAACAGCTGCAGGGAGCATCTGCCTGCACGTTCCAAGCATCCCCATTTCCCTTTGCAATGTGCCATGAAATCTCAAATTTACTAACCAGAAAGCAGTAAACAAAAGAGACAGATAGATGGAAAGCTGCAATCCTGTGCCTAGTTCTGATATTATGTTTCTTGAACACAGTGGATAGGGTACCACTGTTACTGATGTGGAAAACACTGCAGAATAGCACTTGTTTTTAGATTCTTAGTATACAAATATATTTTTATTCCTACATGTACACTTTTCTGCTTCCAGGATAGTCACATTAATTCACACTGAGATGCAGAAAAAAGAAACAATGACCACTAGTTTAAATAATAAAAAATGGAGGGAGGACGACAAAATTAGCCAAATCCACACTTCTACAGGTAGGAAACACACCTGATTTCTCATTAAGTCTATTTTTTAACAAATTATTGGCGAAACAAAATAGAATTGCTATTTTTGTCTTCTTTTGAAGGCTACATGGACCTCTAGCCTGATTTAGTTTGACAATTTCTTGCATTCTCGGGTACACTTTGATGGAAACTCCATGTTCAGATTCAGTCCATCTCTAAATAATAGTTGCCAGGGAGGGCGGTTTAATGAGAGAATTGCTTTGCCTACTTTTCCTCCAAGAATCTTAGGGTAGCAAAAATGTTTTTCTTTTCTCAACCTCAACATTTATCCTCAGAACTGCCTACTGAGATAGTTCAATGGGCATTCCCCCCTCCCCAAATATACCTGGATTTTTCTGAGGATGCCCCCAGCAGCTGCCAGCAAACATGAAGAATTATTTGGTATTTTAACCTCAAAGTCGAAAGCAGATTTCCATCGGAAATAAAAGACTTGCGTCATGACTTCACTTGTGCTGTTTTTATTCTCCTTTTGGTATTTTTAAATACGTGTAATATACGGTAGGCGGTCATTTTCCCGGGGCAAAGAGTGGGATCCAATGCCCTTATGCCCCTGCTATCCCTCAGCATAAACACCGAATCGCTACAGCATTAATTATGGTGTATTCTTCTCTCTGTGGCGGCGCGGGGGATGCTTGACAGCAACAGGGCAATTTTGAGACAAGACCCAGCCAAATGAGCCCAAAACAGGAAACCTCTCCATCTGGAAAAGCATCCGCCTTCATTCAGAAGCAGATTTTACTTAAATTGGAGGCTTGCCTTGTCATCTTTTCCATGTCTCTTCCTCCCCCGCCCCCCTTTTCTACGTGTGAACATAGTCTGCGTTGCGTGTGTCTACTATTTATAAGTCGAATACATACCTGAGGAAAATCTGACGTGCGCGTCGTGACTTCCCGCGCGATTGCCCGGGGGAATCGCTGTGTGTGTGGGGTGTGTGTGTGTGTGTGGTTGAAAACACGACTGTAACGATTAGGGGGCTCATTGAGATTTCAGCGTGACCGTTACTATTTTCTTCGTGCGCCTCGTGCGTCGAGGTGGGGGAAAGATTCGTGAGGAGGCGGCGTTCGCGCGCAGAGAGACACGGAATGGGCGGGGGGGCGCACTCGAGGAGGCGGAGGAAGCGCGAGCGCGCGGCCGCCGCAGCCGGGGCCTCCAGTGAGGGCAAGTGAGGACAAGGAGGCGCGCGTGCTCTGGCGGACAGATCCGGGCCCGCTTTTTTTTTTTAATTCATTCCGAGACTCGCGCTTTTTTTTAATTCCACCGAGCCTCCTTCTTAATGTACACGGGGGGGGGAGCCTGGACGGGGGAGAGAGAAGCGTATGTGTGAGAGGAGCGGGGGGGAGGGAGAACAGAAAGTGAACTAGGACGAAGGCGGCCGTTCTTCCTTTTATTTTGGCGCTGCGCGCCTCTTCATCTGAGTTCTGCGCGTGCGTCCCTCCTTCTCTCCCCCCACCTTCCGTTTACCTCCTAGGCTTCTCTTTCGAATAATTCCCTTAGATCTGGGACGTGCGTGCGTACCCTTAACGAGCCCGAGTGCGCGCGCGCCAATCTCCCTCCCCCTCGCCCCTCGTCGCGCGCTACGTCGGCGCCCCCCCCGCCTCTCTACGTGAAGCTATAATTTTTCTTAAGAGTGGTGGAGTGAAGGACTGAGACGAGCAATAAAAGCTGTACTGATACATTTTGGGTTGACGTTCTCCGCCCGCACGGGTTTTTTCTTTTTTTAAAAAAAATAATTGCCCTCCCTCTCGCCTCTCGCTGTACCGTCATCGCCCTCATCATTACCACCACCTCCACTGGGCGGCCCCTGCCTTTGACGCCGGCGGGGGCGCCCAAAATGGCGGCGGCGCGGCTGCTGCTGCTGCTATTGCTGACGAAAAGGCCGGCCCGGCGCGAGCGACAATAGAGAAGAGAGAGCGCGTGAAGGGAAGGAGCGGCCGCTCGCTCGCAGGCTGGTCTTCCTCAGCCGCCGCCGCCACCGCCGCCGTTTCGCTCTCCGCCGCCCCGCCGCTCTAGCATGGTGCGGGTCCGCCGCCACTTGCTCCCTTTTGCCGCCCCGAGCTGACCTATCCTCTCACTGAGACTCTGCTCTGCTCGCTCTCTTCCGCCGCCAGCATGGGCGAGAGGTTGGAGCTCAGGCTGAAGTCGCCAGTGGGAGCGGAGCCGGCCGTCTACCCCTGGCCCCTGCCCGTTTATGTGAGTGTGCGGGAGAGGGAGAGAGTCGTCCTTGGGCGCCCCGGTGGGGAGGAGATGAAGGGGATCGGGGTGTCACGGGAATATTGGGGGGGGGTGTCTTCCGAAAGAACAGGGAGTCCCAGGAGGGTTACTTTTATGGGCACGGTAGAAAATGAGAAGGGGAAGTGCCTTTTTTTGAGAGAGAGACGGGGAGCCCTGAGGGAATAATTTTAGTAAAGTAAAAAGGAATTTGGAAGAGGAAATTAACCTGGGGGGGGGGAAGGAAATGCAAAGGAAAAATCCGGGGACAGTAATTCGGTGTCATGGTTGGCATGTCTGCTGGGAGTTATTAGAAATAAAGGGGGAGAAAAGTTTGGGAAAGGTACAGAGTGGGAATCGCAAGGGTTTATTTTTTATTTCATTTTTTGTACGAGGGAACTGGAGGCTGAACTGAACTGAAATCGGGCATGAGGGAGCCTCGTGGAAAGAACACCAAGAGTGTTATGTGGAGGGAGAGCGAAATAATGTGCTGTCATTGTATAGTGTATAGGTACCTTAGAAAACTGAGTTGGGGAGGATTGACAGGCAGCTGTTTGGTGTCACTTCGGCAGGTTTTCATTTAAGATTATATGGAGGGAATCGAGCCCGTGAGAATTGCCTTTGAATTCCTGCTAAACGAAAAAATGGAAAGGGTATTTTTGTGCTGTGGAAATGTAGTAACATTTATTATAGAGTAATTAGGTGCAAAGAACCCTGGTTTGGGTGCATTATGGAGCTATTATGTAAGGCATAGGAAATGGGGGAGACCTGATTGCATTGTGATAGAAAAACTGAGGGGTGCTGGCACCCTTGTTCCCCCCTTCTAGTTCCTTTTATTTCTAACAAAGGAGAAAATAATCACCTTCCATATTTTCTCCTCATCTATATACCACACCATCTTTTCTCATTCTCCCAGACTTTTTTATCCCAGGCACTTGTCCTGGCTTGACCTCCTCATAACCTAAGTTTTCAACCATCTTCTAAACCAGATATAGTTGGAGTTGTCCTTTAGTTACATTGCTGCCAATTTTTTTTTATGCTAGTACAGTATGTGTTCTGAAAATGTACTGTTTTCTCTTCTACTTTCCTTTCTCAGACTTTAGGTTTTCCTTTTGATTGATTATCTTAATAAAAACTTCCTTTCATTCTTAACACATTTATAAAGTTTTTTACAATTTACTATCACAATCTGTATGCAACAGCTTCTAATGTACATATTTTTACAAAGTAATTAGACAATGCAGAATAAGCATGTTTATCCTTATCAAGGAGTTCAAAAGATAAACTGTCTCAAAGGTAGTTAACCTCTTGAATGTCAATTTTTGGATGCAATTATGAGAGAGGGTCTTTCTAATTGAAAACATTTTATCAAATACTGGCTGCATTCAGAGTACATATGACATTTAAATGTGTTGTGTGAACTCTGTATTTTATGGAAATTCAGGAAATAGAATTAATTTAACCTTTAATACTGTAGTTCAGTTAACCAAAACTGTGTGTGACAAATAGACACTGTGGAAAACAGGCTTATGGATTTGATAAAACTTTGGTCTATTCTTGCGAAGTATCTCTTACATTCTGCTGAAAGTACTGTATTTTATATATTTTGTGTTCTTGGTGCCACTTTTGCAGTCTTTATTTCTTGTTTGTTAATCATAGTATTGCAAAGTTGGAATCAACTTTAAAGGTCATCTAGTCTTAACTACATTTCTTGATGAATTCAGGTTTATGGTATGCAGAAAGAGCTGCATTCCTGATGGACAGCTGCCTACATTCAGTGTAGCTTTTCCATTGCCTTGGGACTTATTTTATTCTTTTATTCTCATTGCTATTGTGATAATCTGTCTTCAGAGAAGGGGTGTCCTTCTTACAATTCAACTGTTGCCTGTCAAACTCTGGAATTTGCTTTAGCCCCCAAATCCTCAGTTGACCCACAGATAGCTGGCCTCCCTCAGGACACTGTGTTGTTGCTTTCTTGGTTCTCTGCCAACTCTTTGGTATTCCCCACCCTATCACTTTTTTTTTAAACTTGCAAACATTCCTTACATCCCAGGCCAGCCATTTTAAAATAATCCTACTTTTCCTGTTGTGGGTGACTCATTACTTGCAGATACTCCCTGTCCACACCCAAACAATATTTGTTCCATTCTGTTCCACCCTCCCTGTCTATAATCTCTGTCTGTAGCCCTGCTCAACACTCATGTTTTATATTTTCATGTTGAATTACTATTGGTTAAAAACTTAACTCTTTTTCTCTTTTCTTTTTCTAAGCGCTTTAAATAACCAGACAGTGGGTTTAATACTACATAAGAAGGGTTGTAATTTGGAACTATTGTGTCTGTAGGAATTAGAATGTTTGTATAAAGACTAGGATATTATTTCTACTCTAGGTAACAGAGTTCTGAAGAGGTAGAAGACTGATTATAACTAAATAAAATAATTGGAATATTAATTAGCTTCTCCTTTACTTCCTTTCTTCAGGCTTACATTTTTGGAATTGCTTTTGACTGAAACATAGAAGAATGTGTAAAGTTAACTTTCTGACTGTATTGAATGAGGAATATGTTTCATTTTCCTCTGTTTTAAAAGAAATGAAACAGTAGTGGGAGGAGGAAAGTAGAACTGAAACCTAAATAAAGAATTCTTTGCAAATTTCCCTTTCCTCTATTTAGTGATAAATGCACAAATTCATTCTTCTTAATTCTATAGTCCATATTTGGTTACTGCACACATCAGTGATGACGCTTCATTTTATTTTTGTAATGCCTTAGCTGCATAATTTGTTACACATTTCACAAATTTTGGCTAACCTTTTCTAATGAATCATTGTGTTTTGTAATGATGCGGCCCTGGGAAATGACAGTTGTGAATAGAGAATATGTGGGGGTGTCAGAGAGAGAGAGAGAGTGAGGGTGTGCGTATGTGTAAATCCTCACATACTTGCCATACCATGTGTTTGCTATGTTAGCAGGGGTGGGGAATTGCATTCTTGTTAGAGAATGGGAGTATAAGGTTTTTTTTTTAAACTTGGCATGGAACTGTTTGGCTATTCTTGCACTGTGTGGCATTTCTCCATTTGTATTACATATTTCACAGTGTGAAGGAGGTAGGGTGTACAATAGATTGAATTTGAATGATGCAGATCAGAACTGGGCATCTTTTTTTGGATCAGGGGAGGGACCATAGCTTTTCTGCCTACCAGCTGGTCAAAAATGGCTACCTGAGGCATTACTGGAAGAGGTGGGCTGAAAATGTTCAGCCTGATTTTTACCTTGGGGACAGTTTAAGAGTAGGAATGGGAAACATACTGCTTCAAAAAGGCTATGTGTTTCCGTTTTGAACCAAAGAGCCATCCGGGCTCCAAGTTAAGCGAAAGCCATGCTGCTGCCCTAAATGAGGTATTTTGCTACTGAATTTCAGTGACCTGATCTTGAGCTGCCAGAAAGTCATATGGTGTGGTTATTTCTACTGCAATTCAGCAGATGATATGAGGAATTAGAATAGCTTTTTTTGAGGAAAGATGAATAAAATGTGCTATCATTGGCCTTATGTCATCTTGGGTCCTTAGTTATCTGGTTTCTAAAACTTCCTGCTTATTCAGAAGGATGAGCTATTTTTGACTGCCATTCCCAGAGACCATGGAGCCTGCAATTGTTCATGTGGCCTTTCCTGCTTGGGCAGCGCTCTCTCTCCCTCCCTCCCTCCCTCTCTCTCTCTCTCTCCCCCTCTCTCCCAACATATGTTAAAGGAAAATATAGTAAAAAATACAAGGATATATTTTTCTAAGCATGAGGTGAAGACCCATTGCTCAGTGCAATGTAGTGAAGAAAGTCCAATTAAAAGGATCAGAAAGAAGTTAATAAAAAAGAAACTCTTTTTTGTTGTAAAGCTGTTACCAGTCAGAAAAGACAAAATCCACTAGCTAGGCAAAATATAATCTGGCCTGGTGCACAGCTTTTTCCTTCATCTCTAATAGATTAGGCCAGTGGGTTTATCTGATCTAGAAGCCTCTTTACTGTCATTAACATTATAGTAGGTTAGTGACTATATTTTTTCTATCCATTGCTTCTTAGAAACAAATGAATGCAAGCATTTCAGAATTTTATTCTCCCTTTATTCACTAAAGGTGTGAGCCATAAAATGTCTGCTGTGCTGTGGTGCCTGCCATAAGTCCCCGGGGAATTAATATGCTTTGGTTGCTCCGTGGCAACTATCTGCAATTGGTTTGACTGGTTTTCCCACAAAATAGTTCCTACTAATAAATGGAGTTCATTCAGTGTGTAAGTCTACTCAAGCTCTTGTGGAAGTTGTTGTAGCAATGTATTAAGGACAGAATACTTATTTTATTTGGATCTCAAGTCTTGAGTGTGACAGTTCTGTGGCATCCTTTCTTAGAATCTGATACTTCTATTATGGATATTAACCTGACACATTTCAGAATCTGTTTTTGTTGTTGCTGTTGTTGTAGTAATGTGAAGTAGTCTATTATGATTGTCCAATCCTGGCTGTCTTTATGATCACCAAATAAATCTGTAAAATCTCTGCTGAATCATCGTATCTGGTTTCCAACAATAGGCAACCTAGATATTCTTGAAAAATTCACAAGTCCACAGCCTCCCTAGCTAAAATATTTGTTTAGTGATTTGGCTAATCATTACCAGCTTAATGTCAGGGTTCCAAGTAACCCCCCCCCCCAACGAAAGAAAACTCAGAGGCTTGAGTTTCCTCAAAGTTCCATTTTATTAAGAGATGTCATATTGGCACATCTGGGGAAACCCGAATCTGAAAGCTTCCGGGGTTTCCCCACCCAAGAAAGTCCCAAGTCCCTGCCAACTGGAGATGCCTTCCAGTCACACCCCTCCAGGTGCAGGGCAGAGTGGCCTTGACTCTAGGAGAAAGGAATGTTATTTTGACCATATCTCCCCAGCTCCATGCAATCCCCCCAATATAATTGACTCAGTCATTTTGGGGGCTATGACGAACTGGATGAGTTCTCGGTGTCGGCCCATTTCTAGCCTGACAAGTTCTGTCACTAGTTGGCTGGGGCTCCGCCTATTAAGGTCCCATCTACTTGTTCAAAGCAGATGGGGCATGCTAGGGGGTCTTGTCTTTATGCCTAGCTGTTTGACTATGGGGAGGCTGATTAGGCACCTGGTGCAACCAGTGTCTATGACAGCTTCTACCTCCTCCTGGGCTCCCGTTTCCGGCACTACTATCTGGGTCTTGATAGTGAAAGGGCGGATGGATGCACCATCGGGTTGTCATCGCTACTCCCCTCGGCGGAGTTTGGGGGTTGTTCGTTTGTCGGAGTTCCCTCGACTTCATTGGGAAGGAGTGGAACCTCCACGGCCTGTCTGGTGATTTCCCCCTTCTCCGGCGGTTTCCATGGGGTTTTCCTTGCCCGTGGTGTGGCTGGCGGCTGGGGCTTGAGGAACAAGAGCTGGAGCTAGGCATTCTGATGCCCTGTGGCTGTACTGTCCACACTGGTAGCCTTTGACAGTCCTGGAGGGTGTGGGCAGCAGTGACTCGGGCTGTTTCGTCGGGGTCGGGTGGCCTAGGGGTCTTCTCTCCAGTCTCTCGGTGGTCTGCTTCCTATGGGGGTTGATCTCCAGATCCATGGCTACTGCGGGCCTGTACCATGCTTGTATGCGATCTGGGACTCCCCGGATTCCACAAGCTTTTCGGAGTTCTGGGTCGAGGGCTTCTTTGAAGGTGTGGATGAGTAGGCGCTCCAACCAGTTAGTTCCTTAACTTCCCATCCAGTCTTTGGAATTCCCAGATTAGCTCTTTGGGCGGTCGGCCCGCTTGCTTCAACGCCTTGATTTGGGCTTCAGCTTCCACTCGATGGGCCATGTCTTCAAAGCGGCCTCGCATTAGTTGTACGAATTCATCCGCATCATCCAGTTCAGGGGCTTCCTCGTCATGAAGTTCCGCTATCCATTCCACAGCTTCTCCCTCATCCATGCCATCTGCGATTGCCGAAATCAACTCCCGATCCGATGGGTATTGATTTCCATATTGATTGATGTAAGCCCAGACTCGATTGAGGAAATAGGCTAGCTTCCCTGGAGTCCCGTCAAATGTCGCTGTGAACTATGGGGGAGGGGCGGCTGGCGGGATTAGCAGCTGAGCTTGCGTGGGTTGCTGGGCCGGCACCGGCTGTTGGGCTGGAACCTGTGTGGGAACACAGCCGGTGGTTAAAGCTGTGGCGGTGGCTGGACCGGTACCAGCTGCGGAGCTATAATTGGAGGTTGGATTAGGGCAGGCGTCCATTGATATTGCACCCAACCTTGGCCTGGATAGAATGCCCATCCCGGAGGGATCTGGCTTGCTGGAGGCAGCCCAAAGACCTGTTGCTGTTGTTGAGGGGGAGTATTGGGTCACCAGAATCCCTGCTGCGGTCCTTGTGGCGGCTGGCCGGGCTGGTTCAGTAAGCCTTGCTGCTGGGCTATTCCCCACTCCCGTAATTACTGTCACCCCAGTAGATTGGGCTCGAGGCGTGAGGCTATGGAACGAACCTCTCCGTGCCGAGTGAAAGGAGGCAGATGCCCCACTCAGTGGCGCTGTGACTTGCTGGCCTGGAAAGGTGAATGCAGGTTGAGCCAGGATCCATCTGGGCTGCTCAGTCCCAAGGGATTGAACGGCACTGCTCACGCTGAGTTGGCCAAACTGCTCCGGGAGCCCGGCTAGCGATTGGCTGCGTGATGGCGGTGGGAATCCCCATTTTCTGGAGTGCTTGCAGCACCCTTGCCCCGGTACTCTCCGTTTGAGGATTGGAATCTGCTCCGCTCGGCTTCTACCCGTCTGCAGTCCCAACATCATCGCCCCGGTCATCATCCCCTGGGTCAGCTTAGTTCCCTCGGCTTCACCCCACAGGGTCAGGTCCGGTTGCGCGGCTCGCTCACGCACCAGCTCTTTGGGCTGGGCATCCAGCTGGAGCTCCTTCTCTGCAGCCTCTGCTGCTTCCACCACAACTTGGGAAAGGGAGTAGATGGTCTTGACATAAATCAGCAAGCCAGTCCCTGTGGTTCCCTCCATGGCTTTCTTGTCTTCTTCCATTTTCCCTAAGGCTCAAAAGATGGTTTCCAGGTCTGACACTTAATTAGTCCTCCATATTTGTTTATTTTACTTATTTTCTTTATTTCTATCCTGCTTTTATTATTATAAAATGAGTTGGACTCTCATTTTGTCTATCTAAATCATTTTCAAATCTAAGTCCTTTGTCATCACAATATCTCATGACAGGGAGTTCCTCAAAATTGTGTCGAGAAGTATTTTCTTTCCAAATGTCAAACTCTCAGCACTGGGAGCTTTTTTTTTACACAAATTGCACTGAAATGGCTGCAGAAAGAGAGAGCAAGGCAAGCCATTGCAGCAGAAATGTGCAAAATCTTTTTTTTGGGGGGGGGAAATAAACCTGGAAACCAAAGGAACTAGAGGAATATTGTGCTGTAGTCAAATGAAGACTTTATTTCCCTCCCTCCCTCCCTCCCTCCCTCCCTCCCTCCCTCTCTCCCCCCCTTCTCCTCCTCTGGTATAGAAGCTATTTGGCATCAAGGGGAAGAGGGGGGTCTGCTGTGGTTTCGGAGCACAGCTCTCTTGACGTCAACAAAATGTCTCTTAGTTTCACTGCTCTGGTTTTTCTTGGTTCTGCAGGCAGCAAAGTGGGAATTGCCTGTGTTATATGTGGCAGGTGACGAGAGTGTTCCATAGAAAAGGCCAGGTTTGACACCTCAGGACACCGAAGAAGTAATTTCTTGGTCCTACATATTTATTTATTTTTTTGCATTGCCATAAAAGCAGTTCCTGTTAGCAGCCTCTTTGCAAGATGGAGCCTAAGTGTTAGCACTTATCATCCCATTTGTACCTAAGATTGTACAAGACATAATACAGATCTTCCATGGTTTTTTTTTTTTAACAATGTGGCAGACTATTTCTCTTAATCATGGTGGACTCTAGCCTGATCTAGCCAGAGCTCCTAGATCACTGAAAGGTTTCCACCAGCTCTGCTAATGCAAGAGCTATAAAACAGAGAAGCAACATATTAAACTTTGGACCTTTGCTTGCCTAGTAGGCATTCTGCTACTAAGTTACCAGCAAAGGATTTGTTTGTATGTTGGATTATTTCAAGTTCCAGATTCATATGAGCTGCTAGTTACATTGCAGTGCCTGTTAGAAATTCAGTATTTTTTCCAGTGGCTAAGGATGAAATATATATCAATACTTTGACCACTAGTTATCCAGAATAGCCAACTAGCTAAGCTGTTTATTATAATTGTGCTTCGTTCTTCTTTGAAAAAGCTCAGTAAATAGAACCCTTTTTTCCTACCTCCCACTCTCCCCTTTCCTTGTGAAGTAGCATAGTTTGAGAGGAAGTTTAGTTGATTTTCATGGCTGCATGAAGATCTGAACAAAATTCTCCCAGTGGTAGTCCAACACTGGTTTTCTCTTCTGCTTCTCCCCCTCATGTTGCCATAATATAAAATGTCACAAAACATTTCCTGTGACAGTGTTCGACTATGCTAACCCCTCATGTTGGGTTGGAATGATGAGTAGTAGTTGGAGTTTCTTTTAAAACAAAGTTTATAAAGCCAATTTATGACACTGCATACATCCAGAGTTTATTGGATAAGCTACATGTGCATCATATTGATAAAAACCCGGCACTGCTAGAGACTGTAATATTTGCATAATTGCTTAGCTGACAGAGGAAAAGGCTGGTTGTTAAGAGCTTGGAAGGAGGATGTGAGATGTGTATTCCCCTGCAAAGTTAATTAAGGCTGTGGGAGAAGGGTGTCTTGGTGTTCCAGATGCAATCCTCCCACCGACTTTCATGTCACAGTGAAGCGTGTGTGACTCTGCCTCCCACCTTCAGGTTTGCTGAAAACGGATGTAGAGGGTTTTTCTGATGAATCAGAAGTACTTTTTTTTAAATCGGGAGTAAGATGATTCTTACAGGGTTGAATAACCTCCCCATCCCCCTCAGTGACTCAGAAAATATTTTCTGAAGTTGACCTCTGGCATTCAAAACATCTGCATGTGAAATAGAAGTGGGGTTTTTGGGCTTGCTTTTTGGCCACTTGTGAAAACCTTTCATTATGCCCCCACCCACCCCCGGCCTTTTGCCAATGCTAAGCAAGAGGGGTTAGAAATTATTTAGGTTCTCCATAGTCGCTGGGGTTAAAAGGCTATTTCACTGAATGTCTTCTAGGACAGCATATATTTAGGAGTATATATTTCTTCCACTGAGAAAAGCAAAAAGAAAAAGAAAAGAAAAAAGCTTTTGAGTGAAATTCAGCTTCTTGGATGCATCTGTGCATTTTTTTCTTGCAGTAGTATACAAATGGCCTCTTATTGCCTTTTTGCAGGATGTCTTTTTTTTGTTAACTTCCCAAACTAAACTATACCTCTTGTGTTCGCTTGTAGTCTCCCCTCCATTGCAGATGGTCCTCAACTTATAACCATTCATTTAGTGACTGAAGTTACAGTGGCACTGAAAAAATGACTTACGGCTGTTTTTCACATGAGTGGAGTGTGAAAAACACACATTCTCATGGTCACATGATCAAAATTCAGACTCTTGCCAACACTTGGCATATATTTATGATGGTTGTAATGTCCTGGGTCATGTTACCACATTTTGCGACCTTCTGACAAGCAAGGTCAACGTGGAAGCCAGATTCACTTAACAACCATGTTACTAACTTTAACAACTGCAGTGATTCACTTAACAACTGTGGCCAGAGAGATCGTGAAATGGGGCAAAATCTACTTAATAACTGTGTTGCTTAGCAATGGAAATTTTGGGCTCAATTGTGATTGTAAGTCGAGAACTACCTATATAGTGTGACTCCTGACTTGGTCTGCTGGAAGCTGCCATCTGCTGAGCCTGAGAATAGCAATAATTGGCTGGAAATCAGGCTAGTCACAAGGTATTCCATGAACTCCATTTCCCTAGGATGTTTCAGGATTTCCTCAGAAAATATTCTAGGTTCTTCAGTTAGGAAATAATAAAAGAGAAAGATAATTACTTTTCTTCATCTAAAAGCTCTAGCACAGTGATGGCGAACCTTTTTCGGCTCGGGTGCCAAAAGGGTGCGTGCGTGCACGATAGCGTGCGCACACGTGCCCACACCCATAATTCAATGCCCTGCGCATGCGCACAAACCCCCCGCGCTGCCACCCCACGCATGCGCACAGGCCTCACTGAAACCTCCTGACTTCCAGTAGGCCTGTTGGACTGTTTTTTGCTCTCCCCAGGGTTCAGGAAAACCTCCTGAAGCCTGGAGAGGGCGAAAAATGGCCCAACGGGACAATTGCAAGTTCGGAAACGAAAGGAAGTGGAGCTGCCCTACTACTTACCTTCAGATAGTTGCAACCAGGCCTCGCACACCTCGACCCATTTCTTCTGCAGCCGGGAAGGCTTTCCTGAAGGCCTGTGTGGCCGATAACAGAGCTCTGGATCGATCCAGAACTCTGTTATCAGCTGCAGAGGCCTTTCCTAAAGGCCTCTAGCCGATAACAGAGCTCCGGATCGATCTGGAGCTTTGGTATCGGCTACACAGGCCTTCAGGAAAGCCCTCCTGGCTGCAGAAGAAATGGGCTGAGATGTGGGAGGCCTGGCTGCAACTGTCCAAAGTCAAAGAAGTTACTGGAGACTTCTGATAGCGAAAAGGAGGCTGGGGGTGAGCACACAAGTGAACTTCCGGTTGGCCTGTTGGGCCGTTTTCGCTGTGGGGATAGCGAAAACGGCTGAAAAGAAGGCCGAAAATCAGCTGGCCAGAGCGCACATGGCTGCTGGAGCTGACATAGGGCAACGCCTCACATGCCCTCAGATATTGCTCCATGTGCCACCTGTAGCACACGTCTATAGGTTCGCCATCACTGCACTAGCAGGTGGAGAGAGTAGACAGCAATGAAAGACAAGAATAAGGCCCAACACATTGATTGAATCATATCAACTTCAAGCTATACTTCAAAAATTCTCTTTAAAACACTATATTATTTGAATGGTTCTGAGGCATATGTATGAGCTAGCATTATATAGTAGTGATTTTACAGTTCATGGATGGGTGAAAAGGGGGCTGTGGAGGGTTAACCAAAATTTTCAGAATCCAGGAGATACTTATTTCTAGTTGCCTGATTATTAACTGGGAATTATAAATTTTGATCATATGTGTTCCTTAATAAGGTACTATCTTGAGCGAAACAGATAGTCCTTTATTAGACCACAGTTGGACCTGGCAAAATCTTTGCATGACTCAAAGGTCTTACAACTTACTTCTTGCTTCTTAATCCAAGCACCGTGGTTGCTTAATGAAACATCATGTGACCATGACTTACGATTTTACTTCCACCTTCTCTGTTAACTGCTTGTTGCAAGCCAATTGCGAAGTGTCCAAATGGCAATTATGCCATTGTTAGATGCTGCAGTAAATGGGAGGATTGGGCACACAGCTTTTTCTTTAAATTGTCATTTCAGACCATTGCTAAATGAAGCCGTTGGTAGGTGAGGACTGTCTGTAATATTGAGTATTTAAATCACGAAAGCGCCTGGCTATTTTATTTGTTATATTTTTAAACCGTCAGCAATTTGAAGTGCAACATTTGTATATGAGACTAGACAACCCATGACCTTTGGGTCATTCTTTCACAGATACTTTCTTTACCAGATTCCTCAGTGACTTCAATAATGATAGGGCTTCTAATTTGCTGCCTTCATTGGAAAAACTGGGATATGTTCAGAGATGCATTTCCCTTGCAAATATCCCGGGTTGAACTGTATAGCATAGTCGAACACTGTCACAGGAAATGTTTTGTGACATTTTATATTATGTCATAGCAATGGAAATGGCTGTAAAGTTATACAGGTAGTCCTTTGACTTACAACAGTTCATTTAGGACCGCTCTAAGTTACAACATCACTGAAAAAAGTGAGTTATGACTATTTTTCACATGCCTGTTGCAGGATCTCCTTGGTCACATGATCAAAATTCAGATGCTTTGGCAACTGACTCATTTATGACGGTTGCGGTATCCCGGGGTCATGTGATCTCCTTTTGTGACTTTCTGACAAGCAAAGTCAATGGGGAAGCCAGATTCACTTAACAACCAGGTGACTAACTTAACAACTGCACTTAACAACTGTGGCAAGAAAGGTCATAAAATGGGCCAAAATTCACTTAACAGCTGTCTTGTTTTGGGCTCAATTGTGGTTGTAAGTCAAGGACTACCTGTATATCACCCATACTGCTTTACAGCACTCTTTGGATGGCTTACAACGTCAGCATGCAGTATTTCCCCCAACAATCTGGATTCTCATTTTACCGACCTTGGAAGGCTAGAAGGCTTGAGCCGGTCAGGATCAAACTCCTGGCTGTGGACAGAGTTAGCCTGCAATACTGCATTCTAACCACTCTACTACCAGGGCTCATACATTGTTTTATCATAATTTGTATGTCATAAAATGTTTTATAAAATTTGCCAAATTTCATTTCCATTGGAGTCACGTGTCTTGTATTTTAGATGCATTCTGTAAGTTAGCTAGTTTGAGGTACCTTGGATCAAAAGTTTTTGCTCTACTGTGCACCATTTTGCGCAATTAAGGATTACAGGAATCAGAATTTTAATAATATATGAATATTGTCTGCACCCAGGAGAATCTGCCTATTCTTTGATGAGGAAGGGAGTTTCTTTGATGGGCATTTGGAAATACCGTACAGTATTAAACTGAACTGGGACTAGAACCTTTTAAAGATGACCTTGGTACAGAGTCTACGCTTCAGAAGTTTTGCTTAACCAAAGTTTGAAGATAGGATGGATTGATTTAAATCAGAGCAATTAAAACGCCAAAAAGGCCAACGCAGTCCTGAGCTGCATAAATAGAGGGATACAATCAAGGACCAGAGAGGTACTAGTACCACTCTATAAAGCCTTGGTCAGACCACACCTAGAGTACTGCATCCAGTTTTGGTCACCACACTACAAAAAAGACATTGAAACTCTAGAGAAAGTGCAGAAGAGAGCAACCAGGATAATAAAGGGTCTGGAAAATAAAACATACAAAAAGAGGTTACAGGAACTGAGCTTGGACAGTCTGGCGAAGAGAAGGACCAGGGGTGACATGATAGCAGTGTTCCAATACTTGAGGGGACGCCACAGAGAGGAGGGGGTTAGGCTGTTCTCTTATGGCACCAGAAAGCCAAACAAGGAATAACGGATGGAAGCTGACCAAGGAGAGATTCAACCTGGAAGTGAGGAGAAACTTTCTGACGGTGAGAGCGATCAACCGGTGGAACAGCTTGCCAGCGGAGGTTGTGAGAGCCCCAACACTTGCGACCATCAAGGAGAGACTGGACTGCCATCTGTCTCAAATGGTGTAGGAACTCCTGCTTGAGCAGGGGGTTGGACTAGATGACCTACAAGGTCCCTTCCAACTCTAATAATAAATCTAAATCTAAAATAATAAACTAAGGCTTCTAATTCTGCATTTCCTGAACTAATGGTTCCTAAAATTTGATCCATAGTAGTGTATGAGTGAAGTCTAGCACATGTGGCAAAACAGAATTAAAAATAGTTTTAAAAATGTAGCCAGAATCAGAGGAGACAGCTAGAGTTATTTGTTTGTTTAGATGTGTATGCTTCATGTGTCTCAAAAGAGAAAAATCCTTTTTAAAATGTAGCCAGAATTGAAGGAGGCAGCTAAAGTTGTTTGTTTATTTAGATGCAAATGCCTCTAAATCCAAACAGTCCCATGAGAACACAAACATCTCATTAGGTTTGGATGTTTTTTAAAAAAATGTAATTTTGTGATGATGTAGATATGTCCAGGGGAGGAGAATTGTATTATAGCATTGGTAGGTACCATGTTACCAGTTCTTAGTTTATTGGATCCTTAAAGCTGTCGATAATAAAGTAATAATCCACATCAAGAAATTGCTTGGGGGTTGTTGACTAAAGAATAACACATCTACCCAATATGGGAGATTTCCAGATGACCACCTTGTCAAGTCAAAAGTTTGTTTAATAGTCTTCTCAGTTTTCCTTGTCCATTAAGCTCTTAGCCTCTCACCCAGGAAGTTTTCTGACTTGAATACCATAAAGAACATATTGCTGGCTTGTCTTAAAAGTGTGGTTTCCTAGGCAGATTGGAGCAACTTATTTTCATCAGGTGAAACTGAAATGCCAGTGTTTCTTATGAATAATATTAATAGATTTGAGAAATAATCAAAATGGCTCTTTACTCTGGGGAAAGTTCCTTTACCTCAATTGTAGGGGTACTGATTCTGTTAAGAAATAAAATGTATTACCAATATCCTTATCTTTAGGTTATACTCATCTGTTTATTCTATAAGAAATGTAATATTTATATATTTAAAATAAAAGTAATATAAAAATTATTTAAAACATTGATTTTGTATTAATTTCTCACTTAATATCCATTCCTAATTTTGAAAGAATGCTATTTTAATATTTTGAAAATGATAGAGAACTATTTATAGTGCTATCACAGAGATTTTCATGTGACTCATATGCTGCTTAGTTCCAGGTTATCTGAAAGTCTTTGTATACAGCTATTCACATGATCTTCTGTTACAGTTATTCACAATATATGAATAGAAAGTCAGAAGGACTATATGTCCTGCATAACATAAAGGATGGAGATGTTCAGTGAAGTTCTGCATACCATATAGCGAATTCAGTTCATGAGTACTTTAGATAATGGTACAAAATCTGTTCTGGTTCAGAAAAAAGGTTGCTTTTGTTTTAAATTTGAAAATAGCTGAAAATATAGAGGGCTAAGAACACAACATTTGGAAGCAGATTTTCCTATGAACAAATGCCTCTTCTAACTTTCTAATATTTTAAAGTGTATTGTTTGAATTCTTAAGCTTTTACATTTAAGTTTCTTCATATTCTTGTATACTATGTAATTAAAAGACTCTTATGAATCAAGATATTCCCATTTCTAATCCCATCACTGTCTTGAATTCACTAGGAATATGGAAAGCTTAATCAGATTCTATCTGTAGCTTCTGTTTTTGAATTCAGTAAAGAGATGTTAATTCAGTGTTAATTTCTATTTATTTGTTACTAAAAGGGAATAGTTGAAATGAAAAGAACTCGTAAGTAAGCTATTCTTTTGCATAAGAATTTTAGAAGAATCTTATTGGTTTTTTGTGCTATGTAGTTTTTATTAAGAATTTTTATTATAATAGTAAAATCTAATATAAATCAATCTTAAAGAAAGAAAAGCTAACAGTAAGGAATAAAAAGTGGGAGGGAAAGAGAAAAGTAAGAATATAGTAGAAGAGGAAAAAATATATAAAGAAGTGACTTCCAACTGTCATCACAATAAAAATAAACAAATTTAGTGACTTTTCACCTCCTCCAAATTAACAAACATTTATCTCTTCATTCCATATCCTTTTCTTATCTATAGACACATCCATAAAACATTATCTTTTGAGTCCTGGTGTTAGCAGAAAATCCATAAAGGGTTGCCAGAAGTTATAACATCTTGTTTTAACTTTGATCAAATAACCCAACTTTATATTCTTTCCTGTTATTTCTAAAAGGCTTGACCTTTAGTTTATTCAAATATTATTGTAGGATTTAGTTTCTCTTCATTTCTTCTTTGTTGCATCACACAGAATTTTTCAAGGCTCTAACATGCCTCTTTTGTAAATCCAGTAGGAAAAAAATTATCCAAATCACTCTTTTGATTTATCACTTGTATTTTCCTTTTAAATTTTAAAACACCAGCTAGTTTCTTTTGTAAAATCTAATGAAACATCTGTTCTAAGTCATTATCTTGCCCTGTTAGTTGTAGACTCAGCAGGTGTTTTCAAACTTGTTGTTCTCTAATAGCTTAGAACCAATTAATAAGTAGAAAGTGAGATCCCTGAACTTCAGTATCCTTTAAAACTCTCTATCTTGATTGTAAGCAAGAAGGCAGATCCCTTTGTCTCCCAGAGCTCAATCCAGAGAAAATTGCTATCATAGTCTCATGAGGAGACTATGATATAGTCTCATATAAAATATATAAAATAGTCTCATGAGGAGTAGCTGTTTGAAGTATATATGGGCAATCTCCTATCCTCTGTTTATCTGAATAGGTTCCAGGGAGCCAATGTACTCACCTGTTCCTTGGTCTTTGCTGCAGTCATTGGCTCTGCATCTTCACCTTACTTTCCCCAGAAGTAATGAAGAATCTTGTTGATTTTGACTAAGGATCTAACTAATTTATATTTCTGCTTTCCACAATTAAACAGATGCTCCCAAGGGTCCCAAGAAGGACATAAATGCAACAGCTTACCCTTGCTGTCTTTCTTTAGCATCTGGAAATCAGAGATTGGCTTCTTCTAAACATGAATGTTGTATAGAACAGGGGTCCCCAGCCCCCAGGCTGTGAACTGGCACTGGTCTGCAGCATGTCAGAAACGGGGCTGAGCAAATGAGCGGAGCCCCATCTGCTCATCCGTGGCGTACAGACAGTGCGTGAAACCATTCCCCCTCTGGTTCGCAGAAAAACCTCTCTCCACGGAACTAGTTCCTGGCACCCAAAAGGTTGTGAGCCACTGCTATAGAGATATCATGACAAGCATTGGTTTCTATTCTTGTGTATTACTATATGAAATAGTACATTTTTTTTACATGCTGCATACAAAATTTGAAGATAAACTATAAGGAAACCTTATTATTCCCTTTCGTTTCAAAATTTAGCTTGCTGAAATGAAATGAAATTGGCCTATGGATTTGGAGGGCTTGACCTCCTTCCATTTTGGAGGTGGAACTAGTTCCTCTATTCTGCTGATACTGAATGCAACTGGTAGTATTTTGCATAACTTTTATCATTCTGTGGTGCCCAGAGATAAGATGGCAGTAGGTTTACAGATTACAGATTACTAGAGTGGAACGGACCTTGTAGGTCATCTAGTCCAACCCCCCCGCTCAAGCAGGAGTCCCTACACCGTTTCAGACAAATGGCAGTCCAATCTCCTTTTGAAAGTCTCAAGTGTTGGAGCTCTCACAACCTCCATAGGCAAGCTGTTCCATTGGTTGATCACTCTCACTGTCAGAAAGTTCCTTCTTATTTCACGGTTGAATCTCTCCTTGGTCAGTTTCCATCCATTATTCCTTGTCTGGCCTTCTGGTGCCTTGGAAAACAGCCTGACCCCTTCCTCTCTGTGGTAGCCCCTCAAGTATTGGAACACTGCTATCATGTCTCCCCTGGTCCTTTGGTTGATCTAGTGTTGTGTAGAAGATACAAAAGAAATACTTTTCACACAAATGTTGGGGAGAAATAGGAAGCATAGAATTTGTGTTTTGTTATTCTTGATAAAATGTTTTAATAAAGGGAGGTTAAGTTTCCTTTCTCTGCATTTGCAAACAATGTTTATTAAAGCAAATGACTCTTGTACTGACAGCCAACGTAGATGATGTCACTTCCTAGATGTCCTGAAGCCACCTCTTTCTGTGTTTTTTTTTGTTGTTTCAGGACAAACACCATGATGCTGCTCACGAAATCATTGAGACAATTCGGTAGGTGTTAAGGCAAATATGCACAACAAAATTTTCTCTCCCTTACGTTCCCAGGGCTGCATCTCAAAACAGCAAGTGAGTCTTCTGATAGGGAAGAGATGAAAAATGGAATTGATTCTTGTTAGGATTCTGTACTTGGTGTGTAATCTCAGATTCCTATGATATGGTATGCTTTTCCATACAGACTTAAAATACCATTTCTGGGTTCCATTAAACACAATGAAACAAAAGAATATAGGACATATATTGCAGTAAGCCATTATTTTGTAACCCTGGTTTGTTGGCTGGATTCACCCATGTTACCAAATCATAAATTATGGTGAACAAACTATTTGACCAAGTCACACAACATCCTAATTCAAAACCAAATCCCATTCTGATGTTGGAATGGGACAACTCACCGCAGCCAACTCACCGCAGGACAATTCAACAATTCAATTTAATTATTTAAAACAATTAAAAAATATTTTAATTTTTCTGATTCCCATTTCATTTTGTCCTTCCTTTGGCATCCTTTCTTTAATGATTCTATTCCACTATTTCTTTGATATTAGTGTAATTCTTGTTCCACGGCAAGTTGGCCATGGTGAGTTGTCCGATAGCAAGTTGTCATATACCCTCTGATGTTCTTATGCTGCATACATCTAGTCACAGACTGACTTAGCATAAGGGCAGAGGTGGGATTCAGCAGGTTCTGACCAGTGCTGGAGAACCGGTAGCGGAAATTTTGAGTAGTTCGGAGAACCAATAAATACCACCTCTGACTGGCCATGCCCCCATCTATTATCTGCCTCCCGAGGCCCAGCTGATCTGGAGGAAATAGGGATTTTGCAGTAACCTTCCCCTGGAGTGGGGAGGGAATGGAGATTTTGCAGTATCCTTCCCCTGGAGTGGGGCGGGAATGGAGATTTTACAGTATCCTTCCCCTGCCACGCCCACCAAGCCATGGCCACCCCAACCAAGCCACGCCCACAGAACCGGTAGAATTTTTTTTTGAATCTCACTACTGCATAAGGGGGATTATCTCGGTGGAGGTGGTTAATAGATTAACAACAGATTCCCCTCTCATCTCCTCCTATTCCGGCCCTCCCCATCTTTTAATTGGGCACAGTATTTGGATCTTCACAGTATTTTATGTATGTCTTTTAGCTTTTGTGTCAATTTAATGTTTTTAAGATTGTAAGCTGCCCAGAATTACCCTGTGGTAAGGCCGGCAGCCAGTAAATTTTACAAACAAACAAGCAGATAAATAAGGCAGCCTCTTAATTGCATCCATAGAGTTTCCAGCCATAGTCTTTCACATCACCTGCAGTCTGATTCTTATAACTGGATTAGTCAGGGATTGGACCAGGAATTCTCCAGTGCTTCCCAGTGCCAAGAATAACAGCATATCAGTGCACAGGTTCAAAGGTGATCATGTACCTCAGTCACTGTCTGCGGCTGCTAGTGAGGAAGATGATGCAATGTGTCACCTTGGTTTTTCCCTCAGTAATTATAGCTGTGCATCTACTTTGGGAATTGGATAGTAGGCAATGGACTAGATTCTCTGTATCCCAGCTTAGCATACATTGCTTGCAGTTTATCCTTTTAGCCTAGGGCAGTGATGGCGAACCTTTTTTCTCTCAGGTGCTGAAAGTGCGTGCGCGCACGCTATCACGCACATGCGAGTGCCCACATCCATAATTCAATGCCTGGGGAGGGCGAAAACAGCCTCCCCCGCCCCTGCAGAGGTCCTCTGGAGGCCGGAAATGGCCCATTTCCCGACTTCCGGTGGGCCTGGTAGGCCCGTTTTTCGCCCTCCCCAGGCTCCAGAGGCTTCCCTAGTGCCTGGGGAGGGCAAAAACGCCCCCCGGAGGCCCTCCAGAAGCCTAAAATGCCCTCCCAGAGCCTCCCCGTGAGCCAAAAATCAGCTGGCCGGCACATGCATTCTGGCGCTGAGCTAGGGCAACAGCTCGCATGCCGGCAGATATGGCACGCGTGCCAATAGGTTCGCCATCGCTGGCCTAGGACATAGGGAGGCATGGGATATTTGTTCATTATTCCTGATTGTGTAGGTCTGGATGCTGACAATATTTCTGACTAGTCTGCAGGTTACTCATCTGTGCTGTGTTCTCTGAAAATGTGATTAAAACCGGTTTAACCTGTCCTCTCTACTACAGATTTATTACTGTTATGTGTGAGACCTACAAAGCTTGAAATACATTCATGGTAAAGATTATCACACCCAAATGTATAGGATCAGAGCAGGTCCCTTTGTAACTTTTGCAGACAGTTGGTTAGTTTCTCAGGATCAGGTTTAGAGAAGTGAAATTTGAAGACATTCAGAAACTAGAGGAAAAAGCAGGGTTTGGGAGCACGTTGAAATAATTAGATATGAACTTAATACATTTAAAACATAAACGTAACTTAAAATGAATGCATAATTGACATGTTTATGAGATTTACAGAATAAGTTACAGTCTACATTTGTTTTAATGGTGCTTATAATTTGAGGAAAACACAATAGCAACTTTCAAACTGTTCTATTTTTGTTCAGAAAAGAGAAAAAGTGCAATGAACTACTGCATCATTTGTAAAGATCTTAAGTTTTACTCTTGGAGAAATAGGGATAAATAAAAGTTGAAAAAAATTACTTGTTTTGTATTAAAACAGTATATTTGAATAATATACAGGTACAGTTTAAAGGACTAAGAACACATTTGATGTATTTCTGTATTCACAAATTATCTTTGACGCTTATTTATGTGGATTCCTGTTTGCTAGACATTTTCAGTAAATATTAACATATCTGGCCTTTGGCCAGACAAATTCTCATTAGCATTAATGCACATATGTGTGCCTGCCTGTATGTGCACACGTACTTATCCATACACACTCCTTTGGCAGGAACATTGCTATTGATAGCAGGACTTTCTCTGCTAGCCAGTGAAAACAAGACTGAGATTTTGTCTCAAAAAAGAGGAAACCATGAAAGAAAGTAGTGTAGTATGTTGCTTTGAATAGTAATTGGGCCAGAAAAGATTCAGTCCTTCATGTATGGGAATGATTTCACCTTTGGTCCAATAGTTTGATTTTAGTAGGGAAGTCATTGTCCTAAATAGCTGCTCAAATAATCTTATCTGGATTCTACCAGAAACTTCCTTCTATCTATGCCCCTTGAAGTAACTCGCTCTGATTGCATTAAGTAGCATTCTCTCAAAGGCCTCATTGACTCTGTTATGAATAACAAAGGGCTATCTTGTAGGAAAACCACTAAATCTAAGCCTTCAGATAACTCCTTTCTTTGGCTCAGTGGGATGTGGTTTTAAGTTTCTTGGGCAAAGCAGCATTGCCTCATTCCTATTGCTATTGCCTTCTGGCATTGTTGATGCAACACAGAAGATAACAACCGTTTATGGAACCCTCAAGTGAAGGATAAGGAGCAAATTGCATTGCCCAATAACAGCCCCTCTGTCTGACACAATCTAGCTATTTAAAATGTTATCAATTTTTGAGGTTCAGGCTTATCAAGATAGTTTACTGGGAAGAAAGCACAAACATAGGTACATCTAAGAGTTCCTTCCCTAAGTCTTCCATGAGCCAGTTTGGTCTAGCGCAGTGATGGCGAACCTTTTTTCCCTTGGGTGCCGAAAGTGCATGTGCGCATGCTATTGCGCATGCGCGAGTGCCCACACCCATAATTCAATGCCTGGGGAGGGCGAAAACGGCCTCCCCCGCTCCCCCGGAGGCCCTCTGGAGGCCGGAAATGGCGCATTTCCCAACTTCTGGTGTGCCCAGTAGGCCCATTTTTCATCCTCCCCAGGCTCCCCGGAGGCCCTCCGGAAGCTGAAAACGCCCTCCCAGAGCCTCTGTGCGAGCCAAAAATCAGCTGGCCGGCGTGCACATGTGTCCTGGAGCTGAGCTAGGCAATGGCTCGTGTGCCGGCAGATATGGCTCCGCGTGCCACCTGTGGCACCCGTGCCATAGGTTCACCATCACTGGTGTAGCGGTTAAGGCTCCAAGCTAGAAAGCAGGAGATCATGAGTTCTAGTCCAAACTTATCCATGAATGCCAGCTGGGGAACTTTTTGAGCCAGTCCCTTTCTCTCAGCCCAAACCCACTTCACACGTTTGTTGTTATGGGGAAAATAGGAGGAGGAAGGAGTATTAGGCATGTTCTCTGCCTTGAATTATTTGTAAAAATTATAAATGTGGGATACAAATAGATAAAATAAATAATAATTATGTATGATATGGGTCAAGGAAGAAGGGAGATAGGATAGAAACATTAGTTTCCCTTTTTGAAAATTCTCTGTGTGCCTCAAGACGTATCACAAATCATGGCCTAGCTAATAAACCAGAATTGGTAACTTGCTGTGCTCAAAGCCAGTCACCGCTGTCTCTCCAGAAGAGGAATAGTAAGTTGTGTGTTTGCCTCTCATCTCATTGTATCTTGTTTTGATATCACTTCTTTCCAATGTGTTAGCCTGGTATCTCCAGGCTGAAAACCCCCAACCACTTTTCAGACTCTGCATCAGTAGAATACAACTCATATTGATCTTTAAAGCTTCCATTGATGGTACAGGGTAGGCCTACATGAGCTGTTTATCTTGGTTTTTTCTTTTAAGGACTAGCTGTTGGGGAGCAAGGATAAAGTGCTTATATGCAATTGCAGGTTTTTCCCCCCCTGCAATAAGTTATTGCTTGCCAGCATAAACTTCTGTCCTTGCTGATGGCGATAAGTGAGCATTTTCTCTCTTTTAATTTAGTTATTCTCCCAGTGAATAACTATCATTTTAGTTTCTATTGCCCCAGATCTTCAGCCTTTACAGTGCAGGCAGTCCTCAACTTACGACCACCATTGAGCCCAAAATTTCTGTTGTTAAATTGATAGGTGATTAACCCAGTTGTTAAATGAACCTGCCTTCCCCATTGACTTTGCTTGTGAGAAGGTCGCAAAAGGTGATCAGATGACCTTGGGACATAGCAGCGGTCATGCATATGAACCAATTGCCAGGCATCTGAATTTTGATCACATGATCATGGGAATGCCACAAAGGTCGTAACTGTGAAAATCAGTCGCAAGTCACATTTTTCAGTGCCGTTGTAATTTTGAATGGTCACCAAATGAACTGTTGTAAGTCGAGGACTACCTTTATTTCGCGTTGCTGTTTGGTTGCAACATTGCAAAAAAAAACACCATAAAATGTTGTAAACATCAGAAGGGAGGAGCCATACATCAATAGTTAACATCTGCTCCTAATGATGAAGTCAGTCCAAGATAGTAATCCCTGGCATCTCCAATTCCAAGGATTTGTGGTAGCAGGCAGGTGGTGGTGATGATGGAAATGCCATTTAGTACTGTCAGATTAGACCATGTTGGTCTCAGTGGACTTTATTACAACATTCTTATTTGAAAGAAATGAGAGCAACTGAGCACTTAATATTGCAGGTTGGTTACATTATTCTTCATGGATGTTGTTAAGAAGTGTTCCTGAAATAATAAGCATAAAATAATTAGTAGAAGATCCCACCTCCACCTCATCTATGCACTGGTTCTTTTGATCTGTTTTTAACTTTTGATGAATGATGATGTAAAGTTTCAATACAGTAATCATTTTATTCTATTAATTATGGTATTGTAAGCCACCAGAATTGCTTGGTAGAGAGATGGGCGGCAAACAAATTTCATTAAAAAACCCCAATTAATTAAAGTTTAATTACCTTACATTTATTTCTTGGAGACTTGAAAATAGCTATTACGCTGAATACCTGAGAAGAATATTTCTTTGCTCCAGTTGAATAAATGTTTTTTTCTTTTTCTCAGACCGCCAGTGAACTGCAAATGATGAATAGTAAATGTATTTGGACTGGTAGGGATCTTTTAAAAAAACAAAAATCAGGAATTTAGGAGAGTTGCTTGAAAGATTAATTGAACTTCTTTGTTTTTGTTTTTCAGGTGGGTCTGTGAAGAAATTCCAGACCTCAAGCTTGCTATGGAAAACTATGTTTTAATTGACTATGATACTAAAAGGTAAGAAAATGCTAATCTATATAATTCTTCAGTAGGGGTAATCTCTTATATAGCAGGACTAAATGCAGCAATTAAAAGTAGGCTTGTGAATTACCATTGCAGTTACAAAAGGCATTGGGATAATTGGTACCTGGTGTGGAATTAGTGTCAGATGCTTTAAAAATAATTTTAAAAATATATAAATCGTGCTTTTGAATATTTCTGTTATATTTTATATTTCTGTTATAGTCTGTTATACCTGTATTTAACAGCTGAATACAGCAGCTGTTTACATAATACAGGTAATCCTTGGTTAACAATGGCAGTTGGGACCAGAATTGCTGTCACTAAGTGATAGAGTTGTAAAGTGTGATGTAACATGAAGTGCTGCTTAGCAACAGCAATTCTGGCAGTCCTGATCGCCAGGGAACATTGGAAATTGTGTTCATGTGATTGTGGGGACACTTTTATGGCCAGAACTCTGAAGATTGATTGCAACTATCACTCGTTCAGCGACCTTTTTAAGTTTGAACAGTCACTGAACTAAACTGCATGTGGAGCAAGCAACAAGGAGCTGGGAACAAGTATAAATATCAATTGCTGGCAAAGGTTTTCATCTTTATTCCATTCCACCAAATATGAATGATTGTTATTTGGATCCACGCAAAGGTCTTCTTTGGTTGCAGTTGTGCTTTGCAATTTCCTGCATAACAAGGCCTGTTCTATTCCCTTGTTAGCTTCCATTTGGCAGGATGTTTTAACTGCCGAGTTGCAGATTTTGGTATTGATGAATTATTTTTCCTGGATCCAAAAATATAATTTCTTTTGAGAGAATGTATTTTATTGCCTTTTTGTTTTTTTCTTTACATTGTCAGCATTTTTGAGCATATTTGCTAAAAGGCGGGTAAAAAAATACTTTAATAAATAATAACCACTGCATGAAATCTCCTCCTCCCCCCCCTTTTTTTTTTAACTTTTGCTGCAAAATGCCAAGCAGTATATGAGTAGTCTGACTACCACTTTGTGTTTTGTCTCTGAAGGCATGTAACCAAAATTGGCATTAATGACCGCCTTTGAGGGAATCCTGGTTTCATTGTTAAGGGTTGTTCCTTTTCCACTTCAAAGTAAATTGGAAACAGATGTTACCAAAATAAACCACAGCAGCTTTTTTTATTTATTTATATCTCTGTTAGGAGATACAATGCAGCTTAAAGATGACTTCGGACTCTTAAATGTTATTCTGCTGTGAGTTAATCTGGAGCAGTAGTCCAAAGGGCTGACCTGCTAAAATAGCCTTAGAGAGCTTTAGATTATCAATTACTCTGCAATTCCTGTCAAGCAATCCTAACTGCATCTTTTAGGCAAAGCTACAGTTAATAAACTTTACATTTCTTATATTTAGAATAATAAAACAATAGGATTGTAGAGTTGGAAGGGACTAAGGATCGTCATCCCTCTACAGCGTTCAGGAAAACCGCTTCTACCATCATTGAGAGATGGCTGCACAGCTTCTTTTTAAAAGCTTATTGGTAGTATTGTATGACTAAGAAGATGTCTGAAGGTTGAGTCAAAAATAAGTCCAATTGCCATGATTCAGCCTTCAGACAATTTTACCTGCATGATTTGAGAATCTTCATCTATTCTCAACAAAGAAGAGTTTTCTTCTATTTATTAAATCCAATGGCTAAAACTTACATGTTCACATCTTCTGCACATGGTTGCTGTGGCCATGGAAAATAGTTCTTGGTCTTCTTTCCTGTGGCTTCTCTTTCTGTACCTGAACTTTGCTATTATGTGTGCCCAAAATCTTCTTTTCCTCAGACTGATCATTCCTACCTCTTCTCACAGGGCATGCCCTCAAGCTTCGTATCACCTTTGTTGCCAACTCTCTAACCCCAAATCCTTGGAAATGTACAGTATTCCAGTTGGGGTTTCATTGGTGCCCAGTAGAGAGGAGTAACAACTTCCTGTTTCTTTGGTACAATTCTTCTTGTAATGCAGCCCAAGAGTACATTGCCCTTGTAGTAGCTGTCTCTCACATGTTCGTGCTGATTCATGTTCATTGACAATGACCATACTCAAATCTTCAAACAACAAACTCCCCATCTTATATGTGTGCCCTGTATTTTTCTCTAAATGTAATAATTACATTTCTCCCAGTTGAATGATGTCTTGTTCTTCTCTGTCCAGATTTACAGATCTCTTTCTGCCATCCTGAACGTTGGCTGAACTTGCAGTGCAATTGTGTTAATTGTGATAGTGCATAGTGTCTTCCTTAATTGGGTGTGCTTTCTATTGAGTATAATGGCTATGGACAATGAAAATTGTGGCCTAACCTCTGGAAGACAGCAGGTTTAAGAAAGCTACCGTATTTTTCAGAGTATAAGATGCACCTTAGTTTTTGGGGAGGAAAATAGGAGGAAAAAAATTCTGCCTACCAGGTATTCATCTGGCTAGTCCTTAGCCGGGTCAGCTTCAGCACATTCGTTCGCTCGCTCGCTGGCTTTGAGGTTGGGGCTATGTTTCTAAAGCACAGTTGATTGTCGGAGGGAGCAGCAATTAGAAAATAGGCAAACCACGGAAGATCGCTTAGCTTGTGTTGGGGCTGAAAAACAGCTTCAAAAGCACGGAGGGAGCTCCAGTGACTAAAGCAGGCAAAGCAAGGAAGCGGTAAGAGAAGGCAGCAGCTGTTCCGGGTAGCCATTTTGGGCACCGCGCGTCAAGCGTTTGGAGGCTGAAAACGCAACGCACGGAGCCCAAAAACACAAGCCATTGTCGGTGGCAATCTCTGCAGCCAGGAAGAGGACGCGCGGAGGCCGAAGGGTAGGGGCCGGCGGGTGGGCGGGGCTACATTTGCAGTGTAAGACGCACCCAAATTTCCAGCCTCTTTTAGGAGGGAAAAAAGTACGTTTTATACTCCGAAAAATACGGTACTTTAATCCCCTTTCTTTGTGTTTTTTAATAGGTAAATAACTCTTTGGGCTTAATTCATTAGAAACTTTTAATTGTTTTTAAGTTATTAATTAAGAGCCGAGGTGGCGCAGCGGTTAGAGTGGGGTACTGCAGGCCACTTTAGCTGTGATCCGCAGGTCAGCGGTTCAAATCTCACCGGCTCAAGGTTAACTCAGCCTTCCATCCTTCCGAGGTAGGTAAAATGAGGACCCAGATTGTTGGGGGCAATGTAAATGTACATTGCTTACTGGTGTAAACCACTTAGAGAATGCTTGCACTGTGAGGCGCTATATAAATGTCACTAATAAATAAATAAATAAATATTTGTGTAATTTTTAAAATATCTTGCCTTTAACTCCTAGAAAGCCTAAGTTGCTAACGGTACTAAGGATACATGCGATAACCACAAATGAAAAGCAAATAGCAGATAAAATTTTTAATCAGATTAAGTAGATTAATGTTTAAACTGCTGTGAAACAAATAGCTTTCAAAGAAACAATATGATACACATTTACGGAAACTGTTAAACAGACTTCATGGGACAGAAGAGTTCTGTCCTATATTCTGATTAAAAGAGGAATAGATATAAAGGGAATACACAAAGAGGTCTCTTCAGCTGATTTCAGTGGCGAGGCAGGATCTTGAAGCATTAGGATTTAATTAAGGAGACCCTGAAAATAAAATTTGAAATTGTAGTCACTTGTCAGTAAATAATTTTTTTCTCCACATATGCTGATTGTTGATTATTTGAACTTCACTTTTAAAAGCAAAAATTGGAGTTTACAGTTTGAGCATTGACCTTAATAAATTCTGGAATGGGGTGGAGGTTGTTTATTTTCATTTTTTTTGTGGAGAAACTGAGTTGTTTGCATGGTATTCTTCCCTTGCGAAATGACAAAACGAATACTAAATCCTGCATGTCATCTTCAGCCTAATCAAGGACCTGTGTTAAATATTAACTGGCAGGACTCTATAAGCCTTTGCAGCACACATGGGAGTTTAGTACCAGAGTACAGTCTATGTCGCTCCATTTTAATTCATGAGCCTTTTTTTTCCAAGAGAAGCAAAACATTTTAACTTTGACAAATTCTCTTCATGGATTAATTCTCCAGTACTTAATGCTTCAATATTATACCTAGAGGCTGGTACTATGCCTTTAGGATATTAGCTAATGCTATCCCATTTGTCAATAATTGCACAACACAATGGATATTCCTGGCAAACAAGATTGCTGTTCATTACCAGTTTAACTGTTTGTGAATATCGTGAGTCAATTAATCTGGTAAACTTTTCATCTGGGTTTTTTTTTCTTTGTGCTTTCCCTCTGTACCTTACACTTTGAAAGGTACGGTTGTTAATTAATGTGTAAGTAGGCACGCTTAACCACATATACTTTGTTCTTTTATTAAAATTCTGTGATCTTCTCTGGCTGTGCTTCAGTTAGAACATGGCCTCTCTTTTGCATTTGAACCTGTCTTCCCTGGTTCCTGATCTCTCACACTTCAAAAACGGCACATCACACTGAAGGACAGATTTGCAAAAGTAACTTCAAGTAGCAACTACAGGAGCAGTTAGCAGTTTCAGAAGCAAAGAGGTTTTCCAGCTGCTTATGTGCCTGTTCCGAACATATGGATTCTAATGTCTATGGAAACTCTAGGCACATTTCACTAGGGGGGGAAAAAGGTACTTCTGCATTCTCATTGCATGTGTTAGATAAGCCATTGGGCTTTTTCCAAATAGAGGGAGTGTGCTGCTGCAAATGCCACTCAGGTATCCTGGGATACCTTTTGAAAATACAAACACAACAAGATATAAATTGGAAATTGACCACACGCCCTTGGGATTAGGCAACAACATTGGTGACTGTTCAGTTACAAAGGCAGGTTTATTGCTGACATGCTCCAATATGCTCTCCTGTTGTTTTGGTGTAGCTGCACAGCTCTTTGCACTGAAGCTTGAAATCTGATTATGCAGTGGACATGTGACTGCCATGTCCCTCCCTCCCTCCTTTCCTCCCCCTCTATCCTCATGACCTGAGATGATTCTTTAATTCTTTCATCCTCAGTTAGGTTGCCTGGTTTAGGAAAAAAAGAACATTAGTCCAACCAGCTCATATGATGAATCTTGTATGCCTACAGCAGCATTCTCTAATCTGGTGCCCTCTGGGTGTTCCTGGGATTATAATTTGCAGACTATTCAGCTAGCATAGGCATCGGAGGGTACCAGGTTGGAAAACGAGCGTCATTTAATCAGACAGTCAATTGTCCCCTAGGAGAACTTCGGCACTGAATTATTTTGAAATGCTGCTTCTGAAAAATCAGAATTGTTAACACCAATAAGGGTGCACCCGTGTCCATGCATTTTAACGCTGACATGTTAAGCAATGTAGAAGTTAATGAATTGTGCTATCTTAATTGTTTTAAATGTTTCAATAAAACATAGGTTTCAAATGAAAATTTTATTTTATTTGCCGCTCTAAAGTTCCTATCCTCTTATGTATGATTGAGTCCGTGTGAACTCAGTAGAACTAATTTCTGAATGTATAGGACTATGTCACAAGAATATTTTTATTAAAAGTTTTTTTCTAGACAAATATTTCAGTTGATTTACTTGTGGCTACTGGGAATAGATTAGATCCGTGATGGCGAACCTATGGCACGGGTGCCACAAGTGGCACGCGGAGCCATATCGGTGGGCACGCGAGCTCAGGTCCGGCGTACATGTGTGCACCAGCCGGCTGATTTTCGGGCCTTCTGGGCCCACTGGGAGTCGGGAAACAGGCTGTTTCCAGCCTCCAGAGGGGGTGGGGAAGGCCGTTTTCGCCCTCCCCAGGCTCCTAGAAAGGCTCTGGAGCCTGGGAGAGCGAAAAATGGGCGTGCCATTGCATGCTGGGAGCACGGGGGTCATGCGTGCATGTGCGGGGGTGCATGGAATTATGAGTGTGGGCACGCACACAGGTGATCCCCCACATTCCCCCCCCCCTTTTGGCACGTGAACCAAAAAAGGTTCGCCATCACTGGATTAGATGTATTTACTGACAACTTGTATTGAAATATATATATATCCAACATGTTGATCCTATAACCTTTAAGGAATTAGAAGATACTTCAGAAAAACTTTCTGGAGAGTTGTCCAAAAGTATAATTAATACAGTTTCTATAGGAAGTTTGTGGCTGGGCAGATAATTGTAAGAATATTGAGAGAATATGTATTTGCCTAACTTACTCTTGTCTTTCTGTCTCATTATTTTAGCTTTGAAAGCATGCAAAGACTTTGTGACAAATACAACCGAGCTATTGACAGCATTCATCAGTTGGTATGTGTTCCTTGCTATTTTGTTTCTGCATTTTTTTAGGCAATTGATTTCAAGATCATCAAGCAGTACAGAACACTTTGCTGATTCACTATAGGTGTAAGATTTTAAAAGTGGCTCACTAACCAGTAATTGTCTGATTTAGGATCAATCAATCAATGAATCCCTAACTAGCAGCCAAATTAATCCCCAAATTTGGTATGTGGGGGTGAATAAGGAGATTTTAGTCTTTACCTATATCTGTCACCATAAGACATAAGAAATTTTAATTAATAGTAATAATAGTGAATAATGAGGTAGGAAAGCAAAGCTATATTTTATATTTTAATATTGGAATATCTTAATTTTTAATTTCAGCATATGTGTCCCACTTTTGCATAAATTACAATAGCAATAGCAATAGCACTTAGACTTATATACTACTCCATAGTGCTTTTACAGCCCTCTCTAAGTGGCTTACAGAGTCAGCCTATTGCCCCAAACAATCTGGGTCCTCGTTTTACCCACCTCGGAAGGATGGAAGGCTGAGTCAACCTTGAGCCTGGTGAGATTTGAACTGCCGAACTGCAGCTAGCAGTCAGCTGAAGTAGCCTGCAGTACTGCACTCTAACCACTGCACCACCTCGGCTCTAAAATGATACAAGGTATAATAACATCAAATATTAATATTAATCAATTAGAAATATTCATTGTGGTAAGTAAAACAACTGAATAAACAGATAAATCCAACATTTATTTATAAATTTATATTTCCTTTCCTGTGTAGAGGACCTCAGGGTGTAATACTTGGTTAATCTCTCTTCTTCCATCCTTTCCCCATTTTGCCTTAAAAAAAACATTGTGAAACACCTTAAATTGAGAACCAGAATGACTGTTGAACTTCAAAGTGGTGTGGGGATTTGAACTTGTGTCTCCCCAGGAGCAAAATGATAATCCAGAAGACTTTTTTTGCCTTATAGTTTTGCCTACAATTTGATAAAGTTAGAACAAAAGCCAAGCCTGTCAGGCTGATTTGAGACACCAGACAAATGTGAGATATAGTAGCCATTAACTTCTATGTCGACCGCATAGAGGAGGAAAGATTGGTCAGTGACAATTAGCCATAATGGTTGTAGGGAAAGGTTATTTTAGAGACAGCCTGTCTTTCAACATCAGTAGCTAGGGGCATGCATCACAAAGAAAGCCTGTTGCTTTCAGGCTTTGTTTATATGCTTTTCAAAAGCAACTTGTTGGCCAACATAGAATGTTGCTCAGCTCAGGAATGCTGAGCAAAGGGGGTGGAAGAGCTGCAAACCATAGTTTGTCTACTGTTTAGAAAGCACAGCCCATGATGTATATGATGTCCATTACTACCGACAGTACACTTCATTAGAATTTTGGTAGCATACATTAAATACATTCATTAAAGTGGGTTAGATGTAAGTTGACTATACTAGGGTTAATGCTTATCTGGTAAATCTAGTAACATGGCAGGTGTTTTGTCACAGAGTGAAGGATTTACTCAGTCACTTTAACTTTTCCAGCCTACTTCTTCTTCTTACTCGAATAATGTTCTTGGTGCTGTTGATGTTATGAACAAGGGTTGAGGGGAGTTTTGTGCTTTAAAAGGTGTTTTTCATTCTTCAGTGGAAAGGAACCACCCAGCCCATGAAACTGAATACCCGCCCTTCCAATGGGCTTCTGCGCCATATCCTACAGCAAGTATATAACCACTCCGTGACGGACCCAGAAAAACTCAACAACTATGAACCATTTTCCCCAGAAGTGTATGGAGAGACTTCTTTTGACTTGGTGGCCCAGATGATAGATGAAATCAAAATGACTGAAGATGACCTCTTTGTAGACTTAGGCAGTGGTGAGTGTTCACTACCCAGTTCTCTCTTCTGACTCGACCCAAAATACGGTAGTTCAAGCAGAATTGTTATATGTTTTGTGAATAACCAATCCATAGCTTGAAATTCGTGTTTTGTTTCCTGGCAAATGATGTTCTTTGGCATTGACTTTCTTCATGTCTTGGTGAGCTGCAGTGCTGGCTTCTAGTAGACAGTACCAAGTTGGAAATATAATTTACTGTAATGCAAAGCTTGGTGGCTGGAATTGGAAACCATAGTGGTTTTCTAATTTTGACCTGATGGAAATAGATCATAATTCTGGCAGTTGACATCATCGGTGTCCAACTAGGTCGCTGAGAACCACAAAATGAGGGCGGTAACTAGAGAGTGTGGGAGTGGGGTGGGGATGGAAATAAAAATAATAGCATGTGACATCAAGCTCTGGCCAGCCAATGGTTGTGATATTATATCTCTAAGCATGTGTAGTTTTAGCCATGTAAATTTATTTTTGGCTTAACATCTAGTAATTCTCTTTAAATCTCTAGGTGGTTCCAATACTATGTTCCTCTTGTCCTCCTATGCTTCCAAGAAGTGGTTGAGTTCATTTGTTTGATTTGAAAAGACCTAAGTTTAATATTTCTTTTAATTGCAAATTTTAAAATAGTGTTGCCGGTTTTGGTTAAACCTAGAGCATAAAATTCACAAATAGAATCTAGGAGTTGGAGAAGCAGAAACTTTAGTTAATACAGCTAATAGCATTTCTATGTCAATTCGCCCAGGAAAAACAGTCAGTAGTTGGCTGTTGTGGGTATCTAGGGAGGGGCGGAACCTTTCTTTGTTGAAGAGCAGTTCCCTGTGCCATATGGCAAACCCACAGTGAAACAGAGAGGAATGTTGCAACCAATATGGGGAAAAAAATCTACTATACAATCTGAAGTTGTTGGGTTCATCTAGAATAGTTTTTTGGCTGAATGATTCCTTCTCTTGCACTAGGTAATTAGTTAAGGGGCAGAGGAGAGTTAAAATTTCAAGAGTCTTTCTTTAGTCTTTGAACGTGCAGATTCTTATTTTTTCCAGCTATTATGTCATGATAACATGAAATCTTAATATATTTGTGACTAATGCATTTCCCTATTGCTTCTGGGTAGGCAGTAGAATTAGCAACGATGTCATGCCTTGCTTTTTATTATTATTATCATTATAGTTTGTTTATTTATTTGTATCCTGCCTTTAATATTTTTACATATAATTCAAGGAGGTAATCATATCCAACACATCTTCCTCCTCCTATTTTCCACACAACAACAATCCTGTGAGGTTGGGGGGGGAGAGAGAGAGAGTGTGTGTGTGTGTATAACTGGTTCAAAGTCACTCAGTTTCCTGCTGTTTTTTCAATGAAAAAAGAGCTACAAGTGCTTTCTTGTCTTTCACCACCATCCCCAAGTTGGTGATTGTTTTGGACTTCTTTTGTTTTTTTTTTGTTTTGGGTTTTTTTTTAAAAAGGAAAGCAAAGTTGTATTTGGAACATTTTCCTGAGCTGATAATATGGGATTGTAAGCTAAATAAACCATGGCTTGGAGAAAAAGTCAACAAGTGCTGAACTCTAATGCTGAAATATCAGTGGCATTAAGTGCACATAAATCTGTCCATGCATTTCTGAAAACAGACATGGCTTTAAGTATCTGGACTATTCCAGTGCTGTTTTGAAAACAGCTCTGGAAACTTCAGTGGGCTGAGAATCTGACAGCCAGACATCTGTCTGACATGTACAGCCTAAAATGTTTCACTCTGGTCTTATGTCAGCTCAGCTGGTAGCCTTCTTTGCTTCAAGCTCAGATCAAAGTGTTGGTTTTGGCATTTAAATCTAATTCTATATGTTAATCTGTATTTCTAACATGTAGCCTTAAGAAAAATCCTGGACTTTGTGAACTAAATACTGGCTGTGCAAGGCACTCTACTTTCTGATCTACAAAATAACACGTTTAGAGGTTCACTCATATACTTGCAGTTCTTATGTAAACTACTTATTCCAAATTTAGCTTCTCATGTGACATTGTGGCAGTCCTCCTAACTGTAGTACTCTGTTGTCTTCTCTTAGGTGTGGGTCAAGTTGTGCTCCAGGTGGCTGCAGCAACAAACTGCAAGCATCACTACGGTGTGGAGAAAGCTGATATTCCCGCCAAATACGCTGAGGTAACATAGTGATTTGGGTTATTTATTTATTTATTTTATTTTATTTATTTATTTATTTGGTAGCTTTTCTATGCCGCCCTACTCCCTCAGGACTCAGGGCGGCGTAAAAATTGTAATATATGTTAGAAATCTGGCCAGGGTGATTATATATCCCATCCATTTTTAAAAACACCGTCTTCAACATCCAGTGCTTAGATTAGTGTTTCTCAGCCTCAGCAACTTTAAGATGTGCGGATTTCAATTCCCAGAATATCCAAGTCAGCATGCTGGTTGGAGAATTCCGGGAGTTGAAGTCCACTGAGGTTGAAAAACACACTGGCTTGTTCATATTATTATGGAAAAACAAAAAGCTATGGTTTGATGTTAATGCCCTATTCTACTGCAATAGAGAAGAGTCGGAAGTCAATGCTTCTTTTTCTTTTCTTTTCCCTACCTTTCCTCACTTCTCTCTCCTTTCTCCTCCCATCTCACTGCTGTTTTATTTACTTTTGTATTTTGCATTTTATAATACTTTATAATCTAATAAAAATGTTTGATTAAAAAAAAGAAAAGAAAAAAACACACTGGCTTAGTTGCTCAGTTTTACAGACTGTGGTGACAGTTAATAGTCTCCCCCAAGAGTAGAGAAAGGAAAGAAACTATATATGGATCCTAAAGCCATTCAGAATCTTTCTGGCTTCTAAAACTGCAGCCTACTCTCAAGAATGTCAGGGCTAAGAACTTTTCCAAATGGCAGCTCAGGTACTGATTCCAGGCCCAATCACTTTTATCATTTGTTATCAAACTGCATCTTATATAAGGTGACCAGACGTCCCGCTTTTGGCGGGACAGACCCGATTTTAACCCAATTGTCCCGCGTCCCGCATTGTTTAAAAAAAGTCCCGCTTTTTTGAAACGACGCCTTCTGACCGGATGTCTCCCACACAGAAATCTGCGGAACGTGCACAGGCCGGTGTAAAAAAAAAATCAGAGCCGGGATGTTTCTGCACATCAATGCCGCTTCCGAGCGAAAGGAAAGGAAGCGCCTCATCCACATTCCCGCCCGCACCTTTTTTCTCTCTCTTCCTCTCCCCAGGGACTCTTTCAGCAGCCGAGCCAGGCCCCGCCCAGCTTCCTCCCCGCCTCCCGCATGTCATTCACTCTTTGAATCTCGGGCCCTCCCCCCCCCCCCCCCCGGCAGAGAGCAGAGACAGGCTGGCCTGGCTCCGGCTCCTTTCCTCCCCAGGAATCCTTTCCCGGGTCTGCCACACGGGGGGAAGGAGCGGAGGCGTGGGGCACTTGCTGGACGCCGCCCCGGAGAGAAGACCAGGCCCGGCTGGCAAGGGCCAGGAAGGATTTTTCCCGCGCCGTCAGCCAGCTTGTCCTCCAGGCCAGACGCAGCACAGGCTGCAGCTTTGTGCACCACCACCCCTTCATCGCAGCCTTTACCAATGCCATGGCCGGGGCTCGCCTCTGCTGCATCTGACCCGGAGGACAAGCTGGCTGACGGCGCGGGAAAAATCCTTCCTGGCCCTTGCCAGCCGGGCCGGGTCTTCTCTCCGGGGCGGCGTCCGGCGGGTGCCCCACGCCTCCGCTCCTTCCCCCCGTGTGGCAGACCCGGGAAAGGATTCCTGGGGAGGAAAGGAGCCGGAGCCAGGCCAGCCTGTCTCTGCTCTTTGCGGGGGGGGGGAGCCGCTTCTTGGGAGCGATCTTGCATCGCTTGCCAGCCAGCCAGCCCAAGCCACTGCCGGCTCCCGAAGGGGAGGCGGGAGGCGAGGAAAGGCCTCCCGCCTCCCCACCCACCCACCTGGACGCCGACATTAGCATCTTTTGCCTTCTGCGCATGCGCAGAGGGCAAAACTCAAATGACGGCGTCCAGGCGGCCCCGCCCCCCGCCAATGTCCCGCTTAAAAAAAAAAATCTGGTCACTTTAATCTTATAGTGCCCCGGTAGACTGCCTTTGCAGAAGGTGAAACCTTACTTGTGAAGGAGTTGCCCAATCTATTTTATTGTTGGCTGATGTTTTTGTTCCCCCACCCCACCCCCTCATAGTGCTTATTGACTGAATTAAGCCCTACCAGTAGTTTTAGATTTTGTAGGGGAACTATATTAAAATGATTCTTTTCTAAGCCAAATACAGTACCAAATAGAAGGTTTGGGTATAACACATAGTACAAGGAGGTGGAGTGTGGGCACCAGAAGGCATTGGCAGGCTGGGCTTCAGCAGAATCGTGACTGGAAGAGGGGATATTGCTTCTCAGAATTTCCTAGGAGGTGGGTGGGTAGAATGTACAATTCAGGGATAATTTCTATTACAGGGAAGGCTGTAATTGCTACCAAATTTGGCTCAGAAATCAATGCATAGCTTTATTTGCCCTTTTCTCCTAATCCTCTTTTTTTTCTGAGGGGTCTCTGAGCTTGCTTGTTTTCTTGCAGACCTTTCATTACCCAAACTAGGTAACATCATCAGTGCTAGTAAGGAGTGCAGTTTGCTGTCAGTTTATATTTTAGTGGATTGCCCTGTCAGGTTTGGTGGGTGGTCCTAGAGATTCTTTGGTTGGGTTGTTTGCTGCTTTGGCAGTTTCTTGATTGGGGTATTGTTTACTTGATTGTTGGTCTGATGTTAACCTTGGAGTTAATCTATGCTAATCTGGATTCTGATCCGCTGGTGGAGAGGTGCTTGGGTCTTTTTGTTCCTTTTTGGGCTGAGTGATAATCCCTTTTGCATAATCTATAGTTGTTGTTAATTGTCCATGTGTCTATTGATGGCTGATTTATCAGAGTGCCAGGCTTCTAGAAATTCTCTGGTATTTTGGGACTTGGCTTGGTCTGGTATAGTCACATTTTCCCAATTGAAACTGTGATTAAATCTGTCTATAAATTGTGAAATTAAAAAAATTTCATCGTGTCTTCAGACTGCTACCGGTTGGTGTTTGTGGATGCATTCTGCCAGTTTTCTGCCTGTTTGCCCTACATTAAAGTGACCAGATTTTTTTTTTTAAAGCGGGACACCGACGGGGGGCGGGGCCGCCTGGACGCCGCAATTTGAGTTTTGCCCTCTGCGCATGCGCAGAACGCTGCGCATGCGCAGAGGGCAAAAGACGGCTAATGTCGGCGTCCAGGTGGGGGGCGAGGCGGGAGGCCTTTCCTCGCCTCCCGCCTCCCCTTCAGAAGCCGGCAGTGGCTTGGGAAGGGGAGCATCCCCCAGCGTCTCTTGGCTCTCCTCCTCCCTCCCCCCCACCTGCCGGGGGGTCCCGCGCCGCCCGCTGACCTCGCGCACATCCTGCAGGCACTCGAGGACGGCCAGGTTGGGCCCAGCCGCAGGGGCAGCAGCAGCAGCAGCAGCAGGCCTCTCAGCTCGGGGCGGCCGTGGGCGGCGTTGGCGGCGGGCGGGCGTCCCGCGTTGACTCCTCCGGTGGCGGCTGGAAGCTAGCGGAAGAGCCGGTGTGAATTTCACACCGGCTCTTCCGCCAGCTTCCAGCCGCCGCCGGAGGAGTCAACGCGGGACGCCCGCCCGCCGCCAACGCCGCCCACGGCCGGCCCGAGCTGAGAGGCCTGCTGCTGCTGCTGCTGCCCCTGCGGCTGGGCCCCCAGTCCCGGCTGCCCCGGCGGCGGGAAGGCTGCGGCGGCGGCCCCAGCCAGCTGAGCCAGCGCCGGCCCGAGGGCCATCTTGGATACGACTCCTTCGCTCGGGCCGCCCCGCCCACCGCGACGCCGGCCGTTTCGAGAGGGCGGGGCTGCATCAGGCGCCTCTCCATCGTGTCCTTCACCGCCCTCCAGTGCATACCCGGCGGCTTGTAGACCACGAAGAGCCCTTGCAAAGCCGTGCCCGCCGAAAGTTTAACTCCCCCCAATCTTGCACGCCGCCCTTTCAGGCCGATTTTTGGAAAGAATGCCCTAGTCGTGCATTCTTTCAAAAAATCGGGACTTTTTAGAGGACGGGCGGGACGCGGGACAAATCATTAAAAAGCGGGTCTGTCCCGCCAAAATCGGGACGTCTGGTCACCTTACCCTACATAGTGGTTGTTGCAATCCTTGCATTGTATGTTGTAGATGACTCCTGTTTTTTCTTCTGGGGTTGTTGGGTCTTTGGGTCTGCTTAGGATGTTTTGAAGGGCTTCAGTTGGTTTGTGTGCTACGCTGATTCCATGTGGTTGTAGGTCTGTTGGTGGTTTCTGAGATATTCTTGATATATGGCAGTGTAATTCTTTTTAGGTTTTGTGTTGGTTGTGCTGGGTTGGGTTGGGTGATCAGGGACTTTTGGATAAAGTTGCATAGATATCCATTATTCTTTTTTCTTCCTTTTAACCCCTAGATGCCAGGTATTTTAGGTTCTTGAAAGCTTGTCCTCTGCCATTGGTTTTAGTTCCCATATGGGACTAGGACACATTTCTCTAACCCATGGCCATCTATGCTCCTTCGCAAATAGCTCTCATAGGGATGTTTTTCTGAAATTCTGTCAAATGGAGGAATCTGGGTTGAAATCTGTACAGGTAGTTCTCAACTTATGACCATAGTTGGGACCAGAATTGGGACCAAACTGCTAAACAAAGCAGTTTTTCAGTGAGTTAGACCTGATTTTACAATTATTATTATTATTTGCTATGGAGGTTAGGTAAACCACTGCAGTTCTTAAGTGAATTACATGGTCGTTAAGTGAATCTAGCTTCCCCCATTAACTGCTTGTCAGGCACTGGCTGGGAAGGTTGGAGATGGTGATCACATGACTCAGACGCTGAAGCCATTGTAAATATATGCTGATTGCAAAACACCTGAATTTTAATCACATGACTGGGGGATGCAGCAATGGTTGTACCCCTGAGGGCTATAAGTCACTTTTTTTCAGTGGCAACATAACTTCAGATAGTTGCTAAACAAATTGTTGTAGGTCAAGGACTACCAGTAAGTTTCCTTGTGCCAAGTAGGTTGCTATTCTGTGAAAGACACTACAAGTGTTGAATTTGTCAAATGGTAAACCCAAAAGCTGTTCAACGTGTCTTGCTACTAATTTCACCATGCTTCTGTAAAGATAAGATTAAATTCAGCTACCTTTCACATCCTAAAATGTAATGCTAATGGCAGTGCAAATTTGTGTACTGTAGTAGCCTCTCGTTAAACACTCTCATAGTTGCCATTTTCTTCTATTTGAGGAAACATACTCTCTGGATTTTCTTTTCATTTTATAATAATAATCTATTTTTCTTTCTTTTTCTTTCTTCCACCTTTTCTTAGACGATGGACAAAGAATTCAGAAAGTGGATGAAATGGTATGGGAAAAAACATGCAGATTACACAGTGAGTGAAACTAAACCACGAAGTTCCTTTTTAAACCAAGCAAACCTTCTTTCCGTAACCCTAGTGTGGATAATGACTTTTTATTTTTTAGTGTAGGAGTTTCTGAGAATTACTTTGAAGCCAGTTACAGATTAAAATTGCAGTTGGTCTGAAAAGTCAAAGGAACTCTGTTGCTTTTGGTGATGAAGAAAACTTTAATAAACCAGAATATGAATTAATCATTTGCAAGTTCAGGCAACTTGTGTGCTCTTTAATTAAAGTCAAATTACATTTCTTTTTTGTCTGGACTGATCTAAGTTTTGACTTGAGGTTTATGTCTTATCCATCAAAACCCAAATGCAGTTCTCACCCTGAAAAATGTCTTCACCACAGACCAGGAAATGATGTATAAATACGGCTATTGAGCCAAGAGCTTAGAGGATATAGTATCGTTCTGACATTTGTAAATTTTGCCTTTGACTATGTAATAAAAGAGAGCTACTTCCTTTACAATTTAGACCAGTGTTTCTCAAATTTTACAATTTTTAAGATTTGTGGACTTCAACTCCCAGATTCTAGAATTCTGGAAGTCTACAGATCTTGAAATTTACCAAGGTTGAGAAACACTGTTTTAGACAGGTGATTTAGAGTTTAGCATTGATATACTATCTGGGAATTTCTTCTTGTGCTTTGAGTTAAGACTCAAAACTCATCGTAATTCATGTAAGCTGATAACTGGGAAGTATCATCACACTTGGCAAACTACGCAGGTACCTAAGGGTGCATTGATATGAAACCACTTAGATTTAAATGTCTGTTTCTAGAGTCTTTGTCTTAAGGATGTCATTCCTTCCTCCCCTCAATGCTTTCCATGTGTCACTTTGCCCTCTCAATTTTCCTAATACGTTATGTTCCAAGTTATTAATAAGGGGCCTAGAAATAGAGATGGGCTTAATAAGATGGCACAACTTGTAAGAAAATGTATGATCCGCTGGTAGGTTATAATTTTTCCTTAAAATGTTGGATTAGGGAGATGATCTGGTTTAATGTCTCTTTGTACAATCGTTAGCCAGGAATTTTAAAGTGTTGAACAAGCCATTGCTTATACATCATGCTAATTCAAAAATTGACACATTAATGCTCAAGGCAGCTGTCTCCAAGGTTTTTTTTGGGGGGGGGGATTTGCTTAGCTATGTTGAATATGGACAGGCCATTATGTCTACTCCTACTTTTTTGGTTTCTTGCTGAGTGAAAAATAATGAAAAAAGTAAATGAGGCTGTTAGGAAAAAAGTCAAGTGAGATTATGTGCCATCAAGTCTCTTAGAAATCACATAGACATAGAAAGATAAGTCAAGTGAATTATTAAATCCTTTTATCCGGGTTAAGAGGAGAATTTCCCAAAATTATTATTCAGATTAAATTAGTGGGCTAGAAAAGCAGAAACCAACTATCAGGCCTAGAAACCATTTTTGGGCCTTGGATCTTCAGGCCTGCCGCATTTAATGCTATGGGAAACTGGGAGGGGGGATTGGATGGAGCTGGGGAGATATGTAGTCAAAATAACATTACTTTCTCCTAGAGTCAAGGCCACTCTGCCGTGCACCTGGAGGGGTGTGCCTGGGAGGCATCTCCAGTTGGGACGGTGCATAGATTGGACCATGTGATGGACATGTGGGTGCTGGGGCAGGGACTTGGACTTTCTTGTGGGTGGGGAAAACCAGGAAGCTTTCAGATTCGGGTTTTCCCAGATGTGCCAATATGACATCTCTAATAAAGTGGAACTTTGAGGAAACTCAAGCCTCGGAGTTTTCTTTCGTTGGGGGTGTTACTTGGAACCCTGACACCAACATCCTTCACTGCTAGAAGGTAAATGAGACATGCCATGAAGAATATGTATTCATTTGTGTAATTTATTCAGCTTATGTATCTTCCCACTTAGCTTACAATGTAGAGCAGCCTACACAATTTCCCAAAAGCAAATGCTTGTCTGTCTCTGTGTGTTTGTCGATCCATCCATCTCAATATAATAGAATGTTTTGAACCAGAAGTAATTCAAACAATGAAAATCCCGTTCCCCAGGGATTTTATTTCTCCATCCCCATTTCCTTCCTTCCTTCCTTCCTTCCTTCCTTCCTTCCTTCCTTCCTTCCTTCCTTCCTTCCTTCCTTCCTTCCTTCCTTCCTTCCTTCCCCACCTACCTCCCCAAGTGACTCCGGGCAGTGAACAAACTCTTTTAAAAATAAAAACAATTAAAATCCCCATCTCCATCCCCTTTCTTTTTGTTTCTCACTTATTCCTCCCCAGTTAATAGCAACATCATGGCCTTCTCTCCACTCATCTATCCTGTGCAAGGACTGTTTAACAGATCTACTCTTTTGCCACCAAAAAAAAAAAAAAAAACAAGCCAGCAGAATATTTACTTGTTTCTGGATGAATATATTTACCGCCCATTTTTCAGCGGGAACTTCATCCCGCTCAGATATTTGAAAAACCCTCCAGTCCCTCCTGTGGTTTTTGAAACAGAGCCATGTTTAGCAGTGTTCCTTTTTTTATTATTATTTTAAAAATAGCTGCGTGTGCTTTTCCAGGCAGAACAATTCTTTGGGAGCCAAGTGTATTAAACAGTGGCTGTTGGAATGAAACCGTGTGTGTGTGTGTGGTATTATATACACAGGCAGCTAGCCAGGTCCTGGTTCTTCCTACTTTGATGGTGTGATGCATTTGCTGTGGGTAGATTTCTTTTCTCAGATTTCTTTTTGAGCTCCAAACTCCAGAAAAGCAGTCTTTTTGGAAAGGGACTGGTTTCTTAATGTGATTGGCCCTCTAGTCATATGTCATTTTAGTCCTCCTACTTGGGATCCCAGCTGCCTCTTTGGCTGGATTCTGGTCTTTAGTTGCCATAAATGTACGATAATTGCCCTAGTCTTTGGTAGATAGGCCTGGCATTGTCATATGTATAGAAACCTGAATCAAAAACTTTTGCTACGTTTAAAATAGTCCTGCTGAATTGGAAAATGCTTGCTGAAACAGGGAATGTTTAACCAAACAGTGTTGCAGAAGGAAACACGTAATAGTCTATGGCTGTAAAAAAGTCAGGAATCTGGTAGACTCTTTTAATAAAATGTGTTACAAGTAATCCTCACTTAATGACCACTTAATGACTTAGCAGCTGTTTGAAGTTACAAGGGACCTCTGTATGTTACTTATGACCCATTTTCAACACACACACCCCATGGTTACATGATCACATTTTGGGCACTTGGCAACTGGCTTGCATTTATAGCCAATTTGCTGCAACCCATAGTCAGGTGACCATGATTTTTGGCATATATATTATTATATCATATTATATTATATCATATTATATTATATTATATTATATTATATTATATTATATTATATTATATTATATTATATTATATTATATTATATTATATTATATTATATTATATTATATTATATTATATTATATTATATATATATATAAAATATATATTATATATATTATATATATATATATATATATATATATATATATATATATATATATATATATATATATATATATATATATATATATATATATATATATATATATATATATAAATAAACACACACACACATACACATACATATACATATATACGTCCATTGGGGAAAAGCATGTTCATTTAACAACCAAGGTGTTCACTTAACGACTGCTGCAAAAAGGATCATAAAATCAGGTGCAGTTGCGTGGTAAGCACTTAATGAAAGCCATAACACACAACTGTAATTCTGGCCTTAGTTCTGGTCATAAATCGAGGATTATCCGTAATCAGAAAACTATCAAGCTCTTCCTGATTTTGAAATTAGTAGCAGTAACTGGCCTAGATCCTCTAGTTAAAAGGTTGGTTATCTCTGTTTTGGCACATATTGTTGACCACGATTAAAATGTTGATGTGCCACATCTTTTCTCTTGTGTGACTGTTCTCACAACAGTTTGGTTCGCACAGCATATAAGCCACAAAGTACTATTATCCTAATGTCTGGGCCCCATATCTGTGCTCAGATTCTCAATACCTGTTTTAGGTAATGGTAAATTGTACAAGCTATTGACACCATGTGCTGTGTCTCAAATATAGAATTATATTTCCTCTACAAAGTATATTTTAATTCTGAAAGCTGAATGGTGATTGCAGTTGGTGGGCTGTTTAAGTCTTCCACCTATTTGGAATTTCCTTTTAGGTCAGAAGATAGGATGGGAAGTAAGAATTCGGAATGGAAGAAAAGGTTTAAGCATCTGGGGGGGAACTGGAGACTAAAACATATGAAGAACGGTTGCAGGAACTGGACATGGATAGTCTAGCGAAGAGAAGGACCAGGGGAGACATGATAACAGTGTTCCAATATTTGAGGGGCTGCCACAGAGAGGAGGAGGTCAAGCGATTTTCCAAAGCACCTGAAGGTCAGACAAGGAATAATGAATGGAAACTGATCAAGGAGAAATGCAACCTAGAAATAAGGAGGAACTTTCTGACAGTGAGAACAATCAACCAATGGAACAGCTTGCCTTCGAAAGTTGTGGGTGCTTCATCACTTGAGACTTTTAAGAAGAGATTAGACTGCTATTTGTCAGAAAGGTGTAGGGTCTCCTGTTTGAGCAGGGGGTTGGACTAGATGACCTACAGGGTCCCTTCCAACTCTGTTAATCTGTAAATCTACTCTTCAATCCTCTTTTAATAATTATACTTTGTGTAGTTGCTTGTGTGTTTTTAATGTTGGGGGGTGGGATCTGCCTTGTATGTCCTTTGGATTTACATAGGCTTAGTCTTCTCTTGAAACAAGTAACTGGTTATATTAGAATCACAAATGAACTTTGCAAATGGATTATGTTCTGTTTCATACCATGTTTTTGATGCCTTAACATTCAACAATTAAAAAAAAACATAGATTCTCCCTCTTCTCTATTCTGTGTTGTAATAGATATGTTTGGATTAGACATCTAAAAAGTGACTTAGTTTAAATTCAAATTTCAAGCTCCTTTTTTTTAATCCATTTTTAGCTGGAAAGAGGTGATTTCCTCTCAGAAGAATGGCGAGAAAGAATCGCAAACACAAGGTATGGTTTTAACCTGGTTTCCAGGGCTGCCACCCTAAATATAAAATTGTTTGATTAAAAAGTCAGTCTCATCTCCCATTTTGAGGATTTGCTATTCAGTATCCCATCTGCTCCATTGATTTGTTAGCAAATAATATTAACGTTCCCTATTTCTTGGAATTTCAGAGATAGTATTCACAGGGACCGGGGATATTCTGTATGGGAAAACAGTGTAGAATTTAAGCATAGCTTTCTTGGTTTTGGAGTCAATTCCCCAGGGAGGTGGTGGACATCCATCCCTTTGATGGATATATCCAGGGATATCCAACCATTCATCTGTTGGGAATGCTTTAATTTGGACTTCTGCCCTAAGTAGGGGTTGCATTAGATGGCCTAAATGATCCCTTGATTTTGCTATCTTTATATATTTATATACAAAACTAAATGAAGCCAAAGGATATACATTGCTGTTCAATGACAGATTCATTATTGCCACAATATAGCTTCAGAGCAACAGAAATAGCAGACGTATATACTGCTTCACCGTGCTTTACAGCCCTCTCTAAGTGGTTTATAGAATCAGATTATTGTCCCCAACAGGTTCTTATTTTATCGATCTTGGAAGGATGGAAGGTTGAGTCAACCTTGAGTCAGTCAGGATTGAACTCCTGGCAGTAGGCAGAGTCATCCTGCGCATTGTAACCAATGCACCATTACAAGGAGGCCCTCTTTTCCAAAAAATTATCTCAGCCCATTCTTTAAGTATTTTTAATTGTACACCGCCCAGAGTTGCTCTGAGAATGTGGTGGGTGATCTCTAAATTTGATAAATAAAATAAATTCCTCTGCCTATGCAGGCAAAACCTTTTAGACCTTAGATGGGATGGAGGAGTTCTGTTCTCTTAAGGCTGTGTCATTCCAATATGTAAACTCCAGTGGTCTCTCAAACATTAGTTTCCATTAGTGTAAGTTCTGTGGAGTATTATTTGAACAGGGATACTTTTCTGAAGAAGAAGAAAAAATTCTCACCACTAAATAAGGGAATGAGGCTTTAGTCTATTTCTTTTTGGAAAGATTTCTCTGAGTGTAGGTCAGGGAAGAGTAAACAATCTGAATTCTAGTACAGGGTTGGACAAAATGTAAATCCAAATCTGTTGATAGATCTCAGAAGGAATTATAAGAAGATTTAAAAAGGATTTATATATCCGAAATACTTAATAACAGAAGCAAAACGGCAAAAAAGGCCTCCATTCTCAGATATACTGCTGGAATTAAAAATACTTAAGGAAACTTGCAGTGGTGGGTTCCTACCAGTGCGGTCCACTCTATAGCACCTGTAGCGGCCCGCTGGTGACGTCACAGTATCGGTGCGGTCGGTTGCCAGTGCCTGGGCACCGCCATTTTAAAAAATATATATATATTTTAATTTTTTAAAAAAATTTCTTCTGCGCATACCCAGAAGCCAAGCTTCCAGCACTGCGCATGCGCTGCCTTCCTACCCCACAGTGAGTCCAAGCAGGGGAGGATGGCTGAGGGAGCGCGGGAGACGCTGAAAGAACGGGCGGCAGGAGCTATCTCAGTTCCCCTCCCTTCAGCAGTCCGAGAAGCCACGAACGTGCGGTGATGATCCCAGGCATTTTTGCACATTCGAGGCTTCTCGAGCTGCTGAGGGGAGGGGGAATGGGCGGCAGGAATCTGGGAACATCGAATGGGGAGAAGCATTCAGGCCGGACGGAGCCTCCTAGAAGAACTGCTGCCGCGGTCTTGCTGCTCCCACTGTGGGGGGCTGCGTTGCGGGTGGGCAATGCCCCCCTGCTTCTCCGGCCGCTGCCAAGCTCCCGAGGCCCACACCCACCCAGTCACATGGCTGGCAAGCCACACCCACAAAATAAGCCACACCCACAGAGTGGTAGTAAAAAAAATTAGGAACCCGCCCCTGGAAACTTGGTTTGCATATTTATGTAGAAGCTTCTGTGAGCTTCATTTTCAGTTCTGATACTCAAAACCAAAATCTGGGCTTAGAATTCTTTAATTGACTTGAATGTATTTTGTACCAAATTTCAGTCGGTAGAACTCTAGAAAAGGAAGCTCCAGAAAACTAGAGAAATTACATAGATAGGTTTCTTGAAGTTTGTCTGCTTTCATTCTAGTCCTTCTCCTTCCTGAAATTTAGAAGAACATAAAATTGTACACTGACACATAATTAAGTGGTATTACAGTCCGCCTTTTTATGCTGCATAGTTGTCATGAAGGCATTTTATCAAAAGCCTAATGTGATTATAGGTAGTCCTTGACTTTCGACCAAAGTTATCATGGACCTACCTTGGGACTACTTATGACCCAGACAGTCGCCCCCCCTCATCACATGACTGAACTTTGGGTGCTTGGCAAGATGGATTCATTCACTGCCGTTTGGATATGCTGCAGTCACATGACTCTTTTAGTTTTGCTGAAAAGTAACACTCCAGTTTTCAGCAAAACCGCTCCAATAGCAAACCATTGGTTTACTTAGCAACCACAGGGCTCGCTTAATGACTGTTACAAAAAAAGGTTATAAAATCAGGGGAGTCATGTGACCAATCCGTTTTACAACCTTCGTGACTTGCCACCATGATGGGGCAGGCTCCATTACGGTCATAAGTCAAAGACTTCCTGTATTCAGTTCTTTTACAAAAGAACACTTTGTAAGTTTCTCTGGCTTCATTTAGTATAGTGAGTTAAATTTTGTAAGAGGTAAATATTCCCCTCACCAGAAATCTTTTTTAAACCTTAATGAGAAACCAAGATGTTTTTTTACTTGTTTTGCTAACACACTGTTACTTTGCAGTGTTATCTTTGTGAATAACTTTGCTTTTGGTCCTGAAGTGGATCACCAGTTGAAGGAGCGATTCGCAAACATGAAGGAAGGTAATAAATCTAATATTCTTTGATCAAGACTTTCTTGAGTTAAATATACATACATACATACCAATACCAAGCTGGAATGCAGCTACAGGTATTTTTTTTTGGGGGGGGGAGGGTTGACTCGTGATTGTAACCATGAAGTTTATATAAACTGACTGTGCCTTTAGTTTCAAATGTTGCTTCCTAGAACTGATGTCTTTTACTTACCATTTCTTGCCTTTGTCTCTTCTAAGATTGTAAGCTCCCCGAGTTATCTTGTATGAATGTTAACTCATAAAAGCTTTATAACAGTGTTTCCCAACCTTGGCAACTTGAAGATGTCTGGACTTCAACTCCCAGAATTCCCCAGCCAGCGAATGCTGGCTGGGGAATTCTGGGAGTTGAAGTCCAGACATCTTCAAGTTGCCAAGGTTGGGAAACACTGCTTTATATGTATGGAAGCAATCAGTATTAGTAATATCAGGGATTTCATACTCTTTGCATCTTCTGAATATATTCAATGATGCAATTACATAATTTTAGGCTCTGAACTTCTTTGCATTCTCCCTTTGAGCAAATAACCTTTACATGCTATTTTTACTTCCCCTATCCTTCTCCCTCACTCATTTCATTGAACAAGGCCTTGGGCTTTTGACCTGTTTTTTAATTTACCTTGAAGCAATATCATTTGACCTTGAAACCCATGTAAGCTACTTGGCTTTCTCTAAGAGAAACATTAAAGCTCTATGAAGAATTCTCTGTTAATAACCTCCTCTTTGGCATCACTTGTGCTATAACCACAAATTTTTGAGTTCCTCAAATTCCTTTGAAAACAAACCAGAGCAGTTTTGTTTGATGCCAGCTATAAGGCCTTTTGATATATTGGTGAACCCCTAGAATGGTGAGTGCCCACTTCATGTGCCAGCGTGCTTTCAGCATAGATAACTGTAGGATCCTTGGTACTCTCTGAGCTTGATTGTTTTCTTGTAGACATTTCATTACTCAACTAGGTGACATCATCAATTGTAGAAAGAAGTGGGATTTGCTCTCTCTTTATATACAAATGGCTTACCCTACCAATATTGGTGGGAGTGTTCTTGGTGGTATCTTAATCAGGCAATGTCTGCAAGAAAACAGCCAAGCTCAGAGAGCGCCTTGAATTACAAATATTCTTTTCTGTTGGCATAGATACGTTATTTTCTCTACATTGAGGGTTGTGGGTAGTGATCAAAGGAATCAGATTTTGATCAGGGCCTTGAGATTGTGACAATTGTCCGTTTATTTGCCATCTTTATAGATCTCCCTTCACATTAAAAGCATTAAGAGTAATATCTCTTGGCTACGTTTGCATTTTGCACCTGAGGCTGGTAGCCTTATTGGCCACCTGCAGCTTTAAGACGAAGACAAGGTGCTTAGGCAAACGAGTGGGAGGCATCTCAGTTTGGCATTGTTAGAGGAAGTTGTTGAATTAAATAAGCTTGATCTAATCTATTAGGGCAGCTTTTAAGTCCTGCTCTTGGAACAAGCACTCCAGTCTTCTTCCTTAGCCAGAAACCTGACTTAGGTTTGCCTTACCTTAGAATTTATTTTAATTACCAAGGGAGAGATTTGGCATCTGTTCATGAAATGTGATCCATTGCACAATCCTAGAGCTATACAATTTCTTCTCTGGTGCTTATTCTAAATAAAGCTTTTTTACTTCACCTGCCAGGGAGCTGCCCTGTATTCAAATCCTCTTGGGTGTGGCCTTTGGAGTTACCTTATAGCCAGCTGTTATAACCCTTTCATTAGGCCATTCATTTCTTAAGCCATCAAACTCTCTGAAAGCTCCAGGGGTGGGTTCCTCCCGGTTCGGACCGGATCGCCCGAACCGGTAGCGACCCGCTGTTGATGTCACGATGGCGTCACGGATCCGGTTCGGTTGGTGCCGGTCCGTGGGTGCCGCCATCTTTTTTTTTGGATTTTTTTCTGAATTTTTTACTGTTTGGAAGTTTTTTCCTCTGCTGCTGCTTGAAAAAGGGCCCTCCCACCTGCCTCCGGTTTATACTTACCTTTATTCCTTTGCCTGAAACACAGCTTCTCAGCTTCTCAGCTGTGTTTCGGGCTGATTATAGCTACTGAGCATGCACGTAAGCAGAATTGCACGAGGGGACGCATGCATGCGTGTGCGTGCAGCATGCACGCACACACAAAATGTCCCGATGTGAACCAGTGGCGAAGTGGAACCCACCCCTGGAAAGCTCCCACATTGTCAACCAAAAACTTTCTAAAAGGCAGATTCAGATTAAAAGCTGCTGAGCTGGTTTCCTTACAGATGGTAGTGCTATTAAGACATGCCCTTAATAGGGATTAGGAATGGCTGAGTAATTATCTCTATTTAACCATTTTACTCATCTGTTACAGCAAAACAATGAAAAGTCATGTAGCACCTTTTAGGCTAAATTCTTTTATGGCTTAAGCTTTCACAGACTGTAGCCTACGACTGCAGTCCACCCCTTTCACCAGGTGCATTAAATGTTCCGCTGAGTCATAACATGCAGTTAGAGGGATTGTCAACTGTGAGGGAACAATATATGGATGGCTAATAAAAGTATATGTATGGTAATGCATTTGGGCATCAAGCCATGCTTATTGTCGCCATTTGGGTACATGAACATTTCCAAGCCATTATCCGAGCTATAATTCATCCAGAGGTTTAGCTTTGTCTCTTTTGTCCTGACATCCAATGATCATAATCACTGTTATAGTCCAGCTATTTTATGAATGTTTCCTATATTTTTCTTAATCTTGAGATGGTCAGGCCGTAGACCATATGCATCCCCCTATGAGCCCCTATTATTCCCTCCCCTCCTCAATGCCTTTTTTGCTCTGTGTTGTTGGAGATTTGGGGAGGAGATTAAAGGAAAATGGGAAATTTCTCCCTGAAAAGTACCCAGTTCTCCACAACTTCCTCTGTTACTGCTCTGTTTCATGGAGGAGTTTACATAGCAAAAAAAGGGATCAAACCTCAGGGTATAGATTTTGCCCCTTAATCCTCCAGTTTCAAATGGTAAAACCTGCCAACCCTTTGCTGCCCCAAAGCAATTAAAATGCGGTCCTCCTAATATAACAGAAAATGTTCACTGAATCACATTCATTATACTGGTTGCTTTTTTGAAGAACAGAAGATGCTAAGAGCAATTCTTTACAATTTCCCTTTTTATGCAAGCAGTAAATAAGGGATGTCCAACCTTGGCAACTTTAAGACTTTGGGGGTTGGGTAATTCTGGGAGTTGAAGTCCACAAATCTTAAAAGTTGCCAAGGTTGGACATCCCTGCAGTTAATTATCATTGGGGCTTTCTATAAACATCAATTTAATGTTGGATAAACAACTCAGTCTTGCTGTCTGTCTTCTCCAGTTTATTGTTGTTTTCCAGGAAGATAAGTAGTTCTGCATCATTTTATTTTCTCCTGTATTCTCTGGTTTTCTTGCAGTTTAGTTGTGTTTCTCAGACTCTATTTTCCCTGTTTAGCAGGGCAGTTTTGAAGGATTGTATAGGAACTGAAGATGGATATTTACATATACAGAGATTTATTTTTCAAAAGAAATGGATAGTTTTCGATTTTGCCCTTTTCCCTTTCCTTCAACTATTTAGACAGAATCTGAGAGCTCTGACTGTCAATTTTATCTACAGGTAGTCTTCGACTTACAACCATAATTGAGCCCAAAATTTCTATGTTGCTAACTTAGACAGCTGTTCAGTGAGTTTTGCCCCATTTTACAACCGTTCTTGCTACACTTGTTAAGTGAATCATTGCAGTTGTTAAGTTGTTAAGTGAATCTGACTTCAAAAGGTGACCACATGATCCTGGGACACTAGAGTCAACATAAATATGAGCCAGTTGCCAAGCACCCAAATTTTGATCACATGACCATGGGAGAACGCTACAGTGGTTGTATGAAAACCATTATTAGTCATTTTTTTCAGTGCCATTGTAACTTCAAATGGTCACTAAACAAATGGTTGTAAGTCAGGGTCTACCCGTGTGTAAAACTTATCCTCTGCTATTATACTCAGCATTCATATATATATTCATATATATATATATATATATATATATATATATATATATATATATATATATATATATATATATATATATATATATATATATATATATATATATATATATATATATATATATATATATATATATATATATCATTTGAAAACATCACTGACCTCTTAAATAACCAGATACGTTAAGCTCATCAGATAGGGACATCCCAAATGAAAAGATACATGTATCTTTATGACACAGAAGTAAATAAATTTACACATTTTTTTCCTAACTTGTCACTACTAAGGGAAATTAACCTGTAGCATAACTTTTTCCCTAGGTGGTCAGATAGTATCCTCAAAACCTTTTGCACCATTAAACTTTAGAATAAACAGTCGAAACTTGAGTGGTAAGTTTTGGTTTTTTCTTTTGTATTTTCTTATGTTTTCAGCTGCATATTGAGAAGCAAAACAATAGGCACAGTTATGATGAACTTTTAAAATGCTATTTACTGTTTTGTTTTATTTATTAGATTTTTATCCTGCCTTTAGTGCTTTATAAGTAACTCGAGGTGGCAAACATTCCTAATATTCCTTCCTCCTCCTATTTTCCCTACAATACCCCTGTAAGGTGACTTGGGTTGAGAGAGAGAGCAACTGGCCCAAAGTCACCCAACTGTCTTTCATGCCTAAGGCAGGATTAGAACTCACAATCTTCTGGTGATTGGCCCAAAGTCACCTAGCTGGCTTTCATATCTAAGGCGGGACTAGAACTCAGAGTCTCCTAGTTCTTGGCCAGCATCTTAAGCACTCCACCTATGCCCTCTAGGTGTTTTGGACTCTAAGCATGTTTACAAAACTTGTTCCTCCCTCCTTCCCCAGTGAAACCTATCCTAAACTTCCTGTGCTTATGAGGGAGGTCTGAAGGAGGCTTTTATATACTTGGACCATAAGAAAAAGTTTCTGGGTAATTAGAAATAAAGCAACATTCTTCACTAGATGGAAGAATACAAACCCACTTCAGTCCTTCCTGTTGAATGCAGAGATCTGATGGGATTGGGACATGGGGATAAGACTTGCATGACCATCCCTGGGTCCTCTCTCCTCCCTTTCAGTCCTAACAAGGGGTATGTGATTGCCCCCTTTAGGTTTTGCTGCATCTAAATTTATATACCCATGATGGCGAACCTAAGGCACGCGTGCCACAGGTGGCATGCGTAGCCATATCTGAGGGCACGCGAGATGTTGCCCTATGTCAGCTGCAGTGCGCATGTGTGTGCTGGCCAGCTGGTTTTTGGCCTTCCGGAGGGCGGGGGAGGCCGTTTCCGCCCTCCCCAGGCTTCAGGAAAGCCTCCGGAGCCTGTGGATGGCGAAAAACGGACCCAAAGGATCTACCGGAAGTTCGGAAACAAACTTTCATTGGGCCCATTTTTCTCCATCCACAGGCTTCGAAGGCTTTCCTGAAGCCTGGGGAGGGCGAAAAAACGGCATAACGGGCCTATCGGAAGTCCGGAGGCTTCAGTGCGTGCATGCGTGGGGGGGGGGCAGTGCGTGGGGGTTGTGTGTGCATGAGCGGGGGGAGGGCATTGCATTATAGGTGTGGGCATGCACACAGGCGCCCTTTTTGCACCCAAGCAAAAAAAGGTTCGCCATCACTGTTATATACAATTTGTTGCAATTGTATATAACCTCTTTTTCACTCCAAGGATTCTACTCCCACATGTTAGAGCTAAGAATACCTAGCTTGTGTTGGTGGTTTTGCTGCAATGACCTAACATAGGTGCCTTTACAAAATCTAATTACATCTACATGTAATTATGGTACATAATCTAATTACTGTAGAAAACTTTCTAATTCTGTTCGCCTTTTCTTTCTTTCTTTCAAAGATATTGGCACTATAATGAGAGTTGTAGAATTGTCACCACTGAAAGGATCTGTCTCATGGACCGGAAAACCAGTTTCTTACTACCTGCATACTATTGATCGAACCATAGTGAGTATTGGAACAAGCTGCACTAATGCCAATCAACTTCCTAGTCCAATTCAATATGCTGGTTATTATCTATAAAACCCCACATGGCATTGTGCCTTGTTGTTTGAAGGACCAGCTATCTCCAATGGTCTCTGCCCACCTGGTATGTTCCAGCAGTACAGGTGCCATGGCAAGTTTCATTTTGTAAAGTAACTACCATGGCATCCCAAATGAATAAAATATGTCATAATTTATATTCCTAGAAGGCCAAGTAACTTTTAAAAAGAACCCTTTGCCTAATTACACCTGATTGGCTCAGTATGAATTTTTAATGTTGTTTCCTGTAAGTATTCTTTGGAAAGCTGGAAAAATATGTATGGGAGGCTTGATTTCTAAGTACATTGTCCACTATTTTCTATCTCTTTGTGAAATGCATTATAAACCTCTTAAATGTGTCTTCTGATTCCCATTTGTCATTTTCTTTTCTTTCTTTTTTTCATTTTAGCTTGAAAACTACTTCTCTAGTCTCAAAAATCCAAAACTCAGGGTAAGTGATTGTTATTGTCAACAAACCTTGTTCCTCCAAAGAAGAAAATAAAATAGTGAAAGCATTAAATATTACTCCGTCTGATTTTGGAAGCTTTTGTTTTCCTGTAAGATAATGAAGTAGACATAGCTCTTCTGTGTCCGTAGAATTGCATCAGCTTGTATGCCTGTTACAGTTCTGGGATGGCACAAAAAAGCCAGCAGAATATGGAGCTAGCCATGCTTTGAATACCTGTACCTGGCAGATACATTTTTACTATTATGAGCATTCATTTTATTTTGTGAGATTTTTTATTTATTTTTATTTATTTTGTGAGATTTATATACCGCCTCACAGTGCAAGCACTCTCTAAGCGGTTTACAGCACTAAGCAATGTATATTTATATTGCCCCCAACAATCTGGGTCCTCATTTTACCTACCTCGGAAGGATGGAAGGCTGAGTCAACCTTGAGCCGGTGAGATTTGAACCGCTGACCTGCGGATCACAGTCAGCTAAAGTGGCCTGCAGTACTGCCTCTAACTGCTGCACCACCTCTGCTCTTATTTTAAAATTAGGAGGAAAGATGAACAAATCTTTAAAAGTAATGATACATAGAAAAGTATTACTTATATAACTTGCATATGAGTCATCATGGTGAATACAGATGTATTCATTTCCTTAAACAATACTAAGATGTTTTGGATTCAGAAGACCAGGACTGTCACTGTCACTTTCAATAGAGTCTGGATAAAAAATAAGCGACTAATATATTGGATAATGGATCACAAGAGTGCAATTTAATTCAACTTTCTGTTCTAAAGATACTTGAATAACAGTAAGAGGTTAATCTAGAGCCTTTGTCCTCCTCAGTTACCTTGGGGACAGTACAGTATTTCACCCACTCAACTATTTCCTTTATGTTATTTTCCGCAGGAAGAACAAGAGGCAGCTAGACGTCGACAGCAAAGAGAAAACAAGAGTAACACAACAACTCCTACAAAAGTCCAAGAAAACAAGGTCTGATTCTAATTAAGGCTTCCTTACATGTCACTATTTACTGATAATCCATATAAATCACACAAACATATAATACAAAATTTTACAGAAAATAATCTAGAGTAATACCTCCATTAGGGGTAAATGATACAGATCGGTTCCTCTAAAAACTTCAGTGGATAAATTTCAGTTAATAGCTAGTTGTGTCATATGCTTTCTGTTAGAAGTAGGCTCCCATCCCAACTGTCTGGAATCGTGAGAGCTGATTTTGAAAACATGATAAAACTACTTTAGTTTGTGTGCAACATTTTTATGTTGCCAACAGTGAATGATGATCCTCCTCAGGATTTCAGACCTAAGAATGCCAGGGGAATGACTCCTGGAATCATCTTCCTAGCATAGCAAGCGTTCCTATTAAATTGCAGTTCTTCCAGAGTTCCAACAGTAGAATAATGACTTGGTTGATAAGATGCTCTGGAAAGAGACAGAAGAGATGTGATGACAGAATAGATGAGGTGAACAGTAAGTCAGTACAGGTTGTCCTTGACTTATGAACACAGTTGCGACTGTTGCTAAGCAAAGCAGTTGTTAAGAGGGTTGTACCCAATTTTACAACCTTTTCTCGTCACTGTTGTAAGTGAATCTCTGGAGTTGTTAAGTGAATTACATGGCTGTTAAATGAATCCAGCTTCCCACATTAACTCTGTTTGTCGGAAAACAGCTGAGAAGGTTGCAAAAGGTGATCACATGATCCCAGCATGCTTCAATTGTTGTAAATACATGTGGCACCCGATTTTTGGTCAAATGACTGTGGGATGCTGTGAGGGTCGTAAGTGCGAGGATCGATTGTAAGTCACCATTGTAACTTTGAATGGTTGTTCAATGAACGGTTGTAAGTCAAGGACCACCTATATTTGTGGCAAGCACACCCTGATTGCCAGCCAATTTGAAGCTCTAGGAATTAATATATTACAATATTGGTTATGGAGGAGTTTAACATCATAATGCATGTCTTTAGAGCAGTATTCCCCAATCATACGTTCTTCAGAAGTGCAAGGCTTAGGATTGATTGGGGTATTATTGATTTGTAGTCAAATGGATCCAGAGGCTGTATTAAAGATCAAGCCATCGAGTTCCCTGTTTCATACTCTAAGCCAGGGGTCTGCAACCTTAAACACTCAAAGAGCCATTTGGACCCGTTTCCCACAGAAAAGAAAACATCGGGAACCACAAATCCTGGGTGGACGTGGCCAACTCAATGTCACTTACTCATTCCCAGTCACATGACCCCCTAGCCTAGTGAGTGGGAGGGGAGGGCGAGGGGCAGGGCCAGTCAGTGATGTGATCACCCAACAGGGAGCCACAGCAGAGGGCCCAAAGAGCCGCATGTGGCTCCAGAGCCGCAGGTTGCAGACCCCTGCTCTAAGCCATATATTGAATTGTCTATTTGGCCTCTGATTCCTTTAGAGATTCCTTTAAAAACAAAAACCACAGCCCCTCTCAGGGATGACAGGTTATAATAACCTTCCATGGCACAGTAGGCTTATACAGGAAGGTAATTATTAATATGCTATTTTCTTCTAGCATAGCTGGCCTTCTCTGGTTGATGGCAACTGTTCAGGTCTCCTACAGAAAGAGAAATTTTTATAGTTCTGCTTGATGGTAGTACAGCTAATTCTTGACTTAACGACTGCAATTGAGCCCAAAATTTCTGTTGCTAATTGAGACAATTGTTAAGTAAGTTTTGTTCCATTTTATGACCTTCCTTGACATAATTGTTAGATGAATCACTGCAGTTTAGTAACACGGTTATTAAGTGAATCTGGCTTCCCCACAAGCTTTGTTTGTCAGAAGGCCACAAAAGGTGGTCACATGACTCCAGGACACTGCAACTGTCATAAATATGACCCAGTTGCCAAGTGTCCGAATTTTGATCATGTGACCATCGGGGATGCTACAACGGTCGTAGGTGTAAAAAACGGTCATAAGTCACTTTTTTCAGTGTCATTCTTCGAAAAGTCACTAAATGAATGGTTATAAGTCAAGGACTACCTGTACGAAAGACTGAATTTGGGGTGTTGTTTCTGGCTATCCTCCATAAGGAGAAAGAAAGAAAACCATTTTTTTCTTGTCTCAAAGTTGCCTTTTCCCTCCTTATTTCTTTCTTTTCTTTTCTTTTCTTTTTAAAGGACGATGGTGCTGAAGAAGACAAGAACCTCGGGGCCAACACTGTCAAAAAGCCATCTCCCTCCAAAGCACGCAAGAAGAAGCTGAGCAAAAAGGGAAGGAAGATGGCTGGTAGGAAGCGTGGGCGTCCCAAGAAAATGAACGTGGTGAATGCCGACCGCAAGATCAAGAAGAACCAAACCGCGCTGGAGCTTCTCCACGCTCAAACTGTATCACAAACAAATTCATCCTCTCCTCAGGGTGAGCCCTACAGCAGGGGAATGCCAATCCCCTGAGTCCCCAGGGACTAGGGCGGCATATAAGAACTCTAAAATAAAATAAAATAATAAATAAAAGGTCTTCTTTTGTGTCAGTTTAGGCTGGTGAGTCTCAACCTCAGCAACTTTTTAACCATGTGGACTTCAGCTCCCAGAATTCCCCAGCCAGCCATGCTGGTTGGGGAATTCTGGGTGTTGAAGTCCATACAGTTAAAAGTTACTGAGGTTGAGAAACATTGATTAAAGCCATCTGACCCAAAGCTACTGTGCAGCATCATCCCCTTATAGTCCCAAAGGCGCTTTTTCAGGAGGCAACTGGACTTTCTTGTTTTTTCTTTTGAAGATGTTTCGCTTCTAGTCCAAGAAGCTGCTTCTGCTCTGACAGGATAGTGGGGAATGGAAGAGCTGAAGAAGCTTCTTGGATGAGAAGCGAAACGTCTTCAAAAGAAAAAAACAAGGAAGTCCAGTTGCCTCCTGAAAAAGCACCTTTGGGACAACCATGACCTGGATGACTGAGAATCTCTTCAGACAACCCCTTATAGGAACACAATTTTATAATGTGACATGATCTTAGGTGCTTTATCAATAAACTTATTTTGCAAGAGAAATGGGGATTTGGTCCATTGGTGTGCAGAATTCACCATTGGAAACTAGCATGCCGAATGGAGTTTAGTTAAAACATGTACCAGTGCTAAAAACCAGTAGCATTTATTTTTCTTCAGATGTTCTTCCTGAATTTGAAGTGTTAGTTTGAAATTTGGTTGCTGGTAATGAAGCAGTCAGGCCCCTGTGTTAAACTTGACCTCAGTGGGTATATTTGAACTGGCTGGGAAATTTATAAAGGCTTGTCCAATTAGATGGGTGAGGACCGATCTACTGGAGATCACCACCCTTGATCGGTTTTGATCTTGCTGCGATTGGATGTAGCTTTCATTTATGATTTTGTTAGTTATAGTACAGGTAGTCCTTGACTTACAACCATTCGTTTAGTGACTGTTCAAAGTTACAAGGGCACTGAAAAAAGTGGCTTATGACCGTTTTTCACATTCACAACCATTGAGGCATCCCCATGGTCAAAATTTGGGCAATTGGCATCTATTTATGACAGTTGCTCTGCCCTGAGGTCATGTGATCACCATTTGTGACCTCCCCAACTGGCTTCCAACAAGCAAAGCCAAAAGGCGAAGCAGGATTCACTTAACAGCCACGTGATTCACTTAACAACTGCAGTGATTCACTTAACTGTGGACAAAAAGGTCGTAAAATGGGGCACAAGTCACTTAACAACTCTCTTAGCAACAGAAATTTTGGATTCAATCATAGTTGTAAATCGGGGACCACCTGTAGTGTATTTTTAAAACTGTGAACTACTTTTAAAGCACACTCGGGGAAATTGTGTCACAGGCCAATAATTATATGAAAGGGAAATGTTGAATGTCTAATCCCAGGCTGGCCAAATGGACTCCTTCCAATAGAAAGAAGCTTAATGGACCCATGTTCTCTTTCCACCCAGATGCCTATAGGTCACCTCATAGTCCATTTTATCAGCTACCTCCTAAAGTGCAGCGGCATTCGTCCAACCAGCTCTTGATTTCTCCTACTCCACCTGCACTACAGAAGCTGCTAGGTAAGGGCATCTTTTCCATGTTGTTGAGCAGTTCATATTTCTTGACATAGCATCTGCTGAAGGTATAGAAAAAAAAGGCCCTGTGCTCTGATCTCTCTCACAATTTTGATTATTTTTTAAAAAAAATCTTTATGACCCCTGCCAGACTTTCTGAGGATTCACCTAAGCTTCAGGGTCCCCCTTCTCATGTGGGTGCATTCATGCACTTGCAGATCTCCATCACAACCTTTAAAAAAACAATCTGTGTATTTTCTTCTTAACTATTGAGATGAAAGAGTGGTTGAAGATAACCCAAAATAGATATGTGAAGTCTGCCTGCAGGAGAATGGTGGAAAATTATTCGGCAGATTCAATAGTAGACATCTGAAGCTGTGGTGCGGTGGCTTAGAGGTGGAGCTCTTGCCTCACAATCAGGAGGCTGTGAGTTCGATCCTAGGTAGAGGCAGATATTTCTCTCTCTGGACTCACTAGGAATATATCTGCTGAACAAAACTCCGCATTGGCAACAGGAATGGCATCCGGCCATTAAAACAGTCTGCTAGCTCCACTCAGTTGCCCAGACTCCACCATGCAAGGTGGGGTCATTGAATGAAGATGATGATAATAGTAGACATCTGAAGCTCTGAAGGAAAACAGCTTCAGTTGTGGAATAAAAGGACAAGGCTCCTCTTAAATCCAGTCTTGGGATTTGTTTTCGCTTCTTGAACTGAATATACATTTCTTTCATATAAAAATTGAGTCCTATTTTTTAAAATAATACTTTTTCTTTTTCTCCACTCTGATTTTCTTTGTTTTAGGGATTTAACTTACTGTAACCATTTTTAAAATTTTGTTATTAGGAGTTATCAATCCTTGCTGCATTGATAAGATTTTAACACTAGATTCCAATCAGACTGGAAAATTGGAATTCCAATTTTTTGCCTGATTAGTATCCCCAGTACAGCAGGATGTTTAAGATTCATGATAACCATATCACGACATACTGAAAGTACATACATATCTCTGTTTCTTATCTCCTATTCCAGATAAACTCAGAATATGAAAAGTACCTTTCGGCATATCTCTTGGGGAGTTGCCAGACAAAGCAGTAGAAAAACAAGTTCTGTGGATAAATAAAGTTTATTTTTAATACAAGGAGGAAGAGAAAAGGTCAGAGGTCAACAGATTACTTATCTGGATCTACTAATCGATTATAGAATGACTAGCAGGAGATGGTTGAGAATTTCTGATTCTCACTTGATTAATAAGAGTAGCATGACACTATTGTTTTAAACTAAAGAGCTAGAATATATGAAGTTTTAGTACTTTAGGAATAGATTTTAGTATTTGTGTATTCCTAATTTAGATGCAACAAGCTGAAGTTGCACAAAAGATTGATGTACGAATACTGCTTGCAGGCTGTTCATGTTGGGTTTTTTTCTGTCTCCTTCACTTACAGACTCTTTTAAGATCCAGTATATGCAGTTCATGGCTTATATGAAAACAAATCAATATAAGGCAACTCTTCAGCAGTTATTGGAACAGGAAAAGGTAGGTGTCAGACCAGGCCCAACTTGGTCCATTAGGAAAGAAACACTCTCGGCTCCATTTGTAGCGAAAAGATTACTTTTACTAAAGCCAAGTGGTTACAGTAAGCAAAGCCAGGACTAAGAGTTTGAGTGGGAAAATTCCTCTAGTTAACTTTCCCTTTCTTGGCCCACCCCACTGTTACCACCCCCACTGTCCAGTCACATTCAGAGAAGATGTTTTGGTAACTGTCCCCCCTGTGGTTGGTTGGTTAGATGGATAGGTGCTGCATTCCATTCCCAGGGCTCCGGCCTTGAGATGTCTCAGGACTGTACGGATATTGCTTTGGATTTCCCAGGTCCTCTTCTCAGGTTCCCCCTGTCTCCCCCCTGCCTCCCTCTATCTCCCTCCCCCCATAATGAATGGCAGACTGACATCTAGCAAAGCACAGATTTGAGCGAAGGATGGCAGCTCTGACATTAGACTGTTTTTTAATTTAATTAATTGCCAATAGAATCAGGTGACTCCAGAGTCGATCTTCCAACTGAGTCTAGAAGGTTGACCTCTAAGGTCCTTTTCAATTCTGCTTCTAAGACTCTGATCTTATTACATTTGTCTCCCTCCAATCCTTCTCAGCCTATCGTATCTATATGCCTGTAACACTGTTATGTCACGTTTCAAGGAATGACTAAGGTGACCAGACGTCCCGCTTTTGGCGGGACAGACACGCTTTTCAAGCGTGTGTCCCGCGTCCCGCATTCTTTCCAAAAAGTCACGCTTTTTGGAAAGAATGCCCGGACGTTTGGTCACCTTAGAAGGGGAAGCACCGAAATAAAAACCGGAAGCAAGTCGGGCTCTTTGAAAACAGGGGACAGCATCAGGGAAGGTTTCCCTGACGGAGGTGCCAGCTGGGGGGAGGGGGAAGGGAGGCTGCTCCTCCTCTCCTTCCCCCGCCCCATCCCTAGCCCCGCCCTCGGAGGCGCCGCTGCTGTTGGGATGCGGGTGGAGGGGTGAGGGACGAGGAGCCGGGCGGGCGGAAGAAGGGGGTTGAGGCGCCGCTGCGGACTCGAGCGGCCCCTCCGGTGGCGCAAACAGCCCTTCCTCGTCCCCCTCCCCTTCCTTCCCCCAGTCGCCTCGCTGCCGCCATTGCCCTGGGGCCAGGCGGGCGACCGGGAGACCGCGGGGCTTGGATGCCTGGAGCTCGCGACAGAGACCTAGCCCCCGAGCGCCGCCTCGCAGGTAAGCTGCCGGCTGCCTCCTTTCCCCGCCTCCCGCCTGTCACTTGCCAGCCCAAGCCACTGCCGGCTCCCGAAGGGGAGGCGGGAGGCGAGGAAAGGCCTCCCGCCTCCCCCCCCCCGGACGCCGACATTTGCGTTGTTTTGCCCTCTGCGCATGCGCAGCGTTGTGCGCATGCGCAGAGGGCAAAATTCAAATGGCGGCGCCCAGGCGGGCCCGCCCCCCGTCCCGCTTAAAAAAAAAAAATCTGGTCACTTTAGGAATGACATATTTCCTTTTCTAAAGTATTGGCGTTTCCTTCCCTTTTTTGTTCCCTAGGAAAAGAATACTCAGTTAATGGGAAAGGCTCAGCAGTTGTTTACTCACTGCCAGGCTCAGAAAGAAGAAATCAAACGACTGTTCCAGCAGAAGCTAGACGAGGTACAGTGAGGAGTGGGCTACTCTACAGATTGCAGGGCAAAATGGAAAGGTCTTTGATGCTGATTGTAAGGTAGCTTGAACTGCACCCCAGCCAAGGAAAAAGGCAGAGTTGGTAGATCCCTAACTGGGAATTGACCCAAATCTGAAAATGAAGGGTGTAATGAATTTGATATTTTTAGAATAGGCCAAAGTGACATGGGCTTCCCCCCCCCCCCAATTAATAACATAATCAAGTGTCTAACATTCACTTATAATGGTGGACTAAAATTTAAACCACAAAAATTAATTGGTACCTGAGGTGGGTGCGAACTATGTTTAAGACTTCACTGGGTATAGCTTTGAGGAATCACTCGGTTTCTGATAGATTTCTTTTTATTTGTATGGTGCTTTTCCAGTGATTTAGTCCAATGTATTTCTAATGGGGGAAGTGAGATCAATGCCTAACATCGAACTTAGTTGTTCTGAGTAAAATAAAAAGCAAATCAAGAACAGTTCTTAATATAGTAGTACACAAACATACATACCAAAACACTATATTAATTGCTCTATATATTTTATTGCAGTGTGAACAGAATTTTTGTTTCTTTTTGTTTTGTTGGTGCCTTTCAGTCAGTCTTGACTCCTGGCGAATGCCTGGACATGTCCTTCGGTTTCCTTGGCAAATGTTTGAAAGTGGTTTTGTTGTTGCCTTCTTCTAGGACTGAAGTAGCCTGAAGTCATCCAAATGGCTTTGTGCCTAAGGTAGAACTAGGACTCATGGTCTTCTGGTTTCTAGAATAGTGCTTTTAGCCCCACTACACCAAACTGAATAGTACATAATAATCGTAACTCAGTTGATTCCAAGGAACCACTAAACAAATGCTGATCAAAACTTATGGTTTTGAATACCTTGCAAGTATATAATTCAAAAGAACTTATACTGTATACGGTTTCAAATATCAGTACCAGTCTTTTAAAATCAGCAAATACTAGGAACATATCATTAAAACAATAGAGAGTATTAGTAACCATTTACAGCAGGGATGTCAAACTGGATTTTTTTGAGGGCTTAATCAGCATTGTAGTTCTACTCCTCCCCCCGGGGGGAGAAGACATGGGATGGGCAGCCTCCTGCAGTACTCTGCCGGCCAAAATGGGCCGCATGAGGGGAACCGCAAGCACTCCCCCAGGCCCCGTTTTGGTTGCCAGAGGCACCACGGGCCATTCCTTTGCTATTTCCAGGCCAGGCCCACGGGCCAGATTTAAGCATCCCATGGGGCTGGGCCTTGAGTTTGACACCCCTGATTTACAGTAATGGCTTAACTAAAAGAGGTAAGTTATTTGGAGAATAAAACAATGATAGAATGCTTGTGGTTCTTCCGATCCTTAATATTGGTTCAATTGTACTGTATGGCAAATAATGTGATAATCTCTTCCTATTACGAGTTTTTTAAAAAATTGAGAAAAAGCTGACAGGGTTTCTAATATCCAACAAAATATTGCCTTTTCATTGTTGGAAAAATAGCGGTCCTAACTGTTCTATCCTCTTCCTTTTCCTCTGTAGCTGGGTGTTAAGGCACTGACGTACAATGACCTTATCCAGGCCCAGAAAGAAATTTCTGCTCACAACCAGCAGCTGAAAGAGCAGACCAAACAGCTGGAGAAAGATAATGGTGAACTCAGGAATCAGAGTTTACAGCTGGTTCGTATTCCTAGATGCATCAGGCCCCAGTTTTATCTTGTTTTGAAATCAGTCACAAATTCCAGTTCTGCCTTTAATGTTAATTTAAGATTGTCATCCTCCCTGGGCCTCTATTCCAAAAACTTGTAAGATTGTGAAATGACCAGGGGATTAGTGATTAAAAACTAGGCTTTGCATTTAGGAGGTCCCAGGAACATGGAGACTTGCACCCAGTTGAAGACAGACTGTAGTGGGTTAGATGTAACAGGCTAGTGTGAAACTTCGTACGTAGGTGTGAGCAAAAATCTATAGCTGGACTACTTTTAGCCAGATGAGCTGTAGTCAGTGCTTTAAAAGTGTGAAGTTCTTAGAATTTTTCCTTCACTGGAGCTGCGCGAACTGTGGTGGGTGTGCCTAGGTACACCCACGTAACACCCACTTCCGCCAGCTGCACTGGCTGCCCATTAGTCTCCGGATCCAATTTAAGGTGTTGGTTTTTACGTTTAAAGCCCTACATGGCTCAGGGCCAGGCTACCTTCGGGACCGCATCCTGCCGCATACCTCCCTACGACCAGTTAGGTCCCACAGAGTTGGTCTCCTCCAGGTCCCATCGACCAAGCAATGCCGGTTGGCGGGGCCTAGGGGGAGAGCCTTCTCTGTGGGAGCTCCCTCCCTGTGGAACCAACTCCCTCCGGAGATCAGGGCCATCCCCACCCTGCTGGCCTTCCGTAAAGCAATAAAAACTTGGCTCTTCCGGCAGGCGGGGTGAAAGTGAGACTGAGCAGATTATACTTGGGTCTCCCCCCCTTGTTATGAATGTTGGAGATTTTTTAATTTTTATATCTTTTTAACTGTTATATGTTTTTATTTGTAATGGATTTGAATTGCTGTGAGCCGCCCAGAGTCCCCCGGGAGTTGGGCGGCATACAAATCTATTAAATTAAATTAAATTAAATTATCCAGCAGACTCCGCCTAAGATGGCCAGACAGAAGAAGCTAGACTAGAATTGTCCTTGTGCTTGTTTCAAGAGGCAACTGGACTGTCTGGTTTTTCTTTGAAGACGTTTCACTTCTCATCCAAGAAGCTTCTTCAGCTCTTACTGGATGGTGGGGAATAGAAGGATTCAGATTCCAGTCAGAGCTGAAGAAGCTTCTTGGATGAGAAGCGAAACGTCTTCAAAGAAAACCCAGAAAGTCCAGTTGCCTCTTGAAAGAAAGCACCTTTGGGACAACCATGACCTGGATGACTGAGAATCTCCATAGACATTTAAAGTCAGTGGAGAAGCCATATTCAGTTAACAACCATGTTATTAATTTAACAACTGCAATGATTCACTTAACAGCTGTGGCAAAAAAAGATAGTAAAATGGAGCAAAATTCACTGAACAACTGTCTCACTTAGCAACAGAAATGTTGGACTCAATTGTGGTCATAAGTCAAGGACTAGCTTTACAATGCGCATTACAATGTATTGTAAGTCAAGGACTTCCTGTACATCCTGGTCAGAGGTGGGTTCCTGCCGGTACGCTCTTACCTGTTGGTCACCGCAGAACCGAAGAAGCCGGTGGCATTCACGGCGCGGGGCTTCCCCCGCCCGCCTAGACACCACCATTTGTGTTCTTTTGCCCTCTGCGCATGCGCAAAGCGTTCTGCTTGCGCAGAGGGCAAAGGAACGCAAATGGCGGCATCCAGGCGGGCGGGGGAAAGCGGGCGGGGGAAGCCCCACTCTGCGAATGCCACCGGTTTCTTCGGCTCTGCGGCGACCAACAGGTAAGAGCGTACCGGCAGGAACCCACCTCTGAACCTGGTTGAACTGACAGTTTGCCTAGATCCATGAAAAAGGGAACATACTTGTCCCTAATTCTGGTGGTGCCTGCTATGAATCTGAGAATCTCCATAGACATCTAGACTGGAACTGATAATCTAATGTGGGATACATCACATTTTATATCAAGAGCAGAACTATAACTTAGAGATACATGGCATGAAGGGTTAGTTTTGACAGCATGGTATAACATTTTCCAAATGATATATATCCCTGTTCTTTTTCTGCCTCCTTCCAGCTGAAAGCTAGATGTGAAGAACTAAAGTTGGACTGGTCGACACTTTCACTGGAAAATCTTCTCAAAGAAAAGCAAGCATTAAAAAATCAGATTTCTGAGAAGCAAAAGCACTGCTTGGAATTGCAGGTAGCGTATGGCCAGGATGTAATGCCTTTTGTTAGAATTGACTTCTAATATTGCCTTAAAAACAAACAAACTGGGCAATGAATTCAGCAGTGTTCCTTGGTGGTCTGCTGGGTGACCAGGTGCTTCGCATGACTAATTCCTTATCTTCAGAGGGGATTACAGTGAACGGGGCAGTTCAGGCACAATAGGGCAAGGAGCTTGCTTCCACAGCATGGTTTACTTTCCTAAATGGAAGAAAGTGGGGCAGGGTTTGTTGCAGGGGTGAAATCCTCTGAAGTCTGCTAACAGTTTGCTTTGTGTGTGCTTTGCGTGTGCATGCGCGCTGTAGGCACTACCGTGCAGCACTGAAAAAAGAGCATTTTGAAGTCATCAGAGTCTGCAAACATAAGTAGAACAGCGAGGTGGGGGAATCAGCTGTGCCACGCCATTTAGATTAGCTAGAAAGCAGGAAATCCTGCTTTCTAGCTAATCTAGATTGTGCGGCACAGCTGATCGTCGACACAGCTGATCATCTGATATACCGGTTCATACCGGTTCTCCTGAACCGGTAGCATTTTTTACTACTGGTTCAGATGAGCCGGTCCGAATTGGTAGCATTTCACCTCTGGTTTGTTGGGTTCTTAGAAGAGTCAAAGGAGCTTCAGCATTGAAAAATGTGAAGGAACTGTTATTCCTAAAATATCTTATAATAATCCCAGAGGTGCTTTTTAAAAGTCAACTGGACTTTCTTGGGTTTTTTCTTAAAAACATTTCTTTTCTCCAGTTCTGACTGAATGGTGGGGAATAGAAGGATTTATATTCTTTGCAATATAAATCTGCTCGTTAGTACTCTGAAGGCCTGTCCTTCTATTCCTCACCATTCAGTCCGAACTGAAGAAGCTTCTTGGATGAGAAGCGAAACGCTTTCAGGGAAAAAACGAAAACAAGAAAGTCCTATTGCCTTTTCAGAAAAGCCCCTTTGGGACAACCATGACATGGATGATTGACAATCTCCATAGGCACTTATGATAATAACCTTAAATGATGTCATTCTTCTCTCTCCTATCATTTTAAAGATCAGCATTGTGGAGCTTGAGAAGAGCCAAAGGCAGCAGGAACTCCTGCAGCTGAAGTCCTACATGCCCCCTGACGAATCGCTGCCAGCCCAGCCACGCCACAAAAATCACCTGAACCGGGAGGCAGAGCCTGACCACAGCACGCTTCACCTGGAGCTAGAGTGCCCCAAGTTTTCTGTGCCCCAGATCAATGGCATGAGTCCCGAACTGTCCATGAATGGCCATGCCACATCTTACGAAATTCACAATGCGCTCAGCCGACCGGCTTCTAAGCAAACTACTCCTCAATATCCACCTGCCCACGTGGACCAAGACATAATTCCTTGCACCCCGATCCATAGCTGCAGACAGAAGCTGGACAAAGGCTCAAACCTATCCCTGCCAGATTATACCAGGTTTTCTCCAGCTAAGATCGCCCTCCGGAGGCATTTGAACCAAGACCACATCGGCAGTGGGAAAACAGCACCCAGTGAGAACCATCAGAGGTAAGGAGCAGAGTGGTTAGGTCATGTGTCCCCCCCCCCCTTTGGTGGTAACCTTGAGGAAATTATCACTGGAGGTGGTCCTTGACTTACGACCACAATTGAGCCCAGAATTTCTGTTGCTAAGCGAAACAGCCATTAGGTGAATTTTGCCCCATTTTACAACCTTTCTTGTCAACAGTAGCTAAGTGAATCACTGCAGTTGTTAAGTTAGTAACATGGTTGCTAAGTGAATCTGGCTTCCCCACTATCTTTGCTTGTCATAAGGTTGCAAAAGGGGATCACATGACCCCAGGACACTGCAACTGTCATAAATATGAGTCAGTTGCCAAGCGTCTAAATTTTGATCATGTGACCAAAAGTGACATGACCATTTTTCACACTTAACAACCATTGCAGGGATGCTGCAATGGTTGTTAAGTGTGAAAAATGGTCATGTCACTTTTTTCAGTGATGTTGTAACTTCCTGCCTTTCGTGCACAGAGATAGGTGCAAATTACTGTATATAAACAACCAGTAAACTTTGCTTTCCCATACAGCGATCATGTTAGTGGTACTGAAACTTCTGCAGAAAAACAGCCAAAGCAGGATTTTATTTATTTATAAAAATAAATAAATAAGGCCAGAGAAGCAAGATTCTGCCTTTATTACTTTATAAGTAACTCAAGGCAATGAACATACTACTTTCTCTTCCTATTTCCCCCACAGCAACAACCCCATGAGGTGAGTTGGGCTGAGAGAGAGTGACAGGTCCATGGTCACCCAGCTGGCTTTCCTATCTTAAAGTGAAACTAGAACTCCCAGTCTCATGGTTTCTAACATGAGCACTTTAACCATTGCACAAAACTAGCCCTCAATGCTACAGCCATGAACCATATATATTCTCTAGGATTGGAAGTTACCTTTGGGGTAACAGTGGCACTCTGGATAGCCATGGAGGATGGATACTCTGTCTGTGGGTGCTACCTTTAGTTGAATCCTGAATGGGGAAACTCTGAAAGTATGTGGGAAGTTGGCATGCTGCAATTCAGAGCACTATCATCCAGGCTCATTTTTATCAAGAATGCCTCTGTGTTTAGAGGGAAGCTGCAACCTTCAGTCAATAGAAGAACCAGACAACATTCTGTGGATGGAAGAGAAAGAGAAGGTGGCAGATAGCGGTCTTTGAAACTACATTTCCCCCCCTCCCCCCCTCCCCCATCTCTTCCTTAGCAGCCATTTTGTGCATAGATAAGAGTTGGTCTGGGACGGAGCCTGCAGTGTCTTTTCAGTTTTCAAAGGGCATAATAATTCTACTATCTGATATATCTAACGAGCCATTTCTTCCCATTAGAAATCCATTAAGCTGTTAAGATGTAAAAGACCGGCCTTTTTGAAGAGAACCAAGCTATCGGAAGCCTTTCTTTCTGACACATGGAAGAGGGGCTTCCTCTGCATTTCTTTCTCGCTATAGGGTGCACCGCAAAAATCTTCGTTTTTAACAAAGCAGAAACCTTCTAAAGCTTGGGCTTTTTTTCACGTTTCAGGGTTGAACATTTAAAAGAAAATGGCCTTCCATTTCAAAGCCCTTCAGTATCAAACGGCATGAAGATGAGCCCCCTGGAAGCCAGACCCTCTTCCCCGGCAGCCTTCCCAGCTGGGAATGAGAAGGTAAGCAATTTTGGGACGATGCCTCTGAACCTCTCGGGGCAGTTCTTGTACCAAGCAGCAGCGACTGAGTGGGAACTCTTGGTGTAAATGGAGAGCATGCTAAGGGTTGAAAATTAACATCACTGAGGTGCACTTAGGGCAGTGTTTCCCAACCTTGGCAACTTGAAGATGTCTGGACTTCAACTCCCAGAATTCCCCAGCCAGCGAATGCTGGCTGGGGAATTCTGGGAGTTGAAGTCCAGACATCTTCAAGTTGCCAAGGTTGGGAAACACTGACTTAGGGGGTGCAGAAAAAAAATCACTGAGTAAAAAAACCAAATACAGGTAGTCTTTGATTTATGACCAATTGCTTAGGACTGTTTGAACTTAGAATGGACTCCCAAAAAGGTACTTACGACCCGGTTCCATAGTTCTGACAGCCTCTTTGCCACAGTCACATAAATGCATGTCAGACATTCGGCAGTATCCCACAGACACGTAACTGTTTTTCACAAACACACTCCATTGAGAATGGATTTGCTTTACGACTACCCCATTTGCTTAATGACTGTCATAAGGATCAGTCACATAGGTCATCCACTTTACCATCATCGTGACTTACGTCTGTAATGGGCAGGTTCCATTATAGTCATAAGTTGAGGATTAGCTGTAGCATCTTGAACCAAGACAAATACAGTTACTTCTGTAACTGTATTTATCCATAACACTCAATTAGAAATAAATCAGATTATGAACAGTGCATTGATGCAAGTACTATTAACAATTTGCTATTGTAGTAAATAAACCAGTGTTGGAGGGAGTAGCAATCAAAAAGGAGAAACCCTGAGTCACGTCTTAACCTGGAATTATGATACATTAATCTCAACTAAGCTTTTGTAATTATGATTTAATTATATTAATAATCTCAGGTTTAGATACAAATGGACTGTGTGCAACAAGCAAGCTATTAGTTTATTAGTTTATGATACTTTGTTGAACCAGGATTACTGGTAGAGTTGTGTGCAAGTCTGGTCGGTATTTTTTCTAGTCAAAATGAGATGGAGAAAAAAAATGTTGTACTGCTGGATTACAAAAAAGCTCAGGTTAAAGTCCCAATATTTAAAATTCCAAATGTGAAATATATTTGTCTGCTGCTTAATCATGTTTTACAAACCTACACAATACCTATTTTTGAGGTGTGGAAGAGGAAGAGAATATATCTTGTTTTGCATCTCCTTCAAGTTTAAATGGGCTTTGTAACCGAGCGCCAAATTGTAATCAGGCTTGATTAAAAAATGAGGCATAATTTGTTTGCAAATTAAAGTAAACATGATGGCATAACTATTTAAATCAGATGCACTGTTGTAGAAACAGGTGCACTGTTGTAGAAACAGGTGTTGTAGAAACAGGTAAATTCATGAACTCCAAAGCACAGCTGTGTGATGGGCAGCGTGAGACCAGATCTAGTTCCCATCTCTGCCCTTCCATGGTTTCCTTTTATTTAGGAACCAATTCCTCCATTAGTTGATGAATTATAACTCCCAGCATCCTTCACTTGCAGGCTGTATCATGTGACAGTGTTTGGGCTATAAGTTCGCCATTCTAGAATAATTTATTTATTTGTTTGTTGAATTTATATGCCACCTGTCTTGCTATCAAGTGACTGTGCGATTACAACATGAAATGGATACCATTTTCTTGACCATAATTCACATCAGTGGCAATCTGAATTCCCTTAAAACTAAGTTTGACATTCCATTGTAGGGTCTGGTTATGCATAGACCTAAAATAATTGCTCTTTTCTAATTCTAATTACTTCTTTGTTTTGGACTATAATTTTGTCCTCTCGTGCTTTCTTATTGCTTGGCAAATCTTCTGTTTGCATTTTTAAAACGCACGGTATACCCTATTAGAGTTTTGCAAATTATTTTTTGTAAGAGTGTATTCTCAAGAATCATTTTTTGTAAGTTACTTACACTATACCCATTTTTTAAAATTGCAAACTGCACCACAAAATTCCTAAAAGTCCAGATATAAGAGTTAGCACCTTTTTTTCAGGCTTGCGCAAAAACCAAAAATAAAAAAAATAGTTGGACTACTTTAATAAGCAGAAAAGGGTGCTATGCTTGTGTCTGCAGAAAGAGCAAATCATTTTCAAAGAGACGGGTAGTCCTCGACTTGCAACAGTTTGTCTAGTGACTTTTTGCGACCTGACAAGCAAAATCCATGGGGAAGTCAGATTCACTTAACGACCGGGTTATTAACTTATCAACTGCAGTGATTCACTTAACAACTGAATTAAAGTTGTTCATAAAAGTTGTTTGTAAAATGGGGCAAAACTCACATGTCTCACTTAATAGAAATTTTGGGCTCAGTTGTGGTCGTAAGTCGAGGTCTACCTGTATTTATATCCTGTATGTGCACATATACAAACCTTATGGCTAAAGTAACCAGGGAAAGTAGGTAGTATTCCTCAGACTTACATTCTCGCTCTTTGTCCTGATCAAAGCTAGAATAGTATTCTGTGCTGTATATGTGTTGTTATTATTGTTATTATTCAATCGGCAATCAATAATAGTTTGCTCAGACTTCCACAGCCTGGATCCCTCTAGAAATGTTAGAAATCTGTAATTCCCAGTTGGTATAAGCCAATGGGTTGTGATCCCAACTGAAGGGCATAAGTTTGGAGAAAAGGCAAACCTTCTATTGCAGAGGTCTCCAACCTTGGCAACTTTATGAGGTGTGGACTTCAAATCCCAGAATTCCTCAGCCAGCCATGCTGGCTGAGGAATTCTGGGAATTGAAGTCCACACCTCATAAAGTTGCCAAGGTTGGAGACCTCTGTTCTATTGTGCAATATGACTTAGCTGTAAATTTACTATATATACTTTGCCATAGTGACACAAGGTTATGGAAATATTTCCTCATGCACCATAGCAATCCCAAACACAGCTGCTAAGTATAAATACTTGGCGCAGTAAGTGTTTTAGTTGGGCGAGTGACACCATTGCGGTTATATTTCCCTATTAGACCATTAAGTAAAACATGAACTGTTTGTGTGGTATGTGTGTGTCTATGTTGGCTGGCTGATGCAATTGAACTTGTCTGCATCTGTAAGAACATCGTCGTTGTTGTTTTTGTTTGTTTGACGGGTGGGGAAATGCTTGCAATTCTTCGGGACGCCTCCTTGCACCAAGTACTCGGGCCGACAGCCAGGGCCCAGAAGCACTGGCTGATGATGCAAGCTGCATTTTTTGGCATTGTCTGCTTTGTGTGTTTGCAGGCTTTGCGCGAGAGGACGTCTGCGAATAATGGGGAGACCATCACCAGCCTTCCCATCAGTATCCCCCTCAGCACAGTGCAGCCCAATAAACTCCCTGTTAGTATTCCTTTGGCCAGCGTAGTCCTTCCTAGCCGTGTTGAGAAGGTGGTGAGTAGGGGTACTTTGTTTTCCCCCATAGTCCTTGCCGTAAAGCCAATTGTACCATATTACAATGAATTTATAGCATTATTTAAGTGCGGTACAAGGTAATGGAGCATGCTTCCCTGGGGTACTTTATTTGTCTATTTATTTTTATCCCGCTTTTATTATTTGTACAAATAACCCAAGGCAGCAAATATACCTAATATTGCTTTCCCTCCTATTTTCCCCACAACTATCTTAAGTGGTGGGTTGGGCTAAGAGAGAGCGACTGGCCCAAAGTCACCCAGCCTCTCTCACCCCTAAGGCAGAACTACAACTCACAGTCTTCCAGTTTCTAGATCGGTGCCTTAATCACTAGACCTTATATTTCTGTTTCTTGCTGCCTCTTAACTTAACTTAATATACCACTTCAAAAATCTTTTTAAATTTGATACATGATAACCGATTCCTAAGAAATTACCCCTTTTTTCTTTTTTTAAATCGTCCTTATATTTTTCATTTATCCAATATATCTATTTGCTTTCTATACATGTGATATATAAGAGGAGGTTGTTAAATCTGTGTTCAGCGCTTAAGCAGCTTTGTTCTAGCTTCTGGTTTTGTTGTTGAAGTTGTCAAGCTGTTAAAAAATAACTAGTTGAATAAAGGCTAGTTCCAATATTTGGTATGTGGATCACAATAACCCTGTGGGTGATACGGATTGTGTGGAATATTGTCTTTCCTAGATAAAACAGCTGTAGCTGAATGACTGAGCACAAATTTTGCATACAGGACATAGCAATAGCAATAGCACTTAGACTTATATACTGCTTCATAGTGCTTTACAGCCCTCTCTAAGCGGTTTACAGAGTTCAGCATATTGCCCCCAACAATCTGGGTCCTCATTTTACCCACCTCGGAAGGATGGAAGGCTGAGTCAACCTTGAGCCGGTGAGATTTGAACAGCTGAACTGCTGAACTAGCAGTCAGCCTGCAGTGCTGCATTTAACCACTGCACCATCTCAGCTCTTCGCATCCCAGGTTCAGTTCTGACTTCAGTGGCTAGGATGAGGATAGCCAATCCTTTAAGGGCTCTGGATTGCACTTAACATTTTTGTGGAGACCGAGGGCAGAAGCGCATGGAGCAATGCTTTATAGTGAGCGCACTGCATCATGCATGTGGCCAGAGCCTGATTTTTCCCATGTTTTTTTCACAGTTTGGATGCGTTCTTTTGCTTCTTAAATTACCCGTATTTTTCGGATTATAAGATGCACCTAGATTTCGAAGAGGAAAACAAGAAAAAAATAGTTTTTGGCCTCCGCACGTCTGGTTTTTGCCCTCCCCGGCCCCCAAGAGCACTCTGCAGGCCTCCCAAACCCTCTGCGCGTCCCGTTTTTGGCCTCCCAAACCCCCCACATGTCTCATTTTTGCCCTCCCCAGCCCCCAGGAGCACTTTGCAGGCCTCCCAAACCCTCTGCGCATCCCATTTTTTGCGAAAAAAGGCCCGTTTTTGGCCGCCCGAACACCCCACACATCCTGTTTTTGCCCTCCCCAGTCCCCAGGAGCACTCCCAAACCCTTCACGCATTGTGTTTTCACCTAAAACAGACCCTTTTTGGTGAAAACGGGACGCGTGGGGGGGGGGGTTTCAGGAGGCCAAAAGTGCCCATATTCTGTTTATAAGATACACCAACATTTTCACCTACTTTTAGGGGAGGCAAGTGTGTCTTATACTCTGAAAAATATGGTATGTCATTGCTATTAAGGCCTGACACTCTAGCGTAGTGGTGTCCGCCCTGGAAACAGCGAAGGACCGGCCTGTGGTGATTTTGCCAGCGAAAACGGGCTCCTGAGCTTTGTTTTCAGCTGCCACGGCCTCCTGCAACCCTCTGCCAGTGAAAATGGAGCTCGGGAGGGCCGCATGCGGCCCTTCCGAGCTCCGTTTTCACTGGCAGAGGGTTGCAACACGGCCCTCCCGAGCTCCGTTTTCACTGGCAGAGGGTTGCAATGCGGCCCTCCCGAGCTCCATTTTCACTGGCAGAGGGTTGCAGGAGGCCGTGGCAGCTGAAAACAGAGCTCGGGAGCCTGTTTTTGCTGGCAGAGTACTTGGGCCTCCACAGGCACCCCCGACAGGAGTGATGTTGACCTGGCCACGCCCACCCTGGCCATGCCCACCTCACCTACCCACCCCGAGGTCAAACACAACCCTGATGCGGTCCTCAATGAAATCGAGTTTGACACCCTTGCTCTAGCGTTTATTTGTGCTCAGACTCCGTATGATGGGAAGCCATGCCATTAGTTTGTGGCCATCATAGTTAGAGGGTCTCTGAGGACTTGGAAAAAAGATGTTACCACACATAATCCACTAATGATGGGGCAGAGAATGACTGCTAAGCAGAGTAGACAACTGGGATGGATAAATAGTTTGACATGGTTTAAAACTGCTGCTGTTACCAGCAGAGAGAAATGGTTCCTCCTGGGAAAATAGAGTTCTGAATGAAACTATGTTTTACTTTCTTTCTGTCTACTACTTACCAGCAGTCTAATCTTACACAAGCGTAGTAATTTTAAAAAGTACTTGTTTTAACCGAAGTTAATTTTATTATGCTTCCTTTTCCAACCGTCTCCTTTTTCTCCCTCTCTTCTTTCAGAGAAGCACACCTAGCCCTGTCCATCAGAACCGAGAGTCCTTTTCAACACTTGAAAAACAATTTGGTGCTAGTTCTCATAACAGCATTAGCACTGCTGCTGGTAACAAGCCACTGACCTTGGCTACCTCAGGTGAGCTCCTTCCTTTCCCACTGCTGCTTTCCAGCTTACAGTACGAGTGTTTGAGAGGGTTGGAGGGATCAGTGGATTTACTTTGGAGAGAAGGCCTCATAGTCATTGTAAATAGCGTGAAGAAAGCTATTTCTTCAGGATTTAGCAATAGCAATAGCAATAGCACTTAGACTTATATACCGCTTCATAGTGCTTTACAGCCCTCTCTAAGCGGTTTACAGAGTTCAGCATATTGCCCCCAACAATCTGGGTCCTCATTTTACCCACCTCGGAAGGATGGAAGGCTGAGTCAACCTTGAGCCTGGTGAGATTTGAACTGCTGAACTGCTGAACTAGCAGTAGCCTGCAGTGCTGCATTTAACCACTGCACCATCTCGGCTCATCTCGGCTCATTTAGCCTCTAATGACATTCTAATGCCAGGAATATCTGTAAAGAACCTCTGTTGAAGATCTTAATTTACAGAGCAACATATATACATTTATTTTATTTATTAAATTTTTATGCCACCCATCTCCCCTATAAGATAACTCGTATGCATAGTTTTAAATTTTTTAATTTCCATAGTTTTACATTTTTAACTGCTTTTCTATTTATCTTTTCTACGATTTGTAAACTGCCCAAAGTTGCCTTATCGGAGAGATGGGCAGCATATATATTTAATAAATAAACAAAAATGTGAAGATTGTCTAAAACAATTAACCGATTCCCCTGATATGAGCCGCGGTGGCGCAGTGGTTAGAGTGCAGTACTGCAGACAACTTCTGCTGACTGCTGGGTGCCTACAGTTTGGCAGTTCAAATCTCACCAGGCTCAAGGTTGACTCAGCCTTCCATCCTTCCGAGGTGGGTAAAATGAGGACCCAGATTGTTGGGGGCAATATGCTGACTCTGTAAACCGCTTAGAGAGGGCTGTAAAGCCCTGTAAAGTGGTATATAAGTCTAAGTGCTAGTGCTAGTGCTGTATCTAATTTTCTTCATTCCTCATTACACAGGTTTTTCTTACATGTCTGGCTCTGCACCAATCTGCGGGACTGTTCCAAATAGCCCTGGCCCATTGAACCCGGCTGCTGACAGTGTAGCTATAGAGGAAGTATCTAGTTCGGGAAGCTTGTTCAACTCCACGGGGTCTCGAAGTTCTACTCCACAGCATCCTTCCTTGCTTACATCGTCCTCACGGAATTCTGGACAAAACTCGCCTGCACACCAGCATTCCGCGAGCCCTAGGTTGAACGGCATCTCCCAGAGCTTGGGAGGGGTACTGCAGTACATAGAGACTCAAAAAATGTTTGCTGAAAATGCCAGAGGAGACCCTCCATCCGACCCCGCCTTTTCTGACCCCGAGAGCGAGAGCAAACGAAGGATTATCTTCACCATCTCCCCTGCCACAGGAACCCTCAAACATTCTCCATCAAACAAGCACAGCCCCCTCACCGCAAGCATCCGGATGGATTGTGGCCAGGCATACATGCAAGACGGGAAGAAGCGTGGCCGGAGGAAGCGGTCCTCCACAGGAACGCCAAGCGTGAACTCCGGCGTGTCACCCAAACGCAAATCATTGCCCCCCATGGCTGGGCTCTTTGCTCAGCCTTCTGGATCTCCCCTTAACATCAACTCCATGGTGAGAATCGAGGTTTGAGCTCTGTGGTTTTAAGATCAGATCATTTTGCCCACCTAAAATAAGTGAGAGGCCTTAACAGATGACCAAGGGCAAAAACTTATTTTGAAGATAGATATTAGTGTATTCACCGATTCTTTTTGTTAATAGAAGATCCTAGGTTAAATCCTAGTATCGGTCAACCCGTTGTTTTATTTGAGCAATGATTACAAAATTATATGAAAACATAATTAAAAACAATTTTCAAACTTGCATAAGCTGAATCCCTTGGGCCTGCCTTTGAGTTCAAACCTGCTTCGTCCCCAGAAGAGTGTTTATCATGGGAAATGGTGCTTGATAAACATATAACCTACTTGGCTTAATTGGTAGATTCCAATATAATTAGAAATTGTTTCCAGAATGATGGCCAATAGGATTTTTCAAAGATCGACGATCTTTTGGAAATTGGAGGTAGATCTCAACTTACAACAATTCATTTAGTGACCATTCAAAGTTAAAACGTCACTGAAAAAATGACTTACGACCATTTTTCACACTTACAACTGTTGTGGTCTCCCCATGATCATGTGATAAAAATTCAGGCGCTTGGCAGCTGATTCCTGTTTATGACGGTTGCAGTGTTCTGGGGTCATGTGATCCCCTTTTGCCATCTTTTGACAAGCAAAATCAATGGGGAAGCCAGATTCACTTAACAACCGGGTTACTAGCTTATCAACTGCAGTGATTCAGTTAACAACTGTGGCAAGAAAGATTGTAAAATGGGGGCAAAACTCAACAAATGTCTCACTTAAGAACAGAAAATTTGGGCTCAATTGTCGTAAGTCGAGGACTACCTGTATTTGAATAGCTGGATAAATAGCATGCATACTGTTTTATCATGCACCAAAGATAATTGTATAGTTCCCTTTGGGAATCTGTTAATCAGGGAGCTATAAAAAGTTTGGAAAGTGTTGGTGATCGTATGGCCTTGTTTTGAACAATCTCCTTAGTGCTTCTGATAATCCCATGCATTAATTTCTGCCATCCTAACTGTGAATGAAAATAACTTGCTTTTTTGTATGTATAGGAAAAGACAAGAAATAGCGTTCACTTTCTCCTATAGAGGGAAGGGATATGACAAGTTGGGATCTTCCTTGAGGTTTTATAATCTAAATAGGAAGGCTTTCTCAGCTGAGTTTGGCTTCTATGGTACAAGTTCCCCATTTCTGACCTAAATCTTGGTCAAGTTATTCATCCTAACAAACCCAGCTGGCATGTCACAGTTTTCCCACCCTTCCCTAAAGAATTGTAAACTCTTGTAGCGTAAGGCAGGAATGGGCAACTAGGGCCCCTCAAGACCCATGAACTTCAACTCCCAGAATTCCTGAGCCAGTCATACTGGTTCAGGAATGCTGGAAATTGAAGTCCATAGGTCGTAAAGGGGCCATAGTTGCCCATTCCTGGTCTAAGGAACAATTTTGTAGAGATGGGGAAGAGGCTGGTTGCCAGGAGCCCTGGTGGCACAGTGGTTAGAATGCAGTATTGCAGGCTAACTCACTTCACTGCCAGGAGTTCGATCCTGATGGGTTCAAAGTTGACAGCCTTCCATCTTTCCGAGGTCGGTAAAATGATGACCCAAATTGTTGGGGACAACATGCTGACTCTGTAAACTGCTTAGAGAGGGCTGTAAAACACCATGAAGCGGTATGTAAGTCAAAGTTTTGTTGCTATCGCCAACCACCTGGACCGCAATTACAGGACTGTGAAATGCTATGACAGTTCTATGTGTGAGGAACACTTCTAAGTCACTTTTTTCAGCACTGTCATAACTTCAAATGGTCACTAAGTGGATGATCCTAAGTTGAGGTCTACTTGTAATAACTCTCTATCTGAAAAGTAATGTATTTCCTTTCTCTTCCCCAAAGGCTGAGCAACGCTGTCTTTAAAAGCAAAATCCCTAGAAACACAGTTAGCTCTTTCTTCCTGCTCCTTGTCTTTTTTTGAATTCTTAATGTTCTTTTTTTGTCTTCCCTCCTCAGGTCAGCAACATTAACCAGCCTTTAGAAATAACAGCCATTTCTTCCCCCGAAAACTCCCTGAAGAATTCTCCTGTTCCATATCAGGACAATGATCAGCCACCTGTGCTGAAAAAGGAGAAGCCTCTAATTCAGACCAATGGCATCCATTACTCCCCGCTAACCTCTGATGAAGAACAGAGCCTGGAGGATGACCATAACAGCACCAGGCGAGTAGTAGCAGGTGCAATCCTTGCACTGAGGGGCTGCTTTAAGCAACGTACGGTCTCAAATCCCACAGCGTTTCCTTCCCCAACGTTAAACCCGTGCATAAGTTTGAAAATGTGTTTTAGGTTAGTTTACCATGTAATAAAGGTGCTTTCCCCCCCCCCCCCCCCCAAGAGGCAACTGGACTTTCTGGTTTTTCTTTGAAGACGTTTCGCTTCTCATCCAAGAAGCTTCTTCAGCTCTGACTGGATGGTGGGGCATGGAAGGATTTATACTCCTTGCAGACAGCTGGACATTTGCATTCTTTTAGCGGGTAATTAAGGTCACCTGGAGGTTTAGTGACCCCGCTAAAAGAATGTAAATGTCCAGCAGTCTGCAAGGAGTATAAATCCTTCCATTCCCCACCATCCAATCAGAGCTGAAGAAACTTCTTGGATGAGAAGCGAAAAGTCTTCAAAGAAAAACCAGAAAGTCCAATTGCCCCTTGAAAAAAGCACCTTTGGGACAACCATGACCTGGATGACTGAGAATCTCCATAGGCATTTACTATGTAATAATACTGTGCATTTGTTCTTGATCCCACTTTTGATGTGACTTTTGGAACTATTACTTCTCCCTTGTGTCTCCTTATTAAAATCACACCCCAGTGACGTTTGCAGTCCTATAGGGGCTGACTTGAGGTCTCAGCATTCAGAGGTAATCCTTGGTTTACAACCTGTTGCTTCAATGACTGTTTGGAATTACGACAGACCTCCCCAGAACTACTTACAACACGTTTTCAAAGTTATGATTGCCATACACAAATCTAGTGGTCCTGTGATCACATTTTGTGCACTTGGCAACTGGTTCATGTTTGTATCTGTTTGCCTGAAATTTGTGACTTTTTTTGCCACTTTGCAGCATTTACTTCCAGTTTCTATCAAAAAACACCTAGTGGGAAAAACAGATTCATTTAATGACTTCTGTGTTCACTTAACAACCACAGTGGTCACTAAAGACCATGGTGTCCACTTAAGGAGCTGAGATAGCGCAGTGGTTAAAAGCAGCATTGCGACCTTCAGCTGATTGCTAGTTCAGCAGTCCAGCTGTTCGAATCTCACTAGGCTCAAGGTTGACTCAGCCTTCCATCCTTCCGAGGTGGGTAAAATGAGGACCCAGATTGTTGGGGGCAATATGCTGAACTCTGTAAACCGCTTAGAGAGGGCTGTAAAGCACTATGAAGCGGTATATAAGTCTAAGTGCTATAAAGTGCTATTAATGATTGCCTCAAAAAATCAGGTCCTGTCACATGATGCCTCGCCTTACAACCTCTGTGACTGATGACCGTAATCCTGGGTTCGATTACTGTCATAATGTAATGGGATTTATAATAATATCTAACCTATCATCATACTTAATTATTGCCTGATTTTCTCTCAGTAAGAGGAGAAAGAACACATTTTATTAGAAGCCATAACAACACAGTAGTGTGTTAAATTGAATTCCTGAAGGGTGCTAAGGCTTAGGTAAAATTCCCTGGCATTACAGCAAAGAGGCCTGATGAACGTAGTGTTTAGTTTTTCATTCTAGAACTATAATCCATAGTCCAGGAATCTCAAACTAAAATGATTAAGAGGACCTCCCTATTTAATATGCTTGAAATGTCTGCAAGCAAACAACCAAGCTCATAGAACACCAGGGACCCTACAGTTCAGCTCTGAACTACAAATAATTCCCTTCGTTTGGTAGTTTGCTTGTTGGAAGCCAAGGGGCAGTCGCAAGTCATGGTCACATGATGTCCTCGCTTAATGACAGCAGTGGGGGCTGGTATTGCTGTCACAATGTGATGTAACGTCTCATCACACTCTGCAATCACATCACTTAGCAATGCAAATTTCGGTTTCAATTACCATTGTAACTCGAGGACTACCTGTAATTATTGGTACCCCAACCTAATATTTTGTAACACAGTTTTGCGGCAATAACTGCAATCAAGTGCTTTCTGAAGCTCCAGTGGCAGTGGTTTCCTTCCTTCCTTCCTTCCTTCCTTCCTTCCTTCCTTCCTTCCTTCCTTCCTTCCTTCCTTCCTTCCTTCCTTCCTTCCTTCCTTCCTTCCTTCCTTCCTTCCTTCCTTCCTTTCTTTCTTTCTTTTATTGGCTGCCCAACTCCAGTTGTCTTAGATGAGGAAACTGCCAACTGTGAGTTGGAGCTTTTTCCATGGATGTTGTATTGGGTTCCGATCATAGCAGGCCATTTCAGAACAATCTTATATTAGATTTTCAACCATTTTTGGGTTCTCTTAGGTAATAGCAATAGCAATACAACTTATATACCACTTCACAGTGCTTTACAGCCCTCTCTAAGTGGTTTACAGAGTCAGCATATTGCCCCCAACAATCTGGGTCCTTATTTTACCGCCCCCAGAAGGATGGAAGGCTGAGTCGACCTTGAGCCGGTGAGAATCGAACTGCCGAACTGCCGGCAGCCAGCAGTATTAACCTGAAGTACTGCATTCTTACCACTGTGCCACCACGGCTCTAAGTGTATGTCTTGCGTCATTATCCTCCTGGAGGATCCATGACCTGTAACAGAGACTGTGCTTTCTAACACATCTGTATATTAATCAAATACTCCTCTTTTTCTTTCCTAGAATTGAAAGAAAAATTGCGACAATATCTCTGGAAAGCAAATCTCCACAAAAGCCGCTGGAAAATAGTAAGTTTGTGGACCAGTAGGTAGGCATTTGATAAGACAAAAGGGATTGATCAGGACAAGAATAGAAATAAACTCAACCACTTGTGGTTATCTACTTCTCATAATGCTGGCACTGAAAAAGCTCAAGAAAGGAGGGAGACACAAATTGTTGGCCTTGTATATGGCCCGGCCTGCTTCCCATTTTTCCCTCAGCTTGAGTCTGGTAGGGAGGTTGGTTCGCTGATGGTAATGATTTTTGTTTTGCTCAGTTGCTGTAGATTTAGATTAGATGTAGGCTTTCTGTAAAAAAAAAAGAACTAAAAAGAACTGCAAACCTTTTACCAGCATTAACACAGTTCACCTGAAGCATCACGGTCCAGTAGCTGTTACTGAAACCAAAATGTGTGAATTCACTGTGAAGTGTTTTTTAAAAAAAGGTGAGCATCTAAGTTTAGGTAGTGATGGAAATACTATTTCAAAAGATGTGATGTTGGCTACTGGCCCTCATAGTTTTAATCACTGAGTTGATGGCTGAGTTCAGATAGCTTGTACTCTGTTCTAAGGCAGTATATCTCTTCTGGTATGAATCTGGGTGGCTATTTTTAGAAGCCATAGTCCTTCTAAATTGGATTTTGATCCAAGCAAGATGGGCTGCTGTTCTCTAATTGTGATGAATGCAGAAGTCACTCTCTTTCTGTTACGAGTTCTTGCACAGTAGACAATTTATGTCTGGCAGTTCCTAGGTGCGGGTTTCTGGCAGACAGTCTAGCATTTTCTTCTTGGGATCAAAAATGCCAACCCTGCTCCTCGTTCAGTTGTATTTCTTCGCCCAAAAGGGGAAACACATTCTCCTGAACTGACGCCTACATTTTCTGCCTTTGCAAACCAGGCCTCAACTCAGCTGGGAGAAAGCAAGCTGCTGAAAGCATGAACAGCAGCAAGTGGAAGTCAACCTTTTCTCCAATTTCTGACATCCATCTTTCCAAAACGGCAGACAGTCCTTTGCAAGCAGCATCCCTGAATCAGAACACCCTCTTTGCCTTCAGACCGTCTTCTGATGACAACACGGCGGGCGACAAGTCTGGCACGCACGCGAGGAAACACATGACTGCATCAGATGGGCTCGGCCAAAGTACCAGTGCCATGAATGGATTTGCTTACAACGGTGGGCTGTCGGCAGATGTCGGTTTACATAGCTTTACTGATGGTGCTTCATTTTCTCACAAAACTGCTGACGTGGTGACGGCTCTGGGGGGCTCCTCACTGGGTTTCCTTGTACAAAGGAACAAAGAGGCTGGAGTCCCCGAGACAAATCCATTCTTGGGCAAGAGGCAGCTAGAAAGCCTTGGCGGTGGGAAAGGGGAAGATTTAAGCTGGTCAGGACTGAAAGGCAAAGAGGCCAACGAACTGAGTGTCCGACTGGGAGGCTCTTCAGACAAGGCTTCGGTGCTAAACAACAAATTCGGCAAAGGACGGGAACGAGATGTGGAGTTCAAGAACGGCCACAACCTGTTTATTGCCGCCGCTGCTGCTGCTGCTGCTGCTGTCCCCTCTGGTGGCCTTCTCAATGGCAAAAGCCTCTCTGCAGCCAGCTCTGGCAAGTCGTCCAGCACGGCCTCCTCTACTCAGACCCACCACCCTTTCTTGAACTCCTTAACCGCTGGCACGCAGTTCCCCCTTGGCCCCATGGTAACAAACTCCTCGGTACTGCAGTCCTTATTTAATTCGATGCCAGCTGCCAGCTTAGTGCATGTATCATCAGCTGCCACCCGCCTGACCAACTCACACACGATGGGCAACTTCTCTCCCGGGATGACAGGTGGAACAGTTGGAGGTAAGCTGAACTTTATTGACCGAAAGGAACGTACTGTCAGGTGCAAGGAAGCAAGAACGACATGATGAATTGTTCGAAGTACTTTCTTTATTGCTGTTCGCCCATAGGCCGGAATCTTGCCAGACTAAAGCACACTCTGCATAACTATCAGATAAATCCTATGAAGGTTTAGGGTGAGTCTAGACCTTTTCTGCATACCAAGGACTCAAGGCTGATTTGTCTTGTTAGTTCCTTGGGAAGGAGCCCCTCCACCCTGAGTTCAGCCCCAGATTCCACCACGCTTCCTGGTGTTTCAAACCCTTCATACCCTGCTGGCAGATTATTTTCAAGCGTTCTTTCTTTTGGAAATCTTTTTCCACCTGGATTTATCTCGTGAGGAATCCCTGTGAATCCCTGTCATGTAGCTGAATTTTTGGAACATCTTTTAATCAGTTCTGTGAGAATGTCTGTGAGCTAGGACGAGGAGAGACTTGGAACATTTTGCAGCATTGTATTTTAGGCTTTTCTCTAAACCGAGGCACCTAAGAATTTCAGGAAACAAAGCCTGCATTTTTCTTGAGAATGGGCCTAGATTAGAATGAATGGTAGCTTTTCAAACGATTCTGATTACGTAGGGTCCATGTGTTGATCTCCACTGGGGGTTGTGTTGGGGTATTGAGTTCAGCCACGGAGTTCCCCCTTGGTGCTTCTAGAATGTGAGCAAGGAAGAGGTAAGTGTGTCTCTCTTCTGCTAGGTTGTGTGTGTGTGTGGTTTTTTTTTTTTTTTTACTGCCACTGCCCATCGCCTGCTGCTGTTTTCATACTGCATTATTGCTTGCCTGCCTGCTTTTGTTTTGCTTCTCTTGCTGTGAGCTGTATAAAGTCCATCTGCTGAGGGTTTTTTTCTCTCCTGTTTGCAGGTATTTTTAACCATGTGGTGCCTTCTGCCTCTTCCTCCTCCACCCCCTCCCCCTCCACTTCCTCCTTTTCATCCTCCACTTCCTCTCTCCATTTTGGCAACGGTGCCGTTTCCAGCTGTACCCTCTTAAGCTTAAATCCTCTGCAGGTCGCCGCCAGCTCCCCATCATTCCATGTGTCCCCCAACCCAGCGCCGTCTAACGACGCCCAGCACCTCACCCGCGCCCCGCCACGTGCCACCCTTCGGACTCCACCTCCTCCTAATGTTTCATTGCCACCACCTCCTCCCCTCCTCACTTCTAACTCCGAACCTGTCCTCCTACAGAGTTTGTCATCTCTGCCAGTTTCAGAGGCTTTCTTGCCGCCATCTTCCACTGCTAACTCCGCTTTGTCTATTAAACTAGCTTCTCTTCAGCACAAAACCTCCCGCCCCTCCTTCACTGTCCACCATCCACCTTTGCCCCGCTTGGCGCTGGCCCAAGCCACGCCTGGGATCCCACAGTCCAACACAGCTGGCACGCCTGCTATGTGGGTCACCCTTGGCATGCAGTCTCCTTATGCTTCGCATCTCTCTGGAGTTAAGCCACGATAACGAGCTAGGCTTAGCTTTTAAGCACTGGTGCTCTGTAAGGTAAGGCTGGTGTGGGTTGTCTCGGGTGAGGTAAGGGTGGTCCGCAGAAGGTTGGTGCTGTGACATGCTAAGACGTACGGAATCACTTTCCGATCTGTACTTTGCCCTTGTTTTCCTTAAGACAGAGGTCCTCAAACTTGGCAACTTTAAGACTTGTGGACTTCAACTCCCAGAATTCTGGGAGTTGAAGTCCACAAGTCTTAAAGTTGCCAAGTTTGGGGAACCCTGCCTTAAGAGGTGAAGCTCAACAGCCGAGTGCATTTTTTTTTAACAAACAAAAACTCCCCAAATGTAATGCCTGCCATGTTCTGTTGGGAAAGTTCACTAACAAGGAGTGAGAAAAGCCCTTTTCTGCAGGAGACCTTGGAGAGCTGCTGCCAATCAAATATGAACCTTGGGGACAGTCCCTAACTAAGTAGTGAGCTCCAGGGTTTTGCACAGAGAAACACCTCAACATTACTCCCAAAGATAAGGGTCGGTGGGCCTCCCCAGGATGCACGCAATCTGCAGGACACTCTCAGATTTGCAGTGTTAAGCAAAAAAGGGGTGGGGGATTGGAATGTAGCTTTGGCTTTGCACAGTGAGATTTTAATTTGTTGTTCCTCCAAAGCACACAACAGTCTTCCAATGATACGACTATGCCCTTTGTTTGTTTTTAAATGGAAGTTGTGGTCCTTTCTTGCAAAGATTGTTCCTCCCTGCCATAAAGTGTTATGATTAAAAATAGTATATAAAGAAGTCGACTTGAAAATCTTTGCACATTAAAGTAATGAGCTAGGTGGGCCAGATTATTCTGAGGCAGAAAGTGATCAAATGGTGGTAACATCAGGTCCGGTCACATAATTAGCGACCGAAATTCTGGTCATGACCAATTGTGGTCATAAACTGAGGACTACCTGTAACCTACTTTAATGTTCAGTGCATCAAACACAAGACAGAACACACAGGGATACGATCACAATCCTTGCCATGGATCATGCCCTGAACGTCCATGCACGTAGGAGCTATGCCGATGTCCTGGGGTGTGAAAATAATTCTGAAGATTCGAGTATTTCTGAAGTTGCAATGCTGACTAAAGACATTTAATCTTAGCTGAAGCTGTTTGGAAAGAGAACGAGGCAAGGGGGGTGGGCCTTTATAACTCATTTGTCTTCTGATGTTTTCTGTTCAAGCTTAATTGATAATTTAGGCAAATTGGGGTCAGGACTACAACCGGAAAATAGGAAAAACTACACTGTATCACAGCAGACGTAGACTGTAATTCTTCATAGAGGTTTTGGGCTGTCAAGGGAAAGGAAGTGGTTGAGAACTTTCTCAGTGCCAGGAAAAGGGTGGGAGGGTGTGAAAATGAAGATAAGGATGAAGACTGCCAAAAGGAAAGGAAAGATAAAAGGAGACAAGCAGCAAAGAATAAGGAAATAAGAGGCTTTCAACAGCAGAAAAGACAACAGGGAGGAAAAAGGGCATTCTCAGCATCTGCTTGACAGTTGGCGGCAGCTGTTCCCTTTGCCCAGATCTGCTTTGGTTACCAGTTGTGCCCATTCCTGGACTGGGAGACCTTCTTTCCATCACTCATGCCTTGGCTATCCTGTGTGTAGATTCTTGCCATGCACTTTACATTGGGCTGCCCTTGAAGACTACATAGAAGCTTTGGTTGGTCCAGAAAGTAACAAAGTGAGCTGCTACGGGCAGGTCTTATTACATCCATATATCCCTGGTTACCACTAAATTCCCTAGAGTCGGGAACGACTAGCACATATGTGCGAGGGGAACCTTTACCTTTACCTTTTTTACCACTAAATTGGGGAACAATTCTGGTGCCGGTTATTACCTATAAAGGCCTACATGGCACAGGGCCTAGTTGTGTAGGAGACCAAGCATTTGGATAGGGTGAAACTCAGTATTCTGTGAACTGTTGTTTAGGGTTGAGCTGCTGGGGGGTGGGGAATGGGACGGGACACAGCAAGGCAATGGCTAGATCAGTGTTTCTCAACCTTGGCAGTTTGAAGATGTGTGGACTTCAACTCCCAGAATTCCACAGCCAGCAACGCTGGCTGGGGAATTCTGGGAGTTGAAGTCCACACATCTTCAAACTGCCAAGATTGAGAAACACTGGGCTAGATCCTTAGGGCAGGAGAGAAGCCGCATCCAAAGACCCTCCTTAAGCGAGCAGCCACCCGCCCGACATGTGCGCCTTTGCTGCACTTGCCGCTCGCTTGAGGAGGGCTTCCCTGCGTGCGCCACAGCTAGCCAGGGAGTTGCGAGAAGGGGAGGAGGGTTGCCCAAAGAGAAGCCAGGGTGGCGATCGTTCCTCAGCACACACAGAGAAGGGGAGAGCCCGGCACCAACAAGGGCCGGAAGAAGCTCCACAAGAGTTGAGGCGCTGGAGAATCAACCCCAGACACTTCCCCATCCCCCGCCATCACCCTTACCTTCTCAGGCTAGGCAAGGGGAGGGAGGGCGAGGGGCGGGGCAGTCAGTGATGGGACAGGGAGCCGTGGCAGAGGGCCCAAAGAGCCGCTTGTGGCTCGCGAGCCGCGATTTGCCGACCCCTGGTCTAGGGGATGCTGGAAAGGTGGTAACTATGAAAAACTCTCATAAGTCACATTTTTCAGTGCCGTTGTAACTTTCAACCATCACTAAATGAACTGTTGTAAGTCGAGGACTACCTGTACTGCATTCTAACCACTGCGCCACCACTGAAGAGGGCTTCGTTGTTCCTTGGGCAACTCTAATTTTTTTAAATTCGTCAACCGTTTCAGAAGCAGGCACCTCTTAGAAATGTGTTTTATAATTAAATAAGAATTGTACTGGCATTAAGTAGGTGAGGCAATTAGATGGAAAGGAAGGAAAGAAGCTGCATCGTATCTATGGTAGGCCATGGATTGTACATCTAGGCTATGAATTACACCAGTTCGATTCTTACAGTATAATAAGCCAAAATGAAGCAATCAAATATTATGGCTTGGTGTTATATTTTAATTGGCCTTTGGCAGGATGAGTGAATTCCAAGCTTGATTCAGTCTGCCGTATCCATATATTTCAGCAAACTGCAAGGTCTATCCATCCAAGCTACATAGGCTGGGAGTGGAGACAAATGATTCAGAGGGAGGATCTATCTACTAATTTTCTGGATTGCTTAATTCAGGGGTGTCAAACTGGCGGCCTGCAGGCCGGATGCGTCACGCGCAGGCCATGCCCACCCCAGCTCCACAAAGGGGGAAAAATGTCACGATATGTCACATGATGGCAACGTGACGTGGCGAGTTTGACACCCGTGGCCTAACTATTTGGCTTGCTTAACTATGATTGTTGGATAATCATCAGTTGACTGGGTTCACACAGCATACTAAGTCAGGCCTGGAGTTAGGATATTTGGGAAGCCCCTGTGGTTTTTTCCCCTGAATGTTATGTCATGTTTCTTTCATTCTTTAATTCATTTCTTTATGATTTGATTGAATCTAGGGGGCTGCCCAACTCCAGTTGAATCATGTGTTGTTTTAAATGTTGTAAGCCGCCCAGAGTCTGTTTGCAGTTGGGCGGCCTCTATATCCAATAAACATATAAGTAGATAAAAACATTGTGCCACTTCATTAAATAGGAACCAACGAGCTTTACCTGGGATGTTTTGTAAATTCCAATACAAATCTTACCGTATTTTTCGGAGTATAAGACGCACCAGAGTATAAGACGCACCTTAGTTTTGGGGGAGGAAAATAGGGGGGAAAAAATCTGCCTACCAGGTATTCATCTGGCTAGCATCCTTAGTCTGGTCAGCTTCAGCACATTATTTTATCCCCTGGTTAGGACTTAAAAAAACCTTCTTCTGAGAGAGTAACAATGAAAGAGCATGCAAGCCAGTAAGAGCTGGGAAGATAGTTAGCACCTGGTTAGGGCTAGAAAAAAACTTATTCAGAGCAAGTAGAGCAATGAAAAAAAAACCTGCAAAGACTTAGGGCTGGAAAAACATTCTTTGGAGAGAGTAACAATGAAAAAGCCTGCAAGGTAAGAGCTGGGAAGATCTGTTAGCACCTAGTTAGGGCTGGAAAAAAAGCTACATTCGAAGTATAAGCTACATTCAGCCACTTTTAGGGAGAAAAAAGGTGCGTCTTATACTCCGAAAAATACGGTATTTAGCACAGATCATGAATTCTTTGAGGTTTATTCAGCTTGTTGGAGGTAGACAGGTAGCTTTTTTGTTACAAGTATTGTTAAATCACCGGAAGCAGGAAGCCATCATAAATTCGCTCTTCATTCCCATCGACCTTCTGCATGTCCATGGTAGAGTGCCAAAACTGTAGAACATTCTAAATCCATCTTGCTTGCTTGCTGAGAACTTTACTTTAGACCTGTTGTTTGACAGTCTGGAAAGAGATACTTAATGTAAAAAGAGAGAGAGAGAGAGAGAGAGATTCATCGCTGACCTTGTTTAAAATGCCAACCTAAAGTTGAATCTTGTCCTTCCCTTTCTTTCTTTCCTTCCTTCCTTCCTCTTTTGCAGGTAACTAGGACTTCTACCTCAACCTGATGTGACCTATGCAAGGACAACATGGACCAACTTCTCTCAGCTCCCACTGAAGGTGCTTGCCTCTATGGCTTAAGGAATACTCCCCCCCCCCGCCCGCCTGCCTCTGCCCCACTTCTCTTTTACTACTGGACTCAAACCTAAGTCATAACCGTAAAACCGGAGGAAAGAAAATGCTACTGTGAATCTTAAGTTAAAATATATATATTCAGACTGCAGAAGAAAATGCTTAGAAACAGCTTCCAGTTTGTACTGTTGATAGATTAGATATTTATATATTTTTAAATGTTTAAAACACACACGGCCCCACCCCCACCCCTTGACAATTTTTTTTGTTCCACCTGAAAGTTGTAGAACTGAAGGAAGAAAAAAAAACAAAAACAAAAAAAGAGGAAGGGAACTTTTAACAACAGGACCACCGTTTTCTCTGAAATAAAAAGAGTGGCACATCAGCAGAGACGTAACAGAGCTTCTCTTGGTGCTATTGACATCTGACAAACTGTGCCTCTCCAGTTCTGAACCCATGGTGCTTTTTATTTTATTTTTTTGGGCCTGGTGGAGACGATCAACATGACGTTTTGTGGTTTCTGTACCTCACCTGGCTTCTTTTGTTCCTCCTGCTCCCATGGGACACATGCCAACCTGCAGGTTTTTATATTGAAATGGAGAAAGCAGTGGAATGGGGGAAAAGGGAGGGGGGATAGCTCTTTGGAAAACTTTATTTTTTAATGATTCTGACATTGGTGTAATTTATAATGCAAGCCTTGGTCAGCTGTCCCTCTCTCTCCCTCCCTGACTTCCTCCTTTAGCCTCTCCTAGTGGAATTCAGCTGTGGTGCTCATGTTGGGCTCTCCGCCAGCGTTCAGACATGCAGTGGTTGTTTGGAAGGGGGTACTCTGCCTTAATTGTGTGAAAGCCAAAGGGTTGCATTTAAAAAAATGAATAAATTGAGGGGCTGAGTCACTGGTGAAAAGAAATTGTATCGTCTATGAATATAGGTGGTGATTAAAATGATCCTTGCCATTCCGGGTGGTTGGTTTACTTTGGGCAATCAAGAATCAGGTTGTTGACTTGTCAAAGTCTCATAGTTGCCATGCAGGCTGACTCCGTGAAGCTGTGAGTAGACTAGCCTCTGCCTTTGTTTTCCAGATTTTTTTGGGGGGGGGAGGAAGGGTTTGGTCTTGTGTGAAAGCCTTCCAGGATCATTAGATACCAGCCTCCATCAGTCCCAGGTGGCTAGCTGTCAAAGATGATGTGATTTGCTATCATCTAGCACAGGAGCCTCCAACTTTGGCAACTTTACGACTTGTGGACTTCAACTCCCAGAATTCCTCAGAGTTGAAGTCCACAAGTCGTAAAGTTGCCAAGGTTGGAGGCCCCTGAAGAGGGCCATGGGTTCTTGGTTGGTGATTAGGAAGGTTTTCTCTTTTTCTTTCTTTCTTTCGCTCCCTCTTTGTTTAGGGGGTTTGGGATTGCATCTTCCGGGATTCGTATTGTTTGAAAATTAATTTGTAAGAATTCACAAATTGGAAGATCATCCAACCAGCTAATTTGCCTTTTGTCCTTTACACCTTCCCCTTGGGAATACCTAGTGAGCTTATTATGTATTTGTAGATTCCCTAGGAACTGATCTAAGAGCCAGATAGGAAGAGAATATTCCTACCTAGCTTTATCTTCTGCATACCACCTCCCTTGTTCAGGGGGAGCTGCCTACATTTTATAAAGGCATAAGTCCTTTGATGTTGGTCTGACCGTTTCTCTGTCAAACTTGAGAAGTCAAGGCAGCTGAATCTTGTGTCAAGAACTGGCTGTCCTCAGGTTTGTCTGTTGAGTTGATTTGTCTGAAGTACAGTGTATTTTTTTTAATTAGCAAGACTTTAATACTTGATTGAGAAGCAGCTTTGGGTTTTGTTTTCATTTTGTTTTATCGAATGGAACACGTGCTAGTTTTGATATACGGCATTCGCTTTTAAGGAAGCTTTTAATATTATTTACTTTCACGTTAGGAAACAACCACAACACTCAAAGTTAATTTTTTTGTTATCACGCTGAGTATATTTTTTAAGAAAAAAAGAAGAAATCAAATCTGTGATTTGGGAGTTATCACTTTACTGAGGAAAATATAAGGCACACAGTTTGGGAAAAGCAACAAATATTTTATAGAAAATGACGGTGACTTCTCGTTTATTTTTGTATCGGACTGTTCATAGTAAAATAGGAAGAGGGATATAAAGTCTGGTTTAATTTTTTCAAGCATGTAAAAAGCAAGTGTGAAAGGAAAGGGAAACTTTGGTGTAAAACTTTGAACAGAAAGGAGCAAGAATCCTGAGTAGAAATACAAGTGATACGAAGAACAAGGTAAAAACACATCAGTGTCCCCATTCAATGAGAATCAATCAGTTGATCATATTAATAAACCCTAATATCTTTTTCAGACAGCTTTAGAAAATACATGCATGCAGGCTTAAAAGCTCTGGGTAAACTCTACAGGATAATTCAATTTTTTATTTTTTTATTGTTGCCTTTTTGGTTCCATAGTGGAGCTGTTTTATACTACAGCTTCTCTTAATCTCAGCAAGCCACACCAAAGTTCAGGAATGAAGTGAGAACAGGTGAAGGACAACAGGCTGGGTGAGAAAAATGCTTTAGAAAGAAAGTTGAGCTCTTTCTGATGATATTGGAAAACATCCTAGGTTTTGCATAATTTCTGCATTTCTTCCCTTTGAGCCAAAAGAGGAGGGAATAAGGGAGCGGGAAAATTGCCGACTGCAGTTTTTACACCAACTGCGTATCTTCAGCAGAAGATTTTGAGATACTTTGCAACGTGGAACAAACACCACAAAACAATTCTTTAATAATAGGATGGTTATTTTTCCTAGCTTGCCATGCAGAAAGGAAGGAGATTGTAGGACGGGAAGAAGATTAGAAAATGTGAACCAAGCATTTGAGTCCCTAGATTTTAAGGCACAGGAATGTGGAGTTTGCTACCTTCCAGTGTTTCTCAGTTCCAGCAGCTTGTAACTTTAAGATGTACGGACTTCAAGACTTGCTGGGGGGATTCTGGGAGTTGAAGTCCACACGTCTTAAAAGTTGTTGAGTTTGAGAAATATTGCACAAGAGGCATGTTCTGGCTGGGTATAGAGGAGAGGAAAGAACTTTTCATTCTGGATGCAATCATTATAACTTGAAGCATGTATAGCATATTCACCTGCAGTCTTTTTAAAATCTCTCCCCTTTCTTGAGTTCTTTCTCTGTTGTGGTTGCAAGGGCAAGCTCCGGAGTGTGGCATTTTATCTGCTTGCTTTCCTTCCCCTATCTATCTTAGAAAGCCTAATAAATCCCCAGTTTTGTTGTTCTACTGCCTTCCCCCGAAAAGTTTAAATTAAGGGGTCATGGATTAGGAACCTCTTCAGAATATATGTGAGCTACAGGATAACACAGCATAGGTTAATTTCTTTTTTTAAAAAAATGGGTGTGCTGGTCAAAATACATATTCAGTGAAATTGATTTCAGTAGAGCACCTATTACATAATTAGGTGGCTTTTTCTCTTTGGACCAGCAAGATTACCGAAGAGGGGGCTATGAAGCTTCTCTTCCCCAAGCACTCTGCCTTATTCCACAATGAGCATCTGATTTCTTGTTGGTGCTGTTCAGGTGTAAGAAACGCATAATGCAAGAAGTTGGATTTATGAAGCCTAACTGTTGTGAAATCTTCTGTCCAGCTACATGATTATCTCACTATTTCTGAGGCCGAGATAAATCTCTATGGTGCTCCAATCAGTTCTTTGCACTAACGGGGTATTGGGGAACGAAACCTGTACCCCTTTTTCGATGTGGAGTTTGTCCTGGCTGAGAAGAAACTTAATGGCTAAGAAGTCTTTGGAACATTTCTGGGTCAGTCAGGATCTTTTTAAGTGGAGTGGGCTAGTCATATTCCTTCCTAGGCACTTCATGCTTGCTGGGTTTTGTGGATATTTTCCCCCGCACGTATCCAATCTCAGCTGCAGCTAAAGAAAGAGACCAGATCTTACCTGTTAAGTATTTTTCAACCTGTAATCGATCTGTCCTTAAATGCACAGAAAATGAATTTTAAGCAGATTAGAAAATCACAGCCTGTATTTCCTGCAATTACATTTTCAGGAGAAACAAGCGCAAGCACTCAACTTTGACCCCATTTCAGCATAGGTTATGGTGCTATTAATCTGGGTGCTTTCTCAGGCCAACCTGGGATCTGTTCTTATCCATGTTTCTTCTTAGATTCTTCCAAGCACAGGTACAGCTGATTTGTCACTGTTATAGGATAATCTTGTTTGTTGTCTGTTCTAGTGTAAGGCTCTTGTCCTGGATTGATTAATGAAATGTGGCTTTATCAGTGCTCAGTGTCTTGATGGCACCCCTTTCATCCGTGTAATCGGAAGCGTGCAGTCTTGAAATATAACCATTTCATGTATTTTGCCTCCCCCTCGTCTGCCTTTAAATATCTTCACTATCTTGCAATCATCTCTTTGGCCTGATATATAAGCATTTTTTTTTTAAATTTATGCTCAGAGTCCAAAAATCAGTGAATGAAATAACTGTCTACAATTGGAGGGTTTGGGGAGGGGATGTTGTGTAATTCATGTGTGCTATCACAGCAGCAAAAATCAGAGAAACTTGCATTCAAGGGACATATTGTTTGAAAATAAGAGAACTGAGGGGAGAGCATGTGTTCTCCCACGAGATATTATATATATATGCAGGGACCTACAGATGATGGAGCAGACTTTCACCGAGGAATCTGATCTGATCTTTCTGATGCAGGAGGTTAAACATTTAAGGGCTCATCTCCAAAGCTTCTAAATTAGCTTGTATGGATCCTTAATATCCAGGGAGAACTTTTCAAAATCTGCCCAAAGTTCACTAGAGTTGCAGTTTATAATATCCAGTAATAGTTTGGGGATACGGGGAGAGTAACTCAGTTTAGGGGGGCTCTCTGGATTCCAGAGTGGCAACCTTTTCAAACGCCTGGTTCAAGCTGAAGTGGTCCCCTGTGCAAATTTCAGGACTTAATGGGGGGATTTTCATATTATTTAATTCATTTTTCTCCCGTATGCTTCTCTCCTACCCCCGCACATAAGTCGTGCTGCAGTTTTTCAAAGATTACCCTCGCTAACTCTTAACTTTCTGAGTTTTTGTTTTGTTTTTTTTAAAATGAGGGGAAAAAAGGTGGGTAAGACAAGTCTAGCTCATATGGCGACTTGTGTCAGCGTTTTGCATTTTTGAGCCTTTTGGATATATTCTCTGCAGAATGGAACGGAAGTCTGTGTGTTGGAGTTCAAGGGGAACTTCAGTCAATAATGGAAATTGCTGCTGCTCAGGAATTCATTTGTAAAATATTTAAAAAAAATTATATAAAATCCATTTGTAAATGGATTGAAGAGAGTATCCATTTTCTTAAAAGGTGGCAATATGGGATGTTTTTTTCCTAGGGTCTAGGAATTGATTTGTACACATTAGCCCATGAACATGACATTTATTTAAAGATTAAATTGTCCACTGTGGTAGGACTACTAGATCTGAGCTGCAAAGAACCAGATGACAGCAAAGATACAGAAATCTCCTTGCTGCCTTCTAGTGGCTGTTCAGAGCCTTGCAGTCCAGATCGGATAATCCTATTCCACTGTATCTTTGTCTCGTCTTGTTTTTTAAACTTTGCTCCTTAAGTTTTATCTGCCATTCTTCCATAAAAGTCACATAGAAAATTCTGGCATGTGTATATATGTATGTAATAATAAGCTTATCGATATATTTTCCACTCTTCTGATCTTTCCAGTTCTAGAATTTCCATTCTAATCTTCTCTTTGAATCTTCCCACACTTCACTTTGATTTGTAAATGAAAGAAAAATGGCTTTGAAGTTTGTCTTTATATTAAAAATGTATGTATTTTAATACACTGTACTAAATGTGGTGCTTCCATTCATTTTAAAGTTGGCTTGGGATTTTTTTTTATCCCAAACACAGGTCGCTGTATTATGAATTGTTTGCCATGAAATACAGTTGTGGCCATGAGTTTGTGTGGCTCTAATTGCTAAGCAAATTTAACGAAGACAGATCTAGCAATTATATAAAGATAAAATATAAAAGTCTTCCACAGCCTTATGTGACTTTTGACCAGGATCAAATATCAGATAGCCATCACTGATATTCTGTTTCCTGGGAATGATGGCATTAGCATGCTGAACTGGAGAAGGCATTGCAGAAACTATAACTTACAGAATGCCATACCTTAGAGTAGGGGTGGGGAACTATGACCCTTTTATGACTTGTGGACTTCAACTTCCATGGCTGGCTCAGGAATTCTGGGAGTTGAAGTCCGCAAGTCATGAAGGGTCCATAGTTCTCCACCTCTGCCTTAGAACAAGGATGGTGAGCCTTTTGGGCTCAATGTGACAAAAATACCTACCTTGGCTCTGTTGGCGTGTAACACAAGCACACACATACAAATGGACAAAAGGGGCCTCCCCGAACCTCTCCAAATCATTTGGAAATTGCGTGAGAAGACTTACATGTTTTATGGATACCTCGGGCTGCATGAGAGTAACATCGTCTCAGGTGCATTAACGGGGCATTAACGCAGTGTGCATGGAGCATCCATATCCTCTCCCGTTAATGAAGGACATGTTGGCTTAGTTGGCAGAGGGTAGGGTATTCACGAAATTGGACCTCCGTGAGGCCTACTATAGGGTCCACATTAAGCCTGGCGATGAATGAAAGACAGCGTTCGTTTAATTGTCCTCTAGGGAGTTACCAATTCAAGGTAATGCTGTTCGGGCTACAAGGAGCACCGTCTGTTTTCATGCAGCTGATTAATGAAGTTTTACAAGAACATCTGTATAACGGGGTGCTCGTGTACCTGAACAACATTTTGATTTATACAAAAACCCTAGAAACACATCACATTAGTCCGCCAGGTCTTAAGCAAGCTGTTAGCAGCCAAACTTTATGTAAAAGTCTCAAAATGCGAATTCCATAAATCGCAGTTGGATTATCTGGGATATCGTATTTCCCCAAGGGGTGTAGAAATGGATCCCGCGAAGGTGAAGGCCGTGATGGACTGGCAAGCCCCAAGGACCCGGAAACAATTGCAAAATTTCCTGGGGTTTGCAAATTTCTACCATCAGTTCATCCCGTCCTTCGCCCAAGTGGCTCTACCATTAACCAATCTGCTCCAAACTAAACAGTTGAGTACTAAACCACGTCTGGGCCTTCCTATACAATGGACGACATCTTGTCAGCAGGTGTTTGAAGATTTAAAAGCATTGTTTGCAAAAGAACCGGTGTTGAGACATCCCGACCCTACCAAAGCCAGCGATGTAGCGGTAACGGCGGTTCTTTTGCAAGTTAATGAGCAAGGAGAGTTACAATCTTGCACCTATACATCTAGAAAGTTGACACAGAACACAAATGGGCTATTTGAAAGGAGGAGGCATTTGTGGCTTGGTGGGCGTTATCATGGAGACATTTGTTGGAGGGGGGGGTTGCCGTTTGAGGTCTGGACCGACCATAAGAACTTGGAAGCCCTCCAAATGCCCCGCAGGCTATCGCCCAAGCAGGTACGCTGGGCCTTGTATTTCCGTCGGTTTAATTTCCGACTAAGATATATACCCGGTGGCAGAAACTTCTTGGCTGATGCGTTGTCACGAAAGCCTCAATACGCCAGTACCGAGAGGATATAGTGCAGGCGATCATCCCGGCTTCCTTACCAGAGGGATGTCTGTCTCAACAGGCATTAGACACAGCACAACCGAAACCTTTAAGAGCCTATATATCTAACGATATTCAGAAAGCTTGGCCAGATGATGAACGGTACCAAGCTAATAGAATGATTCTCAGTCATAGAGATGGCTTAGCCTGGAAGGGTTCTAAGATATATGTCCCAAGTGTTATCCGGATGGAGGTATTACGCCGATGTCATGACGTTCGTACAGCCAGCCATTTCGGATTCCTCAAAACGTTTCATTTGACGAATCGTCAATTTTGGTGGCCGCGTCTCAAAAAAGATGTTGAGGAATACGTACGTAGTTGTATTACCTGTGCTACGATGAAAAAACCAGGCAAGCCTCCTGGTCTCCTACAGTCCGTGGCGTCTCCTGTGCGGCCGTGGGAGGAGATTGCCATGGACTTTATAGTGGACCTACCGGAAAGCAGCGGTGGTGGATGCACTAGCAAACCGACGCTGACAACATTTCATTTCATTACATTGAGTGATTGTGAGTACGTGCCGGAACGCTGAATAGCTACAACCCTGTTCCTTGGTTGCTGAGTGTTTTCTTGTTACGTGGATCCGGAACCTGACACTTGGCATGTCACCTGTGACACGTGTCATTATTTATATCCCACCCTTATTTTATTATAAACATGTCAAGGCGCCGAGCATATCCAATACTACTACTTCCTTTTATTTCCCCCACAACAGCAACCCTGTGAGGTAAGTCGGGCTGAGAGAGAGTGACTGGCCCAAGGTCAGCTAGCTGGCTTTCATGGGTAATGCAGGACTAGAACTCAGAGTCTCCTGGTTTTTAGCCTGGTGCTTAGAAATGTTCGCCATCACTGCCGTAGAGTCATTCTAGCAAAAGGAATGTGGAGAATTCTCCTGCTTGCCTCCCTCTTTTCACTCTAATGTCCAGATACCACTAATTCTATAAATGATAGTAATGGAAAAAATATTGCCTTCAGACGCGGAGTCCTGTCAGAATCAGCTAATATTATGGCCAATATTGACTGGGGGGGATTTGGTTTATAACATGTTGGAAAGCATCGGGTTGCTCACCCTTAAATTTTGACTCCTTGTCATTTCAGTGACAATTTCCCAAAGACTGCAGATGGGATTGAGGTTAAACGTTGGGAGCATTAAAATTCTTAATGTAGGCAGTTTTCCCGATCTACAAATAATATGGCTCGGCCCAAACAACAATCTTTTTCGTTCTCTTTGCCTCATCTGCAAGAAGTCTTGCTCTAAATATTGTTGGGGGGGGGGCTCTCAAGGAAAGTGTTAGAGAAATGTGTTTTGTCCTGAGAATAGGTAGTTAAGTAAATAACGAAGAGTTTACAGAAAGCATGAACCATGCTTTATAAACGACACAACCTGCTACATCACAAAGAGGCAAACTGGTTTTGACTTGACTTGTTTTGTTGCCAACTCGGACAGGTGCTTCTGGCTTGACCACTTGGTTGATAAGACTGGTCAGCCACTTGTTAGAAATGATATAGGCCAATGTTTCCCAACCTTGGCAACTTGAAGATGTCTGGACTTCAACTCCCAGAATTCCCCAGCCAGCATTTGCTGGCTGGGGAATTCTGGGAGTTGAAGTCCAGACATCTTCAAGTTGCCAAGGTTGGGAAATACTGATATAGCGTCTCCTGCTTGAGCAGGGGTTGGACTAAATGACCTACAAGGTCTCTTTCCAACTCTGATATTCTGTATAAGGTCCTGACATTACATCCCAGAGTTCTGAAGGAGCTGGCAGATGTTATCTCAGAACTACTGTACCATCTCTTTCAATCACAACATTTCTGAGCTAATTTTTCAATGCACCTAAGGTGCCATTCACTAGACGTAAGCAAGTTTCTTTCCTAAATATTTACCTGTCCTGAAGGACAAGTAGATAATAAGTCACTAAATAAAGGTTTGCTGAAAGCCCAATACACACCTACTTGATAACAAATACTTTTAACAGTAATGGCAGAGCAGCAGAAAATAAAAGCAGGTAAATAAGGCGAAATAACTAAGTGGAAAAGTAATTGCTCTTTTATTATACAGAGATGGAATGGTAGGGGAAGAGAAGGGAGATTTGAGGGTACAGTACATCTTGAATTTCTAAAAGCTCTAAACGCTTTTTCTAAATAACCTCAGGCATTCTATCTGAGAAGTGGTTTCCCCATTTTCTTGATAGAAATTAAGAAAACTTTCAAAATGCTTGAAGAAATTTCACAGCAGGTTTTAAAATACATTCAGCTGCCAGTTCCCAAAGTTGGACAGGAAAGATACTGGAAGAAGCAACAGGAAGATGGGAGTAACACCAAGAATGTGGTGGATAAAAAGGAGAAATTTTACAAACACCAGACGATTCAGGAGTGCATCTTCACCGCTGCTATGAACCACTACACTTGTCACCCGTAACCTAAACACCAAGCATGTAACACTGAAGAGAGGATCTACGTTCCCTTTTGATTCGATGCCAAGTGATCTATTTGCCACATCAAAGGCTGAAAATCTCCTGTTGACTCTATTGTTCCAAATCAGCAAGCCCGGCCCTACCTACCATATTTTTCGGACTATAAGACACACTGGTGTATAAGAAGCAGCAAGATTTTGAAGAGGTAAGTAAGAAAAAAAAGTTTTTGTCCTTCCCAGCCCCCAGGAGCACTCTGCAGGCCTCCCAAACCCTCTGTGTGCCCCGTTTTTCGTCCGTTTTTGCGAAAAACAGGGTGCGCACAGGGTTTGGGAGGCCTGCAGAGTACTTCTGGGGGCTGGTGGAAGGCAAAAACAGAGTTTTTGTGAAAAATCGCCCGTTTTTTGCAAAAACGTGTGTGTTTTTGCCTTCCCCCAGCCCCCAGAAGCACTCACGCAGGCCTCCCAAACCCTCTGTGCACACCATTTTTGCGAAAAACAGGCCCATTTTTCGCAAAAATGGGACGCGGGGTCGGGGCTTTGGGAAGCCAAAAATGGCTGTATTCGGTGTATAAGATGCACCAACATTTCCACCTTCTTTGGGGGGGGGGGGGAATGGTGCGTCTTATACTCCGAAAAATACGGTATTTTGAGCACTGATTAACATTGCTTGCTGCGTCCATTTGCCTGCCAGCCTTCCGCTTAAAGTACTTCCCATCTAGAATAAGTTAAGGACTGCCTATCCATTTTGTGTCTGGGAGAAATCACTGGCCTTGGTTAAGCTTCATAACTGATTGCAATAACTCCTGAAGAGGCGTACATGTTCTTCCGGTCTGACTCAAATGCTTAATTAGACCCAATGTAGGGAGATGGTAGGAAGACCATGCTGACATAGGTTTGGGAGGATTTGGGAATGTGAACATCGCAGAGCTGGGGTACCTATTAAATTCATCTCTGCTGATGGACTGCACAATCTGCCCTCCGTCACTAAAACCTCACTGCCTTACCAAAGGGGATTGAAAAGAGAATTAAAATCGAGGCCTTCTTCCAAATGTGACGCTCCCTTTCCCCATTTCCTTTTATTTTTACAAGCGTACTTGCTCTGCGCACCTGTATATAATAAGAGGCAGAACTGATTCAATTAACCCAACCACAAAACTGATCCTCCTTATCAATAATCTTCATTGTAGCTGTGGCTATTGGTAGTAGTAAAACTGAGCTCACAAAGCAGCAGAAGACATAACAGCATGTGTGGACAGTGTGGGTGTGAAGAGTCCCTTTCCCCTCCCTCAAGTTCGTAAAAAAAATAGAGAATTGACTCTGTCAACATTTCAGCAGTGGAGTTCCCGTGTTCACCTTACGGGGATTAAACTTTCCGTGTCCCCAGCTGGAAACGGGCTTCCTCTGAGATGCCATATTGCTCCAAGGGGTCCTGCATCCAAAGAAGAAGGAAGGTGGAAGGTTGACAGTTTGTTCCATCAAGTTATTTGTGTTCTCTTCTACGCTGGTTAAAATGGCCAGCTACCTACGTTCGCCTGGCATACGTCCCACTGAGGTCATCTGTATCTCCTTCCAAGTTAGCAGATGCATTGGCTTGGCGGTGAACAGCATGACACGTTGCCTTTTGCTCCTGTTCCTTATCTGAGAATTGTAACTCGAGACTTTAAACATTAGACCAGTGTTTCTCAACCTTGGCAGTTTGAAGATGTGTGGACTTCAACTCCCAGAATTCCCCAGCCAGCGTTGCTGGCTGTGGAATTCTGGGAGTTGAAGTCCACACATCTTCAAACTGCCAAGGTTGAGAAACACTGCATTAGACGCTTCTAAGATTTCAGCCTGATTGATCCACAGCCTCTTGAAATCACGTTTCCCCCAAGTAGGTATACAATTGTTATCTGTAACTCACATGAGAACAGGAGCAGAAAGCTATTCCATGTCTTCCCTATCTGGCTTCAATTGCTATTTTCTAGCTCAGGGGTCCCCAAACTTGGCAACTTTAAGACTTGTGGAACTTCAACAGTTGAAGTCCACAAGTCTTAAAGTTGCCAAGTTTGAAGACCTCTGTTCTAGCTAGTAAATGTTATCAAATGCTTTCAGAAATGAAGCTGTTCTATATTGCCCATTCTACGAGGAAGCACTCCAAAGCCCCCTTCAAACAGCCTCACAAACTTATTTCAAGCCGCAGTCATGAATTTATCCTTGCAATGCAGGTAAGCCAGTTTTATTAGCTAAGCCATAATTGGCTGGGTTCACACACCAGCACAGAATTCTGCACCGTGATTTACAGACAAGAACTGCATTCACACAACAGACCCAAAATTAAAATAATCCATAGTGGAACTTGGTGGGAAGTGTGTGAATCTGGTCGGTGCGTACATCTCAAAGGCCTGTAAATACTCTTAGCAATCAGGATAAGCTCTGGAATAAGAACTGTCATTTGCAGCCACTGGCTTACCTTCCCAGTCATCTTCTGGATCTCATTCCGATAAAAGATCAAGCTGCTTCTCATGAATTCGTAACTGTAATAATAATAATAATAATAATAATAATAATAATAATAATAATAATAATAATAATGATAATAATGATAATGATAATAATAATAATAATAATAACAACAACAGAGTTGGAAGGGATCTTGGAGGTCTTCTAGTCCAACCCCCTGCTTACGCAGGAAACCCTACACTACTTCAGACAGATGGTTATCCAACATCTTCTTAAAAATGTCTAGTGTTGGAGCATTCACATCTTCTGGAGGTAAGCTGTTCCACTGATTAATTGTTCTAACTGTCAGGAAATTTCTCCTTAGTTCTAAGTTGCTTCTCTCCTTGATTAGTTTCCACCCATTGCTTCTTGTTCTACCCTCAGGTGCCTTGGAGAAAAGTTTGACTCCCTCTTCTTTGTGGCGACCCCTGAGATATTGGAACACTGCTATCATGTCACCCCTGGTCCTTCTTTTCATTAAACTAGACATACCCAGTTCCTGCAACCGTTCTTCATATGTTTTAGCCTCCAGTCCCCTAATCATTTTTGTTGCTCTTCTCTGCACTCTTTCTAGAGTCTCAACATCCTTTTTACATCGTGGCGACCAAAACTGAATGCAGTATTCCAAGTGTGGCCTTACCAAGGCATTATAAAGTGGTATTAACACTTGTAACACTTGTAAATCGAAGGAGAACAGGAGAACTGAAAGAACTGGCCCAAAGTTTGTTTGGATGCAACTGATGGGATAGATCAGGGGTCCCCAAACTTGGCAACTTTAAGACTTGTGGACTTCCAACTCCCAGAATCCTGGGAGTTGAAGTCCACAAGTCTTAAAGTTGCCAAGTTTGAAGACCTCTGGGATAGATAGACCATTTCGCTCTCCGATGGTCACTTAAGAAAGAAATGCCAGCCAACAGAGATGAGCCCATTTTCTCCTTCGTTTTTCCAAAGCAGCCCCAATGTAGGTAGTGAATGCTATTAAGGCTACACAGTTACAGTTCCTGGGGCCGAATAAAAATTAAAATAAATAATGATATCATCTCTGCCTTCAGGCTTGCCTTTAATTGGCACTCTCCAAATAGATAAATAAGATCTATCAACCTTCAGATGATGAGGTGAGCTCACCTGGCCTTGCGAAGGACCTCAATCCATTCCTGGCACTGCTCTTCTGTATCACATTCAAAGTAGTATTTCCTCTCTGGCTCTTCAAGGAAGCCTAGAAAAACAAGCCCACAAAACAGCCATCCTGACTGCTTCTGTTGCTTCAGCTCGACTTTCCCGGAACAGGGAAAGTATGTTACGGTTAACCTATCGTTAATTTCAACAGGCAGGGTCCAGGAAGAGAACCTTCTCTGCCGTTTCCCCCACCCGATGGAACATTCTTCAGAGATGGGGTTGGCCTCCATTCTCTTGGTCCCTTGGAAGAGTGTCAAGTCCTGGCTGTGTCAACTCATGTGGGGCTCGAAGAGGGGCATGCAATCCTGGGCGGTGTTACCACCCTGAAAAAACTCCCATTAGCTTTTAGTTTTTTACTTAGTGTATCTGTGTTTTTACTTGGCTCCTATTTTACTGAAGTTGTTATGTATTGTGTTTTTACGTTTTTTACGTTTTTGTCTGTACACCGCACAGTATCATTCTAAACTTAATAGATTCTAAACTTAATAGTATCTAAACTTAATAGATTCTAAACTTAATAGTATCTAAACTTAATAGATTCTAAACTTAATAGATTCTAAACTTAATAGATTCTAAACTTAATAGTATCTAAACTTAATAGATTCTAAACTTAATAGTATCTAAACATAATAGATTCTAAACTTAATGGATTCTAAACTTAATGGATTCTAAACTTAATAGATTCTAAACTTAATAGTATCTAAACTTAATAGATTCTAAACTTAATAGATTCTAAACTTAATAGTATCTAAACTTAATAGATTCTAAACTTAATAGTATCTAAACTTAATAGATTCTAAACTTAATAGATTCTAAACTTAATAGATTCTAAACTTAATAGTATCTCAACTTAATAGTATCTCAACTTAATAGTATCTAAACTTAATAGTATCTAAACTTAATAGATTCTAAACTTAATAGTATCTAAACTTAATAGATTCTAAACTTAATAGATTCTAAACTTAATAGATTCTAAACTTAATAGTATCTAAACTTAATAGATTCTAAACTTAATAGTATCTAAACATAATGGATTCTAAACTTAATGGATTCTAAACTTAATGGATTCTAAACTTAATGGATTCTAAACTTAATAGTATCTAAACTTAATAGATTCTAAACTTAATAGATTCTAAACTTAATAGTATCTAAACTTAATAGTATCTAAACTTAATAGATTCTAAACTTAATAGTATCTAAACTTAATAGATTCTAAACTTAATAGTATCTAAACTTAATAGTATCTCAACTTAATAGTATTTAAACTTAATAGATTCTAAACTTAATAGATTCTAAACTTAATAGTATCTAAACTTAATAGTATCTAAACTTAATAGATTCTAAACTTAATAGTATCTAAACTTAATAGTATCTAAACTTAATAGATTCTAAACTTAATAGATTCTAAACTTAATAGTATCTAAACTTAATAGTATCTAAACTTAACAGATTCTAAACTTAATAGTATCTAAACTTAATAGATTCTAAACTTAATAGATTCTAACCTTAATAGTCTCTAAACTTAATAGTCTCTAAACTTAATAGATTCTAAACTTAATAGTATCTAAACTTAATAGATTCTAAACTTAATAGATTCTAAACTTAATAGTATCTAAACTTAATAGATTCTAAACTTAATAGTATCTAAACTTAATAGTATCTAAACTTAATAGATTCTAAACTTAATAGATTCTAAACTTAATAGTATCTAAACTTAATAGATTCTAAACTTAATAGTATCTAAATTTAATAGATTCTAAACTTAATAGTATCTAAATTTAATAGATTCTAAACTTAATAGTATCTAAACTTAATAGTATCTAAACTTAATAGATTCCCCCCCCCCCAAATAATGTGGTAGTGAAAACTCTGATTTGACAACCATTTACACAGAAGGCAGAAACTGATCTAAGCAAAGGCTAATGGGCCAACTAATTAGGGGCTATGCTGGTTTTCAAGCCCAGATGCAAAGGATACTGATGTTTTCCCATCATGATCAGCGGAGACATTGACAAAAAGACTCCCATTACGCTCAGCAACATTGCTGTTTGAATTCTTGATAACACAACCTTTAAATTTTTCTCAGTCTCTCTCTGTTCCCCTCTTCAAAATCAGAGCCCTCCCACCAAACAGCTCCCAAATCAGCTCCACCTTTCCTGTGACCTTCCTTGCTATCATGTTCTCACTCTTGGGAAAACTGGCCCGTTCCTGGTTCAATGATGTAATTTATCTGTCAACCCTGCCAGGAAATTACAGCAGTCCAAGCAGGATCAAACTGAAGCTTGCTTTATCAAGAGCTATAACAATGTTACCTATTTGAAGAGCATCTTGGATGACCATATTAGCAGAATTCCATTAAAATGTGACTTTTTCGCCACCAGAGGGAATGCAGTATATTCTATTGCAAGGAAGAAGAGAATATTGAGAAGCTCAGGATTGAACTGTGGGGTCTTTGGTGCTCATTGAGTTTGGTTGGGTTTTTTTGCAGATGTTTCATTACCCAACTAGGTAATGTCATCAGTGCTAAGTTCCCTTCTCCTCTTTTTGCTTGTTTTTATGCAGAGGTTCCTGGAGACCTAAACATTATTTGAAGGGTTCTTCCAGAGTAAAAAGATGGAGAAAGGCTCAATCTCAAGCTACAGTTACCTGCTTTGAGAGTGGAATGACCACAACTCTACAATATTGCAGTTGTGATCATGGACTGTTGAGATCTCACTGAACTAGCTGGCTTCTCCCTAAATCCTATCCCCTGGTTAGTCACTCTCAAGACCAAAGGTCTCCAAAGTTGGCAACTTTAAGACTTGTGGACTTCAACTCCCATAATTCCTTGGCCATCATGGCTGGCTGGGGAATTCTGGGAGTTGAAGTCCACAAGTTAAAGTTGCTGAGTTTGGAGACTTGCTCAAGACCTATCTTAGCCAGCTGTACAAGGTTTCCCCAGCTTCCCCCAAAGTTAGGGAAGAGAAGCAGCTGTTTTACTGCTGCCTGAAAAGGGAGTGTACGGAGCAAATGTTTTGACTCTTCCTCCCCCTCAAGTCCCATTACTGGGAAGAGATTGGGGGGGGGGGGAATTGTATATAAACTGTCTATGGAAATTCTCAATCATCCAGGTCATGGTTGTCCCGAAAAGTGCTTTTTCAAAAGGCAACTGGACTTTTGTTTTTGTTTTTTTCCTTGAAGATGTTTCACTTCTCATCCAAGAAGCTTCTTCAGTTCTGACTGAATGGTGGAGGATGGAAGGATTTATATTCCTTGCAGTCACCTGGTCATTAGCATTCTTTCTGAGAGTCGTTGCGGCAACTTGGAGGTTTATCTGTGCCTTCAGGATCAGTTGAATAGTGCAAATGGGTGTGGGAAATAGTGCAAATGAGTGTGGGAATAGTGCAAATGGGTATGGAAAATAGTGCAAATGGGTGTGTATAAATAACTATATAAATAGGGAAAGCCGCTGCCAGTCAGAGCCAGCAAACCGTAGGCTGAACGGATCAGTGAGTTGACTCAATGTAATCAGTGACATTGCTACGTTCTTAATGTTAAAAATAAAAGGCTGCCAATTTGCCAGGGGAAAAATTTTTGCTCCTGACACAAACATCCCAACAACTCTTTCCAAAGCACTTACTGATGGAAAAGACATTTTCTTCTTCTTTGCTGATCTTGCAGTGTTCCAACAATAAAGCACCAATGGGCTGAGGAGAGAGAAAAGGGGAGGGGAGAGAAAGAATCAGATCTGCTTTTCAATTAAGTTGGAAATCTTTATAGGTAGTCCTTGTCTTACAACCACAATTGAGGCCAAAATTTTGGTCATCAGTCATTGTGGTTGTAAGTCAAGGCACGATGTGATTGGACTCAATTTTACAACTGTTTTTATGATGGCTGTAAGTGTAAAGTAAGTCACAGTGAACATTAAGCAAATCCGCATGGTGGTTAAGCGAACCATATGGCATTAAGTGAATGCAGAATATCTCATGGGTTTTTATTGCAATTTTCTGCCAGAAAACATCGCAAATCACAATCACATGACCACAGAACACTACAAACCCCCCCCCCCCCCCACACACACACACACAATCCTCAGAATTGGCCTAGGGTGAACTTAAAAACACATTCCAACTCTTAGTTTTATTACAGGAGTAGGAAACCTTATTGTTCCAGATATATTGGATGTTCTGATTTTTATTAGCCTCAGAAAGCAGGGCCAATAATTCAATTATAACTGAAGGGCCACGGATTCCTTCATCCCAGTTGATGGCCAAATACCGGGAAATTATTTTTAGTGACCATCCAATAAAAATATCAGTCTAACTACTGCATGATGTACTAACCCCTTAGGCCTAGGTGCAACTAAGGTGCAATTCGTATCACGTTTCAACACAGCTGCTAACTACTGTTACCTCAGCCTCGTCTGTTCGGAAGTAAAAGAGAAAATTGACCACTAATTTCACCAGGCGCTTCTTCAAGGCTGCAAAGAGAAAAGAGACACAACGAACAGTTTTTATTTTTATTTAGTTATTTATTCGATTTCTATGGCTGCCCAACTCTACCAAGTGACTCTGGGCAGAGTCTAGTTCTGTTCAGTTCAGTTCTGTTCAACTTTAGTTCAACAGTTGGATTGTCAGCAGAAAGCTTGTAAGTAGCCCTGGAGTTTGGAACAGCGTAGCTCAGCATTTGCTACACCCCAGCAGGTCCACGTTGTGCACCTGAGACCAGTTATAATCAAAGAATGCTCAAACTTTTTTCCTACACGCATAGGTAGCACATTAACACAACATTTAAACTATTGTTAGCTTCAGCATATGACACAATACCTCTTTGTCTCCCTACCAGTGTCCGTTAATGGCAAAGAGCGGTTAGAATAGTAGTTTATGACTGGCAGAACTGACTTCTAATTCTCAGTCACAACGTTCATTAAATGATTTGATACTACTCACTCCTCTCTTGGCCTCATCTGTCTTATCGGAGGAATATCAAGAAGCGTGCCGACTGACATATATGTCAACCTGAGTTTCTTGGAGGAAGGATGTCATGTAAATAAAAAGCTTTCTACCCTCAAACGTTGCCCTAAGACTATTTAGCCCCCTAATGAAATCAGTACCACTCGATACTATAATAAATGGGCCCATTCTGTCCTGTAGATTCAGAATGCCTGAGAACAGTTTTTCCCTGCACTTTAATAATTCTCTTTCTGGAGACTCGCACTAAGAAAATTAAATCTGGAGTCGTCAAAAAAAAAGGCATTAAAAATAATTAAAATCAAATATGTGTATCATACTGGGAGTGAGGAATTACAATCCAACATAACTGGGGGGATATCATAAGATTTAGAAAGGGGTTATTGTATGGTTTTGGTAAACCATACAAGTGGTGCTAAAAAAGAGTCTAGTTATTAATCCCCGATGCAATAATGCTGTATTTATGCATGCATACGAATAAGCATAATAGCCAAACTGTTCACTTAAACAGAATGGCTTTAGTATTCACAGTGGCACAGCAAGTTACCAATTGTCACATACAGTACTGACATCATCCAATAAGCAAACAGTGAAGTTAATTCTCCCAAGTGCAGCACCTTCTGAAATCAGGACAGTCAAAGTACCCCAGAGATATGACCTAAACAAACCTCAGAGTTGACAGCCACATTATGATGGGGAGACCCCTCAAGAACTGAGCAGGCTAACGGGCTAGGAAGTAGGAAATGGAAATACCAGGGAAAGATATGGAGCAGAGCACCCTGCTTTGACAAATGGGCCTTCCGAATACAGAAGCCTCTGCACTAGAGGTTTGTGCATCTATATCTATAGTTATATATATAAAAATGATAAAACGCAACCATATTAAGGAAGGAGATTTTAATATCTTTGGTTTAAGAAAGTATTTTTAAATGAATTCCGTTAGAAGTTGCTTGTCAGTCAGTTGTGGCAAAAACTACCCAGTATCTTGTGGCACCTTAAAGCTGAACTACAGGTAGTCCTCAACTTACAACAGTTCATTTAGTGACCGTTTGAAGTTACAACGGCACTGAAAAAAGTGACTTATGTCCATGGCAGCATCCCCATGGTCACCTGATTTACATGCAGATGCTTGATAACTAAACTTCCATTTATGACGGTGGCAGTGTCCCAGAGTCATGTGATCCCCTTTTGCGACCTTTTGACAAGGAAAGTCAGCGGGAAACCAGATTCACTTAACAACTGTGTTACTATTTTAAGAACTGCAGTGAGTCACTTAACAAATGTGGGGAGAAAAGTCGTAAAATGGGGCAAAATTCAGTGGCACAGCAAGTTACCAATTGTCACCTACTGTACCGATTAACAAATTTCCCACTTAGCAACATAAATTTTGGGCTCAATTGCGGTCGTAAGTTGAGGACTCCCTGTATTTTACTATAAATTTATTAGTTTTGGAGACCAAGAGGCACTAGGCAGAAGGCAAATACAAAATAAATATATAAAGTGTAAACATAAAACATCGGTAAATGAATCAGAGTCATCGTGAAAATGAGCAAGAGATTAAGGAAAACTGTATAGAAGCTGGAACTGAGGAATAGTAACCACAGGGCTGATAAAAGCCCACTCAAGGGTCTAGTCCTCAGGGATGGCAGCCGTGCCAGAGAGGCCCTTGAACGTCTCGCTTCCTTTTCCCCCTAGCGCCCTCAGATGACGCAATTAGCCTCCCCGGTCTCGTGTCGTCACATTCCCCGCCCTTTCGCGCCGTGACGTCACTGCCCCTTCTCCTTACCGCTTCCTTTCTTGGGGGCGCGCATGAGAACCTCCGCCGCCTTTTCGGCCGGTTGCCGGGAGAGCGACAGCAGCTCCCGTTCGTTGTACCGCATCGCTTCCACCGCAGCCCCGCCCCCTCCGCCCTCCGGCCTCTCGGATCGATGGCCTCTTCCCTCTTACTTCCGCCATGGCTTTCTCACGAACCGGACTTGCCCTTCCGTAACACTTCCGGGTCCAATTCTCATCGCCCTCCCGGCAAAGCGGAGGATCTCTCTGATCATCTTCCATTCCTAGAGCGGATGTTTGTGACATTCCCTCCTCCTCCGGCTTTCCTCTTGATATACTTCCGGGAGACTATCCGGGCCGACGGCGATCTAATCCGGATGTGAAAGTTCCTTAAGCGCTTTTGGCCTAGTACTTCCAGCGGTAACAGGGCGACGCGGTAAAAAAGGCCTTGGTCGTTCGGGCGATTCGGTGCCCCTCGGCGGCTGATGAAGCGAGAGGGAGTCGAAACGGCACGGGTGAGGCAAGAGGGAGCGAGAGTGCCGGCCTTCAGATAAGGGCAGAGCTCAGAGGCCATGATGGGGAATTAAACGGGGGTGAGAAACATGCGGGAGGGTATAAATAAGTGGCGGTGAGACTGGAGTGGAAGCAGCAGGACTGATGGGAGGAGAACACAGGCCCCAAAACTTAGTGGGGCTCAGCCAGTCGTGGGAATGGGGGCAACAGAGGCAAATGCCCTGCTTTGGAGGAACGAAGATCTGCATTCCCCCTGCGGGAGTAGAGGAGGAAGCTTGTAGAGAGAGTCCTCGACTTACAACACTTCATTTAGTGACCATTCAAAGTTACAACGGGACTGAAGAAGTTGACTTATGACCAGTTTTCACACTTACAACAATTGCAGCATCCCTGGAGTCACGTGACCAAAATGCAGCTGCTTGGCAACTGACTCCTATTTATAACAGTTTCTGTATCCCTGCATCCTATGATCGCCTTTTGCGACCACCACACAAGCAAAGTCAATGGGGAAGCCAGATTCACTTAACCATGTTACTAACTTAACAACTTCAGTGATTCACTTAACAACTTGGTGATTCACTTAACTCAGGGAAGAGGCGTCGTAAAATGGAGCAAAACTCACTTAACAAATGTCTTGCTTGTCCCAAAGGTGCTTTTTTCAAGAGGCAACTGGACTTTCTGGTTGGTTGGTTTTTTAAGACGTTTCGCTTCTCATCCAAGAAGTTTCTTCAGCTCTGACTGGATGGTGGGGAATGGAAGGATTTATACTCCTTGTATAAAGAAAACATCCTGCAGAAAGCACAGCTCCAACTCAATGAAAGAATCAAGGAGTATAAATCTTTCCATTCCCCACCATCCTCTCGGAGCTGAAGGAGCTTCTTGGATGAGAAGCGAAACGTCTTCAAAGAAAAACCAGAAAGCCCAGTTGCCTCTTGAAAAAAGCACCTTTGGGACAACCATGACCTGGTTGACTGAGAATCTCCATAGACAAATGTCTTGCTTAGCCACTGAAATTTTGTACTCAATTATGGTCGTAAGTTGAGGATTATCTGTAATGTTGGAAAAGGCATAATGAATGACAGTTAATAGGGCGAGGAGCTGGAAACACTGGAGCCAGAGTGGAAAGGAGCATTATTGCATTGCAAGACAAAGGGGCAGGAGGATTGTAGATGGAGCAGAGACTAATTTAATTTAATTTATTAAATTTATATGCCGCCCAACTCCCAAAGGACTCTGGGTGGCTTAACAGCAAAATAAACATTAAAAACATCTTAAACATTAAAACAATTTAAAACCCGTACATATCATTTCATGGCCGGATCTCGTTGATTACAGCCATGAGATCAACAGCCCCAAGCCTGCTGGAAAAGCCAGGCCTTTACTGCTTTTTGGAAGACCAATAGAGTGGGGGCAGTCCGGACCTCCGGAGGTGACTGGTTCCAGAGAGATGGGGCAGCCACAGAGAAGGCCCTCCCCCGCGGGCCCGCCAGCTGGCACTGTTTAGCTGATGGGACCTGGAGGAGACCCACCCTGTGGCATCTCACCAGTCGGGAGCTGTGTGGCAAAAGGTGGTCTCGAAGATAACCTGGCCCTGAGCCATATAGGGCTTTAAAGGTAATGACCAACACCTTGGTTTTGGTTGGAAGGAAGGAGGAAAATCAACACAACCCAGGTGGCCAGAAAGGCCCAACAGAGACTCCACTTCCTCAGGGTCTTGCCAAAAAAACAAAGTGGAACAACAACTGATGACCTCCTTTTACCGGTCCACAATAGAAAGCCGCCTCACTCATTGCATTATGGTGTGGTATGCCGGTTTGACAGCCACGGATAGAAAGACATTACAGAAGGTGGTGAGCACAGCACAAAACATCGTGGGCTGCCCCTTGATACTGCTAGACAACATTGCTAGGGCTCGTTGCCTTAGAAGAGTGAGGAAAATCCTCAGGGACGACTCACACCCTCGTCAGCCCTTCTTTATTCTCCTGCCATCGGGAAAGACATAGAAGCATAGGCAGCCGCACAAACAGGCTGAAGAACAGTTTTTATCCATGGGCTGTCAGACTTCTGAATGGAAAGTAACTTTACAACAACATAGTACGATTGACTTGTGGGGCCGGCGCGATGTGCAATAAGTTCACATAGAGCAGTAGGATTGTGTGTTTGTTAGTAAGATTCAATGGGTCAGGGATTTTTTGTTTGTCTTTCACTGTGAGTTGTATTGGGTTGGGGGGTGCACGAAGGGAGGCTCAGCCAATCTCATTGTAGACATGTTGTACTCTGACAATAAAGGATTGAATTGAATTGAAGGTAAAAGTCAGAGAAAGGTTGTCTGTCTTCCTGCATGGAAGAATGTGGAGAATTAGCCAAGGGAGAATGAAAGCTTAGCCTGGAAAAGTTAAGGTGGGAATGGGCACTGAAGTAAAGGAGAATGGGTGTACAACCTCTACGGCAGCACCAACCAGAAGAGAAGGTCAGCTTTTTCATCTTAAGAGACAGATTGTAGTCACAAATGAAAGTGAATATTCGTGTCCCAGGATAATGTTGCAGGGTCCAATCTGGGTCAGTCACTGGGACCAGAGGTTTTGCCCTCTGAGCTTTCAGACTCCTGCTGGAGCCCATCTTCTGACAAAACCTCTGGTCCCGGTGACCGACACAGATTGGACCCTGCAACAGGTTGTAGTGCAGGGGTCCCCAAACTTGGCAACTTTAAGACTTGTGGACTTCTGTGGTGGGAATGTCATAGAGCTCAAGACTTTTGGATAATAATTAAACAATGATTGGAAGAAATATTAAAAATAAAATTGGATCTTAAGCCGGAACTTTTTCTATTAGGAATAATGATGGATAAATATGACAAAAATATATTCTATTTAATGTTACATATACTGACTGCCGCAAGGCTAATTTATGCTCAAAATTGGAAAAAACAAAACATACCCACAGAAGAAGAAACTTTACACAAAATACTAGCATGTGCCGAAATGGATAGGTTAACGTTAGAAATGAAGGGAAATGATGAAACAAAATACACCGAAACCTGGAACAAATTGTATCATTGGTTGGGAGAAAGGAAAACCAAGATTGAAAACTGAAATGGTGGAGATGAAAGAAAGGGAAAAAAAAACTCACTTTAAAAACTCACTTTCTGTAATTTAAGATAAACAATGAGATGTAAATCACCGGAATGTAAATATGTATACTAGATCAAGATCCGTCATGTACTTGTTTATTTTATGTTTATTGTATGTTTTGCCTTTTTGTTCTTTTATCTGTTCTTATAAATAAAAAACTTTTTAAAAAAAGACTCGTGGACTTCAACTCCCAGAATTCTTCAGCCAGCATAGCTATGCTGGCTGGAGAATTCTGGGAGTTGAAGTCCATAAGTCTTAAAGTTGCCAAGTTTAAAGACCTCTGTTGTAGTGTGTGAATTTGGAGTTCGCTTCCCTACAGGCTATTGAAATTGGCTAGTGCAGCATTTTTCTTTTGTGCTCTTAATTCTGAATATAATGGTTATTAATTGGATTATTCACTATATATGGATTCATTATGGTCACCCACACCAAAAGACTTGCCTTCCCACTTGTGTTAAAGCTCCTCACATGTCATGTTAATGTCCTGTTTTTGTTTCAGGATGACTACATTCCACTCTTATTAGGAAACCTTGTTATTAAAATTCATTTTTAGTTTTTATTTTATTTATTTATTGTTCAAATTTATATGCCGCCCAACTCCCCAAAGGAACTCTGGGCGACTATGGTTTCTGCCTTTCCATTTGTCTAAATAATTAAAGTTTCTTATAACAATTGAGATGGGTGGTGCAATGACTCAGTGGTAAGGTGCTGGTCTTGTCAGCTAGAAAGTCGACAGCCCAGGTTCGAGACCCGGGTGTTGCACAAGAGGGCAAACTCCCGTTTTTGCCGCAGCTCTTACCCAACCCGACAGTTCGAAAGCATGCAAATGCGAGTAGATAAATAGGTACCGCTTCAGTGGGAAGGTATCCATGCTCCATGATGTCATGCTGGCCACATGACTGGACAAGCGCTGGCTCAATGACCTTGAAACGGAGATGGGCACCACCCCCTAAAGTCGACTACAACTAGCAGAGTAAAATCTGCAGGGATTCCTTTTATAACAATTGAGGTACAATGCTTACTCTCATATGATTTTACTTCTTTTAATTTTTGTGCAGATTTCCCATGTTTTCTCAGGATACATTAAGACCCAAGACATTAAGACCCAAGACCAACTATGGTTCTTTGAGGACCTGTGGACTTCAACTCCCAGAATTCCTGAGCTAGCCATACATGCATGGCTAGCTCATGAATTCTGGGAGTTGAAGTCCACAGGTCCTCAAAGAACCATAGTTTGGCCACTCCTGATTTAGGCAGTACCTGAATCTAAAGTGACTTTGGGCAGGTCACAATGTAAAACACAATATAGATAATCCTACGCTTAACCACCATTCAAGTACACCAACTTAATTTTCCCCTCTCTTTCTCTGTCTCCTGTTCCCAGCATTTTGAAGCACAAAGACTTCAATCATGGATTTTCAGCACCGTCCAGGTGGGAAAACCGGGAGTGGAGGTGTTGCCTCAGCCTCAGAGAGCAACAGGGACCGCAGAGAGAGGCTGAGGCAACTAGCCTTGGAAACAATAGATATCAATAAGGTGAGCTTCTACTTTTTGTTGTGGTAAATAAGAAATATAACGTAATGATGAAATAAAGGACTGATTAATCTATTGGCCCATAGCCACCATCATTCAACTGATAAGGTGTTACACTCAGACTAAGAAGGCCAGGTGCAGGTCCATCCTCTGCCACAAGAGTCCACTCCATGACTTCTGCCGTACACTCTCAATCCCACCAGCTGTTTGCAAGGATCAAATTAAGGGGAAAAAGTGTGATGCATTCCACAATGTACTCCTGGAGGAAAAGCAGTATGTGCACTTAATAAAGAACGGCCTGCTTAAGAGAGAACACATATTTTTCAACAGCCTATCTCTAGTTTAATTCTCAAATCTGAGAAATGGCATTTATACCTCAAACATGAGCCGAGGTGGCGCAGCAGTTAGAGTGCTGTACTGCAGGCTACTTTAGCTGACTGTGATCAGCAGTTCAGCTGTTCAAATCTCACCGGCTCAGGGTTGACTCAGCCTTCCATCCTTCCGAGGTAGGTAAAATGAGGACCCAGATTGTTGGGGGCAATATAAATATATACATTGCTTACTGGTGTAAACCGCTTAGAGAGTGCTTGCACTATGAGGCGGTATATAAGTCTCACTAATAAATAATAATTAATAAATAAACATTCAAGGCTTGCCTCTTCCATCAAAAGTTCTCTGAACTACATCTATCCAAAGTGTCTTTTTTTTGGGGACACCCAGAATTCCTCCGATACAGCACCAGCATCAGTTGGCTCAAGGTCAACTGATTGGCTTTATGCCCAGGGCAGGAGTAATACTTATGGTGTCCTGGTTCCTAACCTGGAACCTTAACCATCCAACACCAAACTGGCTGTCTCACATATATAGCTTGTGTGAAGTCTACATCCTGGGTGTGGTACATGTGTACTTTCTATATTGCCTAAACTGAGACTTAACCCTTATTTTTGTTCCCAACAGGATCCCTATTTTATGAAAAATCACTTGGGGTCTTATGAATGCAAACTTTGTCTGACACTGCACAACAATGAGGTGAGAACTTATTTTTGCAAATGCATTTTGTCCGCTAAGGAATGGTATAATTTAGCAATAAGTTATTGTAAATGCCCCAACAAGTATTTCTGGAAGAATTGACTCTTGCTGTAATCTTTCTAACATTCTAAAACCTGCTGATTGGTTTAATTATTGATATTGTTTTATTTAGCTGTGCTAATTCTTTATTTTATTTATTTATATCCCATCTTTACTATTTTTGCAAACAACCTGAGATGGCAAAAATATCCCACGCATCTTCCTCCTCCTATTTTCTTTATAACAACACCCCTTTGAGGTGGGTTGAGTTGAGAGAGGGCGACTGGCCCATTGTTACCCATCTGGCTTTCATGGCCGAGGCAGGATTTGAATTCACAGTCTCCCATTTTCTAGTCTGGTTCGTTAATCATTAAACCATGCTGGCTGTCTTTATAATATTTATCCTTGTATTTGTAATCTTGATTAGTTGTTTAGTTTACATTTTAACTGTTACAGATGCATTTGTTGATCATTTTGCAAAATGTTTTGAATCTTGTTTTGTTTTGATGGTGTATAACAAATATTTATTTATTTATTTAAATGGATTTATATGCCGCCCAACTCCCAGGGGACTCTGGGCGGCTCACAACATGGCAATCCATTTTCTAATATAAAAAGACATAACAATTTAAAAACTATAAAAATTAAAAAGAACATCTAACATTCATAACCAAGGGGGGAGACCCATATCTAATCTGGTTGGTCTCACTTTCACCCCGCCTGCCGGAAGAGCCAAGTTTTTATTGCTTTACGGAAGGCCAGCAGGGTGGGGATGGCCCTGATCTCCGGAGGGAGTTGGTTCCACAGGGAGGGAGCTCCCACAGAGAAGGCTCTCCCCCTAGGCCCCGCCAACCGGCATTGCTTGGTCGATGGGACCTGGAGGAGACCCACTCTGTGGGCCCTGACCGGTCGTAGGGAGGTATGCGGCAGGATGCGGTCCCGAAGGTAGCCTGGCCCTGAGCCATGTAGGACTTTAAAGGTCAAAACCAACACCTTAAATTGGATCCGGAGACTAATGGGCAGCCAATGCAGCTGGCGGAGGATCGGTGTTACGTGGGTGCATCTAGGTACACCCACCACAGCTCGTGCAGCTGCATTTTGCACCAATTGCAGTCGCCGGACACTCTTCAAGGGTAGCCCCATGTAGATAACGTCTAGATGTGTAGATAACGTCAAAGATGATAACGTCTTTGAATGGATATGAAGCAGCTTCCTCCAAATCTGTTTAAAAGAAACCCTTCCTCAGAATCACAGGAACTAGACTATTAGCCTGGATTCCCACAATTGGCTATAACAGTTTTGGAACCTTATTGTTTAGCAGGTGGTTTAGCAGGTGGGAACCCAGCAATGCTCTTAGCTCAGTGTGAGAACCAGACCATCATATTAACCCCATAATATAGTTTGATTGTTTTTGCAGTGCATAAGATGTGAACAGGAATTATGTTTTGTTAACACCTTTCTAGCATATTGTATCGAGTCAGCTTCTCTTTATCTATAGAAAAAGTTTAGCTGAATAGCAGAATATTTCCTTTCCATATGAAAGGTTTACAACATCTGGCGCCTCCAAAGAAAGCAAAGAAAGAGACTCATCTGAAACTCTGAAAACTGCTACCAATGAAGAGCAGAAAATGTTCAGTTGAATTAACCCAGCAGTCTGAACAAATAGCCCATTTAATTAAAACCTTTAAAAAAAAACACTTTAGGGAGTAGTTTATCTCAGAATTGGCCCCTTGACAGTGCAGAGTTAAAGCTGAGCTGGAGATTTGAGTCTGCTTGACTTTACTGATTCCCTCCCAGCTCTGTCTATCCTTGGGGGAGCCAGGCTTGACCCAGAATTTAACTTTCGCCCACCCTTTCTTCTTATCCCACAGGGAAGCTACTTGGCACACACCCAGGGGAAAAAACATCAGACCAACTTGTAAGTTGCTAATCGTAAGCACCTCTTTTCTTTATTTTATCTAAACCTCTCCCCCTACCCACCCACCCCCATTCCCCTATTCTTGCATAGGCCAAAAACCTATACAGTCTCCAAGAGTGTCTTGGGAATCAGCTAAAAGTCTGCTAGTTACAAAGACACAATTGTCTTTCTGTAGCCTTGGGGCAGTCTGGGATGTAGCATTTTTCCTGACATCCGTCAGCCTTCCTCCACCTGATGATAAACTGTCTCAGGAGTACTCTTGAGGGCTTTGGCTGTAGGGAAAGTGTGTCTGATTTTCCCCCAGATTCTGCCTCTATGTGTTTGTGAGCGCGAGTGTATTGTCTGAAAGCTCCAGTTGAAGGCCAGTTTCACAGTTAAGCTTTACATGAAAGTTTATTTGATCTCAGAAGCATCCGGAGTAAGTATAGTTAAAAGCAAGTTGGATAGTTTTCTTTATATGGAGGGAGAGCCAAGCCAAAGCACAGGTTGCTCCTAGTTATTCTGTAATTATTCTAAGCAGCTTCGGATATTTCTACAAACACATACCATATTTTTCAGAGCATAAGACGCACTGGAGTATAAGACGCACCTTAGTTTTGGGGGAGGAAAATAGGGAAAAAAATCTACCTACCAGGTATTCATCTGGCTAGCGTCCTTAGTCTGGTCAGCTTCAGCACATTATTTTATCCCCTGGTTAGGGATGAAAAAAATCATCTTCGGAGGGAGTAGGAATGAAAAAATCCTGCAAGCTGGGTTAGCACCTCGTTGGGGTTGGGGAAAAAAGCTTTGAAGCTACATTCGGAGTATAAGATGCACCCAAATTTTCAGCCTCTTTTAGGGGGGGAAAGGTGCATCTTATACTCCGAAAAATACAGTAGGTCTCAAATGTTGTTAATAAAGTGGTGGGGCCAATATAAATTAGCACTTAGACATATACCGCTTCATAGTGCTTTACAGCCCTCTCTAAGCGGTTTACAGAGTTCAGCATATTGCACCCAACAATCTGGGTCCTCATTTTACCGACCTCAGAAGGATGGAAGGCTGAGTCAACCTTGAGCCTGGTGAGATTTGAACAGCTGAACTGCTGAACTAGCAGTCAGCTGGAGTAGCCTGCAGTAGCTGCAGTTAACCACTGCGCCACCTCGGCTCCTTGACTTTACATGACCAATTGACTTTACATGACCATTTGGATTTATACTAGACTAGTATTTTTTTTAAGGGGGCACGGTGGCTCAGCAGTTAAAGATGCTGAGCTTGTCAGCTGTATAGTTGACAGACCGGGTTTGAGATCCGAGCACGGCATGGCTTGTGCAAGAATAATTGTAAAGACCTTATGCACAGGTGCTTAAATATTTATTGTCCCCCCCCCCCCCCCCCCGATGGTGGAGAACTCTGTAAAAGAAGTGTTTTGATAACTCCCTTCCCCTTCCTTTCATTTACAGAGCTCGACGAGCTGCCAAAGAAGCCAAAGAGGCCCCGGCTCAGCCTGCTCCAGAAAAGGTGAAGGTGGAAGTGAAGAAATTTGTGAAAATTGGTCGTCCAGGTTACAAAGGTAGGCATGGCTCCAGGCTGCCTGAGAAATCGTCTCAGTCTGATGGGATTAGCCCGCCCCACTCGTGCTGGCAGAAGGGGCAAGGAATTTTGGCTGGTGGGTCCAAAAGAAGAGCCTTTTCTGCTTTAGCTCACGCCCTCTGGAACATCCCCCACCCCTTCACAAAGGTCAGATCTGTTCCCACCCTTTTAAGGCCTTCTGAAAAGCCTTGAAGACATGGCTGTGCTAACTAGCCTGGGGCCCTAATGGGAGTGTGACATGTTCGAGGTGGCTAATGGGATAGAGAACACTCTCCCTCCTGCTTAGTTTTATTTTAATTCAGTTTTAAATTTAAAATATTTATTGCTTTAATGTTTTATTCTGAATATTATCCAACGTTTATAAGCTACCTAATCTCTGGTGTAGGGGTCTCCCAACCTTGGCAACTTTAAGACTTGTGGACTTCAACTCCCAGAATTCCTCAGCCAGCAAAGCTGGAATTCTGGGAGTCGAAGCCCACAAGTCTTAAAGTTGCCAAGGTTGGGAGACCCCTACTGGTGGGATGGGTAGTATACAAGAGAGAGACAGACAGACAGCAAAGTATTCCACAGCATTCCTTTGGAAACAGTTGAATTTGGAATGGATTTCCTCTCCCCACCCCCAACCATTTGGGCTTCCAGTGTGCTTAAAGCAGCCTTCATGGCTGCTTCATATTCATACAAATTCATATTCGTATTCATAAGAGCCATGGTGGTGCAGTGGTTAGAATGCAATACTGCAGGCTAACTCACTGCTCACTCCAGGAGTTTGTTTGTTTGTTTGTTTGTTTATTTATTTATTTATTTATTTATTATTTATTTATTTATTTATTTATTTATTTATTTATTTATTTATTTATTTATTTATTTATTTATTTATTTATTTATTTGTGGGATTTATATACCGCCTCACAGAGCAAGCACTCTCTAAGCGGTTTACACCAGTAAGCAATGTATATTTATATTGCCCCCAACAATCTGGGTCCTCATTTTACCTACCTCGGAAGGATGGAAGGCTGAGTCAACCTTGAGCCTGTGAGATTTGAACCGCTGACCTGCGGATCACAGTCAGCTAAAGTGACCTGCAGTACCTGCCTCTAACCGCTGCGCCACAAGGTTCAAGGTTGACTCATCCTTCCGAGGTCGGTCAAATAAAGGCCCTGTAAACCACTTAGGGAGCGCTGTAATGCACCATGAAGTGGTATATAAGTCTAAGTGCTATTGCTATTGCTTTGTAGTTCTTTGAATAAGACATTCAATAGGAGATTTGATTCCAAGCTCTTGGAGCCCAAAGCTGATGAAATAAAGGATCCTGTCGCAAAGTCCTGCTTACCCCTCTGTCTCTTTAATCCAGAGGTCTTCAAACTTGGCAACTTTAAGACTTGCGGACTTCAACTCCCAGAATTCTCCAGCCAGCATAGCTGGCTGGAGAATTCTGGGAGTTGAAGTCCGCAAGTCTTAAAGTTGCCAAGTCTGAAGACCTCTACTTTAATCCTTCCTTTCAGTAACCAAGCAGAGGGACCCAGAAACATGCCAGCAGAGCCTCCTTTTCCAGGTAAAACACACCTAAATTTAATTTCTTTAATAAAAATTACATGTGGGTAGTCCTCAACTTACAACCCAGTTGCTTAGCGACCAATTGAAGTTAACGACAGATCTATCTTGGGGCTACTTTAGGCGTTTACAGCCATTTGCAGCGTTCCATGGTGACGTGACTTGAGTTTGCGACGGTTTTGCCAAAAGCTGGCATTTACTTCTGGTTCGCCATTGGTTCGTTCAAACAACTGCAGCACTCACTTAACTGCTGCAAAAAAAAGGTGGTAAAATCTGGCCAATCATGTGACTGAACCGTTTTACGACCATCAAGACTTACGATGGGCAGGCTCCATTATAGTCATAAATTGAGGAATACCTGTATATTTTTTTAAAAAAATAGGTTCAATAAGTGACTTTGGCCCAGGGAAAAACCCCAACTTTTGGGATCCCTGGTGCTCTCTGAGCTTAGTAGTTCTCCTATATGAATTTTGTCTGTCATAGAATAGAATAGAATAGAATAGAATAGAATAGAATAGAATAGAATAGAATAGAATAGAATAGAATAGAATAGAATAGAATAGAATAGAATAGAATTCTTTATTGGCCAAGTGTGATTGGACACACAAGGAATTTGTCTTTGGTGCATATGCTCTCAGTGTACATAAAAGAAAAGATAACATTTGTCAAGAATCATGAGGTACAACACTTAATGATTGTCATAGGGTACAAATAAGCAATCAAGAAACAATCAATATAAATCGTAAGGATACAAGCAACAAGTTACAGTCATACAGTCATAAGTGGGAGGAGATGGGTGATAGGAACGATGAGAAGACTAATAGTAATAGTAATGCAGCCTTAGTGAACAGTTTGACAGCGGTGAGGGAATTATTTGCTTAGCAGAATGATGGCATTCGGTGAAAAACTGTTCTTGTGTCTAGTTGTCTTGGTGTGCAGTGCTCTATAGCATCATTTTGAGGGTAGGAGTTGAAACAGTTTATGTCCAGGATGCGAGGGGTCTGTAAATATTTTCACGGCCCTCTTTTTGACTCGTGCAGTATACAGGTCCTCAATGGAAGGCAGGTTGGCAGTAATTGTTTTTTCTGCAGTTCTGATTATCCTCTGAGAACAGACATGCAGGAGAACATGCAGGAGAACAGCCAAGTTCAGTGAGCACCAGGGACCCCACAATTCAGGCCTGAGCTACGAATATTCTTTTCCTATTGGTACCCCAACTATTGAGTATCAATTCGTGAAACTGAGCATAGAACAGCTCTGTTCTTTCTGTCCCTCCCCTTCTTTTATATCCTGGGCTGTTATCCATATGAGCAGGCAGTTGGATTTGTTAGATTTTGACAGAGGTGATAATTAATCTCACAAAGGAGAAGTTTGATCTTTTCCCGGACATCTGACATTAGAAAAGAAACCGCAGTTTAAAGTCTAAGTAAAAATATTTATTTCGGTACAAAAACAATAAATCCTCATTTGTTTACATCTCTGATATAAAAGTAGGTCTTCCTTCGATGGAAGCCAGGAACAGAAGGAAAGAATGGAATGCACACATGCGTACAAGAACATATCAATCACGTGCTCAGGAATAAACCATTATAATGAATAGGGATGCATCTCCCTGCATATACATATAACAGGCAATAAAAATCACTGCGTGACAGATTTAAATGGTCCTTCCAACTTCTCATTCTTCTGGCTCTGCACCACACAGATCGATTATCCAGAGATCGCTGAAAGTATCATGCCGAGACACCGCTTTATGTCGGCATACGAGCAGAGAATTGAGCCTCCCGACCGGCGTTGGCAGTACCTTTTGATGGCAGCAGAACCCTATGAGACCATCGCTTTCAAGGTAATGTCCTAGTCCGGCCACTTTTTGAGAGGTTCTTGGGACATACGAAAGGGTAGATTTAGTTGTGGAAATTTAAGTGCTTCTGGGAAGGGATTTGGTTTGAGGGCTGTCAGTTTCGTAAAGGGAAGAAAGGGGAAGGACATGAAACAGAAATCTAAGATTTGGGTTTCTATTAAACTTTGTAATGAAAATCAATCTTAATTGTTCTAGAGTTTCCGTTTGTGTTGAACAATTTGTATCGTGAGTTCAGATCCTGAAAGCTGAATTTGATTCTCAAGCTTCCCTGGTTGGTTGGTTGTCCTTTCTCAAGGAGACATTTCCTGATTATTTGATGGATCGAATGAGAGACATTATTAGTTTCTTTCCAATTGACAAGTACCGGCTACTGCTGCGTACCTGATATAGCCAAAGATTTGGATGCTGCACTTGGGCTGTCAGGATTGATAGTTTGCAGCACATGAGTTATCCGATACAAAATGTGGTGGTGTGGCCTAATGGTGAAACACTCGTTTCCCCCTCGGAAGGTTGAGAGTTCAATACTAGGTAGCGGCAGATGTTTCTCTCTGCTTGCTTTTCCTCCTTTCGGTTGATGCAAAGATCAAAGCATCTCCGAGTCTTTTATCTTGGCCTTGATGGGGGAGGGGGGGAAAGAGTCCCCCCCCTTCTGTTAACACTTTGAACAAACTGACTGCCTTCTTTCATAAGCTGCCGAACCCAGCCTTTGATGTCCTGTGATGCAACAGCTTGGCACCACTCCTAACCTCTTCCCTTCCTCTTTTGCAGGTGCCCAGTAGGGAGATTGACAAAGCTGAAGGCAAATTCTGGACTCACTGGAATCGAGAAACAAAACAGGTAAATGGTTTAAGACAGGGGTCTCCAACTTTGGCAACTTTAAGACTTGTGGACTTCAACTCCCAGAATTCCTCAGCCAGCTTTGCTGGCTGAGGAATTCTGGGAGTTGAAGTCCACAAGTCTTAAAGTTCCACAGTTTTGCTGGCTGAGGAATTCTGGGAGTTGAAGTCCACAAGTCTTAAAGTTCCACAGCTTTGCTGGCTGAGGAATTCTGGGAGTTGAAGTCCACAAGTCTTAAAAGTTCCACAGCTTTGCTGGCTGAGGAATTCTGGGAGTTGAAGTTCACAAGTCTTAAAGTTCCACAGCTTTGCTGGCTGAGGAACTCTGGGAGTTGAAGTCCACAAGTCTTAAAGTTGCCAAGGTTGGAGACCCCTGGTTTAAGAGGTTAAAGGCTGCCAGACTCCCTTGTCGAGGGGAGCTGAATAATTTGAAAACTCCTTTTAAAAACCAACCACCTTTCACCGTTGAGAGGAATTGTAAGCCAAGATCAGAAAGCTTAACCAGCATCGTTATTAGAAAAGTAAAGATCACCTTGTTGGAAAACAGTCTTTTTTTTTTAATCCTAGATGTTGGAGGGGGCAGGCTGGATGCCTTTAGACACTCCTGTGGCTCCTGTAGCATAATACTTGGGAGGCGGATTCTTTGGAAGCTGGAGAGGACTCAGAGACTGAGTCTCTCAAACAAAATTTATGAAACTCTAAATCAGGGGTGGCCAAACTATGGTTCTTTGAGGACCTGTGGACTTCAACTCCCAGAATTCCTGAGCCAGCCATGCATGCATGTCTAGCTCAGGAATTCTGGGAGTTGAAGTCCACAGGGCCTCAAAGAACCATAGTTTGGCCACCCCTGCTCTAGATATTTCTGCCTTATATCTTTTGCATAACTTGGATTCACCCAATGTTGGAACGGCAGGATTTAGATTTAGATTTATTACTAGAGTTGGAAGGGACCTTGTAGATCATCTAGTCCAACCCCCTGCTCAAGCAGGAGTTCCTACACCATTTGAGACAGATGGCAGTCCAGCCTCTCCTTGAAGGTCGCAAGTTGAATTTTAGAATTGCTCCCAGCCAGCTTGGTAGGAACTCTTGTGAGTCAGACTGTGGATTGATCGGAAGAACTCAAGAAAGCTTCCATGGGAGTTTACTCCCCAGTCCTGCTTTTGAGGAATCCTTTGTGAAGATCTAACCGGATCCTTGCAGTCAAATAAAATGTAATGTTTTCTCTCCCTCCCCCTTTTTCCCCCCCTTTTAGTTCTTCCTTCAGTTCCATTTCAAGATGGAGAAGCCACCTGCTCCTCAAAGTATCCCACCTCCAGCTACCGTGAAGCGGCCTCCCCCGCCCCCCCTCATGAATGGCCTGCCCCCCCGGCCACCACTCCCGGACTCCCTCCCACCCCCTCCTCCTGGGGGCATGGCTATGCCTCCCATGCCTCCCCCGACGGGACCCTTGCCCCCAGGTCCACCCCAGTTGCCCCCAGCCCCTGGCGTCCCTCCTCCTGCTCCAATGCCCCCGATGCTGAGACCCCCTCTCCCTACGGAAGGACCAGGGAGCATCCCTCCACCACCCCCTACCAGTTGAAAAGTCCTTTCTTTGGGGACTCTTCCTGTCTTTCCCTGGCACCATTTTTTAAAAGGCACCGGTTGATCTTGTCTCGTTTCTTCTTTCCTTGTGTACTTTTTAAATACATCAGTGATTTCAGTTCAGAATTTTGTGGCTTCATTAAAAAAAAACAAAAAAACCTCTTCATTCCTCCCATTCTTCTAACAAAGAAGAAATATTAATCTTAAAACATTGATCTCTAGAGCAGTGTTTCCCAACCTTGGCAACTTGAAGATGTCTGGACTTCAACTCCCAGAATTCCCCAGCCAGCGAATGCTGGCTGGGGAATTCTGGGAGTTGAAGTCCAGACATCTTCAAGTTGCCAAGGTTGGGAAACACTGCTCTAGAGAACTGTTTCTCAACCTTGGCAACTTTTTATTTATTTATTTATTTATTTATTTATTTATTTATTATTGGTTCTTCTATGCCGCCCTACTCCCGAGGGACTCAGGGCGGCGTACAGCAATTATACGAGAACACTAATAATAAACAGCAGTTAAAAACAGCAATTAAAAATTTACAAAAAGTTAAAAAATATTCACCATCAGCCATGGGGGGGGGGGGAGCTCAGGTGGAACTAGTCTTACCCCCTGCCTGCAGGAAGAGCCATGTCTTAATGGCTTTTCAGAAGGCCAGCAGAGTGGGGATGGTTCGGGTGTCTGGGGGAAGTTGGTTCCAGAGCACGGGGCCCCCCACAGAGAAGGCCCTCCCCCTAGGGCCCGCCAGTCGGCATTGTTTGGCTGACAGGACCTGGAGGAGGCCCACTCTGTGGGACCTGACCGGTCGAAGGGAAGTATGAGGCAGAATGCGGTCCCGAAGGTAACCTGGTCCTAAGCCATGCAGGGCTTTAAAGTTGTTTGGACTTTTAAGTTGTTTGGACTTCAACTCCCAGAATTCCCCATGCTAGCATTCTGGAGAATTCTGGAAATTAAAGTCCAAACAACTTAAAAGTTGCCAAAATTGAGAAACGCTGCTCCAGACTACTTTAAGTAAAATAATCTGTTTTACATTACAGTTTGATTTTTTAAGGTAGTTCTTTGTGGGAAATAAATAACCACCAAGATCCTGGTTCCTTCTCCACCTAACTGGACTTGCCATTAGCCTTAAAGGTGTGCCCAGAGCTAATCAAAAGCAGAAGGCAGCTTCAAGCTTCATTGAAACCAGTTGCCCGAAATCTTAGAAGAGCACAGCTGGGTTTTTAGGTTTATAGTTTGCTTTGGGTACTGCTGTAATCAGCAAGGATTCCTGGCAATTAACACCACAATCACATAAACATTAAACCCACAAAAACACAGGGTTGCATTACTAACTCTGGGAGTTGAGTCCAGATGCCGTCTTTTATACCTTCCCTAACAATCCCTATCATAGAATTTGGGTTGGTGTGTGTGTTTTCATGGCTGTCCCTATGGGTTGATGTTTTCATTGGCTGTTTGCCAAAGGGATTCCTTTTTATGTTAGCAAAAATGATTCTGAAAATGAAGTAAAAGTAATTTTTCAAAGAGTAATGCAGAATTTGTTCAGGAACCAATAGTTGGGGACTGCCTGGGATGGATGGATGGATGAGGTAGAAAATTTAGATGTAGGAAGGAAAAGTTGACTATGCATAGAAGGAATTTGTGGCTGCAGAAAAAGCACAGTGGGGTTATTGAGATACAGGTTCTAATTTAGCGACCACCTTGTTTAGGGACTTAACTGCAGTTACAATGGTGGAAAAAAAAACCTTACAACCAGTGCTCACCTTTACAACTTTTGCAGGTAGGTAAAGCAAAGGAAAACTGAATTAAGATAATAAACATAATTGTGGTTTACTTAACAGCCATTTCTCTTCATGCCCAAGTTGCCTATTCCAGTTGTTGCTAAACAAGGACTACCTCTATCTTGACATCTATAAACAATCATTGATTGCATCCATTTATTGCGAGGTTCCCCAAAATGGTTGGTATTGGCCACAAGGGTCAATGGGACAATTCAAGAGGTCAATAAATGGGGGTCAGTAAAATGAAGGATCAATAGGTAGTGACTAAATGATGGAAAATCAGTTGGGGTCAATTCATCTTTTGGGGTCCCTTTAGATCTTCACCCTAATCCTGTCGGTGAGGGGGCTAGCAGTGAGACTGACCCAGGGTGGGATAGTCCACTGCTAGAGAGACCAGCCTTGTCTCTATTATTATTTGTAATGCTATTAAAATATTAACTTTTTAATATGATAAATGGAGGTCAATGAACAATCTGAAACTTCATGAAGGTTTTGATGAGCGAAGGGCTTGGAAACATTTGAGTATTTTATGGCCACACAGCCTCTACCCCAAATGATACATACTACCATGTTTCCCCGAAAATAAGACCCTGTCTTATATTTTTTGAACCCTGAAATAAGCGCTTGGCCTTATTTTGGGGGAGGTCTTATTATTTTGGGGCACGTGGAGCAAGACGGGTCTCCTCTTGCCGTCTTACCTGATTTCCAGCTCTGTCTCCCTAACTAGAGGAAATGGTGGGGACCAGCTGCGCATGCATTTAAATGTTTTCGGGGAGAGCTTATTTTTGGGAAGGATTTATTTTCGGGGAAACACAGTAAAGTTAAACTTGGATCAAATCAAACTTCTTGCCATTTTGAAAAATCACAGCACACTTGGGAACTTCACAAGGTAAAGTCCCAAGAATGCAACAGCTGAGCAATACCTGAATCGTGGAAATATGGCAGGTGTAGTATATAAACTTGCAGAGATTGCAAGACTAGGATGATCTGGCTTTGACCATGAAATAATTACTACTGTATGCATCAAATACTCAAATCAATAAACTCAAATACTTTGGCCACCTAATGAGAAGGAAGGACTCACTGGAGAAGAGCCTAATGCCGGGAAAGACTGAGGGCAAAAGAAGAATGGGACGACAGAGAATGAGATGGCTGGATGGAGTCACTGAAGCAGTCGGGGTGAGCTTAAATGGACTCCAGAGGATGTAGACAGGAAGGCCTGGAGGAACGTCCATGGGGTCGCAATTGGTTGGTCGCAACTTCGCGACTAACAATAACAACTGTATTCATGTGCACACACCAAAATAACTGCAATCGATCAAAAGGCACAATTTGTAAATTAGTCCTGGTTTGGACCAAAAGTGTGTCCATTTGTTCACATTCTTTAAGAGTAACGTTTCAGCAACTTTTGAGATGTGGACTTAAAATTCCTAGAAATCCCCAGCCAGCAAGACGGGGGAATTCTGGGAGTTGAAGTCCACATGCCGCTGAGGTTGAGAAACACTGTTCCAGGGTACAAGGATTTCATTAATGCCATATCTCCCTCCATGGGAGATTCTCAATAGCAAGGCATGATTAAGGCCTCCTTCCTACAGTTTGTAAACTTGGTTAACCACCACAGCTTATCAAATGGGATCCATTTTTTAGATTTTATCCCAGCACAGCCTGGATTCCCCTCCAGTATGTTAGGTTAAAATGTGGTTGGCTAGCGTGTATGTGTTGCAAAAGCTATCTTCCCCACATTCATTTAAAATAAGATGCAGGGCCTTGCCTATGTCCACTTAACCCATAGCTAATCTTTGAGTGGCCAAAGGCTTTTGGCCTTAATATTTTTGGGTTGGGAGGTCTACAAAATCAATCATGACATTTGGTTAGAAGGGGTGGAGATCTTCGCTTTGTAACTGATGTGGCTACTTGAGGGCACATATCTAGTTCCCAACTTAAAATGCCTTCTCAGCCAAATGGTGATTTTATCATCACCACCATCCCAATGCATAAAAAAGGGACTGAATTTTTTATGCTGCTGTTCCAGTGAACATTATAGATCTGTGATGGTGAACCTATGGCACGCGTGCCAGAGGTGGCACACAGACGCCTCTGCTGCAGGGGTGAAATAGCAATAGCACTTAGCACTTAGATTTATATACCGCTTCATAGTGCTTTACAGCCCTCTCTAAGCGGTTTACAGAGTTCAGCATATTGCCCCAACAATCTGGGTCCTCATTTTACCCACCTCGGAAGGATGGAAGGCTGAGTCAACCTTGAGCCTGGTGAGATTTGAACAGCTGAACTGCTGAACTAGCAGTAGCCTGCAGTGCTGCATTAGCAATAGCAATAGCAATAGCACTTACTTATATACCGCTTCATAGTGCTTTACAGCCCTCTCTAAGCGGTTTACAGAGTTCAGCATATTGCCCCAACAATCTGGGTCCTCATTTTACCAACCTCAGAAGGATGGAAGGCTGAGTCAACCTTGAGCCTGGTGAGATTTGAACAGCTGAACTGCTGAACTAGCAGTTCAGATTGCAGTGCTGCTTTTAACCACTGCACCAACTCGGCTCTTCCTGGACGCCGGCATTTGTGTTCTTTTGCCCTCTGCGCATGCACAAAGTGTTCTGCTTGCGCAGAGGGCAAAAGAACACAAATGCCGGCATCCAGGCGGGTGGGGGAAGCCCAGCGCCGCGAACGCCGCCAGGTTCTTCGGCTGTGCGGCGTCCAACAGGTACGAGCGAACCGGGAGGATTTCACCCCTGCTCTGCTGGCACACGCGCTGTCGCCCCAGGTCAGATCTCTGTGGCGTTTCTTTCGTGAGCTTCTGTTTCCCTGCAAACGACGAAACAGAAGCTCATGAAAGAAAAAGATCTTTCCGCGCTGCCGGTGTTGGGATGCCCCGCCTCCCACCAGCCAGCTGGTCTTTGGTTCTCTGCTGCGCATGCACTCATGTCCGCACATTCGCGCATGTTCACACACACTCACCTTTCAGTTTGGGCATACACGTGCGCAGTTTGGGCACTCAGTGCCTAAAAGGTTCACCATCACTGCTATAGATTATCCCTTGTCTTGAGATCCTCAGAGGCCAAATTTTTAAAAAAGTTTAGCCTCTGAATAAAAAGGATTGCTAACTTGATTTAAAAGTCTGTAGAGATTCTCAGTCATCCAGGTCATGGTTGTCCAAAAGGTGCTTTTTCAGGAGGCAACTGGACTTGCTTGTTTTTTTTCTTTTGAGACGTTTTGCTTCTCTTCCAAGAAGCTTCTTCAACTCTGACAGGAGAGTGGGGAATGGAAGGATTTTTATTCCTTGCAGACAGCAGGTCATTTGCATCCTTTTAGTGGGTCGTTGAAGCACTTGGAGGTTTATCTGTCACTATCTTGTCAGAGCTGAAGAAGCTTCTTGGATGAGAAGCGAAACGTCTTCAAAAGAAAAAGAAAAAACAAGAAAGTCCAGTTGCCTACTGAAAAAGCACCTTTGGGGTAGTGGTGAAATCCAATTTTTTTTTACTACCGGTTCTGTGGGCGTGGCTTGGTGGGCATGATGTGGCTTGGTGGGCGTGGCAGGGGAAGGATACTGCAAAATCCCCATTCCCTCCCCACTCCAGGAGAAGGATACTGCAAAATCCCCATTCCCTCCCCACTCCAGGAGAAGGATACTGCAAAATCCCCATTCCCTCCCCACTCCAGGGGAAGGATACTGCAAAATCCCCATTCCTTCCCCACTCCAGGGGAAGGATACTGCAAAATCCCCATTCCCTCCCTACTCTGGGGCCAGCCAGTGGTGGTATTTGCCGGTTCTCTGAACTACTCAAAATTTCCACTACTGGTTCTCCGAACTACTCAAAATTTCCACTACTGGTTCTCCGAACTACACAAAATTTCCGCTACCAATTCTCCAGAACCTGTCAGAACCTGCTGGATTTCACCCCTGCTTTGGGGCTAACGTGATCTAAAATTTGAAGGAAAAGGCCGTTAGTACATCTAGTAACAGTGAGTTCGTTCAGCTTAGCCTCCTCATGAAGCATTGGAGGCAACCATTAAAAGACAAACCAAATGTGTCAATAACATTTCCTTCCCAGATTATTTTAATAGCTTTTACCTTAAGAATTTTTTTTCTCCCGTTCAATTGTGTCTGATTCTCTGATCCTTTAACATACTTCAAGGTATTATTAATTTAGGTGATAAATATTTAAAGGAACAAATACTTTTCTGCTGATAAAAAACGGCCTTTATATAAGACGATTAAGGGGTGAAAAACATGATAAGCGGACTCTGATACAATGTAAAGACTGAGAGGTACAAATTGTGTGTGAATGTGGGTTTTGCTTTGATCTCTTGTGGGGGTGGGTTTGGAAATATGATAAAAAAGTGTTTACATCAAGGTTGAGCCCGCTTGGATGTCTTGCATTTGCTAAAGCATCCAGACTTAAAAGATATCAAAAACCTGCAAATAGAACGGGACGGCTCCTTTGAGCCAGCTTGTGGCAAGAATTCTTGCAGGACGGTGTTTGTGTGATCATTCAAGGTCACATGGGTTAAAGAAGAAAAATTCAGGCCATCTTTCTCTGTGTCTGTATGTGTGTGCGCACGTGTGTGTATGTGTGTGTTATCCGACGCCTTCACTCCCTTCTGAATTTTCCCTGGGGAATCCTAGAGAGGTGGCTTTAGTTCTTCAGGGAAGCAGCCATGCAGCTTGGCCTGGCCAGCATCCTCCTGTGTCTCTGGCTAACAGCTGAGTCCCTCTCCTCACCTTCAAAGGGAAACCTCCTAGAAGAAAACCCTCCGAGACAATGGGAAAGTCCCAATTTAGGAGAACTTAAAGCACCAGAAGAAGAAGAAGAACACGTCAAGGTTGCATTGGATTTCAAGGAAGCCCCTTCAAAAGTCCTGGAGTCAGAAGACAGCCCTGGACGTCTCCCATCCCACCTGCCCTTGGCTGAGAAGGAAGTGAGACCCTTGAGTTTATGGCCCCCCCAACCCAGTTCTCAGTCATGGCTATACGAAAGCTCCGAGGAATCGGTGTGTCACGTGAGGCTGGACGGGGGCAGCTTTTGGGGTCCTAACCATCTGGAGGTGGGGGGCCTCCTCAGCCGTTACGACAGCGGGTTCTTGAAGGCACTGAGCAGATCTGCCTGGAGCAGAGAGGACCTGGAGACCTTTGGGATATGTCCCTCAAGCCCACCCCACAGCCTTCTTGGGTCACTCCAACGTGTGGCTGATTCTCTGGGCAGCCCTGCAGGACATCGTTTCTTCATGCTACATTTGGAAGAAGGTAAGGGCAGGCAGGGAAAGCGGAAAGGCATCATTATTACCGCTGTTCCCTCTGTTCTCGTTTCTAGACAGCTTTGTTTAAAATTCCTAAAACGTCAATGAAGTTTTAGAAATTGGCCCTGAACAGTGATGATGCTTAGTATAAAGCAATAGTAATGGTATAAAAAAATGCTATAAAATGATGAAGTGCTTATATAAAGCATCTGGTGCTTTTCTAAAATTCCCCCTCCTTTTCCCTCTCCCAATGTACATTCCTTCGCTTTGGCAATTCTTATTTATTTTATTTATTTATTTGTCAAACATGTATAGGATAGTAGTAATTTGTATAAACATAAGTAAAAAGTAACGATAAAAGAGGACAATAGGACAGTAGGACAGGGACGGTAGGCACGCTGGTGCGCTTATGCACGCCCCTTACAGACCTCTTAGAAACGAGGAGAGGTCGACTGTAGACAGTCTAAGGTTAAAGTTTTTGGGGTTTGGGGAAGAAACCACAGAGTCAGGTAGTGCATTCCAGGCATTGATCACTCTGTTGCTGAAGTCGTATTTTCTGCAGTCGAGTTTGGAGCGCTTTACATTTAGTTTGAATCTATTACGTGCTCGTGTATTGTTGCGGTTGAAGCTGAAGTAGTCATTAACAGGAAGGACATTTTGGTATATGATTTTATGAACTACATTTAGATCAGATCGGAGGCGATGTAGTTGTAAATTGTCTAATCCCAGTATTTCAAGTCTGGTGGAATAAGGTATTTTGTTGTGAGCGGAGGAGTGAAGGACTCTTCTGCGGAATACCCAATTTAAATCTAAAGTACATTAAATCTATTCTAAGCCGATGGTTTTGTAACACCAACAACTGAGATAAATATGCAAGCAGAAGATACCAGTATAGATGGGTGACAAAGGAAAAGGGGAAAATACTTTTTTTTTTAAAGAAAAGAGAAAACAATTTAAAAAGGAGGAAAAGGAAGAAAAATGGTCAAATCTCTTAACTAGGACTGAAATAGCTTATAGGTGCAAAATTCAGATTTCTTGTGGGCACGGAGTCCTTTTGATCAGACCAAATATGTTGACTGGCCAGAAGTCTAAATCAGATCCTTCATAGGATTGCTCCTGTCCTATAGCTCTCTTTTGCCAGAAGAGGGGGGCAGAGGAGGAGAGATTTTTCAGAAAGGATCAGCTGCCCTTCTGGAAAGTAAATAGGGATCAGCTGCAGAGATTATATATAACAAATAACAAATAACAACAACAGAGTTGGAAGGGACCTTGGAGGTCTTCTAGTCCAACCCCCTGCCTAGGCAGGAAACCCTACACTACTTCAGACAAATGGTTATCCAACATCTTCTTAAAAACTTCCAGTGTTGGAACATTCACAACTTCTGGAGGCAAGCTGTTCCACGGATTAATTGTTCTAACTGTCAGGAAATTTCTCCTTAGTTCTAAGTTACTTCTCTCTTTGTTTAGTTTCCACCCATTGCTTCTTATTCTACCCTCAGGTGCTTTGGAGAATAGCTTGACTCCCTCTTCTTTGTGGCAACCCCTGAGATATTGGAACACTGCTATCATGTCTCCCCTGATCCTTCTTTTCATTAAACTATATATTATATTTATTTATTTGTCTTTATTTAACTTTTCATTAAACTATATATTATATTTATTTATTTGATAAACCATGTACAAGATAGCAGGTATGGTATAAACATAAACAAAAGCAAGGTAGGTAAAGGTAAATTTGGACAATAGACAGGGATGGTAGGCACAATGGTGCGTTTATGCACGCCCCTTACAGACCTCTTGGGAATGGGGTTTACATTATAATATTTTATAATACATTATAATACTTAGGAATTACAAAGAATACATGTCCATTTCCAGCTGTTGCAAATAGTTTGGGGGGGATGGATCTTCCCAATTATTCTAATAATGAAAGCTTCAACTGCACCTTTAAATTATTGCCCTCCAATAAAAGAAAATGACCCCTCATTAGATCTGTTAAGTCATTAAGCAAATCAAGTCTTTTTTGTTTAAATTGCAATACTTAATATTTATAAATCGGGATGACACAAGATACAGCTTCTTTTCATGAGCAAATGTGAAAGGGTGGAGCAGACAAGAGCTCTGCTTTTCCAAAAGGTGGGCATAACAAAAGAGGTGGACTAGATGGCCACCAGATCCCCCTTTTTAAAAAAATTTATGTCTTTTTCAAACTCTTTGGTGTAGTCCACATCTTGTTCTTAGCCAGAGACTTAACAAATCCAATTTGCTACAAAATGGGTACAACATGAGGCAACCCCTCAAATGCATCTAATTACAGGTAGTCCTCGACTTACAACGGTTTGTTTAGTGACCGTTTGCAGTTACAACGGCACTGCAAAAAGTGACTTATGACCGTTTCCCACACTTACGCTGCAATTTATCGTTGCAGCATCCCCATGGTCATAGGATCAAAATTCAGATATCTGGTAACTGACTCATATTTATGACGGTTTGCAGTGTCCCAGGTCATGTGATCCTCTTTTGTGAACTTCTGACAAGCAAAGTCAATGGGGAAGCCAGGTTCGCTTAACGACCGGGTTACTTACTTAACAACTACTGCAGTGATTCGCTTAACAACTATGTCAAGAAAGGTATTAGAATGGGGCAAAACTCCATTTTGTTAAGTGAGACAGAAATTTTGGGCTCAATTGTGGTCGTAAGTCGAGGACTACCTGTATGGCATCTTTGAGGACTTGGACTTGCTCATACAATCAGCTAAATCAGTGACTGGATTCCCACAATGTGCTGAATCACAGTCTATCCTGCTCCACCTCAGCCTCACCAAATATCATGTGTGAATCCACCAGTGTCAGGCTAAAGCTCCTCTCAATATATCTCTTGTTAACAGAACATACCATTTTCCTTGAGATTAAACATGGGTCAATGGTATTGAACCCAGAGGCACCTGCAGGATACGGCCAAAAAAGCCAACATGGCAGCCACAGTACTCTGACTGAGGTTCTGCCCACACCCTGTGGATGTCCCGGATTCAACAGTTTTCGATTTTTAAAATGCAGCCAGTTGGCTTAGTTACAACCATTCATTTAGCAACCACTAGAAGTTACCATGGTGCTGAAAAAAGCGATTTAGGACCATTCCTCACACTTATGACTGTTGCAGCATCCTCACGGTCATGTGATTAAAATTTCTGTGCTTGACAACTAATACATAAAATCATCTGCTACAATGTCCTTCCTGTCAATGACTACTTCAGCTTCAACCACAACAATACAAGAGCACACAATAGATACAAACTTATGGTAAACCGCTCCAAACTTGATTGCAAAAAATACGACTTCAGCAACAGATTGGTCAATGCCTGGAATACACTACCTGACTCTGTGGTTTCATCCCCAAACCCCCAAAATTTTAACCTTAGACTGTCTACTGTGGACCTCACCCCATTCCTAAGAGGTCTGTAAGGGGCGTGCATAAGCGCACCAGCATGCCTACCGTCCCTGTCCTAATGTTCCCTTTTATTTGTATCCATTTCATGTATTCATAATCATGATTTTACTTGTATCTGTTTTCTAATACATGGTTGACGAAAATAAATAAATTAAAAAATTTTTTAAATGTAATGTCCAGAGGTCACATGATCAACATTTGCAACCTTCCCACCTGGCTTCCAACAAGCAAAGTCAGTAGGAGAAACTGGATTTGCTTAATGACCACATTATTTGTTTAATGACCATGGTAAATCACTTAATGACTACAGCAAAAATGGTAGTAAAATCGGACATGCCTCGCTTAACAAACCCCCCCCCCCTTGCTAACAATGGCAGTTCTGGTCTCAGTTGTCACAAGTTGAGGAGTACCTTTAGCATAAAGAATGAAAAATAATTTAAATGAATCAAGGAAAAAACAAAATGCACAGGTACAGTATATGTGGTACCTTGCTCAATAGTAGTAACTGTGAGAGGGACCTTGGAGTCCTAGTGGACAACCATTTAAATATGAGCCAGCAGTGTGCAGCAGCTGCCAAAAAAGCCAACACAGTTCTAGGCTGCATAAACAAAGGGATAGAATCAAAGTCACGTAAAGTGTTAATACCACTTTATAATGCCTTGGTAAGGCCACACTTGGAATACTGCATTCAGTTTTGGTCACCACGATGTAAAAAAGATGTTGAGACTCTAGAAAAAGTGGAGAGAAGAGCAACAAAGATGATTAGGGGACTGGAGGCTAAAACATATGAAGAACGGTTGCAGGAACTGGGGATGTCTAGTTTAATGAAAAGAAGGACTAGGGGAGACATGATAGCAGTGTTCCAATATCTCAGGGGTTGCCACAAAGAAGAGGGAGTCAAGCTATTCTCCAAAGCACCTGAGGGTAGAACAAGAAGCAATGGGTGGAAACTAAACAAGGAGAGAAGCAACTTAGAACTAAGGAGAAATTTCCTGACAGAACAATTAATCAGTGGAACAATTTGCCTCCAGAGGTTGTGAATGCTCCAACACTGGAAGTTTTAAAGAAGAGATTGGATAACCATTTGTCTGAAATATATAGGGTTTCCTGCCTAAGCAGGAGGTTGGACTAGAAGACCTCCAAGGTCCCTTCCAACTCTGTTATTCTATAAGGAAGAGCTCAAATGACTGGTTGAAACTCCGATGACCAGGACAGCAGGCAGAGAAGAGAGTTGGACAATATAAGACAGTGTAGCTAGCACCTCAGATGGCTTATTTTTAAGAGAATGGATGAATGATGAATGGAAACTGATTAAAGAGAGATTCAACCTAGAAATAAGGAGAATTTTCTGACAATGAACAATCAACCAATGGAACAGAAGTTGCCTTTGGAAATTGGAGGCGTTCAAGAAGAGACTGGACAGACACTTGGCAGAAATGGTGCAGGGTCTCCTGCTTGGGTGGGCGGGCGGGTGGGTGGGTGGGATGGGACTAGATGACCTACAAGGTCCCTTCCAACTCTGTTAAATCCATTATCTGTTAAGAAATGGGAGTTCCCTGCTTTGTATCCCTTTTTAATTTTCTTCGTCTCTTTTGGTAGTGAAATGGGAAGTCGAGACCAAACTCAGGTTTAAGCTGACCTTTCAGAAGGACATGGAAGAGCCTCTCAGCTCCTTGCAGCTGGTCCTCCTAGTCTTCTATCAAGGAGAAAAGGAACTGGTGCATCACAGAGTCCAAAAGAAATTTCTAGTGGGAGGAGAAGGATTACATCAAAAGCAGGTTTGTCGGACAATCCCCCCCACACACATTATTCCTAATAGCTCTCATTCCACCAAGGAGATCAACATAGCATACACTCCTCCCAGGGGCGGGTCCCTAATTTTTCATTACCACTCTGTGGGCGTGGCTTATTTTGTGGGTGTGGCTTGCCAGCCATGTGACCAGGTGGGCGTGGCTTGCTGGCCATGTGACTGGGTGGCTGTGGCTTCTTGGATTGCTGAAGGGAGGGGAATGGAGATAGCTCCTGCCGCATGTTCTTTCAGCGTCTCATGCGCTCCCTCAGCCATCCTTCCCTGCTTGGACTCACTGTGGGGTAGGAAGGCAGCGCATGCGCATTGCCGGAAGCTCGGCTTCTGGGCATGCATAGAAGAAATTTTTTTTTATTTGAATTTTTTTTTAAATGGCGGCACCCAGGCACCAACAACCGACTGCACCGGTACTGTGACGTCACCAGTGGGCCACTACCGGTGCTATAGAGTGGACCGCACCAGTAGGAACCCACCACTGACTCCTCCCACAATTTCAAGTGTATTGATTTGTTTACTTATATTTATTTGTATATTTATATCCCACCTTTATTATTTTTACAAATAACTCAAGGCGAACATATCCAACACACCTATTTTCCCAATAACAACAACCCTGTGAGGTGGGTTGGGCTGAGAGAGAGGGATTGGCCCAAAGTCATTCAGCTGGCTTTCATGTCTAAGGCAAGACTAGAACTCATAGTCTCCTGGTTTGTTGCTATGTATCTTAACCACTAGACCGGGGTGGGCAAACTATGGCTCTTTGAGGACCTGTGGACTTCAACTCCCAGAATTCCTGAGCCAGCTATGCATTTATGGCTGGCTCAGGAATTCTGGGAGTTGAAGTCCACAGGTCCTCAAAGAGCCATAGTTTGCCTACCCCTGCACTAGACCAAACTGGCCCTCAGTTCTGTTTATTTATCTCTATTTATATCCCAGCTGTCTGATTTTTATAAACAACTCAAGGTGTGAACATACCTAATATGCTCCCTCTGACCTCAGCCTACCTTATAGGGTTGTTGTGGGGGGAAATAGGGGGCAGGAATAATTAAGTATGTTTGCTACCTTGAGTTGACCAAAAGGCATGATGATGATGATGTCCTACAATGGATGACTCAAGCTCTTTTGCTTCTTTAGGTCACATTAAGGCAAATTAAGATAAACACTCTACAGAATACCAAAAACGCTACATCAAAGAACCCAAGATAGTGACCACAATTGTGAAAAGCCCCATATCTTTTAAAATACCATTTACACTTGATTTAACACCCTCTCGGTTCATAGAATGCCTACCTAATTTTCTCTCCGTTGAAACCAAGGGCCTAGTTTGAAATTTAAAGAAATTAGATTCACTCTGAATATTAGTGAATGTTTGGCCATGGGAGATCCTAGTGCAGGGGTCAGCAACCCGCGGCTCTGGAGCCGCATGTGGCTCTTTCATCCCTTTGCTGCGGCTCCCTGTCGCCGGTCGGCTCCACAATTGATAGTTTTTTTGGTTAGGACAGGTAGAGGAAAAAGGACACTACGCTAGGAGGAGACTCTATGATGGGGGAACCGAACTTCCGGTCGGCTCCACAATTGATAGTTTTTTTGGTTAGGACAGGTAGAGGAAAAAGGACACTACGCTAGGAGGAGACTCTATGATGGGGGAACCGAACTTCCGGTCGGCTCCAGAATTGAACGGGGGGCTTCCGGTTAGTGCCTTTGTGGCTCTTTCAGTGTTTAAGGTTGCCGACCCCTGTCCTAGTGGTTGGAGCAGACAATCATTAAGAGACATGGACTCCACTTCACTGGGATTTTTTAAATGGAGACTGGACTGCCAGCTTTTCATGGATAATTTAGTAGATTTCTAGAGTTGCTAGAGGTTTGGACTAGATGAATATTTTGTAACGCCAGCAACTCGAAGATACTTAACATATTAACAGAGTTGGAAGGGACCTTGCAGGTCATCTAGTCCAACCCCCTGCCCAAGCAGGAGACCCTACATCTGCCTCTACCTAGGATAGAACTCACAACCTCCTGATTGTGAGGCAAGAGCTCTACCTCTAGGCCACAGCAGCTGTAATATGTATGAGGTTCAATTCCCAGAATTCCCCAGCCGGCATGCTGGCTAGGGAATTCTGGGATTTGAAGTCCACACGTCTTAAAATTGCCTGCCAAGGCTGAGCAGGTGCTTTTAGCAGGCCTCAGGGATTAAATAATTCTGACCTGAGAATGAAACCTCAAGGGAGTTTCCGCATTTCATGATGCAAATAAATGTTTTGAGGGGGGGACTTCAATCAAATATGTGGATGTTGAGTATGTTTATTGTTTAAATTTTCCCATCTCAGATTGTTTGCCTTTCCAGAGGAACCCGCTACCTTGTCCTCCAAGGCTCCGTGATGTCTGGGAGGCATTCTCCTGGTGAATTAAGCTATGAACTTTCCTTGGAAATCAGGCACCAAAACAATACAGGTAGGTGAGAGATCTATGGCGGGTGGGGAGGGGGGCGGAAAATCTCTTGTTCCTCCATTTGAAAAACATAAACTCTAAACAACTAATCAAAATGCGGTGATTTTCTCTGGTATAAAATGGAGCCCTTTGCAAGCCTCATAAGGAAGAATGTTGTGAACCCCCAAAAGTAATAAACTACAACCCCTAGCAACTTTTCATTATGTGGGCAATAGTGAGGGATGCTAGGAATTGTAATTGAATAACATTTGGCATGTACGTTTCCTTGTTTCTATGTACAGGTGGTCCTCGAGTTACAACTGTTTAGTGACCACTGAAAATTATAATAGGATTGAAAAAAGTGACTTATGACCAGTCCTTCTATTTACAACCATCACAGCATCCTCGTGGTCCCGCGATCATTTCTTGACATGATACGGAAATTTAACTTTTCAGTCTAGGTCCGTGATGGCGAACCTATGGCACGCGTGCCACAGGTGGCACGTGGAGCCATAGCGGAGGGCACACGAGCGTTGCCCACCGGCAAACCGGAAATGCGGAAAAAACGCACTTCCGGTTTGCCGGTGAGCTGTTTTTTGCACTCCGGAGGGTTCAGGGAAGCTTCCTGAAGCCCCGGAATACAAAAAATGACGAAACGGACAAACCGGAAGTGCCCGTTTCGTCGTTTTTTACCGTCCCAGGCTCCGGTAAGGCCTTTGCACGTGTGTGTGTGTGTGCGCGCCTGCGCAGGGGGCAGCATGGGGGGGGGTGTTGTGCGCATGCGTGGGGGGGAGGGAATGGGTGTGGGAATGCGTGCGCGCGCTAGCGCGCGCACCCACCCTTTTTGGCACGCGAACCAAAAAAGGTTCGCCATCACTGGTCTAGGTTGTAACTCTGGATTTCTTTTTCAACTTCTCATGAAAGATTTGAGAGCTGCAGTAGGGTTAAAGGCCTTGAGCCACATGGAAAATGATAACCCTGAGATACAACATCTGTGTTCTATTTAGGGTCTTTGAATTCATTTCCATTGTTTCTTGGGCCTCAGAAACCTACAGAGAGGGAGAAACCTAAGAGGTAGAATCTCGTTGCTGGTCCAATAAGTAATTTTCTTGTTCCTTTTTTTGTATCCTTGCCTCCCAGATGCTGCTGTCTCCTCTGATGAAGCCCAGGATCTTCTGTTTGGCTTTGATGCCAAGTGTTTCACGCGCAGGACCCCGGCTGTCTTGCTGTTGGTCAAACAAAACTTCGGCCTTGGCTCCCATCCACCCTCTTCTTTCCTCTCTGCGGATGGCAAGTTAGATGTATTACCATACCTGAAACCCAGGTAAATAGCATTCTCTAAACTTTGGGGATGCGGTGGCTCAGCGGCTAAGACGCTGAGCTTGTCGATCAGAAAGGTCGGCAGTTTGGCGGTTCGAATCCCTAGCTCCACATAACGGAGTGAGCTCCCGTTACTTGTCCCAGCTTCTGCCAACCTAGCAGTTCGAAAGCACGTAAAAAATGCAAGTAGAAAAATAGCATAGCTGGGGTAGAGAATTCTGGGAGTTGAAGTCCACAGATCCTCAAAGAGCTGTAGTTTGCCCACCTCTGGTCTAGACTGTTGCTAAACAAATGGTTATAAGCCGAGGACCAGTGGTGAAATCCAATTTTTTTACTACCGGTTCTGTGGGCGTGGCTTGGTGGGCGTGGTGTGGCTTGGTGGGCGTGGCTTGGTGGGCGTGGCAGGGGAAGGATACTGCAAAATCCCCATTCCCTCCCCACTTCAGGGAAAGGATACTGCAAAATATCCATTCCCACCCCACTCCAGGGGAAGGATACTGCAAAATCCCCATTCCCTCCCCACTCCAGGGGAAGGATACTGCAAAATTCCCATTCCCTCCCCACTCCAGGGGAAGGATACTGCAAAATTCCCATTCCCTCCCCACTCCTGGGGGAAGGATATTGCAAAATCTCCATTCCCACCCCACTCTGGGGCCAGCCAGAGGTGGTATTGGCCAGCTCTCCAAACTACTCAAAATTTCCGCTACCGGTTCTCCGAACTACTCAAAATTTCAGCTAGCGGTTCTCCAGAACATGTCAGAACCTGCTGGATTTCACCCCTGCGTGTCTGTTACAAAAACAGAGACAGGTAGAAATGAAGCTCCCTGCCCCAGTAGTGGGTTCTAAATCCCGCCACTACCGGTTCGCTGAACTGGGCCGAACTGGGAGCAACCCACCGCTGCCCTGCCCCAAAGGGAGGGCTATCCAGCCTGTTGCAGAGTTCAAGCAAGGCATTTAGATCTCAGGGTTAGCCATTCTAGCACTTGCTAGAAATATTTTGTAAAGGCCTTTTGACTTTCCTGAAATAAATTGGACTTCTCAGATCATCTCAGATTCCTGCGGGCCTCTTTAATTGCTTTCTGTCTAGCCTGCCCAGAAGTCTGATAAGGACTTTGGGAAACCCTCGAAGGGAACATTGTGTGGCTTCCAAGGGCAGCAAGAGCGTAAATAAAGCAGATAAGAGCCATTTCATCACCATTTGTTTCCAAAACCTCCTCCGAGAAACACTGAAATCTTGTTTGATTGTTTGCAAAGTTGAAAGAGCAGGGAAGTGTCAGGGGGTCTTGCTTGCTTAGGGGTCTTGCAAGAAGACGGCCATTTTAAAATGTTCGCATAACTTTAATGTGAATGTAATTAATTCAGTTAACTAGTCTTCATTTAATGTTTGAGGTCTGCGGGCTGAATGCTATCTTGCGTTGTCTCGATGTTTTCTTCTGTGAAATCAGCATTGTTTCCCCCTTTTTTCCCTTGAAATGCTTGAGAATCTCTTTCACGTTTCTCTTTATGCATCAAAATTATTATTAGATTTTTTTTAATCCCTTTATTATTTTAGAAGTAACTCAAGGCAGTGAATATACCTAATATTCCTTTCCCTCCTCCTATTTTCCCCGCAACAACCATCCTGTGAGGTAGGTTGCACTGAGAAAGAGGAACTAGCCCAAAGTCAACCAGCTGGCTTTCATGCCTCAGGTGAGACTAGAACTCGCCATCTCCTGGTGATTACCGCAAAATTACCCAGTCAGCTTTTATACCTCAGATGGGACTAGAACTCACCATCTCCTGGTGATTGCCCCAAAATTACCCAGTCAGCTTTTATACCTCAGGTAGGACTAGAACTCACCATCTCCTGATGATTGCCCCAAAATTACCCAGTCAGCTTTTATACCTCAGGTAGGACTAGAACTCACCATCTCCTGATGATTACCCCAAAATTACCCAGTCAGCTTTTATACCTCAGGTGGGAGTAGAACTCACCATCTCCTGGTGATTGTCGCAAAATTACACAGCCAGCTTTCATGCCTCAGGTGGGACTAGAACTCACCATCTCCTGGTGATTGACCCAAAATTACCCAGTCAGCTTTCATACCTCAGATGGGACTAGAACTCACCATCTCCTGGTGATTGCCCCAAAATTACCCAGTCAGCTTTTATACCTCAGGTAGGACTAGGACTCACCATCTCCTGATGATTGCCCCAAAATTACCCAGTCAGCTTTTATACCTCAGATGGGACTAGAACTCACCATCTCCTGGTGATTGCTCCAAAATTACCCAGTCAGCTTTTATACCTCAGGTAGGACTAGCACTCACCATCTCCTGGTGATTGCTCCAAAATTACCCAGTCAGCTTTTATACCTCAGGTAGGACTAGCACTCACCATCTCCTGGTGATTGCTCCAAAATTACCCAGTCAGCTTTCATACCTCAGATGGGACTAGAACTCACCATCTCCTGGTGATTGCTCCAAAATTACCCAGTCAGCTTTTATACCTCAGGTAGGACTAGCACTCACCATCTCCTGGTGATTGCTCCAAAATTACCCAGTCAGCTTTCATACCTCAGATGGGACTAGAACTCACCATCTCCTGGTGATTGCTCCAAAATTACCCAGTCAGCTTTTATACCTCAGATGGGACTAGAACTCACCATCTCCTGGTGATTGCCCCAAAATTACCCAGTCAGCTTTTATACCTCAGGTAGGACTAGAACTCACCATCTCCTGGTGATTGCCCCAAAATTACCCAGTCAGCTTTCATACCTCAGATGGGACTAGAACTCACCATCTCCTGGTGATTGCCCCAAAATTACCCAGTCAGCTTTTATACCTCAGGTAGGACTAGCACTCACCATCTCCTGGTGATTGCTCCAAAATTACCCAGTCAGCTTTTATACCTCAGATGGGACTAGAACTCACCATCTCCTGGTGATTGCCCCAAAATTACCCAGTCAGCTTTTATACCTCAGGTAGGACTAGCACTCACCATCTCCTGGTGATTGCTCCAAAATTACCCAGTCAGCTTTCATACCTCAGATGGGACTAGAACTCACCATCTCCTGGTGATTGCTCCAAAATTACCCAGTCAGCTTTTATACCTCAGATGGGACTAGAACTCACCATCTCCTGGTGATTGCCCCAAAATTACCCAGTCAGCTTTTATACCTCAGGTAGGACTAGAACTCACCATCTCCTGGTGATTGCCCCAAAATTACCCAGTCAGCTTTCATACCTCAGATGGGACTAGAACTCACCATCTCCTGGTGATTGCCCCAAAATTACCCAGTCAGCTTTTATACCTCAGGTAGGACTAGCACTCACCATCTCCTGGTGATTGCTCCAAAATTACCCAGTCAGCTTTTATACCTCAGATGGGACTAGAACTCACCATCTCCTGGTGATTGCCCCAAAATTACCCAGTCAGCTTTTATACCTCAGGTAGGACTAGCACTCACCATCTCCTGGTGATTGCTCCAAAATTACCCAGTCAGCTTTTATACCTCAGGTAGGACTAGAACTCACCATCTCCTGGTGATTGCCCCAAAATTACCCAGTCAGCTTTTATACCTCAGATGGGACTAGAACTCACCATCTCCTGGTGATTGCCCCAAAATTACCCAGTCAGCTTTTATACCTCAGGTAGGACTAGAACTCACCATCTCCTGGTGATTGCCCCAAAATTACCCAGTCAGCTTTCATACCTCAGATGGGACTAGAACTCACCATCTCCTGGTGATTGCCCCAAAATTACCCAGTCAGCTTTTATACCTCAGGTAGGACTAGAACTCACCATCTCCTGATGATTGCCCCAAAATTACCCAGTCAGCTTTTATACCTCAGGTAGGACTAGCACTCACCATCTCCTGGTGATTGCTCCAAAATTACCCAGTCAGCTTTTATACCTCAGATGGGACTAGAACTCACCATCTCCTGGTGATTGCCCCAAAATTACCCAGTCAGCTTTTATACCTCAGGTAGGACTAGAACTCACCATCTCCTGGTGATTGACCCAAAATTAACCAGCAGGCTTTCATGCCTCAGGTGAGACTAGAACTCACTGTCTCCTGGTTTCTCGCTTGATGCCTCAACCGCTAGATCAAACTGGCTCCACTGGAGATTACAAATGATGCCACTGCTAGTATTGTTACTCTATATAATAATTACCACCTCTCTGTTTGCCACATTTCCCAAAATGAAAAAGGCCCCATGAGTGGGATCCCTCTGGGATGTTTTTGATTTACCGTAATTGAGGGGTTGTGTGCCGGTAATTCTGTCAACCATCGAGGGCCTAGGAAGCTTCACAAACTCCTCTTCTTACTTGTATGTGAAGTCCACTGGCCCTCTACCTCTGAGAGTTTCACTGAAATCCCTTGTTTGGAAAAAAATGCAAAAGCATTTCTTCCATTAAGTTCAATGAAAACTGGTAGGAAGAAAATACAGGCACATTTCCCTACCTGGCATTATTTCAAACCAGTCTAATGTAGCCGCGAAGGGGTCCATGGTGGTCTGAGATTTGAACCTCGCTTTCCTCTTTCTAATCTACCTCTCAGCTGCACAACTCGATGAGTTGCTCTCTTTCAGCCCAATCAATTTCATAGTGATATTTTATTGTGGGGATAAAAGGAAGGGAGACCACCCAGGGTAGCCCAAGAAAAGGCAGTGATCAGTGATAAGTAAACAAACTTGGTTTTACAGCTTAGCATGAAGCATGAATCTAACTTATTTATGAGCAACTTGCCATTTGACCTTGGTATCCTTGAATGTCTACATGAGGCACGGATGCGGAGATGAGTTGGGCATATGTAGAATAAGGAGACAGCCAAATAATTTTTTAAAAAATCTTTCTCTCTCTGCATCAGCTTGCTGAGTTCCGGCATAGCCCACAAACCCTCTGAAGCTGCCGCCATCACTAACCAAACCAATGCCACTGAGTCGGTGCTCACAAACCCTGGATACTTTTTGGAGACCCTCTCCCAATTTGTCAACAAAGTCCTGAACCCCTCTGGTGAGCCTCCTGTTGCCCAGGGGCACCTCCTGCTGGATTTCGACACAATGGAGGCCCTTCCTCACGAACTGCTCAACTTGTCAGAGAAAGTGGCTTTTGAGCGGCTGGTGCAGTCTGAAAATCACCTCGTGGTCCTTTTTCCCGAGAACAGCCAAGCCTTCATGGAGCGCCAGCTCGGCCAGTGGTACCTAGAGGGAAAGTTGCTTCGGCAACTGTTGGAGAAGCTGCATTCTGTGATCCAAGAGCTGAAAGCCATGCCATCCTTCCAAGCCAACGCCGACCTCTTCCGTTCTCTGCTGGCTCTGTGCTACTATCCGTCGAGGGGTTCAGGAAAGTTTCCCGCTAGCGATTCTGCAGAAACGGAGGAAACACAGACCCGCAGAAAAATCCACAGCCTTCTGTTGCTCAAGGCTCTCCAGGTGGTGCGCACTCGTTGGCGAGAGGCCAGGAAGGTGTCCTTACGTGCCAACCGTAGCACTCAAGTCCAGGATGACTACTGCCGGCTGCGAGAGCTCCGGATAAACCTGGTCTCCACCAGGTACATCATTTTACCGGAGTCATACAATGCCAACAATTGCGTGGGCCCCTGCCAGAGCCCGCTCTCCACCCGCATCCCGGACTACTATTCCCACACCATTTTCCTGCTGCGTATGCACGAGCAGGGCATGCCACTCCAGCGAGCCCCTTGCTGCGTCCCGGTGAAATATTCCAAAAGCCTCATGGTTACTTTTACCAGTGATCAAGGGATGATAGTTAAGGCCTACCCAGATATGGTGGCTGAGTCCTGCGGGTGCAGGTAGAGAAGGGCAGGGGAGTCCTCCTGATGGGGGATGGGATATTGGACAGTGTCCTGCTGTCCTGGCCAGTATGGGGTACCATTTTAAACCACAGCACTACAGCAATCCCCGTTCTATCGATGAAATTTCTGCCGCTGTGTACATAGCAAGCTTGCGACGTTGGTCTTGCTTTTTATGATGGTAGGGTAAGTTGGACTCCTCCAGTTTATTTACAGAGAACCCTAATTAGCAAAGTGTAGAATGAGACTTGTCACTCCCCATTCAGAATCATTTAGAATAACAGGGACCTTGGAGGTCTTCTAGTCCAACCCCCTGCTTAGGCAGGAAACCCTATACCATTTCAGACAAATGGTTATCCAATCTCTTCATAAAAACCAGTGTTGGAGCATTTACAACTTTTGGAGGCAAGTTGTTCCACTGATTAATTGTTCTAACTGTCAGGAAATTTCTCCTTAGTTCTAAGTTGCTTCTCTCCTTGATTGGTTTCCACCCATTGCTTCTTGTCCTGCCCTCAGGTGCTTTGGAGAATAGTTTGACTCCCTCTTCTTTGTGGCAGCCCCTGAGATATCGGAAGACTGCTATCGTGTCACCCCTAGTCCTTCTTTTCTCTAAACTAGACATACCCAATTCCAGCAACTGTTCTTCATTTGTTTTAGTCTTCAGTCTGCTAATCATCTTTCTTAATCATCTTTCTAGAGTCTCAACATCTTTTTTATATCATGGTGCAGAGGTGGTTTTCAGCAGGTTCTGACCAGTTTTGGAGAACCGGTAGTGGAAAGTTTGAGGAGTTCGGAGAACCGGTAAATACCACCTCTGACTGGCCCCGCCCCCATCTATTCTCTGCCTCCCGAGTCCCAGCTGATCTGGAGGAAATGGGGATTTTGCAGTAACCTTCCCCTGGAGTGGGGAGGGAATGGAGATTTTACAGTATCCTTCCCCTGCCACGCCCACCAAGCCACACCACGCCCACCAAGCCACAGAACCGGTAGTAAAAAAAAATTGAATCCCACCGCTGTCGTGGTGACCAAAACTGGATGCAGTATTCCAAGTGTGGCCTTAACAAGGCATTATAAAGTGGTATTAACACTTCACGTGATCTTGATTCTATCCCTCTGTTCATGCAGCCTAGAAGAGGCTCTTGAGATGGACGTTTAAGTTCCGAAGGGACAAGTAATGTTTATTAACTGATGTGGCCCGATAGGAAGCGTGCATCTCTTGAGTTTTCAAGGCTTCTGGTGGGGGAGAAGTAGAAAATTCACTGCAGGTGGTCCTCCGTGAATTGGGACTGGGAACTCTGTTGCTAAGCAATACAGTCATTAAAAATGAAATATAATGTGGCTGCACTGACTCGACAGCAGTTCTGGCTGCAGTTTTAAGTGACTCATGCTTGGTTGCTAAGTGTGATGTCACATGACTGCGACTTGCGACTCGCTGCTGGCTTCCTCGTCCACTTCGCTTGTGCAAAGTAGACAAGGAAGGTTGCAAATGGAGATCGGATGACTGCAGGACGCTGCAGCTGTCATAATCGCAGTGCCCAAACTTAGGGATGCTGTGATGGCCGCAACGTCAAGGACCAGCCTAAGTCTCTTCATTCAGCACCATCGTAACTTCGAACGGTCACTGGATGAGTTGTCGCTAAGTGAGGACAACCTTTTTCTTCCTTAGGAAGTCAGCTGTATAGAGCACTCTACCAATTAGAGAAACAGAGGAATGAGACAATGAGAGGAACAAAGAGCGAATGCTTGCTGTTAATACCTCTAGAGATCAAGAAGATAAAATGTGAAATGCTGGTAAAGATAGTCCTTTACCTACAACCACAACTGAGCCCAAAATTGCTGTTGCTAAGCAAGACAGTTAAGTGAGTTTTGCCCCACTTTACAATCTTTCTTGCCACAGTTGTTAAGGGAATCATTGCAGCTGTTGTCCCAACGGTGCTTTTTTCAGGAGGCAACTGGACTTTCTTTTTCCCACCCCAAGACGTTTTGCTTCTCATCCAAGAAGCTTCTTCAGCTGTGACAGGATAGTGGGGAATGGAAGCGTCTTCAGAGCTTCCTGAAACTCCTGTCAGAGCTGAAGAAGCTTCTTGGATGAGAAGTGAAACATCTTCAAAGAAAAAACAAGAAAGTCCAGTTGCCTCCTGAAAAAAAGCACCTTTGGGACAACCATGACCTGGATGACTGAGAATCTCTACAGACACCTTGCAGTTGTTAAATTAGTAACATGGCTGTTAAGTGAATCTGGCCTCCCATATTGACTTTGCTTGTCAGAAGGTCGCCAAAGGGGATCACATGATCCCGGGACACTGCAACCGTCATAAATACATGCCAGTTGCCAAGCATCCAAATGTTGATCACATAGCAATAGCAATAGCACTTAGACTTATATACCGCTTCATAGTGCTTTACAGCCCTCTCTAAGCGGTTTACAGAGTTCAGCATATTGCCCCCAACAATCTGGGTCCTCATTTTACCCACCTCAGAAGGATGGAAGGCTGAGTCAACCTTGAGCCGGTGAGATTTGAACAGCTGAACTGCAGTTTAACCACTGCACCATCTCGGCTCATGGCGATGCTGCAATGGTGTGGAAAAACGGTCCTAAGTCACCTTTTTCAGTGCTGTTGTAACTTCAAACGGTCACTAAAACAAATAGTTGTAAGTCAAGGACCAGCTGTCCTACTAAAGTTGCATTCTCAGCAATAAGCTACTATTCGCCCACATTATTCTGGAGTGGCACAATTATATGTTAGGGAGATTGAAATCTTCCTCATCTCCTCACCCTCTCTATGCATTGGGAAGCTTATCCAGATATGTTCTTTAATACCCTATTATTTTACCCAACAAATTTTCTAATGTATCTTATTCAACAAAAGACAAGACCTTAGATCTTGGAGAACTTTCCTACCTTAGACCTACATAGCTCCTTCTTTGATGCCTTTTTAAAAAAAGCTTTGAAGATTTATTTATTCCAAACTACTGTTCGCTGATATTTATATTTAGCTACTTGTAATGCTAGTTGTTTGGGGATGCGGTGGCTCAGTGGCTAAGACGTTGAGCTTGTTGATCAGAAAGCTCTGTAGTTCAGCGGTTCGAATCCCTAGCGCCGCGTAATGGAGTGAGCTCCCGTTACTTGCCCCAGCTTCTGCCAACCTAGCAGTTCGAAAGTACGTAAAAAATGCAAGTAGAAAAATAGGGACCACTTTTGGTGGGAAGGTAACAGTGTTCCGTGTGCCTTCGGCGTTTAATCATGCCGGCCATATGACCACGGAATCGTCATCAGACAGAACTGGCTCTTTGGCTTAGAAACGGAGATGAGCACCGCGCCCCCTAGAGTCAGGAACGACTAGCACGTATGTGCGAGGGGAACCTTTACTGTTACCTAATGCTAGTTGCTATTTCTTAATTATGTTTGCAACCATTTTCTGTATTTTTCTGTTGTATTCTTATGCTGTTGTTATATTCCTCTGCTGCAACGAAAATATTTTAGAGAGTCATGTATTCTACTTGATGATGTTTTGATGTCGAATATTGTTCAGTGAACTGAATAGGCTTTGAAAGGATCACTACAACGAAGCTTCCTTAATGAAGAAATTGTAGGAAATGACCAGACTGAGCCCAAGGGAGGGGTCAAACATGTCATCAGTCTTGAGTCCCTTCGTACCCACAAGAAGTCCAGCCCACCTTGAATTCCACGGACTCTTATCTACTGCCAATTTGCTTTAGCTGTTAGTAGTTCAGATTCTTGTAGAGAGCATAAACTTGCAATAAACCTTTATATTCATTTGAACTGCCTCGACTTCCTGATTTTCCTGTGCTTGGCAGAAATAAAGTTTAATAATTTGTCTCATTTCAAACTATATTTAACATTTCTTGGTGGCTGAACTTTGAGTTCACTGCCATATATATTCCTTTTATATATCTTTTGAAAAATGGCTTGGGATGTTAATTTTTATTAAATGTATTTTACCAGCTAGCATCATCATTTTTGCCGTAACCTAGTGTTTCTTAACCTTAGCAACTTTCAGATATGTGGACTTCAACTCCCAGAATTCCCCAGCCAGCATGGCTGGCTGGGGAATTCTGGAAATTGAAGTCCACATATCTGAAAGTTGCTAGGTTTGGGAAAGTTGCTACAGCCACATTCAGAATTCTACAGGGAGAGTCACAACCTAGAACAGGGGTGTCAAACTCTATTTCATTAAGGGCCGCATCAGGGTTGTGTTTGACCTCGGGGGGCTGGGGGGGGCGTGACTGGGGTGAACATGGCCAGCTCAACGTCATTTGTGTCAGGGGGGGGCTGTGGTGGCCCAGTGCCTCTGCCAGCGAAAACAGGCTCCCGAACTCCGTTTTTGTCTGTGACGGCCTCCTGCAACCCTCTGCCAGTGAAAACAGAACGGCCCTCCTGAGCTCTTTTTCGCTGGCAGAGGGTTGTAGGAGGCCGTCACAGCCAAAAACGGAGTTCGGGAGCCCGTTTTCGCTGGCAGAAGCACTGTGGGCCGGTCCTTCACTGTTTCCAGGTTAGCCCTGAGGGCCAGATCTAAGCACCCCGCAGGCCGGATCAGGCCTCCAGGCCTTGAGTTTGACATCCCTGGCCTAGAAAACAGTCTAATAAATGAAATCTTGAATACCAGGCAGGAATGGGGAGGAGGTGGAAAAACATCTCAGAAATTACCTTTCCTAATCTCAGAATTGACCCTGAAAATTTTCTTGGACAAAATGTTTTAGTTCACATAAGATTTACTTTTTACAGCTCAAAATTGCAAAATAATAGCCCAAGCACCTTGGAATACCAAGGGTTGCATTGTGGACTGTGGATCTTATTTCTTCCTTGTGTTAAAACATGAAAATATTTAAGAGGTTCACAACCGACATTTTTTTCTGAAATGATCACGACTTTTCCCCAATCTGGCTAATTACTTGCTACGATTGCTCTGTGGTAACATTTATATCAGAGTGGTAACATTTATATCAGTAAGAAGAATCAGAGCTGGTCTAGCTTCACATTGATTGGCTTCATTTTGTGCAACACAGGAAAAAAAAATCCACTTTCCCCACAAAATAGGAAAGAAGCAAACTCTGAGGAGCGGTCTTGCTTTTCTCTTGAAAAGTGACCAAAAAATAAAATTGAGATATCTACGGTATTAATCGAGGTATGGGAGTTGCTAAAAACATCTAAGGTCCATTCCAGCATACATACTGTTTTGTTGCACTTCTGAATGAAGAATTCCAGTTTTAAACACACAGCTTTGGTATCAGATCAAAAGAAAAAAGAAAAGAAAACACGCAGTTGTGTACAAGAGAGGCAGTTCACACATTCCTGCTGCAAATCTGTGTATAATGAGGGATTGGGCAAATAACACCAGTTATTGTGTGTGAGGTGCTCTCAAGTCAGGGACTGAGGTCAGTATCAAGGTTTAAGGCTTCCTCTTTGTTATGAAACCAACATTAGCACTTCATTTGGAGATAACTGGGCAGGTAAAGAACAAATGAAGGAAGGAGCTTTTTTTTGAGGTTCTTCAATGACTCTGAGGGAGCGGTGGAACAGGTAAAGCTGCTGTGGCCTAGAGATGGAGCTCTTGCCTCACGATCAGGAGATTGTGAGTTCGATCCTAGGTAGAGGCAGATGTAGGGTCTCCTGCTTGGGTAGGGGGTTGGACTAGATGACCTGCAAGGTCCCTTCCAACTCTGTTAATCTGTTAAAGGTAAGGCTGATCTGGCTAAGTGACTCCTGTTCCGGTGCCACCACTACCAAAGGGTCACAGCAAGGCATAGGAAAGGCATCTCTGCTTCCAACCTGGAAGACGCCAAACCTGCCTCTCAACAGGAGTCACCCAGCTTCAAACCTGGGTGTCTTTGTGTCCCCACACTTTCAGGGAAAGGAGGCGCAGGAAAGCGAGAGCAGCATATTGCTTGCCACAGTGGCCTCAGATCAGCAATCCTTAAATCTCAGTCGTGCCTTTTCCACTCCTGAGATTTGTGCCGCCCAAATGTCTTGGCACTGTCCTTGGATGGGGGGAAGAGAGGCTTCTGAATCTGCCAGGGCTTCCTGTCCTTCGTGTCTTTCTCGTGCTTGAGGTGGCCTTTCCCTTTGCCACGCTCATCCTTGGGGTGCCCTCTTTTTTTATCCAGTGAGGGATGCTCTTCCTTATGCTCTTTCAATGGATGGGCTGCTTCACCGTGTTTGTGGCGATGGGTCTTCCTGTCCTCCTCCTGCTTCTCTTTCCCCTTCCCTTCCCAGCAATGTCTCTTGTCCCGAAGGTGCTTCTTCTCTTCGTCCTCCTCCTGAGCTTTGCGGTCTTTCCGGCTTTTATTCTTGGAAGGCGTCTCTCGTTTGATTTTCTCCTGGATTTTCCTGAGGCCCACCTTTGGGGCTGGTTTTTCCTCTGTTTCTTCTTCCTCTTCCTCTTCAATTTCTACTGGTTCTGTCTCTTCTTCTCCATCTTGCCCATCCTCTAAAGGCACCTCCTCCTCCTCCTCTTCTTCCTCGACTTCTAAAAGTTCCTCCTCTACTTCTAGGAGTTCCTCCTCCTCTATTTCAGGCGGTTCATCCATGTCCGACCAATCAAACCACCGTTCGTAAAACCACAACTCCTCCTGGAAGGAAGGGAGGAAGGAAGGGAGGGAGGGAGGGAGGGAGGGAGAGAGAGAGAGAGAGAGAGAGAGAGAGAGAGAGAGAGAGAGAGAGAGAGAGAGAGAGAGAGAGAGAGAGAGAGAGAGAAAGAAAGAAAGAAAGAAAGAAAGAAAGAAAGAAAGAAAGAAAGAAAGAAAGAAAGAAAGAAAGAAAGAAAGAAAGAAAGATTCAACAGTCTTCATAATGATAGGGTGGCTTCAAAAGTCCTGGCCTTAAGTTTAATCTTAAGGGTAATAGAACAGGACTCTTCACATGCTCTTTGAATCCTTTTGGAGCCATTTTAGTCTATGAAAAGAAGGACTAGGGGTGACATGATAGCAATCTTCCTATATCTCAGGGGCTGCCACAGAGAAGAGGGAGTCAAGTTATTCTCCAAAGCACCTGAAGGCAGGACAAGAAGCAATGGGTGGAAACTAATCAAGGAGAGAAGCAACCTGGAACTAAGGAGAAATTTCCTGACAGAACAATTAACCAGTGGAACAACTTGCCTCCAGAAGTTGTGAATTCTCCAACACTGGAAGTTTTAAAGAAAAGATTGGACAATCATTTGTCTGAAATGGTATAGGGTTTCCTGCCTGAGCAGGGGATTGGACTAGAAGACCTCCAAGGTCCCTTCCAACTATTCTATTCTATTCTATTCTATTCTATTCTATTCTATTCTATTCTATTCTATTCTATTCTATTCTATTCTATTCTATTCCATTCCATTCCATTCCATTCCATTCCATTCCATTCCATTCCATTCTATTCTATTATTATTATTACAGTATGTCTTGTTTCCTACAGTGGCCAGCTCAATGTTTTTGGAAAAGCCACAGGCGGGAATCTACGAATATCTGCCTATTAAAAAAGCATCGTCTTACTGAAAGCGATTGTGAAAAGCAACAACTTATATTCGGCATTGACGTGCTACTGCTGGAACACGGAGGGTTGGGTAAATTCATTGTTACTTCAATAGCACATGCTGCTGAAGGTGGGCAGGAGAGAGGGGGAAAGAGGCTCAAGAGGAAAACCTTAGCATTCTCAGGCCTGTCTCTGCCTTTGAAGGATACGAGGGAAATAAGATGGAGAGAGAGAGAAAAAATGTTAAGCAAGGACTGCCCATCACAGCTCAACAAAGAATGAACACCCAATTCTCCTGATCCAGGAGAACTGGGTGTCTCTTAAGCAATTCCAGTTGTATTTAAACCTAAGGTTAACTTTTTAAAGTAGGTGGGGTTTTTTTGCCCTCTGATGAAATGTGTTTTATGCAGATTATTTCGATCTTCCCACTTTTAACTCACCTGTTCCCCGGGGCTGTCTTCTTGTGTGGTCCAGGCACTCAGCTCGGCCTCAAGAACAGCCCCACCATATTCTATTACCTCTGTAAAAAAAAGATGGGATGGTGAACAAGCTCTTATATATAAAAAAATTCTGCATATATTTCTGTGCTTGTTTTTACCCTGTTTTTATTACTTTTTATAAACAAGGCAGCAAGCATACCTCATACTCCTTCCTTCTCCTATTTCCCCACAATAACAACTCAGGAGCTGAGATAGCGCAGTGGTTAAAAGCAGCATTGCGACCTTCAGCTGATTGCTAGTTCAGCAGTCCAGCTGTTCGAATCTCACTAGGCTCAAGGTTGACTCAGCCTTCCATCCTTCCGAGGTGGGTAAAATGAGGACCTAGATTGTTGGGGGCAATATGCTGAACTCTGTAAACCGCTTAGAGAGGGCTGTAAAGCACTATGAAGCGGTATATAAGTAAAGTGCTATTGCTGTGAGGTGAGTAGAGCTGAGATAAAATGACTGACCCAAATGACTGGCTTAGGAGGTTTCCTTTTAACCCTAAGTCAGGGGTGTCAAACTCAAGGCCCACGGGCCGGATCTGGCCTGTGGGGTGCTTAGATCTGGCCCATGGGGTCAACCTGGAAACAGCAAAGGACCGGCCTGCGGCCCTCCCGAACTGTTTTTGCTGGCAGAGCACTCGGGCCTCCAGAGGCGCCCCTGACACGAATGACGCCCCCCCTGGCCACACCCACCCCAGCACCTCGAGGTCAAACACAATCCTGATGCGGCCCTCAATGAAATCGAGTTTGACACCCCTGCCCTAAGGTATGATCTCCAATGGAGGCAGCAGCTAGAAGAGGTGTGAAGTGAAGGCTTTATATGATCCAGGATAAAGTGTTCTTCTCCCTTACCTTGAACTACCTGACAGCTGACGCTGAGGAGAGCGAGGAAAGTTGCCACCAGAATGCATTTGTTCAAAGACAGACTTTCCCAAGGTAGCGTGTCCTTAGCAGCTCGGCTTTCTGCCTTCCGCTTCGCAGAGAGGACCTTCGGCACTTCAGGCAGAGAAAAGGGAGGGCATTAGCACAGCAGATTGGCTCTCCCACCAGAAAGTCTTTTGCCCCCAATTCCTGAGTGTTTTGAAGGTGATCTTTGCAATAAACACAGGTTTGGCATTCAGGCCAGAGCTATGGAAAGATACATCAATTCCTACAATGGAAAAACCAATGGAAAAAGTAATGGAGCTAACGGAGTGGGCAAAATTAACTACTCTAATTAAAGAAAAGAATGTATCCAGCTTTGTTTCTGCTTAGAAACCGCTTCTGGACTCTGTGCTCGGACGAGAAGGGGGAAAAAAGTACATCTTTGATTTTGGGTTTTGATGATTAGATTAGTTTGTTGTTATGGAAAAGGCTAGTATTTATTAAATACGTTAAGAAGAAAGTTGAAGTTTTGTTTTGTATTAAATGGCACTGAAAAAATGGGAAGTCCCTACTTTTTCCCCTTCCTTTCTCTTTTCCTTGTATTCCTTTACCTTTTCTCTCCCTTCTATTTCCCTATTATTCTTTGCTTTTATTTAAATTTTATATTACAATTGAATTAATAATAATAATAATAATAATAATAATAATAATAATAATAATAATAATAATAATAATAATAATAATAATAATAATAATAATAATAATAATAATAATACAAAAGTTCAAGCCACATTCCCATTTATGCATGGCTAAGCCATAGCTTTGGAGAAGCCCATATGCAGCATGCAAAAACAGCCATCTTCGATACGCTTTGGATCAATATTAAAAATAACAGACTACAGCAGTGATGGCGAACCTTCTTTGGTTTGCGTGCCAAAAGGGGGGTCACGTGGGGAGGTCGTGCGCATGCCCACACCCATAATTCCATGCGCCCCTCCCTGTGCATGCGCGTGTGAAACCCCCCCCCCGGACTCCCGGCACGTGATGGCACGCCCATTTTTCGCTCTCCCCAGGCTTTAGAGCCTTTCTAGGCGCCTGGGAAGGGCGAAAACGGTCTTCCCCACCTCCCCGGAGGCATTCCGGAGGCAGAAAATGGCCTGTTTGCCAACTTCTGGTTGGACCAGAAGGCCCGTTTTTTTGCTCTCCCCAAGCTCCAGAGCCTTTCTAGGTTCAAGTCTTGGCTCAAGTAGGAGACCCTATACAGGTGATCCTCAACTTACGACAATTTAATCCATCAAAGTTTCTGTTGCTAAATGAGACCTTTGTTAAGTGAGTTTTGCCCCATTTTACAATCTTTCTTGCCACAATTGTTAAGTGAATCGCTGCAGTTGTTAAGTTAGTAACATGGTTGTTAAGTGATTCTGGCTTCCCCATTGACTTTGCTCTTGAGAAGGTCACAAAAGAGAATCACATGACCCTGGGACACTGCAACCATTATAATTATGAGTCAGTTGCCAAGCGTCTGAATTTTGATCATGTGACCATGGGGATGCTGCAACGGTCATTAGTATAAAAAACAGCCATGAGTCATTTTTTTCATTACCGTTGTAACTTTGAATGGTCACTAAACAAACTGTTGTAAGTCGAAGACCACCTGTACCATTCTGGACAAATCGCTGCCTAATCTCTTCTTAAAAATCTCCAGTGATGGTGTGCCCATTCTGTAGGCTAGCCATTCCACTGGTTAATTAGAAGAGAGAGAGAGAGAGAGAGAGAGAGAGAGAGAGAGAGAGAGAGAGAGAGAGAGAGAGAGGGAGGGAGGGAGGGAGGGAGGGAGGGAGGGAGGGAGGGAGGGAGGGGGAGAGGGAGAGAGGGAGGGAGGGAGAGAGGGGGAGGGAAGAGGGAGAGGGAGGGAGGAGAGAGGGAGGGAGGGAGGAGAGAGGGAGAGGAGAGGAAGTGTGGGAGAGAGTGGGAGAGAGGGAGGGAGAGAGGGAGGGAGGGAGAGAGGGAGAAGGAGAGAGAGGGGGAGAGAGGGAGAGGGGGAGGAAGAGGGGGAGAGAGAGGGAGAGAGGGAGAGAGGGAGGGAGAGAGAGGGAAAAGGAGAGGGAGAGAGGGAGGGAGGAGAAATGGGGAGAGAGGGAGGGAGAGGAAGAGGGGGAGAGAGGGGGAGAGAGGGAGGGAGGGGGGGAGGGAGAGAGGGGGGGAGGGAGAGGGAGAGAGGGAGAGAGAGAGATATGATTTTTTTTCTTTTTCTCTCTCTGTGCCCTCATATCATACATCATTTTATAAACCTTCTCTCATCAGTACTCACCTTCGTCCCTACAAATTGTCTCCTACAAATTAATCTTCCCAAGTAAAGCCTCCTGCAAATCTTTAGACTTCAACTCCTAGAATTCCTGCCTGGGATGAAAATTGCTGAGAATTCTGGGCGCTTCCCCCATGTCTGCAAAGTTGTCCAGATCTGGAAAAACTGCTCTAAACCAAAAATCCCTGGCGATGGAAGTCCCCACCCTACAAAAAAACCCAGGGTTAAGCATGCTCTTCCTCTCTTGCCCTTGGCATCTCTATGGCCTCTCCAACACAACGCTTTACTGGCGCAGAGAAAAGTTATACCTGCTAGGTGTGGCTTCTCAACTGTCTTTTCTACCCGTACCGCCTTCTCCACTTGCGGTGCCTTTTCGATCTTTGGCACTTTCTCCATCACCTTTTCCAATACTGGTGGTTTTTCTACCCGTTGGGCTCTCTCAACCACCCTTTCAGCCCTCAGGACTTTTTCTGCAACTTGCTCGGCCCGAGGCAATTTAGCAGCGGCCATTTCGGTCAACAGATGCTTCTCTGCTTCGGGTGATTTCTTAGGAAGCCCAGATGGCGTGGCTTCGCTCATGCTATCCACAAATTCATCAAGATCCATCTCAATAATGTGGAGCGTGTCTTTCTGTTTTTCCTGTAGGCCCTGAAAGAGAACAATGACGATGATCCATTAGTTTTGAGTAGCCCTGCCTTAGCTGGAAATTTTCTTATAATTTCTCTGATCTCTTTAAAAACCTCCCACATTTTCCTATTCTTGTTCTTTTTTTCTTTATTTCTAAACATATTTGACGGACCTCTTTCACCCAAGACTGGAAATCTATCTTCAGTTGTTGTATACCCTTCCACATTCCTCTGTCTATCATAACAATTTGTTCTGAAGGCCGTTTGGATTTTTTCCCCCCTGTTTTGAAATTATGAAAATATTTCCATTTTCACAGTCTCTTATCTCTTCCCATCGCTCCTCAGACCCTTTCACAAAATAAGTGCTGTATCACAATGCTTATTATTTCAGGTTTTGATTAAATCCCGATCAATTCCAGCCACTGAACCATAAACTAACCATAGAGTGGCTGGGTTTGCATATCTTACTGAGTCATAAGCTAGACATAAGGGGTGCTCGATGCTCTCTGAGCTTGCTTGTTTTCTTGCAGATATTTCATTACCCTAACTAGGTAACCAGAGGTGGGATTCAGTAGGTTCTGACCAGTTCTGGAGAACCGGTAGCGGAACTTTTGAGTAGTTCGGAGAACCGGTAAATACCACCTCTGACTGGCTCCGCCCCCATCTATTCTCTGCCTCCCGAGTCCCAGCTGGCTCCGCCCCCATCTATTCTCTGCTTCCCGATTCCCAGCTGATTGGAAGGAAATGTGGATTTTACAGTAACCTTCCCCTGGAATGGGGAGGGAATGGAGATTTTACAGTATCCTTCCCCTGCCACGCCCACCAAGCCACACCCACCAAGCCACACCACGCCCACCAAGCTACACCCACAGAACCGGTAGTAAAAAAATTTGAATCCCACCACTGTAGGTAGCATAATCAGGACTAGCATTGATGATGTTACCTAGTTTAGGTAACGAAACATCTGCAAGAAAACAAGCAAGCTCAGAGAGTACCAAGGACCCCTCATTTTAACCCTGAGGTACAAATGTTCTCCTTTATTGCTAGACAGTCATATTTTGACTTGATACTGTTGATACTGAATAACAGAGCTGGAAGGGACCTTGGAGGTCTTCTAGTCCACCCCCTGGCTCAAGCAAGAGACCCTATACCAGTGATGGCGAACCTTTTTTTCCTTGGGTGCCGAAAGTGCATGCGGGTGTGCTATCGCACATGCGCGAGTGCCAACACCCATAATTCACTGCCTGGGAAGGACAAAAACGGCCTTCCCCGCCCCCCCAGAGGCCCTCTGGAGGCCAGAAATGGCCCATTTCCCAACTTCTGATGGGCCCGGTAGGCCCATTTTTCGCCCTCCCTAGGCTCCAGAGGCTTCCCTGGAGCATGGAGAGGGCAAAAACGCCCTCCCCCATCACCCCGGAGGCCCTCCAGAAGCCGAAAATGCCCTCCCAGAGCCTCCGTGCAAGCCAAAAATCAGCTGGCCGGCACGCACATGCGCACTGGAGCTGAGCTAGGCAATGGCTCGTGTGCCGGCAGATATGGCTCCGCGTGCCACCTGTGGCACGCGTGCCATAGGTTCACCATCACTGCCCTATACCATTTCAGGCAAATGGTAGTCCAATCTCTCCTTAAAACCTCCAGTGATGGAGCACCCATAACTTCTAGAGGCTAGCCATTCCACTGATCGTTTTCCCTGATAGGGACTTTCTCCTTATTTCTAGGTTGGTTCTCTGCTTGATTAGTTTCCATCCATTGCTTCTTGTTCTACCCTCAGGTTGCATGAACACAATTAGAGAGCCACCCAGCCTTATAGTTGAGAATGCATTTTGGACCCTTCTGTTTCCAGATCCAAATCCCACAATCCAATTCTGTACAGTTTCGTTCAGTGAGGAAAATAATAGAGATGTACTTTAGTTTAACGGGTATACAGGATATTATTATTATTATTATTATTATTATTATTATTATTATTATTATTATTATTATTATTATTATTATTATTATTATTATTATTATTATTATTATTGCTACGTATTATTATTACAGAACAAAGTGATCTTGCATGAGAGACTCAGAGAGAAGGTCAAGCTTTTGGTAAGCATTTTCAAATTCAAGGAGCCAAGAAATAGATTTTCTTTGTATATTATGGGTTGGACAATAAGTTTCTTTTTATGTGAGTTTGTTCGTGGGTCTGCTTCGCTGGAATTCCAGTGTCCTTGGCTACTTTTTCTGTCTCAGATAAAATTCTCTGCTTTTTGAGTTCTCCTCTATTTCGACTGCCTAGCGGGTAAGAATTGAAATGTATGGTGTTGTGACCATCACCAAGTCCAATATTTAAAGTCAGGTCAAGGAAGTTACTATCAGCTCCTGTTACACTGACTGCTGTACTCTGTTAAATTCCCGTGTTTACCTTAACTCTAAATCAGTGGTTCCCAACCTGGGGGTCGGGACCCCTTTGGGGGTCGAACGACCATTTCCCAGGGGTCACCCCAGCATCCTCAGTTCCCCCCCGCCACAAGCCTGGCCATATCGACTCAACTTGCCCGAGCCCTCCAATTGGTCGGGAGAGGTGCCATTCAGCTAAGGGGCCAGCTTTGCTTTGAAGTCTGGGAGTTGAAGTCCAGGCACCTTAAAAGTTGCTGAGATTGAGAAATATTGCTGTACACTTGTTGGTTATCAAGTCTAAATACAGAAGTAGACCTGTTGTGGAAGATGATATTCCTTGTGCTCTTGCAAAGACTGGCCCGAGAATTTCTGATCTGGCATAATTACATATTGTTTTTGTGATTAATTGCTATGCTTTAATTATGTTCAATTTGTAACAATGAAAATACATCCTGCACATTAGATATTTACATTACGATTCATAACAGTAGCAAAATTACAGTTATGAAGTAGCAATGAAAATAATTTTATAGTTGGGGGTCACCACAACATGAGGAACTATATTAAGGGGTCACGGCATTAGAAAGGTTGGGAACCACTGCTCTAAATGCTTAACTTTTCTTCATTTTGAAGAAAACTGACATCTGGATCATCAAGTAAAATGCACCATGAGAGTTTATTCTTCGTTACCTAATTTATTATGGGAGGAAAAATACATACATTTGCACCTCACGAGGTCTCCTGTGTCTATTTAAGTTTTAAATATTGGACAAGTTGGGTTCTTTCCCAAACTTCCTATGGCAAGTACCTTTAGGAAATGCTTTCAATGTTCATAAAGATACACCCAGTAAACATTTTAAAAAGAGACAAAGAAGGGCCTTTTCAAGATTTCTACAACCAGTACAAGAAGAAAGACAAAGTTGCAAATGACTTGGTCAAATGACTGCGGCTGGTCTGTATGTGTCCATCAGCACTCAGCTCAGCAGGACTGCTTGTCCTCAGCTGGCCTGGAGATTTAGAGTTCACTTGGCAACAATATTTGGACCAACTGACAATGGTTCCTGTCTTTTTCAGAAGTTGAGGGAGAAGGTTCTGAACCAAATGCAAATGATAGACTTCTGCTATCCAGAGGGGCAAAAAAATAAAACAGAGTCACTCAACAATGAGATGGGCGGCATATAAATGTAAAAATTACGTAAATAATAATAATAATTTAAAAAACCCCAGGCAGCTCAGAAATGCTGGGAAGGATATGAAGAACGGTTGCAGGAACTGGGTATGTCTAGTTTAATGAAAAGAAGGACTAGGGGAGACATGATAGCAGTGTTCCGATATCTCAGGGGTTGCCACAAACAAGAGGGAGTGAAGCTATTCTCCAAGGCACCTGAGGGTAGAACAAGAAGCAATGGGTGGAAACTAAACAAGGAGAGAAGCAACTTAGAACTAAGGAGGAATTTCCTGACAGTTAGAACAATTAATCCGTGGAACAGCTTGCCTCCAGAAGTTGTGAATGCTCCAACACTGGACATTTTTAAGAAGATGTTGGATAACCATTTGTCTGAAATGGTATAGAGTTTCCTGCCTAAGCAGGGGATTGGACTAGAAGACCTCGAAGGTCCCTTCCAACTGTTATTATTGTTATTGTTATTGTTATTGTTGTTGTTGTTGTTGTTATTTATTATTATTATTATTATTATTATTATTATTATTATTATTATTATTATTATTATTATTATTATTATTATTATTATTATTATTATTATTATTATTATTATTATTATTATTATTATTATTATTATTATGTCTTGAGGCAAATATCAGGAGTTGGAAGCAAACATGTCTGGTTCAGAGTCTTTTAAGACTTGGAGAGATAACTCAAGGCCTGTCTTGTGTCTTGTGAAGCAACTTTTAAAACATGCCTTGACGCTCAGCTACTTACGTTTGTGCTGCCATTCACTTCTTCTTGACTTGCAGGTATCTTGGCATCTGTTAAAACACACCCATCCCTGCATTTATTCATGGTTTTCATTTATTGTGCTTATATTTCACTGTTCTTTTGTGAGCTCAGAGCAATTTTCATTGCTTTTCTTCATGCAGGCATGAAGAGGCCGTCTTTTTGTACCCTCTCAATAAAGGGATATTTATATAAACACACTGATAACAGACTGATTTACATTATCCTTGGGTTTTGAGATCTTAGAACTTAGAATCATAGCATTGGAAGGACCTTGGAGGTCTTCTAGTCCAACCCCCTGCCCAAGCAGGAGACCCTATACCAGTGATGGCGAACCTATGGCATGCGTGCCAGAAGTGGCACATAGAGCCATCTCTCCCAGCACGCCGGCCATTGCCCGTTGCTCTTCTGGGTTCTGGCATGCACATGCGCACTGGCCAGCTGGTCTTCACATGTGCGGGAGTGCTGGAAACTGGAAGAGCAGCTCCCTGGTGCGCACATGCGCGCCAGGAAGCTGAACTTCCGGTTTCTGGCACACACATGCGTGACGGCCAGTTAGTCTTTGTGCACGCATGCACACCAGAAACTGGAAGACCAGTTGACCAGTGTGCATGCCCACACCGGAAACCGAAAGCTCAGCTTCCTAGTGCTCTCATGCGCACCGGGGAACTGCTCTTCCGGTTTTCGGCGCTCTCGCGTGTCAGGGGTGGGTTCAAACTTACCTCGCTACCGGTTTGCTTCCTCCCGCGCCGCATGGATGCGCCTCGTGGGTGCACGTGCGCTTTGTGCACGCATGCATGCGCAGTGCCAAAAAATCCGGAAAAAAACAAAAAGCCGAAAACAAGATGGCGACCGCATGCACAGTGCTGGAAACTCGGCTTCTGCGCATGCTCAGAAGGAAAAAAAAATTTCAAAAAAAAATCTTTAAAAATTCAAAAAAAAAAGATGGCGGCGCCCATGGACCAGCACTGACCGAAACGGATCCGTGACGTCATCATGACATCACCAGCGGGTTGCTATTGGTTCGGGCAAACTGGTCCGAACCGGGAGGAACCCACCCCTGCTGCGCGTGCACGCTGGGGAACTGCTCTTTCGGTTTCTGGCACTCTCCCGTGCGCACGCACTCCTGTTTCGGCACTAGGTGCCAAAAAGTTTCGCCAACACTGCCCTATACCATTCTGGACAAATAGCTGTCCAATCTTTTCTTAAAAACCTCCAGTGATGGAGCATCCACAACTGAAGGCAAGCCATTCCACTGATGAATTGTCCTCACTGTCAGGAAATTTTTCCTTAGTTCTAGGTTGGATCTCTTTTTGATAGATTTCTACCCATAGGTTTTTGTTCTGACCTCAGGTGCTTTGGAAAATAAGTCGGCCCCCCTCATCTTTGTGACAGCTCCTCTGACAAAGGTTCCGATAAAGTTTAATGGGAGAAGCTGGATTTGCTTAATGACCACCTGATTTGCTTAACATATGCAGTGATTCACTTAACAACCATAAAATCGGGTACTAGTCACTTAACCTTAACCTTGCAGATCCCAAATTGTGGTTCTAAGTCAGGGGCAGGTTCATCTTACCTGCCTACCGGTACGCTGCATGCCCATCATCTCATTTTGCGCACGCGCATGCTCGCTACACACGTGCGTCCCCTCGCGCAATTTTGTTTCTGCGCATGCGCAGAAAGCAAAAAAAGCCCAAAAATAAAAAAAAGAGATGGTGCCACACGACGGACCGGCGAAGACGGCACCGGAGCCGTCGTGCGCAAATTGCACAATTGGCGGGTCCCTACCGTTAGGAACCCACCACTGTTCTAAGTCAAGGACTACCTCTGTCTGAAAAATCTGCTGGGCCCTGTTCTAACTAAATATATTGGAGAAGTCAAGTTTTCCTTAGCAGGCATGATAAAGCAACAACATAAACCTCATCTCACATGCTGAACACAGTCCTACCTTTTTTATTGTGTTCTTTCAGATGATTGTGAATGCCTTCTTCCCGGGTGAGAAGCTCTTTCACAAAATCTGGGTGTTCTTCACTTTGTTCCAACTGCTCACACGGACCTGTGGCCATATCACCCCCTTGGTATTCTGGCTAAGCAGATGGAAAAACAACACACAGGCCTTTAAGCACCATTGAGATCTATTTAGTTGGTATTTTAATGCCATCTACATAATTTTGCCCATCTTATAAAATACCTAGAGATGAAGTTCAGTCATATGTTGGCTGGCTTGAACACTTGCAATCTTTCCTAGTATCCATGGGAAGACAGCAGCAGCACAACTTAGATTTTTGAGACTTTGGGATTGGAGATAGGTGTGCCCAGCAGTTCGAGATGGTGCTGAGTGCTGGCCAATCACCAAATGTGTTGAATGCTCTTTACATGCCATGCAGATGTGCATGCTTCGTTGGCCATTAGGCGTTTCTTTCCTTGACCGTGTCAGTAATTGTCACGATGTGAATAATTGCCAGTTGTGCATCTCTGCAATATTTCTAGGTTTACTGTAATTTCTAATCAAGCAGACATGTGATATGTTTTACTACGCATGCGTGCATTCCAGGAGTTTTGTCTACTCCTACTTCCCTTCTTCTTCGATGCCTGCCCGAAGGCAGACGTGAATTCATTAGCTGAGAAGATGCAGCTTATTAAGGGTTTATTTTTTTTGTTACTTTTGTACCAAAATAAATATTTTGTTAATTAGATTTGAATCTCGGTTTTATTTTCTAAGTACGAATGACTTCAAGGAAGCAAGATCCTAAGATCGCCTCTGGTAGGAAAATTCCTATCTGACAGTAATGACACAGTTCGGAAGCAAATGGGCAGTGTGCCAATCTCAGAGAAAAAATAAGGGAGAAAAGCCTGCAGTGGTACGAACATGTTCTACAAGCAGCACCCCACACCATAAACTACATCGCCTTCCACTCTAATATAAATGGCAAGCACCTGCATGGAAGGCCAAAGCAAAGATAGCAAGATACAATAAATATGGACGTGAAAAATGCCCAGTTGCTGAGTTTAATCATGCAAGATGGCACTTGTTGGCCCTGGACCTGCGTGAAAAACAGGAGGAGGAAGAGGAGGAGGGGAGGAAGAGGAGGAGGAGGAGGAGAACGGAAAGTCTACCATAGATGATAGAACTCCATAAATGGGAAACATAGACAAGATGGGTGGATTTTATTTATTTATTGAATTCAATTTATATGGATAATCTAATTAGCTTAAGTCTTGATTGGGAGCAAAAAGTCATAGTACATAATTGATTGGACAGAAATAGACCAAAGCTAGTTGGTTTTTGAATAGACATTCTTTTCCAACTTGCTCCTGTCCATTTTTGCAAGTTCCCATGTTATTTTTTTTTACAATAAACAATAAATAAACTTTGGGAATTGATCTTTTCCTTCCATTTCTTTATGTCTTTATTCAAAATCTAGAACTCCCTTTGGGAAAAAAAAAACCAGAAAGGCTTTGGAGAAGAATTTTCTCAGGTTTTTAAATAGCAACTGAGTTTCCCTCACGAGAAATGCTTCATTCACACTTGGATACATAAAACCCAAGCCTCGCCTGCACAGTCATCCTTAAAGCCTCCGCAGAGTTTTCTAAGAATAGGGATATGAAATCTAGTATGCTGGCCCGCTTCCAGTCTGGGAAATGCCATTCTAATTTGGCGATCTATCAAAACATTAATCAGCCAAGCACAGTTTAATAAAGACGAGGCTGGTTTTTTTTCCTTTTTCAACATTTAAGCTGTGCAACATCGGTGAATCTGAATAGCTCTTTAAAAGATTTTTTAAAATCCCGCCTTTATTATTTTTATAAATAACCCAAGGCGATGAACGTACCTAATACACCTCCCCCTACTATATTCCCCACAACATCCATCCTGTGAGGTGGGTTGGCCTGAGAGAGAGTGAGGGGCCCAAAGTCACCCAGCTGGCTTTCGTTCCTAAGGCGGGACTAGAACTCACTGTCCTTTGTTGATTGGTCCAACCAGCTTTCATGCCTGAGACGGGACAAGAACTTGGTATTCTGATAATTGGCCACCCAGCGAACTTTCACGCCTTTCATGCCTTAAGGTGCGAACTAGAACTCACAATCTCCTCACTGGCTTTCCATTATTATTAGTTTTTGTACTTTGCTCAAGACTAGACAATAAGTTCCCAACTTGCAAGTACACCATGGTAGGTTGTAACCCAAGTCCTCAAGAAGACCCACCCCCAGAACCATGTCACTCACACTTGCTAAGGTCCTGCCATCCAATTTAAAACTGCAAATATCCCTGGGTTCTAAAAACGCACCTGGGAAGGTTCTAGTATAAAAATCATATGTTAAAACTTTGGGTAAGCGAAGAACCATATTCCTTAAAGACTAAGTTAGTCCTGCAGGTTCTTAAAAATATATATAAACATGGAAGTCTGGCCATGATTGTCCATACAATGTAAATACGCAAGCACGCACTCCATGCTAAATCAGTATTATGTATTTCTCTATAACAAGGGTGTGAAACTCGATTTTATTGAGGGCCGCATCAGGGTTGTTTGACCTCAGGAGGCCAGGGTGGGCGTGGCCAGGTTGACATCACTGGTAGAGGGCTGCAGGAGGCTGTGGCGGCCGAAAACGGAGTCTGGGAGGGCTGCGCAGAGCCCTCCCGAGTTCCGTTTTCACTGGCAGAGGCACCGCAGGCCAGTCCGTTGTTTCCAGGGTGGCCCCGCGGGCCAAATCTAAGCACACCGTGGGCCGAATCTGGCCCCTGGGCCTTGAGTTTGACACCCCTGCTCTAGAACAGGGGTCTCCAACCTTGGCAACTTTACGACTTGTGGACCTCAGCTGGCTGAGGAATTCTGGGAGTTGAAGTCCACAAGTCGTAAAGTTGCCAAGGTTGGAGACCCCTGTTCTAGAACATGCATTTCTCTAGTCCCAACAGCTGGAAAGAAAACTCCACTTTCCTTACACATTCAAACAAGACATGCATTTCACTCCTCTATGTTAAAAAAAAGTTGCATCTTAAGAAATGTATGCCTCACTGCGTGAGTTCAGAGAGCGCAAACTTTAGCTGAGTTTCTGTAACAAGGACTGATAATTTTTTTCTAATCACTCAGAACCCCAGAGGCACAAATAAATGACTGTATCTACCTCCCATCCACAGGACGATTAGAAGTGCACCAGAGAAGTTGAATCATTAATGCAACTTGCACTTTTGAGAGCTGAGAATTTTGCTGCATTTGTGCATTAACTAGAAATGACCTTGTCCCCGAAATAGAAAACTGAAAGAGGCACTTTTCGTTACATGTAGTCCTTGACTTACAACCATTTCTTTAGCGACCGTTCAAAGTTACAACAGCACTGAAAATAGTGGCTTTTGACCAGTCCTCATACTTATGACTGTCACCGCATCTCCACGGTCATATGGTCAAAATGCAGATGTTTGGCAACTGACATATATTTAACAATGGTTGCAGCGTCCTGGGGTCACATGACCTCCATTTGCAACCTTCTCAGCTGGCTTCCAACAAGCAAAGTCAATGGGAGAATCTGTATTCACTTAATGACCATGCAACTTACTTAACAACTGAAGCGGTGGCCTTAACAACTGTGCGAAAACAGTTGTAAAATTGGGCACGACACACTTAAAAACCTCCTTGCTTATCAATGGAAATTTTGGTCCCAATTGTGATCATAAGTTGAGGATTACCTGCATTTATTTCCACTGAGTGGAAAAAGGTAAGACCAATCACATTAGAGCTTACAGTTTACAATCCCAGAGTTTGCCTGCAATACTGCACTTTAACCACTGGTGGCCCAGTGGTTAAAGTGCAGTATTGCAGGCAAACTGCCCACAGTCAGGAGTTCGATTCTGACGGAGCTCAAGGTTGACTCAGCCTCCCATCCTTCCGAGGTCTTTAAAATGAGGACCCAGATTATTGGGGGCAATATGCAAATAATGCTTACATTGTAAACTGCCCATTGAGTGCTGTAAATGGGACTCTCCATATATGGGGACGTATATAAGCCCAAATGCTTGCTATGCTAGTATTAGGAAAGAGCTGTTGATTTGCTGCCCTTAGAATATCTCCGATCATATCTGCCATATCTGAGGCGAAGGCTACAGAATTACACTGACTGAAAGTAGACAAGGTCAAAACCCTAGAAAACACAGAACTGCAATAATTCATCTATTCTGTATGATCAGGGATGGGTTCCCCCTGGTTCGGACCAGTTCGCCCGAACCGGTAGCGACCCGCTGGTGACGTCACGATGACATCACCGAACCGGATCAGTTGGTGCCAGTCCGTGGGCGCCACCACCTTTAAAAAAAAAATTCCCTTCTGAGCATGCGCAGAAGCCGAGTTCCGGCACTGTGCATGTGGTCGCCATCTTTTTTTCTGCTTAGGGTTTTTTTTTGGATTTCTCGTTACTGCGCATGCACATACCCACATGGCGAGGAAGGAGGGAGCGAACCGGCAGCGAGGTAAGTTGCAACTCACCCCTGTGTATGATGGTACACAGAATACAGAATAACAGAATTGGAAGGGATCTTAGGTCATCTAATCCAACCCCCAGCTCAAGCAGGAAACCCTATATCATTTCTAACAGATGGCTATTCAGTCTCTTCTTGAAAGCCTCCAGTGATGAAGCACCCACAACTTCCGAAGGCAACTTCTGTTCCATGGGCTGATTGTTCTCACTGTCAGAAAGTTCCTTCTTCTTTCTAGGCTGAATCTCTCCTTGATCAGTTTCTATCCATTGTTCCTTGTCTGGCCTTCAGGTGCTTTGGAAAATAGCTTCACCCCCTCCTCTCTGTGGCAGCCCCTCAACTCTGCTTCTGTATTAGGAATGACCAATTGCTCCCCATTTTAAAGACTTGGAATGGCTTGTCCTTAAAGGAAGCAATTGGAAAATAGCACAGGCAGAACACAAATCCAATAGAACTATTGGCAGGTAAAACTACTGGCAGGCCAAACCCCCAAAACTTTACCCTTAGACTGTCCACTGTTGACCTCACCCGATTCCTAAGAGGTCAGTAAGGGGCGTGCATAAGTGCACCAGCGTGCCTACCGTCCCTGTCCTAATGTTCCCTCTTACCAGTACTCATCTTATGTATATAAACAATGTTATATCTATGTATATTACCAACACGTACTTGACAAAAATAAATAAATAAAATAAATAAAATAAAAAGGAAAGGAGCAGCAGGGTGCGTGAATGTTTAACCATATTGACCTAACAGCGTGGGTAAATGTTTAACTGTATTAAGCTTTATCTAATTATTTAAAAACTAGACCACAAACAGAACTATTGCAGTGAAAAACAATGTTTAGCATGTCTTCGACATATTTGCAAACATCAAATAGGAAACCAAATCATGTTGTTGTTGTTTTTATCAAGCTTCTAGGATCTTTCTCGGCTTCAAGTTTTCTAGGGCATCTATGCACACATGTTGAGGGTAGAAGGGGTAGCAGTTATGATCCCACAGCTATTTTTCAAAATTAAAATGTAATTTGTTTAATTTTTTTACTGGGATGCTCAGGTACATCTCCAGCTGGTGATGAGGAAGACGGTAGAAGGAGAGGAGTTGGAATTGAGAAAAAGAAGGGGGAGGAAGGGATTTCTGCATGGGGATAGTTAGCAGTTGTGTGACAAATCCTTAGTAAATTGTACGCAGAGCTGTAGTTTCCCCCCATAATACAGACTTGATGTGCAGAAAGTCCCACATTCTTTTTCCAGTGAAAGGAAGTGTCAGAGTTGGAAAAAATATATCAGAAAGCAGCTGTCAGCTGGCCAGATGTTGATAAGCTGCTTCAGCATAAGATATGTTTTTAGGTTTATTTTTTGGTGGGGGAGGGACTCACAGATAGTAGTATAGCACATGTTTTGCCTGCAGAGAATTGCAAAATGAGCCAGAAAGGTTTTTCCTAAAGAATCTGCTGCTAAGAAGAAACTATATAGTAGCACAATTGAGCTTGCACATTAATCTTCCTTCCTTCCTTCCTTCCTTCCTTCCTTCCTTCCTTCCTTCCTTCCTTCCTTCCTTCCTTCCTTAAATTTCAATTTAATTTGAAAAATAAGTGAACACACCCACAGCCACATATTTTGTAAGAGCCAATGTGGGTGTACTACCGTAGTTATGGTGATAGACTAGAAATAGTGAGGTCAAGGTTTTAGTCCTCTCTAAAGTCATGACTCTCTCTGAGTCATGAAAACTGGCTTGCTGACTTTGGGACAGTCATTCTTTCTTAGCTCTAGATTCTGAAGTCAAAAAGCATCTGTCCATCAACCCTCCCTGGGCAAGAATGATAGATTACAGTCCATAAACTCCAATGAAGAGGCTTCATCCTATAGTGGATTGACATAGCTTTGCACATTTATTTGTCACATCTATCTGTCTATATCTATCTATCTATCTATCTATCTATCTATCTATCTATCTATCTATCTATCTATCTATCTATCTATCTATCTATCTATCTATCTATCTATCTATCTATTTATCTATCTATAGAATAGAATAGAATAGAATAGAATAGAATAGAATAGAATAGAATAGAATAGAATAGAATAGAATAGAATAGAATAGAATAGAATAGAATTCTTTATTGGCCAAGTGTGATTGGACACACAAGGAATTTGTCTTTGGTGCCTCTCTCTCTCTCTCTCTCTCTCTCTCTCTCTCTCTCTCTCTCTCTCTCTCTCTCTCTCTCATCTATCTATCTATCTATCTATCTATCTATCTATCTATCTATCTATCTATCTATCTATCTATCTATCTATCTATTTATCTATCTATTTATCTATCTATAGAATAGAATAGAATAGAATAGAATAGAATAGAATAGAATAGAATAGAATTCTTTATTGGCCAAGTGTGATTGGACACACAAGGAATTTGTCTTTGGTGCCTCTCTCTCTCTCTCTCTCTCTCTCTCTCTCTCTCTCTCTCTCTCTCTCTCTCTCTCTCTCTCTCTCTCTCTCTATCTATCTATCTATCTATCTATCTAATCTTCCAGTCCTTTTAACTAAAGTTTACCTGCTTTATTTCGGTGTCATTTTATTTTAAAGAATGTTAGGGCACTTCTACAGATTTTACATGCTTCTAATCTTCTGTAATATCTTTGGAACATTTTCCAAACCACCCTGAAAATTCCGATTGAAAGATGAGATGTATTTATTTATTTATTATTTATTATTAATATTTGTATGGCGCTCAACTCAGCAGGGACTCTGAGCAGCTAACAGCAATATAAACAATATAAACAATATAATATAAAACAATTTAAAAACATAGCTAAAAACACAATAAGAACATTAAAAGCACTCAATCATTCACACACTCATGGGCCTACATCTATCAACTATTAGGCCCAGGCTTGCTAAAAAAGCCAGGTTTTCACAGCTTTTCTGATGTAAACCCTCCAATTAAATTAGCATCAAATTAACAAAACAGATAACTTTCCTCTCCTCCATTTCAGAGATTGTGTTGAGCAGTGGTTCTTAATCTGGGGTGCGAGAGAGCATTTCCAGGGGTGCGAGAGAATTTCAAAAATTTAAAAGAAAAATACGAACAAGGCATCCATGTTTTTATGTTATATAGTAATATAATATATATAATATAATATAATATAATATAATATAATATAATATTATATATATATATATATATATATATATATATATATATATATGTGTGTGTGTGTGTGTGTGTGTGTGTGTGTGTGTGTGTGTGTGTGTGTGTGTTATATATTGTAAATAAACACAGCATCTGTTTATGCAATAAATGTTTTTTCTTAAATAAAAAATATACACACATTTTTTAAGGGGGTGCAAGAGCTTATTTTCAGATTCAAGGGGGTGCGGACCACTAAAAAGGTTAAGAACCGCTGGTGTTGAGGAAAAAAAATACATAAACATATACTTTATGTATTCACCAAAACAAAATGCAGTATTTAGCCAATGTTCTAAATAAAAACTTGGAGCAAAACGTATTTTTTTTAAAAAGGCAAGATGGTGTTTTATACATGCCCAGACAAGAACTTTGGAAAACCTCTAATGTGAGGTAGTTCCAGTATGAGGAAACACCCAATGAAAATATATGATTGGAAGGCCTTCAGAGAAGACTTCTAGGCTAGCAGACTGTAATGCATTTCATGTACAGCTGCCCTCTTTTTGGGTTTACTATAACCACAGATACCCCAAATTAGTGGCTTTATATTTGCAGAAACAGACAGGTTAGAGTGGAGTATTATAGAGAAGAAAGAGGGTGAGTTTCAGGTTTGAGGGAGGTTTCTCTTGGATCCTGGTGGGCTTATCGACTATCAGCACAGAGCAATGCTTTGAGGATTCCTAGGGACAGGATCTAATTGCTTGTTAACACTTCGATAATGCCCTGGAATGATGATTTGTTGGCAGCATCTTCTGTGAGAAATTAGTAATTAGGTCCTGTTTGGAGGATTAGGGCGGGAATTTGGGGGCAGGGAAATCCAATCTCACCACACCAGGACATTCGTCTTACAGAGTAGAAGACAGAAAAGAAGGTCCACGTCTAACCATCCTTGTGGTTCTTAATTGGAGCCAACCAATCAATGATTTCAAGAGCACGGATTGAGCCTTGCCGATCCTCTCCTCAGCGAAGGTCCTTCTCCATCCTGTACAAGACCTGCCCACCATCTAAGAACTGCAATGCATATACAGCTACACACTATTGTCACCACCATTAATTCAAATGCATGTCTGGGAATTCTATGCAGTTCCCTTTCTGCGAACAGGAATGTCACACAACCCCAGATGAGAATCCTACAAGGGGTAGACAGTAGGATTTCGGAAATAGCAGAGGGACCTCTTTTCAAATCGGTTTACTTTAAATCAGCGGTTCCCAACCTGGGGGTCGCGACCCCTTTGGGGTTCGAACGACCATTTGCCAGGGGTCGCCCCGGCATCCTCAGCTTCCCCCCCCCCCACTGCCACAAGCCTGGCCATGATACCGCACCCCACAACCCGCGCCCCCACCGCAACCCACCTCGCTGCCGCCATTTGGGTTCTTTACTCTCTGCGCATGTGTGAAGCGTTCTGCTTCACACATATAAAAGAACCCAAATGGCGGCATCCGGGCAAAGTCTCCACTCACTTCACATGTTGCAGCAGTGAATGCTCCCGGTTCGCTCTTGCCTGTCGGTCGTCGCAGAGCCAATGGAGCCGATGGCGGTCGCAGCGCGGGGCTTCCCCTGCCCGCTTCCCCCGCCCACCTGGACACCGCCATTTGAGTTATTTTGCCCTCTGCACATGCAGAATGCAAAAGAACTCATGGCGGCATCCAGGCGGGTGTGGGAAGCGGGCGGGGGAAGCCCCGTGCCACGACCGCCACCGGCTCCATCGGCTCTGCGACGACCAACAGGCAAGAGCGAACTGGGAGCATTTCACTGCTGCAACACATGAAGCGAGCGGAAACCTCGCTTCACGTGTTGACAGGCAACCGACAGGCAAGAGCGAACCGGGAGCATTTCACCCCTGGCGTGTTGCCTCTGGGAGCTTTTTGAGCCCCATCGTGAAAGGCGTGCGCAATTTCACCGGGACAGGCGGCTGCCAGGAGAGAGCCATCCCCTTCGCAGAGTCTCTCCTGTCTACCTGTAGCATTCGGGGTGAAGCCGCGAAGGGGGTGGCTCTCTCCGGGCAGCACGCCTTTCGCAACGGGGCTCAAAAAGCTCCCAGAGTCAACATGCGAAGCGAGCAGAGACCCCGGCCGGATCTGGAGACTTCGCCCGGACGCCGCCATTTGGGTTCTTTTACCCTCTGCGCATGCGCAGAATACTTCGCACATGTGCAGAGGATAAAATAACCCAAATGGCGGCGGCGAAGTGGGTTGCGGTGGGGCCGCGGGGGTGGGGCACGGGGCGCGGCATTAGGAAGGTTGGGAACCGCTGCTTTAAATCATCTTTATATGGCAGCTTGGTCCGAGAGTAGATCTCTCTGCAGGGACACCTCTGTCCACTGGAGCTACAATCAGTTGTAATTTACACGTAGGAAGCAGCTCTGTGAGTCTCTGCAGTGTTTCCCAACCTTGGCAACTTGAAGATATCTGGACTTCAACTCCCAGAATTCTCCAGCCAGTGAATGCTGGCTGGGGAATTCTGGGAGTTGAAGTCCAGACATCTTCAAGTTGCCAAGGTTGGGAAACACTGCTTTGCAGGGGTGGGGGGGGGAGAGACACAGCTGCTTAAAAAGTGAGGCTTTGCAGGCACTTTGTCTATGCAACAAATTGCTTTCAGGGGATTTGCACAGTCCTTGTGGACAATGGATCTCTATAGAAAGACATACAGCATGCCAGCAAGACTCCCCGCTACACACAAGTCCATGCACCTTCCATAATAACAATAGCCTTTGCTACTAAATAAGACTAAAATGCCACCTGCCCTTTCTCTAAATCCATTAACTGGCTTGCAAAGAGGCAGGGTTTTTTTCTCCCCCCAATCCCCTCCCGAATTGTTCACCTGCTGTTCACTTTTATCCAGCAAGGGAAAGCCCACTAAAGACCTATGGTTAGTGTATTTCAATAATAAAAGAAAATACCTTTCCACCTTCATTGCTGTGTTTAATTTCTCGCATAAACCAGCAAAGGGCAGCTCTCAGGGAGCCGAAGTGGGGCTTTTCAGAGGCTGCTGCTGACTCAACATCAAAGAGTCATCCAAAAATAGTTTCCTTTCCTATCCAGGCAAAACCATGCAAGGCAGCCGAATTGGACTACAGCCGAACGTTGCTCCGTCAGCCCTGGGGACCTCAGAACCCAGCATGCGGATGGATCCACACGGTCATCGGCACTTGCGGCTCCGAAGTTTTGTTCAAACCCACATGCATAGGTAGATGTACCCTTTTAAAGCCGGAGAACCCCGAATATTAGATGCAGATGCTCGTCCGCGGCATACCAGGCTTCAAATCGTCTGGACTTCGACTTGTCGCCTGGATTAGTTGCCTTCTCCTTCTCCCTCTTCAATCCACACAGCTGTAATATACAGCAACAGGTGTTGGATCCTTTCCGAAGAAAATATTAGCCAATCAAGGAGACGCTGCTACTTTTCATTTCGTATTAAGACAAGGAGGTTGCTTTGCCCTGTGGGGATGAGGACAGAAGGCAGAAATAATTATGCACAAAGCAGGGCCAATGCTTCCTAATGGCGACAATCTCAGGAATAACAGACTTGGAAGGGACCCTTGAAGGTCTTCTAGTCCAACCAGTGGTGGGATTCAGCCGGTTCGGGTGAACTGGTAGTTAAATTGCTGTTAGGCCCCTCCCCTCCCCTTCCAGGAGTCCCCACGCGCTGCATTTTTGCTCCCAGGTAAGTGCAGGGAGGCCTCTTAGGTCCAAAATGGGGCATGGGGGGAGGGGTGCCCCCCCGTGGCCCATTTTCACTCCCAGGAGGCTGCAGAGAGGCCTACTAGGCCCAAAAAGGGGCATGGGGTTTGTGGCGCTGCCCCCCATGGCCCATTTTTGCTCCCAGGAGGTTGCAAGGAGGCCTACTAGGCCCAAAATGGGGCTCGGGGGGATGCGGCGCAGCCCCCCATGGCCCATTTTTGCTCCAGGGAGGCCTACTAGGCCAAAACGGGGCGTGGGGGGTGGTGCATCCCCCCTGCTGCCCATTTTTGCTCCCAGGGGGGTCCCGGAGGCCGAGTGCTGCCTGTCAGATCCCCTGGCCACGCCCACCATGGCCACACCCACCCAGCCGGTCATTAGGGCAGAGAACCTGTTGTTAAATTATTTGAATCCCACCACTGGCCCAACACCCAGCTCAGGCAGGAAACCTTATACAAGTAGTCCTCAACTTGCGACCACAATTGAGCCCAAAGTTTCTGTTGCTAAGAGAGACATTTGTTAAGTGAGTTTGATCCCATTTTATGACTTTTCTTGCTGTTAAGCTAATCAATGCAGTTCTTAAGTTAGCAACATAGTTGTTAAGTGAATGTGGCTTCTTCATTGACTTTGCTTGTTAGGTGATCACATGATACCAAGACACTGGAACCGTCATAAATGAGTCAGTTGCCGAGCATCTGAATTTTGATCACGTGACTACGGGGGTGCTGCAATAGTCATAAGTGTGAAAAATGGTCATAAGTCACTTTTTTCAGCGCCGTTGTAAATTCGAACAGTCACTAAATGAACTATTGTAAGTTGAGGACTACTTGTACCATTTCAGACAAATGGTTGTCCAAGGATTTGCTTCTGAATTACAGTCATAATATTTAAAAGGGGAAATGTGTACCGTATTTTTTGGAGTATAAGACGCACCTTTTTCCTCCCTAAAAGTGGCTGAAAATTTGGGTGCGTCTTATGCTCTGAATGTAGCTTTTTTGGAGCTTTTTTCCAGCCCTAACTAGGTGCTAACGATCTTCCCAGCTCTTACCTTGCAGGCTCTTTCACTGTTACTCTCTCCGAAGAATGTTTTTCCAGCCCTAAGTCTTTGCAGGGTTTTTTTCATTGCTCTACTTGCTCAGAATAAATTTTTTTCTAGCCCTAACCAGGTGCTAACGATCTTCCCAGCTCTTACTGGCTTGCAGGCTCTTTCATTGTTACTCTCTCAGAAGAAGGTTTTTTTAAGTCCTAACCAGGGGAGAAAATAATGTGCTGAAGCTGACCAGACTAAGGACGTTAGCCAGATGAATATCTGGTAGGCAGATTTTTTCCCTCCTATTTTCCTCCCCAAAAACTAAGGTGCGTCTTATATTCCGGTGTGTCTTATACTCCGAAAAATACGGTATTTATTTTTCATTGCTGTATTTTTAACTCTCAGGGAAGGAGGAACAAGCACTTGCAAAAAGTTCTAGCTGTCTCCATAGTCACAAAAGCTAAAATTTAAAAAAAAATATTTTGATGTAGTAAAGCAGGTGAATCCAAGGCACTCTGGCTTGTGGACCATGTTTTCTTTAAAGGCAACTTATTAAAACTCAAAGAGATCCAGAGGCTGGTTTCAAAATTATCTTCAGGAATTAAATAGCAACATCCTACCCAAAGCGGAGTGGCTTCGTGGTAGTCAGTCCATGGAAGAGGAAAAAGCTCTCTCAGAACGGGTCTATTCTGAAGAAGACAAACAAGATCATTAGTATTTAGGCTAAACTTGGGTGGACTCTTGATAGTTAAGACATGAATTGGTGAACGATGGGTATGTTAACTGTATGGTGATTTACCTGCCTGCTGAGGAGATTATGGATATCAGAGGTGGTATTCAACCGGTTCGAACTGGTTCGCCCGAAACGGTAGCGGAAATCCCGCCCCGGCTCTATGCTATCCTATTTGTGCACATTTTTGAGGCCGTGCGCATGGGCGGAAGGCTCGCGCGTGAGTAAAGCACATGCGTGGGAGGCTGTGCACATGTGCAGAGGTGGTGCACGTTCACATTTGTGAACTGATAGGGAAGGTAAGTGAAAACCATCCCTGATGGATATCCAGGGGTGAAATCCTCCCAGTTCGCTCTTACCTGTCGGTCGCCGCAGAGCCGATGGAGCGGGTGACGTTCGCGGCGCGGGGCTGCCCCCGCCCACTTCCCCCGCCCGTCTGGACGCCGCCATTTGCGTTCTTTTGCACTCTGCGCATGCAGAGGGCGTTAGAATATGTCTTTTAATATGTGCGGAATTCAACTCCCAAGCCCTCACCTTGTCCAAGCATGAAAATGCTGAACCAAAGGAAAACAACAACTATAACCACTGTTCCCTCTAAGCTGCGCGGCCGCACACGTAACAAGAGAACGCTGCGCGGAAGTTTCTAACTGCTGCATGCCGTTTTCTGATGTTACAGGGAACATTGACTATAACCCTACTAAATTCATAAAACCAGTGGACCATGAAGCAGGAAAAGGCCATCTCAGCCACTGAGTCCAACTCCTTGCCCTCCGTTGGGATCCACATTAAAGAATCCATGACAGAAGGCTGTTTGAACATATTCCCATTCTAGGCCATCAGCTCCACTGTCAAACTGCTTTTGCTGTTGGGAAGTGGTTCAAATGGAATTTGTTCCCATTTTATACTGTGTTCTGTGCCCTGCATGGCAGAGAAGGGCTCATACCTTTCACTAGGACATCTTATGGGTATTTAAAGCATGCTATCGTATTCCCCCTCAGTTGCTCCTTCTCAGGGCTGAGCACAGCCAGCAATGTTGATCTCTTCTCACAGGACTTGGTTCCCAGGCCACGATCAGGCTTCTTGCTCTTTTATGAACCTGTTCCACTTTGACCACACTTTCTGAAATCACGGAGCCCAGAACTTGATGCAGTCTTGGAGGAAAAACCTGTCCAGGCCAGAACAGAGAATAACTATTTGATCCCAATATTTGCAAATGATATATTTTTGCTGAAGTACACCCTGAAAATACGTTTGACTTGTTGAGATCCTTTTCATAAATTGAGCAATGCTCAATTTACATGCATATAAGCCACTTTGGTCTAGTGGTTAAGCTACAAACCAGAAAACTGTGAATTCTAGTCCTTCCTTAGGCATGGAAGCTGGCTAGGTGACTTTGTGCCAATCATCAGGAGACTGAATTCCAGTTGCAGTTTGGGCATGAAAACCAGCTGACTTTGTGCCAATCACCAGGAGACTGTAAGTTCTAGTCTGGCCTCAGGCATGAAAGACAGTTAGGTATTTATTTATTTATTAGTTGCATTTGTATGCCGCCCACTCCACAGAGACTCTAGGTAACTTTGCCAATCACCAGGAGCCTGTGAGTTCTAGTCCCATCCTTATGCATGAAAGCCAGCTGGGTGACTTAGAGCCAGTCACTCTCTCTCAATTCAATCCACTTCACAGGGTTGTTGTGTGGGAAAACCAGGAAGAAGAAACAGTATTATGTATGCTTGTCGCCTTGAGTTATTTATAAAAACAATGAAGGTGGGATCAAAATTCAATAAATAAAAATAGTAAAAGTTGCAAGAAGCCTGCATGCAACTCCACAGCACACCACAGATGTCCCCTTATGCTGGACATCTAATAACAAATAACAAAACATTTCCATTCACTTTTGTGGCTTTGGGGTAGTTTTATGGATAAAAATGAGATTAGTTTTGCTTTTCTGAGTCCTTATTCTCCCACTCTTCTCTTAAAATTTCCCCAGAGGTGAAAATCAGGCCAAAAAATGTGATCTGTGCCTTTCGCAATGATGTCAGAATTACAGCTTCCAACAGATCAAATATACTTGGCAATGGGAAAGTAAGGCTTGAGATAGAAAAGGCCTTTCCCCTATTAACCAAGAACTGGTGCTTTCCTATGACTTTGAGCAGTTCTAGAAAAAATTATTTGCAGTTACTTTAATAAACATTTACTAACTGAAATACATTAAACCTTATAGAAGTCATTGCCAAAGTCCTGGATCGCTTAGTTACCCTTGTAATATTTGAAATAACTGGAAAAAATTTTGACCACAGCCTTTTAATGATCATGTAGCGTCCCCTACTGGCAGGACTATGTCACTGGATTTTCTAATACATTGCATAGGTCAGTGATGGCGAACCTTTTTTCCCTTGGGTGCCGAAAGTGCATGCGCGCGTGCTATCGCGCATGTGCGAGTGCCCACACCCATAATTCAATGCCCGGGGAGGGCGAAAACGGCCTCCCCCGCTCCCCCGGAGGGCCTCTGGAGGCCGGAAATGGCCTGTTTCCCAACTTCTGGTGGGCCTCGTAGGCCCATTTTTCATCCTCCCCAGGCTCCAGAGGCTTCCCTGGAACCTAGGGAGGGCAAAAACACCCTTCCAGTCCCCCCGGAGGCCCTCCGGAAGCCGAAAACGCCCTCCCAGAGCTTCCGTGCGAGCCAAAAATCAGCTGGCCGGCGTGCACATGCGCGCTGGAGCTGAGCTAGGCAATGGCTCGTGTGCCGGCAGATATGGTTCCGCGTGCCACCTGTGGCACCTGTGCCATAGGTTCGCCATCACTGGCATAGGTGCTCCAAGTTGCCTGTCTAAAGGTAGCATCTGGATAAGAAATACCGTATTAAGCAAAAAGGAAGATCACTTGGTCAGCCTTCTTGACTGTGTTGAGAATCATATTTATAGCAGTTAATTCTAAATTGTATCGCTACTTAAAAGCATATGCAAATATTATAGATATCTGTGCTTTTGAGGGCAGGGTATGCATAAATACTGGGAATTTAGTTGCGGAGAGTAAAACAGCACTACATCACTGGTTGATCCAATCCGGAATTGTTTATTGCTGACAACTGTTTTCCATGCCTCAGGCAAAAAGAGATTTTCCCCCCCCTCAGATTGGATATGGCACCATCTGTCTCCAAGCATGTCTCCTGCTCTTGAGCTACAGTTCATTCTCTACCTGGGAGGTTTTTCATTTTCATTTTATATTTTTGCACTTAAATTCTCCAATACCTACTAGGTGATATTTTTTTTATTGTTTTGGATTCCAGGATCTTCTGGGATGCCGCTATTGGTACACCAACAAGTAGTTCTCTGTGGATAATGGTTCCTCTGCGGTGACCTAGAGGTGGAGCACTTGCCTCACAATCAGCAGGTTGTGAGTTCGATCCTAGGTAGAGGCAGATGTAGGGTCTCCTGCTTGGTCAGGGGGTTAGACTAGATGACCTGCAAGGTCCCTTCCAACTCTGTTAAATCTGTTAGTCCTCGACTTGTGATCACAAGTGAGCCCAACATTTCCGTTGCTAAGCAAGGCAGTTATTAAGTGAGTTGTGCCCCTGTTTTATGACCTTTTTTTAACCACAGTTGTTAACGGAATCATGTGTTGTTAAGTGAATCTGGCTTGCCCCATTGACTGTCAGAAGCCAGCTGAGAAGCTTACAAATGGTGATCCTAGGACAACGGAACACTGCAACTGTCTTCAGTACATGCCAGTTGGCCAGCTCCTGCATTTTAATCACATGACTGTAGGGATGCTGCAATGGTGGTAAATTTGAGGACCAATCATAAGTCACTTTTAGAAGTGCCATTCTAACATTGAATGGTTGCTAAACAAATTTATTTATTTATTTATTTATTTATTTATTTATTTATTTATTTATTTATTTATTTATTTATTTATTTATTTATTTATTTATTTATTTATTTGTGAGATTTATATACCACCTCACAGTGCAAGCACTCTCTAAGCGGTTTACACCAGTAAGCAATGTATATTTACCGTATTTTTCGGAGTATAAGACGCACCGGAGTATAAGACGCACCTTAGTTTTTGGGGAGGAAAATAGGGGAAAACAATCTGCCTACCAGGTATTCATCTGGCTAGCGTCCTTAGTCTGGTCAGCTTCAGCACATTATTTTATCCCCTGGTTAGGACTTAAAAAACCTTCCTCTGAGAGAGTAGCAATGAAAGAGCCTGCAAGCCGGTAAGAGCTGGGAAGATAGTTAGCACCTGGTTAGGGCTAGAAAAAAACTTATTCAGAGCAGCTTCACCACATTATTTTATCTCCTGGTTAGGACTTAAAAAAACCTTCTGAGAGAATAACAATGAAAGAACCTGCAAGCCAGTAAGAGTTGGGAAGATCGTTAGCACCTGGTTAGGGCTAGAAAAAAACTTATTCGGAGCAAGTAGAGCAATGAAAAAAAATTCTGCAAAGACTTAGGGCTGGAAAAACATTCTTTGGAGAGAGTAACAATGAAAAAGCCTGCAACGTAATTGCTGGGAAGATCTGTTAGCACCTAGTTAGGGCTGGAAAAAAAGCTACATTCAAAGTATAAGATGCACCCAAATTTTCAGCCACTTTTAGGGAGGAAAAAGGTGCATCTTATACTCCAAAAAATACGGTATATTGCCCCCAACAATCTGGGTCCTCATTTTACCTACCTCAGAAGGATGGAAGGCTGAATCAACCTTGTCCTTGGCTGAGGATTGAGTAATCCTTCCATTATTCCGAGGTCGGTAAAATGAGAACTCAAATTGGACAAGGACAGGATTTGGGATTATCCACAAGTACTCCATCCAGGGGTGGATTCTAATTTACCTCGCCGCCGGTTCGCTTCCTCCCGTGCTGTGTGGGTGCGCGTGCATGCGCAGTGCCGAAAATCAAGCTTCTGCGCATGCGCAGAAGCAAAAACCAAAATGGCGGCACCTATGGCGCCATCATTAGAGCTGGTTCGGGGACGTGGCCAACCGCCGATCGCTCCCAGTTTGGCGAGCGGGGGGAAATTCCTGCTACCGGTTCTATAGAACCGGTCCGAACTGGGAGCAACCCACCTCTGCCTTGCTCCAGACAGTTGCTCCACGTGAAGAGGCCACAAGAGAGAGGTGTCTAGTGCAGTAGTTCCTTCCTGATCAGCAGTATTCCGGGGGCAAATCCAATCGCCAATCAGCTGCTCGGCAGCAAAGGCTCCAGTGTTCCACAGCGGCGGCAGCAGCTCAGCTCAGTTGACCAGTGGTGGACGCAACAGAGCAGAGCCCTGATGAGCCACGTGTTGGGGCTGCGATAACATGCTGAAGCTGACCAGGCTGTTTGCTGTTTGCTGAAGGATGCTAGCCAGATGAATACCGGATGGATGCTGGGAGGCAGAAACAGATTTTTTTTCTTGTTTTCCTCCTTTAAAGCTAATGTACGTCTTATAGTCCGGAGTGTCTTATAGACTGAAAAATGAAGTAATTTTTGCGAATAAACAGCAAATAAATTAACAGATTAATAAAGTTGGAAGGGGCCTTGTAGGTTATCTAGTCCAACCTCCCGCCCAAGCAGGAGACCCTACACCAGTGATGGCGAACCTATGGCAGCCATATCGGAGGGCACGCGAGGCGTTGCCCTGTCAGCTCCACGGGCAAACTGGAAGTTCGGAAAACGCACTTTCGGTTTGCCATTGGGCTGTTTTTAGCACTCCGGAGGGTTCAGAGAAGCTTCCTGAAGACCCGGAGTGCAAAAAACACCCCAACGGACAAACCGGAAGTGCGTTTTCCAAACTTCCGGTTTGCCCGTTTCGTCGTTTTTTACCGTCCCAGGCTTCGGTAAGGCCTTTGCGTGTGTGTGTGTGTGTGTGTGCACATGCGCAGGGGGCAGCATGGGGGGGGGTTTGTGCGCATGTGTGTGGGGGAGGGAATGGGTGTGGGTATGTGTGCGCGCGCTAGCGCGCGCACCCCCCCCTTTTGGCACGCGAACCAAAAAAGGTTTGCCATCACTGCCCTACACCATTTCTGACAGATGGCTGTCCAGTCTCTTCTTGAAAGTTTCCAGTGATGAAGCTCCCACAACATCTGAAGGTAAGCTGTTCCATTGGTTGATTGTTCTCACTGTCAGAAAATTTCTCCTTATTTCTAGGTTTTAGGTTGAATCTCTCCTTGATTAGTTTTCATCCATTGTTTCTTGTCTGGCCTTTGGGTGCTTTGGAAAATAGCTTGACCCCCTCCGCTCTGTGGCAGCACTTCAAATATTGGAACACTGCTATCATGTCTCCCCTGGTCCTTCTCTTCACTAGACTAACCGAGCCGAGTACTTGCAACAGTTCATCATATGTTTTGGTCTCCAGTCCCCTAATCATCTTGGTTCATGAATGGAATGTTGAATTTTAGAAACTTAAAAACGGACTATGCATTCAGATGAATTTGAAGTAAGATTTTGAAATCAATTATAAAAATCCTTTCTGTGGGAAAATTCTGTGTTTTGAATTCTTAAAAAAAAGGTATGATGGGGAGGGACTTTGAAGGTTGGACACTAGAGGGAACAAGAAAGAAAAGTAAAGATTGCAATTAAAAGAGAACACTTCAATTTGACTTACTAATACAGAATGGAGCACAGTATTTTAACACTGGAGGTTATTTGTGAACAATGGATCCAGAAGTTAATTATAAAGGTATTTGCTATTATAGATAGATATGTTTAAAAGATTATGTGGAAGAGGAACAGGTTTTACTGAACAAAACTGAGACTGATTTGAAAGTGGATTTAAAAATGACAGGATACAAGAAAGATATAGAAAAAGATCCTATGTAGGGTATACAAATGAAACCGGCTGATGTCTTAATAATTAAAAGAGATATACAGATAACAAACCAAAAGATTGACCTGGATAACTTTCCCACATTGGCTTTTTAACAAAGAGATTTGTTAAGATTTTGAAGAATTTTGTGAGAAGGGACAAAGAAAAATGAAAAGAAATCAACATCAAAAACATTATTTGAAGGGATTAAAGAACAAGATTGTTAAAAATAAAAGGAAGGCATATACAGTTGGCTTATTTGACCAAGGTTAAAATACAGGTAATCTTCGATTTATGACTATAACTGAGTCCAAAATTATGCTCGTAAGTCATTGTGTTTGTAAATCGAGGCATCATATGAGTGGATTCAATTTTGCTACATTTTTTGCAGTGGTCATTAAGTGAATACAGTGGTCATTAAATGCACCCATTTTCCCCAAATAACCCTCTTTTATTTCTCTCTTCTCTCTTTTCTATTTTTTTTAGGTTTTTAAACTTTGTATTAGTTTTTATCCTTTTAATTGTAATGCTGAATAAAAATTACTATACAAAAATCCTAAGGAAAGTTTTCATGGCTTTGCTTGTTTCATCTTTCGAGATCAGTTAAATTAACAGAGCAAAGCAAACCTTAGGAGACATGCTGATACTATTATTAGCAAGCACTTAGGAACTTGCAATGTGTGCAACTTACAGGTAGCCCTTATGTAGGCTTACCATAAATCAAATCTTATTGAATTGAAGCTTTCAGACGCTTTTCTGGTATTATAGGTCATCCTCGATTTACAACAGTTCATTTACTGACTGCTCAAACTTACAACAGCACTGAAAAAAGTGACTTGTGACCATTTTTCATACTTACAATTGTGCAACATGCCCATGGTCACGTGAACAAAATTCAGATGCTTGGCAACTGTCTCATATTTAGGACGGTTGCCGTGTCTCCGAGTCATGTGATCCCCTTTTGCGACCCACTAACAAGCAAAGTCAATGGGGAAGCCAGATTTGCTTAACAACCGTGTTATTAACTTAATAGCTGCAGTGATTCAATTAACAACTGTGGCAAAAAAAAAGTTGTAACAACTGTCTCACTTAGCAACAGAAATTTTGGGCTTAATTGTGGTTGTAAGTCAATAGCAATAGCAATAGCACTTAGACTTATACAGTGATACCTCGGTTCACGAACTTAATTCGTGAACTGACTCTGGTCGCAAACCGAATTGGTCGCGAACCGAGGCACATTTTCCCATAGGGTTCAATGTAAATCCGGTTAATCCGTGCTGACCTTTTGGGGGGGGGGGTTTGAAGCACAAAAATATGAAACAAATTACAATACACATTAGTACAGTATAGTAATGTATAAAGAGAGGACACTAACCTTGCTTGAGATGACTTCTGGCATGGAGGAAGGCAGGTGGGAGGCAGTTATTGTTTGGTGGGAGAGTCCCCCCTCCATAAGGACATCAGGGGGATCTCCTTCAGGGGTTTCCTCTCTCCTTTGTCTCCTAGCTGCAGGCTCAGTTTTTCTGAAAAATCTGTCCAATGTCACTTGTCTCTTCCTGCGCTGCATAACCCTCCGGAAATGAGAGACCACATTATCATTCATGAGATTTAACACTCTGTTCGTGACAGTTATGTTGGGGTGGTGCTTTTCAAAAAAATCATGGCACTCATTCCATTTTTGCATAATGGATTTTATGGCATCACTGCCAACCTCCTCCCTTTCTTCCTCTTCCTCAGTGGAATGCTCCTCAAGAAGTGCCTTCTGCTGCTCACTGTGGAGTTCAGAAAGTTCTTCCGTGGTCAGCTCCTCCCTATGTCCCTCAACAAGCTCTTCCACATCAGCACCATCAACGTCCAGATCCATACTCTTGCCCATGGACACAATTTCCTCCACTACCTCTGCATCAGACCCTTCAAAGTCATGTTCACGTTCAGCGACACATTCTGGCCACAGTTTCCTCCAGGCTGAATTTAGGGTTCGGGGAGTGACCTCTTCCCAGGCTTTGTCAATGAGGTTAATGCAGTGGACAACATTGAAATGTTTCTTCCAGAAGTCTTTCAAAGTCAAGGACGTCTCTTCAGTGACATTAAAACACCTAGTGAAGAGCGCCTTTGTGTACAGCTTCTTGAAGTTGCAGATGACTTGCTGGTCCATGGGCTGCAGAAGTGGTGTTGTGTTGGGGGGGAGGAACTTTACCTTGATGAAGTCATACTCAGCATCCATATCATCCACCAAGGCTGGAGGGTGTGCCGGGGCATTGTCCATCAGAAGAAGGCACCTTTCAGGCAGCTGGTTATCAGAAAGATATTTTCTGACGGTGGGTGCAAACACCTCGTGCAGCCATTCCATAAACAATTGCCTTGTGACCCAAGCTTTGGCATTGGCTCTCCACATGACGGGCAGTCTGGCCTTCTTCACATTTTGTTCCCTAAATGCACGAGGGGTCTGAGAATGGTACATCAGTAGTGGTTTAATTTTCAGATCGGCACTTGCGTTGGCACACAGCAAAAGGGTCAATCTGTCCTTCATGGGCTTGTGCCCTGGTAGTGCCTTTTCCTCCTGCGTGATATAGGTTCTGTTCGGCATTTTTTTCCAGAAGAGCCCTGTTTCATCACAGTTGAACACTTGTTGAGGGACGTATCCTTCTGTCTTCATGAATTCCGCAAAGTCTAACTTGTAGGCTTCTGCTGCGGCCTTGTCAGAACTGGAAGCCTCACCATGTCTAATCACACTGTGGATGCCACTTCTCCTGCGGGATTTTTCAAACCACCCCCTACTGGCTTTAAATTCGTCACTTGCTGCACTTGTTGAGGGGCTTCTTTGCAGTAAATCACTGTGCAATTTCCTGGCTTTCTCACAGATCATAGCTTCACTAAGGCTATCACCTGCCAGCTGTTTCTCATTCAACCACACCAACAAAAGTTTTTCCACCTCTTCCAGCACTTGCGTCCTCTGCTTGGTTAACATTGTTACTCCTTTTGCAACATCAGCTCCTTTGATGGCGGCTTTGTTTTTCAGAATAGTCGAGATTGTTGACTGTGCCATCTTGTACTCCGAGGCCAGATCAGTCACACGAATACCACGGTCATGCTTTTTTATAATTTCCTTCTTCAGCTCAATGGCTATTCTCTTCACAACCTTCTTTCCACTATGCTTCTTGGGAGCCATATTGGGTGTCCAGTGAACTGTAAAATACAGTAAGTACTGTACTGTAGTACAGTACAGTACTGTATGTGCTAAAAAGCACACCAAAAATCAAAAAATCACTTAAAATGTTTGCTGAGTACTCACAGTACTTCTTTCTGTGTCTCTTCTTCTCTCCACGGTCTTCCTACAGGAAGTCACGACCATGTGACAGCCTGGAAATAGCATTAAAATGGCCGCGGCTCCTGTTCGTGAACCGAGGCGGAGTTCGTGAACCGGAGCATATTTTTATGCACTTTTCTGTTCGTGAACCGAGTTGTTCGTGAACAGAAGCGTTCGTGAACCGAGGTATCACTGTATATCGCTTCATAGTGCTTTACAGCCCTCTCTAAGCGGTTTACAGAGTTCAGCCTATTGCCCCCAACAATCTGGGTCTTCATTTTACCAACCTCAGAAGGATGGAAGGCTGAGTCAACCTTGAGCCGGTGAGATTTGAACAGCTGAACTGCTGAACTAGCAATCAGCTGAAGGTTGCAGTGCTGCTTTTAACCACTGAGCCACCTCGGCTCCTCCGGACTACCTGTATAATTGTTGCTTCTCGATAGCAGATTTGCAACACAGGAAATGTAGAATTCATTTCAATACTTTACTACAAAGAAACCCACCACATCCTGTCCACATTCAAGACAAATCACAACAGCAAATATCTGGTCTTTTACATATTTGTCCTGTTTACCTCTTCACTGCCTCTCCAGCTGTCTCTTTCCAGTTATCACCCTTAAATACACCTGCAGTTGGGAACAGCTGTTTTGTATATTTAACAACAACAAAACCCTGGGATTCCAGATTTCAAAACAGTTTAACAATTTAGACCCTCTTGCTGAGTCCTCCTATTATAATATCCACATTCTTATATTTTATTAAAACACAACAAATTAACTTGTAATAAAATATTTAATGATAGGATTTATGAAGTCAGCTTAAAGACATCATCTGCCAAAAGATTAATAATTATTTTATATTCCTCTCCTTCCTCCTCAGAACTGGCACTGGCATTGCTGGCGTTCCTTAGGAGTTGGGGTACATGTACCGTATTTTTCGGAGTATAAGACGCACCGGAGTATAAGATGCACCTTAGTTTTTGGGGAGGAAAATAGGGGAAAACAATCTGCCTACCAGGTATTCATCTGGCTAGCATCCTTAGTCTGGTCAGCTTCAGCACATTATTTTATCCCTTGGTTAGGACTTAAAAAAACCTTCTTCTGAGAGAGTAACAATGAAAGAGCCTGCATGCCGGTAAGAGCTGGGAAGATAGATAGCACCTGGTTAGGGCTAGGAAAAAACTTATTCAGAGCAAGTAGAGCAATGAAAAAAAATTCTGCAAAGACTTAGGGCTGGAAAAACATTCTTTGGAGAGAGTAACAATGAAAAAGCCTGCAAGGTAAGAGCTGGGAAGATTGTTAGCACCTAGTTAGGGCTGGGAAAAAAGCTTCGAAAAAGCTACATTCAGAGTATAAGACGCACCCAAATTTTCAGCCACTTTTAGGGAGGAAAAGGGTGCGTCTTATACTCAGAAAAATACGGTATTTATTCAACCCAGCTTGAAAATTCCACTCTGAAACTGCTTTCTAATCCTTAATGCATATTATTAAAAACAGCAGGCAGCAAGTTTTTTTTTAAATGTCAGCAAAAGAAGCTAGAAGCAAGACTGTAATTCCCCTAAAGCTCTATTGTGCTGGAAAATATTCCTTCTACACTGAAAAGGGTGGTGAAAAGCCAGTTACAGTATAGGCAAGATTCAGGAGAAAAAAAAATAAAACGAATGAATGTGGCAATATTCTGCAATTCCAGAATTACTGCAGAAAACGCTTTAAAAGAATTATGACTGCAGGTATATTTTTTAAAAAAACCAACTCCCAGCAATGCTTGCAACAACTGATAGGAGAGTGAACAGGAAATGCGTAGGAGGGGGGAATGAGATGATTAATATCACTGCAGACATCAAAAGCAAAGAAGCATGCACATTTTTACCAAATTGTTCTTTGGTCCCTGGTGTTTCTGGTGAACAGATTATCCCTGCTGAGACAAAAATAAGATGAAAGGGATTTAAAACATGGAATGATGGTCTCATCTGGGTACCTTGTGGAGTTACCATTTTAATCCAGGGCCCCAGAACATTCAGAAGACCATCTGGAAGCAGCTCTACTTCCAAGAAAAAAAGCATGGCATTGTACTGTAGCGTAGAGCCCACAAGATGCCCCACATCTCTGTCTGCTTTCGTCCTTATTGGCACTCCTCAGACACAGGGAAACAGATTTTATTCTACGCGGTTGAAATCTGGAGAATCCCACACCTAAATTGACCACCAGGAGGCGCTATGTCCCCCAATGAAGATGGAATTTGGGACACAGCACCTCCTGGTGGTCAGTATAACTGAAAATTTAGAAAAAGGTAACAGTTTCCCCTGCCCCAGTCATGTCTGACTCTAGGGCAGTGGTTCTCAACCTTCCTAATTCCGTGACCTGACCTGCGACCGCCCCCACGATCCCACCGTGACCCACCCTGCCGCCGCGCCCACTGCCGCAACCCCTGCTCCGCCGCCACCATTTGGGTTCTTTTACCCTCTGCCCATGCGCAAAGTGTTCGTGCATGCGCAGAGGGTAAAAGAACCCAAGTGGCGGCGTCCGGGCGAAGTCTCCCAACCCCTGTAGAAGGGTCGTTCGACCCCCAAAGGGGTCGCGACCCCCAGGTTGAGAACCGCTGCTCTAGGGAATGGTGTTTATCTCCCTTTCTTAGCTGAGGGAGCCAGCATTGTCCAAAGATGTTTCTGGGGTCATGTGACCACCATGACTATACGCCAAGGTGCATGGAACGCTGTTATCTTCCCACCAAAATGGTACCTATTTATCTACTCACATTTGCATACTTTCCAGCTGCTTGGTTAGCAGGAGATAACTGAAAATAGCACATTCAATATACCCTGTAAAAAATAGAGAAAATTCCCCCCAACCTCCAAGAGGGTGTGTGTGGAAACCGTGTAAATTCTTGCCCATGGGAGCATGACATAATATAACATCTGTATGTGTCAGCGCTGAGAATTTAAGGGAAGATGCTCTCAGTATTGTTCTTACAGTGGTAGTAAACCTAGAAAATTGTGGACCATAAGCAATATTAACTGAGCCCCCTGTGACCTATTCTAAAACTTCAAATGAACAACACAGCTTTAATAGTTGCCCATATCACATTACTAATGGATGGCAAAAGCATTTCCTTGGCCTACTTTAATTCTCAAACCACAACACAGTGGTTTGAGTGGGAGAGGAGATGTGTGTGCTCTGCTATGTCTTAACGTTATGTATAGGGATTATCTTCCTTTTCTATTTGCATTTCTTGGAGGATGGCCATGTCTAGGTTACTGTCCAATAAAAGTTTGGAAACATAATGGCTCTTGGATCCCAATGCAAAGTCAAATGGGTCACTGAACAGTCATAGGAAGACATATAAACAACCCCACAAAAAAAGTGCCAGGCTTTGTGCTATCACATCAGCAATGGACAATCCTGAATAGGATTCACACCTCACTCGGCATCTACCGGGACTCTTTGTATAAATGGGGCAGAGGTGGGTTCCTACCGGTTCGGACCGATTCTATAGAACTGTTAGTAACTTGGCGGCCTGGGTCGCTGGAACCGGCAGCGACCCAGCCTGCCATGCCTCGAGTCAGTTCTCTCGGCGGCGCCATAGGCAGCGCCATCTTGTTTTTTTGCTTCTGCAAAAGTACTTTTTTTTAGTACTGCGCATGCGCGCAGGGGATGCACAATGCGCAGCCGCCTGCGCATTGCGTCCCTGAGCGAACCGTCAGTAGCAGAATCTGGAACCCACCCCTGAAATGGGGTATAGTATCCTCCCTTCAGTGTGACTGTCCCACATCAAACTGTAGGTCACATTGTGACCGGTTGTAAGCTGAGGGCATATACTGGTCCAGTATCTTATTTTTTTTTCATATAAATGCTGCTGATGGCCTAGACACTGGCATATGAACATAGATTTTAACATTTATATTTTATTGTGTTCTATTAATCTAGATGAAATGTTAATATATATTGTTAGTCCATCTATATGCCATACGCTAAATATAATAAATAAGGATTTATCTTTTTAGGATATTGGGTGTTCCCACCCATAAACTCTTCATAGACTTTACAGTTTATGAGAAGTTGGAAAGTCATATATAATAACACACTCTGGAATGCTGAGAGAGACACAGATATGTTGGTAGCTGAGATAGTGCGTCACATATTTACTGTTTCACATTCTTGGTTCTTGATTTAGCATATGTCACAGAGATTTGCTCCTCAAATCAGTAAAATAAAACCAACCTTGATTTTCTCATGGCTTCATAAGTAAACTCAGTGCTTAAACCATAAATTACACCAAACTAATCAGACTGATTGGGTTCTCGCAGCACACTGAACACAAACTAATCTTTTTAAATCAGCAAGTCCTGCCAATCCAGAGGCAATTATTTGATTTGCAAACTTGTTTGGCTTCTTTATGGGATTCTAAACAATGAACCAAGAATCTCACAGCATTACTCAGAGATGTAAATGTTCAAATAAACAAAGCAAGCAAATTGCAGTTTAGATATTTGCCCCATGTCTTTTTAAAAAAAGAAGCTGGTAAAAACTGGTTTGATGCCATATATAACAGCACAAAAGAGAAACAACCACTGTAGAGCGAAAATGCAAGGATAAAAACTGGGCTGGCCAAATTGCTCATCTAGATTGTATTATATAACTTAAGTCAAATGATTTAATATGCTCCAGGAATCCGTGGACATCAGTGCAAGCACAGCAGGGCGTAGCAGAGTTAATTTACAACCAAAGCAATTTATTTTTAACAACGCAAGATAGGAACTAGAGGAAAAACAAAGTGACTGATAACTGAAACCAGTGTAGCAGCAATCATCTGAAGAGTCATAGAATTTTTCTCTCCTGACCCAACAATTGCAATCAAAAGAGCTAGCTCCCATATAATTCAATGCCCCAAATGTTTAGTTTGAAGAAACAAAAATATATCACAAACATGTTTGGACTTAGCTAAATAGATCCTCCTGCAATGTTCCCCCGCTAAACAATGAACACTTTAATACAAAGAAGAGCTTTTACAAAGATACTGCGAAGGTAGCACAGATATCGGTTGGACTGCACATCAAACTACTGGTATGTCATGTGATTTGTTTAATTGTAGCTTACTATATTATATTTATTTATATTAGCTGTAATGTGTGAACTTGCCTACCAGGGTTTGTAAATTTTGCTTTTTGTCATAAACCATAGGCTTTTGCACAAGCAATTTATGGTTTGTCATATGTGAGTCCAGCCAACTGTAGTTTATTTTAAAAAAACCATGGTTAAACCAATAATGGGTTAGCATCAGTGGTGGGTTCCTGCCGGAGCTGTCCATTGCGTAGCTCCTGTAGGGAGCGGCCGATTGCGCAATTTGCGCGCGACTGCACCGGAGCCGTTTTCGCCGGTCCGTCGCGCGCATCACCATCTTTTTCTGACATTTTTTGGGCGATTTTGCTTCTGTGCATGCGCGGAAGCAAAATCTCGCCAAAATCTCACGCACGCATCCCCTTGCGAGATTTCGGCGTGATTTTGCTTCCGTGCATGCGAAGCAAAATTGCGCAAGTGTGTGTGCGTGCGCACATAGCGAGCATGCTGCATCCGAAATGTGGAGATGCGCGCGCAGCGCACCGGCATGGGTAAGTGAGCAACCCACCCCTGGTTAGCATAATACATAAATCCAATTGAAAATGACTTGATGGCATATTTATTTATTTATTTGTGAGATTTATATACCGCCTCACAGTGCAAGCACTTATGTTTTCAAAACTTGAGAAGGAATTTAACATTATATTACATAACATACATGCTTGATTGCTTATCCAGCAATCAAGGTTATTTATATATATATATATATATATATATATATATATATATATATATATATATATATATATATATATATATATATATATATATATATATATATATATATATATATATATATATATATATATATATATATATATATATATATATATATATATATATATATATATATATATATATTTATATATAACCCTTCAGTCAAGCTCAACAACTGTATGTCAATTTAATTGTGTTAACACAAGTATAGGAAGTCCCTGACTTACAACCATTCGTTTAGTTGTCATGACACTGGAAAAAGGGAAGATTGGTTTTGCACTTGCAATCATCATAGCATCCCAATGGTCAAGAGGTCAACATTTGGGTGCTTGGCAACTGGCATGTATTTATCATGGTTGCAGCGTCTCAGTGTCATGTGATTGCTTTTTGCAACTTTCCTAGCTGGCTTCCAACAAACAAAGTCAATGGGGGAAGCTGGAATTATTTAATGATGTGATTCACTTAACAAGCATGGCAAAAAAAGGTCATAAAAACAAGCATAACTTCTTAACCACCACCTTGCTTAGCAATGGAAATTGTGGTTCCAATTGTGGTCATAAGTCGAGGACTACCTGCATGGAAGTGGTTTTCCACTGTCTTGTTCCAAAATCTTTTTTTCAATTTTCACTCTGGTGATCTTTATCTTTACTACTATTTTGTTTGACTATTTGTCCTGGCGTTTAATAATTTAATTTAATTTAATTTAATGGATTTGTATGCTGCCCAACTCCCTAGGGACTCTGGGCGGCTCACAACATATTCGGATCCATTTCGACAATACAATGCAGTAAAATACAATAGTTAAAAAACATATAAACATATAAAAATTAAAAGAGTATCGTCACGCTTTCACCCCGCCTGCCGGAAGAGCCAAGTTTTTATTGCTTTCCGGAAGGCCAGCAGGGTGGGGATAGTCCTGATCTCCGGGGGGAGCTGGTTCCACAGGGAGGGAGCTCCCACAGAGAAGGCCCTCCCCCTCGGCCCCGCCAACCGACATTGTTTGGTCGACGGGACCTGGAGGAGGCCGACTCTGTGGGCCCTGACCGGTCGTAGGGAGGTATGCGGCAGGATGCGGTCCCGAAGGTAACCTGGCCCTGAGCCATGTAGGGCTTTAAAGGTAACGACCAACACCTTGAATTGGATCCGGAGACTAATGGGCAACCAATGCAGCTGGCGGAGAATACTCCTGGCCTTGGCTGTAATAAGATATGATTAAGATTATGAGCATATCATTTTGAGATAGAAACACTAAACTAAATGAGCCATTACTTGGATAAGTAAGTGCTGAGGAAATAATTTGCCTTAGTAAATTTAACAATTAATGACATTGTGTACATATTCCCTCAATGTTTGCTGTTCTTTAAGAAGATAGAACTGAGTTTAAAGTAACTCAGATAGAAATACTTAACACCGTTGGGATTTGTTTGTTTTGACAGCCTTTCCTGTTGAAACTGGATTTGCAATAATATACTAGTATGATGCAATTCTTTGTCCTTAATGTACATTAATATAACAAAACTGAAATTATATGAGTATTTTGTTTTTAATATAACAAAAACAGAAATGAAATGAGCTTAATTTTTCCAGGCAAAAGGAATGCTTATCTTGGAACATGGAAAAAAATTCATCTATTTACTTTTCATCCCAATGATGCTTCTTTTCAATGTAAAATGGGATCAGATCAGAAGTTCTGGGGATCCACATTTTGTGTCAACTGGATCTAATTAAGCATTACTGTATCACCTATACAAAAATGACTATTAAATAGAGTATATTATTATATACATTATTTATAGGCCTACCAAATTCCTAAGGACTTTTGACAATGTACAGGTAAGATACATACAATACAAACTACAATGAATAAAATGTAAATTATAAGACCTATTGAATAGTTGAAAATGTATAAACTTGATTCTCGTGTGTGCTCTTTAACTTTTTTAAAAAAATAACTCTAAGACATGTTTATTGCTTTATAGTTTGTTTTTTTGCTGTACGCCGTCCATGGTCACTTTTTGTGAGGTGGACGGTCATAAAGATTTGATAAAAAATTTTTGCCCTTTTTTGGGGGGGGGGAGGTTGATAGACAATAAACAGCCCCCTGGGGTTGCCCTATTTTCACTTTTCCGCCATTAAAGCCTTGACCGTACGCAAGTTCCTCAGCTAGCTTCTGTCCCCGCTTGTCGTCGTCACCTTCCAGAAAGGCACCTTCCACAACCAATTGAATGCTGAACTCTACGTTCCTTAAGCCAATGAAACTTTCCACTTGGATCCGCCTACTGTGTCCTAACGAATACTGTACTAGGATGTGCGCACGCGCCATCTTAACCAATGCTCCCCCCCACCCTTTTCTTCGTCTCGGCCCATCAGCCAATCAGAAATGCTTTCTTCCCCATTGGCACCGCCTCAAAGGCGAGGAGTCGGAAGAGAAAATACTGTTTACCTCAGAGAAGAGACCCGCACGACCGAACGGTGGAGAAGAAGAAGGAAGGGGGGGAGGAGGGGGCGTGGTCTCATTTTTTTCACGAAGCATTGGCGAGGGAGCAGATTCGAAGAGGGAGGGGTGCTGCTCTAAGCAACCGGAAGTAGGCCGGGCTTTCGTTAAATACAAGTGGGCGCCGCTTACGCAATTGTACGCCACGGATGGGCGGGGCTATCTCCGCCCACTGCCATATAAAGGCAGTTGGCCGTCCTCCGCCACCCGCCATTTTGTGCTGCCGAAGAGAGCAGAACGAAGGAAAGTCTTGCCAAGAGGTAGCCCAGAAGGAGGGGGCTGGAAGGAGGAGGAGAAAAGGGCAAAGACCCGACCGGGGGTTCGGCGACCAGGGGGCGGCCCGGATGGTGAAATCCTCCCTGCAGCGGATCCTCAACAGTCATTGCTTTGCCCGCGAGAAGGAGGGAAATAAAAAGACCAGTATCGTCACCATGCCCACCCTGCCCACCAACGCCGCTTTGAGGAGGTGAGGAGAGGAGAGAAAAAAAAACCCGGCTAAAATAACGCCTCGCTTTGCCTCACGCTCCGCGGCCTAGTCCCGCGGCCTCGCCCTGCGAGCCCCGCCCAGGCACGAGGGGAGGGGGCGGAGCCGGCGGGACCACGCCCCCTTTCTCCTAGCAACGAGTGGGGTGAGGGGGAAGAGCTAGCCTTCGGAAACCGAAGTCGCTCTCCTTTCGGGCCAGCTTGTGGCCGCTTCACCAAGACTCGGTTCTCCCAAATCCTCCTCGTGTGGAGGAGGGATGCGCGTTTCCTGCGGCCCCCCGTCCATCTCTTTTCCTTAGCCTTAATAAGGGGAGGCTATTGGGATTGGCGTCCAGTTGCCTGTGTTCCCTAAACCTTTGCTGCCCCCGACCCCTCGTTTTGAAGCGCTTCCCGAAACGGCTCGTGGGAACAGGACGGGCCCGAAACCCCCTTCCCTCTTTGCAGCCGAAACTCCGGCATAAAAAAAAGGAAGGAAGGAAAAAAGAGAACTGAGAGTGCGCTTCTTAAAAGGTTCTCTGTAGGAACTCCGTACTTCCTCCTAGCTGTGCGCTTTTCTTAGCTACTTTCCGACCAGAACAGTAGTAAAAAAGGGAATCGATTTAAAAAAATAATAATACATCAACGGAAGGTGTTTAACTTTTCCTCTTGTCCCCTAGATAGGGCCTAAGCTAGATAGGGCCTAAGCTTTTTTATTGGATGTGCGCGCCTTCCAGTCTAGTCCCCTGCTGGTAACTGTGTTTTCTTGGCAAGTTTTTTCAGAAGTGGTTTGCTGCTGGCCCAAGATCACCTCGCTGGTTTTGTACTTAAGGGGGGGACTAAAAAGTCTCTCCATTTCTAGCCTGATTGCTGCCTTACCGGACAGTAGATCAAACTGGCTCGCTGCCTAATTGGGTTCAAAGGAGAAAAGAAAATGAAAAATTCTGATTAGTCCCTTATTGAAGAGAAAGAATTATTCATTTTACCCCATTAAAAAGTGTGTGTAATTCCATCAATACAGGGAGGATGAAGCAAAATTGTATTGAACGCCAAAAAGCTTAATTTTTTTTTTGGTCTGGCTTCTTTTTCTTCCAGTTGCATAAAGTAAAGAAATTTTGGTTATATATTTCAGGAGAGAGAATTGGAAGACAGCAGGCCTTCACTGATAAAATTAGTTGCTGTCTGTCTATTCCCTTAACAGTAAAAAAAAAACCTTGTCCCTTATTTCACAGTTCCTGGGAAAGATCCTCTGTAACCTATTCATATAATATCCATAGCTTAGGGGGGAAAGGTCCTATTTGAGGTGATGTCTGTTATGTGAAAGTATTTATTTTAAACAAGTTATAAGGTTTTCTCAGTTCCAGAGTCTTTAGGTGCTGAACATTGACATATATGGTAATATAAGGTCCAACAATCAAGTAGTAGGAAATACGTATTTTTTCAAGCCTGAATAGATGCCCCCCTGGGAAAGAATGTTTTGCTGTATGTGTGATCATCCACCTTCCCTGTTGTACATGAAATAAGTCCTATCTTCATACAGGTGAAAAATCTTTCCTTTCTCCCAGCTAGTATGCAGCAACAAGATGACATGAAGGTATTCCTAAGTATACATATACAGCTCATTCTCATGTGGGTGTTTCCTGCTTCAGATCTTGCCTTTCAAAAAATAAAGGTTTTATTAGAAAGGGAGTTACCTTGTTTTATTTCTATATGAAAAGCTGTACATTTCCCCTCACCAAATGTCGTCCTATGCATACATCCAATCTGCTCCCCTTCAATGTGATAATGCCCCCCCCCCCAATTGGGTGAATTGTGGGCACTGTGATAGAACTGCTGAGAAGTAACAGCTGGATACAGTTGATCTATTGTAAAGACAAAAAACACTTCATTGCAGGCTTTTCTTGCATTCATATTTTCACATAGCAAATGTATGCTGTTCAATAGAATAAGGAAGGGAGAAGTGTGTATGTTTTTATTGTATGCTTTCCAAATCTGACCATGCTTCCTTGGTAATAAGAATTGTAGATAAACTCATCTAGAGAGTATCTGCTTAAGAGAAGCTATTTGAATTTATAGCTAGAAGTATCCTGAAATGTTATAGGCAAGCAGTTTGTTTAAATTTGATTTTATCTTTAGCAGATGTGACTGCTTGCAAAATGGGTGGCATTAGGGCGATCAGCTTTGCAGTTAGAAACAAACTTAACAGTGGCCCCTGAGAGTCATAATAATGGATACAGGGAAATGTTTTGGTTCCCCACCATTTTGAAGAAGGAAACAGCAAAACTTTGCTGTAATATGGACTATAGAATTAAAAAAAGAAATCTTTCACTCTCTAGAAAGAGTCAAATAAAATAATTCCCAGTCATCCCTGTATATACGATATGGCTTCATTTACTTTACATCATTCCCCTATGGAAAAAATTACTTGTGAATGGCTGTATGGCACAGAATCTTTTTCAGTAATTGATCTGCCTTAAAGTTACTATGAACTAATTCCCACAGCTCTAGCTGATTTTTTTATGTTTTCTGAATTTGGATTCATATATGCTAAGCAATCTTTTGCCACAGCTAGAGGGCTTCATTCAGTACACTACTGTGTCAAACCAAACTACATATTATGGCTTGGTACGAGCAGTGAACTTAAATCGAGATCACAGTATTTCATTAATGCTATGCGGTCAGGAAAAAAGCTGCTTCAGGGAAAACCCAGCTATTTGGAAATGGGGATCGCCTAACCAAGACAAAGGTCGCTTGCAGTGTTTCCTCAGCTGAACCAGGCCAGCTCTGAGACTATAATTGTTGGTTGAGATAAGCTTAGATTTTTGCTTAGTACACACTTTATTTTCCTGATATGAGAAGATCTTCATTGTAATAAGGAAGTTCCTTTGATGAGCCAAGGAAGTTTTACATAAGGTATAAAAAGAGGCTGGCCTCTTGATATAATAATCATTCACAGTGTTCCCCAGATAATGAATTACGTATAATCCTTCAGCCATCATGATCAATAATTGTGAATAATGAGATATATAGGCCAATATCCAGAGCTTCCTATGGTTGGGACATTGTTGCATTAAAATAGAGCCCATTTCAACTTGATGATGCAGTTCATCTTAGAATTTTCTTTTTCTTCCTTTGGGAGTCTATATGAGATGCATCTTCCTGACCCAACTTGAGACAACTCTAATGTGAATTGTCTTTAGCAGATAGTTGAATTATGTGCTGTGATAAAAGTAAATAATTGAATTAGCACCCCCAATAGTCTAAATCCCCTTTTTAAATCTGATCAAATGCCATTTAGTGTAGTTTCTGCCTGTTAGATTTTCAGTAAATGAATGATGCTGAGATTTCTCCCAAGAACTAGCTGGGCCTTTATTCTCCAGACCAGGCATTGGCAGTGTTGATTAATGCTACAGCACCTAAAATAATAGTGCCAACAGAACCTTAGACAGGCAGACTGAAATGAATGGCCACTATCTTTTGAGATTTCAATGTATGAAATCTTAGGGATATGTTTAGCCAGTTGTTTTTTTTTTTAAATAAGTGGCTTATGTGCTTTAGCAAAAACTGCCTGCCATTTCTCCACCTAACCATCTTGGTTAGATTTAAAGAAAGCAGGAAAGAACCATTTTAAAAAGTATGCAAAATATGCTGTTTTACCCATAAACATTTCCCACATAATAGAGAATGGAACTGGAATACTTCAATCCTTAGTTGAATGGTGTTGATGAGCACTCCATTCAGCTTAGTTTTTGTGGAGAATACTGTCGATATCCAATGAAATACCTAATGAAGCGTAATGAAAAGCTTTGATTCAGAGCTATTGAAATGACCTCAGGACACAATACAGCTTTTGAGTATGGAAGATGATTAGAAAATAGGGTTGGACTGAATCTATTTTGCATAGGACAGTTCCCTTACCAGAATTTTTTGGTTCACCCATGTAGGTTAACATTTTGGAAACAAAAGAGTGAATTCAGGATTTTTGCAAAATTAAGCCCTAATTTAACTGATAAATAGCTGACATATTGAACAGAGCAAGGTCCAGCTAGTTCAGTGGCTTTTTTAGGACTCCCATTAGCCAGCAGGTAATTGAAGCTACCCATATGAAGGAGTAAAATGCTGTTTCATATTGCAGGAGTAGCAATGTTAAACTTAATGCCTAATTTTTCTGAAGCTATTCTGGGATTCATTGATTATTTAATTGCTAAAGTATGTGTACTATCCTTCAAAATAAAATCACAATTTAAAATTTAAAAGCAGTTGTCAAATACATACAAAGCAGGAAACCTTAAATTATGAGTGAACCCTAAAACTTTTAACATTTACTCAACCAGTGCAGGGTGAAATTTTCTTCCCTGTGCCACACTGCATATTAATCAAAAAATCTCGGCACAAAGCTCAGTTGTGTGCAATGTACAGGAAAGGGGTTCTTGAATGGAAAGTGGACCCATTTACCAACGTAGTATCATTTGTTTTTCTTTTTCTTTTTTGAAAAAAAAAAAGGCTGCCGTACATGGTAGAAAAATAAGTCTGTTAAAGCGTTTATTTTAGGAATGCTAATTTAATGCCTAGTGCTAAAAGATTTCAGGTTTTTTTAAAGGGTGTTCAAAATGGTGGATTTTTCCCCCTTCTGTTTTGCAAATGGCTGCTGGCAGGATGGTTATGAGAATTTCCCCGAGGGGGACCTTGATCTGCTGCATCTGCTGTGGTGACGCAACCCCAGTGAGCTTGCAGAATGAAGGATGGTGCAGAGGGAGGGGCTAGCAGGAACAGCGGTAGCTGTGGTTGGTGTTAAAGGCAAAATAATTGCTTTCAGTTAAGTTGGCTGCTGGTGACACAAAATCACCTCTGCAAACAAATGCTGTATTGTATAGGATTCATTTCAAGCTGACAAAATGTTTTAACCTGCAGAATTGAACTACCTTACAAAAGTATTACGGAATATAATTGAAGCGGACCCACACATTTTTAAAAATACCTTTATATATCCATTTAATTGAAAATGATGGGGGCATCTAATAGGTTGCCAACCTATCTAAGAAAGAATGAAAGTTTTGTATACTACGGTAGCAATTAGGGTCCTAAAGGAAGCATCTGATTTTTCTAACTTAGAAGCTTCTCTATAAATTCCTAAGAATGTTTTGCTTCCAAGTGGCAGTGCTTAACTTGCAACCTAAGAACAGCAGGCAAAAACTACTAGACTGAAACAACTGGAGGGGCTGCTAACGTGTAGTGGAACCATTCGGATGGGACTGTAAGTCTGAAATTGTATGTTTGCAGGAAGGTGTTCTTTTTTAATTTGGCATAGTTGGATTGTGATCTGATTTTAATGCAAAATGTATTTACTAACAACTTATATACTGGCCAGCTCAGATCATTTCCGGTTATTTAAAATAATAAAATAGAAAACCAATCCAGCAATAAAAACTACATAACATTAAAAACCAAAACACAGTCACGTGGTCACTGAGAAATCAGGACACCACCAACCATTTCCAAAAAAGCTTCATTAAATAATACTGTCTTTACCCTTTGTGGCACTGATACATTCCATAATGGGGCAGCCATAACAGGAGCTATCTTTGGGTTCAAGCCCACTTGTTGCAAAATGGAATCCTATTGGATTCAGACTTGTCAGCAATCAACTGGAAAATAAATGTTGCATTGCAATACTATTCCTGCTTGCTAGTGTCCCGGTTGCTATATTTCTACCTGTTGTAGTTTCTACATCATTTTCAAAGGCTATTAAAATGTGTTACTGTAATCTAAATGTAGGTTTACAGTTTTTTTGTTTTTTTTTAAACCACAGTCTCTGAATACAATGGTTATGTAATGTAAAGGTTGCATTGTAACACATAAAGGGTCTGTGTTTGCTTATCAGAGCTACCAAAACTAAGAAGAGACTTTGCACTGAAGTCTGCCCCCTTCGGTATATATTCAGGTGTGATTCTGGGGGCAGCTGTGCAATTCCCGCAAGTTAGACAGTCCATGTAACTACTAGAAACATAGAGGAGGAATGATAGTGAGATAATTTCATCTCTCCATTTGCTGATCAGATTATCTAGACATCTCCAACTTTAAGTTTTCTAAATGTGCTGGTTTATAACTTCTTGCTGGCTGGGTGTAATGGGTTATTTTTCACCATATTTGATTATTTTAAAAAAATTAGTCTGCCCTTGAATATTGACCTCAATAATGTTTCTGTCTTCCTCTCAGTTCCAGGGTGTCCTTCAGTTGCTGTAGTAACCTGGGTCCAGGGCCTCGGTGGTGCTCCTGATGTCCCTCACCCACCCCTGAAGATCCCAGGTGGGCGAGGGAATAGTCGGAGGGATCACAATCTTTCAGCTAACTTATTTTATTCTGTAAGTACACGTCCTCTTTATAAATGGAGATTGATACAGTTTGAATTGTAGAGGGCTTGAGAAGTGTAAAGGAATTGGAAGAGGGTGGTTTCTGGATTAGCTATTAAGAGCAATTATACTGGTTTTGTACCTATCTGAATATTGGGCCTGGCAAGTAAGCCAGCACAGGAACGAATCTTGTGCTGTTGGAAAATTTGGAGTGCATTGTTTGATCCAATATGTTCAGGGGATCTACAAATAATCTAAATTCTGCCTTGCTTTGCTAGGATAATCGGCTGAATGTAACAGAGGAAATAACATCAAGTAACAGGACAAAAATCCTGAATATCCAATCCAGGCTGACGGATGCCAAACACATCAGTTGGAGAACTGTGTTGAATAACAGCAATTTGTATATCGAACTTCCCAATGGTTCTTTGCCAGAGGGGAGCAAAGACAGGTAGAGCAAAATAGCTGATTTTGAAATATTCAACATTATGAAATAGTTCTTACTGTTAGGTCAACAGCACATTTCATAATCTCAAGTAATATAGTTGATCCACAGCTGCAAAATGCTATGATCTTGGTATTATGCTTGCAGCTATGTTCTTGCCCATGTCACATGCTGCCTGTTTTCTTGTTTTCAGTCCATACTTTTCCATGATTACATTTCACGACTCTAGATGACATTTGTGAAGGAGGTCAAACTATAGCTCTTGATAGATTTGAAAATTAATTAGTGAAACTCTCCATCGGGTGATACTATTTGTCCTATTTAGCTGAAACAGTATTGAGTAATTAGAGAAAAAATTATCAGTGCCCTGTGGTGTTCAGGAGCATGAGAGAATGATGCATTTTAATTCTTAAAACTATTTTTCACCAACTATATTGAATGTGTGTTGCTGTTGGTGTTTGAGCAGGGGCTTTTTGGTTTGTAATCATGTGTAAAGCTAGAAGAGCATGAAGCTTAAAATGGCCACAAGATTATAGAGCAAAAAGCACATAAACTTACGCAACAGCACATAGCAATAGCAATAGCACTTAGACTTATATACCGCTTCCTAGTGCTTTACAGCCCTCTCTAAGCGGTTTACAGAGTTCAGCATATTGCCCCCAACAATCTGGGTCCTCATTTTACCCACCTCAGAAGGATGGAAGGCTGAGTCAACCTTGAGCCCGTGAGATTTGAACAGCTGAACTGCTGAACTAGCAGTAGCCTGCAGTGCTGCATTTAACCACTGCACCTTCTCGGCTCTTATTAGACACATAAGACAGCCCTCAAAAATTTGAGCAAAATACAATGAAAAATGCATCACCACACACATAAGCTTACCCTCACATTGTAACTAGTGTTAAAATTGTAACTAATAATTTATTATTTATACAACTAGCCAATATTAAGGCCATGATCTGAGCTCTGGTTCACAAATGAGCCAATTTCCCCCCTGGTTGCATTTGGGAGCTTAACATTCTTGGCTTATCTGTGAGTATGTATGGTAGGTGGATAGTAGATTTCTTAATTTACAAAGCTTTTTTTAATCTTTTAACCTTTCCCCTATTACGGATCTTCCTCTAGATAAAAGCCATAGATTTGAAATACCTCTGGGGGGGGGGGATGGGAAAGTGTCTCACTCTCTTCCTGTCTTTAGTTTTGCAGTTCTTCTTGAGTTTGCGGAAGAGCAGCTTCAAGTAGAGCATGTGTTCATTTGTTTCCACAAAAACAGAGATGACCGAGGTAAGATGGGTTGTGAGCAGAGACTGCATTTCTAAGAGAGTTGGGGAATGGGTGGTGGGTTTGCTTGCATGCTAGCCGTGAATCCTATATCGCAAGGAATTGTACTAAATATCTTGTTTTTCCGCTTAGCTTCGCTGCTCCGTACCTTCAGCTTCCTGGGCTTTGAGATTGTGAGACCAGGTCATCCCCTTGTCCCCAAGAGACCTGACGCTTGCTTTATGGTGTACACCTTTGAACGAGACTCTTCTGAAGAAGACTAGATTGCAGTGTTTGCCTTTTAGAGCTTGTTCCTTGTCAAAGATGAATCTGTAGGATTTTTTGTCAACATCTTATGCATCAGCATACACGCACACACATAAAATGACTTGCTCTTTGTACGAATTATTGTGACAGCTGCTCTGGTGGTGGGAAAGATGTTGAAAATTTCCAACTTTTGTCATCTTTTCTCTTTTTTTCCCCTGGACTTGTCCGCATGTTGTAATTGTGCAAAAATAAATGCTCACTCCAAATTAGCAGTATATTTCTTGGAAGTTTAATATTGTGTGTTTGTGATACTGAAGTATTCGCTTTAATTCTAAATAAAAGTTTATATTTTACTTTACTGCTGGTTTTACTGTTTCAAAACCTTTTCGTTTTAGAAAGGAATTGGCACAAATTGCTACTTAGAGTTATCCTTGGATTGTTATCTTTCATTTATACTAAAATCTAGTTACTCCTAACTAGCCTGGTCCATAGCTATGGTTAAAATATATCAGCAACCATCATACATACATAACCAGCTTGGAGGAGGATGCTATAGAGACAGGAAAGTTAGATACACAATTTTGGATGCAACAATCCTCCCTCAGTGGTTTGAGATCCTCCTCTGCACTGACTAGTTATTAGACATTGCATTGCTATTTTAAAATATATTAAAACATTTATTAATCTACCATCTAAAAAAATACAAGACTTGTGGAAGTGAAAAGCATATACTTGCCTTTGAGTTCTGATCATAAGAGTTAACCTGGAAGAATCGGGCAATGGGAAAATAATTTCGTAAGGAAGTTAACGATGGGTTCAGGGCCCCTCATCTCTATGCCTTTCTGCTGTCAAGATCTCCCATCTTTCCCCTTTCCTCCCTTCCCATATGAAAATACGATTGGGGCAATTTCAAATTTTGGCAGTAAATTGGTCACCCCTTCTGCCTTGATAAATTATCCCGAAACAATGGACAACTTAATAAATCCTATAGCTACTTTTCTGAATTGCCTCTACCGCAATGCAGGAATAATATTTTGAAGACTGGATCTTGCCAAGCATTGAATGGATGAGCCTATGAAGGTAACACTAGATTTCCACTCATCAGTATTTCAAGCTGGGGTGCACAAATAATCCTGTCTCCTGAAACTGGATCTGGTATTTGGGAAGAAACAAATGAATTTATCTATCTCATTGTCTATCTGAACCAGGACTCATAATGCCTTGTCTCTTTTCTGATCTCTTTACTGATCTCTTCATCCCTCAGTATGAAGGAGTGTTATTTGCCTAGAACAGGTGTCAAAGTCGCATCGTCACAGTGGTGTCACATGATGTATCGTGGCTCCCCCCCCACTTTGCTAAACCGGGTGTGACCAGCACATGACGCATCTGGCCTGCGGGCCATGAATTTCACAGCCCTGGTCTAGAATGTTAACAGTCATGTTCTAACAGGATAAATGTAATAAAAGGCACATAACTAAATTTCCAGCGCTTTTCATGAATTTCTCAGACTGTTCTTGACTTCTTACACAACTATGCAACCATCTACATAGGTTCTGTCTGTGGCATAAATTGCCAATATTAGTCTTGTTTTGGGTGGGATTATCGTGGCTCTTGTAGTTCAGGATTATGTTCCTGAGCTACAGTTCAATGCAGCTGACAACCAACATGGCCCATGGTGAGGTATGCTGGGAGCTGCAACTTAACAGCTGAAGGGTGGTAGGACTTCTGTCCTTAACCTTGAGGTAAAACAAGAAAGAAAAAACCTACAAATCTCTACAAGTCCACCTCTTTCATGTTTTGCTGGTCCCTCCTGGGTTTCTTAACAGATGTGATGGTTCAGTATTGGAGTAAGAAGATTAAGGCTCTTCAGATCAAAGACCTTAATCTGTAGAAGTTCACAAGATGATTAGTGCCAGGTTAGTCACTGTCTCTCAGCTCAAATTACTATACAGGATTAGGGAAAATGTACATGGCTTTCCATTTCTGAAGGAAAGGTAAAAGATAAAGGTTCCCCTTGCACATATATACTAGTTGTTCCCTTCACTAGGGGCGGTGATCATCTCCGTTTCAAAGCCGAAGAAGCCAGCACTGTCGGAAGACATCTCCTTGGTCATATGGCCGGCATGACTAACCGCTGAAGGCGCACGAAGAAAGGCATTTAATAGAATTGCTTCAGTTTAATACCCCTCCTATCAGCGACAGTATGCCAAATTATTCAATTCATCTTGATGCCCCTTCATAAAGCTATCAGCCATCGTAATAAACAAAGCTCCAACATTTAATAAGTGCCATATTGAGAAACCAAAGAAGACAGGTGGAATCCTTGTGTTTTAAAATTTGGTATTTTAATTATCTGTAATGCCCCGAACAAGATTGCATCAGCTGTCCAGACCCAGCAAGCAGTACCTCCCACATGCGTTCAATTCTCCTCGGCTAATTATTTAAAATACTTCTACATCCTCAACACTTTTCTTAAATAGCATCTGAGCATCTTAAAAGATCATACAAGCGAAGAAAGGTACTAGGTCTACTCTCTTCACTGAGTTTCTTAAACAACAAGGTTGCTGTTTTGAAAAACGCCATTGAGAAATATCCAGGTAAGAGTTTCTTTGTGCTTAGCCCGACTTGCCTCCGTGAAATGGCTAATTTACCCGTTCCTATCTTGCCTCTTACTTCCTGTTTCAGATTGCTATTTCTGTTCAGATCTTCTCTACGTAATTCCCAGGAAAAAGCCCTTCTCGGCCATGGAGACGACCCTTCCACCATCCAGAGCGATCTATAAAATCGACAACAAAAAGCTACATTTAGAGTAGAAGAGCCTCGGTTGGCGCAGTGGTTAGAGTGCAGTACTGCAGGCTACTTCTGCTGACTGCCGGCTGACTGCAATTTGGCAGTTCAAATCTCAACCAGGCTCAAGGTTGACTCAGCCTTCCATCCTTCCAAGGTGGGTAAAATGAGGACCCAGATTGTTGGGGGCAATACGCTGACTCTGTAAACCGCTTAGAGAGGGCTGTAAACAGAGGTGGGTTCCTGCCGGTTCGGACCGGTTCTATAGAACCGGTAGTAACTTGGCGGCCTGGTTCCAGCGACCCAGGCCTGCCATGCCCCCAAGCCTGTTCTCTTGGTGGCGTCATAGGTGGCGCCATCTTTTTTTTTGCTTCTGCGCATGCACAGAAACTTTGTTTTAGTCCTACGCATGCGCCTGCGCCCGCGCCTGCATGGCACGTCCCTGAGCAAACCGGCAGTAAAGAAAACCAGAACCCACCCCTGGCTGTAAAGCACTGTGAAGCGGTATATAAGTCTAAGTGCTATTGCTATTTCTTGAAGTTGAGCATCTGTGGAAGACTTGTGATCTTGAAAAGAAATTTCCTGTTCTTTAAAAATATCTAGAGCTATGACTTTCAGAGTTTGGGAGGAAACTTTTATACAGGTAGTCCTCGACTTACAATCGTTCATTTAGTGACCATTCAAAGTTACAGTGGAACTTTAAAAAGTGACTTATAACCCTCACAACTGATGTAGGGTCACATGCTCAAAATTTGGTGCCTTGGCAACCGGCATGTATAGCAGTCCTCGACCTATGACGACAATTGAGCCCAAAATTTATGTTCCTAAGTGAGAAATTTGTTGAGTTTTGTCCCATTTAATGACTTATCTTGCCACATTCGTTAAGTGAAACACTGCAGTTGTTAACATGGTTGTTAAGTGAATCTGGCTTACCTCCTGACTTGGTTTGTCAGAAGGTCGCAAAAGGAGATAACATGACCCCGGGGGACACTGCAACCATCATAAATATGAACCAGTTGTCATATGTATGTAACTAACGTGACCATGGGGATGATGCAATGGTCATAAGCGTGAAAAACGGTCATAAGTCATTTTTTTCAGTGCCGTTACTTCAAACGGTCACTAAATGAACTGTTGTAAGTCGGGGACTACCTGTATTTACAATAGTTGGAGCAGCCTGGAATCGTGATCACCATCTGCAACCTTCCCAACTGGCTTCTGACCAAGCAAAGTTAACGGGGGAAGTTGGAGTCGCTTAGCAACCATGGGGTTCACTTAATTAATGGCAGTTTGAAGATGTGTGGACTTCAACTCCCAGAATTCCACAGCCAGCAACGCTGGCTGGGGAATTCTGGGAGTTGAAGTCCACACATCTTCAAACTGCCAAGGTTGAGAAACACTGACTTAATAACTGCAGTGATCTGCTTAACGACTGTGGCAAAAAAAGTCGTAAAATGGACCACAACTCATTTAACAAATGTGTTGCTTAACAACAGAAATTCTGCCCTCAGTTGGGGTTGTAAATCAAGAACTACCTGTACTTAAAATGTTTCCATCAATGCTTGTGTACATGTACAGACAAATTACTGTTTGTAACCCAGACAGATAATCCCACAAAATAATGTGTCTTTGCATAATTTTTATCCCTCCACAAATCTATGCAGACATATTAACCCCACTAACTTTGCAAACGAAAGATAAAGGTTTCCCCTCCCCAGTTGTGCCTGATCCTAGGGGGCGGTGTTCATCTCCGTTTCTAAGCCAAGGGAACCAGCATTGTCCAAAGAGACTTCTGTGGTCATGTGGCCAGTATGGCTATACGCTGAGGCGCACAGAGCACTGTTAACTTCCCATCAAAGTGGTACCTATTTATCTACTTGCATCTGCATGTTTTTCAACTGCTAGGTTGACAGGAGCTGAGGCAAGTAATGGGAGCTCACCCTGTCGCGGGGTGCTTGGGTCTTGAACCTGGGCTGTCCGATTTCCAGCTGACAAATTGAGCATCTTTAAACCGCTGAACCATCGCGCCCCCACTAACTTTGCAACTACTCGCACCTTCAACCATTCTCATTTTAAGCTTAAAAGCATGTTTATATCAGAACAGAAAGTCCTGGATTCCCACTTACGATATTTCCCAGCCGCAAGTGTGGGGATTTCCATTCCCCTGCTCACAAAAATAAACAAACAAAAAAAAATTGGCGAGGTACGGCAACTGGGCCAGAGCGAAGTCCCCTTACCTTCCATCAAGAGATCTATGACATCGCCCACATTGAAACTCAGTTCGTCCACATCCTGGCTAAGATATCGGTACAAAGCCCGACAACGTGGTCCGGAAATCTTGGGTTGTGGTTTGGGTCTTCCTGCAGCAGGAGGGGGCCTTTGGCTAATGCTTCTTTTCCTTTGTGTCCTGATACATTGGAGAGAAAAGTGAACAAGTTACCCAACATCTCATCCAAGCTTGGTGTATTGCTCTGTCTCAGACCAGCAAGGTTGGATCACAAATATTTTGGAGTTCAGATGCAACAACCACACCCGTGTGACTATTTTAAGGCTTTTTGGAGTCCTTGATGATCTCTGAGCTTGGTTGTTTGCTTGCAAACGTTTCATCACCCGACTTGCTAATATCATCAATACACTGATGAGATCATCTAATTGGGTAATGAAACATCTGCAAGCAAGCAAACACCCAAGCACAGAGAGCACCAATTATTCCCTAGTCCAACCCTGAGCTACATTCTATTACAGCGGCGGGTTGCTCCCTTACCGGTGCCGGTGCGCTGCGCACGCATCTCCATGCTTCGGGAGCTCACTCGCTATGCGCGCGCGCCCCCTCACGTGATTTTGCTTCCACGCATGCACGGAAGCAAAATCTCGCCGAAATCTCTCTTGCGCGCACGTTCCCTCGTGAGATTTCGGTGCGATTTTGCTTCCGCGCATGCGCAGAAGCAAAATTGCCCAAAAGTTAACGGGAAAAAATGGCAACGCGCGTGGTGGACCGGCAGAGAGGGCTCCGGAGCGGTCGCGTGCAAATTGTGCAATCAGCCGCTCCCTACTGGAGCTGCGCACTGGGAAGCTCCGGCAGGAACCCACCTCTGTTCTATTAGTATTTTAAGGTTTTTCCCCCCAAGGTAGTCCTCGTCTTACAACAATTCATTTATTGACCGTTCGAAGTTACAACGGCACTGAAAAAAGTGACTTATGGTAATTTTTTCACACTTACGACCGTTGCAGCATCCCTATGGTTACATGATTTACAATTGACTCACATTTATGATGGTTGCAGTGTCCCAGAGTCACATGATCCCCTTTTGCGACTTTCTGACAAGCAACGTCAATGGGGAAGCCAGATTCACTTAACAACCGTGCTACTAATTTAAGAACTGCTGTGATTCACTTAACAAATGTGGTGAGAAAAGTCCTAAAATGGGGCAAAACTCACTTAACAAATTTCTCACATAACAACATAAATTTGGGGCTTAATTGTGGTCGTAAGTTGAGGACTACCTGAACGAGAAAACAACATAATAAAATAACGTAAGACAGCAATATAAGGATATTCAAGAATACTGGTAGCACTTCGGTGGGCAGGTAACAGTGTTCTGTGTGCCCCAGCATACAGTCATGATGGCCACATGACCACGGAAGCATCTTTGGACAACGCTGGCTCCTTTGGCTAGGAAATGGGTCTATGGCAATTCGCCACAACCAACTTGCTATGGCCAACTCACCACGGCTAACTTGCCACGGCTAACTTGCAACAGCCAATTTGCTGCAGGGCAACTTCTCACAGCCAACTCACCCTGGCTAACTTTGTTAAGATATTCATGAACTGGGAGAGCCAGTGGTAACAAGGTTAGCCAATGAATAGGCATAGCAATTAAGTCAGCCAATGGGAGCTAACCACTTCTGAGTCTGTGCAGAGAATTGAAACTGAAATTTAACCTTAAGGCTGGGTGTGGCTCCAATCTCCACTCTGTTCTCTCTTCCACTCTGAACTCTGCTGAAATGAAACTAACTGTTCTCTGCTGTCTGTAACTGATTGAAGAAGAATTCTACTTGTGGTATTGTAAATATATATATTATTAAGTTTATAAAGAAGTTATTGAATTCAGTGCTTCTGGTTTTGATTTTGCAACAAACTTTAATAAACTTGCCACAGACAATTTGCCACAGCCAGTTTGCTGCAGGACAACGTGCGACGGCCAACTCACCGCAGGACAAACTCCCTGCGGGACAAGAATTACACTAATATCAAAGAAATAGTGGAATGGAATCATTAAAGAAAGAATGCAATTAATTACTTTAATTTAATTACTTTAAATAATTAAACAGAACTGTTAAATTGTCTCACAGCAAGCTGTCCCACGGTGAGTGTGTCCTGCAGCGAGTTGGCTGTGGTGAGTTGTCCCTTCTGAGGAAACGGAGATGAGCAACCGGCCTCTACAGTTGGGACACCACTGGACAGTGGAAATCTTTAGCTTTTTAAAAAACAAAGTAATACATACCCAGCCATGCCCTGGTCGGGGACACTGAGGAACTCCATGTTTTGATCTGGGGGTACCCTGGCCCTTGGCCGCCGTGCCATATTTTGTTTCGGAAGTGCCGTGGCGGGGGGTCCTGGTAGAGGCCTTTGGGGACTGCAGTAGGTCTGCTGCTCCTGTTGCCTGGTGTTATAAGGAAGTTGAGCAGCTCCATTCCTGCAGATAACTGATTGATTTCCTCCTGGAAGTGGTACAAACAGCAGTCTTAGTAAACCATCCACTTTTTACATACTAGTTATTCAGCAGATAAGCCTCCCTGCTCCTCATTTAGACTCTGTAGGAGATCTGGGATATTTTTGTGTGTGTGAAATGTGCTTTTATAGGGGAGTTAATTCTTAAAAGTTTTAGAGGTCCCTCAAATTCTTAGAGAGCCTAAGACCATGCAGGCTTAAAATTATGAAAGTATACAAGTAGTTCACCATATCTGGTAAATTTTAGCTGCTAAACTCTCTAAATTAGTGCTTCTCAAAGTTGGCAACTTTAAGATGCGGGGACTTCAATTTCCAGAATTCCCCAGCCAAGAAGAGAATTCTAGGAATTGAAGGCCACACATCTTAAAGGTGCCAATTTTAAAATCTGCAGGCTTCTCTGTGATACATATACCGGTACCTACAAGGAGATACCATTCTTTATATAAATAAAAAAAATCATAGAGGCCAATCAGAAGCAAAAAAATAAAAATAAAAATCACACATCAGGGGTTTTTCCCCTTCAGACTCACTTTATGAATGCTTTGTGCATGCACAGAGGGTAAAAGAACTCAAATGGCGGTGTCCCTGGCGGGTGGGCGGAGCGCCACCTACCTGCGCGATCGGCTCACCGACGACAGACAGCAGGTAAAAGCGAACCGGGAGCATTTCACCCCTGACATAAATACATTAGAAAGTGTCCAGAGATACTTTACGAGAAGAGTTCTCCACTCCTCTACTCGCAACAGAATACCTTACGCAACCAGACTTGAAATCCTGGGCTTAGAAAGCTTAGAACTACGTCGCCTTCAGCACGACCTAAGCATAGCTCATAAAATTATCCGCTACAACGTCCTTCCTGTCAATGACTACTTCAGCTTCAACCACAACAATACACGAACACACAACAGATACAAACTCAAAGTGAACTGCTCCAAACTTGACTGTAGAAAATATGACTTTAGCAACAGAGTGGTAAATGCCTGGAACTCACTACCTGACTCTGTGGTTTCGTCATCAAACCCCCAAAACTTTACCCTTAGACTGTCCACTGTTGATCTCACCCGATTCCTAAGAGGTCAGTATGGGGCGTGCACAAGTGCACCAGGGTGCCTACTGTCCCTGTCCTAATGTTCCCTCTTATCAGTACCCATCTTATGTACATAAACAATGTGATATCTAAGTATATTACTAACACGCACTTGACAAAATAAATAAATAAAATAAATAAATAAAAATACTCTTAAGTCAGTGATTTGTTTCTGCATATTAGTGAGGTCATGAGGTCATGTCGGGTACTCCAGGGCTCACTGCAAAGAGGCTGGGAAGTTTGACTCTCACAATAGTCTTAGAAATTGAGCAGAGTCTTCCTACCTCTTGGAATTGGCGCAGCAGCTCGGGAAGTTGGTGGGTGCTTGGGAGCACGCCCTCTGCTTTGCTGGATTCCTTTCTTGGTTGGCTCTATAGGATGAGAAAAAAACATGAAGGAAGAAAGGGTTGAAGGTGGAAGTTCTCTGATGGCATTTTTTACCTGGTGCCAACCTTTGAGTGCCCCCCAAAATACCATCTTTCCAGAAGCACAGCTTTCTCTATGGCCAACAGTGAAAAAAGTTTTTCAACTACTTTAGGTATACAAGTAGTCCTCGACTTACAGCCACAACTGGCACCAGAATTTCTGTGGCTGAGCAAGGTGGTGGTGAAGTGAATCACACTCAATTTTATGATCTTTTTCTGCCACAGTTGTTAAGGGAATCTCTGCCATTGTTAAATAAATCATGCCATTATTAAAAAATTTGGCATTCCCCATTGCCTTTGTTTGTTGCAAGCTGGCTGGGATGGTTGCAAGTGCTGATCACATGACCTCGGGGCGCTGCAACTGTCATCAAAACATGCTGTTTGCCAAGTGTACAAATTTTGATCACGTGACCCTGTTGCAGTTGTAAATACGAAGACTGGTCGTAAGTCACTTTTTTCAATGCTGTCGTAACTTCGAATGGTCGTTAAACGAGTGGACTACCTGTATTTCTAAATACATACATGACCATAGGGCTAGACTGTTTATGAGAACATCTATCTGCAACTATTTCTGCTCACAACAGAACTAACAAGGAGAACACACTCCCCTTCATTACACAATTCCACCTTTCTGGATTTATTGTACTACAGTTACCTGGATTGTTGGTTTAATATTGTTTGAATACTTATACTCTTCCCTAAAAGCAACTTCCCTCTGAGGTGGGAGCACACCTTTGAAACCTCAGCCTCTCTCATCTCACCTTCTCCTAGGAGAGGGGCCTCAAACTCGCTTTCATTGAGGGCCGCATCAGGGTTGTGTTTGACCTCGGAGGCCAGGCGGGTGGGCGTGGCTGGGTGTGTGTGAGTGGACATGGCCATGGTGGGCGTGACACAGGACTCGTGTCAGGAGCACCTGTGGTGGCCAAGTGTTAAGGCAGGACTTCCCTGAGACCCTCCCTCCCTCATTATATTCCTTCCTTCCTTCCTTCCTTCCTTTCTTCCTTCTCCTTTCATTTTCCTTCCCCTCTTTCCTTATTTTTCCTTCTTTGATCTCTTCCCATTTTTCCTTCTTTTCCTTCTTTTCCTTCTTCTTCTTCTTCTTCTTCTTCTTCTTCTTCTTCTTCTTCTTCTTCTTCTTCTTCTTCTTCTTCTTCTTCTTCTCCTCCTCCTCCTCCTCCTCCCCCCCTCCTCTTCTTCTTCTTCTTCTTCTTCTTCTTCTTCTTCTTCTTCTTCTTCTTCTTCTTCTTCTTCTTCTTCTTCTTCTTCTTCTCCTCCTCCTCCTCCTCCTCCTCCTCCTCCTCCTCCTCCTCCTCCTCCTCCTCCTCCACCTCTTTCCTCTTTCCCTTTTCCCTTTCCTGTTTCTTCCTGCATGCTCAAACGCAAAAGGGGAAACATTTCTCCTTTTGTTTTGTTTTTGGTTTGTTTTGCAAGCCCTCTGGCAGTGAAAACAGAGCTCGGGGGGGCTGCGCACCCCCCATCCCCCAAGCTCCGTTTTCGCTGGCAGAGGCACTGCAGGCCTTTGCTGTTTCCAGGCCACCTAAGCACCCGGCAAGTGTGATCCAGCCCACGAGCCTTGAGTTTGACACCGCTGTCCTAGGAGAAGTCAAACCAAGGCATTATTGATGCTGGAAGAATGCCAGAAAAGATTCCGCTGACTAGGTTCCTTCAACCTCTGAATTGGCCCCCTCCGGTTGGCCTTTCAGACAAGACCCATAAGCCTGACACTTACTGGAATTTTTAGGCAGCCCACTCCCAATGCTGACACAAAGATTTTTTCCGGATGATTTGAGAAAAGCCACGTTGCCTGGACCATTCATAAAAGTTACTGTCCGGGTGCCTCCTCCGCCCCAGCCTTCCTTCTTCACACGGAATTGTAGTCTGAAATGAAGAAAGAGGAAGACAATCCAGATTACAACACTTAAGGTTTGCGGTGGTCTGAATATGAGGTGGGCAACCTCTAGCCTCAAACCCTAGTTCTAATCCAGGGGTGGGTTCCTCTTACCTGGCTACCGGTGCGCTGCGTGCACATCATCACATTTCGTGTGTGCACACGCTCAGTACACGCTCAGTACACCCGCGCATGTGCAGGAAGCAAAAAAAGGCCAAAAATTCAGGAAAAAAGATGGCGCCGCACGACGGACCGGCAAAGACGACACCGGAGCCATCGCGCGCAAATTGCGCAATTGGTGGGTCCCTACCGGAATGGCGCACTGGACCGCACCGGTAGGGACCCACCACTGTTCTAATCCTATACTTGGGCGCTGACTCAGCTGCCTTTGGTGATTTCATCCAGGAGAGCCAAAATGGACCAGAGCACCATTTTGCCCAGACAGCAAAAAAGAATGACTCAATTACGCGGATCAAAATTAAGCCATTGTCACCGGAGATGGCGAGGGCCAAAAAAAAAAAAAACAAGCTTTAAAAGGAGATTACACAAATTTATGCATGAGTTGGCCATACGTGGTTAGCAGTCAACATTATTTATATACAGATAGTCCTCAACTTACAACCATTTGTTGAATGACCGGTTGAAGTTACAACCGTATTGAAAAAAAGGGACTTATGACCATTTTTCACACTTACGACCCTTGCAGCATCCCCTGTGTGCACGTGATCAAAATTCGGAGGCTTGGCAACTGGCACGTATTTATGACGGTCGCAGTGTCTTGGGGGGGGTCATGTGATTCCCTTTTGCAAACTTCCGGCAAGCAAAGTCAATGGGGAAGCCAGGTTCACTTAACAACCGTGTTACTAACTTAACAGCTGCGATGATTCACTTAACAACCATGGCAAGAAAGATCGGAAAATGAGGCAAAACTCACTCAACAACTGTCTTGCTTAGTAACGGACATTTTGGGCTAAATTGTGGTCGTAAGTCAAGGGCTACCTGTACTTTTATTTCACTGCTGGGATCAATGGAAGGTTGGCCTCACCAGGGGCATCTGCGGTGACCCCCACTAAAGTTAAAGTGGCGGCCAAAGCCACACAATCAAAACTCTGCTTCTTGTTTACATTGCCATCTGCAAGGGGGTCAAATAAGTCAAGATGGCCACAGTTCGACCTTTATGTCTCTTCCTTTCAGATGCCCTTGTCTGAAAAAAAAGAAAAGGATCGCTGGATTAAATGGCTTTCTGACTTGTTTAAGGGGGTTTTCTTTTTAGACTCGGTGTGATGGAACGAATTAAGGAGGGGATTTTCAGCAGTGGTGGGATTCAAATGTATTTTACTAATGGTTCTGTGCAGGGGTGAAATGCTCCCGGTTCGCTCGTGACTGTCGGTCGTCGGAGAGCCGGTCGTGAAGGCAGTGCGAGGCTCTGCCCACCCACCAGGACACCATCATTTGGGTTCTTTTACCCTCTGCGCATGCGCAAAGCGTTCTGTGCATGCGCAGAGGGTAAAAGAACTCAAATGGCGACGTCCGGGCGGGTGGGCGGAGCCTCATGCTGCCTTCATGATCGGCTCTCCGACGACCGACAGGCACGAGCGAACCGGGAGCATTTCACCCCTGATTCTGTGGGCGTGGCTTAGTTGGCATGGCATGGCTTGGTGGGCGTGGTGTGGCGGGCGTGACAGGGGAAGGATACTGTAAAATCTCCATTCCCTCCCCACTCCAGGGGAAGGATCAGTGGTGGGTTCAAAATTAGATCACCATGTGGTTTGCGCGCGACGCTTCTGCGCATGTACATTTGCATCCCGGGCGGGTGGGTGGAGCCTCCTGCTGCCGCCGCTACCGGTTCTAAGAACTGGTCCGAACCGGGAGCAACCCACCATTGGGAAGGATACTGCAAAATCTCCATTCCCTCCCCATTCCAGGGGAAGGTTACTGCAAAATCCACATTTCCTTCCAATCAGCTGGGACTCGGGAGGCAGAGAATAGATGGGGGCGGGGCCAGTCAGAGGTGGTATTTACCGGTTCTCTGAACTACTCAAAATTTCTGCTACCAATTCTCCAGAACCGGTCAGAACCTGCTGAAACCCACCTCTGATTCTCAGGAAGGTAGAAGAGCCAAGGTGGCGCAGCGGTTAGAGGGAAGTACTGCAGGCCACTTTAGCTGACTGTGATCCGCAGGTCAGCGGTTCAAATCTCACCGGCTCAAGGTTGACTCAGCCTTCCATCCTTCCGAGGTAGGCAAAATGAGGACCCAGATTGTTGGGGGCAATATAAATATACATTGCTTACTGGTGTAAACCGCTTAGAGAGTGCTTGCACTGTGAGGTGGTATATAAATCTCACAAATAAATAAATAAATAAATAGAAGTGCATTCTAGAGGAGTAAGAGGCAACTCAGTCTGGATATTATTACAGGTAGTCCTCGGCTTACAACCACAACTGACCCAAAAATTTCTACTGTTAAACAAGACAGTTGTGTTAAGTGTGTTTTGCCCCATTTTATGACCTTTCTTGCCATAGCTGTTAAGTGAATCACTGCAGTTGTCAAATTAGTAACACGGTTGTTAAGTGAATCTGGCTTCCCCAATGACTTTGCTTGTCAGAAGGTTTGCAAAAGGAGATCACATGACCCCGGGACACTGCAACCGTCATAAATACATGCCAGTTGCCAAGCCTCCAAATTTTGAACATATGACCATGGGGTTGCATCAACAGGTGTAAGTGTGAAAAATGGTCATGTACAGTATGTCTTTTTTTTCCAGTGCCGTTTCAACTTTGAGTGAACAAATGGTTGTAAGTTGACGACTAGCTATATGTGTGAGAGAAAGAGGGTGAAGACAGCCCCTCCTTACTATAAGTCACAGAGTAAATTGTAGAGGCAGATAGTGGAGTCCGCTGTCTGGCAAGACTTTGTCTATAGGTATAAAAATAATAAAGAAGCGAGACGTTACTGGAATAATGTACATAAATGGCTAAGTGACATTACAGGAAGAACAGTGGAACACACCCCGGACCTTTTTTTAATTAGGAATCATAAAAAAGCAACATCCCAGGAACATACAATATCTGATGCTACATATTATTACAGCGGCAAGAATTGCGTATTGGAAGAACAGCCAAATACCCCCGGACAATATATTATTGGACAAAATTTACAAATGTGCAGAGATGGACAGATTGATTATTGAACTTAAAAATCAAAATAATTCGGACTACTACGAAGTATGGTCAAAATGGTATGAATGGGTCAGGAAAGATAAAGGATTAAGAAACAAGACGGCATGAAAAAGAAGGTGTAAGATTGTAAATATGTGGAAACTGTGTATAAGCTTTGTATAAGCAAAATAACAGATGTGAATAGATGTAGATCTGTGTTATGATATTGTGATGTTTAAAGTTGAAAAATAATAAAAAAAATATTATAATTTTTTTTTTTGAAAAATAAAATAAAATAAAGAGCTCAGCTTGGAAGAATAACCATGTGCCCTTCTTGGTTTTTGGCCTGGCACTCAGGGGGTTTCTGACTTCCAATCCAGTGGCTAAGATTACTATACATCAGTGTATCCCAACCTTGTCAACTTGAAGATGTCTGGACTTCAACTCCCAGAATTCCCCAGCCAGCATTCGCTGGCTGGGGAATTCTGGGAGTTGAAGTCCAGACATCTTCAAGTTGACAAGGTTGGGAAACACTGCAATACATACAATGGTTTTCAGCAGAACCTGAAGACCGATGAATTTGTAGCTAAGAGAATGGCAGAAAAAGGAGTGGGGGAAAAAAAACACAAAACTACCAAGCACACTTCCGGCTCACAGTTGCTGTGGGAAACGGCAGTGACTGAGAAGCTGAGGGAGGTTTTAAATTGCTTCCCACTGTCGAGGCAGGGAAAACTGGTTTTGCTCTGAGCGGCCCTTGGCTAATAAATGAGGTTTCCAAGCCAACCCTCTTGGTCTGCTCACGTGTCGCTAAAATGGAGCTGCAGCTTTCCTCGGGTGGCTTCTTCGTAGCGTTTGCACAGCAGGCTAATGACTTCTGTCTTGAAGATGGATTCCAGGAGCGTATCTGCCTCGTCTTCATGCAGGATGAAGAAATCATCCTGTTTCGTGCTGGGGAGAAAAGAGTCAGGAGGGGGAGGGGAAAGGAAGGGATGTCAGTTCTCTGGAACGAAGGACAGATGCCTTGGAGCCCCCCCCCCCGGGAACCCCAAATAACGCTCGTGCCAAAGAGGGACCTCAGCCAGGGTGGTTTGGCTTGCAAGGACCAGCAATTGCAAAAATCCCTTTCCCCCCAAGTTCTTAAGACAAAGGTTTTTTTAGTCGTCTGGCCCAATTATGTGTATGGCTGTTAAGAGTCTGGAAGAAGCAGTTGAGCCTGTGGACTTTGCAACGAGGGGAAGAAGCCAGGGGCGGGTTGCTTACTTACCAGTGCTGGTGCGCTGCGCGCGCATCTCCACATTTCAGGCGCATGCACGCTCGCTACGCACGCGTGCCCCCTCGCGTGATTTTGCTTCTGCTCATGTGCGGAAGCAAAATCTCACCAAAATCTCGCAAGGGGATGCGCGCGCATACAAGATTTCAGCGAGATTTTGCTTCTGCGCATGCGCAGAAGCAAAATCTCGCTGAAATATCTCTCTCGCGCGCATCCCCTCGTGAGATTTCAGCGAGATTTTGCTTCCACGCATGTGCGGAAGCAAAATTGCCCAAAATATCACCGAAAAAGATGGCGACGCACGCGACGGACCGGCGGAGAGGGCTCTGGAGCGGTCACGTGCAAATTGCGCAATCGGCCACTCCTTACTGGAGCTTCACACCGGACAGCTCCGGCAGGAACCCACCTCTGGAAGAAGCACCAAGAGAAGAGCTGAAGCAGGAAAGAAATCCCAGCTTTGACCTTGGATGGGGTTGGTACTTCCCCATTCAAGAGTGATGTGTAAGATGGGGGATCTTCCCAGTGGTGAAATCTAATTTTTTTTTACTACCGGTTCTATGGGCGTGGCTTTGTGGGCATGGTGTGGCTTTGTGGGCGTGGCTTTGTGGGCGTGGCAGGGGAAGGATACTGCAAAATCTCCATTCCCTCACCACTCCTGGGGCCAGCCAGAGGTGGTATTTCCCGATTCTCCGAACTATTCAAAATTTCCACTACTGGTTCTCCGAACTACTCAAAATTTCCACTACTGGTTCTCCAGAACCTATCAGAACCTGCTGGATTTCACCCCTGGATCTTCCTGCATTCAAGGCCTCCTGAGTGCAGAGGACTGAGCAGAGGACAGCTGTGACCAGAAACAAATTTTGTTTTATTGCTTTATTTGTTGTGCCAGTTGTGTCCTTTCCTTCCCTACAAGTATTCCTGATGTCAATATCCACAATTCCTTCACAGTTTAGGTCAGTGTTTCTCAAGGGATGCAGGAACTGGGCATGGCTAGTCTAGTGAAGAGAAGGACCAGGGGAGACATGATAGCAGTGTTCCGATATTTGAGGGGCTGCCACAGAGAGGAGCGGGTCAACCTAAATAGGTTGACCCCCTGAAGGCACCTGAAGGCCAGACAAGGAATAATGGATGGAAACTGATCAGGAAGAGGTTCAACCTGGAAATAACGAGGATTTTTTTTGACAGTGAGAGCAATTAACCAATGGAAATTGGTTAATTGCTGGAACCAATGAAACCAAACTTGCCTTCGGAAGTTGTGGGAGCTTCGTCACTGGCAGCTTTCAAGAAGAGACTGGACTGTCATCTGTCAGAAATGGTGTAGGGTTTCCTACTTGGGCGGGAGGTTGGACTAGATGACCTACAAGGTCCCTTCAAACTCTGTTAATCTGTTAATTTCTGCTTGAAGATGTTTGGACGTCAGCTCCCAGAATTCCCCAGCCAGCACGGCTGACTGGGGAATTCTGGGAGTTGAAGTCCACACATCTTCAAGCTCTCAAGGTTGAGAAACACTGGCTTGGGAGTTGGAGAAGTGGCTGGATGGTTGGATGGGCAGCTGTTCCTCCAACATTAAGAATGTCAGGGGGCCTAGGGATGTCCATAGGGTCATTTTAAGAGTCAAAATGGTGGCTGTGAGCACATGAGTGAAGCTTTTCCACATGTGTCACATGAAGGATTTCGACCCCATTTTTGAAAACCTGCTGGGGTTTCTCTAGCACAGCGCTTCTCAACCTGTGGGTCGCGACCCTTTTGGGGGGTGTCGAATGATCCTTTCACAGGGGTCGCCTAAGACCATTGGAAAACACATATTTCCGATGGTCTTAGGAACCAAGACACCACTCCTCTATCCATCTCCAGGCGGGTCCACCCACATGCAAATAGACTACTGCAAAAAAAAAACAAACTGTACCATGGGAACTTCTGAGCATGTGCAGAAGCCCGAATTTCCGGCACTGTGCATGTGTCGCCATCTTGTTTTTGGCTTTTTTTTGCAATTTTTTTTTAAAAATCGGCACTGTGTATGTGTGCGCATGCAAAGTGCACGCGCGCTCATGAGGCGTGGCCACGCAGCACAGGAGGAAGCGAACTAGCAGCGAGGTAAGTTAGAACCCACCCCTGAGTTTCCTAATAATTTTATTATTTTATGGTTGGGGGTCACCACAACATGAGGAACTGTATTAAAGGGTCGCAGCATTAGGAAGGTTGAGAACCACTGCTCTAGCAGAAGCCACTTGATATTGTGGCCTTGCTGCCTTTTACAGGATGGGAAGGCAGCTCACCTGAGAGACACTCGGTTGACTCTTTGGACCTCCAGTTTCTTCTTCAGCACCTCCCGGATCTGGCCTTTCTCAGGCCCCTTTTTCACCTTCTCTCGGCCAATCAGATACAGGTGTTTGGGTGTTAAGATTAAGTCCCGCTTGATGGACTGTGCAGACGAAAAATAAGAGGCAGAAGTCTTACAGCTGGTAATCTGCTCAAAAAAATTCCTTTTTTTAAAAACAACTACTGAATTTCAGAAAAAATATAAAATACAAAGAACCAGAAAAAACGGTTTCCAGGGAAAAAGAGGGAGAGCAAGGAAAAAGCAAAATTAGGGGGTATAGACAAGGAAAAAAAAAAGGAAAGTATAGGTAGTCCTTGACTTAGAACCATTTGTTTAGTGACACTTCGAAGTTACAGTGGCACTAAAAAATTGACTTATGATGTCAATTCGCACTTATGACTGTTTGGACATTTGGCAACTGGCATGTACTTATGACAGTTGCAATGTTCCTTGGGTCATGTGATCACCATTTGTAACCTTCCCATCTGGCTTCCGACAAGCAAAGTCAATGGGGGGGAACCAGATTCACTTAATGGCTGCATGATTCGCTTAATAACTGTAGTGATTTACTTTATTTATTTATTTATTATTTATTTTGCAATTCTTATATGCTGCCCTACTCCCAGAGGGACTCAGGGCGGCATACAGCATATACAAGAATAGCAATAGTATAATTAAAAATACGGTCATAAAAAACAATTTTTAAAAATAGGAAAAGAAACCAACAAAAACCATTCATACCAAGGGGGAGATTAAGATGTTCAATGATCTCTCACCCTGCCTGCAGGAAGAGCCATGTCTTAATGGCTTTCCGGAAGGCCAGTAAGGTGGGAATAGTTCGGATCTCTGGGGGGAGTTGGTTCCAGAGAGCCGGAGCCCCCACAGAGAAAGCTCTCCCCCTAGGGCCTGCCAACCAACATTGTTTGGCTGATGGGACCTGGAGGAGACCCACTCTGTGGGGACCTAACTGGTCATAGGGATGTATGAGATAGGATGCGGTCCCGGAGGTAACCTGGTCCTAAGCCATGTAGGGCTTTAAAGATTATAATCAACACCTTGAATTGCACCCGGAGACCAATGGGCAGCCAATGCAGCTGGCGGAGTATAGGTGTTACGTGGGTGTATCTGGTGGCACCCACCACAGCACGCGCAGCCGCATTTTGCACCAGTTGCAGTCTCCAGATACTCTTCAGGGGTAGCCCCATGTAGAGCTCATTGCAGTAGTCCAAATGAGAGGTGACAAGGGCATGAGTGACCGTGAGCAGAGCCTCCTTCTCCAAATATGGTCGCACTTAACAACTGTGCAGGGGTGGTATTCACTTACCTTCCCTACCGGTTCGCAATGTGAGCGTGCGCACGTCCACGCATGCACAAAGCCTTCTGCGCATGCGCACAGCATCAAAAATGCGACGTGCTTACGTCCAGGCGGGTGGGCGGGGCCACCCGCAATCAGCGCTACCGGTTCGCCTGATCCGGATAGAACCGGCTGAATACCACCACTGCAACTGTGGCAAAAATGGTCATAAAATGGGGCAGAACTCACTTAACAACTGCCTTGCTTAAATGGAAATTTGAGGCTCAATTGTGCTCATAAGCTGAGAACTACCCGTATAGGGAAAAAAAACCTTCAGTACTGATAGAATCATAAAATATAATAACCACTTGAACTCGAGTAAACCATACTGTCAGCCTGCCCGTCTTCCCTTCCCTTCAAGCTTGCTGGCAGCTGCCATGGAAACAGAAGGGGGAACAATGCATGTTTGGGGGGGTGCAGGAGGTGTGAGATGAATTTCTGAGAAGCGATGGGTTATTTATTTAACATCTTCAAGGCCAACCGTCCTGGGATAGGCATGCACGAAGGAGGATTGGTGCAGCTGGACTGGAGATGTTTCCAAAACATCTTCCTGGCGGACGATTGGACTCTGGTTGCCTGGCTACTGGAGGGTGGGCTCTGGGGTTATTTTCGATTTGTCTTTTTGTGTGTGTTTACTTCAGACCTTGCCTGGGCTTTTGCTGCAATCAGTTCTTTCCTAGTAAAAGTACCTTTTCTCTGACTCTATGGAGTTAAGTTTCCTTTCCTAGGGATTGATCGGGGGCAGCCTTGACAAATACTCTTAAAAAAAAGTTTGAAGCTGTTTCACCATTTTGAATCTCTTGACAAATGGCAAGAGGTCGGTATTGGAAGACAGTTTTTGGTTCTTCACCCCGTGGTGGAAGATCAACTCCATCTTACCTTAAACCGCCTGTCGTACTTGTTGACTGAATCGGCAAAATCGATTCTCTCCCTTCTGCCCAAAAACTGGCGCAGTTCTGGTTTGTCTTCCATGCCCAGATAATCACCCACGAAATTCCGGTTGATGCTGTTTCGTCGTCTCTCTTTGAAGTTGTACAGGATATGGGATGCTTCATGAAGAAGGGATAACAGGGGAAGAGCAAATAGTGAAGTGCAGTAGACATTGGTGGTTCTGTAGAGATGGTTCTGATAATAATGCTATTGATTATTAACAGGAGGGAGAATGTGCAGTTCAAAAATGTGAAAAGCAAATAAATATTTGTTATAAATGAATTTGAATCTCACTTGCAGTTACTACCCAACATAGAAGATAGAATCATAGGCTGGAAGGGGCTTGGAGGTCTTCTAGTCCAGTGGCCCCCAAATCTTGGGGCCCCAGGGACCGGTTCCGTAGAGAGAGATTTTTCCACTGATTGGTGGGGTGTGGTTTTGCATGCTGCCTGCATCCCGTGGATGGGGCTTCGCTTGTTTGCGTGGCCCAGTTTCTGGCATGCCATGGACCAGTGCCAGTCCATGGATTGTGGTTTGGGGACCCCTCTTCTATTCTAACCCCTTTCTCAAAGCAGGCGACCTTATAGCAATAGCAATAGCACTTAGACTTTTATACCGCTTCATAGTGCTTTTACAGCCCTCTCTAAGCGGTTTACAGAGTTCAGCATATTGCCCCCAACAATCTGGGTCCTCATTTTACCCACCTCGGAAGGATGGAAGGCTGAGTCAACCTTGAGCCTGGTGAGAATCGAACTGCCAAATTGCAGGCAGGTGGCAGTCAGCAGAAGTAGCCTGCAGTACTGCACTCTAACCACTGTGCCACCATGGCTCTTATACCATCCTGGTCAAATGGGTCTATTTTTGAAAATCTCCAAAATTGAAGTTGGAAATTTCTCCTTACTTCTAGGTTGGATCTCTATTTTACAAGCCTTCACTCACTTCTTCTTGTCCTGCCCTCTGGTGCCTTAGAGAATAAGTCAAACCCCTCTTCTCTGTGACAGCCCCTCAAGTATTGGAAGACAGTTATCACGTCCCCCTAATCCTTCTCTTCAATAGGCTAGACAAGGGGTGTCAAACTCGATTTCATTGAGGGCTGCATCATGGTTGTGTTTGACCTCGGGGGGCCCGGATGAGCATGGCTGGGGTGGGCGTGGCCGGGGTGGGCATGGCCAGCTTGACATCACTCGTGTCAGGGGGCACCTGTGGTGGCCTGGGCAGAGCTGGGGGATCCTCTTGCAGCCCTCTGACGGCGAAAACAGACCTCCATTTTTGCTGGCAGAGGCACCACGGGCCGGTCCTTCGCTATTTCCAGGGTGGCCCCATGGGCCAGATCTAAACACCCCGTGAGCCAGATCTGGCCTGCAGGCCTTGAGTTTAACACCCCTGGGCCAGGTGTGGGCTGCTGGGGGCTTGCAGGGGTTTGGGAGAACCTCTAGCTAAGTTTCTGTGCAGTTCGGAGAACCCGCAAATCCCACTCCTAGCTGGCCTCGCCCACCCCACACCGCCCCTCCCAGGAGTCCCCATGCGGCCCGTTTTGGATGCAGGTAAGTGCAAGGCACGCGCAGAGGCTCGGGGAGGGCAAAAAATGGGTATCTTGAGCCTGAGGAGGCCGTTTTTGGCCTCCCGGAGGCTCGAGGAAAGCCTCCAGAGCCCGGGGAGTGCAAAAACGCCCCTCCTGCCGTGGTGCAAGAGGCCGACTAGGCCACAACCACCACGCCCACGCCCACCATGGCTACGCCCACTACGCCCACGCAACTGGGCAGAGAACCCCTTGCTAAAATTTTTGAAGCCCACCCCTGCCCTGGGCTAGACGTACCTAGCTCCCTCAACTGTTCCTCATGCTATTTAGCCTCCAGACTCTTTATCATCTTTGTTGCTCTCCTCTGCACACTTTCTAGAGACTTTTTTGTAACATGGTGACCAGAACTGGAGGCAGTATTCCAGGTGTGGCCTCAACTAGTGGGGTACCATCATGTCCTGAGAACAAGGACCCCCTCTTACCTTCTTCTCGCATCTGATCATACTTCCTGATGGCGATGTGACGGCGCCACGCTTTCTGGATGACCCGGGCGTACCCATCAAACTTTCGTTCCCGGATCTCCTCTAAGAGGAAAAGCTGGCAGCAAAAAGAGAGGGGGAAAAATCGAATGAAGGCAGGAGGAAGAGGAGGAGGGGGAAAAATTTGCATTTATGCTTTTTAAAAAGTCCTTTCAGCCCTATCAGGTAAGCTAGACCAAGAACACAGGAAGGCTAAAACTACTTTTATTGAAATAGCTATGATAACAGAATCTTGCAACCTGGATTGTGCTATCCCGTCCCTTCATACGTGAATTAGGGAGGCGACCCTTTCCAAATATTATCTGCCTGTTGTGGACTGAAGATATGAGGGGTGCTTGGTGCTCTCTGAGCTTGGTTGATTTGAGCCACAGTGGCGCAGTGGTTAGAGTGCAGTACTGCAGGCTACTTCTGCTGCCTGCCGGCTGCCTGCAATTTGGCAGTTCGAATCTCACCAGGCTCAAGGTTGACTCATCCTTCCATCCTTCCGAGGGGGTAAAATGAGGACCCAGATTGTTGGGGGCAATATACTGACTCCGTAAACTGCTTAAAGAGGGCTATAAAGCACTGTAAAGCAGTATATAAGTCTAAGTGCTATTGCTATGGTTTTCTTGAATACATTTTATTACCTAAACTAGGCAACATCATCCGTGCTGAGCTAGATACAGATAGTCCTCGACTTAAAAGAGTTCATTTAGTGACCGTTCAAAGTTACGATGTCACTGAAAAAACGACTTATAACCTTTTATCACACTTACGACTGTGGCAGCATCCCCATGGTCACATGATCAAAATTTAGATCCTTGGCAGCCGGTTCATATTTATGACGGTTACTGTGTCCTGGGGTCATGTGATCCCCTTTTGCGTCCTTCTGACAAGCAAAGTCAATGGGGAAGCCAGATTCACTTAACAACCGTGTTACTAACTTAATGACTTGCAGTGATTCGCTTAACAATTGTGGCAAGAAAGGTCGTAAAATGGGGCAAAATTCACAACAACTGTCTCACTTAGCAACATAAATTTTGGGCTCAATTGTGGTCATAAGTCGAGGACTACCTGTATTCAACAACCCTGAATACAAATATTCTCCTTTATCGGTACTTATGCTTTTTCCTTTGTCACTTTGGTAATGAACCTTGCATATCTCCATCAAGGTTTCCTTCCTTACCCTCAACCTTGTAATTCAGTTTATAGATCATATTTTTTACGTGACATCAACAATGGAAAAGGACCAGGGGTGGGTTCCTCTTACCTGGCTGCATCATCACGTTTCCTGCGCGCACACGCTCCCTATGCGCGTGCGTCCCCTCGTGCGATTTTGCTTCCGCGCATGCACAGGAAGCAAAAAACCACCGAAATCTTGCAAGGGAACGCATGCATGTGATTTCGGTAATTTTTTGCATCCACACATGCGCAGAAGAAAAAAATAGCCAAAATCTCATGTGCGCGAGTGTCCCCTTGCGAGATTTTGCTTCTGCGCATGCGCAGGCAGCAAAAAAAGGCCAAAAATTCAGAAAAAAAGATGGTGCAGCGCGACGGACCGGCAAAGACGGCACTGGAGCCATCGTGTGCAAATTGCGCAAATTGTGCAAATTGCACAAATTGCGGAGTGGACCGCACCGGTAGGAACTCACCACTGAAAAGGACTCCATTTTTCAAAAGAGCTAAGTTTGCCTAGCTTACCGACTCTGGATTCTTGACGAAAACCTTTGTGCGGCCCATCTGGTACTGATCCACATCCATGTTGACGGACCTTAACAAGTGCTGGACTCCTTGGCGTTCATCTCCTCTCCACCTTGGCCAGGTTTCTGGGGTCAGGATGGCATACCTTAAGAAAGGAAGCATATGTATGTGCTCAGATAATAACCTGAAAAGTGATGCTAACATTCAAGGAGTCCATGACTATAAATGTAATCCGTTTTCTTCAGGGTCAGGAGGGTCCATTTAATTTTAGTGGGTGGGATGTGTGCAGATATGATGCTGGAAAAATGCTGTTCCTTTCCTCCCATTCCACTTTCTCTCTTTCAAAAAAAAAAAACTCGTTTTCTTCTCATGTTTCCACCGAACCCAAGGATTTAAGTATCTCAGAAAGAGTGGAAACCTCAGTTCCTGGCCATTGACCACAGTCAACGCTCCATCATCCATTCTTGGCCATTGATCAAAATCAAAGTTTTATAATTCATTCCTGCCATTCACAAAAATAAATATCTGGAGGGAAGGTGGGAATGGCTTAGTTAAGATCATGGAGAGTTGAAGAATTATTCAATGAGTCCCCTTTTCCTCCCAGCCAAACCTGGCCAAAAGATTGACTGTCCACACACTCTATCCTACAGGAATTAGCTCAATCGTAGTAAGACTGAGTAATTCTTGGTTTTAGGGCCTCCTGCATCCAGTTATTTTCCCCCTTTAGTTCTGAATAGGGTTGTGCTATTCCAGACAAAACTGGTGCATAATTTTGGGGTCCTCCTAGATTCACAGCTTCTGTTGAAGGAGCAGGTGGCAGCTGTGGCCAGGAGGACATCTGCTCAGCTTCATATTGTGTGCCAGTTGTGTCTCTTCTTAAACCAGGAGGCACTAATCATGGTCACTCATAATTTGATCACCTTCCAAGTGGATTACTGCAATATGTTGTTTTGGAGAATAAGTTGACCCTGTCTTCTTTGTAGCAGCCACTTAGATATTGGAATCTCATCTCTAGCCTACCTAGACTAGCCTATCTATTCATAATATCATCTATTATCTCTCTTTCCCACCCCCTCTCTCATTTATCCATCTCTCTCTCTCTCTCTCTCTCTCTCTCTCTCTCTCTCTCTCTCTCTCTCTCTCTCTCTCTCTCTCTCTCTCTCTCATCTATCTATCTATCTATCTATCTATCTATCTATCTATCTATCTATCTATCTATCTATCTATCTATCTATCTATCTATCTATCATCTATCTATCCATTATCTATCTATCTATCTATCTATCTATCTATCTATCTATCTATCTATCTATCTATCTATCTATCTATCTATCTATCTATCTATCTCTATCTATCTATCTATCATCCATCCATCCATCCATCCAATCAACCAACCAACCATCTATCTATCATCTATTTATCATCTATTTATCATCTATCTATCCCTCTATCATCTATGTATCTATGTATCTATGTATCTATGTATGTATGTATGTATGTATGTATGTATGTATCCATCCATCCATCCATCCATCCATCCATCCATCCATCCATCCATCCATCCATCCATCTATCCGTTTGATAACAACAATCTAACTTCTTACCTTTGCAGGAATTTATGAAAGATTCTGCGATATGCAAATCCAGCTCGGCGGACTCGGATATTCTCCTTCAGTCCCAGGTACTCCACTTGGTGCTTCACCCTGCAAGATGTATGTGTGACACAGCAGGGGAATGTACCTCTCCTCTCAAGGAGATTAATTTTATGAAAATTGCTAACGAGGGAAGACGTCTTAGAAATGGGAGAGGCCATGCCAATTAGCAAGGACAGGTAACCCTCAACTTACAACCTTTGGTTTAGCAACTGTTCAAAGTTACAATAGCACTGAAAAAAACTGACAAACAATTGATTCTCACTCTTATGACCATTGCAGTATCCCTATGGTCACGTGATCAAAATTTGGGCGCTGAGCAACCCTCATGAATTTACAAGTGCAGCATCCCGGGGTCATATGAACACCATTTGTGACCTTCCCATCTGGGTTTTGACAAGCAAAGTCAATGGGGGAAGACCGATTCGCTTAAGGACTGATGGCATGATTTACCTGACAACTGTAGTGTTTTGTTTAACACCTGTGGTTTGTAAAATCAGGTGTGGTCCACTTAACGATCTTGCTCAGCATCAGAAATTCTGGTCCCAGTTGTGGTTATAAGTCAAGGACTACCTGTCACCGGATCGATTAGTATCTTAAATGCATTTTAAGATTAAGTTTTGCTTTTGGTTTGTGGTTTTGATATGGAGATTTGTGCACCGTGAGTAACTCCTTCGCTCTTACCTACTCTCTTCCCAGTCTCGTGACCTCTTCGTCTCGTTGGGCTTAATGCAACGGATGTAATGAGGGGTACACTTCATCAGTGTGTTCACAAGATCATTGGCTTGTTTCTGGGGAGATTCAAGATCCTCAGTGTTTACCCAATCTGTTCCACCACATTTTGTTTCAGAACACTAAGAATAAAGTACTTTCCAAAGAATAAAGGGCCTTCCAGAATTCTCCTTGTCAAATCTTCTCACTGACATCTGAAATTTTGTTGAGAACTGCTATGGCCTTGAGATGTAATGACTGTATTAGGATTCCTTTCTATTACCATATTTTTCAGAGTATAAGACACACTTTCCCCCCCCTAAAAGAGGGTGAAAGCTTGGGTGCGTCTTATACACCGAATGTAGCCCCGCCCCCCTGCCCCCACCCTTTGGCCTCTGCCTCCCAGCAATTTACCTCCTTGCAGCAAACAGCAAACAGCCTGTTTCAGTTTCAGCTTCAGCACTGCCTAATTAGCACAAGCAGGTGATTGTCGGTTGGATCAGCCTCCCGACCATCAGCTGTTTCAGGCTTCAGGGAGGCAGAGGCAGATTTTTTCCCCCTTGTGCTAATCAGGCTGTGCTGAAACTGAAAGTGAAACTGAAACAGGCTGTTTGCTATTTGCTGCAAGGAGGCAAATTGCTCGGAGGCAGAGGTAGAGGCAGATTTTTTTTTCTCCCCCAAAAAGGTAGGTGCGTCTTATACTTCGGAGCGTCTTATACTCCGAAAAATACGGTACTTTATTTATTTACATACTTGTTTTTATCCTGCCTTTTTATTTTTATAAATTACCAAGGCAGCAAACATACTCCTAATTTCCCCACACAACAACCCTGCAAGGTAGGTTAGATTAAGGAGAAGTGATTGGCCCAAAGTCACCCAGCTGGCTTTCATGTCTAAGGCAGGACTAGACCTCACAGTCTCCCAGTTCCTAGCCTAATGCTTTAACCACTAGACCTGTTGACTAACTAAGTTAACTCTAAGCGAACCTGGCTGAAGCCATCTTGTGCTGCCTCATAGTTGCCACGAAGCCTGAGAGGGGGAAGGGAGGGGGGAAGTAGACCCAGCCAGCAGTCAAAGCACAAAAGTTTTCCTGCAGGAACTAAGGTCATTGTAACAGGTGGCTGTTGAAGGAGGAGACGAGCCTGCCATCCACCCTAATTGGACAATGTGACCGGTAACACCTGGGAGGGGGAATTTTACTCTTTTAATTAGGTGAAAACTGCAGGAACTATCAGAGTTGGTTTTCACCGGCTGTGCCGATATAACGTATCCAATAAACATGTTCTTTGAGGAATCTACCTGCCTCAGAGTTCTGCTATCGATGAATGTGTTACTCGGAATGCTGATAAACTACAGAGATTAATTGCTTCCTAGTATCAGTTGATGGGGAACAATTTTTTAAAAAAATAGCTCTAACCCAAATGGAAATGTACCTTAATTTTGGATCCAGCTGTAGTGGGCCGTCCTTTTTTGTCTGCATCAAGTTTTTCTGGGAAAAGCATCCGGATGAAAGCACTAAGAAAGGGGAAAGAAAGTAAGAAATGGACATGTAAAACGAAACCACTGATGCAGACTGTGATTGTATTTGAGGTTGTATTCCCCTGTATCTAAGGGGCACAAAGGGATAAATTCTCCCCTGCTTTATATTCAGACTGACCCTGAATTAGTTAGACTACTATTGATAGCCATATATTTATCTAAGATCCTCTTAATAAGAGCAAAAAAGGTCTTGTTGCTTTCTGAAGGCTGAAAGAACATTGTACCACAAACCCCATCACTTTAGCGTTATAGGTGTGACTTTGATACGCTTATGGTACATATTAGTACATGCACAGAAAAAGAGGTGGATATTGCAAGGTTTATGCTTTTAAACGTTGGTTGTATTTTATTCTGTTTCCATTTGTTTTTAATTGTTAGCTGCTTAGGGTCATGCACTATATATGAGATGGGCAGCCATATACATTTATTGAATAAATAAATAAATTGGGATACCCTAATAGACTTGCTTTTGCCAATCTGACCAACACCTTCTCTCCCCAGAAACACTGCTAGCTTTTATTTTTTTTATTTTTTTATTTTTTATTTTTTATTTTTTTATTTTTTTATTTTATTTATTTATTTATTTATTTATTTATTTATTTATTTATTTATTTATTTATTTATTTATTTATTTATTTAGGCATGTTTATGTAGTGTATATTGAAGGTGGTAGCCCTTTGAGAGCTGTATGCAATGAAATTTCATTTTAATGTATGCCGATTAGTGTACATTCAAAGTGACAATAAAGTTATTCTAAGTCTAAGTCTAGTTATTTATCTAGCCCAGATTTGGGGATTTGTTTGCCTCTTTAAATCAGGATTCCAAATTTGATTTGTGTCAAAACTACAATTCCCAGAATTCCAAGATAGCATGTCCTGTGCTAAATTCCAACACATCTCATGGCACCAGTTTAAGCAAGTCTGCTTTGAAAGTTGTTGGAATAACATTCCCATTCCTGACTCTTGGCCATGTTGTCTGACTGGAGTTGTAGTCCAAGTACACTCCAAACCTTTCTGTTTTCCTTCATTATGTGCTTTTGTTTTGGGGGTACCACGATGCCTCAAAGAAGCTTATAACCAAGTATAAAAAAATGAAAAATACAACCAAGTAAGGTTTGGGGAGAAAAGCAGGGGAAACAGACTCACAATTCACTGCTTTGCATTAGTTCTATCAGGTCGGTGAAAAGCACATCCCGATTTCGTTCACAAAAGCCATTCACGTCATAGGAGACCTGTGGTTAGGATAGTCCAATGGTTAGCATTTTTGCCATCTGTAATTCCTGTTAGGCCTCTGTGCTCTCTCACTGCTTTCTTCAAATAAATCTATCCACTCCCAGTCTAGCACCTTCTACACCATACAGGTAGTCCTTGTCTTACAACCATTCTTTCAGCGACCGTTTGAAGTTACAATGGCACTGTATAAAGTGACATGACTGGTTCTCAATACATATGGAACCATGGTGGCGCAGTGGTCAGAATGCAGTACTGCCGGCTACTTCTGCTGCCTGCCAGCTGCCTGCAATTTGGCAGTTCAACTCTCACCAGGCTCAAGATTGACTCAGCCTTCCATCCTTCTGAGGTAAAATGAAGATTGTTGGAGGCAATATGCTCTGTAAACCATTTAGAGAGGGCTCTAAAAGCACTGTGAAGTGGTATATAAGTCTAAGTGCTATTGCTATATGACCATTGTAGCATCTCCAAGGTCATGTGATCAAAATTTAGTATCTTGGCAACCAGCAAGTCTTAACAACAGTTGCAGTGTCACAGAGTCCTATGATCACCACAAGCAAAGTCAATGAGGGAAGCCAGATTCACTTCACCATTGCATGATTCGCTTAACAATCGCAATGACTCACTTAAGAACTGTGGCCAAAAAAGGTCATAAAATCTGGTGTGACTCACTTAACAACCTCCTTGCTTAGCAATGGAAATTCTCGACCCAATTATGATCGTACGTCAAGGAGTACTACCTTTGTTCTTCTAGCGTGTGTGTGCATGTGTAGATAATCCTCACTTAAAGACCACTCGTTCAATGACCGTTCAAAGTCACAATGACTCTGAAAGAGGAGAATTATGGCTGTTCCTCATAGTTGCAACCATTGCAGCATCCCATGGTCAGTGATCACAATTTGGGTGCTTGGCAACTGGCTCACCATTGCAATGATTGCAGCATCCCATAATCATGCAATCACCATTTTTGACCTTCACTGCCAGCTTCTTCCTTCCCTTTCTCTGCATCCGCCTCCGTTTAACCTGATTTCCGATTGGCCAGAGATTCATCCATCCGGAGGAGCGACATTGCAAAATGTGCCTCCCTGCTTTGGACCATTAAAGCAGCTATCTCCTTAGGAAGTCTCAGCATGGCAGAACAAGTTCCTGTCTGTGTGTAGTTCTGTGCGTTTGTGTGTTCTGGCACATGTGCTGCATTTGCTGGGACACTCAACACACTTTTAGGTCTTTGAAATCAAGAGGTCCCAAGGATGTTGGTGCTTTAATGGGTCCAGGAAGGATGCTTTGCTGACGGAAAGATGCTTTGTGAAGCCCTTCTGCAAATACTTCTTATATGTGGGGTCTCCGGTGCTCTCTGAGCTGGGTTGTTTCCTTGCAGACGTTTCCTCACCAAACTAGAGAATGAATGAATGAATGAATGAATGCATGAATGAATGAATGAATGAATGAATGAATGAATGCTTCTGACAAATGAAGTCAATGGGGAAGCCTGCAGAGATTACAAATGCTGATCTCCCAATTGGGATTCACTTAATGACAGCAGCTGGAACTGCTGCAGCTATGAGATTGTCACACTTTATGGTCATGTTGCTCAGCGATGAGTTCCCAAACCCAATTAGCAAGCACTACCTGTACATACATACATACATACATACATGCATACACACATACATACACACAGTGGTGGGCTGCTGCCGGTTCGGACCAGTTCGGGCAGACCGGTAGTTCCAACGATCAGCTGGTCCCACCCACCCACCCCTGCCCTATCCTGTCCTATATTTCCTTCTTTCTGGCTCAGCTGATTCACGCAGCTCCGCTGTTCTACTTATGGGGGATGCCTTAGAAGGTAAACAGCTGAGCTTCACATTGCTGTATTTTGAATGTTGCGTGCAAGCACGTTAGGCGCGCGCAATCACCGTGCGATCACCGAACCAATTGTTAATTCAGTTGCAGCCCACCACTGCATATACAGATGATCAATTTAAACATAATTTTAACTGATCTGAATTCAGTTTACACAGAAACACACATACACAGAACAACAGAGTTGGAAGGGACCTCGGAGGTATCATTTCAGACAAATGGTTGTCCAATCTCTTCTTAAAAACCTCCAGTGAGGGAGCACCCACAACTTCTGGAGGCAAGTTGTTCCATTGATTAATTGTTCATTTTTTTCTAAGTTGGTTCTCTCCTTCATTAGTTTCCATCCATTGCTTCTTGTTCTGCCTTCAAGTGCTTTGGAGAATAGATTGAGATATTGGAACACTGCTATCATGTCTCGCCTGGTCCTTCTTTTCACTACACTAGATAACCCAATTCCTGCAACTGTTCTTCAAATGTTTTAGCCTCCAGTCCCCTAATCATCCTTGTTGCTCTATCTCTGCACTCTTTCTAGAGTCACAACATCCTTTTTTAATATTGTGGTGACCAAAATTAGAGGCAATACAAGTATGTGCAACCCACAGCACATCAGTAGAACAGAGTTAGCAATTTTCAATGCAGAAACTGAAGGGAATAAGGAAGGGGGGGGACAAGGATGGAAAGTGGGGAATTCGGGAGACCTTGCCAGCATAGTGGTGGATGATGAATCCTGAACTGGAGCCGTTGAAATGCTCGTGGGTCCCCACTCCGGACTGGAGCTTCTGCAGCAGGGTCTGGTCTGCCCCCTCGCCCTTTGCATACACGGTAGCGCAAACATCATCTAAGATGCTCATAATTCCAGGAGGATTCTGGAAGAGGGAGACAAAGTGTGAAGGAGTGAAAATCTGGCCTCTCCATCCCAAAGGAGCATTTTTCAAAAAGCAATTGGGGCTTTCTTTGTTTTTCCTTGAAGATATTTCGCTTCTCATTCAAGAAGCTTCTTTAGTTCTCTTCAGAAGTGAATGTTAGGACTCTGTCCAAATGGTTGGGTTGGCAATATGTAAACAAGCCACCAATATATGTTTGTATGTATTTAAGTAATATAGCTTTAACATGTTTGCTATATTCTGATTGGCTGTGGTGTTACAAGTTGCCATAAGAGGGAGCTAGAGATCATGGTTCTCTCTCTCTCTGCTGATTCATTCGTTATTGACTCTTTGACTGATATAGTGAGCTCTGTGTTATGCTCTGTTACTGTCTGATATTTTGATGTGTTTGTAAGCTGTAATATCTTTGTTTGATGTGTAAGACAAAGACAGGCTGGTAATAAGATTATTGTACTTCTAGATATTGACTGATTTAAATGTGTATGATCTGGACTGTTTATTTGGACTGTGCTATTTCTAAAAGTAAACACTATATGCACTTTAACGTATATGTGTGTATGACTGGATAATTACTCATATCTACTGGATATCTACTGCAATACCACGTTTCTATGTGCATGTCCTTGATAACTCAAGGGTTGCTCTGCACACACCTTAACAGTGAAGAAGCTTCTTGGATGAGAGAAGCGAAACGTCTTCAAGGAAAAACAAAGAAAGTCCAGTTGTTTCTTGAAAAAAAAAGCACCTGTGGGACAATCATGATCTGGATGACTGAGAACCTCCATAGACATTGGGCCTGTCCATCCTGTTCAAGAGGATTCTTGAGTCCAAACATGGCAAATTCAATTTGCTTTTAAATTGGTTGTAAATTGTACTATTAAGAAATGGGCGAAATGGGCTACTGTTTTTATAACTCCACTTGTATGCATTTGTTGTTCATTTTCAGATAGAGATGGTTTTATTTTTCCCAGCTGGTAGCAACAATCTTTAAAGACTTCTCTCAGCTATTGTAATTTATCTGTCTTTTGTATCATTTTAATTCTGGGAGTCCAGACATCTTAAAGTTACTGAGGTTGAGGAACACTGTCCTAAAGCATTAAAAATGTATTTATTTATAAAATTTATAGGCCGACCATTTTACCTCAAGGTAATTCTGAGGTAAGAAATAATAATTCCAGCCAGGAAACAAAGCTAAATTTATGCTAAGCCCACCCAGAGTCACTTTGAATAGTGAGATGGGTGGCATATAAATTAAATAAATGTATATAAATAAATGTAGGAGTCTCCAAGGTTTCTTTTTTAGAGAGTAATGGCTGCCATAGAATGTTCCAGAACAACACAGCAAAATTTTAAATGAATTTTAGGGGAGAAAAAGGCATGGATGTTTCATTATTTTGTGGAAAAAACAAGGCCTTTTAAGAATTGAATTCAACTAGAATAAGTTGAACCCCCAGCTCGACCCCCAGCTCGACCCGCACACCTCAGCGAATCCACAATCTCCTCCTCAGTCCTTCCCTTACCACTTTGTTTTCAATGAGATCACACACAATTTTGTTGTTGAAATATTCAATTGGGTTCCACTTGATGCCTTCCTGCACATACTCTTCCTAGGGCAAGAGGAGAGATTGCTTTTAAAGAAGCAATTAATGCACATTTAAAGAACAGTAAAAATGAGGATCTAGTTAAAAATACAATTCTGTACCTGTCTAGTTAAGAATACCTTTCTGAACTGATAATCTGCAGCTCACAGATCAGAACAGAATAACAGAGTTGGAAAGGACCTTGGAGGTCTTCTAGTCCAACCCCTTGCTCAAGCAGGAGACCCCATACCGTTTCAAACAAATAGTTATCCAATCGATTCTTAAAACCTCCAGTGATAGAGCACCCATAACTTTTGGAGGCAAGTCATTACACTAATTGTTCTAACTGCAAGGAAATTTCTCCCTAGTTCTAGGTTGGTTCTCTCCTTGTTAAATTCCCATCCGTTGCTTCATCATCACCATCACCATCACCATCACCATCACCATCACCATCACCATCACCATCACCATCACCATCACCATCACCATCATCATCACCACCACCATCACCACCACAACAACAGAGTTGGAAGGGACCTTGGAGGTCTTCTAGTCCTACCCCCTGCTTAGGCAGGAAACCCTACACCACTTCAGACAAATGGTTATCCAACCTCTTCTTAAAGACTTCCAGTGTTGGAGCATTCCCAACTTCTGGAGGCAAGTCGTTCCACTGATTAATTGTTCTAACTGTCAGGAAATTTCTCCTTAGTTCTAAGTTACTTCTCTCCTTGTTTAGTTTCCACCCATTGCTTCTTGTTCTACCCTCAGGTGCTTTGGAGAATAGTTTGACTCCCTCTTCTTTGTGGCGGCCCCTGAGATATTGGAACACTGCTATCATGCCTCCCCTGGTCCTTCTTTTCATTAAACTAGACATACCCAGTTCCTGCAACCATTCTTCATATGTTTTAGCCTCCAGTCCCCTAATCATCTTTGTTGCTCTTCTCTGCACTCTTTCCAGTCTCAACGTCCCTTGTCCTGCCTTCAGGTGCTTTGGAGAATAGGTTGACCCCCTCTTCTTTGTGGCAGCCCCCCAAATATTGTAACACTGCTATCATGTCACCCCCAGTCCTACTTTTCTTTGGACAAGACATATTGTCCTCTGTTGTTCTTCTCTGCACTCTTTCTAGAGTCTCAACATCTTTTTTTACGTCATGGAGACCAAAACTGAATGCAATATTTCAAGTGTTGTCTTATCAAAGCATTATAAAATGGTACTAACATTTCACATGATCTTAGTTCTGTTAATGCAGTCTAGGTCTAGGGCAAATTTCCTGAATCTGATGCCTTCCTGTGATATGGTGGAACTAAAACTCCTTGTCCCTCCTTGGTTTTCGAGGGAGTGAAATTGACCCCCTCGGATCAGGTCCGCAACTTGGGGGTCCTCCTAGACCCACAGCTAAAATTGGAACATCATCTTTCTGCTGTGGCTAGGGGGGCCTTTGCACAGGTTCGCCTGGTGCACTAGTAGCGGCCATACTTGGAGAAGGAGGCTCTACTCACGGTCACTCATGCCCTTGTCACCTCTCGCTTGGACTACTGCAACGCGCTCTACATGGGGCTACCCTTGAAGAGTATCCAGAGACTTCAGTTGGTGCAAAATGCGGCTGCGCGTGCTGTGGTGGGTGTGCCTAGGTACACCCACGTGACACCTATACTCCGCCAGCTGCATTGGTTGCCCATCGGTCTCCGGGTCCAATTCAAGGTGTTGATCACCATCTTTAAAGCCCTTCATGGCTTAGGACCAGGCTACCTCCGGGACCGCATTCTGCCTCACACTTCCCTTCGACCGGTTAGGGCCCACAGAGTCGGCCTCCTCCAGGTCCCGTCGGCCAAACACTGCCGGCTGGCGGGCCCTAGGAGGAGAGCCTTCTCTGTGGCCGGCCCCGTGCTCTGGAACCAACTTCCCCCAGAGACCCGAACTATCCCCACCCTGCTTGCCTTCCAGAAAGCCGTTAAGACATGGCTCTTCTTGCAGGCTGGGGGTAGAGCCTAATCCACTCGAGCTCACCCCCAAGTATGTATGGTTGTTGAATGCCTGTTGGGTTGATTTCAAATATTGAGTCTTTTAACTTTTATATTGTTTTTAAATATTATTTATGAATTGGTTATTCTGTATTTTTCTCTGTTGTACGCTGCCCTGAGTCCTCCGGGAGTTGGGCGGCATATAAGAATACCAAATAAATAAATAAATAAATAAATAAATAAACTCCTGGAGTTCCCAGTCAACCTTCTAGGAATTCATGGAGATGCTATCCCCAAACATCCTAACCTGGAGATATAGATCCATTATCCAGGTTAGGATAGGTTGTGTCACAAGTGGCCAATTGGAGACCTGTCCACAGAATCCACAGCCCACCCTCAAAAGGAATTTGCTCCTTCTCCCACACCAAACTCACTTGCTCTGCTTTAAGAGTCAATTCAATGAAGATCTGTTGAAGTTTTTCATTCACAAAGTTAATGCAGAATTGTTCAAAGCCATTTCTCTGAAGATCAGGGGAATAGGAGGCAAGGAAAAGAGAACAGTTTTGAAAAGGAGGCGGTTAGTTGACATTCCATCAAGTTCCAGATTTGGATAAAAGAAATGGGAAACTGTGTGGATCACAGGTTCCAAATCAGCATGACTCAAGCCAGCAAAAATACACAGGAAGCTTCCCATTGCTAAGAAATTATTCTTTCATAAGACAGAGTCACTATGGTCTAGTGCCGTGATGGCGAACCTATGGCACGCGTGCCACAGGTGGCACGCGTAGCCATATCTGAGGGTACACGAGGCGTTGCCCTATGTCAGCTCCAGCGCGCATGTGCACGCTGGCCAGCTGATTTTTGGCCTTCCTGAGGGTGAGGGTGAGGCCGTTTTCGCCCTCCCTGGGCTTCCGGAAAGCCTCCAGAGCCTGTGGATGGTGAAAAACAGACCCAGTGGGCCTACCGGAAGTTTGGAAACGAACTTCTGGTAGGCCTGTTGGGCCGTTTTTCGCCCTCCCCAGGCTTCAGGAAAGCCTCCAGAGCCTGTGGATGGCGAAAAACGGACCCAATGGGCCTACCGGAAGTTTGGAAATGAACTTCCAGTAGGCCTGTTGGGCCGTTTTTTCCCCCTCCCCAGGCTTCAGGAAAGCCTCCTGAAGCCTGGGGAAGGCGAAAAATGGCCCAACAGGCCTATCGGAAGTCCAGAGACTTCAGTGAGGCCTGCACGCATATGCAGGGGGGGGGGGCAGCGCGGAGGGGTTTGTGCATGCATGCGCGGGGATAGGGCATTGCATTATGGGTGCGAGCATGCACACACGCGCATGTCCTTATGGCACCCAAGCAAAAAAAGGTTCACCATCACTGGTCTAGTGGTTAAGGCACCAAGCTAGAAAGCAGGAGACCGTGAGTTCAAGTCCAGCCTTAGCCATGAAAGCCAACTGGGTGATTTTGACTAATTATTTGGCCCAACCCACCTCACAATATTGTTGTGGGGAAAATGGGAGGAAGAAGGTGTGATGGATATGTTTGCCACCTTTGGTTGTTTCTAAAAACAATAAAGGTGGGATGCAAATAAATAAGTAAAAAATAAATGATCAACCGTTAAGAATAACCAACAATTAAAATTGGAGTGGTCCCAAAATTTTCAGAGCTTTTCTTTGTTTCCGCTTAAACATAACAAACTATTCATATTCCGTCAGCACCTCCTAGTTGAGAGATGTGGATAATATTATGCTGATTAGGTGAAATTGAACTTTGATTGGGATTGTATCATGCCAAACAAAATGGGCCAAAACTTGCCAATTCTATCCTTGACAGAATTGCAACAGACAAGGGAATGGTGTCTGTTGTATCTACATGACTTGAGACTAGTAATGCCATCCAAACCTTTTTATTTTACTAAAAAGTACCTTACTCGTAGTCCTCACTTAACAACCTTTCATTTAGTGACTGTTCAAAGTTATGATGGGACTGGAAAAAGTGACTTATCACCGTCCTCGCACTTATGACTGTCACAGCACTGCCTTGGTTACATGACCCAATGTCCTGCTGTCATTTATTTATGGCTCCTTATATATTAAAATGAGCAATGAATATTTTGTCTTTTAGGTTTGTTTACTAAAGTAAGTTAAATAATATAACCAACTGGAAAATGGTGTCTTTGGGGTAAAGAAACATTTTTTGAGTTCAGAATTTTCTAGAAAGCCAAGACCACTGGTTTCTCAGTGACACGAACCTACCTTGAATATTTCAAAACCGTAGATATCTAGTACACCAACGCTGTATTCTTCTTTGGGTTTCTGTATGGCTCTGTTGATGGACTGGAAGTGAAGAGAAAACAATTACTAGCTGAAAAAAATATAGAATTTTATTACCACATAGAGGCCACATAACTTCAATGTTGATATTGAGTGATAAAAAAATAGTACCATCTGGTAGAGAAGAACCCAAATTCCCAATATAAGATATCTACTTTTCAAACAAAACAAAGCAAAAAGGCATATTTCCCTCTATTTCTAGCATTCAAAGAAATTTGTGGTGATGAACAGGCCACTGTTTTTCTGATAAAATTTTAGTCCTTCTCCATCTGAGAATTTTAGTCCTTCTCATGTTCGGTACCTTTCTAATACGTCCATCATTTAATTTGGTGTTAAAAAAAATCCATAGAGTTGGAAGTGACAAACCAGACAGCATTGTATTCAACATTTTCCAGTGAGTCCAGTTCTGTCTTATGGCTGAAAACACCATAGAGTTGGAAGTGATAAACTGGACACCATTCTTGTTCAACCCGCTACAGAAAGTCCGTCCCTCACAGTTGTTAAAGACAGAAATGGAATGAGCCAACCAGTCATCAATTTGTTCCCCGCTCCATCCCAAAGGTTCCCCCCCCCCCAAAGCACAGAACAAGGTTGCATACCTCAACGAGGAAGTCAAAGACCCGGGAATAAAGGCCTTTGGCTAGGGCATCACGCGTATAGGATGCTTGTTCTACATTGAGGGTTACGTTAATGGACTCTGACCGGCCACCCCACTTGCTGTCCATTTTCCGACTGGTGAGCTTCTCGTTTAGGCGGTCCTTGTCAATTCCCAAAAGATAGGCAGGAAAAGCTAGCACTGGAGTGGGGAAATGGAAAAAGACTCCTTTGGCATCTCTGGATAACAGGATATGTCATCATATATAACATTTAACAATATAACATTATTATTATTATTATTATTATTATTATTATTATTATTATTATTATTATTATTATTATTATTATTATTATTATTATTATTATTATTATTATTATTATTATTATTATTATTATTATTATTATTATTATTATTTATTCACAAAAAATGTAATACACAGCAAACGAGATTTATATGCTGGATTTCGTATCACTATATCACAAATCGAACACTTCCCAAGCGTCTAGGACTGTGTGATGTATTTTCGTATGATGCGCGCAGATCCAAGTACGGTGGCCTTTTGCAACTGACAGATCGTCATTTTGTCAATGTTTATTGTTTTCAAATGCCGGTTAAGGTCTTTTGGCACAGCACCCAGTGTGCCGATTACCTATACTGGTTTATGCCAGAGTCGTTGTAATTCGATTTTAAGGTCCTGATATCGGTTAAGTTTTTCTTGTTGTTTTTCATCAATTCGACTGTCACCTGGTATGGCGACATCAATGATCCACACTTTTTTATTTTCCACAATCGTGAGGTCTGGCGTATTATGTTCCAAAACCTTGTCAGTCTGAATTCAAAAGTCCCAAAGTATTTTGGCATGTTTGTTTTCAACTACTTTCTCAGGTTTATGATCCCACCAGTTCTTTACCACTGGTAGGTGGTAGTTGTGGCACAGGTATTATTATTATTATTATTATTATTATTATTATTATTATTATTATTATTATTATTATTATTATTATTATTATTATTATTATTATTATTATTATTATTATTATTATTATTATTATTATTATTATTATTATTATTATCTCATGTTCCAATGCCTTGAATTAGGGAGTAAAGAAAATGAACTTGATGGAGATATATAGGATCTGTTGAAAGTCCAGAAGAAATAATACTTGGAAGTAGTTCAGACAGATTCCTCCCTAATTCACTGGAATACAGGTAGTTCTTGACTTACAGTATTACCATTCACTTAGTTAAGGCACAGCCTTTGATTTTTTTCCCTAACGTTTTCTTCTTTTCCCGGTCTTAAAACATGTTTTTGTAACCATCAGCACATATTTTTTCCAAGCTCATCTTTATGGCTCTTCACATTACCATCGACCATGTCAGAATTCATATTCACAGATTAATGAATGTATCTCCATTAACTGGTAGCTACTCACAGTCTGCATTCTCTACTTGGGCATAGTTCCCTTTCTCCTCAAAACTGATATTCCCTAGATGGAGAATACCAGCTACAATCTGTAGGACAAGTTGCTTATCTTGGCCTGTGATGCCGATCACATCCATGGCATTCTGGAGAGAGAGGAGAGAGAGGAGAGAGAAGAGAGAGAAGAGAGGAGAGAGGAGAGAGGAGAGAGGAGAGGGGAGGGGAGGGGAGGGGAGGGAGAGAGAGAGAGAGAGAGAGAGAGAGAGAGAGAGAGAGAGAGAGAGAGAGAGATATGTAGAGGAGAAAGAGGAAGAAGAGGAAGAAGGGAAGGGGTAGGAAGGAAAAGAAAAACATGGGATAGAGGGAAGGGAAGAGAGAGGAAAAAAGAAAGAAAGAAAGAAAGAAAGAAAGAAAGAAAGAAAGAAAGAAAGAAAGAAAGAAAGAAAGAAGGGAGAGAGGGAGGGAGGGAGGGAGGGAAGGAGGAAGGAAGGGAAGGGAAGGGAAGGGAAGGAAGGAAGGGAAGGGAAGAGAAGGAAGGAAAGAAGGAAAGAAAGAAAGAAAGAAAGAAAGAAAGAAAGAAAGGAAAGAAAGAAAGAAAGAAAGAGAAAGAAAGAAAGAAAGAAAGAAAGAAAGAAAGAAAGAAAGAAAGAAAGAAAGAAAGAAAGGAAAGAAAGAAAGAAAGAAAGAAAGAGAAAGAAAGAAAGAAAGAAAGAAAGAAAGAAAGAAAGAAAGAAAGAAAGAAAGAAAGAAAGAAAGAAAGATTATTTGTGGGTTTCAGGTACAATGTTTAACATGACTGAAAATATTAAATTTATTGGCTAATAGACTCTGGGCAGCATTCAAAACATGAAAAAACCCTAATGAGGAGTCTTGTAAAATAATGGTCCCTTACCATGGTCTCATGGAATTCACTCCGATCATCTGTGTCATCCACTTTGTAGGTTTCTGACTGGCTTAAATAATAATAATAATCTGGGCTCATAATGCCCAGGTTGTGTTTCTGATCTTGGGAAGCACCTTCAATAAGCTAGAGAAAGAAGTAGATAAAAGACATGAGACTGATGGATTACCATGTTAAATTCTCCAGGACCTGGTTGGCAACTTTTTTCAAAGACTGCACTCTCTCCATTTCATGGAACCCAAATTGTAGAAAGGTAATTAGTGGATTCAGAAACAAAAATGAATGGGACCCTTGATCTTCCTAGCCTTCTTCTTTCTGATTCTCCCTCCCTCCCTCCCTTTCCAGGAATGCACAAACAGTTCTCATTGGAAGTTCAAACTCAACTCATGCAGAACACTTTGGAAACTGAGCAGAGGGTCATCTCAAACGATCTAAAAAATTGCATAGTGTGTATTGACCCACACAACCCTGTTTGAGCAATTCAAGGGATGCTGTTCAGGCCAACTTTTTAATCTACTGATAGACCTCAACTTACAACCAACTCCGGTTGTGTTTCTTCTCTGGAAGAAGGGCTTCCATACATCAATCAGAAGCCCAACATCATTTTTTCTCCAAATTTTTACTTTACAATTTACAAAGAAAAAAACCGGACAAAGCACTGAAATACGTAAAAAATATACCACGAACAATCTTTAAAATAAATAAATAAACCATCCCCAAATTTACTGCTGGTTGTAAATCAGCAGTAGCAGCATAGCTCACACCATATATATATCTGTGATTTTTCTAATTACCTGGTAATAGATGTGGAAGTTCCTTTCGCTCTCGTTTTGGCTCACCACCCGGGATTTTTCCAGCAAGAAATTGGAGATCTTTCCTCCGTCGGGCTCACCCCCGCGACTGAACTGGATCTCAAAGTATTTCCCCTGGTACGAGACAGTGGAAGTTGCAAATACCAATGGTGCAGATGCTTCAGCATCTCTTGACCTACTGACCACAAGGGGGCAGCAGGATGTAGGTTCAAAGTTAAAGTTTTCCTTGCTTTACCTGCTTTTTGTCTAAGACAGTGTTTCTTAACCTTGGCAACATGTTGGCTGGGGAATTCTGGGAGTTGAAGTCCAGACATCTTAAAGTTGTCATGGCTGAAAAACACTGATCTAAGAGATTGCAAATCTGAAATCACTTCCTTCTGCTTATCTTCCCCGGGCACAGAGTATATCAGGTTGCTAGACTTGGCCTACCCTATTTCCTGCAAATAAAGGTCCTTACTCAGGGGTGGGTTGCTCACTTACCTTGCTACCAGTGCGCTGCGTGCGCATCACCACGTTTCATGCGCGCACGTGCATGCTACGCGCGCACGCCTCCTTGTGTGCGCCTCCTCACACGATTTTGCTTCTGCGCATGCGCGGGAGCAAAATCATGCAGAAATCTTGTGAGGGGACACACGTGAGCGCGCAATTTTGGTGATTTTTTGCTTTTGCGCATGCGCAGAAGTGAAATCTCGCTGAAATCTTGCGCGCGCGCGCATCCCCTCACAAGATTTCGGCGCGATATTGCTCCCGCGCATGCGCAGAAGCAAAACATTGCCAAAAAAATTGCAAAAAAAGATGGCAACTCCTAGGCACCGGCAACCGACCGCACCGGGTCGGTAGCCTCTTAATGACGTCACCAGCTCGCCGCTACCGGTGCGATAGAGTGGACCGCACCGGTAGGAACCCACCACTGTCCTTACTACTAGAGTTCTACAATTTGTTTAACTAATCTTTGCTTAGGTCCGATTCCCGCTCTCAAGAGTGCGTATGTGCACACAGAAAACATTTCAACCTCCAATGTGAGAGAAGGCATATTGGGCAAATCTGAAACCGGAGGATCTAGAAATAGATACCCCAAGATTTTTTTTAAAAGGATAACAGAGTTGGAAGGGACCTTGGAGGTCCTCTAGTCCAACCCCCTGCTCAGGTAGGAAACCCTATATTTATATACTGTATTTGTTGGGGTGACCTATTTCTAGTTACCCATTGAATTCTATTTCTAGTTCCCCACTGTTCTATCTAATGTTTTATGATGAATATATTTTTACAATGACTATGATAATGATCTATCACTATTGTATGTACTCTGAGAGCTTATTCTATTCTATTCTATTCTATTCTATTCTATTCTATTCTATTCTATTCTATTCTATTCTATTCTATTCTATTCTATTCTATTCTATTCTATCCCATCCCATCCCATCCCATCCCATCCCATTCCATTCTTCTCAATATGTACAGGTAGTGTCCAAGGTATGACCATAATGGAGCTTGCCCATTTCGGTCATAACTCATGACAGTTGTAAAATGGGTCAGTCACATGATTGATGTAATGACTTTTTTTGGGGGGGGGGTTGTTAAGCAAACCAATAGTTCACTAGGGGTGCAGTTTTGATGCTAGTTTGGGGCAAGACCACATACAATGTGGTCATGCAACCATGGAGCAGTGCATATGGCTATAAACATGGCCAGTTGCTGAGCATTTGAAGTGTGGCCGTAGGGGGAGGCTGACCATCAAAATTTGAATCTGGGTTGTAAGCACTGTTCCCTCTAAGCTGCGCGGCCGTGCACGTAATGAGAGAACACCGCACGGAAGTTTCTAACTTCCGCGCGGCATTTTCTAACTTCCCGTGGCATTTTCTAATGGCAGAGGCTGCGCGCCTGCGCGGCCACGCACATGAAAAGAGAATGCCGCGCAGCAGTTTCTAACTGGCGCACACCATTTTCTGATGTTACAGGGAACATTGGTTGTAAGTACCCCTGAGGTAGGTCTGTCAGAACTTTGACAGTTGTAAGTTGAAGATACTTGTAGATGAAAGACAGATGCATCATTATCTTAAAGTTGCCAAGGTTGAGAAACACTGCTATAATGCATTCCCGCCCCCGCACCAGCAGTCCATGGTTGCTCCCCATACAACAACCTGCTGTTTCCTATATTGATAGCAGGACCGTCTCTTCTACCCAAAGACTTACGAATCGACTGGAGTTATTATTTCTCACGGTCTTGGCGTTGCCAAAGGCTTCAAGTAATGGATTGGACTGGAGAATGATGTCTTTGACATGCTAAATAAAGAAAGGAAAGAAAAGGTTGTGTAGAGGCCAGACAGAGCCAGCTGGAATAGAATCATGGTTAGCTAAAAGGGGTTGGCCTCAGTGGTTGGTGCTACAATAGCACTTAGACTTATATACCGCTCCATAGTGCTTTACAGCCCTCTCTAAGCAGTTTATAGTGTCAGCATATTGTCCCCAACAATCTGGGTCCTCATTTTATCCACCTCGGAAGGATGGAAGACTGAGTCAACCTTGTAACTGAAACTCTGCCTGTTTTTTTTAAATGTGTAACGATCTATGCTTTGATTGCATTGTTACGGTTGCTGTCTTTTTAATGGTACAGCTGGTCCTCGACTTATGACCGCTTGCTTAATGACCATTCAAAATGACAACATATTTGAAAAAAGTGACTTACGATCTGTCCCTGGTTATGAATGCCACACTATCCCCCCACTATTAAATGTCTATGGAGATTCTCAATCCTCCAGCTCATGGTTGTCCCAAAGGTGCCTTTTTTCCAAGAGGCAACTGGACTTTCTGGTTTTTCGTTGAAGAGGTTTCGCTTCTCATCCTAGAAGCTTCTTCAGCTCTGACTGGATGGTGGGGAATGGAAGGAATGTCTGCAAGGAATATAAATCCTTCCATTTCACACCATCCAACCAGAGCTGAAGAAGCTTCTTGGAAGTGAGGAGAAACTTTCTGACGGTGAGAGCGATCAACCAGTGGAACAGCTTGCCAGCGGAGGTTGTGAGAGCCCCAACACTTGCGACCTTCAAGGAGAGACTGGACTGCCATCTGTCTCAAATGGTGTAGGAACTCCTGCTTGAGCAGGGGGTTGGACTAGATGACCTACAAGGTCCCTTCCAACTCTAATAATAAATCTAAATCTAAACCTCCATCTTGCAGATTTTCACCACAACCACCCACACACAGGTGGTCCTGTAAAGATGGAGGGACTCATTATCCTAAGACGCTTGTCCAGGTCACCCTTCAGTCACCCTTCAGTCTCCCAGTCTTTTCGTCTTCCATTCTTACATTTCTAGGATTGAGTTATAAACGTCCAATGGCTTGCCCTATACCAGCCTGATGCCTTTCCAATATGTTGGGATGATGACTCCCAGAATTCCCTGGCTAGATTAGGAATTCTGGGAGTCACCGTTCCAACACACCTGAGAGGTATGTAACAGTGATGGGTTCTAAATCCCATCGCTACTAGTTTGCGTGCGCGCTTGCACGCAATGCTTCTGTGCATGTGCAGAAGCTTCTGGGGTGGATGGGCGGAGCCTTCCACCGCCACCGCTACCAGTTCGTAGAACCGTATTGTACCGGTAGCAATCCACTGCTGGTAGGTAACCCTTGTAAAACGTGTTGTACATACATGACTTCTGAAATAAAAGAATCGGATTTTGTTCTGCCCGCACAATGAAGTGAAAGAGAAAAGTGAACAAAAGAAAACCAAACCAGAATTGGAAGAAAGAAGAGAAGAGGATGCAAGCCCATTGCTCTTCACACTTACCTGCACCTTTTCGCCTCCTCCCGACACCTTGGAAATGTACCCCATGATGTATTTTGCAGCCACTGTTTTCCCAGCGCCACTTTCACCACTAAAAATACACAGACATGCTGTAAAATGGGCGAAATAGGATGAATTTAGAAAGCAGAGAGGACAGGAGTTTAAATGCCCCACTAGGTCTGGCAGAGAAGGCATGCTGTGGGTCCCATCAGCTAGGGAGCTTCCTTTTGGGCGTTCCACGAGACGTGCCTTCTCTGCTGTGGCTCCCACCTTATGGAACATCCTTCCCCCTGAAATTAGATTATCTCCACCCCTTTTGATATTCTGAAAGGTCCTCAAGACTCTGTTGCTCCCCAGAACATCTTTAGAGCTTGCTGCTAAAATTCAAATAGCTGGAGTGACCTTCCACCGTTTTTTTGCATTAAAAGAGCTACAACAAAACATACAAAATATTTGTGCTTAACCTTCAACCTTTTCACACAAAATGAATGAAACACTCAATTGCATCATCACGCATACCCCTGTGGCAGTGGTGAAATCCAATTTTTTTACTACCGGTTTTATGGGCGGGGCGTGGTGGGCGTGGTGTGGCTTGGTGGGCGTGGCAGGGGAAGGATACTGCAAAATCCCCCATTCCCTCCCCACTCCTGGGGGAAGGATATTGCAAATCTCCATTTCCTCCCCACTCCTGGGGGAAGGATACTGCAAAATCCCCATTCCCTCCCCACTCCTGAGTGAAGGATACTGCAAAATCTCCATTCCCTCCCCACTCCTGAGTGAAGGATACTGCAAAATCTCCATTCCCACCCCACTCCTGGGGGAAGGATACTGCAAAATCTCCATTCCCACCCCACTCCTGGGGGAAGGATACTGCAAAATCCCCATTCCCTCCCCACTCCTGAGTGAAGGATACTGCAAAATCTCCATTCCCACCCCACTCCTGGGGGAAGGATACTGCAAAATCTCCATTCCCACCCCACTCCTGGGGGAAGGATACTGCAAAATCTCCATTCCCTCCCCACTCCTGAGTGAAGGATACTGCAAAATCTCCATTCCCACCCCACTCCTGGGGGAAGGATACTGCAAAATCTCCATTCCCACCCCACTCCTGGGGGAAGGATACTGCAAAATCCCCATTCCCTCCCCACTCCTGGGGGAAGGATACTGCAAAATCCCCATTCCCTCCCCACTCCTGAGTGAAGGATACTGCAAAATCTCCATTCCCACCCCACTCCTGGGGGAAGGATACTGCAAAATCCCCATTCCCTCCCCACTCCTGAGTGAAGGATACTGCAAAATCTCCATTCCCACCCCACTCCTGGGGGAAGGATATTGCAAAATCTCCATTCCCACCCCACTCCTGGGGGAAGGATACTGCAAAATCTCCATTCCCACCCCACTCCTGGAGGAAGAATACTGCAAAATCCCCATTCCCTCCCCACTCCTGGGGGAAGGATATTGCAAAATCTCCATTTCCTCCCCACTCCTGGGGGAAGGATACTGCAAAATCCCCATTCCCTCCCCACTCCTGGGGGAAGGATATTGGAAAATCTGCATTCCCACCCCACTCCTGGGGGAAAGGATACTGCAAAATCCCCATTCCCTCCCCACTCCTGGGGGAAGGATACTGCAAAATCCCCATTCCCTCCCAACTCCTGGGGGAAGGATATTGCAAAATCTCCATTCCCACCCCACTCCTGGGGGAAGGATACTGCAAAATCCCCATTCCCACCCCACTCTGGGGCTAGCCAGAGGTGGTATTTGCCGGTTCTCTGAACTACTCAAAATTTCCGCTACCGGTTCTCCAGAACCTGCTGGATATCACCCCTGCGGGCCTGTGGCTTTGTAGATGGATGGAGAGAAGGAAAGAAGGGAGGGAGGGAGGAAGGAAGGAAGGAAGGAAGGGAAGCCCCCCTCCTAGAAAATGAAATATTTTGGAGAATATTAAAAGAGGCAGAATATTATATTTCCCCAAAGGAGAAATGGAGAATAATCTTAACAAAGACAGAAAGCAGCCCCAGTCTTTCTGACATAGTCTCAAGCAGAAGCCTCAAGTCTTTAGAAATGGATATTTTGTACCTATTAAGAAAGTCAGCCTATCCTATTCATAAACAAAACACCTTCAGCCACAGTTCCCACAGAAAGCTGGAGCTGATGGGATTAAGAATTTACATCCCCCACCCACCCAAATTCTAAGGACAGGACATGACCTTTAGGACATAATAGGATTAACCCACCACCATTGCAATAGTAAAAGACACAAGGCTCACTACATTGCACAACCCTCTGAAGCATTTCAATCACCAAACCTATAAAAATGTACCCACTCACTCAGCCAATTGGTCAGCCACCCCAGAAACATGCTGCTGTCACTGAAATTTCTCAAATATCAAATAAACAGAGACCTTCTTTCCTTGTGGCCAGCCTCCATTTTATTTCCAGAGTTTTTTTCTCCCAGCTTGAAATCTGACTGGATTTTTCTTCCGGAAGGAAGGAAGGAAGGAAAGAAGGAAGGAGGGAGGAAGGGAGGGAGGGAGGGAGGGAGGGAAGGAAGGAGGGCGGGAAGGAAGGAAGGAGGGAGGGAGGGGGGGAGGGAGGGAGGGAGGGAAGGAAGGAAGGAAGGAAGGAAGGAAGGGCTGCTTAACACCAAGAAGAAATAACGGAATACAGGTAGTTCTCACCTTACAACTATTCGTTTAACAACAGTTCAAAGTTACAGCACTCCTAAAAAAGTGTCTTACAACCGGTCCTCAAAGTTATGACTGCTGCACTCCCTGCTTAGTCACATGACCATGATTTGGGCACTTGGCAGCTACCTTGTATTTGCAAAAGTTGGTCACACGATTGCGATTTGTGACCTTCCCAATTGTTTTGGCCAAGCCAAGTCAAAGGGAAAAACCAGATTCGCGTAATAGTTGTGTGATTCATTTAACAATCACATGATTTGCTTAACAACTGTGGTAAAAATGATCATAAAATCCGCTCACTTGACGACTTCCTTTACAACTGCATCACTTAATGACCAAAATTCCTGTTCCAATCGTGGTCGTAAATCGAGGCCTACCTATATTTGGATAAATTTATTTAAGAAAACTTAAATTTAAATAGGCTGTAGAGATTCTCAGTCAGCCAGGTCATGGTTGTCCCAAAGGTGCTTTTTTCAGGAGGCAACTGGACTTTCTTGTTTTTTCTTTGAAGACATTTTGCTTCTCATCCAAGAAGCTTCTTCCAAGCGAAATGTCTTCAAAGAAAAACAAGAAAGTCCAGTTGCCTCCTGATAAAGCACCTTTGGGACAACCATGACATGGATGAATGAGAATCTCTACAGACGTTTGGCTACACAATTAGGGATGAACACCTTTGGAATGGTGTGGGAGTAGGAATGCATTTCCAGAGGGAAAAAAATAATAATTGCAGACTACAGGAACCAGGCACAATACTCAGGTGACCCTGAGGACGCAGATAAACCTGCAAATGCTTCAATGGCCCTCTAAAAGGATGCAAATGACCAGCTGTCTGCAAGGAATATAAACCCTTCCATTCCCCACTATCCTGTCAGAGCTGAAGAAGCTTCTTGGATGAGAAGCAAAACATCTTCAAAGAAAAACAAGACAGTCCAGTTGCCTCCTGAAAAAAGCACCTTTGGGTTAAATTTAAATAATCCCTGATGCCTTAAGCATTGATTCAGATGGCTTTATCATGAAACCAAACAAAACAGTTGTTTTAGGCAATGGACTCCCTGCAACCCTAACCCACCGCTTGTCAAGTTTTCCAGAGCACTTACTCCCCATCTGAACTCAATTTTGCTCAGAGGGCACCAGGGGTGATGTATTGAAAAAGCGGTAGAGCTCAGCGGGTTGGCTGAATGGAAACGGTCATGTGAGGACGATGGATGCAGGATGCATGTGACACCCATCCTTCGCAAACTGCATTGGCTGCCTATAGGTATCCGAGCGCAATTCAAGGTGTTGGTGATTACCTTTAAAGCCCTACATGGCTTAGGACCAGTTTACCTCTGAGACCGCCTTCTCCAACATACCTCCCTAAGACCGACTAGAGCCCACAGAGTTGGTCTGCTGGTGGTCCCGTCAGCCAAACAATGTTGGCTGGCGGGCCCACGAACGAGGACCTTCTCTGTGGCAGCACCGGCTCTCTGGAATACACTACCCCCCGAGATCCGCATTATTCCCACCCTGCCAGCCTTTAGAAAAGCAGTTAAAACATGGCTTTGTCGACAGGCCTGGGGCCAATGATTTTAATACAACACCGATCATTCTTGGCCCCATGAATAATTTATTGGATGGGTTTTTAAATTGTGGTTTTTAATGTTTTTTTAAAAAATGTTTTAATATCTATTGTTTTTAATGCTTTTTATATTTGTTGTTGCATGTGAATTTTTACTGTTGTGAGCCGCCCAGAGTCTCTGTGGAGTGGGCGGCATACAAATGCAAATGCAAATGCAAATGCAAATGCAAATGCAAATGCAAATGCAAATGCAAATGCAAATGCAAATGCAAATGCTAATGCTAATGCTAATAATAATAATAATAATAATAATAATAATAATAATAATAATAATAATAATAATAATAATAATAATAATAATAATAATAATAATAATAATAATAATAATAATGAAAGTTTGCATTGAAGATGCCAGTAGAGAGAATACTTTGCTCCTGAATTTCAGAGAAATGCTTCCCTTTTGGCCTCTTATTACTAAAAACAATGCAAGGCTTATTTGCAGAATTTTGCAGCCTGCACAGAGGGGAGAATTGCCCCATATCCTGCAATCCATCTTTTGCAATGGATCTCATCATGATTGCAGTGGAGAAGATTAGCTAAAAAGAAGGAGACACAGTTTTGCACCCTGTGCTAAGGACAGCTTTTCTTCCCCTGCCTAAGGCCTGAAGTTTTAGAAAGATTATTTATTTATCCAGTTAATTAGATAATTTTTATTGGTTAAAAGGTTCAGCATTTTTTCTTTTTTTGTATTTCCATCCATAAAGGTTATTTGGCACGTAATGAAACTACAGAATTTTGAATAGAGGGAAAACCCCATATCGATGACATTCATGCGGCTTCCACTTGGTATTTTAATTTAATCTTTTAATAATCTACCATGGCTTTCTAATTACTATATTTTTCGGAGTATAAGACGCACCTTTTTCCTCCCTAAAAGAGGCTGAAAATTTGGGTGCGTCTTATACTCTGAATGTAGCTTTTCCGAAGCTTTTTTTCCCAGCCCTAAGGAGGTGCTAACGATCTTCCCGGCTTCCTACTCGGTCTTTGCAGGCTTGTTTTCATTCCTACTCCCTCTGAAAAAGGTTTTTTCAGCCCTAACCAGGGGATAATGATCTTACTAGCTTGCAGCATTTTTTTATTCCTACTCCCTTGAAGTAGGTTTTTTACCAGCCCTAAGTCTTTGCAGGCTTGTTTTCATTCCTACTCCCTCTGAAAAATAATGTGCTGAACCTGACCAGACTAAGGACACTAGCCAGATGAATACCTGGTAGGTAGATTTTTTCCCTATTTTCCTCCCCCAAAACTAAGGTGCGTCTTATACTCCGAAAAATACGGTATATATATTTATAACCAAGAGAAGACTCACAAAATTAAAAGATATCTCTGCAATATTCTTCATGAAAAAAGGAGGAAAAATGCTCCTTGCTTTCTATAAAGTCAGTTGATTTTACAAAAAGCACAAATTCCTGCAGGGTTTATTTTTGCTATCCTGAAGGATGTTCTACTGATTTTTTTTCAATGTTGAGCAGTATACACCCTTTTGCTGCTACTAATAGACTTCAGCTGGAGTTCTTTGGGGCGGCAACCCTTGTAGACAGAGGACGGGGGCACTGACTTGCAAGTAGCAGAAAGCAAACACTGAATTCTCCTTGTCTAAGGAGATTCCGAGTCATCCAGGTCATGGTTGTCCCAAAGGTGCTTTTTCAAGAGGCAACTGGACTTTCTGGTTTTTCCTTGAAGACGATTCGCTTCTCATCCAAGAAGCTTCTTCAGCTCTGACTGGATGGTGGGGAAGGGGAGGATTTATACTCCTTGCAGATAGCTGGTCATTTGCATCCTTTGAGAGAGTAGTTGAGGCCACTTGGAGGTTTATCTGTGACCTCAGAGTCAGCTGAGTGTTGAAAATGGGTGTGAAGCCTTCTTGGAACTGCCGAAAGGACTGTGTTGTAGACTGGAGATAGATAATGTAGTATCCCTCCCCCTCTATTGAGAGAGGGCGGTTCAATTTTGACATAGATGGCCTCTTTGTCAAAATATGTCAAAGTTGAACAGCCCTCTCTCAACAGAGGGGGAGGGATACCACATCATGTATCTTCAGTCTACAACACAGTCCTTTCGGCAGTTCCAAGAAGGCTCCACACCCATTTGCACCATTCAGGTGACCCTGAGGACACTGCCATCAGCTCTGATATAACTCTCCGAGATCGGATCGGAGATTCTCTCTCTCTCTCTCTCTCTCTCTCTCTCTCTCTCTCTCTCTCTCTCTCTCTCACACACACACACACACACACACACACACACACACACACACACACCACACAGAGTCACACACACTCACACAGAGATTAGATCGGATCTCTCTCCCTCCCTCCCTCCTCCTGCTTTAGGCAAGCTTAGAAAGTCTGCCAGGCCTGGCATGCCGCAGACACCCCTCGCTCACCCCTTTGCCTGGCTTCCCTCCTTGGTGCTCCCTCACGCTCTCCCTCCCCAGCTAAGCTTGACGCAGGCAGCAGCGCAGCTCACAACTGCCCTTTGCAAGCCTGCTGTCGATGAAGCTGGGCACCGGTGAGGGCTGCCTTTTTGCCTAGCTATGTCTAGCTGTCGGGGGGGGGACAGTGCCCACACAGTGCCCGCTCATCCTCCCCTCCACCTTGGATCCTGCATCCAACCAGCAACAGGATTACTCGCCTCTTCTGGGAGTGGCTGAGCGACCCTCAGGGGAGAATGTTGTGCTGGGGCGCTGTGTGCTTCGCCGTATCCCCCCACCACGCAGCCCTTTGGACGAGTGCGGCGGGCCCCCTCCCCTGCCATCGGCCTTAGCAATAGCAATAGCACTTAGACTTATATACCACTTCACAGTGCTTTTACAACCCTCTCTAAGTGGTTTACAGAGCCAGCATATTGCCCTCAACAATCTGGGTCCTTATTTTACTGACCTCGGAAGGATGGAAGGCTGAGTCAACCTTGAGCCAATGGGATCTGAACTGCCAAACTGCTGGTAATCAGCAGTCAGCAGAAGTAGCCTGCAGTACTGCACTCTAACCACTGCGCCACCACGGCTCTTAACTTCTCAGGCCAGGTGAAGAGTGGCTGCATGGGATCTCCTCTCCTCACCAGCTGGGCGAGGAGAGGAGATCGGCGAAGGATGGCTCACCACCAGGCAGAAATCAGCTGGGCAACAAGATCGAGGCAAGCGAGGGAACCAGAAAGCTCGGATTCTAGGCATCACCCAAGGCGGGCGAGGCGTGATCTGGAGTGAGTGGGAGGGGCGGGCGGGGAGGGGCAGGGCCAGCCAATGGTGCGATTTGGCGGTTCTCCGAACTGTGCAAAATTTTAACAACCGGTTCGCCTGAACCGGTCCAAACTGGCTGAATCCTACCTCTGTCCTTGGTGCTTTCTGACCTACATAGATATTGTTTATCTGACATAGTGCATAGATGTTGTTTATATCTCCGTGGATAGAGATAAACAACATCTACGTACTACTCAAAAGAGACAATCCAAACGCCCAAAAGGAAATAAAATCATCAAAACACCTCCTCACCAGCAATCAACACCCAAATGAGCAGAGATTAAAATCAAGATTAAGAGACCAACAATCAAGAAGAAACAATATCCCAATCAAAGAACTACCAGTGCAGATCAACAAGCTAACAGTAAATAACAGTCTAATCAAGGAACCACCAAGAACACTCCCACCAACACTGACGAGCCACCAGTGTATAAAAATAAGAGCAAACCCTACTGCCTTCTAGCACTGATGATGTTACCTAGTTTGGTAATGAAATGTCTGTAAGAAAACCACCAAGCTCAGACAGCGCTAAGGACCCCACATGAGCTACACATATTCTCTTCGATCAATATGAAATTTACCTGATGATGACACATTGGTTCTCTCCATCAATGAGCATGTTGCGATACATGTTGTCTGTGAGCGCATAGATGTGAGGTGGATTCTCGTACTGAGCCTAGAATATAAATCAGAGGTCTACGGTCAGGACGTAACAGTTGCATTCATGGTTTTAGTTTTACTTTCCTGCTTCTGATATATTCTGATATAGGAACTCCTGCTTGAGCAGGGGGTTGGACTAGATGACCTACAAGGTCCCTTCCAACTCTAATAATAAATAATATAAAAATATAAAAATATAAAGGGGGATTTATGTTTACAGTGGAATCCATGATTTTTAGTTTTTGACTGCTTCAAATCGTCTAATAACAAACAAAGGAGAAAATTCCCACCATACCATTTGAACAAGGGATTTAATTAAACACATTACATTGTAATAAATAAACAGAATACATACATGGATTTATACTGGTCTGTGATTTCAATAAGCTGAATTGATTGATTGATTAATACATGAATTGATCTGAACTCGTGGATTTAAAGGGCCATAAAATTGAAATAAAACCAGCATTTCTGGGGATCATACCAAAAATCAATTTAATTTATCATTTTGATTTGCTGGATATTACCTGCAACCTGATATCATGCAATAGTTCTTCTACATTTCTTGCTTCAATTTGCAAAATCGTAGATCAAATCAATATTTTAACCAGCCTCCCTCAAAGGTTTTGGTAGAAAGAGTGATATCATTAACCATTTTACTGGGTGGATTAAAAATGTAACTGGATAACAAAATAGATGGTAAGAAATTCAAGGAATGGGATCGTTCATATTTCCTGGCTCTTATATTCATTTTTCTCATTGAATTGACTCACCGCTCCTTGATAGAGTTCAATTTCTCGATCTGTAAAGTAGGGCATCTGCTTAAAGGGGTTGACAGAGATAAGGACTGGTCCAATATAGGTCTGAGCATTGCTTTGTTAAGGTCCAGAAAGATAATTTTTTCCCCCTGTGATTTCTTTAATAATGTTTGGGCTAAAAAACCCAGAGATTTGCAGCCACTGTGGCTGACATCTTGTAGGCCGGACAATGTGAACTTAAAAAGTGGAAATCTTGAGCTATCAAAGCTACACCTGCAAGATATCCACAGACTCTTTCCTAACTGAAGGCTCAATATACACTTATATGTGGATATAGATATATGTATACATATAGCAATAGCACTTATATACTGCTTCACAGTGCTTTACAGCCCTCTCTAAGCGGTTTACAGAGTCAGCATATTGCCCCCAACAATCTGGGACCTTTCCTCGCCTCCCGCCTCCCCTTCGGCCGGGCTGGCAAGCAACGAACGGGAGGCAGGAGACGGGGAAAGGAGGCAGCTGGCAGCTTACCTGCTCCAGGCATCCAAGCGCCGCGGTCTCCCAGTCGCCCGCCCGGCCCCAGTATTACCTTAAATAGAATGTTCACATTTCCTCCGTAGAGATAAGTACGTGACAATTCTCATAGTAATCATGCAGGTTTTCCCTTGAGTAAGGTGACCAGACGTCCCGGGGAAGAAAGGGGAGGGGGACGAGGAAGGGCTGTTTGCGCCGCCGGCTCCTCGTCCCTCCCCTCGCATCCCAAAGCAGCGGCGCCTCCAAGGGCGGGGCTAGGGATGGGGCGGGGGAAGGAGAGGAGGAGCAGCCTCCCTTCCCCCTCCCCCCAGCAGGCAGCCGCCTCGCTGGAATTCCGCCCGACTTCCCCTCTAAGGTGACCAGACGTTCCGCTGTTTCCGCATTCTTTTCAAAAAAAGCTGGACTTTTTGAAAAGAATGCGGGACGCGGGACACACGCTTGAAAAGGTGACGTCTGGTCACCTTACCCAAAGAGCAAAAGCACTTATACCGCTTCACAGTGCTTTACAGCCCTCTCTAAGTGGTTTACAGAGCCAGCATATTACCCCCAACAATGTGGGGCAGTTTACCGACCTTGGAAGGATGGAAGGCTGAGTCAACCTTGAGCCAGTGAGACTCGAACTGCAGGCAGCCAGCAGTCAGCAGAAGTAGCCTGCAGTACTGCATTCTAACCACTGTGCCACCATGGCTCTAGGTACTTATAAACCAGTTCTGAAGTTCCAATGGCTGCCGTTCCTGTGATCACATGACCGCATTTCAGATGTCTGGCAACCAGCCTGCATTTATGGCGGGTTGCAGCGTCCTGCAGTCATGTGCCCATAATTTATGAGATTTTTGCTGAAAACTGGTATTTACTTCCAGTTTTGGGCAAAAACACTCCCCGCAAATGATGATTTCGCTTAACAGCAGCTGCAAAAGCGGGCAGGCTCCATTACATTTGTAACAATGGTTGACTGAACAAAAGGCTTTTTCTGATCAAATGTACTCAATTGATCCTTTCAATATCCCTCCTCATCATTCCCCCCTTTTAAAATAAGGATGAAAGGATCAGCAGTGGGTTGCTCCTGGTTCAGCCCGGTTCAGCAAACTGGTAGCGGCTGTGGTGGGAGGCTCCACCCACCCGCCCAGGAAGCTTCTGCGCGCGTGCGCGCGCGAGCACGCACACAAAATGGTAGTGACGGGATTTAGAACCCACTACTGAAAAGGATACGAAAATATAATCATCCATGTAACGTTTCTTCAGATTTTCAACGATGGCATCTTCACTAATTTTGGAGAGCAAGACCATGTCATCCACCCCGCTTTGTTTGACATTGTGGCTTTGCCAATGAAAGCGTTCCTTGCTGCCCTTTAAAAGAGAAGGGGGAAAAAAAAAGAGATTTTATCCATGAGAAAGTAACTCTGGATTACGTTAGTGATCAATCATTTTTCTTTGCTCAGGCTGGAGTAGATGGAGTTATAGCCAACACACCTGGAGGGCACCTGGTTGAAGAAGTATGAGATATACAGGTAGTCCTTGACTTACAACCATTCATTTAATCATCTTCTTCTTCTAACGACCCCATAATCTCTTGCGGGGTGGAGTCTGGGCAACTGAATGGAGCTAGCAGAGTGTTTTAATGGCTGGATGCCCTTCCTGTCACCAATGCAGAGTTTTGTCCAGCAGACATATATTCTCAGTGTGCCCAAAAAGAGAAATATCTGCCTCTACCTAGGATCGAACTCACAGCCTCCTGATTGTGAGGCGAGACTCCACCTCTAGGCCACCACACCACTCCATACAACCATTCGTTTAATGAACATTCAAATTACAACAGCACTGAAAAAGTGATGTATGACCAGTCCTCACACTTACGACTGTTGCAGCATTGATCACAGTCATGTGATCAAATTTCAGGTGCTTGGCAAATGGCATGTTCTTACGATGGTTACAGAATTCTGAGGTCCTGGGATTGTCCCTTGAAAGCTTTCTAGAGAGCTTCTGACAAGTAAAGTCAACGGGGGAAGCCAGATTCACTTAATGACTGCATGATTCACTCAACAACAGCAGAGATTCTCTTAACAACATTGCCAAAAAAGTCATAAAATGTGGGCACGACTCGCTTAACAACTGCCTTGTTTAGCAATGGAAACTTTGGTCTCCATTGTGGTCATAAATTGAGGATTACCTGTAACTTTTATCCCTTGCAGATTTTTTTTAAAAAACCAAAATTGCATTTATAGTTAAAAAAAAGTTCTCTTATAACCACCAGCTGAAAACCTTTGCAAATCTTCAAGTTTTGGAAATAGAGCTTTTATTCGGCACCTCTGGTTTTAATCTGTTTTTCATGTTGAGATTGCTATAAGTTTTGTTTCTTATTCTGAATTGCTTTGCTTTTATTACATTGACGAGTGGAATGAATGAATAGTGAGACCTCCCAGGAGTTTGCCTGTAGAGTTCAGTAAAAGAGAATAAGCAGGAATACCTGTTTGTTTTCAAGGATCATATACTAAAATGGGAGAAATGAAATGCCACTTCTTTTTTTAAAAAATTCAAAAAGTTTTATTAGTACAAAGTACAAACATTTTTCTCTTTTTCTCCCCCCCTTCCCCCCAACCCCCTCCCCTTCCCCCATCCTCCCCCCTCCCCCCCTCTCACCCCTCCCGACTTCCCAGAAAAAGCACAGGGTATAAAATTCAATAAAGATAAAATTAAAATATACTAACAAATTATTAATTTCAAAATTTCTCTAGATCTTTAACTCCTTGTTAACTCAAAACCTTTTAAGCATAATCTAAAAATCAGGCATATTATTAATAAACTAACATTCCGATATATCAAATTATTAATTTCACAATTATTCTAAATCTTTAATTCCATATAATTCAAAACCTTTTAAAAATAGTAAAAAAAATTTTTTCCTTTTCTTTCTTAAACCATTCCACTATGTATCTTTCATTTATATAGTCTTTAAGATATAATAATAAAAAGAAGAAAAAGAAGAAATCTTTCTTTTGCCATTTCAACCAGATACACAACCATCAGCGTCATTTCCTCGATGATAAATGGATCTTCCTTCTTCCGACGCTATACCTCCTCAATAAACATAAAATTAAAATATACTAACAAATTATTAATTTCAAAATTTCTCTAATTCTTTAACCCCTTATTACTCAAAACCTTTTAAGCATAATCTAAAAATCAGACATATTATTAATAACCTAACATTCCAATATATCAAATTATTAATTTCACAATTATTCTAAATCTTTAATTCCATATAACTCAGAACCTTTTAAAAGTAGTCAAAAAAAAATTAGTCCATTCCTCTATGTGTCTTTCATTTATATAATCTTTAAAATATAATAATAAAAAGAAGAAAATAAAGGAGAGTCGTTGACAGTTGTCCAAATGGGAGGAGTTTTGATGAGTCAAGGTGATTTACAGAACCAGAGTGATGTTCATAATGTGGAAGAAGAGACAAAGGATCAGAGTCAGACCAGAGCAGCGGCTATATGTAAGGAAGTATCAAGACAATAACAACCTAAGCTGACAACTCAAGAAATTACCAAACCACAAGTGGGTGCAAGAGTTAGATCTAAAGCTCGAATGAGAAGAAGGAATGATTAGAACTTGGTTTCAGTATGGGTAGTCATAGGCCAGATGGAGAGAAGATTAAAAATTGGTATTTTGCAGTAAGATGTTAATTTGACAATACAAATAAAAGGAAGATTCATTTATTATCGAGGAAATGACGCTGATGGTTGTACATCTGGCCAAGATGGCGAAAGAAAGATTTCTTTTTTTTCTTTTTTTCTTTTCTTCTTCTTTTTTTCCTCTTCTTTTTATGAAATGCCACTTCTTGAATAGAGCAGAGCAGAGCAGAGCAGAAGAGAAGAGAAGAGAAGAGAAGAGAAGAGAAGAGAAGAGAAGAGAAGAGAAGAGAAGAGAAGAGAAGAGAAGAGAAGAGAAGAGAAGAGAAGAGAAGAGGAGAAGAGAAGAGAAGAGAAGAATGGGAAGGGACCTTGAGGTCTTCTAGTTCAACCCCCTGCTCAGGCAGGAAACCCTATATATTTCAGACAAATGGTTATCCAATCTCTTCTTAAAAACTTCCAGTGTTGGAGCATTCACAACTTCTGGAGGCAGGCTGTTCCACTGATTAATTGTTCTAACTGTCAGGAAATTTCTCCTTAGTTCTAAGTTGCTTCTCTCCTTGATTAGTTTCCACCCATTGCTTCTTGTTCTGCCCTCAGGTGCTTTGGAGAATAGTTTGACTCCCTCTTCTTTGTGGCAGCCCCTGAGATATTGGAACACTGCTTTATTTTATTTTTTAAAAAATAATCTTTATTAACACTGCTATCATGGCTCCCCTAGTCCTTCTTTTCATTAAACTAGACATACCCAGTTCCTGCAACCGTTCTTCATATGTTTTAGCCTCCAGTCTAAAGCCTAATCATCTTTGTTGCTCTTCTCTGCATTCTTTCTAGAGTCTCAACATCCTTTTTACATCATGGATATACTGGATGCAGTATACCAAGTGTAGCCTTACCAAGGCATTATAAAGTGGTATTAACACTTCACGTGATCAATAGCTTCTGATTACAATGGGCATATCCTGAAAGCTGTGGTTGGATGTTAGCTTCCTGCTCAGTAAGCAGTAACTACCGTATTTTCCGGAGTATAAGACGCACCTTTCCCCCCCCCCAAGAGGCTGAAAATTTGGGTGCGTCTTATACTTCGGATGTAGCTTTTTCGAAGCTTTTTTCCCCAGCCCTAATGAGGTGCTAACGATCTTCCCGGTTCTTCCCAGCTTGTTTTCATTGCTATTTCCTCCGAAAAAGGTTTTTCCAGCCCTAACGAGGTGGTAACAATCTTCCAGGCTTGCAGAATTTTTTCATTGCTACTCCAAAGTTTTTTTACAGCCCTAAGTCTTTGCAGGCTTGTTTTCATTGCTATTCTCTCCGAAAAAGGTTTTTTCAGCCCTAACCAGGGGATAAAATAACGTGCTGAAGCTAGCCAGATTAAGGCCGCTAGCCAGATGAATACCTGGTAGGCAGATTTTTCCCCCTATTATCCTCCCCAAAACCTAAGGTGCGTCTTATACTCTGAAAAATACGGTATACGGGTAGTCCTTGACTTATAACTACAAGTGGGACCAGAACATTTGTCATTAAGTGAGGTGGGCATTAAGCGAGTTACATCCATTTTTTTTGCTGCAGTTGTTAAGGGAATCTGACTTTCTCCGTTGACTTTGCTTGTTGGAAGCCAACTGGGAAGGTTGCAAAAGGTGATTTACCTGACCGCAGGATGCTGCAACTGGCATTAATACAGGCCACTTGCCAACCATTTGAATTTTGGTCACGTAACCATGGGGATGCTATGATGGTTATAAATGTGAAGACCAGTTGCAAGTCACTTCTTTCAGTGCCATTGTAACTTCAGACAGACACTAAACAAACTAAGGATGAGGTAGTCATAAACTGAGGATGACCTGCTAAGGAATGCCTTAACTCTGTCCATGGTCAGTTGTCTTGTGGTGAGATGGATGGCGAAAAAATTTAATACAGGTAGACCTCGATTTATGACCACAATGGAGCCCAAAATTGCTGTTGTTAAGTGAGACATGTATTAAGTGAATTTTGCCCCATTTTATGACCTTTCTTGCCACAGTTGTTAAGTGAAACTTTGCAGTTGAGCAAAGTAGTTGAAACTTTGCACTTGAATTTAGTAACCCAGTTACTAAGTGAATCTTCCCCACTGACTTTGCTTGTCAGAAGGTTGCAAAAGGGGATCACATGACCCCAGGATACAGCTACCGTCATAAATATGAACCAGTTGCCAAGCATCTGAATTTTGATCACATGACCATGGGGAAGCTGCAAAGGTTGTAACTTTGAAAAACAGTCATAAGTCACATTGTTCAGCGCCGTTGTAACTTTGAACGTTCACTAAATGAACGGTTGTAAGTCGAGGACTACCTGTAAAAAATAAAAATAAATAAAATTAAGTTTGAGAGGGGCAAAGTTTAAAGGAAAATCTCCAACTTTTTTTACCCCATTCAAAGTCAGAAGTTTCTACTTATCTAAGATGAGAACTTTAGACAGAGAACAAGCCAACGAAATGATAGGGTTTCTGTTGATTATGTTTGAAGAAGAAAGAGGGAAAATGTAGGGACAAGAACCTGAAACTGTGAGCCACATTGCTGGTGGGATGTGTGAATTCCTCCTGAACTTGCAACATACCCAAGCTTGTTACAGTACTTGAAGAAAAATAAAAAGCTTTAGAGCAGCTGGTGACCATACTTCAGATGATGAAAAAGGATTTATCAGTTCTAAGAAAGGAGGTTTTGCAACTGAAACAACAGAGCTATTGTTCATCTTCCTAGTGGTTGGTATCCCTTTCTTGTTACTTTTCTGTTCTTTATATGAGACATTCCATTATTTTTATTTATCATAATTGTATAGCTGTCCATCTCATAAGAAAATGACTCTGGGTGGCATACAATACTTGTTTTTTGGGAAATCTTTGCAAGTTTACAAAAAAATCTTTTTCTGGTTATGAGACGCTTTTCTTTTCTTTTTCCTTTTGCTTATATGTCTTTGAGATATCATGACCAATAGGAATGTAGGGGAGATAAAGGGCAGTAATTTGTTTATGCATTTATAAGACAACCCAATCAACACCACCACTTTGAGTTGAGTACTAATAATAAATAAAATGGTAGCAAGCCTTAACATTAATTAAGGAATTAATTAAAATTAATGAATGAATTAAAGAGAAATTTCCTAATGGTGAGAACCATTACCAGTGGAATGGCTTGACTTCAGAAGTTGTGGGTGTTCCAACACTGGAGGTGTTTAAGAAGAGGCTGGACAGCCACTTGTCTGACAAGGTATAGCAGTGATGGCGAACCTTTTTTTGCTCGGGTGCCAAAAGGGTGCGCGTGTGCGCGATAACGCGCGTGTGCGTGCCCACACCCATAATGCAATGCCCTCCCCCACCACGCATGTGTGCACAACCCCCCTGCGCTGCCCCCAGTGCATGCGTGCATGCCTCACTGAAGCTGCCGTTTGGAACTTCCGGTAGGCCTGTTGGGCCATTTTTCGCCCTCCCCAGGCTTCAGGAAAGCCTCCGGAGCCTGCGGATGGCAAAAAACAGGCCCAATGGGCCTACCGGAAATTCCAAACTTCCGGTAGGCCCATTGGTCCATTTTTCACCCTCCCCAGGCTTCAGGAGGGAGGGCGAAAAATGGCCCAACGGGCCTACCAGAAGTTCATTTCTGAACTTCCGATTGGCCCATTGGGCCCGTTTTTCACCATCCACAGGCTCCGGAGGCTTTCCTGAAGCCTGGGGAGGGCGAAAACAGCCTCCCCTGCCCCCCAGAAGGCCAAAAATCAGCTGGCCAGTGTGCATAGGGCAACACCTCGCATGCCCTCCTATATGGCTCCGTGTGCCACCTGTGGCACGCGTGCCATAGGTTCGCCATCACGGGTATAGGGTTTCCTGCTTGAGCAGGGGGTTGGACTAGAAGACCTCCAAGGTATCTTCCAGCTCTATTCTGATTGATTGATTGATTGAAAATATACTGTAACTCAACCAATTGGACCTCTACTCATCTTGGCCCAAAAGCTTGGAGGAAAGTTTTGAGTCAACCATGTATTGAGGGAAGATTGTTCCAGAAGGTAGGGGCCACCACTGAGAAGGCAATTGGTTAACTTTGAAATGAAATGAACAGAATTTTATTAAATAACTTTAAATGATTTATAAATGGGTTTACTTGATTCTACAGTGTACTTACATCCAGTCAATACTTCCCTACCTGGGCACAAAATATAATTCTAACCCTAGCCTGATAGAGGGAGGTTTGCTTAGCTAGGACTCTGAGTCTCTCTTAGACACATCCGACCATCTATATCAGAACTGGATTTCATCGAGGGCCGGATCAACATTGTAGTTCTCCTCTGCGGGCCAGCTGGGAGGGGGGGAGACGGGATGAACATCTCCTGCAGCATTCTGCCAGCCAAAATGGGGTGCAGGGGGTGCGTGTGACCACGCTGCGCCCCATTTGCAGCCTGGATAGCCTCCTGCAGCACTCTGCCGGCCAAAACGGGGTGCGGCATGGTCACTTCCAACTCTAATATTCTGTGTTCTGTAAGCTCAATAGATGGAAGTAGCCATCAGAAGGAGACAGAGAAGATACTGTGCTTTGCTGGAACTCAAGAGTCCTGCAGAGGAAACAGGATCTGAGTATTTACAGGAAACAGAGTAGATAGGGCGGAATGGGAAATGGGAGGGTGTTATTAGCCCTAAAAGGCAAAGAGGCTGCAACTGGGCCCAATCAGAAGAAAAAGAAAAAAAGTCAAGCTATTTGGTGACTCTGCCCTATGAAGAACTGAAACAAACGTATGTCAGCCAAGCCCATCGGCCTGTGAAGTCTGTTGTCTTTCAGGAAATTCCTGATGTCTCTTGCTTTTTATTTTTATTGTTCTTTGATTTAACAGCAAGACACAGAACATTCACAAAAAACAAAAGAAGATCTGATTTGATTACAGAGTGAAAAAAGCAGATGTATTATAGTGATTAAAACAAATGAAATCCGATTGAAAGGAAAAAGGAAACTGATTGATAAAAGAAAGAGAATGATCTTGGTCGCCACGATGTAAAAAGGATGTTGAGACTCTAGAAAGAGTGCAGAGAAGAGCAACAAAGATGATTAGGGGACTGGAGGCTAAAACATATGAAGAACGGTTGCAGGAACTGGGTATGTCTAGCTTAATGAAAAGAAGGACTAGGGGAGACATGATAGCAGTGTTCCAATATCTCAGGGGTTGCCACAAAGAAGAGGGAGTCAAAATATTCTCCAAAGCACCTGAAGGTAGAACAAGAAGTAATGGGTGGAAACTAAACAAGGAGAGAAGCAACTTAGAACTAAGGAGAAATTTCCTGACAGTTAGAACAATTAATCAGTGGAACAGCTTGCCTCCAGAAGTTGTGAATGCTCCAACACTGGAAGTTTTTAAGAAGATGTTGGATAACCATTTGTCTGAAGTAGTGTAGGGTTTCCTGCCTAAGCAGGGGGTTGGACTAGAAGACCTCCAAGGTCCCTTCCAACTCTGTTGTTATTATTATTATTATTATTATCTATAGGGGGATTAAAGAGCGTGATTTAAAACGCATTTCAATCTATAAGCTTCCAAAGGTAGTCCTTGACTTACGACCACAATTGAACCCAAAATTTCCGTGGCTAAGCAAGACAGTTGTGAAGTGAGCTTTGCTCCATTTTACAACTTTTCTTGCCACAGTTATTAAGGGAATCACTATAGTGGTTAAATGAATCGTTCAATGATTAAGCGAATCTGGCTTCCCCCATGGACTTTGCTGGGAAGGTTACAAATGGTGATCACATGACCCCCAGGTTCTGCAACTGTCATAAATACCAGTCAGTTGTCGAGCGTCTGAATGTTGATCACATGCTGCTACGGTCTAATTGTGAAAAACGACCAAAAGTCACTTTTTTCAGTGCCATTGTAACTTCTCATGGTTACTAAACGAATGGTAGTAAGTCGAGGACTACCTGTAATTAAATCTTGACTGTATAGAAACATATCTTCAGAACCCGTGATGGCGCAGTGGCTAGAATGCAGTATTGCAGGCAAACTCTGCCAACTGTCAGGAGTTCGATTGTCGCTGGCTCAGGGTTGACTCATCTTTCCATCCTTCCGAGGTCAGTAAAATGACAACCCAGATTATTTGGGGTCAGTATGTCGACTCTGTAAACCGCTTAAAGAGGTGCGTAAAGCACCGTGGAGCGGTATGTAATTCTAAGTGCTATTGCTATTACTATCTTCTCGTTTTTAGAACACAGACTTCTCAAAAATAGGTAATAGGCTCATATCCTGGATCAGTTCCTTAAAATTAGAAGGGTATTTCTCTCCCTTTTGTGTTGACAACTTTTTTCTTTCTGAGGATAGAAAAATGCACGAGAAGATCAGCAATCCTGGACAGGCATAGTTGAGGACATGGGATCAGAGATGGGTTCCTGCGGGTTCGGACTGGTTCTCTAGAACTGGTAGCGGGAATTTCCCCCCGCTCGCCGAACCGGCAGCAATGGCCTGCTGGACACGCCCCCGAACCGGTCCTCCGGCTTGAAATCCGTCCACCGGAGCCAAATTTAAGCAAAAATAACCCTCTGCACATGTGCAAAGCCTCCTGCGCATGCGCAGATGAGTTTAACCCGGGAGTGACGGGGGCGCAAAACGCACACTTCCAGCGGGACCCCGAACCAATAGTGAAGGTAAGTAGAATCCACCCCTGATGGGGATAGCAAGAAAATTGGAGGAATGTGGCCAGGTAATGACGAGTGAGACTGATTTAAGATGTTCCTTAACAAATAACAATTCAGGTAGTCCTTGACTTATGACCATTTATTTAGCAACTGTCGCCCTGCCTATTTGTATAATAGTATAAATATATACTGTCGCCCTGCCTATTTAACTTATATGCAGAGCACATCATGAGAAAGGCGGGGGCTAGATGAATCAAAAGTTGGAATTAAGATTGCGGGGAGAAATATCAACGACCTCCGATATGCAGATGATACCACTCTAATGGCAGAAAGTGAAGAGGAACTAAAGAGCCTCTTGATGCGGGTGAAGGGGGAGAGTGCAAAAGTTGGCTTGAAACTCAACATTAAGAAAATTAAGATCATGGCATCCAGCCCTCTCAATTCCTGGCAAATAGATGAGGAAGAAATGGAGGTAGTGACAGATTTTATTTTCCTGGGCTCCAAGATCACCGCAGATGGTGACTGCAGCCAAGAAATTAAAAGACGCTTGCTCCTGGGGAGGAAAGCTATGGCAAATCTAGACAGCATACTAAAAAGCAGAGACATCACCCTGCCAACAAAAGTGCATATAGTCAAGGCTATGGTTTTCCCAGTTGCAATGTATGGCTGTGAAAGTTGGACCATAAGGAAGGCTGAGCGCCAATGAATTGAGGCCTTTGAACTATGGTGCTGGAGAAGACTCCTGCAAATCCCTTGGATTGCAAGGCGATCCAACCGGTCAGTCCTAGAGGAGATCAACCCTGGCTGCTCTTTAGAAGGCCAGATCCTGAAGATGAAACTCAAATACTTTGGCCACCTAATGAGAAGGAAGGACTCACTGGAGAAGAGCCTAATGCTGGGAAAGACTGAGGGCAAAAGAAGAAGGGGACGACAGAGAATGAGGTGGCTGGATGGAGTCACTGAAGCAGTCGGCGTGAGCTTAAATGGACTCTGGGGGATGGTAGAGGACAGGAAGGGCTGGAGGAATGTTGTCCATGAGGTCGCGATGAGTCGGACATGACTTCGCAACTAACAACAAAATTTAGCAACTGTTTGAAGTTATTTATTTATTTATTTATTTATTTATTTATTTATTTATTTATTTATTTAGTTAGTTAGTTAGTTAGTTAGTTAGTTAGTTAGTTAGTTAGTTAGTTAGTTAGTTAGTTAGTTAGTTAGTTAGTTACAATGGCACTGAAAAAAATGACTTACAACCGGCCCTCACACTTACAACTATTACAGCATCTCCATGGTGACAGGATCAAAATTTGGTTGCTTGGCAACCGGCATGCATTTATTATGATTGCAGCATCCTGAGGTCTCATCATCACCATTTGCAACCTTCCCATCTGGCTTCCAACAAGCAAAGTCAACGGGGGAAGCTGAATTTGCTTAACAACTTAATGGTTTACTTGGCAACTGCAGTGATTCACTTAAAAGCGTGACAAAAAAGATTGCAAAATCAGGCATAACTTAACAGCTGCCTTGCTTAGCAATGCAAATTCTGGTCATAAGTCAAGAACTGCCTGTCCCAAAGGTGCTTTTTCAAGAGGCACTTTGTTTTTCTTTGAAGACGTTTCGCTTCTCCTTCAAGAAGTTTCTTCAGCTTTTCAGAGAAGCTTCTTGGATGAGAAGCGAAACGTCTTCAAAGAAAAACCAGAAAGTCCAGTTGCCTTTGGGACAACCATGACCTGGATGACTAAGAATCTCCATAGACATCAAGAACCCCCTGTACTCAGCGGTGGGTTGCTCCCGGTTTGGCCCGGTTCTGCGAACTGGTAGAGGTGGCGGCGGGAGGCTCCGCCCACCCAGCTGAGACGCTTCTGCGCATGCACAGAAGCATTGTGTGTGTGCATGCCTGCACGCGTGAACCGGTAGCAACAGGCTTTAGAACCCACTACTGCCTGTACTCCTGTAAATTGGTGCAGGCTTTCACAGCTAGTGTCAATCCAATGGGGATGGCTTCTAGGCTAATAAACCATAGTCTAAGAATTTGGTATCCCTATATTTCACCGGCATCTGTGACTAGCAGATGTGACTAGCAGTAATTGGCTAAGCTCTTATACAGTATTTTTCACAGAACTATTTTCTCATTGGATTATGTTATCAGAATTCTGGAAAGCCCGTTTCTGATTGGTTCTCTGTCCAGGTGAATTTGCAATTGTTCTGTCCAGGTTAATTTGTAATCACTGTCAAAATGCCAAGACATTAGAAAATTAGACCAGAGCTTATTAGTCCAGAAACTTATCACCAATTAGGTAGCTTTTTACTTCTATTCTGACACCATCTGAGGCAGCCTCAAGTGATCACTAGTTGCAACCTTCCCAGCTGACTTCAGACAAGCAAAGTCAATGGAAGCTGGATTCTGTTAATGACTGTGTGCTTCACTTAATATCCATAGGGATTCACATGACGATCACGGCAAAAGGTCTTAAAATTGGACGTGACTCCCTTAACAACTGCCTCCCTTAGCAACAGGACTTCTGTCCCAATTGTGGCTGTATGTCGAGAAATACCTGTATTACTTTGGAGAGAAGTCATATGATGGCAGCGACTTGAAACAAAGCAAATATCAATGAAATAGGGACTTGCAAGGGAGACACTGAAATTCACGAGGTATAATTATTTACCAACAACAGAGGTGGTATGCTACGTGTTGTGGCCCACCAGCAGCCCGTGCAGCCAGGGCCTTCGGAACCTCCAGCACCTCTTGGCAGTGATGAGGAAGAAGGGGCTACTCCTTTCCTGAATGCAAGAGCACGCAGAGCTGCCAAGAGGCAGGAATAGTTACTCTGGAGGAGGTCTCCTCGGGAGTAAGACTTGGGGCTAATTGGCCACTCCCCTACTCTATTTAAGAACAGTAGAGGCAGCTGGAAAGCTGCAGGAAACAATAGTTCAGACTTGAGTATCTGTCATGCATTGTCTTATGAAATAAGAGCCGAGATGGCGCAGTGGTTAAATGCAGCACTGCAGGCTACTGCTAGTTCAGCAGTTCAGCTGTTCAAATCTCACCGGCTCAAGGTTGACTCAGCCTTCCATCCTTCCGAGGTGGGTAAAATGAGGACCCAGATTTAATTTAATTTAATTAAATGGATTTGTATGCCGCCCAACTCCCTAGGGACTCTGGGCGGCTCACAACATATTCAGATCCATTACAGCAATATAAAATACAATAAAATACAATAATTAAAAACATACAAAAGTTAAAAGAGTATCGTCTCGCTTTCACCCCGCCTGCCGGAAGAGCCAGGTTTTTATTGCTTTCCGGAAGGCCAGCAGGGTGGGGATAGTCCTGATCTCCGGGGGAAGCTGGTTCCACAGGGAGGGAGCTCCCACAGAGAAGGCCCTCCCCCTCGGCCCCGCCAACCGACATTGTTTGGTCGATGGGACCTGGAGGAGGCCGACTCTGTGGGCCCTGACCGGTCTTAGGGAGGTATGCGGCAGGATGCGGTCCCGAAGGTAACCTGGCCCTGAGCCATGTAGGGCTTTAAAGGTAACGACCAACACCTTAAATTGGATCCGGAGACTAATGGGCAACCAATGCAGCTGGCGGAGGATCGGTGTTACGTAGGTGCATCTGAGTGCACCCACCACAGCTCGCGCAGCTGCATTTTGCACCAGATTGTTGGCAATATGCTGAACTCTGTAAACTGCTTAGAGAGGGTTGTAAAGCACTATGAAGCGGTATATAAGTCTAAGTGCTATTGCTATTGCTAATTCCTGCGTGGGATTTCTTATCAAGAAAGACTCCTGGGCATTCTGCCAAGTCTTCGGACATTACGTGAAGTAACCAGAACTAATTGGGTTGTTTTGAGGTAAGACTGACTGAATTTACGCCAGCTGCTAATGAATACTAATTAGTAGCTGACTCTCTGCAAGAAAGGATTGCTTCTTTTGATTTCTGTATTTTGCCACGGCTAAGCCAGTTATTAGCAGTGGTTCATTTATTAAACTAAGTTCGTTCAAACAGTGTGTTTTTGATACGTTCGTAACTGGGGACAGAACACTACCGATTTGGACTGGTTCGCCCGAACAGGTAGCGGAAATCGCAGGTGGACCCGCCCACCCGCCCCAGCTCTATGCCGTCCTAATTTCTGCACATTTTGATGCCGCGTGCATGCGTGCAAACCGCGCACGTGTGAACAAAGAGCATGTGTGGTACGCGCGCTCACATTTGCGAACCGGTACGGAAGGTAAGTGAATCCCACCTCCGGCCAACAAGGATGGAAAGAAGAGATTTCAGTTCAGCATCTCTACAAGGACGTCTCATCAGGGCCGTAAACACCATCATCAGCAATGCTTCTCAGTGTCTGATTTAACAGGCAAGATAAATTTAAAACAAACACTTCCTCTTTGCAACCCTTACTGTGAATTTAGTTTGTTCAGGCTAATGCTTGCCCTTTGCAGCTGACTGGCCTACATGTTCAAAAGCCTGAGTTTCTTCACTGTTGCTGCAAGCAACACAACCTGAAGAGTTTATGCAGGATACTGAAAATAAAGATACCACATCCTGTGTTGACCACTCAGTGCACTGAGAAAAACGCTTGTTGGATTCTGTCTTTCAGAGAGGAGCCAAGAAGTCAGTTAAAAAAATAAACTTGCTAAACTTTTTTTTTTTAAAAAAACATGTTTTATTTGCACTTTTCTTTTCACACCATACATATTTTGTGGACAGTGTATTGACTGGGTCAAATCTTTTTTAAACAACGCTAACAATAATAATACAAATAAGTATGTATAATCCTAATCTTCCAACTTCAACAATACTATTCTCTCTTTATAATTCTTTATCATTTTCCCCATTAATTCATTTAAATATAGATAACATTTCTTTGCGCCATGTATTTGTTATCCCCAACTAAATTACTACTAAATATTTAATATTTTAAGAATTACTCATTATTCCACCATAACTTCAATATTCCAAATGTGTAGGATTACTAATAAAGCCAAATATTAATAACCAGAGGACATCTGGTTGACGTCGCAATGAGAACGGCTGGAAAATAGCCTTGTGAAATCCAGCTGGTAACCGCTGTCGGAAGACCCTACAGCAGTGATGGCGAACCTATGGCACGCGTGCCACAGGTGGCATGCGGAGCCATATCTGCCGGCACGCGAGCCGTTGCCCTACCTCAGCTCCAGCGTGCATGTGCACTCTGGCCATCTAATTTTCGGCTTGCACAGAGACTCTGGGAGGGTGTTTTCGGCTTCCGGCGGGCGGGGGAGGGCGTTTTCACCCTCCCCAAGCTCCAGGGAAGCCTCTGGTGCCTGGGGAGGATGAAAAACGGGCCTACTAGGCCCAGCAGAAGTTGGGAAACGGGCCGTTTCTGGCCTCCGGAGGGCCTCCAGGGTGGTGGGGGAGACCATTTTCACCCTCCCCAGGGATTGAATTATGGGTGTGGGCACTCGCGCATACGCGATAGCGCGCGAGCACGCTCTTTCGGCACCCGAGGAAAAAAAGGTTCGCCATCACTGCCCTACAGGGTCATAGCTGCCTTGTAGGGGCGGTGAAGGAAGGAGAGGCACTTCGCTGACCATGAGGAACTCGCAATTTCCTGGTTAGGTCCGAAGCAAGCTCTCCCAAACCGCAGCAGGGACGATGGCCATATTTATAGACAATTAATGACACAGCTTGACCTTTAGTGTCAGCATTAAGCTGAGAGGAAAGTCTTCTCCTTCAGCTGGATCCCACTTCTTACAAGTTGTCCCTGACTTATGACCATAATTGGGAGCAGAATTTCTGTTGCTAAGCAAGGCAGCTTTTAAGTGAATCTGATTTTATACCAGCCTGATTTTTCAACCTTTTTTGCCACAGTTACTGCAATTGTTCAGTGATTCACATGGTTGTTAAAATCTTTAATACAATTATACATATACATATACACATACAGTACACATACACACTTATACACATACACATACACATACACACATACACATACGCACACACATACACATACACATACACATACACAGTTTGACTCTTACATCACTATTCTCTGTGACATCAGTATCATTTTCAAAGAGAAGAAGGAAGAACTGTCAATTTGCATAAAATCTATAGGTGTTTCATAGAGGGAGATGCTAATATGGAAATTATCAGTAAAGTCTAAAGAGAATTCAGATTCAGATTGTCATGTCATAGTGAGGAAGGATTTGCCTTGCTAAGATTGTTAAGAGCCGAGGTGGCACAGCGGTTAGAGGCAGGTACTGCAGGCCACTTTAGCTGACACTGATCCACAGGTCAGCAGTTCAAATCTCACCGGCTCAAGGTTGACTCAGCCTTCCATCCTTCCGAGGTAGGTAAAATGAGGAGCCAGATTGTTGGGGGCAATAGAAATATACATTGCTTACTGGTGTAAACCGCTTAGAGAGTGCTTGCACTGTGAGGCGGTATATAAATTTCACAAAATAAATGAAAATAAATAAATAAATAAGATGCACACTGGCTTATCTTGGACAATTCTAAGCTCTTTCATTTTTATGGGTCTCACTCTCAGTCACTTCAAATACAGAATGTAAAAATAGAACGCATGGCTACAGAGAGTACTCAATTTATGACTGCTCACTTACCAACCGTTCGAAGTTACAACCTACCTTTAAAAAGGGAGTTACAACCTAGGTCTTAAGCTCCAATGGTTGTCCCCCCTCTGCATTCACATAACTGGACTTTCGGTACTCAGCAACACCGACACATTTACAGCGGTCACGTGGCTGCATTTAATGATGGTTTGCCAAAAACTGGAAGTTGCTTCTGGCTTTTAGCAAAACCTCACCACAGCAGACAGTAGCTTCGCTTAATGATTGCACTGTTCATTTTTATGACTGCTTCAAAGAAAATGGCATAAAATCAGGTTGGTTATGTGACCAACCCGTTTTATGACCATCTTGATATATGACTGTATGGGTAGTCTTTGACTTACAATGGCTCATTTAGTGACCGAACAGTCTGATAAAAGTGACTTATGACTATTTTTCACACTTACAAGTATTGCAACATGCCCATAGTCACATGATCAAAATTCGGATGCTTGGCAACCAACTCATACAGTATTTATGATGGTTATAAAGTCCCGGGATCATGTGATCCCCTTTTGTGACTTTCTGACACGCAAAGTCCACAGGGAAGCCAGATTCACTTAACAACCGTGTTACTAACTTAAGAACTGTAGGGATTCACTTAACAACTGTGGCAAGAAAGGTCATAAAATGGAGCAAAACTCACTTAAAGTCTCGCTACAGATGTGTTGTCCGCTCAATTATGGTTGTAAGTCGAGAACTACCTGTAAGGGGTAGGCTCCATTATGATTGTGTATCAAGGACTACCTGTACCCTTCACTTGCTTTTTCTACAATCTGATATAGGCCATCGTCTGCCAGCGATGCCCCTCTGGATTTTATGCAGGACAAACAGAGCAAATTTTGCACAAAAGAATAGTTGGCCACAAGTGTGAGATTAGCACTCAAAAGAAGGACAAAGTAATACCAAAGTATTAACATGAATTTGGGCAAACTCCAGGAGATAGTGGAGAATGATCTAGGGCAGGTCTAGGTCTAGACCAGAGGTCTGCAACCTTAAACACTCAAAGAGCCATTTGAACCCATTTCCCACAGAAAAGAAAACACCGGGAGCCACAAAACCTGGGTGGGCATGGCCAACTCAACGTCACTCACTTCCACCAGTCACATGACCCCCAAGCCACGCCTACCCATCCGGTCATTAGGGCAGAGAACCTGTTGTTAAAAAACACCGGGAACCACAAAACCCTTTTGACATCTCTCTTTCCCTCTCCCTCCGCCCCCTCTCTCTATGTCTCTTCTCTCTCTCCTCCTCTCTCTGTATCTCTCTGTCTCTGCCCTGGCTGCTTCTCCATCCCCCACCGTCACCCTTACCTTCTCAGGCCAGTGAGGAGTGACGGGGAGGGCGAAGGGCGGGGCCAGCCAGTGGTGGGATCACCCAACAGGGAGCCACAGCAGAGGTCCCAAAGAGCCGCATGTGGCTCCGGAGCCGCAGGTTGCTGACACTTGGTCTAGACCTAGGTCTAGGGCAGGGATGGGGTCTATGGGGCAGGGATGGGGAACTATGGCCCCTTTATGAACTATGGACTTCAACTCCCAGAATTCCTGAGCCAGCATGGATTCTGAGAGTTGAAGTCCACAGGTCATAAAGGGGCCATAGTTCCCCATCCCTGGTCTATGGGGTCAGGAAGAGTCGAACACAACTTAGCAACTGAACAGCAACAATACCAAAGCATTCAACCAGCCAGGACACCCATTGGCAGATCTCAAAGTAACTATTTGGGACAAAAAAAAAAAAAAGAAACTTTAACAGCATGATTAAGCAAGAGGTTGCTCAACTCCCACACTTCAAAAGATTTCAGGCCATCTGAAAAAGGTCTGAATAAACACAATGAGCTTTTAACACATTGTATTAAGCAATCAATAAGGTACTTGTAATCTGTCTTCCTCTCTCTTTCCTCCCCCTTCCCCCTCCTTATCTTAATTTAAATCCTATATCAGTTTAGCCAGTCCAAGCATCTTATGGTGTCCTGTAGTTCAGGAAACATATGAAACCTGTAAGTTCAGAAGGCTAATTAATAAGTTAGTTAAAAGGTTAGGTAACAAGGTGTCACAAGGTCCTAATTTGTGACTACCCTTACAGTAGTCCTGGAGTTATGACCGTAATGGAACCTACCCATCATAGTCGTAACTCGTGATGGTTATAAATCAGGTCACCCACGTGACCAATCTGATTTTATGATTTATTTTGCGGGGGTGTTTAAGTGGTTTGCTATGGGCATGGTTTTGCCCAAAATCAGGAGTAAATGACGTTTTTTGGCAAAACCGTCATAAAATATTGTTATGTGATTGTGGGATGTTGCAAACCATTGTAAATACGGAGAATAGAATAGAATAGAATAGAATAGAATAGAAAAGAATAGAATAGAATAGAATAGAATAGAATAGAATAGAATAGAATAGAATAGAAAAGAATAGAATAGAATAGAATAGAATAGAATAGAATAGAATAGAAAAGAAAAGAATAGAATAGAATAGAATAGAATAGAATAGAATAGAATAGAATAGAAAAGAAAAGAATAGAATAGAATAGAATAGAATAGAATAGAATAGAATAGAATAGAATAGAAAAGGAAAGAAAAGAATAGAATAGAAAAGAAAAGAAAAGAAAAGAAAAGAATAGAATAGAATAGAATAGAAAAGAATAGAATAGAATAGAATAGAATAGAATAGAATAGAATAGAATAGAATAGAAAAGAAAAGAATAGAATAGAATAGAATAGAATAGAATAGAAAAGAATAGAATAGAATAGAATAGAAAAGAATAGAATAGAATAGAATAGAATAGAATAGAATAGAATAGAATAGAAAAGAAAAGAATAGAATAGAATAGAATAGAAAAGAATAGAATAGAATAGAATAGAAAAGAATAGAATAGAATAGAATAGAATAGAAAAGAATAGAATAGAATAGAATAGAATAGAATAGACAAGAAAAGAATAGAATAGAATAGAATAGAATAGAATAGAATAGAATAGAATAGAATAGAAAAGAAAAGAATAGAATAGAATAGAATAGAATAGAATAGAATAGAATAGAATAGAAAAGAATAGAATAGAATAGAATAGAATAGAATAGAATAGAATAGAATAGAATAGAAAAGAAAAGAAAAGAATAGAATAGAATAGAATAGAAAAGAATAGAATAGAATAGAATAGAAAAGAAAAGAAAAGAATAGAATAGAATAGAATAGAATAGAATAGAATAGAAAAGAATAGAATAGAATAGAATAGAATAGAATAGAAAAGAATAGAAAAGAAAAGAAAAGAATAGAATAGAATAGAATAGAATAGAATAGAAAAGAATAGAAAAGAAAAGAATAGAATAGAATAGAATAGAATAGAATAGAATAGAAAAGAATAGAATAGAATAGAATAGAATAGAAAAGAATAGAATAGAATAGAATAGAATAGAAAAGAAAAGAATAGAATAGAACAGAACAGAACAGAACAGAACAGAACAGAACAGAACAGAATAGAATAGAAAAGAATAGAATAGAATAGAATAGAATAGAATAGAAAAGAAAAGAATAGAATAGAATAGAATAGAATAGAATAGAAAAGAAAAGAATAGAATAGAATAGGAAAGAATAGAATAGAATAGAATAGAATAGAATAGAAAAGAATAGAATAGAATAGAATAGAATAGAATAGAATAGAATAGAAAAGAAAAGAAAAGAATAGAATAGAATAGAATAGAATAGAAAAGAAAAGAATAGAATAGAATAGAATAGAATAGAAAAGAATAGAATAGAATAGAATAGAATAGAAAAGAAAAGAATAGAATAGAACAGAACAGAACAGAACAGAACAGAACAGAACAGAACAGAACAGAATAGAATAGAAAAGAATAGAATAGAATAGAATAGAATAGAATAGAATAGAATAGAAAAGAATAGAATAGAATAGAATAGAATAGAAAAGAATAGAATAGAAAAGAATAGAATAGAATAGAATAGAATAGAATAGAATAGAATAGAAAAGAATAGAATAGAATAGAATAGAATAGACAAGAAAAGAATAGAATAGAATAGAATAGAATAGAAAAGAATAGAATAGAATAGAATAGAAAAGAATAGAATAGAATAGAATAGAATAGAATAGAAAAGAATAGAATAGAATAGAATAGAATAGAAAAGAATAGAATAGAATAGAATAGAATAGAATAGAATAGAATAGAATAGAATAGAATAGAATAGAAAAGAAAAGAATAGAATAGAATAGAATAGAATAGAATAGAATAGAAAAGAATAGAATAGAATAGAATAGAATAGAAAAGAAAAGAAAAGAATAGAATAGAATAGAATAGAATAGAATAGAATAGAATAGAAAAGAATAGAAAAGAAAAGAAAAGAAAAGAAAAGAATAGAATAGAATAGAATAGAATAGAAAAGAATAGAAAAGAAAAGAATAGAATAGAATAGAATAGAATAGAATAGAATAGAAAAGAATAGAATAGAATAGAATAGAATAGAAAAGAATAGAATAGAATAGAATAGAATAGAATAGAAAAGAAAAGAATAGAATAGAACAGAACAGAACAGAACAGAACAGAATAGAATAGAATAGAATAGAATAGAAAAGAATAGAATAGAATAGAATAGAATAGAATAGAATAGAATAGAATAGAAAAGAAAAGAATAGAATAGAATAGAATAGAATAGAAAAGAATAGAATAGAATAGAATAGAATAGAATAGAATAGAATAGAAAAGAATAGAATAGAATAGAACAGAACAGAACAGAACAGAACAGAACAGAACAGAACAGAATAGAATAGAATAGAATAGAATAGAATAGAATAGAATAGAATAGAATAGAAAAGAAAAGAATAGAATAGAATAGAATAGCTTTATTTGGCCAAGTGTGATTAGACACATAAGGAATTTGTCTCCGTTGCAGAAACTCTCAGTGTACATTCAAAGCAACAGTGTAATGATAATTGTAGTAATGATACCAATAAGAGGGGACAGTAAAGAAGATAAGAAGGATAATAGTAATACTACAGGCAGGCATACAACATGGATAAATATACTTAGACATAAGACAATACCGTAAGGTTTATGTGTTTAGCAGAGTGATGGCATGAGGATCTTTGTGTCTAGTCGTTTTGGTATGTGATGCCCTATAGCAGCGTTCCATAGTGAGGAGTTGAAACAGTTTATGTTCAGGATATGAGGGGGTCTGCAGATATTTTCTCAGCCCTCCTTCTGACCCATGCAGGTCTTCTATGGAAGGCAGGCCGATTGCAATTGCTTTTTCAGCAGTCCTAACTATTTATTGAAGTCTGTATCTGTCCTGTTTAGTCCTGTACTTCCCCCCACTCTGTGTGTGTGTGTGTGTGTGTGTGTGTGTGTGTGTGTGTGTGTGTGTTGTGCATGCAAAGCAGGATTACTGTAAGAACTTGCTTTCATTCTGCCTAAAACATGCGATGAACGGTTGCAGGAACTGGGCATGGCTAGTCTAGGGAAGAGAAGGACCAGGCGAGACATGATAACAGTCTTCCAATATTTGAGGGGCTGCCATGGAGAGGAGGGGGTCAAGCTATTTTCCAAGGCACCCGAAGGCCAGACAAGGAATAATGGATGGAAACTGATCAAGGAGAGATTCAACCTAGAAGCAAGGAGGAATTTTCTGACAGTGAGAACGATCAACCAATGGAACAGAAGTTGCCTTCAGAAGTTGTGGGAGCTTCATCACTGGAGGCTTTCAAGAAGAGATTGGACTGCCATTTGTCAGAAATGGTGTAGGGTCTCCTGCTTGGGCGGGGGGGGGGAGGTTGGACTAGATGACCTATAAGGTCCCTTCCAACTCTGTTAATCTAATGCCTAGACAAAACCAGCAGCTGTGGCAACAAGTTGAAAGAGGGCTCCAGTATGGGGTGCACATTCCCCTGAAGCTGAATTGTTGTCACCTTGTTTGGTTTGGGCAAAACTTAGGATTTGATACAGTTGCTGCTCTAAAGAACTATTGATTCAAAATAAATGCAAGAGAGGATTGATTCTGGGAATCAAGCAAGAATAAACAAGTACTGTATGTCCTTGCCATTAAAATATGGATTTTAAATGTGAGTGTTTAGCTGCATATATTTCTGATGAGAATATTTCTTTTATAAAGTTCCAAAGCTCCAGCCTTGTTTTATTTTTGAGCTCCTGGCTTAGTGCATTCATAGAATAATTATCATTGTTACGAAGTACAGATTACCCTGCCCCATTAATTCATTGAAAAACAATGTCATCTGGTTCTCATCACATCACACTGAACCATGATACAATTTGTTTGGTTTTTATTTAATGGGATCTGTACATCCTCATCCTTTGATTTGTTAACCATAGTTGATGGCCAAATGTATCTTGTCTGAAGGCATGCTAGATTTCTGAATGGTGACTTGGGGACACACAAGCTGAACATGTTTGATATTAACAATCATTAATGGACTTCATTTCATTTTCAAAACTTTTTGCAAACTTTGGCATCTCAAAGCTGCCAAGATTATGAAACACTACATTACACTGTAATGTGGATTAAATTTAGTTAATGTGATTACTCTCCAGTTATGTATTTAATATTTTCCCTATAATAATAATAATAATAATAATAATAATAATAATAATAATAATAATAATAACAACAACAACAACAACAACAACAACAACAACAACAACAACAACAACAGAGTTGGAAGGGACCTTGGAGGTCTTCTAATCCAACCCCCTGCCTAGGCAGGAAACCCTACACTACTTCAGACAAATGGTTATCCAACATCTTCTTAAAATCTTCCAGTGTTGGAGCATTCACAACTTCTGGAGGCAGGCTGTTCCATGGATTAATTGTTCTAACTGTCAGGAAATTTCTCCTTAGTTCTAAGTTGCTTCTCTCCTTGTTTAGTTTCCACCCATTGCTTCTTGTTCTACCCTCAGGTGCTTTGGAGAATAGTTTGACTCCCTCTTCTTTGTGGCAACCCCTGAGATATTGGAACACTGCTATCGTGTCTCTTCCTTTGTTATCGCTGGCAGAGGGCAGCAGGAGGCCGTCACAGCCGAAAACGGAGCCTGGGACCTCCCGAGCTCCGTTTTTGCTGGCAGAGGCACCGTGGGCTGGTTCTTCGCTGTTTCCAGGACGGCCCCGTGGGCCAGATCTAAGCACCCTGCGGGCCAGAATCTGGTCTGCAGGCCTTGAGTTTGACACCCCTGCCATAGACCATTACATTGTCTTTGGACTTTTGCAATCACAGTAAGTATGATTTGTGGAATAAGCCACTTTCCAAATGTACAGAACATGCTGAAGCAAAACATCGACTATCAACCAAAATAGCAGAGCACAGAAGACACTAAATCAAAAATAGCCACTAAAGCTTATTATAGACAACCCATGACTCCTTGGTCATCATTTCAGAGAGCTTTCTTACCCTCTCCCCTCCTTGGAAGAGCTTTATAGCTCCTGCTGCCTTAAGAAAGTTCAAAACATTCTTAAAGATCCATCTCATCCTGAGCACCCTTTTTTTGAACTATTACCATCTGGCAGACGGTACAGGATAATAAAACCAAGGACAAATAGGCTGAAAAACAGCTTCTATCCCAGGGCAGTAACTATATTGAATTCTACTGTATAGTGCAGTGGTTCCCAACCTGTGGTACGCGAGGGCCTTCCAGGTGGTACGCGAACACTTTCGGGGTCATGAACGATTTTTAGTTAGTTATTTTTTACTTCACAAAAATGTTTACTGCCTAACACAAGATAATCTGGCAATGATTTGCAACTGTTGCCACATGCCACCCACCTGGTCCCAGCGGCCCGAGAATCCAGTTGCTGGATGCGCGGGGCCAAAAAAGGAACGGTACAATTATGGAAATAAAGTGAATTTAGTTTCTCTGGAACCAGGTGGTACGCGGCGACTGTACGGGACCTCCAAGTGGTACTCGATCACAAAAAGGTTGGGAACCACTGGTATAGTGCAATATTAATGCAATATCAGGGTTTTTCAATTCAATTGTATAGAATGTGAAGGATGTGTGTTTGTGTTTTATTTTTATAGTTATAGTGTACACTGAAGATGGCATTTAATTTCGTTGTATGAGGTGCAATGACAATAAAGTAAACTAAAACCAAACTTTCCTTATATAAACAGAAATAGAATAACCAAGGGGAAAAAAGCCGTGGGAATAGGAACAAATTGTGACTTCCTTCTGACTTCCCCATTGACTTTGCTTGTGGGAAGCTGCCAGGACAGCATCAGAAATCATGATCATGTGACCATGGTGATGCAGAGATGCTTCAGCGCCCACAACTTAGCCAATATAGCTGATCTGAAGATCTTTGAAATTTCAATCTCATGGGTCCCAGATTTTGGATATTCTTTAAGTTAGCCTACTTGAGATATCTTGATTCAAAAACTGTCGCCCTATGATATACTGTTTTGCCCAGTTGATGGCTAAAAACAGACAAACAGACAGGAGAGTTTTAGTAGTATATAGATGAGTCAATTGATTTAGCTTGAGATATCTTTCCTGAACATCATGTGTGAGCCTTGGCTTGCTATGAGCATAATGTTTGTCTTTCAGCAGAACAACCTTTAAATGTTGTGAACAACATTTAGTTCCATGTGCCCTTAGCAAGCTAAATCAAAAGCAACCATCAACATTATGGCTTGCTGCAGGGGCGGGTTCCTCTTACCGTTTCTTACCAGTGCGCTACGTGAGCATCACGACATTTCGCACATGCGCATCGCGACATTTCGTGTCCCCTAGCACGATTTTCCTTCTGCGCATGCTCAGAGAGCTGAAAAATCACCAAAAATTAGAAAAAAAGATGGCGGCGCGCATGGACCGGCAAAGACAGCACCGGAGCCGTCGTGCCAAAATTCCGCAATCAACGGGCCACTACTGGAGCGGAGCTCCGGACCGCACCGGTAGGAACCCACCTCTGGCTTGCTGTGTGTTGCGTGATCCTTGGCATAACACAATTTCATCACAAGGGACCAGTCAGAAATAGAGTTGCACACAAACATTTCCACTTTTCAACTGCTTGGCACTATCAAGACTGAGTATCTCCTTCTCTCCCCCCTCCCCCAGGTAGGCTGAGTAAACATTCATTTTTGCCTCATTTTAAAGAGGGGGGAACAACAACAAAGATGATTAGATGACTGGAGGCTAAAACATATGAAGAACAGTTGCAGGAATTGGGTATGTCTACGTTAACGAAAAGAAGGAATAGGGGTGATACGACAGCAGTGTTCCAGTATCTAAGGCAGTGGTTCCCAAACTTTTTCAGTCCACCGCCCCCTTGGTGCTACAAACTCATCCTCACCGCCCCCCACCCCACCCCCTCAGGTGGGCGTGGCTTAGTGGTCAGGTGACCAGGTGGGCATGGCCAACTTGTAAAGTGTAGTGAAACTCACTTAACAACGCTCTTGCTTAGCAACCAAAATGTTAGGCTCAATTGTGGTCATAATTCTTTCTTTCTTTCTTTCTTTCTTTCTTTCTTTCTTTCTTTCTTTCTTTCTTTCTTTCTTTCTTTCTTTTTCTTTCTTTCTTTCTTTTTCTTTCTTTCTTTCCTCCCTTCCCCTTCTTTCTTTCTTTTTCTTTCTTTCTGTCTTCCTTCCTTCCTACCATCTTTCTTCCTTCCTTCCTTCCTTCTCTTTCTTTCTTTCTTTCTTCTTTCCTTTCTTCTTTCTTTCTGTCTTCCTTCCTCCCTCCCTCCCCTCCCCTCCTTTCTTTTTGACTGTCTTCCTTCCTTCCTACCATCTTTCTTTCTTTCTTTCTCTTTCTTTCTTTCCTTTTTCTTTGCTACATCCCACCCTTCCCTTCCCTCCCTCCTTTCTTTTTCTGTCTGTCTTCCTTCCTTCCTACCATCTTTTTTCTTTCTTTCTTTCTGCCTTCCTTCCTTCCTACCATCTTTCTTTCCTTTTTCTTTCCTTCTTCCCTCCTTTCTTTTTCTGTTTGTCTTCCTTCCTTCCTACCATCTTTCTTTCTTTCTTTCTTTCTTTCTTTCTTTCTTTCTTTTCTTCCTTCCTCCCTTCCTTTTTCTTTCCTTATTTTCTCTCCCTCCCTCCCTCCCTCCCTATATATATATATATATATATATATATATATATATATATATATATATATATATATATATATATATATATATATATATATATATATATATATATATATATATATATATATATATATATATATATATATATATATATATATCACACACCCCGCGGGACTACATTGGCTCCTCTGGGCTCTGCCTATGGCAATTTAAAATGTGCTTCTGTCTGCGAGGAAGAGGGGCGTGTTTGAAAAGAGGGGCTGGAGGTGGGTGGGAAATCTATCCCACATTGAGCCACTGGGTGTGTGTGAGTGTGTGTGTGCGTGCGTGGCCAAAAACATCCAGGTTTGGAAAACTGGGAGGTTTTGAAACCGATTCCCCCAAACCTGGTTTTAATTTGGTTGCAAAAACAAACAAACAAACAAACACACAAGCCATTTTGGTTCCTCGCCAAGGCTGGCTCAACTGGATGACCAAACAGAGTCTGGAAAGGAAAGAAAACTGCAGAAGTGGTCAATGGATGGGGTGGGTGGGACAGATGCACATGGGAGAGGGTCTTCTCCCCCTCCCCCCACACTGGCACATTCAAGGGGCTTCCTGGAAATATACCCCCTCCCCCGTGGGAAGCGCTGGCACCCTCCGAATTGCCTTCCTTGGCACAGAGCAGTTCGGAGGACCGAGGCCGGGTGGAGGGGGGGACTCCTGTACCCAGCAGGCACAGCTGGAAAGCCCCCTCCTCACCTGGTGGTGTGTCGTGCCTGCCTAAATTGCTATCCATCCGGGGGCAGGGGAAGATGGCATCGCAGGGACGAGCGAGAGCATTGTGTTAGGTGGGCAGAGGAGGTGAGGCCGAAGGCCACATCGTGAGACGGGCATGCGGAGAGGTTGCGGGGGGGGGGGGGGCGCAGGAGGCTGGGCACCTGGGATCTTCAGTGGGATGGAGAAGGGGGTGGTACTAGGTGTTTGGGGTGGGATGGGGAGTTATGATTTTTAGAAGATGAGACACACATGCACGCACAATGGTCAAGGGGAGGATTTAACTTGGGGTTGTTTGGGAGGGAGGGAAGGAAGGAAGGAAAAGAAAGGAAAGGAAAGAGAAAGAAAAGGAAGGAAGGAGAGGGAAGGAATTGGAAGGAGGAAGTGAGGGAGGGAGGAAAGGAGGGAGGGAGGGAGGAAAGAAAGTAGGAAGGAAAGAGAGGGAGGGAAATTAAAGGTGAAAAGGAGAGGGAGGAAGGAAAAGGAAGGGTAGGAGGAAGGAAGGGAAGGGAAGTAGGAAGGAAAAAGGGGAAGGAAAGGGAAGGAAGGAAAGTAGGAAGGAAAAGGAGGGGGAAGGAAAGGGAAGGAGGGAAGGAAGGGAAAGAGACAGAAGGAAGGAAAGGAAAAGAAAGGAACGGAGGAAGGAAAAAGAGGAAAGGAAGGGAAGGGAAGTAGGAAGGAAAAAGGGAAGGAAAGGGAGGAAGGAAGGAAGGAAGGAAGGAAGGAAGGAAGGAAAGGAAAGGAAAGGAAAGAGAGGCAGGCGAAGGCGGCAGAAACTCTGGCGGGCAACTGTTCCCGATCTCCCCCCCCCACATCGCTGCCCTCTTTCCGGACCGACTTTCCAGCCGCGGCGCCTCTTGGCCAAAGGAGCGGAAAAGAGGCAGCTGCGATTTCCCCACAAGGTTTCCCTCCTCCTCCTCCTCCTCCCGCCCCCCCAACCCAACCCCCCAACCCAGCCCCTGCCCGCCCCCCCCAATCCCGTGTCTTACTGGTTTATCAGCTCCGTGTTTCTGTCGGCTGGTCTCTAGGGAAAAAAGATTGCAAAATACAGAAACTCTTCTCGCTGCGAGTTGTTAATTGCTCACCCTCGCGAGAAGAGTTTCTGTATTTTGCAAGCTTTCCAGGGGTCTCCAACCTTGGCAACTTTAAGACTTGTGGACTTCAACTCCCAGAATTCCTCAGCCAGCTTTGCTGGGAGTTGAAGTCCACAAGTCTTAAAGTTGCCAAGGTTGGAGACCAGTGCAAAGAGACCAGACGACAGACACACGGAGCTGCTAAAAGTCCAGTAAGACGCCCGTCTCGCGGCCCGCCCAGTCCCCACCGGGAAAAGAGTGGTGGGAAAAGTGGCGAGCGGGCGATTGGGTGGCGGCGCGGGGACAGGACCGGCGAACCACCTACCGCCCCCCTAGCCCCTCTCACCGCCCCCCTGTCGCCACCCTTACCTCTCACCGCCCCCCCAAGGGTTCCCACCGCCCCCTGGGGGGCGGTACCGCCCACTTTGGGAACCACTGATCTAAGGGATTCCCGCAAAGAAGCCGCAACCTATTTTCCAAAGGAACTGAAGGCAGAACAAGAAGTTGTGGGTGGAAACTAATCAAGGAGAGAACTAAGGAGAACTTTCTTAGTTAGAAAAATTTATCAGTGGAATGGCTTGCCTCCAGATATTATGGGTACTCCGTCACTGGAGATTTTTAAGAAAAGACAACCATTTGCCTGAAATAGTATAGGGTTTCCTGCTTGAGCAGGGGCTTGGATTAGAAGACCTCCAAGGTCCCTTCCAACTCTGTTATTCTGTTCCCAACCTTAAAATTACTGAATTGCACCTCAAATTTGGATAATAACATTAACAGGGGTCTCCAACCTTGGCAACTTTAAGACTTGTGGACTTCAACTCCCAGAATTCCTCAGCCAGCGCATGCTGGCTGAGGAATTCTGGGAGTTGAAGTCCACAAGTCTTAAAGTTGCCAAGGTTGGAGACCCCTGCGCATAGACACAAACATACCGAAAGCAAAAGGACCTTCCCCAATACACTGGGACACTGAGAATGTTAGGCCTGTGCAGCCTGCAAAGCATCATTTATCACCTTCTTCTGAGTTTTGACACTGTGGTTTGAAGATCTCCAGTAAAGGGAAGGGAAAAAGGAGAACTGTTGGAAGGGGGAGGATGGAGATTGCGAAAGTCGTGCTCTGCCAGGTCAGTTTCGAAAAGACTAAAAGCCAGCAAGGAACCAGCCTCAAGCAATCACATTTCTAAACTAGCAGTGTTGTGTAAGGCATTAAAACAACAAAAAGGCACACCCGGCCTGCTCCAACAAAACTCGCTTGCAAAGCTGGCCTTAAAATGCAGCTCTGTATGAACAGCGGATCCAAACTTTACCCTTTGATTATATATATAACCCTTTCCTCGTGAAGAGCTGATAGGGAAGAGAACCTGGCCTAGAGGTTAAGACTCCTGCCTTACAAGCAGACTGCCCAGGTTCAAATCCCACTAAGGGTATGGCTATCTGATGAGAGCAAAATAGCTCGAAATAGATCTATAATAGTCTCCCTTTATTTTCATTTATCAGCAGAAAATGTTACACACACACACACATATATGTGTGTGAGTGTGTAACATTTTTTGCTGATAAATGAAAATAAAGGGATTTATTTATTTTCAGCAAAAAATGTTACACATATAGACAATATAGTTTGTCGACTATAGAAAACTGCCTGGATGGTCCCAGGAGGGGCCGAAAGGCAAAAGGAAGCTGTGATGTTTTCTTCCATACACCAGGATGACTCGACAGAATAAACATCTATCTATCTATCTATCTATCTATCTATCTATCTATCTATCTATCTATCTATCTATCTATCTATCTATCTATCTATCTATCTATCTATCTATCTATCTATCTATCTATCTATCTATCTATCTATCTATCTAGAGAGATAAATAGATAGATAGATAGATAGATAGATAGATAGATAGATAGATAGATAGATAGATAGATAGATAGATATAGATATAGATATAGATATAGATATAGATATAGATATAGATGGATGGATGGATGGATGGATGGATGGATAGATAGATAGATAGATAGATAGATAGATAGATAGATAGATAGATAGATAGATAGATAGATAGATAGATCTCACTTACTCATAACTATATGATATATAAATATATATATCACTTACTCACTTGTGGGATGTTTTTGACTTTGCATGTAAGCTTCGGATATCATATGTGGCATTTCATATGATTTCGTTACTCAATTGATTAAGGGTTTAGTTTCCACCAATGTGAAAAACAAGGGGTTGTGCTATTTCATTACGAAGGGGAGGAGGTAACGTGACCGAATCTACTGCCACATAACATTCCTGACTTAACAATTAATAAGAAAAATAAAAAAGGCTGGATAGTAGATGTGGCAGTGCTTATAGACAGCAGAATAGAAAAAAAGAGGGAGGGGGAAACTGGAGAAAATCACAAATCATAGGGACCTGCAAATAGAAATAGAACGACTGTGGCAAAAGAAAGCAAAGAAACACAAGGTACAATTTCAAAACATCTGGAACACCACTTAAACACCATTGGCATTGACAAAATCACCATCAGTCAATTGCAAAAGGCAGCTTTATTTGGAACAGCTGACATCCTGTGACCATACCTTTAAAGCCATCAAACAACAACATCCGCCTAGCTCAGAACCTTGGAAGAACTAAATAGATCAGTGGTTCTCAACCTGTGGGTCGCGACCCCTTTGGGGGTCGAATGACCCTTTCACAGGGGTCGCCTAAGACCATTGGAAAACACATATTTCCGATGGTCTTAGGAACCGAGACACCGCTCCTCTATCCGTCTCCAGGCGGGTCCACCCACATGCAAATAGACTACTGCAAAAAAAAAATCTGTACCATGGGAACTTCTGAGCATGTGCAGAAGCCAAATTTCTGGCACTGCGCATGCGTCGCCATCTTGTTTTTGGCTTTTTTGTTGTTGCAATTTTTAAAAAACTTTTTCGGCACTGCGCATGCGTGTGTGCGCAAAGCGCCCACGCGCCCACAAGGCGCGGCCATACAGAGCAGGAGGAAGCGAACCGGCAGTGAGGTAAGTTAGAACCCACCCCTGAGTTTCCTAATAATTTTATTATTGTATGGTTGGGGGTCACCACAACATGAGGAACTGTATTAAAGGGTCGCAGCATTAGGAAGGTTGAGAGCCAATGAAATAGATGGATAAAAAAAGCCAAATCCAGTCTAAGCATCTGGCTAACCCTGCAATCCAACTATTATAATAATCAAAGAAGAATTTTTTTCCCAAGGACACAATACAAAAGATGCCCATGAAGGAGAAAGATGACAGAATTATCTTAGTCTTAGCAGTTTGCTTTCTTGGGATTTTTTTTTTAAATAAAAGCTTTCTTTTGTTATTGAAGGATCATTCTTTGATCATCTTGTAAGCTATTCCCACAGTCCGAATTCTCATGACCCAAATATATAGTAGGTCAGCTACTCAGTAAAGATTGGACTCACAGGAAAATGCTTGGAAACAATGGAATTTATCCTCCTTGAGTCTCTTCTTAGAATGGTGATGTTCTCAGCAGGTATATTCTATCAGCTGCTGCTGTTAAATTTTGCAAAATAAAAATTGACAATTTTTTTATTGTTGGAACTGCTCTTGATGTTGTGCAGTTTCCTCAGAGATCTTTAGAATGTTAGTCTAGACCAGTGTTTCTCAAATAGTGGGGCGCACCCCCCCTGGGGGGGTGCATAGCGATGCCAAGGGGGCGCGTGTGACCCCGGGGAACATGCATGGTCCCTCTCAATCGATTCCCCAGGAGTGTTTTCCCAGTTGCACGCTACTCCGAGCCCGGAAGAGAAGGCGGCCAGGCGGGGCGGCTGCATGGGTTCTTGTTGTTCTTGGCGGGCGCCGCGGTAGCCATGAACGGCGTGGCGAACCTGCTTCTGGACAAGGAGGAGCATCCTCTACAGCTGGGCGAAAGCTTTGAATAGCACCCTAAAGCCTCCTTCCACACCATTCGCTGTGAGTGCCCGGCAGAGGCGGCGCTTACGTGCCAGGCCGGCGACCCCAAAACATCGGCTTGATTAAGCTGGCCTGGCCCCGTGTCAAAAGAGGGCCCTAACCACGGTAGCCTATGCCTGCCCAACCGAAAACAGGCTCCACTGAGTTCAGTGTGACTTACTCCCAGGTAAGTGGGTAGAGCAGCCTTCCCCAGCCAATAGTTTGCTTGCAGCTTATAATAAGTAAAATAATAAATATTAAAACTAAAATTACATTGGGGCCCAGATCGGAGAGTTGGGGGCACGCGAAATGTTTACTTCTTCCTAGGGGGGGGGGCGTAACAGAAAATAATTGAGAAGAACTGGTCTAGACTGTTGAGCATGATCAAAACCTAACATGGTGGAAAAGGTTCAAAAAGTGACATTCTGGAAAAAGCTGTATTAGACCAAACAAGATAAGAATGTATGGTTGTTTATAGTCCTGCTGATTTAGAATTCCAGCAGTGGCAACATCAGCCTCCTTCACTCTGATGTCCTCCAGATGTATTGGACTTTTAACATCTTAATCTCCATTGATTGGCTGGAAGAATTTGAGACTCAAATGACAGGAGATGTCTGGCTGGGGAAATTCCTGACTGACATTATTAGACACTGTAGCAGTAGTGGGTTCCTACCAGTGCGGTCCACTCTATAGCACCGGTAGCGGCCCGCTGGTGATGTCACAGTACCGGTGCGGTCGGTTGCTGGTGCCTGGGCGTCACCATTTTTTTTTAAAAAAATTTTTTTTATTAAAAAAAAAATTTCTTCTGCGCATGCCCAGAAGGCGAGCTTCCGGAACTGCGCATGCGCTGCCTTCCTACCCCACAGTGAGTCCAAGCAGGGGAGGATGGCTGAGGGAGCGCGTGAGACGCCGAAAGAATGGGCAGCAGGAGCTATCTCCATTCCCCTCCCTTCAGCAGTCCGAGAAGCCATGAATGCGCGGTGATGATCCCAGGCATTTTCGCACATTTGAGGCTTCTCGAGTTGCTGAGGGGAGGGGGAATAGCGGCAGGACCTATCTCAGTTCCCCTCCCTTCAGCAGTCCGAGAAGGGAACGGGCGGCAGGAGCCTAGGATCATCGAATGGGGAGAAGCATTCAGGCCGGATGGAGCCTCCTAGAAGAACAGCTGCCGCGGTTTTGCTGCTCCCGCTCCGGGGGGCTGCGTTGCGAGTGGGCAATGCCCCCCCTTCTTCTCCGGCCGCTGCCAAGCCCACCCGGTCACATGGCTGGCAAGCCACACCCACAAAATAAGCCACACCCACAGAGTGGTAGTAAAAAAAATTAGGAACCCGCCTCTGCACTGTAGGAAGCATCAGGCAAAGAATACCCTGGATGGCCATCTCTTGAATCTCAAGAATGGTACAACAGAAATCAACAGTATGATGCTTATGATTTTAAGACCATCCACAGAACACACCCTCCTACCCCTTATTAAATAATTTATTTCATTTCTAAAGGCTGAAATCTTACGAGATTGATCTCAGGAAAGTTCAGAGTTCTTGAGTTAGACAGTGCAGGATTCTAATTTTTGGGTCTGAACATCCTATGATAAGAGTCTCCAAAGTCTCATAATATTTAACCATCTTGCAAGAATTGGAGTAACTGGGGGGGGGGAAAAATCAGGGGATCCATCTCTGAACAGGAATATTCTATTTATTTTACCCACTAAAATGTATCACAGAATTGAAAAACACATGATCTAAATTGAAAAATTTCTACCCAGGATAAGAAGAATGATTGGCCTCCCCCCCAAAAATAGATACTTCAAAGCAAGGAGAAGAAATCTCACCCACTACTTCAAATTTATGAAAGCAAAAATAATGTTCTAGTTCACTCTAATAACTCCCATCCAAAATGATTGTTCTATTGATTTGGGTGGGATTTGCAAACAGGCCCTTCAAATCTCAGCCTGACATAACTTCCAGCTGGTGTTGAGTAGTCATGTACATGCGAACATTTATTTCAAATGTTTACAAGGGTCCGTCAATATTAAATCTCAATACATGTGTGTTTGGGGGTCATTTTTGCAAGAAACCTATCCTCTTAGTCTCCTCTTCTACTATCCAGGTGTGACGGGACATTAATCCCATTTTTAAGTGATTCAAAATAGGATCTCAAAATTTCACACAACGCATCCCTCACCCTCCTGATCTGCACCCACGTTTTTGAGGCTGATGGGACTTACCATGGCCTTCTTCCTGTCTGCTCTCCAGCTTGGTGGCCAAGATTAACCTACCACCAAGGTGGGCCAATTACCGTCTTGATTCACCAAGTTTTCCCAGGGGACATGGCAGAGTTGCTAGCAAGCGAGCTTTGAGTCCTTCAACAACTCTTTGTGCAACAGAAAGAGAGAGAGCGAAATGGAACCACAGTTGCAGACTTCCTCTATTCCCCCACACACCCTTTGCTTAATTCCCCTTCATTTCCGTATTTTGGGTAAGTAAAAAAAAAAAATAGAGGTTTGTCCTCGCTTGTCAAAATGAGATGAAGAGTGTCTTTAGGAACACCTCTGCTAAAATCAGTCCGGATGTATGAAAAAAAAAACCAACACCCTTGTTGTTTTAAAGGTATCATCTTCAGAGAAATGACTCATCAGACATGAAACCTTATCAACAAGGGGTCCTTTTAAAAAATAAATATATATATAAATTGAAAATGGTATTCTAGAAAAATACATGTGAACAATTACAATAATAACTACTAAAGAAGTTAAGAAATAGGTAACAAATCTTACTATAACAATCTCATCTTTATTATTTCAAAAAAGATTTAATGAAATTATATTAGTAAAAGAAAAACGAGGGTCAATTATTAATTTACTATATTTTATGGAACAAAGACAATGATTAGTAGAAATAAGAACATGCTATATATTTAAAGACCAAGTAAATAAATAGAAAGGTAAATATTTTTACGCACGGAGAATATTTAAAAAAATGTTATCCGATGAAAGCTTATTCTATAGAGGGGGATAGAATACTCCTAACTGTATGTTTTATATGTGTATTGTTTCATGTTGTATTTTTGTGTGTGTTTAATAAAAAAATTTAAAAACATAAAAAAATAAAAAATAAAAAAATAAATATGCAGATGTGCTAAATATCCAGCCCCTTAAAAAGGAGTTATGCTCTGAGAAATGCAGATGGCTTTACTTAAATTCATCCATTTAAGTAATTAAATAAATGTTTTCCAAATATTTTGGAAAATCAGCACTTTTCAATGACAGCCGGGGTGGTGACGGTGGCTAAAAGCAGTGCATTAAAGTATCTGCACATTTCAATGCAATTATTTTGTAATAATTGTAATCCTCCCCCCTCCATGGATTGCATCTATTCTCTTGCAAGATTCTGTTAATGTAGCTTTGCAATAAAATTAGAGCTGGCATTTGTTATTGTGCTTCTTTTCTGGACTATCAGAGGCAAGAGGCAAGCATCAACCTTCACCCCTTCTTTATTCTTTGGAAAATGAGGGAGGTCCCTTTTGAACTGTTTCTTACACCTCCCCTCCTTATGTACCTTTACATGATAATTGTCCAGTGTCTGACTCTGCCTCCTATCTCCCAAGGCTGTTTGCACATACCACTATAGGTTCTAACTCTGTTGTCTCAAGAAAAAGAAAACACGTTGTACCAAGACGTTATACTAGCGGTCCCCAATCTTTACGGCTTGGCAGCCCATGGCGGAGGTAAGAGGGGTACCGGCCCTGCCGCTTGTGCAAATTGAGCTGCACGCACACGCATGTGCTGGCCCACTGCTCACGCAGCCTAGTTCCGAACAGGCCACGGCCCAGTAGTGGGAAGCCAGATTCACTTAAGAATTGTATTACAGGTAGTCCTCGACTTATGACCACAATTGAGTGCAAAATTTCTGATGTTAAGTGAGACATTTGTTAAGTGAATTTTGCCCCATTAACACCTTTTCTTGCCTCAGTTGTTAAGTGAATCACTGCAGTTGATAAGTTAGTAACCCGGCTGTTAAGTGAATCTGGCTTCCACATTGATTTTGCTTGTCAGAAGGTCACCAAAGGCGATCACATGACCTTGTGATACAGGTACAGTCATAAATATGAACCAGTTGCCAAGCATCCGAATTTTAATCAAATGACCATAGGGGGGTTGTTGCAAAGATCGTAACTGAAAAACGGTCATAAGTCAGTTTTTTCAGTACCGTTGTTGACAGGTTCCAGAAGAATAAAGGAACTTTGAAACCCAATCCTGGTTTGTAAAGTGTCCTTTAATGATTCTCCAGCACTCACTAGCAAACACTAGTTCTTAGTGAAAATTATTGTCAAAGCTGTGTGTCAAGTGCTCCCCACCACATTTAAGCCTCGCGCGCCACACTCACATGATTCCCCGCCCACCCATGAACGATTCTGGCTTGTCTGTTATTTCGTAGTCACAGCAGCCATCCTGCAGCTAGAGCCAGCTGCTTTCACTGATGATGTCATCCGTCAGCGAAGAACTATGTGGAGTCGCGCTGATCGTCATCCCAGCGCATGGGATGTGACCCGTCGCGTCGAGCGCCCCGCTGGAATGGCAGCTCTGGGCCGGTGGCTCATCGGAGCTGACATGCGGCCCCCCTACCATGGAGACAGCACCTGCAACAAATAGAGGAGAATGAGGTGGTGTCCAATCCTCCCCTACCTCAGTTTGGTTGGATTGCGTCTGTGGAACTTTGACATGAGTTGGGGAGCCCGAATGTCTTCCTTCCCAATCCATGTCACTTCCGATAGGGGGTACGAGGATATGAAGGATGAACATTTTTGCTAATTGTCTGGCCGAAGGGAGGCCTGGACAGGCTATAAAATGAGCCTGTTTGGAGAATAGGTCCACCACTGTCCAAATCACCGTATTGCCATGGCTATTTGGTAGGTCCACAATGAAGTCCATACCAATTTGGTCCCAGGGTGTTACTGGAGATGCTACCGATTACAACAAGCCAGGGGGCTTTCCTGGTCTATGTTTTGTGGTTGCACACACTGTACAACTCCGCACATACTCCTCAATGTCTTTTGTCATGTGCGGCCACCAGAACTGCCTTTTGGTTAGATATAACATTTTTAAAAACCCAAAGTGGCCAGATGATCGTACATCATGGCATCGTTTCAACACTGCAGCTCATACCCCCTTGGGTACGTAGAGTTTTGCCCCTTACCAGGCCAAACCATCTCTGTGGGTTAAAAGGGTTTGGTTGTCCTGATACCACTCATCTGTAGAGAGTGCTTTCTGTATGGTTTGGGGTATATTAGACATACCCTGCGTTCGGGTTATGGTTTGCGCTCGTTGACTTAGTATTTTCAAGTAGAATTTTCCACTTTGGTGTTCCAGTGGGTTTCTTTTTTGGCATTTTATAACCCAGTTCTGCAGTTATAACGGTGGCTGTGCTATACAATAGTTGGTTGGTTTCATACAGTGTGCTGGATGGGATGGAAGTTAAAATGTTGTTCACGACAGTTAACAGATCTTTCACTTGTTTGCTATGCACTTCGTGAATGGTAGGTAGTCTTTTTCTTTCTATGTTTTCTTTGATGTGGTTTTCAATCTTTTCTTTCAGCATTTTTGTTAGATCAGTTAGCTCCACATTTTCGACTTGTTGCACAGGAGGATCTTCATTCTGTATGTTGGTTTCTTCCACTGGCTGGTCAGTTTGTTCATGTGTTGGAGAAGTTTCTTCAACTTGTTGATCATTACTTCTTGTTTTCTTTTTAGCCAATATTTCTAGATGTTACATTTCCACATTTGTGAAAACTTTATTATTATTATTATTATTATTATTATTATTATTATTATTATTATTATTATTATTATTATTATTATTATTATTATTATTATTATTATTATTATTATTATTATTATTATTATTATTATTATTATTATTATTATTATTATTATTATTTCTTCACAAAAAATGTAATACACAGCAAACAAGATTTATATGCTGGATTTCGTATCACTATATCACAAGTCGAACACTTCCCAAGCGTCTAGGACTGTGTGATGTATTTTCGTATGATGCGTGCAGATCCAAGTACGGTGGCCTTTTGCAACTGACAGATCGTGATTTTGGCAATGTTTATTGTTTTCAAATGCCAGTTAAGGTCTTTTGGCACAGCACCCAGTGTGCCGATTACCACTGGGACCACCTGTACTGGTTTATGCCAGAGTCGTTGTAATTCGATTTTAAGGTCCTGATATCGGTTAAGTTTTTCTTGTTGTTTTTTATCAATTCAACTGTCACCTGGTATGGCGACATCAATGATCCACACTTTTTTCTATTATTATTATTATTATTATTATTATTATTATTATTATTATTATTATTATTATTATTATTATTATTATTATTATTATTATTATTATTATTATTATTATTATTATTATTATTATTATTATTATTATTATTATTATTACTATTATTATTATTATTATTTCTTCACAAAAAATGTAATACACAGCAAACAAGATTTATATGCTGGATTTCGTATCACTATATCACAAGTCGAACACTTCCCAAGCGTCTAGGACTGTGTGATGTATTTTCGTATGATGCGTGCAGATCCAAGTACGGTGGCCTTTTGCAACTGACAGATCGTGATTTTGGCAATGTTTATTGTTTTCAAATGCCAGTTAAGGTCTTTTGGCACAGCACCCAGTGTGCCGATTACCACTGGGACCACCTGTACTGGTTTATGCCAGAGTCGTTGTAATTCGATTTTAAGGTCCTGATATCGGTTAAGTTTTTCTTGTTGTTTTTTATCAATTCAACTGTCACCTGGTATGGCGACATCAATGATCCACACTTTTTTCTATTATTATTATTATTATTATTATTATTATTATTATTATTATTATTATTATTATTATTATTATTATTATTATTATTATTATTATTATTATTATACAATTGTATCACAGCGGCCAGTTGTTTCGCCGGATTTGGCATTGATTACTAGTCGAGCCCCACCCAGGGGCCTAGGAAGTCGTAATGTATTTTCGAAGTATATGTGCGGAACCGAGCAGTGCGGCTTTCTGCATTTGACTGATGGTGATTTTGTCAATTTTGAGCTGTTTTAAATGTAATTCCAGTGCTTTTGGGATAGCACCCAGTGTTCCAATCACTACTGGAATTACCACTGCTGGTTTGTGCCATAATCGTTGGATTTCAATTTTTAAGTCCTGGTATTTTGCAATTTTTTCGTGTTCCTTTTCATCGACCTTGCTATCTCCTGGTATTGCAATGTCAATTATAGTCACCTTGTTGTTCTCGACCAACGTGATGTCTGGTGTATTATGCGCCAGTACCTTGTCTGTTTGTATACGAAAATCCCACAAGATCTTGACCATCTGATTTTCAGTGACTTTTTCAGGCTTGTGTTCCCACCAGTTTGTAGCAGTATGGATGTTATAATTTTGTTTTGTTGGCTGGTCCACTTGTAGCCCACTTGTCGACGGATGTCCAGGGACCTCAACATCCGCCGCGGCCCTTGTTAACACGCATGACGACCGATGCGGTATAGAATTTTTCTTCATTTCTTTCACCATGTTATATGGGTTGGCGAGTTTTTTTTATGAGGCCAGGTTGCCAACCTGACCCCAACCCTCCTCCTTTCTCATCCGGGCTTGGGACCGGCAACAGCGGAAATGGGGGGGGGGAAGCAATCTAACTGCCTGTTGATGGCAAAAGGCAGGATCAGGGATGGGGGGAAGCAATCTAACTGCCTGTTGATGGCAAAAGGCAGGATCAGGGATGGGGGGAAGCAATCTAACTGCCTGTTGATGGCAAAAGGCAGGATCAGGGATGGGGGGGGGAAGCAATCTTATTATTATTATTATTATTATTATTATTATTATTATTATTGTTGTTGTTGTTGTTGTTGTTGTTGTTGTTGTTGTTATTGGGTAAAGCACTGTAATCCAAATCACACCCTATTTTGTACATGTATGTGATGTCAAAACATGTATAAAAGAGGTGGAGCTTGGATCATCATGTCTTGCCCGCCATGTTGTAGATTTTTACCTCTGTCTGAATGCCATTATGTTTAACCCTATACTTCCTTTACGCTTTGTTTAGTTCATTTGTTAGTTGCTTTGACCCTTTAATCTTAACCCTACATCTTAATGTTTATTTTAATACTACAGCTTAGTATTAAGTGAAGTTTTTCTAATCTGCTCTTTTCTGTTCTGGAAATTGTAGTGTTTGTGCTTTCCACAGCTGAATGAAGGTACTGATTCATAAGAGTCACTACGGATGGGCAGTTCTAGAGATCAGAATTCAAAATAAGTAAATAAACTCAAACTTGGGCTGGTAGGTAGTCCTTTATTATAAAACTCATGCTGTAATTTCTCTCTCTGTCTTTCAAATGCTTTCATCTCGGAAATAAGGTTTTAAACAATTTCTACAATAATTATAATAATACACCTGTATATATTTATATATGAAATTATATTTTAAAAAATCTAAAGTTGCAAGCATCAGGACAGAATTTCCTATCTGAGCAGAAGTAAAATCACAAACATCATTTAAAACATCTTTTGTGAGTCTATCAGAATGATTACAAGTAATCCTCGCTTAGTGACTATAACTGGGAATGGCAACAACATTGCTAAGTGCTGGCGTGACTAAGGGAAATTTCACATGACTGCGCCAGAGTTATGTCATTTTTGTTTCCATCATTAAGTGAATCACCGTGGTTGTTAAGCGAGACATCATATGAATATGACCTGCCATTTCACTTCTATGCTTCCATTAATTCTTGTCTGAAGTCAGTTGTGAAGCTCGCAAATGGTGATCACATAACCGGGGTGGGGGGGTGGGGTGAGCTGCAATGTCTATAAATGTGAGGATTAGGACCAAGCTGTTTTTTTTCAGTGGTTGTAACTTCAAACAGTTACTAAACAAGGGAGCCAGAAAGCAAAGGCTACCTGTATATTGGGAGAAGACTCTTTGCTTGTACAGAAATAGCACTTAGACTTATATACCGCTTCATAGTGCTTTACAGCCCTCTCTAAGCGGTTTACAGAGTCAGAATATTGCCCCCAACAATCTGGGTCCTTATTTTACCGACCTCAGAAGGATGGAAGGCTGAGTCAACCTTGAGCCTGGTGAGATTTGAACAGCTGAACTAGCAGTCAGCTGAGTAGGTTGCAGTGCTGCTTTTACCCACTGCGCCACCTTGGCTCATAATGACCTCAGAACAGGAATTTACCTCATATTTTCTTATTGCAGTACAGTCCAAAGCTGAACATTTAAGGATTTGTCCTCAGGCGAGTTAACAAGTACTGAAAAGTCAAAGAACCTTTTTTTAAAATAACCCTTGAAAATATTTCCATGTATATGAATGTGTCATTCCACCTATTTCTAGTCGAATGCTGGTTATCATCGATCTAACATTTGAACTGGATTCATGTTTTTTTTTGTCTTAACTCAGGTGAAATGTCAAGGGGAGACAAAAATAAATAGCACAAGATGAGTGAAATTCCACATAATCCTTGCACAATAAACCATTTTCTCAACATATCTAGGAGGGACCAACTCGGCCATTCATTATGCTAATGCTTAGGGCAGAGGTCTTCCAACTTGGCAACTTTAAGACTTGTGGACTTCAACTCCCAGAATTCTCCAGCCAGCTATGCTGGCTGGAGAATTCTGGGAGTTGAAGTCCACAAGTCTTAAAGTTGCCAAGTTTGGGGACCCCTGGCTTAGAGCCCTTTCCATGGATGTGTCAGGCCTGGAAATCATCTTGGGCCTTGGATCTTCAGGCCTGCCACATTTAGTACTGTGGGAAACTAGGAGGGGGGATTGTATGGAGCTGGGGAGATATGTAGTCAAAATAACATTCCTTTCTCCGAGAGTCAAGGCCACTCTACCCTGCACCTGGAGGGGTGTGTCTGGGAGGCATCTCCAGTGGGGAAGGTGCATTGATTGGACCATGTGATGGACATGTGGGTGCTGGGGCAGGGACTTGGACTTTCTTTTAGGTGGGGAAAACCCGGAAGCTTTCAGATTCGGGTTTCCCCAGATGTGCCAATATGATATGTCTAATAAAATGGAACTTTGAGGAAACTCAAGCCTCAGAGTTTTCTTTCGTTGAGGGCGTTACTTGGAACCTTGACAAGATGATGTAGGTAGGGACAAACAAACCACCTTTATGATGTGCCTTTCTTGTGCTTTGATCTGAATCCTTCTCTTTAATTTTAGCTCACCTGGAAGCATTGCTAAAACAGTAGAGAAGTGGATAAAGCAGCTTTCTGTTTTTGTGTCTTTCCTCCTAGAATACAGGTAGTCCTTGATTTATGACCACAATTGGGACAATTGATAAGTGATGCAGTTGCCAAGTGAGTTGTGCCCAATTTTACAACATTTTTCGTTAAATGAATCTGGTTTTCCCCGTTGCTTGTTGGAAGCTGGCTGGGAAAGTTTGCAAACGGTGATCCAGTGGCCCTGGGACACTGCAACCATCATAAATAACATGCCAGTTGCCAAGAGACCAAAGTTGCATCCTGTGACTGTGGTGACACTGCAACGGTCATAAGGGTGAGGACCTACCTGTACATGATGCAAGCAGGATAGAATTCCCCGCAGCAGAATCAACACTATAGGACTGGCTTAGCATCTTTAAAATATGTAATCTAATAAATACTCATTATTATCCAAAGAGTTTTGCCCCTAAGACCATTCAATACAAAGCCAACAGTTATAAATGTGCAGATATATGCATTGATCAAACATTGTGTGCACACATGAACACATTTGCACACACATAGCCCCAGTCATGATTAGAGATGGAAAAGAAATTCAAGAAATAAATCCCAGTTGTGAAAATTGTATTTTTTGGAGCCATGAAGCTTGTTGATCATAGAAAATACTGGAAAATATTTCATTCAAAATGCTTCTCTGAAAAGTAATATAGAAAAATGCAATGTGGGGAAATTGCTTGCAAAACTATATACCGGTACTTTATACATTTGCAAACAAATGTGGATGTTCAAAGAAATTTAAGAAATGTTAGTGTATTTAAAAAAAAAACCCTCAAAATTGTTTGGAAGTGTAAAGTTTACAAATAAAAAAACAACAGAAAAATGAAAGACAGAAAATGAGTCCAATAAAATTGACCGAATTATAAAAATGAGCATCAGGGAAACTGAAAATTACAGTCTATTTTGATTTTGTCTTTTATATTCTAGCAATATATAATTATCTGCATATATACAGTTTTAAAAAATAAAGATTGCAGCTCTATGTATGTCAGGATTCTATTTGTGTAGTATTTTGAAATGCTAAAATGAATTGGAAAAACACTACACAAACATAATCAATATAGCATCACATGACATATTATTTTTTTTAAGAAAAGCATTTTATTTTATGTCCATATATACGGTAGTAGGAAGATAGATAATAGGGAGGAAAGGTGGATGAATGGAAGCATTTGAAATTATGATTTATACATGGATTTTTTTTAAAAAAAATTGGAAATTAAATTGCATGTGATTCAGAAATCTATTTGAGCAGTATTTGCCTGGAACATTTTTCAACTAATAAAACAAAATAAAACATACAGAGCTTTCATACATACACACTCCATGTTACATAAAGAAATCATTCTTGCAATTAAAACAAAATTAAAAACATGGATAATAGTATTGCATCTGAATCAGTAATAAATTTTCTATGGCAGAATAAAAATAAGCTAAAGTGATGTTACATTGAAACCATAGCACCAATTATTCCTACTCTCAGTTGAAAAGCTGGGGATTGAAGTGAGTGATAAGGGGGATGGAAAAATCACAACAAATATCATTGAAACATGCACCTTAAAAAGAATTCCAAATTTGGCACAGATTCAAGGTATTAGCAAACAAATTAAAAACCATTTAAACAAATAGGATTTTTCTTTCCCCATACATGTATTTTGGCTGCTAACATTCACTTTGTGATAATAAAAGATTGCGACTGAACTTCTTATATTCGAAAGAAAACTACTAAAATTCCTCACGCATGATCCAATGCCTGTAAGGAAATTCAGAATACAGAATAACAGAGTTGGAAGGGACCTTGGAGGTCATTCATTTGTCTTTTCCCTTCTTTTAGAAAGCTAAAACAAGAACAAACTCACAAACCAAGTGAGTTTTATGGAATTTCTTGTGTTATTTGCAAGAAAAAAATACATCAATGATTTCTGTTCTACAGGATTTTGGGGAAATTTAAGGTGTGTGGACTTCAACTCACAGAATTCTTCAGCCAGCCATGCCAGCCCAGCCAAATATTGGAATCGCATGCTGGCTGGAAAATTCTGGGAGTTGAAGTCCATGCATCTTAAAGTTCCCAAGGTAGAGGAACACTTTGTTTTACCATTTGATAGTAGGCTTGTGATTCCATCCACTTCTCTCTTCAGTTCTTTTATCTACCCTATTCTGTAACCCTGCCAAAGGCCTGCCTGTAAGGCGGCACTACATATGAGGAAATTTCAAGCACTGCTTTTGGGGGCAAGGTCTAAAACAGGGGTCCCCAAACTTGGCAACTTTAAGACTTGTGGACTTCAACTCCCAGAATTCTAGGAGTTGAAGTCCACAAGTCTTAAAGTTGCCAAGTTTGAAGACCTCTGGTCTAAAACATGTAGGTGGGGTGCTGAATTTCCTTCCCTGTTAGGCAGTGGGGGATTATCTCTGTGACAGTGCAGTTGGCCAGCAATCATGGTACCCAGCTGTGTAATAAAATAAATACAAATGTTTAGTATTTCAAGTAATGCGTTTAAATGTGCTTTCCCATCCATTCCGTCTCCCTCCTGCCTCCGTGTAGTACTTCCTAGCCTGATATGCCACTGTCTGCCTCTCAGTGCACATTTCAGCAGTGGTTCAATAGCGGCCCTTAACCAATGGGGAAGATAGAGATTTTCTTTGGTTTCTGGGAGCACCAAAGCCTATGGTGCTGGCTTTTGCACTGATGATCTTGGGGGAAAGAGCAGGTGGAGATGGGGAAATGGTGCAGCTGTCTCCTCTCCTCCTGGGCCTTTCCAGTTTTCCTGCAGTTCCAAATGGACACATCCGTTTAATGGCCCTGGCAGGTTTTGCAACACATCTGTCGGAAGTATGAACGACTACAGAACTTAGCTTTCAGCACCAAAGGGCAATAGGCAACCTTGTTGACATCTCTGCATTCTGGAGAGGAAGAGGGAGGGAGGGAGGGAGGGAGGGAGGGAGGGAGGGAGAGAGAGAGAGAGAGAGAGAGAGAGAGAGAGAGAGAGAGAGAGAGAGAGAGAGAGAGAGAGAGAGAGAGAGAGAGAGAGAGAGAGAGAGAGAGAGAGAGAGAGAGAGAGAGAGAGAGAACGAATTAGTTACTCTAATAGAATATCTGAAGCTTAAGGTTGAACTGTGGAGTTTTTTTTGCTTTCTGTGGCTGTTTGCTTACAGCCACGGTAGTTCAGTGGTTAGAACGCAGTACTGCAGGCTACTTCTGCTGCCTGCCGGCTGCCTGCAATTTGGCAATTCAAATCGCACCAGGCTCAAGGTTGATTCAGCCTTCCAACCTTCCGAGGTGGGTAAAATGAAGACCAAATTGTTGGGGGCAATATGCGGACTCTGTAAACCGCTTAGAGAGGGCTGTAAAGCACTGTGAAGCAGTATACAAGTCTAAGTGCTATTGCTATTACTACAGACATTTTATTACCCAACAAGCTAATATCATCAGTGTGAGTGAGAGTGGGAATTGTTGTCTCTTTATATATGTAGTTGGATAATTGTCCTCAATAAATGAGCAAGTATAATGTTTCTAACTTATTTATTTAATTGGGTTCTTTTATCTAGTTTTAGGACTTGGGTAGAAAACAGAACACATTTTAGTTAATATTTATTCAGAAATATTGAAAATTCAAATAGTTTCTAATTCAAACTTTTTTACCACCACTGTAGTTGCTTGCTCTGCCAGTTGTGGTGGGGTGTGGTTTCCTCCTTGGTGGTTCCTTGTTTAGAGTATTGCTTTCTACCTGATTGTTTGTCTGGTGTTTTAGTCTTTTACACCACGTTAACACACCATTCAAAAGAGATACTAAAAAGTCTAGGAAGGAAATGAAAAGATCAGAACACATCTTCTCCAGCAGTCAACGTTCAGATAAGCAGGGATTAACACCGGACAAATAATAAGGCCGAAGACGATACTCTAATCAAGGAACCACCAAGGAGGAAATCACACCCCAACAAAACTGCAGGGAAAGCTACAATATATAAAGAGGTAGTAAATTCCACAATCCATCATACTGATGATGTTACCTAGTTGGGTAATGAAACGTCTGCAAGTAAACAACCAAGCTTCAATAGTATCAAGAACTCCACAAAACTAATCATTTATCCATATAACATGCTAAACCTGAGTTTAGTTTAACCATAGCTTGGTGACCAAGCCATAAGGGCAAAGTTCATTTAGAATGCTAAATCATACATCAAGGAGGAACCACCTGTGGTCCGCCAATGGCCTTTTATTACTGGCTTCTAGATGCTTCTGATGCTACTTATAAGATGCTACTTGTATTACTTGAAACTCTGCGCCTCAGAAAATGAACAAAACAAGGCCAAATATTCTAACTCTCCTTTTTTCTGATGATATCATCATGTCACCCACTGTCATCTCTGCAGCCCTTAAATGCTGGGATAAAAAAACTCAACAACTAAAGTAGGGATGTCTAACCTGGGCAACTTTAAGACTTACAAAATTATCTGCCTCAATGTCCTACCTGTTAATGACTACTTCAGCTTCAACCGCAATAATACAAGAGCTCACAATAGATACAAACTTAATGTAAACCGCTCCAGACTTGATTGCAAAAAATTCGACTTCAACAACAGAGTTGTCAACGCCTGGAACACTTTACCTGACTCAGTAGTTTCTTCCCCAAACCCCAAAAACTTCAACCTCAGATTATCTACCATCGACCTCACCCCATTCCTAAGAGGTCGCTAAGGAGCGTGCATAAGCGCACAATCGTGCCTACCGTTCCTGTCCTAATGTTCACATATATTCTTACTTCTTTTACTCTTATTCATGCTTGTACTATTACATATATATTCAATCATGTTTTACTGTTTATACTTTGTTTGTAATCATATATGCTTGACAAATAAACAAATACAAATACTTAGGGACTTGAACTCCGAGAATCATGCTGGCTGGGGAATTCTGGGAGTTGAAGTCCACACTTCTTAAAGTTGCCAAGGTTGGACATCCCTGAATTAAAGTCTATTTTTAGTATGTAGAAAAAACAAACAAACTAACTAAAATTCCTCATGCATGATCCAATGCCTTCAGAATACAGAATAAGAGAGTTGGAAGGGACCTTGGAGGTCATTCATTTGTCTTTTCCCTTCTTTTAGAAAGCTAAAACAAGAACAAACTCACAAACCAAGTGAGTTTTATGGAATTTTATGGGACCCTCATGCCACTGTAATGCTCTGTGGTAAAAAAATCAACATGGCTGGGCTTTTGTGAACTGCATGGCAGATCTCCTACTACATGTTTCCCTTGGCCAAAAGTACCACAGGCCAAATTTACATTTGGCAATCTATGGTTTCAGGCTTCTGAGCCACGTTGCAAGTCCAGAATCCAAGCAACAGGTTTGAGTCATTCGGCCATTTCAAAGGGTAGGTTCTTTGCTCAGCTTGCAAATCATTCCATGCTATGGGTACCTTCAGGGTTTTCTATCACTCCAGAGTCACACTTGCTTTCACACTGCTGCATGGCCGAGGGCTTCAGGGCTTCCACACATTCACCAGACGGTTGTCCTGTGTAGGTCACGCACTGGACAGAACGCCTCTGCTGGCCAAAACTGCACTGCCCGGAGCACTGCAGGAAAGAGTAAGGTAGATGCAGAAATTGGGCTAAATCAAAAGAGCAGATCTATTATTTTGAGTTTGAAGCACAGCCCTTCAGCCTTTTGCTGTGCCTTGAGCAGTGTTTCTCAACCTTCGCAGCCTTAAAATGTGCGTCTGTGGAGATTCTCAGTCATCCAGGTCAGGGTTGTCTCAAAGATGCTTTTTCCCCCCAAAAAAAGGCAACCGGAATATGTTTATTCCTTGAGGAAGAAGACGACTTTTCCCTTTTCATCCAAGAAGCTTCATCAGTTCTGACTGGATGGTGTGGGGGTGGTGGGGGTGGAAGGATTAGAGTTCCAATGTTCCCTCTAAGCTGTGGGGCTGCGCAGCCGCGCGCACGTGATAAGAAAACTCCGCGCAGCAGTTTCCAACTGCCCCACGGTGTTTTCTTATGTCAGAGGGAACACTGATCACCAGCTGATAGGGGTGGGTGGGGAGTGGGGGAAAGGAGCCTTCAATGAAGAGGCGGAGGCTTTAACTCTTGCCTCCCCAGGCGGGCTCCTCTGCTAGGGAGAGGAGAGCGAGATCAAAGACTGCTGCCCACCAGCTTACTCTCCACCCAGGGAGGCCGGTTCAGTCCCCCCAGAAAAGAAAATGCGGCGCAGCAGTTTCCAACTGCCGCGTAGTGATTTTCAATGTTAGAGGGAACATTGATTAGTTCTGGACTACTTTTGAAAAAAATGGACCTCAAAGGATTTCGTCTTGGATTAAAACCAATCAGTATGGCAGATCAGCTTTCGATCATGGAGTCTTTAACCCTTTCATCAACGTCCTCTCCTGGGCCCTTCCGATTCAAACATTATTAATCTCATAATGCATAAAAGGCTGATTTGGTGAACTTGCTTTGACTTGTTTCCCTGAAAACGTAACTATTCTTCAGTGACTTTAAAAAAAATGGACCTCAAAGGATTTCATTGTAGATTAAAACCAATTAGCATGGCAGATCAGGTATCGATAGCTGCTTCTGACTGGCTTTCTGGCCTTGGATTCAGTGCCCCCATCATGCAGTGCGCTGCCTCTTGAACAATTATTGACTAATGCTTTAAAACTGTAGGAGAAAAATAAACTTTGTGTACCTCTCCCCATTCGCCGGTGACCCACCGCGGGGGTGGGCAGCGCCGAAGACTGCACCTTATGGTGTTTGGGGGTCTGGAGCTCTCGGGGCACTGGGAGTTGGAGAGGGTGGCATGATGGTCGCCACTTTTGCAAAGGACAACGCGATGACGGAAACCAGGTCCACAACTTGGAGTACACTACAAGGAAGGAAAAAGTTGGGATTCACGTATCGGTTGTGATTTATTGCAATTCCCATGCTGTTTTACAACCTGTGGGGTGGTGGAAAACGAATCGGTTAAATCATCTTGGGTGTGGATGTTGTGACTTTTGCAGCGAGGTTGGTAGAAAGTGGAATCCAACAGGATTTTTTTTTGTTTCTCGTTGGAGTCAGCAAAATTATTTTATAACACAAACGGCGGTAGTCATGAACCTAACATCGAGTACACATGGCGCTTGAGGAGATCTCAGAGGCTTTCTAGAAGTTATTTATTGTTTATTCGTTAGATTTATAGCATGTCTTTCTTTTAAGACCTCAAAGTAATGTACGATGTTCTCCCTCTCGTGACAACCCTCTAGGACAGGGGTGTCAAATTCGATTTCATTGAGGGCCACATCAGGGTTGTGTTTGACCTGGGAGGGGCTGGGCTGGGGGGGCATGGCCAGCTCGATATCACTCCTGTCGGGGACACCTGTGGTGGCCTGAGTTCTCTGCCAGCAAAAACAGGCTCCCGAGCTCCATTTTTGGCTGCCACGGCCTCCTGCAACCCTCTACACGTGGCCCTCCCGAGCTCTGTTTTCACTGGCAGAGGGTTGCAGGAGGCTATGGCAGCGGAAAACAGAGCTCGGGAGCAGGGGCGGGTTGCTCTTACCTCGCTACTGGTACGCTGCCATGTTGCACATGCGCCCCCTCGTGCGATTTTGCTTCCTGCACATGCACGGAAGCAAAATCTTGGCGAAATCTCGTGAGGGGACGCGCGCGCGCACGCAATTTCGGCGATTTTTTGCTTTTGTGCATGCGTGGAAGCGAAATCTCGCCAAAATCTCTTACGTGCGTCCCCTCGTGAGATTTTGCTGCCGCGCATGCACGGAAAAATTGTCAAAAAATTCCAGAAAAAAGATGGCGGCGCACGATGGACTGGCTAAGACGGCACCGGAGCCGTCACGTGCAAATTGGGCAATCGGCGGGTCCCTACAGGAATGGTGCACTGGACCGCACCGGTAGGAACCCACCTCTGCTTGGGAGCCTGTTTTCACTGGCAGAAGCACTGTGGGCTGGTCCTTCGCTCTTTCCGGGGCGGCCCCGCAGGCCAGATCTAAGTACCCCCCGGGCTGGATCCGGCCCCCAGGCCTTGAGTTTGACACCCTGCTCTAGGAGAATTTGGGCTGGAAGAAAGAAGGGTTGCCCCAAAGTCATCCGAAGATCTTTATGGCTGAGGTTGGACTTGAACATGGGTGAACACAGTCTTGGTCCAATATCTTATGTCAGTGGTTCTCAACCTTTTCTTCACCACAGACTCCCTTTAAATATCTTGGATATTAGGTCTGGACCATGGCCATGGACCCTCAAGACTTAACTCAAGATTTAAATCATAACATTTCTTCAAGCCTTCTCAGACCCCCTATGATGACATTGCGCCCCTCCCAGGGGTCCATGGACCACAGGCTGAGAGAACCACAGTCTTATGTACATGATTTGCTTCAATCCCAAGCACCTTAGCTATTACTGGAGTTATGGATGGTAACCATGGTGTGTGCCATTTTGCACAAATTATTGCAAGCCAGATGAACAGATCTTTTTTGCAACAGTGGTTAAGCGAATAACTGCAGTTGTTAAGTGAATCATTTGGTTGTTAAGCAAATCCGGTTTCCCCCATTGACTTTGCTTGACGTAAGCCGACTGGGAAGGTTACAAATGGTGATCAGATGATCCCGGGACATTGCAATTGTTATAAATACATGCCCACTGCCAAGCAATCAAATTTTGGTCATGTGACCATGGGGATGCTGCAGCCCTCATAAGTATGAAAAACGGTCATAAGTTACTTTTTTCAGTGCTGTTGTATCTTTGACTGGTCATAAACAAATGGTTGTAAGTTGTATTTAACTCCCTACACTTGCTGCCTGTTCGGTATTTGTGAAAATGCATCCGTTATTCCAGGCTTTTGTTACTTCACTTAGTATTAAGAGCATTCAGTTTTTCTCTTTTATGTTGCACTTTTTTATTTCTGTAAGCTGCCTGTTGGGTGGAAAGGTAGAGAATAAATTAATTTATTGACAAATTAACTGACTGATGAATGGATGACAGAATAAAATTGGAAGGTTCCAGACTGAGAAGGTCTGAAGAGAAGCTCATTACCTCAGACCAGTCGAGGGTTAACCATTCTGGAGGACAGGTGTGATTATTACAGGGTTCCAACACATGAGGCCGTGGCAAGTTGCAAGAGGAATCATCCAGGGTTTTCTCATCTGTGGTGGAGATTTTGCGCTGACACATCACGCTTCGGGTCCTCACTCCCTGATTGCAGCTGCGGCTGCATTCGGACCAGTTCCCGATCAGCCAGCTAGTTGAGATGAGAAACAGAAAGCAAAATAAGAACATGGCTAAAATTGAAACTCATTGGCCCTGTTGCCATTCCACTCTTGATAATGTAATGGGAGATCGTGTGTGAAGGGCCCTCCAAAAATTGACCTGATCAGCTATCTCCTACAGTCTTAAATCTAGCTTTAAACAAAGCTCATCTAATCTTCATTTAATTTCCCTGACTACCTGAGGTAACGGATTCTGCTCACTGTCATCCTTGTCTCAAGATTCACTTCGTACAGATAGTCCTCTACTTACGACCACAATTCCGCCCAAAATTTCTGTTGCTAAGCGAGACATTTGCTAAGTGAGTTTGGCTCCATTTTATGATCTTTCTTGCCACAGGGGTTAAGTGAATCACAGCAGTTGTTAAGTTATTCACACGGCTGTAGAGTGACTCTGGCTTCCCCATTGACTGCACTCGTCAGAAGGTTGCAAAAGGTGGTCACATGACCCCGGGACACTGCAACCGTCATAAATACATGCCAGTTTCCAAATGCCCGAAATTTGATCACAGGACCACGGGGAAGCTGCAACTGTCCTAAGTGTGGAAAACGGCCATAAGTCCCTTTTTTCAACGCCATTGTAAGTTCGAATGGTCACTACATTAAGTGTTGTAAGTTTGCCTTTTTCCCACTCTCAGGGGTGTCAAACTCAAGGCCTATGGGTTACCCTGGAAACAGTGAAGAACTGGCCCACGGTGACCCTGCCAGTGAAAATGGAGCTCGGGAGGGCTGTGTGCGGTCCTCCTAAGCTCTGTTTTCGGCTGCAACGGCCTCCTCAGCACTCTGCCAGCAAAAACGGAGCTCGGGAGGGCCGCGCTGGCAGAGCGCTGCAGGAGGCTGTCGCAGCCGGAAACGGAGCCTGGGAGGGGTGCCCCCGAGCTGGCCACACCCACCCAGCCCCCGAGGTCAAACACAACCCTGATGAAATTGAGTTTGATACCCCTGCTCTAGGTTGTGGTTTGACCCTTCCTTTTTCGCATATTCAAATTCAAGATATATTCTCTTTCCCTTGCTGCTTTGTCCTATACAACACCCACCCTTAATTCTCAGTCCCATGTTGTAGCCTGTCAGCCGCTGGCCTCCCCAGCAGCCGAATCAGAGGAGGAGGAAGCGTGGGAGTCAGGGTCAGCATCAAGGAAACCTGAGAGCTCCGAGGGGGAAGAGGGAATGGAGCTGGTAGAGAGAGAGACAGAGGCGGAGCCTGGGCCATCCGTCAGCCCTCAGATGGAGAGTCAACAGCCCCCAGGTCTGGAGGTGGTTGATGAAGAAGAGGAAGAACAGCTGGGTCCAGTGCCTGATGCACGGCTGCGCAGAAGGCAGAAGAGAGGAGAGCAGTGGAAATCCGTGGGCCGATCCTTGGGAAGGAAGAGCCACCGCTGCTAGCGAGGCCCCACCCTAGCTCTGGGGATAAAAGGCAGGGGGCAGAGATGAATAGATGTGGCAGACAACTATTCATCTTCCGGCTGGACTTGTTAACCTGCGTTGAGAGAGAAACTTTTTGCTGGAGCTGCCGGCACTCCTGATAATCTTTTGAGTTCACTTCAGAGGGTTTGTCATGTTTGGGGAGCTGGGTCAGAACATCCCTTTTGATAAGAGCTCCTGCACATCCCCCTTTAAATGCAGCCCTCCAAACGCTGGGAAGAATTAAACTCACGCTGGCGGGCACGGCTCAGTGTTACATGGCCGCTGCCTCTCCGGTAGCTTGGTTTCAGGGTTGCAGAAATGATTAAGCACCGTGGAGCTGTCAGCTTGATTTCTGCATACAACGGGTTGAACTTGACTGCCTGTGGGATGATGGGGAAGGCTGAGTGAGGATGCAAAATCTCCAACATTAGAAAAGGGTAGGGTTCCCCCCCCCCGCTTTCTGTCAATATCCAGAACATCTTCTAATCAAATAATATGCATTTGAAGACTAGAAAGCACTTTGCCCAACCCCAGAACATTATTTTTAAAGGTCTGCAGATAGTATTGTACTATACAGGGGACACAAATACATTCAGTTGGGTAGTTCTAAAAATTTTGGGAAACTAATATTAATTCAAGTTTCTAGATTTTTAGAAGAAACTCAAGACTGCCCCACCTTGATTTATTTTACAAGAGGGGGAAAAAGATTTTTGTGAGGCTATCATGATTCTGTTATTAGAGCCGAGGTGGCGCAGTGGTTAAAATGCAGCACTGCAGTTCAGCACTTCAGCTGTTCAAATCTCACCGGCTCAAGGTTGACTCAGCCTTCCATCTTCTGAGGTGGGTAAAATGAGGACCCAGATTGTTGGGGGCAATATGCTGAACTCTGTAAACCGCTTAGAGAGGGCTGTAAAGCACTGTGAAGCGGTATATAAGTCTAAGTGCTATTGCTATTGCTATTATACCTGTAACAATAAAGTAGAGCTACTATTTTAAAGTGCTGACAAAAAGAGATTACACATGGTCGAGCATGGTTTAATTGGTCTTCCTGTCCTCAACATTTGGATTAGATGATCCCTTATAGTTCCTTACATATCTGATTCTGTGATTTTAAGTATTGGCTGTCTTCCAATAACTCATCAGAAAATTCTTAATATAGACACAGAACTTGTAATAATAAACATACCCAAAGCATTGAGAACAAAACTGAAAGCAGAACTGGCTAAAATGGAGATAGGAATTATTTAGTGCACGAATATGAAACTGAATGGGTTCATTCCATGGTTATAGGTCACCAGAAAGAAGAAAGGCTGCTTGGACCTCAAATAATTAAATAAATTCAAAGACATAATGACATCCCAAGAAAAATGAAACAGATAGACATAAACATATTTTCCAAGCTAGATGCACCAGAGTTTTGGCACATACTATTGAAAAATATGCCCATGTATGTTTAATACACCATATGCTCAGGGACGGGTTCCTAATTTTTTTACTACCACTCTGTGGGCATGGCTTATTTTGTGGGTGTGGCTTGCCAGCCATGTGACCGGGTGGGCGTGGGCCTCGGGAGCTTGGCAGCGGCCAGAGAAGCAGAGGGGCATTGCCCACCGGCAATGCAGTCCCCCGCAGCGGGAGTAGCAAGACCGCGGCAGCGGTTCTTCTAGGAGGCTTCGTCCGGCCTGAATGCTTCTCCCCATTCGATGATCCTAGGCTCCTGCCGCCCGTTCCCCCTCCCCTCAGGAGCTCGAGAAGCCTAGAATGTGCGAAAATGCCTGGGATCATCACCGTGCGTTTGTGGCTTCTTCAGACTGCTGAAGGGAGGGGAACTAAGTCCTGCCCCCCGTTCTTTCAGCATCTCATGTGCTCCCTCAGCCATCCTCCCCTGCTTGGACTCACTGTGGGGTAGGAAGGCAGCGCATGCGCAGTGCCGAAAGCTCGGCTTCTGGGCATGTGCAGAAGAAATTTTTTTTAAAAAATTAAAAAAATTTTTTTTAAATGGCGCCTAGGCACCGGCAACCGACCGCACCGGTACTATGATGTCACCAGCGGGCCGCTACCGGTGCTATAGAGTGGACCGCACCGGTAGGAACCCACCACTGCATATGCTTAATATAGAAATAGAAATAACAGAGTTGGAAGGGACCTTGGAGGTCTTCTAGTCCAACCCCCTGCTTAGGCAGGAAACCCTACACCACTTCAGACAACATCTTCTTAAAAACTTCCAGTGTTGGAGCACTCACAACTTCTGGAGGAAAGCTGTTCCACTGATTAATTGTGTCAGGAAATTTCTCCTTAGTTCTAAGTTGCTTCTCTCCTTGATTAGTTTCCACCCCTTCTTGTTCTACCCTCAGGTGCTTTGGAGAATAGTTTGACTCCCTCATCTTTATGGCAGCCCCTGAGATATTGGAAGACGGCTATCATGTCTCCCCTAGTCCTTCTTTCCATTAAACTAGCTATGCCCAGTTCCTGCAACCGTTCTTCATATGTTTTAGCCTCCAGTCCCCTAATCATTTTTGTTGCTCTTCTCTGCACTCTTTCTAGAGTCTCAACATCTTTTTTATATCGTGGCAACCAAAACTGGGTGCAGTATTCCAAGTGTGGTCTTGGTATTACAAATGCCTTGGTATTACAAAGTGGTATTAACACTTCACATGATCTTGATTCTATCCCTCTATTAATGCAGCCTAGAACTGTGTTGGCTTTTTTGGCAGCTGCTGCACACACACACACACATACACACTACCAGTATATACTATATATAGATTGCATGCCCTTTGGCATTTTGCTTCTGAAGTGTTTTATCATATTTATCATATCAATGGTTCTTTTATATTGTAATTTTTAATTTTTATATTTTGATTTTAATTGAATTTATTGGTTTTCTTGTATTTTTCCTGTGTTGTAAGCCGCCCTGAGTCCCTTGGGAGTTGGGCGGCATATAAGAAACCATAAATAAATAAATAAATAAATAAATAAATAAATAAATAAATAAATAAATAAATAAATAAATAAATAAATAAATAAATAAATAAATAAATAAATAAATATTATGTAATAACTGGTGGAAATACATGGTGTACATGAACATTTGTGGGGTGTGTTACAGAGAAAGAACATATCAGTGATTAGCAATAGCGCTTAGATTTATATGCCGCCCAACTCCCCTGGGAGTTGGGCGGCATATAAATCCATTTAAATAAATAAATAAATAAATAAATAAATAAATAAATAAATAAATAAATAAATAAATAAATAAATAAATAAATAAATAAATAAATAAATAAATAAATAAACAAACAAACAAACAAACAAACAAATAAATACCGCTTCACGGTGCTTTACAGCCCTCTCTAAGCGGTTTACAGAGTCAGCACATTGCTCCCAACAATCTGGGTCCTCATTTTACTGACCTTGGAAGGATGGAAGGCTAAGTCAACCTTGAGCCGGTCAGGATCGAATTCCTGGCAGTGGGCAGAGTCAGCCTGTACTACTGCATTCTAACCACTGCACCCCCACGGCTCTGGCATTGGAAAAGGCTATGTTCCCACATACCAATTGAACAAAAGCAAATCTTGTTTTAACATTAAATACATAGTATCTGGGAGAAAGACTAACAAAAAAGGCATTAAACCAGACCTGGTTAGGGTAAAGCCCATTGTAGATATGCCAGAAAGAGGTTCAGAGGATCATATGAATGATGAATTATGCCTTGAAATTCATTCTGAGACTAGTTGCACACATCACAAAATTGAGGGCATTACAGTACTTTGTGAAGATGTCATTTAACACTAGATTTATGCACAGGTCGCAGGAAATCCAGATGTTATTATACAAATTATACAAAGTGTGCATGTAATCAAGAAGCTGAACAGTGATGAACGTTGTGTGATACTTAATGTATAGTCTTATTTCTTTAATTGTGGTAGGTTGCTTGCTTGTTTGACGTCAAGCAAAAAAAATAGACAAATGATAGTAGTTGCCATCATTAGACTCCATCGTTATACAAAAAGTGGGAACTACTATTTTGTAAAAAAAAATCTATCCTTTTTTCAAGGTGAAAATATGAAAAGGAGAAAACTGTAGAGACATTTTAAGAAAATCTCTTTTGCAATGTTTAGCTATCAGTGACAAAAACTGTCGATGTTCAACTTATTGTTAACTTTCTGCCTTACTTTAACAGGATCCTTAAACTCTTACCTCCAGCACAAATGGCAGAACACTTTGTCCACGAGACATGCTGCCATAAATATTGGGCCATGGAATTGCGAACAATGGGTGCGTTGAACTTGTATCGGATCCTCTGCAGTTCTTCTCGCACGAGAACCTATAACAATAGACAGGCAACAGTATCACAAAACTGCTGAAAGAAAAGGATCATATACGACCATTTATTGCAGGAGGAAACGGGAGGTCAGAGGTTTTATTTTTAATTGCTTCTTCTATCCACTGTACATTTGAGGCCTCGGCAACTATGCTATTACATTGCTCTAGTGATCCCATTCAAATAAAGATTGCCTTATGGGTGTGAAAACATGCACATAGCCAAACGCATGAGAGCAACTATGAGTTGATATTATTTTTTTTTTTTTCCAAAAAGTTTTATTAGTACAAAATTACATAGATAATAGCTAAACATTAAATAGAAAGTACAAACATTTTTTTTAATTTTTCTCCCCCCTAACCCACCCCTTTCCCTCCCCCCTCCCCCCCCGGACTTCCCAGAGAGAGTACAGGGCATAATATCAATAAAATAAATTTAAATTAAATTAAAAAATTTTGACTTCCACCTTATTTTTTTAAAACTTCAACTCCAAATTGTACACTAATAAAAATTCCTTCCTCCTCCTTTCAATCATCTACCCTTCACAACATTTCTTCACTGTTAACTAAGAATTAAATGATTATTACATAAATGATGACTAAGTATTAAATACAAAAACCTTAAACTTCATCATAAAATCAATCAGTATATAAATAACTTACTATTACTATATATCAGATTATAAGCACTAATTCCAAACTTTAAATAACCTTCCTCCCAAAAAAAAAAATGTTAAATCTAATTGTAATATTTTATAACTGGATAGATAACAATTCCAAATCTTTCTCACAATTAAATAAAACTTAAATTGATATTACACAAAAAATAACTAAATAATAATACAAAAACCTTAAACTTCATCATAAATTCTACCACTCTATTAGTAACAAAATGTTACTATGTATTAAATTATTAGGTTCAAAAAAGTTCTAAATCTTTAAAAAAAATTAATAATACTTTGAATAAGCCCCCCAAAAAAAACAAAAGAAAAAAAAAAGAATGCAAGAAGTAAAGAAAAGAAAAAAAAATTAAGGAAAGAAGGGAAAAAGAAAAGTACAGTCATAATGGCAACCATCTGTCCAATAAACTTCAACACTGCATCTTGTTGTATCTTGATGATGGTTGCATCTTTTTGTAACTTGATAATTTTGTAGTTGTCAACTCGCCTCCCATCTGACCCCGATCTTCCATCTCCTTTTCCAGACTGTAGACATCTGTCTGGCTCTGCCAATCATTTAAATTTTGTAAATCTGTTTCGATTTGAAGAGGAAGGGATGGCTTTCCCTCCTCCTCCTCTTTTGTTTTCATACATCTTTCCTCTGGAATCTTGGATATATCAGCCTTTAAGACGTTGACATAAAATTCAATAGCTTTCTTTGTTGTATTAAGCCGATATCTTTTTCCCAGAAATTTCACTGCAACTCCTGTTGGTGCTTCCCATTTGTAATGTAAATTTAACCTTTTAAATTCATCAATCAGAAAGGTATAATCTTTTCTGGCTTTGAGCATTTTAGAGGGAATTTCTTTCCATATCATCAGTTCCTGGCCATTCACCTGCAGGTTATTTTTAAACGTCGCCTGTATAATCCTATTCCGTAAGGCTCTTGTAGTAAAGTATATTACAATATCCCTTGGTAGGTGTTTTTGTTTTGCATACCAGGAGTTGATTCTATATATTTTATCAATTTGCCTGGCTAGTTCTTCTTTAGACAGTCCAGACACCTGCTCCAAAGCTTCCACCATCCTTCCTTTCAAATCTTCATATAATCCTTCTTTCAACCCCCTGACCCTTATGGCAAATTCCTTGGATCTGAATTGCGTCATTAACACCTCTGTTTCAAAATTTGCAATGTCATTTTGTATTTTATCTATATATTCTACTGAAGTTGTCAAAACTTGTTTGTTTTCTTCAATGCGGTTTGCCAAAACTTCAATATTTGTTGCTAGACCTTTACATACCTCCAACACATCATTTCTAATTTGTTGGTCAATATTCTTTAAAGCAGCCTGCATTTTATTATCTATTTCACTAATTTTTTGGTTAAATTCAACAATAAGTTCATCTTTCATAATCTTTAAGGTACTTATTAAATTTTCAGGTGTTAAAGACTTTGGGGGTGTTAACTCAGTGGTAAGTTGCATTTTAGAAATATAACCAGATGAATAATCCATTCTTTTATTCAAAACAATCTTTCCAGATTTTGAAGCCATTTTAGTATTTCCAGTGGTGAACAAAGAAAAAGCCAAGCCTCTAGTTAAAGTTCTTTTAAATTTCTTTTAAAATTCTTTCAAATTCCAAAGCCAGATAGAATTTTATTTTTAAAAAATTGTCAGTTATTATTTAATCCAGAATCGGGAGACAGAGAGAGTAAAGCCAACTTTCAAAATCAAAAATTTCCATAAGAAAAAAAGCTGCTAGGGAAACGAAAGTTACTTTCACTTCTCCTCCCACTTTCTCCGATCGCCATGTTGTAGCCTAATAACTGTTACTTAGTTTCTTCCGAAGTGAAAATCAGCAGTGGAGTTGAAAGAAAAAAAAATCTGTACTTGCCCTTTAAAATCCTGTCTCTCTCTGTCTGCTTGTTTAAACAATTAAGTAGTTGTAATCCCATTCACGAAGCAGCGGGTGGTCACAGCATCTTGCTCCGCAAAAGCGGAGGTTTCCAAGTCCCCGGAGCAAGAGACAGGCTGGCTGGGGAGCCCTCACCTTTCGCGCCCCTAGCTGACACTTGGGGCACTAGGGGGGGCTCTACCCCACCTGTCCGGCTCTCATCTCTCCCCTTTGCCCGGGGCAGAGACTTTCAAGCCGCCAGACAGCTGTTCTGGCGGCTTTAACGGGGAAAAGGAAAGGCGCTCAACGAGGAGCGTCCGCGATGCAGCGATCCGGAACCGGAAGTCTATGAGTTGATATTATTAAATATGGTAGTTATGTGTGTGCATCTAGATCAGTGTTTCCCAACCTTGGCAACTTGAAAATGTCTGGACTTCAACTCCCAGAATTCCCCAGCCAGCAAAGCTGGCTGGGGCATTCTGGAAGTTGAAGTCCAGACATCTTCAAGTTGCTAAGGTTGGGAAACACTGATCTAGATGAACATACATTACATTTCTGGTCTGTGAGCTGTACTGGCTACTAGTTTGCTGGTGATGATTTATAAAGCCCCACATGGCATGGGGCTGGGATATTTGAGGGACTGACTCACCCCAATCACACCTGTCCCATCAGGTCTGGCATAAAGCGCATGTTGTGGGTCCCAGGTTAGAAGAGATGTCATCTGAAGGGACCCAGGAGTAGAGCGTTATTTATTTATTTATTTATTTATTTATTTATTTATTTATTTATTTATTTATTTATTTATTTATTTACTTATTTGTCAACACGTGTACAAGATAACAGGTATGATATAAACATAAACAAAAGCAAAGTATGTACAGGTAAATTTGGACAATAGGACAGTAGGACAGGGACGGTAGGCACGATGGTGCGCTTATGCACGTCCCTTACAGACCTCTTAGGAATGGGGTGAGGTCGACTGTAGACAGTCTAAGGTTAAAGTTTTTGGGGTTTGGGGAAGAAACCACAGAGTCAGGTAATGCATTCCAGGCATTGATCACTCTGTTGCTGAAGTCGTATTTTCTGCAGTCGAGTTTGGAGCAGTTTACATTTGAGTTTGTATCTATTGTGTGCTCGTGTATTGTTGCGGTTGAAGCTGAAGTATTCATTGACAGGTAGGACATTGTGGCAGATGATTTTATGAACTACATTTAGATCAGATCTTTGAAACATAATACCCCTGAAGTCAGATTGGCCCTGACCTTTTGGTTGTAATGGTATGTGGAAATGACCTTGGGGGGAGGGAGACAGGGGAAAGAGTTGATGATTAGGAGTGGTCAGATAAAAGAGGGTATATTCCACAGCTGCATAATGGGCAGAGAAAGAAGCTCAGAAGGGACCCCACCCCTAGTTCTCAGGCTGTGAAGGAGATGATGGGAGATTTGTACTTTCAAACTTGCAAGGTTCATATCAGCCTTCCCAGGCAGACCAGTCATGTTTCCTGTCTGGTGGAATGGAATCTTGCAAGTCTGGAAGTACAAATCTCCCGCTCTCTCGTTTACAGCCTGTGAAATTTTTTGCGGGGGGGGGAGGCTTCTGAGCTTCTTTCTCTCCCCATTATGCAATTGCAGGCAATGCCCTCTCTTAGCTGACCATTCCCTGGGCATCAACTCTTCTCCCCCTCCTCCTAAGATCATTCCCACATATTGGCCTTCTGAAAGAGGCTGAAGATTTAACTTTGCCATTCGGCCTGGGGATCCAGTGATGTTGGGGAAGAGCCTGCCTGTTAGGAAAATGAACGGCGCTCTCTCACAGATTGTATTTTTTTTACAGTTTTAAAAGTTTTTATTGTTGTTTATGTTTTAGTGACTTTCAGAGTTATAATTTTGGTTGGTTTCTTTTTGTATTTATAACTTTGTAAGCCGCCTAAAGTCACAGAAGTAAGATAGATGGCTCTATGAATTTAACAAAGGAACGAATAGAATACGAATAGGAATGGAATAGAATTGGAATAGAATAGAATAGAATAGAATAGAATAGAATAGAATAGAATAGAATAGAATAGAATAGAATAGAATAGAATAGAATAGAATAGAATAGAATAGAATTCTTTATTGGCCAAGAAGGAATTTGTCACAAGGAATTTGTCGCAGTGTACATAAGGAGAATAAAATACATTCATCAAGAATAAAAAGATACAACACTTAGTGATAGTCAAGGTTACTAATAAGCTATCAAATCATACTAGGAAACAAATAAAAACAATATAACTGAAAGATACAAGCAACATGGTTATAGTAATAAGTGGGAAGAGATAGATACTAGGAAGGATGAGAAGAATAATAGTAATACAGTCTTAGTAAATTATATTACAGTGTTGTGGGAATTAGTTGTTTAGCCGAGTGATGGCATTCGGAGAAAAAACTGTCCTTGTGTCTAGTTGTTTTGGTGTGCAGTGCCCTATAGTGTCTTTTTGAGGGTAGAAATTGAAACAATTTATGTCCAGGATGTGAGGGGTCTGTAGATATTTTCACAGCCCTCTTTTTGACTCGTGCAGTATAATGGTCCTCAATGGAAGGCAGGTTGTAGCAATTGTTTTTTCTGCAGTTCTAATTATCCTCTGAAGTCTGTGTCTGTCTTGTTGGGTTGCAGAGCCAAACCAGACAGTTATGGAGGTGCAGATGACAGACTCAACAATTCCTCTGCAGAACTGAATCAGCAGCTAAAAATTAATCAGCTGCTCTGAAACAAATTTAAGTCACTTGGGTAATCCTAGCCTGTGAAAAAAAGGATCATGTTAATGAGCAGTTCCTCATCTCTTTCACAATTTAAATTCATCAAGTGAAGCACTCTTGCTCAACTTGAGTAAAGTGACCAGATTTTTTTTTCTTCAAGCGGGACACCATTGACGGGGGTGGGTTTCTCCATTTGAGTTTTGCCCTCTGCGCATGCGCAGAACGCTGCGCATGCGCAGAGGGCAAAACAGCAAATGTTGGCGTCCAGGTGAGGTGGGGGGGAGGGGGGGAGGGGGGAGGCGGGAGGGCGCTTGGATGCCTGCAGCTCGCGACAGGTAAGCTGCCTCCTTTCCCCGTCTCCCGCCTCCCGTTCGTTGCTTGCCAGCCCGGCCGAAGGGAAGGCGGGAGGCGAGGAAAGGCCTCCCGAAAGGAGGGGAGGCTTCGGGAGCCCGCCTCCCTTTCGGGCCGAAAGGGAGGCGGGCTCCCGAAGCCTCCCCTCCTTTCGGGAGGCCTTTCCTCGCCTCCCGCCTTCCCTTCGGCCGGGCTGGCAAGCAACGAACGGGAGGCGGGAGACGGGGAAAGGAGCAGCCGGCAGCTTACCTGCTCCAAGCATCCAAGCGCCGCGGTCTCCCGGTCTCCCGCCCGGCCCCAGGGCAACGGTGGCAGCGAGGCGACGGGGGGAAGAAAGGGGAGGGGGACGAGGAAGGGCTGTTTGCGCCGCTCGTGACGTAAATTCAAAGCGGCGATGGCTCCTCGTCCCTCACCCCTCCCAACAGCAGCGGCGCCTCCGAGGGCGGGGCTAGGGATGGGGCGGGGGAAGGAGAGGAGGAGCAGCCTCCCTTCCCCCTCCCCCCAGCTTCCAGCCGCCGCCGGAGGAGTCAACAACGCGGGACGCCCGCCCGCCGCCAACGCTGCCCACAGCCGGCCCGAGCTGAGAGGCCTGCTGCCTTTCAGGGCGATTTTTTGAAAGAATGCCCTAGTCGGGCATTCTTTCAAGAAATCGGGACTTTTTAAGAGGGCGGGCGGGACGCGGGACAAATGGCGAAAAAGCGGGTGTGTCCCGCCAAAATCGGGACGTCTGGTCACCTTAAACTTGAGTAAAGCTTTCTGTCAAACTAATATCACCTCTTCCCATCACTTCTTTTGGCCCAGCATTATAACTAACCATAACGATCAGGGTGATGTTAGTTGGGCCCAGGGCCTCGAAAGATTCTGGTTCATCCTGAGACCGCCCGTAGTGGAATGTGGTTCCAGCAATGTCAAAGCGCCGGGGAGGGTCGATCGAAAGTTTCCCGTTGACAAAATATTCATCATTTTCTCCTCTCAGAGCTGGAAGAAGAAGCCAAAAGAAAATGTCTCAAGCGGATGGGCTGTCTGCTAAAGCGAAGCAAGGCCGTGGCATGCATTTGAAATAAAACCGGGAAGCCTGTGATTGTGCAGTCTGTCTGGCAAGAACAAGGAAAGCTTATTCACAGAGAATATGTGCATGTCACACTTGCATCGATTTTAGGTGGTTAGACGACTGATAACAGTATCAAAGAGTTAAATATCCTGCATAGCTCAGCTAGAAGTTAGGAAGAGGGATGGCCTGGAGCAAATAGAATGTGTATTAGATAACTCCTAGAGCATTCATTAGCCAAGGCCTAGGAATGGGGACAGCTAGAGACCAATAGGACAATTGTTAGATGATTACTACAATTTATTATTAATTTATTAGATGATTTGCTTTATAGATTCCACCTTATCCCGCCTTCTGCTCGAGTGAAAATGTATAAACCTTTCTTAATTCTATTGTTCAAGGTTCCTTGGCATTTTCTAGCCAGGACCCCTTTTCTTGGAACGCTTCAATAAAAGGAAACGAAACCTGCACCTCGTGTCTGGTATTCTTGCTCGGCTTCGGCACCAGGCTCAGACCCGAATTGGGGACAACAAAGCCAAGCCTCATGTCATGTAGTGAATATTGTCAGTTGTATGTTTATTCAGGGTGATGCACCCCTATCCTAATATTATGGTACATTCCTATTACAAGCAGAACACGTGATGTGATCTTATGCGCATGTGTGCATTCCTGATTCTCCATTATTCTCTTGTGGTTTGGCTGTGACCTGAACGGTCGCATTTAATTAGCAAGAATGTAACTATTCAGAATTTATTGTTTTTGTACCGAAATAAATATTTTCTATTAGACTTTTAACTTCGGCTTTATTTCTAAATGTCTGAGTTCCGAGAGAAAGATCAACATCGCCTCTATGGAGATTTATTCTCCTTAACACCTCAGGCAAACCAAACCAGATGGAACACATCCGCCCCTCGCCAACCTTGCAATATTAGTAATCAGATCAAGGGCTTAGAGCCTACATTTGGGGAAGCAGACTTCTCCTGATGCCTAAGACTTGTGCAGACAAGCCCCCCTGCAGGGAGGAACAGCAGCAGCGGTGGTTCAGGAACTGGCAGGTTGTACTGTATTCTGTGGTAGGACTATGAGATTTAGGCTGCAAGAATATCAATAACCACTAATGGCAGCAAAGAATTAGTTTTCTGAATCTCTTTGCTACCATCTAGTGGTTGTCTAGGTGGCATGCACTGAGGGTGGTAGCTGCCTCACTTCATAGTCTCTTCTGCTCTGCCCATCCCCATAGTGCCAACCTAAGAAAATTCTTACGTTCTTTACGGGCATGCATCAGTAAGCCACAATCAGGTTTACTTTCTGAAGACTGACCAGGGTTAGGACTAGGGTTAGATATTAAAATTTACAATACAAAGTCAACTGAGGGTGGAAGTTCATTCTCCGAGCTTGTGGGTTGGTTTCAGAATATTTCATTACCAGGCTAGGTAACATCTTCAGCGGAATTTAGGGAATGTCAGTGTCGCTATTCTTCTGTTTATAAGAGCTTCATGTGGCGGTAGGACTTGTGATGGTGAGGTCACGTCAGGTCAGGGTCTTGTGATGGATCAGGTGTGGGATGTGTCAAATGAGGGTCTTGTGAGGAGTCAGGTGTGGGTCCCTCACACCTCACCTTACTTGTGACCCACACCTGACCCATCACAAGACCCTGACCTGATGCGACCCTGACCTGACGTGACCTCACCATCACAAGACCTACTGACCACATGAAGCCCGTATAAGCAGAAGAATACCAACACTGACATTTCCTAAATTCCACTGAAGATGTTACCTAGCCTGGTAATGAAACGTTCGGAAACCAACCCATAAAGTCGGAGAACGAACCTCCACCCTCATCCTACACCTGAGCTACAGATATTTGCCACTATCACAAACAATGACAACTTTTTGAGGAGGAAAAAAAGAGGCTCTATTTTGACCCTTCAGATTGTGTCCTTCTAGTTTTTGAATATTTCTTACTTACGGCGAAAGGCTGACAAATTAAACTAATGAGCAAAATAACCTTCAGAGAAGCAAGAGTTTCTCCTTAGCACATTCTGAAGTACAGGAAAGCTGGTAGAGACAGAAAAGAATTGTTGGGGAACATCTACAGAAAGTCTTTTCAAGAACATAAGACCTAAAACATTTCCCAGATAATACAAACTTCTCACCAAGATAACTCAGAGAATGATTAAGTTCCCGGATATCAATGTGGACAGATCCTTTGGGAATCAGTATCACCTCCTCATAGCCTGAAAAACAATGTTAAAAACGGAGTGGGGAATTTATAACCAAGTATTTACTTAGTGGAGTTGCATCAAATACGCAAATTCGACACAGGGTAATTTTACATAATCTTGCAGATAAGTGCAGTGGGATTGTGACTCTCAGAATATACAGCAACTATGGTCTGAGGAACTGAAATTAGTTATCCGTATCTTAGTAATATTGTTTGGGTAACCGCGAAGTTTTCTTCAACCTGGTGCATTGGAACAGCGGCTTCCAAAATTATCTTTATCTTGGCTTTGCACTTTAAGCACATCTGGAGGGCACCAGGTTGGATAGGTATATTTTATTCTAACTGGCCATGATTTACTAAAAATTTTCCATTCTCTATTACCGTATTTTTTGGAGTATAAGACGCACCGGAGTATAAGACGCACCTTAGTTTTAGGGGAGGAAAACAAGGAAAAAAGGCCTCTGCCTCCAAGCAATTTGCCAAACAGCAAACAGCACAGATGATATACACTATTTGCTGTGTATTTCTGTGCATGTGTGCCTGACCCATAGAAATAGCAAAGAATTGGAGAAATGTACATTATGCCAGAAAGTTTTCTTAAATGTAGTCACACTAACTCCTCCCAATTATTTAAATAGATCTACTCCAAGGTAACTAAACTCTAATACTAAACAGGACACTGTTACATTTCAGACTATACTTGTACAGAGCTGTTAAAATTAATTAAAATTTCTGGAAGTATACATTATTCTCTATTATTTAAAAGAAGATACAATAGCACTGGGTCTCTTCAGAGCAAGCATTTATTTTTAAAAGCTTCTTTTTTTGTTAAGTTGTCTAGATTTATAGGGGTCTCCAACTTTGGCAACTTTAAGACTTGTGGACTTCAACTCCCAGAATTCCACAGCCAGCAAAGCTAACAAAGCTGGCTGTGGAATTCTGGGAGTTGAAGTCCACAAGTCTTAAAATTGCCAAGGTTGTAGAACCCTGGCTCTAGAACAATAATAAAGCAGTCTTTAAAAAATAAGTCTAATAATTTGAACATTCTACAGACATCTATAGTTATTCACTTACCCCCTTGCATCCAGTTCAGCAGAAAATAAAAATCTGTGTTCTCTCCCAGCTATTTGCCTCTTTGCAGTTTCAGTTTCAGTTTCATTTTAGCACGTGGCAAATCAGCTGGGCATCGGGAAGCTGCTAAGGACTTGCTTGTCTTAACAGGCTCTTCTCTGTTGCTGCAAACAGGTAAATTGCTGGAAGACAGAGGCCAAAGGGTGGGGGTGGCTGGGTGGGTGGGGCTACATTTGGTGTATAAGACACACCCAAGTTTTCACTCTCTTTTGGGGGGTAAAAAGGTGTGTCTTATACTCCGCAAAATACGGTACTTGATTTTTTTAAAAACTGGAACCTAGGTCTGGCATTTTATGCACGTAAACTATCAACACAATCACTGAGTTATAGACTATGTTCACACAATATGCTAGGCTAGGCTAAAAAGAGATTGATGTCTATAGAGATTCTCAGTCATCCAGGTCATGGTTGTTTTAAAGGTGCTTTTCCAAAAGGCAACTGGATTTCCTTGTTTATTTCCTCAAAAACATTTCACTTGTCATCCAAGAAGCTTCTTCAGTTCTAACTGAATGGTGGGGGATGGAAGAATTTATATTCTTTGCAGTCATTTGGTCGCTAGCACTCTGAGAGTCGTTAAGGCCACTTGGGAATTTATCTGTACCCTCAGGGCCACCTGAATCAGAGTGCAAATGGGTGTGGGACCTTCTTGGGACTGCTGAAAAGACTGTGTTGTAGACAGGGGATAGGTGGTCTCTCCCCCCCTGTTGAGAGAGGGCTATTCAATTTTAACATAGATGGCTTCTTTGACCCTCTAAAACAGTGTTTCCCAACCTTGGCAACATGAAGATATCTGGACTTCAACTCCCAGAATTCCCCAGCCAGCATTTGCTGGCTGGGGAATTCTGGGAATTGAAGTCCAGATATTTTCAAATTGCCAAGGTTGGGAAACACTGCTTTAAAAAGAGGTTGGGTAATTGTGATTGGGAAGTTGTGATTAAATCAGGGGTGGGTTCCTCCCGGTTCGGACCGGATCGCCCAAACTGGTAGCGACCTGCTGGTGATGTCACGATGGCGTCACGGATCCGGTTCGGTCGGTGCCAGTCCGTAGGCGTCACCATCTTTTTTGGGTGATTTTTTCCAAATTTTTTACTGTTTGGAAGTTCTTTCCTCTGCTGCTGCTTGAAAAAGGGCCCTCCTGCCTGCCCCCCGGGTTTATACTTACCTTTATTCCTTCGCCTGAAGCACAGCTGATCAGCTCTTCAGCTGTGTTTCGGGCTGATTATAGCTACTGAGCATGCGCGGAAACAGAATTGCACGAGGGGATGCGTGCGTGCACGCGAGCGTAATGAGGGCAGCGTGCACGAAATGTCGCGATGTGAACCGGTGGCGAAGGTAAGTGGAACCCACCCCTGGATTAAATGTACCGTGGGAATCCAACCACAGCGTTAATACATTGTGTTAATCTGGCCATAATACTAAATTGTAATATGCTTTAATTTGGGGGGCATAACAAGTTACGTGAATATAGGAAGTGTTTTCTTAAATCCTGGTTTAGGATACTGTATAAACTCAGAAGGGGACAGAAGGGACTGACCAAAACAACTTTTCCTTCCCCATTTCCAAATGAGAGTCTTATAAATGTGGTTAAGGAAAAAAAAAGATTTGTTAAGATGAAAACAGAATCTAAACTGTTAATTTAAATGTGTACATCTACATTATATAGTGATTACACACACGAGTAAGTTGGACATTAGTTTAGCCAGCCAGGCTTTGTCTTTCTCCAGGTTTTCAGATGAACGGACCAAAATATTTTTAAATGCACAGCGTCTATGTTTATGCTGTTGCTCATTTGGCCATTTCTGCATTATCATTGCAATCATCCTTGAAGACGTATTTTAAAAGTTGCAAAAGACTGCTTGTGACAAAGGGCATGTGACACTCCAGATACTGGCCATTGTGTGTTGTTTACAAGCAAAACATCCCAATTCAAACTCAGTGGGTGTTCATTTTTCAATAACAATTTTTCTCGAAATAGAAGTATCTTTGTGTGAAATGAGGCCAACTCTGCTCGTACAGCTCTCCCATTGGTAAACCTACTGAGTCAGAAGATCATCCTCACCTCCATCAGGCAGTGAATGGTTGAAGATCCCTTCGATGGTTTCACAAGTGGTCCCATCTCCTCCACAAACCCGGCATTTGTCCTCCTTAGTATCTGAGCCTAAGACGCGGTCACAGCCCACATGCTTATGAGAAATAAATGGAAAATGTTGGTGGATCCGGTGCTATCACTTGAATAGCTTTCCTGTTAGTTCCTCTAAAAACCTAAAATGCTCCTTGATCAGATTAAAAAAAAAGACCCTCTTATTTCCCACAGTGGCCATACAGATGCTGCCAGGAAGCCTACGTAACCCTTCTTCGTTGTCCGATGCTAAAAACGGCCTCTTAAAAAGAATTTTCGTGAATTGTATCAATGGTCCATCAGGGCACCTTCAAAAGTTCACAGGCATGGGATAAAGGCAACTGCCTTTCCTTGTGGCTGTTTCTCTACAACAGGGGTCGGCAACCTTAAACACTCAAAGAGCCACAAAAGTCCTATCTGAAAGCTCCCTGTTCAATTCTGGAGCCGACCGGAAGGCTGGTTCCCCCACCATAGAGTCTCCTCCTAGCGTGGTGTCCTTTTTCCTCTGCCAACCGGAAGTCCGGTTCCCCCACCATAGAGTCTCCTCCTAGCGTGGTGTCCTTTTTCCTCTGCCAACCGGAAGTCCGGTTCCCCCACCATAGAGTCTCCTCCTAGCATCTTTTCCTTTTACTGACCGGCAACAGGAGGCCGCAGCAGAGGGATGAAAGAGCCACATGCGGCTCCAGAGCTGCGGGTTGCTGACCCCTGCTCTACAAATACTATCAAGAATCTTGGTGTTTTTAAGATGACCAATAGTTAATAATAGATCTATCTCTCATCAGTTTGTCTCACTATCTTTTATAGCCACCTGAACAAACACCATAAATATATCTTGGGCCAGTGAATTCCATTGGTTAATTCTCCAATGGAGAAGGTATTAATGCACCTAATTGCATTCTTAGATTCACCTCCAAATTAAGTCCAGAAGTAGCATACAAGAAGTCCTTGATTTACAACCGGTCTCTTAACAACTGTTTGAAGTTACAACAGACCTACTTTGGAGGGGGGTACTTACAACCTGGATTCGAAGTTCTGATGGCTACCAACCTGCACTCACATGATTCCACTTTGGGCTTTCAGCAACATTTATGGCCATTTGCAGCATCCCCTATAGCAGTGATGGCAAACCTTTTTTTGCTCAGATGCCAAAAAGGCACGCGTGCATGCGCAATAGCGCGTGCGCGTGTGCCCACACCCATAATGCAATGACCTCCCCATGCACATGCGCACACAACCCCCCATGCTGCCCCCCCGCGCATGTGCGCAGGCCTCACTGAAGCCTCCGGACTTATGGTAGGCCCGTTGGGCCCTCCCCAGGCTTCAGGAAAGCCTCTGGAGCTTGGGGAGGGCTAAAACGGGCCCAACGGGCCTACCGGAAGTTCTTGTAGGTCCATTGGGCCATTTTTCTCCCTCCCCAGGCTCTGGAGGCTTTCCTGAAGCCTGGGGAGGGTGAAAACGGCCTCTCCCCGCCCTCCGGAAGGCTGAAAATCAGATGGCCAAAGCACACATGCGCGCTGGAGCTGACATAGGGTAACACCTCGTGTGCCCTCAGATATGGCACCGCGTGCCACCTGTGGCATGCGTGCCATAGTTTCGCCATCACAGCCCTATAGTAACACGACTGCTTTTATGATAGTTTTGCCAAAACACAGAATTTACTTCCAGTTTTCAGCAAAACGGGCCACTTAGCAAATCACTGGTTTGCTTAATGACTGCAGAGTTAACAATAATTGCAAAAAAAGATTATAAAATCAGGTTGGTCATGTGGGTGACCTGATTTACGACTCTCATGACTTACGACTGTGATCGGCAAGTTCCATTGTGGTCGTAAGTCAAGGACTACTTGTATTGCGCTGGAGCAATACGCAGAGAGCACCGTATGGGCAGGAAAGGCCAATGGTTTGAGTAACACAGGGTCACCTTGCACTCTCCGCTGACGCAGATGTCGTGGGAGTCCTGGCGGCAGGGCGTTCCATCAATCACAGCTGCAGCCCTCTCTGTGTAGAAGTTAAAACCTTCGGCCAAACAGTTGAGCGAACAGGACTTGACACCACCTGCAAGCCGGGAATTAATTCACATGAGTTCCTAAGAGGCTGGATTGCAGAATAGCACCTTTTCTCAATGCAGAATGAATCCTTACCCAATTAAGCAAAAAAAATGTGCCTTTGTGATGTGTTATGGCACAGGTCCCAAGCCTCTTCCTCAGCCAGAGCCATTGGATATGCGATGGGGAAGCCATTGGATATGAATTTTTTTTGTACCCAGTATCACACACACCACCTTCTCTGGGACAAGGTGATTTCTGTACATTTTTTTTAATATCTTGCCAAATTCTGTGCCACAAGAAATAAAACTGAGAGCTGGTTTGGTGTAGTGGTCAAGGTGCTAGGCTGGAAACTGGAATGGGATACTATAGTTACAGTCCTCCTTTAGGTGTAAAAGAGATGAGTTTGGGCCAGTTATACTCTATCAGCCTAATCAACCTTATTATGAAGAAGGCAGGAGACTGGAGTATTTGGCATACATACTGCAGGGCAGGGGCGGGTTCCTAATTTTTTTACTACCACTCTGTGGGCGTGCCTTATTTTGTGGGTGTGGCTTGCTGGCCATGTGACCGGGTGGGCGTGGCTTGCTGGCCATGTGACCGGGTGGGCGTGGCTTCTCGGATGGCTGAAGGGAGGGGAACTGAGATAGGTCCTGCTGCCCATTCCCCCTCCCCTCAGCAGCTCAAGAAGCCTCAATCATGCGAAAATGCCTAGGATCATCACCGCACGTTCGTGGCTTCTCGGACTGCTGAAGGGAGGGGAATGGAGATAGCTCCTGCCGCCCGTTCTTTCAGCATCTCACGCGCTCCCTCAGCCATCCTCCCCTGCTTGGACTCACTCTGGGGTAGGAAGGCAGCGCATGCGCAGTGCCGGAAGCTCGGCTTCTGGGCATGCGCAGAACAAATTTTTAAAAAAAAATAAAAAAAAAATTTTTTTTAAATGGCGGCGCCCAGGCACCAGCAACCGACCGCACCAGTACTGTGATGTCACCAGCGGGTCGCTACCAGTGCTATAGAGTGGACTGCACCGGTAGGAACCCACCACTGCTGCAGGGTTTTCAAACTTGGCAAGTTGAGGTTGTATGGACTTCAGTTCCCAGAATTCCATAACACTGGTTGGGATTTCTGGAACTTGAAGTCCACACATCTTAAACTTGCCAAAGTTGAAAATCACTGGTATAGGTAATCTTGGACTTACAACAGTTCATTTAGTGACCATTCAAAGCTACAACGGCACTGAAAAAAGGGACTTAAGACCGTTTTTCACACCTACGATCGTAGCAGCATCCCCATGGTTACATGATCAAAATTCAGATGCTTGGCAACTGGTTCATATTTACGACTGTTGCAGTGTTCCCAGGTCACGTGATTCCCCCCTTTTGCGACCTTCTGACAAGCAAAGTCAATGGGGAGGCCAGACTCACTTAACAACTGTGCTACTAACTTAACAACTCCAATGGTTCACTTAACAACTGTGGCAAGAAAGGTCGTAAAATGGAGAAAACTCACTTAGCAAATGTTTTGCTTAGCAACATAAATTTCGGGCTCAATTGTGGTTGTAACTGTATACTGTTTTGGGGAAAGGAAGGAGTCCCTGCAGATTTTATTCTGCTAGTCATTGCTGACTGTAGGAGGTGGCATTTGTCTCTGTTTTGAGGCCACTGAGCCAAAGCTCTCCAAAGATCTTTTCAGTGTTATATGGCCAGAATAGCAACAGCACTATAGCACTTAGACCAGGGGTGAAATCCTCCTGGTTCGCCCGGGCCAGTCCTTCGGCGTATAGCCGATGGAACTGGCGGCGGTCGCGGAGCTTTCCCGGCCCGGCTGAACACAATCATTCGGGTTATTTTTCCCTCTGTGCATGCGCGCGCATGCACAGACGGAAAAATAACCCAAATGGCGGCGTTCAGCCGGGCCGGGAAAGCGGGCGGGAGGAGCTCTGCGCCGCGACCGCCGCCAGTTCCATCGGCTATACGCCGAAGGACTGGCCCAGGCGAACCGGGAGGATTTCACCCCTGACTTAGACTTATATACCGCTTCATAGTGCTTTACAGCCCTCTCTAAGCAGTTTACAGAGTTCAGCATATTGCCCCCAACAATCTGGGTCCTCATTTTACCCACCTCAGAAGGAGGGAAGGCTGAGTCAACCTTGAACCGGTGAGATTTGAACAGCTGAACTGCTGAACTAGTCAGCTGAAGTAGGTTGCAGTGCTGCTTTTAACCACTGCGCCACCTCGGCTCTTAAATGACATCGCGGAGTGCTGTTTCCTTCCCGCTGAAGTGGTACCTATTTATCTACTCGCATTTGCATGCTGTTGAACTGCTAGGTGGACAGGAACTAGACGAAGATGGACACTCATACCCATTGTGTGACACTTGGGTCTTGAACTGCTTTGCAGTGGTCAAAAATAATGATAGAATAAAAACTGGTTAAATTCTCCCTAGAATCCTAGTAGACATTGTAGGAGGAAGAGCCATGTTACTAGCCAAAAATCAGGACTTTGGTAGTAAGTTTTCAAATGTTAATAAAAAGGTGCTACCAAACTATTGATTCTGGGAGTCCTAGAAATCTCCAAGATATATACCGTATTTTTCGGAGTATAAGACGCACCTTTTTACCCTCAAAAAGAGGGTGAAAACTTGAGTGCGTCTTATACACCGAATGTAGCCCCACCCAGCCACCCCCACCCTTTGGCCTCTGCCTGCCAGCAATTTACCTCTTTGCAGCAAAGGACAAAGCCTGATTAGCACAAGAAGAGATTATTGACCTACAGCTGACTGAGGCTTGCAAGCCACATGGTAAAATGAAACTAACTAGGTGGCTGTAATGAGACAAATTGCTGGGAGATAAACTGCTGGCAATGTTAGACTGCTCAAATTGCAAGGAAGCAAGGTATAGCTGCTGTGGCCTAAAGGTAGAACTCTTGCCTCACAATCAGGAGGTTGTGAGTTCTATCCTAGGTAGAGGCAGATTCTGTTAATATGTTATTTTGTTAAATGTTTGTAGAGTGTTCAAATTATTAGACTTATTTTTTAAAGACTGCTTTATTATTGTTCTAGACCAGTGGTTCCCAAAGGGGGCGGTACCGCCCCCCGGGGGGCGGTGGGAACCCTTAGGGGGGCGGTGAGAGGCAAAGGTGGCGACAGGGGGGCGGTGAGAGGGGCCAGGGGGGCGGTAGGTGGTTCGCCATGCTTTTGCACTTGAAGCTCCCTCACGTTCCTCGCTCTTGTGTGCAGGGCAGCCCATTCTGAAAGAAAACGCAAGCTGTTTTCTATCAGAATGGGCTGCCCTGCACACAAGAGCGTGGAATGTGACGGAGTTACAAGTGCTAGGTATGATGCCCGTCTTGCAGCCCGCCCAGCCCCACCCCAGGCTCCGCTCCACCCCACCCCGCACACTGGTCACCACAAACTGCATCCCACCGCGCAACGGGCATCCTATCTAGCACTTGAAGCTCTCTCGTGTTCCTTGCTTTTGTGTGCAGGGCAGCCCATTCTGAAAGAAAACACAAGATGTTTTCTTTCAGAATGGGCTGCCCTGCACCCAAGAGTGTGGAATGCGGTGGAGTTACAAGTGCTAGGTACTGAGTGCGGCACAGCGACGAGGGAAGCCGACGACTCCCGAAGCTGCTCGGGCAAGTGCTCGCAGGCCCGCAGAAAGGCCCCACCACGGAACCTGCGCGTGCGCGGACTTTCCCGCCCGGCGTCCCTGTCACCTAGCAACCCGGCACGTGCAATTCGGGAAGAAGGAAAGAAAAAGGAAAGAAAGAAAAAGAAAGAAAGAAAGAAGGAAGGAAGGAAGGAAGGAAGGAAGGAAGGAAGGAAGGAAGGAAGGAAGATGGTAGGAAGGAAGACAGACAGACAGACAGAAAGAAAAGATGGTAGGAAGGAAGACAGACAGAAAGAAAGAAAGAAAAAGAAAAATGGTAGGAAGAAAGACAGAAAGAAAAAGAAAGAAAGAAGGGGGAAGGTAGAGAAGAAAGAAAGAAAGAAAGACTTATGACCACAATTGAGCCTAACATTTTGGTTACTAAGCAAGAGCGTTGTTAAGTGAGTTTCACCACACTTTACAAGTTGGCCACGCCCACCCGGTCACCTGACCACTAAGCCACGCCCACCTGAGGGGGTGGGGTGGGGCGGTGAGGATGAGTTTGTAGCACCAAGGGGGGCGGTGGACTGAAAAAGTTTGGGAACCACTGTTCTAGACAACTTAACAAAATGAAGAAGCTTTTTAAAATAAATGCTTGCTCTGAAGAGGCCCGGTACTATTGTATCTTCTTTTAAATAGCAGAGAATACTTCCAGAAAGCCACATCAATTTTAAAGATCTGTAAAAGTATAATCTGAAATGTCCTGTTTTAGTATTAGTATTAAATATTAATATTAAAATAAGGCAGCTGAGTTAAACCCTGACTTAGTCATGTTTGGAGTAGATATATTTAAATAATTAGGAGGAGTTAGTGTGATTACATTTAAGAAAACTTTCTGGGATTAATATACTGCCATAATGTACATTTCTCCAATTCGTTGCCATTTCTATGGGTCAGGCACACATGCACAGAAATACACAGCAAACAGTGTATATCATCTGTACTGTTTGCTGTTTGGCAAATTGCTGGGAGGCAGAGGCCTTTTTTCCTTGTTTTCCTCCCCCAAAACTAAGGTTATACTCTGAAAAATACGGTAACTACAAAAGAGAAGTCATCTATAATTTTTCTATCTCAAATATTCTACTCTGAATTTAACTTATGAGCCGAGGTGTCGCAGCGGTTAGAGGCAGTACTGCAGGCCACTTTAGCTGACTGTGATCCGCAGGTCAGCGGTTCAAATCTCACCGGCTCAAGGTTGACTCAGCCTTCCATCCTTCCGAGGTAGGTAAAATGAGGACCCAGATTGTTGGGGGCAATATAAATATACATTGCTTACTGGTGTAAACCTCTTAGAGAGTGCTTGCACTGTGAGGCGGTATATAAATCTCACAAATAAATAAATAAATAAACTTTTGAGTGGGATTTAAGCAATTAAGGTAACAATATACAGTATTTTCAGAAGAAGTCTTATTGCTTCTTAGAATCTTTGGGCTGGCCTCTTTCCAAACTGCCTCTGTTCAAAATACATTATTCTATCCTGTTCTGCCCTAATAAAATTTAATTGCTGAATCATTCCTGAACCAGAGGAATGATACACCATCTCATCAGGCTGGCTGTTATTTTTCTATATGAGTCCTTGTAGTAAAATCCAGAGAGGTACTCTAATCACAAGCAAGATTTTGGAAGCAAGATCTTGGAAGGTGAACAATTTTTGTTACTTTTCTAACAGGAAACATTTTTAAGTTGATCATGGAAATTAATCTGTAGGAGAAAAGAATTGTTTAGGTGCCAGTGGTTATACTATGAGCGCTTGCAAATGGTGATTTTCTCTGCCCTGGGCAGCATGTTCCCTATTGATAACATACAATTGAATCAGGGGTGGGTTCCTAATTTTTTTTACTACCACTCTGTGGGCGTGGCTTATTTTGTGGGTGTGGCTTGCCAGCCATGTAACCAGGTGGGCATGGCTTGCCGGCCATGTGACCGGGTGGGCATGGCTTCTCGGACTGCTGAAGGGAGGGGAACTGAGATAGGTCCTGCCGCCCATTCCCCCTCCCCTCAGCAGCTCGAGAAGCCTCAAATGTGCCCTCCTCCCTTTTACTAACAGGTTAAGCAGGTATGTGCTGCCCTCTGGACCCTGAACCGACCTGCTTAAGTGCGTTGTGTGAACTCCGGCTATTGTATCAACCAGCGAAAGAGGAACCTCTTTAGCCTAGGAGAGTTAAAAACTGAAGTCATGCCTACAAATCTGAAGGAAGAAAATTGATTGCATATCCTTCTGTCCCCTTATAGTTTAAATTCATTTCAGCTCTGGCTCCCTGGAGTTCCACATTGCTCAGCTCCTTCAGACGGTTAGCAGCTGAGAAACCTGGAGCTTATTAACAGATGTCTCAGAGGTGGTTTGGCTGAATGGCCGAGTCTGAGTGTTTAGCAAAAACAGATGGAAGAGTGGAAAGGAATCTCAGTTCGAAGGATATAAGCCAGGATATGCAGCTTTGGTGGGGGGGGGTCTTCCTTTTTTGGCCAAGGGCCATACTTGACCTTTGAGCCGTATGCCAAATGTCTGGGACTTGTTTAAGGAGCTAAGCATGTTTAAGGGAAAGTGACAAGAATGTTGGTAAATCAAGAAACCAAGCCCTACAAAGAATAAATTTGTTTTAAAAAACTAGGAAGGTTAGCCTGCAGGACAGATAATTAAAGGAAAGCACAATGCTGGTTTTTTAAAAAAAATTATTGTACCTTACTAGCTATAAGGGGGACGATAACGTGAATCTGGTTTCCGTGATTCCACAGGAGAACTAACCGGGAGAAGTGGCAGGGCAGCCATCGGGCTAAACCTAAAAAGAACTTTCCTATTAACTGTTTGACCCTGGAACAAACTACCTTGAGAAACGATGGCCTTTTTTTTCTCTGCAGGAGATTTAAGCAGAGGCTGTAAATTTGCCTGCCAAGAATGCTGAAGTTGCAGGATTTCGGCATAGAGCAGGGAACTGGATGACCTTCGAAAATTCTTTCCAACATAAAAATCCTACACAGTATAATTTGGGTGGGCAAGCTCTCGGCAGCTGGATGCTGCACAATTTTTTTTTCTTGAACTTTTCCTTAGCGGGGAATGAAAGCTGCAACACGCTTGCCAGAAAATGTCCTTCCCCAGACGTTTTTAAGATTATCATGGAATAGCCGAAGGTTTGTGCCTCCTTCTTTCCCTTGCACTTCCCCGCCCCCACCCTTTTACTTGAAGAATTATAAATGCCAATTTCCTGGATGAAACATTATTTCTTCAGAAGAAACACCGTAGACAGTGTTTCTCAATCTTGGTGGCTTTAAGATGTGTGGACTTTAACCAGGGGTGGGCTGCTGGAGGTTCACAGGGATTCGGGAGAACCTCTAGCTAAGATTCTGTGCAGTTCGGAGAACCTCCAAATCCCACTCCTGGCTGGCCTATCCCCCCTCCCCTCCTCCTGCCCCTCCCCGGAGTCCCCATGCAGCCCGTTTTGAATGCAGGTAAGTGCAGGGCACGCATGGAGGCTCGGGAGGGCAAAAAACGGGCCTACCGGAAGTTCAAGAAGGCCAGAAACGAGCCCAGAGGGCCTCCGGAGCCTGGGGAGGCCGTTTTCACCTCCCGGAGGCTCGAGAAAAGCATCCGGAGCCCAGGGAGGGCAAACTACCCCCCTGCCATGGTGCAGGAGGTTGACTAGGCCACGCCCACCATGGCCACGCCCACCCAGCAACCGGGCAGAAAACCCCTTGCTAAAATTTTTGAAGCCCACCAGTCTTTAACTGCAGCACGACAGCTGGAGAATTCTGGGAGTCTACACATCTTAAAGTTTCCAAGGCTGAGAAACACTGCTGTAGCATTTCAAAATCTGTTTTCATTACGTGGTTGTTGTTTTTTTTGCTTCTTCATCCCGTAGCTCTTGTCCCAAAGGAATTAGCCGCAATAATCATTCACAGTGAAAAATCATCCATTTTTTGGGGGGGGGGACAATCTTCCCTGTCTGGGTTCCTCTCCACAGCCTTTCCTGGGTTTTCTCTCCCTTGTTTCTGTCTGCTGCCTTGTAGCTATTTCTATATTGAGAGTAGGGGGGTGGGGAATGTGAAATTCCACACAATCTCTGAAAAAAGCCTGAGCTGCTGCAGTCCCCTTGTTGTGCCTCCTTTTGCGGTTGTAAATCAGAGTTGAAAAATAGGTGTTAAGTAGGGTGAATGGAAGAGGCAGACAGAAGTGGCTTCAAAACAACAGCTCTTTTTTTGGCAACTATTTACAATCCAGCAAAGGCTCTGTCTGACAGCCAGCCCTTTTATAGGGAGCTGTCAGACAGTTCAGCCAATCAGTGAGCAGCATTTTCCCGCCTAAATGGAGGACCTGACTGAAGCCTATGTGCTTCAGTCCTAATACCTATCAATAGGAGCTGTCTGGAAAAACACCTGCCTTTCCTTTTTTTGTCTGTCAGTCCATCCATCCATCCATCCATCCATCCATCCATCCATCCATCCATCCATCCATCCATCCATCCATCCATCCATCCATCCATCCATCTATCTATCTATCTATCTATCAGAATACCTTACGCAACCAGACTTGAAATCCTGGGCTTAGAAAGCTTAGAACTACGTCGCCTTCGGCACGACCTAAGCATAGCTCATAAAATTATCTGCTACAACGTCCTTCCTGTCAACGACTACTTCAGCTTCAACCACAACGATACACGAGCACACAACAGATACAAACTCAAAGTGAACCGCTCCAAACTTGACTGTAGAAAATACGACTTTAGCAACAGAGTGGTAAATGCCTGGAACTCACTACCTGACATTGTGGTTTCGTCACCAAACCCCCAAAACTTTACCCTTAGACTGTCCACTGTTGACCTCACCCGATTCCTAAGAGGTCAGTACGGGGCGTGCATAAGTGCACCAGTGTGTCTACTGTCCCTATCCTAATGTTCCCTCTTATCAGTACCCATCTTATGTATATAAACAATGTTATATCTATGTATATTACCAACACGTACTTGACAATAAATAAATAAATAAAATAAATAAATAAATAGGTCAGAGGTCTTCAAACTTGGCAACTTTAAGACTTGTGAACTTCAACTCCCAGAATTCTCCAGCCAGCACAGCTGGCTGGAGAATTCTGGGAGTTGAAGTCCACAAGTCTTAAAGTTGCCAAGTTTGAGGACCCCTGATCTAAGGTCTCATTTTCTCTGCTATTTGCACAGCTGGATTAAGGCCAAGTGATGCCTTAAACCAGTGTTTCCCAACCTTGGCAACTTGAAGATGTCTGGACTTCAACTCCCAGAATTCCCCAGCCAGCATTCGCTGGCTGGGGAATTCTGGGAGTTGAAGTCCAGACATCTTCAAGTTGCCAAGGTTGGGAAACACTGCCTTAAACAATAGTAACTCCTCACTACTCCATTGTTTAACACAAGATATTAAGATTCAAAGTGGTAAAGGTGAAATAAGTTATTAAAATTTCAGTTTTCTCCCAGGCTATTTTCCAGGTTGGACCTCACAACTATATTAAATATAGCCTTTTTATAAGAAAATTAACTCTAAATACAATAAATACAAGGCAATTATTTACTTATAAAGAGGGCGATAGAGAAAAGGCAAATTTTCAACATTCTTGAAAGCATTTTTAAAGAGCATCATGTCCTTCAAAAATTAGGAGGAGACCGCAGGACAAAGTAGAATCCCAAAGCAATAAATGGATGAGTGAAAATTGATTTAACACTTCCAATAACTTTGTGTTTTTATTACTTCAATGCAATTGTACCCTGGAGGGCCACAAGCACATCTCAATTGGTCCAAATGAGGGAACTCATTTGTCAGTTAGACTGGCCTATAAGAATACAATATTCTACAGTTGGCAGGAGTCAGATAGGATAAGGCAGTGTTTCCCAACCTTGGCAACTTGAAGATGTCTGGACTTCAACTCCCAGAATTCCCCAGCCAGCATTCGCTGGCTGGGGAATTCTGGGAATTGAAGTCCAGATATCTTCAAGTTGCCAAGGTTGGGAAACACTGGGATAAGGCAACCTTTCTTTACAGACCATGACAGAAGCCAGACAGTAGCTGTTAGATATGCTAATAAAGGAAAAGGTTTCTCCTGTCCAGTTGAGTCCGACTTTTGGGGGTGATGCTCATCTCCATTTCTTAGCCGAGGGCACCAGTATTGTCCGAAGACACTTATGTGGTCATGTGACCAGCATGACTATACGCTGAGGCGCACAGAACTCTGTTATTGAAGTGGTATCTATTCATTTACATGCTTTTGGACTGCTAGATGGGCAGGAGCTAGGGCAAGTAATGGGAACTCACCCAGGGATGAAATTCAAATTTTTTCCCTACTGGTTCTGTGGGCGTGGCTTGGTGGGCGTGGCAGGGGAAGGATACTGCAAAATCTCCATTCCCACCCCACTCCAGGGGAAGGATACTGCAAAATCCCCATTCCATACCCACTCCTGGGGGAAGGATACTGCAAAATCCCCATTCCCTCCCCACTCCTGGGGGAAGGATACTGCAAAATCCCCATTCCCTCCCCACTCCTGGGGGAAGGATACTGCAAAATCTCCATTCCCTCCCCACTCCTGGGGGAAGGATACTGCAAAATCCCCATTCCATCCCCACTCCTGGGGGAAGGATACTGCAAAATCCCCATTCCCTCCCCACTCTTGGGGGAAGGATACTGCAAAATCTCCATTCCCACCCCACTCTAGGGGAAGGATACTGCAAAATCTCCATTCCCACCCCACTCCAGGGGAAGGATACTGCAAAATCCCCATTCCCTCCCCACTCCTGGGGGAAGGATACTGCAAAATCTCCATTTCCACCCCACTCTGGGGCCAGCCAGAGGTGGTATTTGCCGGTTCTCAGAACTACTCAAAATTCAAATTCTCAAAAAAAGCAGAACCTGCTGAATTTCACCCCTAAGCTCACCCCATCACACAGTGCTTGGGTCTCGAACTCAGGCTGTCAGCTTTCCAGCTAACAAACTCAGCGTCTTTAACCGCTGAGCCATCATGCCCCTTGCAAATATGCTAATAGCAGCTTCAATTCTCTGAGTATTAAACTTTACACATCATGCATAAAAACCCAACCCAACTCAAAACCTTCATAGGAAAAACATTTTGGGCCTTTAGGATTCAACCTGCATGGAATTCTCACTGACCGTTGGGAGAGAAAAATGAAAAAGCAGAGATAGGATTGGAATAGGGTGCCCTGGAAACAAAACACAGTTGGCCAATTGTGCAAAAACAACCCACTCTGCAAAATTTTGTTAACTTCCACTTATATTAAGGTCATGTGGATGTTGAAGCAGTCTATTGGAAAATGCTGCACTTACCCCCTCGGTACGTCTTCCAGATATAATATTTGCCCCGAAAGGGGATGTGATCAAATTCTGCACACTGAACCTCTCGGAAGTCTTTTGACCCAGGAGGACAATCCTAAAGCAGGGTAAGAATCAAGGAAGAAAGGAAAATCCCAGAATTATTATCAACAGCTGGGTTTGGTTATGTCCACCAATGCATAGATGGTAAAGCTATTTCTGGCTCCTGATCAAAAACATCATGATGGTGAAATAAAAATATTTGGTTGTTAGGATGGAGCTTAACCTTGAAATGTAGGGCCTACAGGAAAAGCTTTTTTTTTTGCACTAAGATATATTCAAATAGAAAGTAAAACTATTTGTGACTCTTAACTAATACCCTGTTTCCCCCAAAATAAGACATCCCCTGATAATAAGCACAATCGGGCTTTTGAGTGCATGGCAATAAGGCCAAGCGCTTATTTCAGGGTTCAAAAAAATATAAGACAGGGTCTTATTTTCGGGGAAACACGGTAGATGAAAAAAATGCTACATACAGGGAGTCCTCGACTTACAACCATTTGCTTAGTAACCATTCAAAAGTACAACAGAACTGAAAAAAGTGACTTACGACCTGTCCTTGCACTTACAACTGTTATAGCCTCCCCATGGTCACATGATCAAAATTTGGGTGCTTGGCAACCAGCATGTATGTATAATGGTAGCAGCATCCCAGGGTTATGTGAGTACCATTTGTGACCTTCCCAGACGGCGTCCGACAAGCAAAGCCAATGGGGGAAGCCAGATTCGCTTAAGGATAGTATGATTCACTTCACAACTTTAGTGATTCACTTAACAACCGGGGCAAAAAGGTTGTAACATGAGGCACAACTCACTTTAGCCCCCACCTTGCTTAGCAACAGAATTTCTTGCCCCAATTGTGGTTGTCAGTTGAAAGACTACCTGTACAAGGAATTATGTGGTCGAGAATGCAGACAGTTTTATGGTTTCACATAATAGACTGAACCATTAATTAGACTAGGGGAGACATGATAGCAGCGTTCCAATATCTCAGGGGCCGCCACAAAGAAGAGGGAGTCAAACTATTCTCCAAAGCACCTGAGGGCAGGACAAGAAGCAATGGGTGGAAACTAATCAAGGAGAGAAGCAACTTAGAACTAAGGAGAAATTTCCTGACAGTTAGAACAATTAATCAGTGGAACAGCTTGCCTCCATGTTATGAATGCTCCAACACTGGAAGTTTTTAAGAAGATGTTGGATAACCATTTGTCTGAAGTGATGTAGGGTTTCCTGCCAAAGCAGGGGGTTGGACTAGAAGACCTCCAAGGTCCCTTCCAACTCTATTATTCTATTTTGCTCAAGTACTCTAGATTCACACAATGCATAGCCCCAAAACAAAAACAAAAACACAAAACTAAAATCCTATGCCACCAACTGAAGTTAAAACTGACCGTGCTTAGTATTTTGAATGAATGCAGACATGATGTTTTTAACTGCCCCGATTAAGCGTTTGTGAACACAGCAATCTCTGATGGACGTATTCTGGGAATATACAACACAGGGAAACTGCTGCCTCTCACAGCTCTATAAAATGGTAATTTTGATAATCATTTCCCCCAAAGACTATCTGAAACTGATTTTTAATTTCAAAATATTGCCGGGGGGAGGGGGGAAATAGTTTTGAGAGCACTTGTAGCAGGCATAGTGGGAGGTGCAAACAGGGTAAAGTCTCAACTCCACATTATTAAACAACAGTCGGAGCAAGGATTAATATGTTGAATTATCTTTCAACCAAAATGACTCATGAGGTTTGAAGAATATTCTATGAATTCCCACCAGCTGGCCAACCCAAAATTCCTTACAGCTAAATGCAATTTCAGGCAGCATCAAAGAAGTGCAGTTTGCAAGTATGGGAAGTATTAGTGGTTCCAATGCCAGTTTAGGTATCGTGTCTGGTTCTGAGCACCCACTTTAAGAAAGATTCAGAAAAAAACCAGAACTGTTTCAGAGAAGAGCAAAAAGGATGCATGGAAATGGCTGGAAATATGTTCTGCTAGGAAAGTAGGAAGTTTAGTCTAGAGCAGGGGTGTCAAACTCGCGACCCGCGGGCCAGATGCGTCACATGCTGGCCACGCCCACGCCCAGTTTAGCAAAGGGGGAAAAAGTCCAGATACGTCACGTGACGCTGCCGTGACGACGTGAGTTTGACACCCCTGTTCTAGAGCAATATTTCTCAACCTAGGCAATGTGAAGATGTGTGGACTACATCTCCCAGATTTCCCCAGCAGCATGCTGGCTGGGGAATTCTGGGAAATGTAGTCCATATATCTTCATGTGGCCAAGGTTGAGAAACACTAGTCTGAAGAAGACCAAGGAGGATGTATGTGCTGATCTTTCCTTCCTTCCTTCCTTCCTTCCTTCCTTCCTTCCTTCCTTCCTTCCTTCCTTCCTTCCTTCCTTCCTTCCTTCCTTCCTTCTTTCCCTCCCTCCCTCCCTCCCTCCCTCTTTCTTATTTTCTATAACTCCTCAGGTACATGAAACAATGTCAGAGAATAGGCCTAGACTATTCTGTACCACATGGAATAATGTGCAGAGCATGGAATAATGGTTTTAAAATACAGGAAGGCTGATTCACTTGAGTATTAGAGGAAAAAAAAAGAGAAGTTCAAAAGAGAAGCTTAATTTCCCAGGAAAGAGGTGGGCCCTCCTCCTCCAGATGTGTCTCACAGACCCTAGACCCTACACATCATTGTCTGGGGATGACTTAATATGAATTCCTGCACTGAAAAAGTGTGTTAGACTTGATGGCCTAAACAGTTTTTCCAGTTCTAAATTTCTAGGATGCTGCACAATGTGTTTGTGGTTAGTGTTACTCACATCAATGTTACACGACCGGTAGCGCTTTCGTTCCCCTAGGCAATACCTTCCTCCAATGGTTGGCCTTTTGAAAAAAAGAAAAGGGAAAGAATGCATCATTGTGGGCCCACAGCGCTATGCCCAGAGGCTGCACCGAATGTTGAGAGTGGACCGCTTACCTTGGACTGTCGCAATAGCGAGTGGATGAGGAAACACCTCCCCCGCAGGTCCGGCTGCACTCTCCCCAGGGTGACCAGGTGCCCCATGCTCCATCCACCCCTTCTGGCCGCATGCCAAAAGGTACGCATTCCCGCTTGTAGCACCACTGGGTAGGGTGGAGGCAAGGTGGACGGAGAGAAAAAACACAGGCAATATTGCAGAAACCCAGAGTGGTTATTCATAATCCTATTGCTTTAGTCCTCGAGTTACAACCAGAATTGAGACCAGGTTGCTAAGCAAGGTGTTGTTGAGTCACGGCCAATTTTATCACCTTTTTCATCATGGTTGTTAAGTGATCCACTGCAGTTAAGGGAATCACGGGGTCGTTAAGCAAATCTGGCTTCCCCTGTTGACTTTGCTTGTCGGAAGCCAGCTGGGAAGGTCAGAAATGATGATCATATGACTCCGGGTTGCCGCAACCCTCATAAATACATGCTGGTTGCGAAGCACACGAATTTTGATCACATGGTTGTGGGAATGCTGTGATGGTCATAAGGGCTAGGAATGGTTGTAAGTCACTTTTTTGAGTGCTGTTGTAACTTCAGTCACTAAATGAACAGTTGTATATCGAGGACTATCTATACCCTTGAATATGTCACCAATGCTCCTCGAGGCTCCCAATCCTCACTGTTTTGAATATAGGGCTGATTTATCAAAAAACAAAACAAAACAGGAAGCCATCTCAAATGGGCTCATTTGTTACAGGGAGCCACAGTACTAAGTAGAAGTATTTATATGTGGTCCCAGCTTAGGTGAAATTGGAATCTTCTTCATGCAAAGACTAGACGCGCTATTACTGAGCAGTGACCCTTTACTGTACTAATTAGACCACTGTTAAATTTAAATTTACCGACAAAGAAATAAAGGAAGACTTGTATAGCTATTTCAAGCTTTTTAGCACTCATCAGCTAGCCATACCCTTCTGGAATTTGAACCATTAGTTAAATCAGTGTTTTTCAAACTTGGCAATTGGAAGATATATACCCGTGATGACGAACCTGACAGAGGTGATAATTAATCTCACAAAGGAGAAATAGATCTTTTCCCGGACATCAGACATTAGAAAAGAAACCGCAGTTTAAAGTCTAAGTAAAAATGTTTATTTCGGTACAAAAACAATAAATCCTCATTATCTACATGTCTGATATAAAAGTAGGTCTTGCTTCAATGGAAGCCAGGAACAGAAGGAAAGAATGGAATGCACACATGCGTACAAGAATATATCAATCACGTGCTCAGGAATAAACCATTATAATGAATAGGGATGCATCTCTCTGCATATACATATAACAGGCAATAAAATCACTGCGTCACAGAACCTATGGCACGCGTGCCACAGGTGGCACGCAGAGCCCTCTCTGCGGGCACGCGAACCGTCACCCAGCTCAGCTCCACTGCACATGCGCGTGCACCTCCCGCCTGCCAGCTGATTTTCGGGTATCTGCCATGCATGCGCGGAGGGCAGGACATATGCAGGAGATGTGTGCGCATGTGTGGAGGATTGGGAGGAGCGGGGGGGGGCACATGCGCGGGGTGGGCGGGGCCCGTTTTTGGTCCCAGGAGGCTGCAGGGAGGCCTGCTAGGCCCAAAACGGAGCGTGGGGGCACAAGGTGTGTGTGTCGCACGTGCATTGCATTATGGGTGCCAGCATGCGCATGCACGCAACGAGAAAAAGTTTAGCCATCACTGATATATGCACTTCATGTTGGCCAGGGAATTCTGGGAGTTGTAGTCCACACATCTTCCAGTGGCCAGGTCTGAGATGCTTATCCCTTCCTGATATCGTGGTTTTTCCTTACCCCCTTTTCAATGGTGTTAGTCTGGCATATAGTCCCTTCTGCAGCTGGAATACTGTTGGTGATACACCGGTTGCTCTTGCTAAGACACCACAGCTCATTGCAAACTTCCTGGATGACAAACAAAATAACAGTTGGTGGATTGTAGGAACAGGAAAAGAGAGAGTGCCAAGAAGAGTAATGGGATGGGATACAGAGCTGAGTGAATTCAGTTTTGGTTTAGCTGACTTTTTCATTTTTCCAGCCATAAGTAGTTTTGAATCAATTGTTTCAGCTTTGATTTATGCATGTTTTTAAATTTTTTTTCCTGTAAACTCACATGATTTTTTTTGCAGTTTGTCCAAGGATCATTTTATAGGCAATTTCTGCATTAGATTTTTCTAATCCACTGTCTTTGATCATCTGAATTTTCTCCTTATAAACATACATTAGAATGCAATTCTTGAATTTACAAAATTTAGAAAAGTAGAGTTTTCAGTATGTGTCTTCTTCACAAACAACAAACTGCATACATTTGCATCAAAATAAACTCAAGCTAATTGCTTCCCTAGCTATTTGTAGAGCTGAATTAAGTACTGATAACAATCCTTCAGTGATCTGAAATAAGCAGAAAAATGGTCTTCCAAACCGCCACAAATAAACATGAAGTTAGCCCTAAAGACAAATGCAAATTTAGAGTGTACGGATTATAACAATAAAAAATAAAAACAGATTTGTTCTATATAATATAATGTAATATAAGGATATGTTCATTTTCCCATATGTGACCATCTTTATTCAGCACACTTGCTCTGTGAACATGAATATGTTTTTTTAAATATAAATCAGGTCCAAAAGAAGAAATGGTATACAATACAGGTAATCCTCAACTTATGATCATAATTGGGGTCAGAATTTTCATTGCTAAGCAAGGCGGTTAAGAGAGTCACAGCCAAGTTTACAATCCGGTTTGCCATGGTTGCTAAGAGAATCACCGCAGTTAAGTGAATCCTGTGGTTGTTAAGCGGATCAGGCTTGCCCCATTGACTTTGCTTGTCAGAAGCTGGCTGGGAAGGTCATAAATGTTGATCACATGACCCTGGGATGCTGCCAGCTTCTAAAATACATGTTGGTTGCCAAGTGCCCAAATCTGGATCAAATTCCCATAGGGATGCCGTTTCAGTTGTAAGTGTGAGTCATTTTTTTCAGTGCCGTTGTAAATTTGAATATCATTAAACAAATGGTTGTAAGTCAAGGACTACCTGTAAGACTATGTTTGTAATAAACTACAATTTCTTCCATTTGATAACACACAGCTACAAGTTTTCCGCACATGAATGAATATCACAGGGAAAAGGGTCCCGGCTTATTTTCCATAGTACTGGTAGTCTTCGACATACAACCACAATTGAGCTGAAGTTTCTGTTGCTAAGCGAGATAGTTAAGTGAGTTTTGCCCCATTTTACAATTTTTCTTGCCACAGTTGTTAAGTGAATCACTGCAGTTGTTAAGTTCGTAACACGGTTGTTAATTGAATTAGGCTTCCCCGTTGACTTTGTTTGTCAGACGGTTGCAAAAGGGGATCACATGAACCCGGGACACTGCAACCGTCATAAATATGAACCATCCAAATTTTGGTCGCGTGACCATGAGGATGCTGCAATGGTCGTAAGTGTGAAAAACAGTCATTAGTCATTTTTTTCAGTGCCGTTGTAACTTCAAACGGTCACTAAATAAACGGTTGTAGGTTGAAGACTACCTATACCTGAAGTAAGATGACAATCAACAGATAGAAGCTTTATACAAGGAGACTATGAGAACTATTAAGCAGTGGGACAGCTGCCTTCTGAAATAGTAATGGCTGCATCACTAGAAGTTTTCAAGTAAAGGTTGGTCAGCCCTCTGTCTTGGATGCTCTAAAGATTCCTGCCCTGGGCAGGGGATTGGACTAGAACAGGGGTCTGCAACCTTAAACACTCAAGAGCCATTTGGACCCGTTTCCCACAGAAAACACTGGGAGCCACTAAACCTGGGTGGGCGTGGCCGACTCGATGTCACTCACTCCCACCCAGTCACATGACCCCCCTTGCCACACCTACCCAGCCGGTGATTAGGGCAGACAATTGGTTGTTAAAAGACACCGGGAGCCACAAAAACCTTTGACACCCCCCTCTCCCTCCCTCCCTCCCTCCCTCCCTCTCTCTCCCCCCTCTATCTCTGTCTCTCTCTCTGTCTCTCTCCCCCCTGTCTCTCCCCCCTCTCTGTATCTTTGTGTGTGTATCTCTCTCTCCCACTCTCTCGCTCTCATCCCCCCGCCGTTGCCCTTAGGCTAGGCAAGGAGTGACTGGGAGGGGAGGGCGAGGGGCAGGGCCAGTCAGTGATAGGATCACCCAACAGGGAGCCACAGCAGAGGGCCCAAAGAGCCGCATGCGGCTCCAGAGCTGCAGGTTGCAGACCCCTGGACTAGAACATCTCCACTCTAACATCTAAGTCTCTTCCTGCTCTAGGATTTATGATCCTATGATTCTACAGCAAATGTAACTGAGTCTCTGTGTTGTTGTTTTTTCCTTCTACAGATTAAATAAAAAACCATTTGCAGATTTGCTCTTCATTGGGGACACTGAAATCACAAGGAATATTATGTTTTGGCTTCAAGGGATGCACCATCTTCTCTGATTCCTTATAAGCTGTCAATCGGATAGGTATAAAAGCACATTACTAAGACTGACCAGAAATAACCAAACATCAGGGGCACCTCAATACAGGAAAAAAGGTAGACCTAACTAATCGCCTGAAAAGATGCTGTCAACAGTTGTGGTTGATGCACAGAAAGCCCACCTTACAAAACTGTGCCTAGTCCTTGACATACGACCGTAATTGAGCCTGCAATTTGAGTCATAAATCGTGACTGTCGTAAAGTAGGTGATGGCAGCTGTTTTTAAAACATTTGTCATGATGCTCGTTAAGTGGATGCAATGTTTGTTAAGTGAACGACATGGTTGTTAAGTGAACCCATTGTTCACTACGGGCAGTTTTTGGCCGGAAACCAGAAGTACACGCTGGTTTTCAGCAAAAACATCATAAATTCTGGTCATCTGACCATGGGGATGCTACAAACAGCCCCAAATGTGAGCCAGTTTCCAAGCATCTAAAATGTCACATGGCCAGAGAGGGAGGGAGCTGGACGTCAGAACTTGGAATCATAAGTAGCTTTATTAGGATTCATCATAACTTCGAATGGACCCTAAGCGACTAGTCGTAAATGGAGGACTACCTCCAATGTTCTTGCCTAACTAAAATTCCTTCCTTCCAACCCCTTGGGAATCAAGAGGAAAAGCAGGAAGGCTTCTCTACCCCATATTTACACTGGCGAGATTTTGTTCCGTACTGAAGCCGGCACTGCTCGTCTGCATCGTAGGCTTGTCCTGGAGCCACTGTAGGGTAGATGAAGTCTTGCTTGGGTGGAGCATTATTCAGGCAAAGTCCCATTCCAGAGCTAGAGGGAAGGAGCACAAGTTATGAATAACAAGGATTTGGGGGAAAAGAACCCCAGTTTTGGGGGACTAGGAACACTCGATAATGAAGTGAGTCAAATCTTACTCCAGGAAGCTGGTTATATAATCTCTACTGCATGCTGACCATACAAAGGGGTTGGTCTTCATAGTAATATGAGCTGCCATGAGTTTAGCTGTCTCCCGTCCTCGGGCTCCACAGCTATTTCCAACACCATCATGGTTCATGCCAAACCTGGGAAAGGGGAGAAACATTATGATTTTATTTTTTTTTACATCTGGAAGGGCCTTCCCCATTCAAGGAAGATGGAAACCCGAAATGGGTGCACTAACACTCTTTTGGAAGGCCCCGAAGACGTGGTTTTGCCAGCGGGCCTGCGGAATCCAGAGCGGGATGGAGCCCATTAAATGGCTGGTATGAATGTGTATTGTCGCTCGGGTGGGTGTGGGTGGGTGGGAGAGTTATTATGTTATTATTTTTCTTTTTTATTATTTTTCTTTTTCTTTTTTTTATATTGTGTTTTTATGTCCTTGTAAGCCGCCTTGAGTCGCCATGTGTTCCTGTTTCTGTTGCTCCCCTCTGAGAGGAGGTTTCAAAGTATTTCTAGCAGGACTACCCCAATTCTGTAACAGCTTTGTTCCCTATGCCATCCATCTGCTAAACTTGCAAGAATCGTTTTTCTTGTCGTGTACATCAGAGGTGGGTTCCTGCCGGAGCTGTCTGGTACGCAGCTCCGGTAGGGAGCGGCGGATTTCGCAACCGCTCCGGAGCCCTCTCTGCCGGTCAACCCAGCACGTTGCCATTTTTCCCCGTGATTTTCAGGCGATTTTGCTTCTGCGCATGCGCGGAAGCAAAATCAGGCCGAAATCTCGCAAGCGGACGCGCGTGCAGGATTTCAGTGAGATTTTGCCTCCGCGCATGCGCGGAAGCAAAATCGCGCCAAAATCTCTCTCTCGCACGCGCCCCCTCGCGAGATTTTGGCGCGACTTTGCTTCCGCGCATGCGCAGAAGCAAAATTGCGCGAGGGGGCGCACACGCGTAGCGAGTGCGCCCCCCCGAAGCGTGGAGATGCGCGCGCATGGCTCCGGCAGCAAGCTAAGTGAGCAACCCGCCCCTGGTGTACATGTACATATCCGAACTAGACTGTGGTGTTTCTCAATGTCATATTATAATATATAATATATAATATATAATATATAATATATAATATATAATATATAATATATAATATATAATATATAATATATAATATATAATATATAATATATAATAAATATATAATATATAATATATAATATATAATATATAATATATAATATATAATATATAATATATAATATATAATAATATATAATACAGTATACATATATATGTGGGTATATGTATAATTTTGTATCTGCTTTAAAAAGTGATGGACTTGCTTTCATACAAAGTTTTAAGTAGAAAGAGGTCATCTTGCAGGATCTCTCTCTCTCTCTCTCTCTCTCTCTCTCTCTCTCTCTCTCTCTCTCCCTCTCCTCTTCCCTCTCCCTCTCCCTCTCTCTCTCTCTCCCTCTCCTCTTCCCTCTCCCTCTCCCTCTCCCTCTCCCTCTCTCTCTCCCTCTCCTCTTCCCTCTCCCTCTCTCTCTCCCTCTCTCTCTCTCTCCCTCTCCTCTTCCCTCTCCCTCTCCCTCTCTCTCTCTCTCTCTCTCTCTCTCCCTCCCTCTCTCTCTCTCTCTCTCTCTCCCTCTCCTCTTCCCTCTCCCTCTCTCTCTCTCTCTCTCTCTCTCTCTCTCTCCCTCTCCTCTTCCCTCTCCCTCTCCCTCTCTCTCTCCCTCCCTCTCTCTCTCTCTCTCTCTCTCTCTCTCTCTCTCTCTCTCTCTCTCCCTCTCCTCTTCCCTCTCCCTCTCCCTCTCTCTCTCTCTCTCTCTCTCTCTCTCTCTCTCTCTCTCTCTCTCTCGTCATGTTTATGTAGTGTATATTGGAGGTCGTGACCCTTTGAGAGCTGTATGCAATGAAATTTCATTTTAATATATGCCGATCAGTGTACATTCAACGTGACAATAAAGTTATTCCAAGTCTAAGTTCTAATATAAATTTTCTAAATAAATAAATAAATTAGTAGCATGAAAGTTGCTTGCATAGACCACAAGCGCAACAATGGTAATAGACTCACGTGTGGCCTATCTCGTGAGCAATGGTGAAAGCTGTGGCCAAGCCGAGGTCTTCATTGATGCTGCAGCTTCTTTCACGTTCACACATCCCACCCACAGGGGCCAATCCTGGGGAAGGGAAAACATTACTGTGGGGAGCAGAAGCGAAGTCTACCCACTGTGTGGCTCTAGCCCACTTCCCAATTCAGTTTTTAATGGTGTTTGTGATTTTAAAATGTTCATTAATTAGCTCATCTGTTAGAGCAGGAGTGGGAACTATGGCCCCCTTTAATGACCTGTGAATAGATAGAATAGAATAGAATTTTTTATTGGCCAAGTGTGATTGGACACACAAGGAATTTGTCTTGGTGCATATGCTCTCAGTGTACATAAAATAAAAGATACGTTCGTCAAGAATCAAAAGGTACAACACTTAATGATAGTCCGGGTACAAATAAGCAATCAAATCCTATTAGGAACCAGTCAATATAAATCGTAAGGATACAAGCAACAAAGTTACAGTCATACAGTCATTAGTGGGAGGAGATGGGTGATGGAAATGAAGAGAAGATTAATAGTAGTGCAGACTTAGTAAATAGTTTGACAGTGTTGAGGGAATTATTTGTTTCCTTAATTTTTAGCAGATGGTCTCGTGAGCATGAAGTCTGTAGTGAGTCGCAGAGAATAATAAAAAATAAAGAAACCATTAGAGAGCATTTCACCGAGGCAGCCTTCGGCGGCGCCATCTTGGATCACGGAATTAGGACCTTTGGACTTCAACTCCCAGAATTCCTGAGCCAGTATGGCTGGCTCAGGAATTCTGGGAATTGAAGTCCACAAGTAGCTGCCCACCCCTGTGTTAAAGGCAAATTAATAGGCATCACCTTAAAAACAACACATTTTCCATATTATTAATTATATCAAGGCTGTTATATTGCTGCCCTCCAGGCCCCTTACTTGAGAGTCTGTTACAGATTTCAAGTTGCCACAACGGACAATCCCAGTTCACTATTTGAAACTTTTTGTGAGGCGGAACATTTTCATTCAACCATTCTTTGCAAGCAATGAGTGAGGATGTTTGTAGCTCTACAAATGTGCTTAAGTAAAACTCCTAGGACCCTTAGCTAATGTGGCCATGCATAATTCTTTAGGCCATGCTACTACTATATATAAACCTACTCCCAGGCCAACTGTATCCGGAAAAGAAACCAGAATTAAAGATATCAGTAAGAGGAAGACTAGGTTACTGCCAAATTGGTTGCATTCACCCCAAGATGCTATAAACCTTAAATCAGATAAGAAAAATATAATTGCCTTACCCATATAATGGACCATGCCCTTGCAAATACACCTTCAGATAGCCCTTGACTTATGACCAGAATGGACCCGGTAAAGTGACTGCTGCAGTCATTAATCAAACATTACAGTCGTTAAGTAAACCCGTTGTCCCCTATTGGGCATGTTTGCCTCCCTACCCCACATGGAAGTAAATCCCAGTTTGATGCAAAAATGTCACCAAATGACTATGTTAATCAGAGTCACATGACTGTGGGATGCTGCAAACAGCTGTAAAAGTGGGGTAAATGAGTGTGTGAAATGTAGTCACATGACCGCAGGGCAGTTCTGGTCATCTGAACTATGGAACCCAGTTGTAAGTACCTTTTTGGGGGGGCGGGGGAGGTCCCTTGTAACTTCAAACAGTCATGAAGCATCCGGTCATAACTCAAGGACTACCTAATAGCTTAACACAATATTTTGCATCAATCAGCACATTAAAAAATGGCTGAGGATTCCAATGACATACTATATCATGCTCCACTTATGTCTATGGGATTGGGCAGAGACAAAGGATGAAAATGATGCAGTTTATATGCATGATGATCCAACTGCTATGTTTTCATAATGACATCAAGAGGCACATATTGTTATGTTGACAGCGGTATTTGTTATAGACCAAGGGTCTCCAAACCTGGCAACTTTAAGACTTGTGAACTTCAACTCCCAGTATTCCCCAGTGAGCATTCCTGCTAAGGAATTCTGGGAGTTGAAGTCCACAAGTCTTAAAGTTGCCAACTTTGGAGACCCCTGTTATAGACACTACTGCAAACCCCATTTTGGCCCAGTTACTGAGTTGTAAGATCCCAGCCCAAGTAAATTTTTTCCACTTCAAAAAAATCAGCATAAAAAAATTACTGTAGGCTATAATGATAAGCATTTGATGGCACATTTTTTTTTACCTACCTAAAGTTCCACAGGGTTTGTTTTTGTAAATGCAAATATCGTATCTAGAAGGAAGGGAAGAGAGAAGAAACAAAGAAAAATGCCATATTAGATCAGATTCCATTGCACTGATTAAGCAGTGGTTTCTGCAGGATTATTGCCCGGAAAATAATCACCAAATGAAGATTCTATGAAAACACCAGTGGTGGGTTCCTACCAGTGCGGTCCACTCTATAGCACCGGTAGCGGCCCGCTGGTGACGTCACAGTACCGGTGCGGTCGGTTGCCGGTGCCTGGGCACCGCCATTTTTTAATTTTTTTTTTTAAATTAAAAAAAATTATTCTGCGCATGCCCAGAAACCTGACAATTAAGTCTTTCCCCATCCCTTCGCTTGAAAATAATAAGAAGCTCGCATTTGACACTTTTCCTTCGCTTTTGCCTAAAGCTTCCCAAAGTGGGCGTTTTCCAAAAGCTTAACCTTTTATACTGTTAATTTTATACAGTTTTATATTGTTATTCTTTAGACGAAAACATTGAGGACTGTTAAAAGATACTGTTCTTTTAACAGTCCTCAATATTTTCGTCTAAGGAATCCATGACTGAAAACAAAAATGCTGTATGAGACTTGCTTGTCTTTTAACTATAGCATTTTCTGCATATAAAGGTTGCTGTGTTGCCATGGTGCACCACGCACTTTGTATGCAAAACTTTTCATGTAAGGTATAAAATAGCAAAAATAGTAGTAATATCTCTCTGAAATAACTAATATATGACAGGCAAGCCATGCCCACCTGGTCACATGGTCGGCAAGCCACACCCACCCGGTCACATGGCTGGCAAGCCACACCCACAAAATAAGCCACACCCACAGAGTGGTAGTAAAAAAGTTAGGAACCCGCCCCTGGAAAACACCATAGAATGGGTAGGGTATGTAAGGCTAAATTTTGACGCCAATATTTGCATTTTCATCAGTGGCCATGTTTACAACCATCTCCTGAAAATAATGTTTGAATAAAATAAAATGGACCCTGCAATTCACCATTGAAAGCCAGGTGGATAACTTTGGGCCAGTCACTCTCTCTCAGCCCAACCCACCTCACAGGGTTGTTGTTGTTGGGAAAATAGGAGACGGAAAGCGTATTTGGTATGTTTGCCCCCTGGAGCTATTCATAAAAATAATAAAGGCAGGATATCAATAAATCAATTAAAATAAATTGGACCGCTGAGAGGGATTAAAGGAATTTGATTTTAATTGTTGGAAACCATTCATCATTATGTTAAGAGCCCTGCTGAGTCTGACCAAAGGTCCTTCAAATTCAACTTCCCACCTTCTTTGGTGACTACAGGGAGAAAAACAAGCAGACCACGAAAGCGAGAGATTTCCCTAGCACAGGTAGCCCTCAATTTTCAACCACAATTGGGAACTGCATTTCCACTGGTAAGCAAGGTGTTTGTTAAGTGAGTGGCACTTGATTCCCCATGGTTGTTAAGCGAATCACTGCAGTTGCTGGGAATCACACGGTCATTAAGTGAAAACTCCATTGATTTTGCTTGTTGGAAGCTGGCTGGCTAACATTGCAAATGGTGATCCTAAGATACCGGGGCACTGCAACCATCGTAAATGCATTTCGGTTGCCAAGCAGCCAAATTTTGATCACGTGACCACAGGCATGCTGTGGCAATTGTAAGCGTGAGTGAGCACTGGTTGTAAATTGCTTTTTTTCAGTGCTGTTGTAACTTTGAAAAGTCGCTAAATGAATGGTTCCAAGTCAAGGACTACCAGCGCTTTGCTAAACTGCTTGTTAGAGGCACAGGATTGAAAACTGGGTCTTGGAGAGTTATGTGTTCCCTGAGAATTTGTGTTGTGGCCCGTCAGCATCCTGTGCAGCTGATAGCGGATCCCGTTCGGGAGGAGACCGACTTGGGGTTGCGCCAGCGGCCCGTGCAGCTGGCACCCGAGTCAGACAGTGAGGAGGTTGGCGAGGACTCGGTGCCAGAGGCGCCGCCAGGGCCTTTGGAACCTCCAGCACCTCTTAGCAGTGATGAGGCAGAAGGGGCTTCTCCTCTTCTTGATGCAAGAGCACGCAGGGCTGCCAAGAGGCAGGAATGGTTACTCCGAAGGAGGTCTCCTCGGGAGTAAGACTTGGGGCTAATTGGCCACTCCCCTAGTCTATTTAAGAACAGTAGAGGCAGCTGGAAAGCTGCAGGAAACAATAGTTCAAACTCGGGTATCTGTCGTGCATTGTCTTATGAATTCCTGTTTCTCTGCTTCAGATTTCTTATCAAGAAAGACTCCTGGGCATTTTGCCAAGCCTTCGGACATTACGTGAGATAACCAGAACTAATTGCATTGTTTTGAGCTAAGACTGATTGAACTTACGCCAACTGTTAATGAAGACAAATTAACAGCTGACTTTATGCAAGAAAGGATTGCTTCTTTTGATTTGTGTGTTTCGCCACTGCTAAGCCAGTTATTAGCAGTGGTTCATTAATTAAACTAAGTTCGTTCAAACGGTGTGTTTTTGATACGTTCGTAACTGGGGACAGAACAATTTGGTAAACTTTCTGATGGCACAATCTCAGGTCAAGGTGATAGTAACTTGAACTTAAGGCTCCCCCCTCTGCTCAGAGGGGGGAGCCTCTCCACCCCTCTGAGCATCAGCAAAAAAAAAAAAAAGTCGAGGTAGTCCTCCACTTACAACCTTTCTTTTAAGTGACCATTTAAAGTTGCAACAGCACTGAAAAAAGTGGCTTATGACCGTTTTTCAAACTTATGACTGTTGCAGCATCCCCATGGTCACATGATCAAAACTCAGACACTTGGCAACTGATTCGTATTTATGACGGTTGCAGTGTCTCGGGGGTCGTGTGATCAACTTTTGCGACCTTCTGACAAGCAAAGTCAGTGGAGTCCCAAAAGTGCTTTTTCAAGAGACTACTGGACTTTCTGGTTTTTCTTTGGAGACATTTCGCTTCTCCTCCAAGAAGCTTCTTCAGCTCTGACTGGACGGTGGGGAATGGAAGGATTTACAGTATACTCCTTGCAGACAGCCAGTCATTTGCATCGTTTTAGATTTGGATTCATTATTAGAGTTGGAAGGGAACTTGTAGGTCATCTAGTCCAACCCTCTGCTCAAGCAGGAGTTCCTACATCATTTGAGACAGATGGCAGTCCAGTCTCCCCTTGAAGGTCGCAAGTGTTGGGGCTCTCACAACCTCCGCTGGCAAGCTGTTCCACTGGTTAATCGCTCTCACCGTCAGAAAGTTTCTCCTCACTTCCAGGCTGAATCTCTCCTTGGTCAGCTTCCATCCATTATTCCTTGTTTGGCTTTCTGGTGCCATAGAGAACAGCCTGACCCCCTCCTCTCAGTGGCATTCCCTCAAGTATTGGAACACTGCTATCATGTCACCCCTGGTCCTTCTCTTCGCCAGACTGGCCAAGCTCAGTTCCTGCAACTGTTCTTTGTATGTTTTATTTTCCAGACCCTTTATCATCCTGGTTGCTCTCTTCTGCACTTTCTCTAGAGTTTCAATGTCTTTTTTGTAGTGTGGTGACCAAAACTGGATGCAGTACTCTAGGTCAGTGTTTTTCAACCACTGTGCCGCGGCACACTAGTGTGCCGTGACATAGTGTAAGGTGTGCCGTGGGAAAAACACCCGCCGGGTGTTTTTGCTACGGGACATCCCAGCTGATTCACTGCTCTGGGGGCAGCTCAAAAACGGGCGGGCGCATCCCTGCTGTTCTCCGGCCAAGCGGCCGAAGGAGCCCTGGAGCCCTGACGCCGCCCTGCATCTCGGTCTCTTGGGGCTTGTCCGGCAGCCTGCTGGGAAGGCTGCGATGCAGGGAGGGAAGGAGCTGCTATTGCCGCTCCGGCATGTCTCTGTGGCTGACCGGGGAGCCGCGTCCTTGTTAACAATGGAGAAGCTGCGCGGAGCAGAGGCGCCTGGCGAGCGAGGTGAGTGGCTACATCGGCTGCAGGCTCCTGCCCGCGTCTCCCGCCCGCCCGCCTCTCATTCTTTTAAATGCTAAGGCAAGAGGTGGGCAAGCGGGCGGGAGACGCGGGCAGGAGCCTGCCGCCGATGCAGCCACTCGCCTCGATCGCCAGGCACCTCTGCTCCGCGCAGCTTCTCCATTGTTAACAAGGACGCGGCTCCCCGGTCAGCCACAGAGACATGCCGGAGCGGCAATAGCAACTCCTTCCCTCCCTGCGTCGCAGCCTTCCCAGCAGGCTGCCGGACAAGCCCCAAGAGACCGAGATGCAGGGCGGCGTCAGGGCTCCAGGGCTCCTTCGCCGCTTGGCCGGAGAACAGCAGGGATGCTGCCACGGTCGGGGACTCAGTCGGGTGGCTGCAGCCCCGCGGGAGACGGCAACAGAGGTTCCTTCTTTCTCCTACAGGGAGAAAGACAGAAGGAAGGAAGGAAGGAAGGAAGGAAGGAAGGAAGGAAGGAAGGAAGGAAGGAAGGAAGGAGAAGACAGACAGATGGAAAGAAAGAAAGAAAGAAAGAAAGAAAGAAAGAAAGAAAGAAAGAAAGAAAGAAAGAAAAAGAAGTTAGGAAGGAAGACAGACAGACAGAAAGAAAGAAAAAGAAAGACAGAAAGACAGAAAGAAAGAAAGAAAGAAAGAAAGAAAGAAAGAAAGAAAGAAAGAAAAAGAAAGAAGTTAGAAAGGAAGGAAGACAGAAAGAAAGAAAAAGAGATGTTAGGAAGGAAGGAAAGAAGAAGAAAGAAGACAGACAGACAGAAAGAAAGAAGTTAGGAAGGAAGGAAGACAGAAAGAAAGAAAAAGAGATGTTAGGAAGGAAGGAAAGAAGAAGAAAGAAGACAGACAGACAGACAGAAAGAAAGAAAAATAATTTCTTTTTGTTTATTTGATTCCTATTCAAGAGAATTACTTTATATATAGTCAATATAGGCACAGAGTTAAATTTTTTTAACATTTTCTAATGGTGGTGTGCCTCGTGATTTTTTTCATGAAAAAAGTGTGCCTTTGCACAAAAAAGGTTGAAAAACACTGCTCTAGGTGTGGTCTGACCAAGGCTTTATAGAGTGATACTAGTACCTCTCTGGTCCTTGATTGTATCCCTCTATTTATGCAGCTCAGGACTGCGTTGGCCTGGAGGTTTATCTGTGTCATCAGGGTCACCTGAATGGTGCAAATGGGTGTGGAGCCTTCTTGGAACTGTTGAAAAATTTTTCCATTCCCCATCATCCAGTCAGAGCTGAAGAAGCTTCTTGGATGAGAAGCGAAACGTCTTCAACCCCCCCCCCAAAAAAAAGTCCAATTGCCTCTTGAAAAAAGCACATTTGGGACAACCATGACCTGGATATCTCCATAGACATTTAAAGTCAGTGGATAATCCATATTCAATTAACAACCATGTCATTAATTTAACAACTGCAATGATTTACTTGGCAAGAAAGTATGATTTACTTTAATTTAACAACTGCAATGATTTACTTTCTTGGCAAGAAAGATTGTAAAATGGGGCAAAATTCACTGAATGACTGTCTCGCTCAGCAACAGAAATGTGGTCGTAAGTCGAGGACTATCCGTACTGGCAGGAAAATTGCTGTCCTTATGGCTGATCTCACTCCAGCCTCATCTGCCTCTCTTCTTAGTCATTGCCACTCCCCTGATTTTCCTCCAAAGTAACGGGGAAGACATTTTAACAGATTTCACATATCCTGAGACTGACAACGTAGGAGGAAAAGAGAAAAAAACATTTCAGCCAAGGATGACTTAAGCCTGTCTTACTCATGGGTTAGGGAATGAGATGAAGGCCATGTTATGGGGCTACCACATGTTTATGCCTTGGTTAGGGTCAAGAAGGAAAAGACCCAGGGGTGAAATGGTACCGGTTCGGCCTGGTTCAGGTGTACCGGTAGCGGTGGCGGCTGGTGCTTTGGAGACCCGGTAGTGACGGCAGCGCGAGGCTCCGCCCACCCGCCCGGACACCGCCATTTTCATTTTTTAACCCTCTGCGCATGCGCAAAGCCTTCTGCACATGCACAGAAGGTGAAAAAGCGTGTGCGACGGTGGCTTCCGAACCGGTAGGGAAGGTAAGTAGATTTCACCGCTGAAAAGACCCCCAAGTCTCTGTTGAAGATCGAAGATAGACAGACATGAGATGGTATGTCATGGATACCCAACAGAAGGAAGGAAATTGTGAATACATTTTCCTCTCTTGCGCTGAGAGAGACTGTCACGATGTGAATATTGTCAGTTGTGAGTCTATGCAGGGTGATGCACCCCTATTGTAATATTATGGCACTTCCCAATGCAAGCAGAACACGTGATATGATGTTTTGCGCATGTCTACATTCCTAATCCACCATTAATCACTTCTGATGTGCCTTCCCACCTGGAAGGTTGTGTTGCGTAGCAAAATGTAGATTATTCAGGATTTATTGTTTTTATATTGTTTTGTACTGAAATAAATATTTTCTATTAGACATTTAATATCGGTTTTATTTCTAAGTATTTGAATTCCAAGTAAAAGATCCAAATATCGCCTCTACGGGGATTCTTCCTTAACATGGTAGCAATCGGACGGCTCGAACTTTATCTCAAATTAACACAGACACAGAGGGAGAGAATGGCAGCCATGTCTTTAAAGATGGAGATTGTGCCCAAATAACTGTAAAAGGAGACGTACTATTCCAAAACTTGTTTGATTTTAACATTTTCATTCACTGGAAGGGTAAAGAATTGCCACCAAATTGCTCTGTTCATCTGAGGTTTCCCCCCCCCCCCCAACATGAGATTCAGGTGTTTTTTTTGCAAATTTAAAATTCATTAATTCTTATTTGATTTCGCATTTTTTTTAAAAAAGGTCTGGTTGAAAATTCATAGGTGTTAACTATATGCAGTTCTCCAAAACAGATCTCCCATATGCCTCTTTGTACACTATTTTTGAAAAGAACATCATGTTGCAAACGTCAGAAAGGCCGATTCTATTTCAGTTCATGTAATATTTTGGGAAATTCAAATGAAACAGGTTTCCTCTGAAAGAAACTTGAGCAGGGGTGGGTTCTAACTTACCTCGCCGCCAATTCGCTTCCTCCTGTGCTGCGTGGGCGCGCGCATGCGCAGTGCCGAAAACCAAGCTTTTGCACACGCACAGAAGCAAAAAAACAGCTTCTGTGCGTGTGCAGAAGGCAAAAACAAGATGGGGGCGCCTATGGCGCCGCCATTAGGGCCGGTTCAGGGGCGTGGCAAACCAGCGATCACCCCCAATTCAGTGAGCAGGGGGAAAGTCCCGCTACAGGTTCTATAGAACCGGTCCGAACTGGGAGCAACCCACCTCTGAACTTGAGCAATTGTTATCCAACTGACTACAGCAACATCATGGTTGTCAAGCATCCTTGTAATTGCCTATAAATCCTTGCAAACAACACAGTCAAACTTAGCATCCTTAATAGCTGTCACTCCAGATGTTGGCTCTTCCTTTTTCCTGAAACTTCACCCCATTTGATACCTTCCACCACTGCAAAAAATGGCTTCCTAATTTTGTGTGGGCTACAAATGGGATATGAATATGGACAAATGGGCTAAACTTTAATTTTGTAAGTTTCCTGGAGGTTCATCTCTTACTGACATGTGTGCCTTTTGCAAAAACCAAACCAATGAACTTTTTCACCCTTCAAAAAAAAAACCCAAACTCTAAAGCACAGCAGGATGTTATCTGGAGATGCGGAATTTATGAGACACAGAGAAGTTTTACAAGGCATTTGGTTTTTCATCCAAGGTTTGGCTTTGTAAATATGCCCCAGGGACTCGGTGGGAAGACTCACAAGCAATTGCTCAAGCAGTTGTGTTGAAAGAAGAGACTTTCCAAGTTAGCATACTTTTCTTCCCTTCCTTATCTTGCACATCAAGAATGAAGGGAGACAATTGTTAAGCAAATCCAGCTTCCCTCATTAGCTTTGCTTGTCCGAAACTGGCTGGAAACGTTGCAAATGGTGATCATGTAACTTCAGGATGCTGCAACCACTGTGAATACATGTTGGTTACCAAGCACCTAAATTCTGATCATGCGATCATGCAAGAACTGTTGCAAGTCACTTTTTGTCACGATGTGAATTATTGCCAGTTGTGCATCTCTATGTTTTTCTGTTTCTTGTATTTATGGTCAAGCAGACGTATGATATATTCTATTATGCATGTCTGCATTCCAGAGGTCAACTCCTTTCCCTTTCTCATCGCCATTTCTACCAAGGTAGAAGTGATTTATTTCCTTAGCTGATCAAGATGTAGTTTACTAAGAATTCTTTTTATTACTTTTCTACTGAAATAAATATTTTGTTAATTAGATTTGAATCTCGGGTTTTATTTTCTAAGTAAGTATGTTTTCAAAGGAGCAACAATCCATCGACCTACGGAGTGATTTCTCCGCTAACACTTTTTCATCATCATCATAACTTCGAATGGTCACTAAATGAACTGTCATAACTTGAGGGCTGTCTGTAATGGCTTTTCATCCCCATCCACTCCAATCCTACCCCCCCGAAATTAGAGGTTTACCTGGTGATCAAAACCGCAGTATCATGGTTAGCGATGCCGTTGTCAGGAATGGCGTTCCCATCACTGCTGAGGCTCACAATAGCCTTCTGCCACTTGCAAAAGCTGTCAAGGGACTTCCCAGCATGATGGTTGATTTCCAGGGATGGCTGGAGAAGACAACAGGTCAATCTGAACATGAATGATGTTATGAGGAGCTAGTCTGTTCATTGATGATCTTTGGAGATCAGTAAAGGAGAAAATTTGTAGCTCAGGGTTGTCACGAGAGGCCCTTGGTTTGTGCTCTCTGAGCTTGGTTGTTTTCTTGGAGACATTTCATTATCCAGTTAGGCCAGTGATGGCGAACCTTTTTTTCCTCGGGTGCCGAAATAGAGCGCATGCATGTTATTGCATGCGTGTGCGTGCCCACACCCATAATTCAAAGCCCCTCACTTGCCCCACCCCCCTGCACATGCATGCGCTCCCCCATTTCCTGACTTCCAGTGGGCCAGGTAGGCCCGTTTTTCACCCCAGGCTCCCACCCTGGAGGCCCTCCGGAGGCCGAAATTGCCCTGCGTGAGCCAAAAATAAGCTGGCGGGCACGCACGTGTGCACTGGAGCTGAGTTAGGGCAACGGCTTGCGTGCCGACAGATATGGCTCTGCGTGCCACCTTTGGCACCCCTGCCATAGGTTCGCCATCACTAAGTTAGGCAATACCATCAGTGCTATCATCACTAGCACTGATGATGTTACCTAGTTTGGTTAATGAAACGTCTGCAAGAAAACAACCAAGCTAAGAGAGCCCCAAACAAAGACCCCTCAATTTTTGGAGAACTTTCCTTGGCACCTTTGTCTGTTTCGGAACATACGATGGGGCCTTCTTTGCAACTACATTTTGTTATTGGAACTCCCTTCATGTTGACAATCTCCTCCCCCTCCCATATTCCTACATTACCTCCTCATCCTTTCCCACATTATTTGGAGTAATTTCCGATTTTCCAGAAAGATTTTTCTGGGGTATAATTTCCTGCATTGGGAAGGAAATTATATGTGAGCTTTTTCTTCTAGGAACCTCCTCGTTTTTTATTAGGATCTCAAATCATTGCATTCCTTCAGGGTTAGATTTGCGCGTAAATGAAGGGTTGAGTCACAGGAACAGTTCAGCACCTTTATTGTCTATTAGTTAGAATTAATACGGACTGCCGACAGGCTGCAGGGAAGCCGCTTTTAAGGGCTTCCCTGAAGCCTGCTAGCCACTGACAGCAGTTTATTTCTCCCGCCACTAGATTAGCCAACCAGCGGAGGTTATGCAAATCGATACTACGTACGTCCGTACGTAACATTGAGCTCTCTCTTTTTATTTAGTTTTAGATTGTTTTGAAAAATGTTCAGTGGCACATTGGGGTGAAAAAATATTTTTCATATATAACTAGATTGCTTTGTGCCTCTGGTCCATCGCTCCAAGAATTAGCCTTGGGATTGGTGATGATTCTTCACAGTGATCTTCCCTAATATTCCAAGCCTGGAGCTGGAGAAGACTCTTGAGAGTCCCTTGGACTGCAAGGAGATCAAATCAGTCAATCCTAAAGGAAACCAACCCTGATTGTCCTTTGGAAGGACAGATCCTGAACCTGAAGCTCAAATACTTTGGCCACCCGATGAGAAGAGAGGATTCATTGGAAAAGACTCTGATGTTGGGAAAGATGGGAGGCAAAAGGAGAAAGGGCCAGCAGAGGAAGAGATGGTTAGATAGTGTCATTGATGCAATGAACATGAATTTGGGCTACTCCAGGAGACAGTGGAGGACAGTTGGTGAGTCACATAGCACCTGATATACTGCTCCACCATTGCATTAGCTCGTTCCGCAGCGCCATTAGTGGAGGGGTGGAAAGCGGAGCTTAACAGTGGAGGACAGTGGAGGACAGTGCATGCTATGGCCCATGGAGTCAGAGAGTCAGACACAACTTAGCAACTGAACAACTACAAAATAGTCTTTCATTCCTGTTAGAACCCTGTTCAAAAGATTGGGTGTGTTAATATATGATTAAGCCACAAATCATTGTTATGTGTATATTGCTTTAAATGCATTGTGGATGATTACTATATAAGCAAGCAAGAGAGCATGCTCAATGTGGTTGGTGGTTTAGTGTGGTGAGTGGTGTTTGACGGTGTGTTCCGGATTGAAGACTCTCTGTTGCTTTACTGATGAGTAGATTACTTTATGGCTGTGTGGAATTGCTGTGAAGAGAAGAGTTACTATCTGTGATAGTATAGAATTAAATGATAGCTGTAATCTGTTTGTGAGTTAAAACAAAGGTAGGCAAGAAGAAGAAACTTCGCATTGACTGAATAACTGTTTATGACTTGGACTTCCTATTTAACTTTGCTACTATTCAAGTAAAAACTACTTTGTACATACTAAAGATATTCTGTTTATTGACTGAATAGCATTCATATCAAACTGCAACACTATTACTACAACACATTTCGCTGTGTATGTGCTTAACAGCACAATAACTCCTTAACAATTCCTAATGCTGAATGAATGATCTGCCTGTAGTACGGTGATTGAATGTTACTTTGTAGCATGCTTAGTCTTTATCGAAACACTGTACAGATATATATATATTTAAAATAATCTATTCCTCTGCCTTGCTTTGGGAATTCCTTCCTTACCTGGTCCTCTGTCAGCAGGATAAGCCGGGTTACCAGAATGTTCACGATATTGCCCAAACTTGAGTCTTGGAAAAGTTTAGCAACCTGACCTCCAGGAAACAAGGAAACACCAGTATTAAAAAGAAGATGGATTCAGCATCATGATTGATCAGAAATGGCATCCTTTGCAGGATTGGCAGAATACGGAAGAACTTTTCAAGCTAAAATGAGAGGGTAGAGGAATGAGGCACGTTGAAGGGAGATTTTGTGGCTAACCATATCTCATTTCCATCAATCTGCTCTCCTACCCAGAAGACTCTTTTCATAAAGGTCAGTCTTCTGTCTCTATCATCAAGCACCACTGTGGCCCACCAATAGATTTCACTGTCCTGGGCATTATCCTCTTTCTTCTAAACTTGGCTGCTAGCTATGAAAAGCCATGGTGGCGCAGTGGTTAGAATGCACAGTATTGCAAGCTAACTCTGCGCACTGCCAGGAGTTCGACTCTGACTGATTCAATGTTGACTCAGCCTTCCATCCTTCCGAGGTCGGTAAAATGAGGACCCAGATTGTTGGGGGCAATATGCTGACTCTCTAAACCACTTAGAGAGGGTTGTAAAGCACCGTGAAGCGGTATATAAGTCTAAATGCTATTGTTATTGCTATGAAGATCTGAGAAAGTACTGGGGACTTGGAAACCTTCAGCTGCATAAAGAACGAATGTGAGAAGGATACGTCAGCCTTTGTAATGAGCTTTTTTCATTGTTTTGCCTTTTGAAGGTCTTTGGCATGCAACTACCAAAATACCGACCTAGGAGAGGAATTTGGGGAGCTGTAGTCCTGACATATCCAAATGGCACTACTTTGAGAACGTCTGGTAAAAAGAAAATGTGGAAATCAGTATCCACAAATGAAGCTGCCAGGGATTAGTCAGCTATGGAGACCACTAGGTCACAAAAATGGGGGTAGAAAATGATGGTAATACAGGTAGTCCTCTACTTAAAGTAATTCATTTAGTGACCGTTCAAAGTTGCAACAGCATTAAAAAAAGCAACTTATGGATTCACTTAACAAGTGTCTTGCTTTGCAACAGAAATGTTGGGCTCAATTGCGGTCATAATTCAAGGATTACCCGTAGTGTGTGATGGTAAGGTATGTGCGAGTGACCTTGGGAGACAAACCTGCACGTAAGCTGTGGGTCCACCTCCTGCCTCCCAAGGACCTTCCCACATAGCATTCTTGGTTATAATACTTACAATATTCATGATAGCCAGGATGTATTCCTCTATGTCTCGCCGGCCATGGTAGCCCACCATCATCTTATCAGCCACCACGAGTGTCTCCACATAACGCTCAGTGCTGACTGACCTCTTCAGAGGCAGTTGTCCCCTTTGAGAAAAGTTGCCCAGGGTCTTCAAAGGGGAGGGTTTCAGCAACCACCAGGGTCTACCTTTCCATGGCTTCTCATCTGCAAGGAAATAGCAATGACCAAGGGGTGGTGTTCACTTACATTCCCTACCGGTTCGCAAATGTGAGCCCACCTTCACGCATGCAAAGCCCTCACAGCGTGAAACCCAACCCCAACCCAGGCCAGCAGCACTGCACAAAGCAGCCACCCCAGGAAGCTGCAGCCACCCCAGGAAGCCTCCCAGGCACAGCGCAAAACTGCCACCCCAGGAAACCCCAGGTGTTGGCATTCCCTGTTGTCTTTGCTTCCCTGTACTGTACTCTGAGTGTGTTCTGACCTAGGCTTCCTGATAAATCATAAAACACAAACAGAGTCCCCAAAAACCTCTTTTTATTTCAACGGCTGTGAATTATGTTCATTCCCAGCCATAATAAGTCCCAAACAATGTTAATTAGTCCAACAGAAGTCTGCCACACTCTTTCGGAAGAAGGCTGATAAGCACCAACCTTTATCTCTCTTGACACGCTGCCAAAGACTTAATTGGCAAGGAGCTTCGCAAGGCCAAACAGAAACACGGAGTCAGAACGTAGCTGCTGAGTTACACCGACTAGAATTGAACCAAGTTGCTTCCTGCAACTAGCACATCCCTTTGCTCCACTTTTATATCCTATGGGAGGGGCCAATCATCTCCAAGCCTTACTCCCGAGTAGCCCTTTTCCTCCATAACTGTTCTTGCCTTCTGGCAGCTCTGCGCATGTGCACATTGGGAACAGGCTCCCCCTGTTCCTCTGCCTTGCTCATGTCAGCCTCTGGAGGCTCTGGAGTCAGCCCAGACCTCCCAGATGGCCCTGGCTGGATCTCTGCCTCTTACACTGAGCCTTCTCCAGACTCCAGGCCTGGCCCATGTTCCTCCCCAGCCTCCTCGCTGTCCGACTCTGCTGCCAGCTCCGCAGGCCACTGGCGGACCACAAGACTGCTCCTACTACCCTGCACTTCACCACCCCAGGTCTTCTTGCTCCAGCTGTTGACAATGGGGCTTGCCCTGGCCCGCCAGGAGGCAGCTGCTGGCCATCTTCCCCAGGTCTTGCAAAGAAACAGCTGTGGGTAACCTGGGGAAGAAAGTCTCATGCAGCTTGTGAAAGGACAGGACGGGCATGCTTGGTCAGCAGTGGGAGCAAGAAGATTGGGAAGGTCAGTTGGGGCAGCAAGGGCTGTGGAATGCAGGGGCCCAAAGGAGCATAGATGGGCAGAGAGGTAGGGGGGTAGGGGGGAGTTAAAAGACCCCTGCAGCCATAACTGTGGGCAGGCTGCCAAGCCAACAAACTACGATCACAGTATCGTGGGATCATTGCAATGACCATAACTTGGTGCAAAATGCGGCTGCGCGTGCTGTGGTGGGTGTTTCTAGATACACCCACGTAACACCCATACTCCGCCAGCTGCATTGGTTGCCCATTGGTCTCTGGGTGCAATTCAAGGTGTTGATTATCATCTTTAAAGCCTTACATGGCTTAGGACCAGGTTATCTTCGGGACCACATCCTACCTCATACATCCCTACGACCAGTTAGGTCCCACAGAATCGGTCTCCTTGAGGTCCCTTCAACCAAACAATGTCGGTTGGCGGGTCCTAGGGGGAGAGCCTTCTCTGTGGGGGCTACAGCTCTCTGGAACCAACTACCCCCAGAGATCCGAACCATTCCCACCTTGCTGGCCTTCCGGAAAGCCATTAAGACATGGCTCTTCCTGCAGGCGGGATATTGAGACCGTTGAATATCTTGGTCTCCCCCATGTATGTATTGCTTGTGTTGTTTTTATTCTTTTAATTGCTTTTTTATTGTAGTTTTTTCTATGGTATTGTAGCTGTTCTTGTACATGTTGTACGCCGCCCTGAATCCCCAGGGAGTAGGGCGGCATATAAGAATTGCTAAATAAATAAAAAAAATAAACTTCATAGACTGGTCAAAAGTCCCTTTCTTCAGTGCTGCTGTAATGGCTGCTGAACAAATGGTCGTAAGTCGGGGACTATCTGTAATATACAGGAGTAGAGAGCTTCAAAAAGAAACATTCTGCCCTCAGGCCTCCCAAAAATTTAAGTGCCGGGCATTTTAGCGTTTGAATATATGCCCAAGAAAGCTGACCAGTGACACCTGTGGTCATTTTACAGATAGTCCTCGACTTACAACAGTTTGTTTAGTGACCGTTCAAAGTTACAACAACATTGAAAAAAGTGACGTTTTTCAAACTTACGACTGTTGCAGCATCTCTATGATCATGTGATCAAAATTCAGATGCTTGGCAACTGACTCGTATTTATGACAGTTGCAGTGTCCCGGAATCATGTGGTCTCCTTTTGCGACCGTCTGACAAGCAAAGTCAATGGGGAAGCCAGGTTCAATTTAACAACAACTGAATAGTTGCATGATCCACTTAACTGTAGCAAAAAAGGTCGTAAAATGGGGCAAAACACACAACAAATGTCTCACTTAACAACAGAAATTTTGGGCTCAATTGTGGTTGTACGTTGAGGACTACTTGTATTTACCCAGATGTATATGTACCGTCCAAAGTCCCTCTATAAAGGAGATGGGCAGTTTCCAAATCTGATACGTATATAATAATTAAAATGTAAGTATAGATAGCGCTAAGAAGTTGTTACTGTGTAAATAATGAGGAATGAAATGATTAAATCTGGGGATAATTTCCTTCACAAAAACTAAATGCTCTTTTTCTCCATATGCCACCAGAACAGAGGTGGTATTCAGCAGGTTCTGACCAGTTCTGGAGAATTCGTAGCGGAAATTTTGAGTAGTTTGGAGAACTGGCAGCGAAAATTTTGAGTAGTTTGGAGAACCGGTAGCGAAAATTTTGAGTAGTTCGGAGAACCGGCAGCGCAAATTTTGAGTAGTTTGGAGAACCGGTAGCGGAAATTTTGAGTAGTTTGGAGAACTGGTAGTGGAAATTTTGAGTAGTTCAGAGAACCAGTAGCGGAAATTTTGAGTAGTTCGGAGAACCGGCAGCGCAAATTTTGAGTAGTTTGGAGAACCGGTAGCGGAAATTTTGAGTCGTTCGGAGAACCGGTAGCGAAAATTTTGAGCAGTTTGGAGAACCAGTAAATACCACCTCTGACTGGCCCCGCCCCCATCTATTCTCTGCCTCCCAAGTCCCAGCTTATTGGGAGGAAATGGAGATTTTGCAGTAACCTTCCCCTGGAGTGGGGTGGGAATGCAGATTTTACAGTATCCTTCCCCTGCCACGCCTGCCACGCCCAACACACCACGCCCACCAAGCCACGCCCACAGAACCGGTAGTAAAATTTTTTTGAATCCCATCACTGCACTAGAAACCAAGTGGTTTGCTGTTCACCCTCAAAAACAGCCTGTCAGCCCTAGAGGCCATCTTTCTCTTTGGATCTTCAGGGCTGCCACATTTAGCGCACAGGCCTGCTGTGGGAAAATGGGAGGGGGGTTTGCATGGAGTGGGTAGAGATGTATAGCCACAACAACATTCTTTCCTCTGGGAGTCAAGGACATTCAGCCTGCACCTGGAGAGGCGTGACTGGGAGACATCTCCAGTTGGGATGGTGGATTGATTGGACCATGTGATGGACATGTGGGTGCAGGGGAAGGGGCTTTGACTTTCCTTTGGGTGGGGAAAACCCGGGAGACTTTCAGATTCGGGTTTTCCCAAATGTGCCAATATGACATCTCTAATAAAATGGAATTTTGAGGGAATGCCTGCCTCGGAGTCTTATTCGGTTGCGGGTGTTAGTTGGAACCCTGACACAGACTTCCTCTGGCCTATCTGGATTAGCCATTATTATTCAGAAAGAGGCACGCATGTTGGATTTTGCATGAAACATCAACAGTAAAACCAAATCTGGAGGGAGGCGAGGTGGTGTTTGATGGTAAGGACCTGAATGCAAAAGCGCCCACTTCTTGTTCCAAGATTACATTTGTCCAGTAGTTCTTGTTTTCCAAGAAACAAATTGGAAACAGATTTTCCCTCTTTTTCAGCCGGGGAATATAACGCAGTATCAATACACAAAGGGTAAGCTTGGCAGCTTTAATGTGAAAAAAATGTCAGACATCCAAGGTCAGCTGGCTCGCTCTCCTCTCCTCCTTCCGGAAACTGGGAATCTAATCCCATGAATTCCAGCATCACAATTTAGAGGTGGTATGTGTCTTTTTCCCTTCTCCCTGGCCGCATTTCAAATCCACAACTACATCCTCAAAAACCAAATGTCTGCTGGAGTAAAACATTTTAAAACTAGCTGGATGGCTTTTAAAGTTTCTGCCTTAATGTTATTGACATTTGTGGTGTCTCCTACATTTAATCTAATCCAGCCTATTAACTACCCTGAATTTAATGCAAAGGGGAAAAAAAGTGTGGCTTTGCGGTTGCCAATAGGAACTTGAATAAGAGTCTTACACGTTGAAAATAACCTTCTGTTGCCCCCAGCCTCTCTCATTTTGCATAATTTTTGTGTGCTTTGCTAATCATAGGAAGGGTAGAAAATATAAGAATGTTCCGAGAACTTCCCCCCTCCCTTAAGTCTTAGTTCTCTCGCTACATAATTTCAGATAATAAGCATCCAAATCAGTGGCGGTATTCAGCCGGTTCTATCCGGTTCGCGTGAACTGGGAGCGGCGGCTGAGGTAGGCTCCGCCCACCCGCCCGGACGTCAGACATCACTTTTTTTACCATCTGCGCATGCGCGGAAGGCTCTACGTGCTCAAATTTGCGAACCAGTAGCGGTAGCGAAAGTATATGAATACCACCCCTGATCCAAATGTCCTTTAAAGCCGGGGTCTCCAACCTTGACAACTTTACGCCTTGTGGACTTCAACTCCCAGAATTCCTCAGCCAGCATGCGCTGGCTGAGGAATTCTGGGAGTTGTAGTCCACAAGTCGTAAAGTTGCCAAGGTTGGAGACCCCGGCTTTAAAGCACATTTTTTAAAAAAAGAATGAGGGCTAGAAACTTATTTATTCTAAATATAAAAATATAATAGAAATCACAATAAGACATTTCTTCATCAAATGCAGTCAAATAGAGCTCCTACCTAACACACCACAAGCTGTGTCCATATGTGGGTGCTGGAGGGACGATCGCTTGTAGATCACATGAGGGCTTCCTTCTCTTCCTTGTTCCTCACTGATATTGACCCCAAGTGTCAGGGGTTCAATAAAATACTCATCATCTTCTGCAATTATCACACCATGCTGGAACAAAGAGAGGCAGGAAACTGCATGTTTGCATTCGATAAAAAGAACACAATATCTATGGAGATTCTCAGTCATCCAATTCATGGTTGCCCCAAAGGTGCTTTTTCAAGAGGCAACTGGACTTTGTTTTTTCCTTGAAGACATTTTGCTTCTCACCCAAGAAGCTTCTTCAGTTCTGATTGAAGAACTGGCCCTTAAAGGCTTAGAAACCAGGAGAGAGTGAATCCTAGTCCTGCCAATCCAACTCTCTCAGCCCAACCCACCTCACAGGGTTGTTGTTGTTCTGGGGAAAATAACTAAAATATGAATGCATTTGGAATAAATCTGTAACCTATATCAGGGTATGGGACCAGGTACGGTAATTTAAGGGAGCACCTTGCCCTGATTTCATCCACCTGTCCTACCAGATCCAACACAGTGAGAGCAGGATCTGGGACAACTTGTCTCAGCCAACTCACCACGGTCAATTCACCATAGCCAACTTGCCATGGCCAACTCATCACAGGGTTACTTGCCGTTGGGACAATTCAATGCTGCATTAATCATTTCATTCAGTTACTTTTATTATTAGTGACCACATTTTTAATGAAATGTGTCCAGTTTAATGAAAAGAAGGACTAGGGGAGACATGATAGCAGTGTTCCAATATCTCAGGGGTTGCCACAAAGAAGAGGGAGTCAAGCTATTCTCCAAAGCCCCTGAGGGTAGAACAAGCAGCAATGGGTGGAAACTAATCAAGGAGAGAAGCAACTTAGAACTAAGGAGAAATTTCCTGACAGTTAGAACAATTAATCAGTGGAACAGCTTGCCTCCAGAAGTTGTGAATGCTCCAACACTGGAAGTTTTTAAGAAGGTGTTGGATAACCATTTGTCTGAAGTAGTGTAGGGTTTCTTGCCTAAGCAGCGGGTTGGACTAGAAGACCTCCAAGGTCCCTTCCAACTCTGTTATTCTATTCTATTCTATTCTATTCTATTCTATTCTATTCTATTCTATTCTATTCTATTCTATTCTATTCTATTCTATTCTATTCTAATTAACATTGAAATTATTGTAACTTTTGTATTTCTGGATTGACTTCTTTATTTTATTATTATTGGCCACAGTTCCATCGAAATTAATTTAACTTTTGTGTTTGTTGAATTGTCCCGAAGTGAGTTGTCCCGTGGCGAGTTGTTCCTATCCGGAGTGGGCATCCTATGGGTTCTCTTGTCTTAAGGAGCTACTTCTGGCGGGCCCTAAGTGGCAGGCCTTTTCTGTTGAGGAATCTTCTTCCCGCCCAAGTGAGGATGGTCTCATTGCTTCTGAGCTTGCGAAGGTCCTTCAAGACCTGGTTATGACAGCAGAGACCTGGGAACCCCAGGGGATGGGAGAACAAGTGAGGTAGCTCTGTTTACGACTAGCACCCCTTCCTCTATTATTTGCATTTCAGCTGAAAAACAGAACCAGAATTTCTGTTGCTAAACAAGGTGGTTATTAAGTGAGTCGCACCTGACTTTGTGACCTCTTTTGCCTCGGTTGTTAAGCAAATCAGTGCCATTGTTCAGCAAATCTGGCTTTCCTCACCGATTTCGCTGCTTGAAAGCCGGTTGGGAAGGTCGCAAGTGGCAATCACGTGACCCCCATTGCAAATGCATACCAATTGCCAAATGCCCAAATTTTGATCACGTGATCGTGGAGATGCTGTAACTATTATAAGTGTGAGGACTGGTCATAAGTCACTTTTTAAGTGCCCCTGTTAACTTTGAACAGTCACTAAACGGATGGATGTAAGTCAAGGACGGCCTGTACTGTCAAGAGCTCTTATATATCAAAGGCTCTTACGCATTCCTTATCTCTTACAAATTTCTGTAGCTCTGGTTTAATTTGAGATAATCGCAGAACAACAACAATAAAAAGTATGAGAGAATAGCAGGGGTGTCGTTTTCCTTCTAAAAGCAGTTCTTAAGAAATTTAGCAAATTTAAATAGCGGTGGATCTTTTGAAACCCCCAGCTTCTGCCAACCTCACCGCAACAAACCCTGAATCACTCTTGTGTGCCTGCAGCTAAGCATTCAACTTCAGCCGCCCTGAGAGGGGGTGTGATGGGCCAGCAGTGGTTTCTCGCTTCCTATGAAAGCTTTGTAGCTCTTGGCCAGAGGCCATCATTCCAAACACAAGCGAGGTAGTGTGAGGATAGTTTGGCGGGAAGTTGCCAGAAATCCAAGGATCAGTCGATGAAGGCAGCTGGGAAGGGGGAAGAAACCTCTTGGCGTGGAGCGCAACAGTTGGGGCATGTGTGTTTGTGGTACGGCGGGGAGGGGGGGGAGGATGTAAAGAACAGAGGCTCCGAGGGATGCTTATAAAATTCTCTTCAAATTACCTGGCCTCATTTCCGAAATGGAACCGCTGCATTAGGAATTTAAACAAATGGGTGGGATTTGGCAATCAAGTGCACTTTAGCTAAACATGAGAAGAAACTTCCTAATGGTAGGAGCTGTTTGGCAATGAAGCAGCTTCAGCAACGTTAAAAATGAGGACTCGGCAGGCATTTGCTTTGATGGTGGAGCAATTGAGCAGCCTGAAGTCTGGGAGGAAGGAGAGGTCACTTTTGTTACCGGATCTGGGGTGGCAAAAATATGGATCGCGGCCAGGGGGCGGCAAAGAGATGCAGAAAACTAACTCTTTGCTGTCATCTGCTGAGCTGCTGGATTTTTGCAGAAGGAATCTGGCGGCTTTACCTTTGACCCTTTTCTTCTGGCAAATGTTTCACTTTCCCAGCTGCTATTTCGTGCCCTCCTGGCGTGGTTTGCAAATAGCCACACAGTTAGCAATAGCACTTAGCAATAGCACTTAGACTTATATACCGCTTCATAGTGCTTTACAGCCCTCTCTAAGCGGTTTACAGAGTTCAGCATATTGCCCCCAACAATCTGGGTCCTCATTTTACCCACCTCAGAAGGATGGAAGGCTGAGTCAACCTTGAGCCGGTGAGATTTGAACAGCTGAACTGCTGAACTAGCAGTAGCCTGCAGTGCTGCATTTAACCACTGCACCATCTCGGTTACAGGTTGCTTGTAGACATTTTGGGAGAAGAAAGAATTTAACCACTCTCTCCCCTTCTCACAGGCAAATCACCAGCCTGTCAGTTTTTTTTACAGGTAGTCCTTGACTTATAGCCCTTGACTTACGGCCCCAAAGCAAGACACTGAAGTGAGTTTGGCCCCATTTTATGACCTTTCTGGCCACAGTTGTTAAGTGCATACATTCTGGTTACTGAGTGTCCAAAATTTGATCACATGACCATGGGGATGTTGTGACAGTTGTAAGTGTGAGGACTGGTTGTAACAGTTTGAACAGCAACTTTGAGCAGTTGCTCAACAAATGAATGGAATGGAATGGAATGGAATGGAATGGAATAGAATAGAATAGGAGAAAGAATGGAATGGAATAGAATAGAGAATAGAATAGAATAGAATAGAATAGAATAGAATAGAATAGAATAGAATAGAATAGAATAGAATAGAATAGAATAGAATAGAATAGAGAAATAATGGAATAGAATAGAATAGAATAGAATAGAGAAAGAATGGAATGGAATGGAATAGAATAAGAATGGAATGGAATAGAACAGAATAGAGAAAGAATGGAATGGAATGGAATAGAATAGAATAGGAGAAAGAATGGAATGGAATGGAATGGAATGGAATGGAATGGAATAGAATAGAATAGAATAGAATAGAATAGAATAGAATAGAATAAAGAATGGAATGGAATAGAATAGAATAGAATAGAATGGAATAGAAAGAATGGAATGGAATGGAATAGAATAGAATAGGAGAAAGAATGGAATGGAATGGAATGGAATGGAATGGAATGGAATAGAATAGAATAGAATACAATAGAATAGAATAGAGAAAGAATGGAATGGAATAGAATAGAATAGAATAGAATGGAATAGAAAGAATGGAATGGAATGGAATAGAATAAAATAGGAGAAAGAATGGAATAGAAAGAATGGAATGGAATAGAATAGAATAGAATAGAATGGAATAGAAAGAATGGAATGGAATGGAATAGAATAAAATAAGAGAAAGAATGGAATAGAATAGAATAGAATAGAATAGAATAGAATAGAATAGGATCGGATAGGATAGGACAGAATAGAATAGAATAGAATAGAGAAAGAATGGAATAGAATAGAATAGAATAAGAATGGAATGGAATAGAATAGAGAGAATGGAATGGAATGGAATAGAATAAATAGAATAAAGAATGGAATGGAATAGAATAGAGAAAGAATGGAATGGAATAGAATAGAATAAAGAATGGAATGGAATAGAATAGAATAGAGAAAGAATGGGAATGGAATGGAATGGAATAGAATAGAATAAAGAATGGAATGGAATGGAATAGAATAGAATAAAGAATGGAATGGAATAGAATAAATAGAATAAAGAATGGAATGGAATAGAATAGAATAGAGAAAGAATGGGAATGGAATGGAATGGAATAGAATAGAGAAAAGAATGGAATGGAATGGAATAGAATAGAATAAAGAATGGAATGGAATAGAATAGAATACAATAGAGCAGAGCAGAGCAGAATAGCAGAGTTGGAAGGGACCTTGGAGATCTTCTAGTCCAACCCCCTGTTTAGGCAGGAAACCCTATACCATTTCAGGCAAATGGTTATCCAACATCTTCTTAAAAACTTCCAGTGTTGGAGCATTCACAACTGGTTATAAGTGGTTGTAAGTCAAGGACTATCTGTAAGGTTATGCTTGTAATGAACTACAATTTCTTCCATTTGATAAGAACCAGTCGCTTTGAAGTCATTCAGCATGTCTTTTGGAGCCCGGCAAAAATGTAGCTCAAAATGACCAGCAAATGGTTGTTTTGTGAATCCCACCAGAGTTAGGAAGAAAACAAGACACTTACCAGACCGTTACAATTACTGATAGCAACTTTTGAGTTCAGATACTCATCTTGTAAATGACCAGCATAGTGGCAATCTTCATGGAACTCATGTTGGTAGTCTACTCCGCCTCTTTTCCAATACTCCACTCGAAAGCGTCTCGCCAGCAAGTTGGTGTGCAACGTCAAGTTGAGAAGGAATTGGGTCCGGTGGGCAGAGACCTTGTAGAACACATGCTGTTCAGGCGTGTCGTAGGAGGGGTGGCCTGCACTCCGGCGGGACCTCCACTTCCGATGGCTTTTTATGTCAAAACTTAGGAAGTCACCATTCTGATCCACCTGGATGGGGAAGGCAATCTCGTAGTGGCTGAGGTTGGAGAGAAATTCTTCTGTGAAGGCAGAAGAGGACAGGAAAAGAGTAACTGAGGAGGGTGATATGCCTTCAAAGGGTCTTTAAATCAGGGTTTTTAACCTTTTAGTTCCTTGGACCCTTTTGAGAGTTTGGTAAGATCTATGTATCTGATCTCAGAAAAAAATGTGCTTAGATGTGTAAAATACAATACATACAGTAGCCATACATTGGATCTCAGAGAAAACTAGTTATACAAGTAGTCCTCGACTTATGACAATTGAGACCAAGTTTCTGTTGCTAGGCGGAACACTTGTTAAGTGAATTTTGCCCCATTTTACAATTTTTCATGCAACAGTTGTTAAGTGAATCACTGCAGTTGTTAAGTTAGCAACATGGCTGTTAAGTGAATCTCGCTTCCCCATTGACTTTGCTTGTCAGAAGGTCACAAAAGGTGGTCACTTGACCCTGGGACGCTGCAACCGTCATAAGTATGAGTCAGTTACCAAGCTTCTGACTTCTGATCACGTGACCATGGGGATGTTGCAGTGGTCAAAAGTGTGAAAAAAGTCACTTTTTTTTAGTGCTGTGGTAACTTTGAACAGTCACTAAGCGAATTGCTGTAAGTCAAGGACTACCTGTGCTCAACTTTGAACTATGGTGCTGGCATAAATTATTGTGTATACCACAGCCAGCCAGAGCAACTAACAGAGAGGTGCTCAATTTTGATGTTCGTCCATTGTGTTCGAAGAGGACTTTGACATCTATGAGAATCAGGGGGGATGTCAAGATTGCGCGTGAATTGGATTAAAGTGAGGGAGAGGTGCGCATAGTCAGCCTCACTCTCTCTTCCCAGATTCCATCTTGCTCCAAAATAGCAGGACAAGAGTCGAGACAGTTGGAGATGGGCTGGGCGCAGTGGTTGACCAGGGCGTCTTTCGTGTCTTGCCGTGCTCTTAGCGTACCAAATCGCTTGCAGAGACCGCCTTCATGACCGTTGACCTATTCTAGTAGATTTCATCCGCTCAGTCCGCCAGAATCTGTCTTCACATGCTCAGGATAGACAAGTCCCTATCTCACCAAAGGTCGATGACCCAACGGCTACTCTCAACCTGGTTTGGCCAGCCTGTCGAAGCTGTTGTACCGGGGTGTGGCCGCTGCGCATGCTACAGCTGCTAGGAGCCACAGGTGAGAGCTGAGTGACAGGTGGGGACCAAAGGTGAATGAGCTGCCCTAACAGCTGCCCTAAAATGAGCTGCCGTAAAAGGACACAACATGCCCCTACACCAGAGGTGCTACCCCTTCCTGAGCACCCCATTCACCCATGTATAAATTATACAATTTATGCTGAATTGTATAAAACCACAGAAGCCCAAATCACAAGATTACATCTGATTTACTTTGGTTATGTTATGCATGCAAATTCATTGGAGAATGGAGACGTCAACGGTGCTAGGAATGTTTAATGGAACAAGAAGAAGGAGCAAGCAAGCAAGCAAAGGCTTGATAACATCAAAACTGATACAAAGATGAATATCCAACAACTGAAAGAAGCTGTGCTTGACAAGGTAGCATGGAGAGCACTTGTCTATAAAGTCGCCAAGAGTCGGACACGACTGAACAGTTTAAACAACAACTCGACTTTATTTTTCAAAAATATTGAAAAAGAACAAATATATAATATAGAAATATGTGTGCTTCTTTATTACTCCGTTAACTCAACAAGGCAATAAATAAATTTAAAAGATGGACAAATTAGTGAAAATGAAGTTGTATTTTTCCCCCATCCAAGTTTATTTTATTTTTATCAGAAGTTTGGTGATAGTGTGTTTTTTTAAATAAAGATGAGCACCCTCATTAAAGGAAAGATTAAAATGATACTGATAGATTGTGCAGTGTTTCTTCTTTTGTGCCCTATCACTCTGGATAATTCCTTTGGAATGTTCACCTACCTGTTCTATTTTAGGATTTTCGCAGTATAATGATGAAACGTTGCACTACCAATGCAAGGTTATAACGGCTAGCAATAGCAGTAGCACGTAGACCTACTGTATATACCGCTTAACAGTGCTTTACAGCCCTCTCTAATCAGTTTACAGAGTCAGCATTTTGCCCCCAACAATCTGGGTCCTCATTTTACCGACCTCAGAAGGAGGGAAGGCTGAGTCAACCTTGAGCCGGTGAGATTTGAACTGCCAAATTGCAGGCAGCCGGCAGTCCGCAGTCAACAGAAGTAACCTTCAGTGCTACACTCTAACCACTGCACCACCTCTGCTCATGTGGCTGAATGTTAGCAATGTGATCTTTGCAGAAACAAGACTGGAGGTCCTTTGTGGCAGTGAGCCATATATTGTCCACCCTTGTCTTAAGGACTAGAAATACAAGATTTCAAAGAACATTAACCATGGCAGAACTTTGTGTTTTGGGCCAGTAGCACCGTACCTTGTGACTGAAAGGTGTAGCCAGGAAGGTTGCCTGTAGACATGATAGAGACAAGTGTCCAGGTGAGAAATCTCCAGACTGTTGCCATCTTGGGCCGCAGCGCTCTTTACAGTGTCAGCTAGGTTGGACCAAGTTGACCGACTCTGCCCCAACATTTCTTTCTTTGAGCCACCACTTATGCCACTGCAAGAGAGGTTCCAGGGTCCTTCGTGGTCATCCTCAGCCGCTCTCTGGAAGGCAGTGAGGATGGGGGGTGTTTAAGGTGTGTTGAAGCAGGATCTCGTCCTTTAGCATATGCCAGTTCTCTGTTGCATTGCACTGGAGGAGGTTGGGTGGGTGAGCAGAGACAACAGTAGCAGAGGGCAGAGGAGGAGAAAGACAGAGTTTAAGGGGTGGGTGGGAAACAACAGGAAATATTAAAATACAGGTAGTCCTCAACCTACGACTCAAATTGACCCCCCCAAATGTCTGTTAAGTGAGACACTTGAGTTTTGCCCCATTTTACAACCTTTCTAGCCACAGTTGTTAAGTGAATCACTGCAGTTGTTAAATTAGTAACACAGTTGTTACGAGAATCCAGCTTCCCCATTGACTTTGCTTGTCAGAAGGTCATAAAGGGTGATCACATGATCCCAGGATACTGCAATTGTCATGACTAAGATCAGGGGTGGGTTCTAACTTACCTCGCTGCCAGTTCGCTTCCTCCTGCGCCGCATGTCCGCGGCTCGTGGGCGCACACACGCTTTGCAAGCGCATGCGCTGTGCCGAAAAAATAATTTTTTTAAAAAAAATGCTGAAAACAAAATGGTGATGCATGCGCAGTGCTGGAAACTCGGTTTATGCACATGCGCAGAAGAAAAAAACCCCGGAAAAAATTCCCCCCCCAAAAAAAATTCAAAAAAAAATCCCAAAAAAAGATGGTGGTGCCCACGGACTGGTACCAACAGAATCGGTTCTGTGACATCTTTGTGACGTCACCAGCTTGCTACCAGTTCGGGTGAACCGGTCCAACTGGGAGGAACCCACCTCTGACTCAGATGCCACCAAGCATCTGAATTTTGACCCCGTGGCTATGGTGATGGTACAACAGTCATTAAGTGTGAAAAATGGTCGTAAGTCACATTTTTTCGAATGGTCATTAAATTAACTGCTGTAAGTCGAGGATTACCTGTAACATTTTAGCCACTGAGTGATGGAAAAACATAGCTGAAACTTATCTCACGCTTTCATATGTGATTAACTGAGGTTTACCATGTTAAGACACCAGGCTAGAAAGTGGGAGGCTGTGAGTTCTAGCCCTGTCTTGGGCATAAGCCAATTGGGTGACCTTGGGCCAGTCATTTTCTCTAAGCCCAAGGAAGGAGGCAGTGACAAACCACTTCTGCAAAACCTGCCAAGAAAACTGCAGGGACGTGTCCAGACAGACTCTCAGAATTGGCCATGACTGAACACAAGGGGGGGGGGGGAGGCATGTGTGCAGAGCATAAAATGAAGCATGGTGCTTCAAACTTTTTTTTTTAAAGTTCTGGAACAAAACTGGTTACAAAATCACTAAACGGGCCAATGCTTTAATGGGAAGACATTTTTCAGACGGATGACAAGAAAGATGTTCAAATTTCTGGACTTCAGCGGTTCTTTTCCTCTTGAAACCAGATGGAGAAGAGAGCGTGAAGACCGAAAAGCAAAAAGCGATTCAGAAATATGAAGTGGACGTTGCGCAGAAAGGAAAATATTGGCAGAGGAGAAAAAGAAAGAGAAGGGAAGAAGGGACGAGAACAGATTGGGGCAGACTGGAGGGTAAACAGAAGGTTGGCAAAGTAATGGATGGAAGAGCAAAGCAGAATAGGTTAATGGATAGCAATAGCAATAGCACTTAGACTTATATACCGCTTCATAGTGCTTTACAGCCCTCTCTAAGCGGTTTACAGAGTTGAGCCTATTGCCCCCAACAATCTGGGTCCTCATTTTACCCACCTCGGAAGGATGGAAGTCTGAGTCAACCTTGAGCCTAGTGAGATTTGAACAGCTGAACTGCTGAACTAGCAGTCAGCTGAAGTAGCCTGCAGTGCTGCACTTTAACCACTGCACCACCTCGTCTCGGATCACGGGAAAGAAATCCAATGAGATGGAAAAAAGAGAAATTCAGCTGATAGTGTGAATTTATTTATTATTTATTTATTTATTTGTCAAACATGTATAGGATAGTAGTAGTTTGTACAAACATTAAGTAAAAAGTAAAGATAAAAGAGGACAATAGGACAGTAGGACAGGGACGGTAGGCACAGTGGTGCGCTTATGCACGCCCCTTCTTCTTGGTAGAGAAGAAAAGAAAAAGGAATAGCAAGAAAGGAATTCAGCTTAGAGCATGCCTGTCTGAAGTCAGCATTTTTCCTCTGTCAGCCTTCCAGGATTTCCAGGCTGAGGCCTGGTTTACCTCAGCCTCATTAATTGCCTCGCATTTCAGTGTGTGAAGCAGCTTCCCTTGGGCGCTTATGAATAATTACTTCTCATTACCCTTCAGCAACTCCCAGTCCCAGCTGATGGACACCCAACCCAACGCCACCCCCCCACCCCCACCAGCCTGTCTTTTATCCGCATTCCCCCCCAAGCCTCTCGTCCTGTTGCATTTTTTGACTTGTGCTTTAAATTTCTGCAGATTCAGGAAATAGCTGGCTCAGCCTTCCAACTTGGTGTCCTCCAGATGTGTTGGAACATGTAGCAGCATTTTCACTCGGCCTATTTGGACTTGTCTGGTGGCATCTGGGGAGCGCCAAAAGGTTGTCTAAGACAGGGACTGTCATATCAGAGCTGCAAAATCCGCAAACATTAGAGGACAGCAAAGAGATAAGAGTAAAGGTCTCTTTGCTGCCCTCTAGTGCATGTCTGAATTTTGGCAACTCAGATACAGTTACTCTGTTGTAGACCTTTTCTTCCCCCACCCCTCCTCCTCTTCCTCCAAACATATTGTTGTGGAGGAGAGGAAGGGAGGGCAGCTATTCTTCCTTTCACCAGCAGAGCTGGAGAGAATTTAGCCATTTGGCTCTGGTTTGAGAAGATGTTAATGGAAAGCAGATGAATATTGATTTTTGCCCCAAGGGGTGCCTCTTTTTGTGCTACGAAGCAAATCAGGACATTTTTTCTGCAGGGCTTTCCATCCCGTAGTTCATGTTTGTAGAATGGAACCTGTGATTTATTTAACATGTTGAAGATCTCAAACAATTTGATCAGGATAAAGCAATAGATGCAATAGACTTTTGTAAAGCCTTTGATTCAGTGGTACACGACAAACTACTTCTGAAACTAAAATCTTATGGCATCTCTGGAACCCTACATGCTTGGATAACTGCGTTCCTGTCAAACAGACAACAAGTGGTTAAAATAGAGAGTTCTCTATCAAATCCTGCACCTGTCAATAGTAGTGTCCCTCAAGGCAGCATTCTAGGACCTACACTCTTCATACTTCAGAAGTGGGTTCCTACCAGAGCTCCCCGGTACGCAGCTCTGGTAGGGAGCGGCGGATTTCACAACCGCTCCGGAGCCCTCTCTGCCGGTCCACCTGGCATGTCGCCATTTTTTTTCTGTGATTTTCAGGCGATTTTGCTTCTGCGCATACGTGGAAGCAAAATCACGCCGAAATCTTGCAAGGGGACACGTGCGCGCGAGATTTCGGTGAGATTTTGCCTCCACGCATGCGCGGAAGCAAAATTGCGCTGAAATCTCTCGCGCGTGCACATCCCCTCGCAAGATTTTGGTGTGATTTTGCTTCCACGCATGGGCGGAAGCAAAATTGTGCAAGTGGGGGCGCACGCGTAGCGAGTGTGCCCCCACTTAGAAGCATGGAGATGCGCGCGCATGGCTCCGGCAGCAAGGTAAGCAAGCAACCCAGTTCCTGCAACCGTTCTTCATATGCAAGACACTGTAACTTCAATTGCAAGACACTACGACGACAATAAATGCAGCCATGTTTCCAAGCACCCAAAGTCCGGTCATGTGACTGCAAGGTGGTGGTGGGGGCACTGTCGGAATTTTAGATCCAGGTCATGACGCCTTTTTTGGAGTTAGTCATAACAAAGCAACTGGTATAACTCAAAGATGTATTTCTCACAATCTCAGCCTCTCCATCTGCATATGGCACAATCTGGCTTTAGGCTTAGACAATTTAGAGCTACGTCACCTTCGATCTGATCTAAATGTAGTTCATAAAATCATCTGCCACAATGTCCTACCTGTCAATGATTACTTCAGCTTCAACCGCAACAATACAAGAGCACACAACAGATTCAAACTCAATGTAAACCACTCGAAACTCGACTGCAGAAAATACGACTTCAGCAACAGAGCAATCAGTGGCTGGAATGCACTACCCGACTCTGTGGTTTCTTCCCCAAACCCCCAAAACTTTAACCTTAGACTGTCTACAGTTGACCTCACCCCATTCCTAAGAGGTCTGTAAGGGGCGTGCATAAGCGCACCATCGTGCCTACCGTCCCTGTCCTTCTGTCCTATTGTCTAATTTTTACCTATACATACTTTGCTTTTGTTTATGTTTATATCACACCTGTTATCTTGTACACGTGTTGGCAAAATAAATAAAAATATACTGTAGATGGGTGGAAGGAAGGAAGGAAATATATTTGAACAAATGGAAAGAATGAGTAGAAAGAAAGTAGACTTGAACTGATGGAATATAGTGAAAGAAGAAAAAAGAAAGGGTAGGATATAAATCTAATTATGGTAATAAAATAATAAATAAATCAAATTTACTGTCTGTCATTTCAGAGGACAAGATAAGGAAGGAAGCAGTGTGTCCTTCCCAAATTTTCTACCAGTGTATTGTTTTCCTTTCCTAAATTAGCTGCATTAGTTCACATTTTAATATTCTGCATAACAATGATATATCTTTCTGTGTACATTTTTCACATATACAAATATATCCACATACATCCACATACATACACCTAACAGCACATTTTCTGTCATGATATATCTGAGACATAGAAGCTTTGAACATATTTTTTTTCAGTTCCATGCTTTTCTGTGCACACTTGCATCTCATACCAGCCTCTTTTTACACTTGTTGCTTTTAATCCAAGAACTTCATGGCAAAATTTAGCAAAATGTAAAGGCAGAAATTGTAATTCCACCTTGGTTGAAGTATTTATCTTGGATGCGCAGATTAGGTATAAACCTAGAGGAAGTGAATTCTTCTCTCTGCTTGGATAGGGCCCAAATTGATATGTTCAATTAATTTAAACAAAGGGATTTAAGTTACGTTTTAAGGATTTGTTGATGATACAAGAAAGTCCAAGTAGTGCATTTGCTTTCATTGAAAGGCAGAGAGGTCATATAACATATCTATCTATCTATCTATCTATCTATCTATCTATCTATCTATCTATCTATCTATCTATCTATCTATCTATCTATCTATCTATCTATCTATCTATCTATCTATCTATCCATCCATCCATCCATCCATCCATCCATCCATCCATCCATCCATCCATTTATTTATTTATTTATTTATTTATTATTTATTATTTATTTATTTATTTATTTGTGCAGTGCAAAGGGATTTTAGTTATATTTTAAGAAGGATTTGTTTATGATATGATGGTTCACCGGTAAAAAAAAATCTGCTTTAAAAAGTGATGGACTTGCTTTCATACAAAGTTTTAAGTAGAAAGAGGTCATCTTGCAGGATATCTATCTATCTATCTATCTATCTATCTATCTATCTATCTATCTATCTATCTATCTATCTATCTATCTATCTATCTATCTATCTATCTATCTATCTATCTATCTATCTAATCTATCTATCTATCTATCTATCTATCTGATTTATGTGCTGCTTATTTTGTCCTGAGGCGATTCTGGGCATCTTATAAACATTAAAAGCTAAAACAGTAATAGCAATAATCATAGTTATACTAAAAACATAACATGAAAAGATTAAAAGAAGATGGGGGGAGAGAAAAGAACGGAAGACCACAAGAGGTGGTGTTTCCTTCAATCTACTAACCATCTCCAGAGTGATTTCAACACACACACACACACACACACACACACACACCCCACAGGTCTTCAGGCCCTTACCGAAGGTCAGGAGCCAAATAAGGGTCTACTGGACCCTGCCCACTCAGATTTCTTTCCTGACAGGGTCCATAGCATGTCCTCTCTGCCGGCATGGTGTGTGTGTGTACCCATAATGTTACCTTTCAACTTTGTCATTCTTTCACCTCTGCTTTTGCATATATATTAAAGGAGCAGAATGTATGCAAATTTCCCCAAAGCATGAGCTCCCAAACATCTGTATTCTAATCTTGATCCAATTCCAACTTGTTTTGAATGCTAAACCTCTTTTATTAATCTCTTGTTAGTTGCACTTCTAATCCATGAGATATAAACTCTGGCTTTTCATCTTGACAAATATTTACTTGAATATATTAAAAGAATATGTTCCAAGGGATTAATTAAATGGGTGGTGCTTGGGGTTTTTTATTTTATTTTGGATTGGGGGTGGGTGGGTTTCAGATGTTTTTTCAGGATCTAATCTGAGCAACATATGATTTGTAGATGCTGTGCCAGCTCTCCAGCGGCTCTCGCAAAATTAGCACCACCGTCAATTGGTTGTTCCAGGAGGGGTATTTTGGAAAACCATCCAGAAAAATGGAAAGATTGCCATATAAACCGAAACTTAAAAAGCCAAGAGATAAGAGATAGTGAGAGACAGAGAAGCGAGATTTCAGTCGGAGGGCAGGGCAGGGCAAGGAAAGGCAGACATATAATTCCACACCCGCCTGACAGGCTGCCACAGAAGACAGGTAATTAAAAGCAGACCCAAAAGAAAAAGAAAAGTCAAAGCAAACGTCTTGAGGGAGATGGAAATTGCAACTTTGCAACCAGATGGTCGAGGCTAAGCTTCGGCGAAAGGAGCAGCAGCAGCAGCCCAATCTGCTGGCTCACGAGAAACAATGACAGGCCGTTTTCTGCATACGTGTGAAGCTTTGGGAACATCTGGCAAGCATTGCCTCCCCCCCCTTCCCTCCCCATGCTTCCCCACCCGCCCAGAAGGTGAGGAATCCTGCCCGGTTGCAGGACCTTACCGGTCTCAGCTGGAGCAACCTTGGCAAGCCGTGCTCAGCTCCACCAGCTCGGTAGCATGGCAGTTCCAATCCTGGCGCGGGATTTTGAGCCTTGCTGGGATGGCAAACTCCAAAGGGCCAGGGCTGGAGAAGGGTTGAGGGGGTTGGAGCAGAGAGGAAGAATAATTTTGCTTACCCTTTGTGAAAGTGGGTTGTGTGTTTTTTTTCTCTCTGTCTTGGCTGCCCCAAATTCGTGTTTTTTTTTCCTCTTGTCAGAAAGTGCTCCAGATTTGAGGGCAAGGCTTTTTTCCTAAGCCACAGCTGGAGGAGGTGGGGAAAGAAAAAGAAAGAGAGAGAAAGAAGGAGATTTTTTTAAAAAAGAAAAAAATAAAGGAAAGAAATGCAGGCAGCTCTCAAGCTAACGGATTACAGGGAGTGAGGAAAGCTCTTTCCCAAATACAAAAGGTCTATGAGAGAGGTTAGTAAAGTAGTGTGGAGTGCAATAGGTTGCTTTAAAAAAAAAAGAGGAAACTCTTGCCAGACTAAATTAAAAGGAAAAAAAAAAAGAAATTCAACCACTCTTGCCTTTTCACCAAAAATAACTCCTCCTCCTCCTCCACTGACGCCATCTAAAGGCCGGTCTTTTTTGCTGTGATAGGATCAAGTCACCGAGGACAAGTTATTTCAATTGCCCCTCCAAAGAAAGACTGATTATATATATATATATATATATATATATATATATATATATATATATATATATATATATATATATATATATATATATATATATATATATATATATATATATATATATATATATATATATATATATATATATATATATTTAATGGCAACCTTCAAAATGTTTTAAAATAAAATTCACAAGTAGCTGTAACAAGCCCAGGGTTGCTTAGTCTTTGGAAGTGGAGCTTATCTGCTATTATAAACCGAAGCTTGCCGTTTTAAGAAGCTGCAAAGAATCTCGGTGCTGCTTTGCTTCAACATACCATCGGGGGCCAATTCTGCTAAAAAAAAATCCATTAAAAGGTTAAGAGCATTAACAGTAGCCCATTTAGTAGGGGGTTCCGAGCAAATATTCCCTTTCCCTGCACTGTTCCCACTTTTACACAAAGTTGTCATTTTAATAATAATAATAATAATAATAATAATAATAATAATAATAATAATAATAATAATAATAATAATAATAATAATAATAATAATAATAAACAACAACTACAACTACAACAACAGCAACAACAGAGTTGGAAGGGATCTTGGAGGTCTTCTAGTCCAACCCCTTGCTTAGGCAGGAAACCCTACACAACTTCAGACAAATGGTTATCCAACATCTTCTTAAAAACTTCCAGTGTTGGAGCATTCACAACTTCTGGAGGCAAGCTGTTCCACTGATTAATTGTTCTAACTGTCAGCAAGTTTCTCCTTAGTTCTAAGTTACTTCTCTCCTTGTTTAGTTTCCAGTTTGCTTCTTGTTCTACTCTCAGGTGCTTTGGAGAATAGTTTGACTCCCTCTTCTTTGTGGCAACCCCTGAGATATTGGAACACTGCTATCATGTCTCCCCTGGTCCTTCTTTTCATTAAACTAGACATACCCAGTTCCTGCAACCGTTCTTCATATGTTTTAGCCTCCAATCCCCTAATCATCTTTGTTGCTCTTCTCTGCACTCTTTCCAGAGTCTCTCTCAACATCCCTTTTACATCGTGGCGACCAAAACTGAATGCAGTATTCCAAGTGTGGCCTTACCAAGGCATTATTAAGTGGTATTAACACTTCACGTGATCTTGATTCTATCCCTCTGTTAATGCAACCTAGAACTGTGTTGGTTTTTGGGGTGGCTGCAGCACACTGCTGGCTCATATTTAAATGGTTGTCCACTAGGACTCCAAGATCCCTCTCACAGTTACTACTGTTGAGCAAGGTACCACATATACTGTACCTGTGCATTTTGTTTTTCTTGCCTAAATGTAGAACCTTACTTTTTTCACCATTGAATTTCATTTTGTTTGATAGCGCCCAATGTTCAAGTCTGTCAAGATCCTTCTATATCTTGAGCCTATCTTCTGGAGAGTTGGCTATTCCTGCCAGTGTGGTGTCATCTGCAAATTTGATGAGTTCCCCATCTATCCCCTCGTCCAAGTCATCATTTTAACGTCACTTCTTATGACAGTGAGTTCCATCTGTCCTATTATTTGGCATGGGTATTGCAGTACATAATTAATTTAAATAATTTTTTAAATAATAACGTAAGTAAATATTTTTTAATGCTGTCACATTTATGATTTTAATTGTAAGCCACAGAGTTGCTTTGCAGATGGGCAACATATAAATGTAATGAATAACAGGAAGAGGGGAGAAATGATGCCCTTCTTTTCCATCCAAGTTGAGATAATTACTAATTCACTTAAAACTTATCACAGAAAAAATAATTCATGGTGGGGAGGAATAACATAGTGGAATAAAAGGTGGGTGGGGACTTTTTGGTATGATGATGATCTGATATGAAACCACAGAATTCAGTGACAATTCTAGTCTCTTTTTTCCATGGTCATTTTCTATTAAAGTTCCAATTAAGAATAACAATTCTTAACAAAACAAAATCCTTTTTTCTTCAATGAAGCCTCCAAGTTTAGAATCAAATACAGGTGGTCTTTGACTTACAACAGTTCATTTAGTGACTGTTCAAAGTTACAACGGCACTGAAAAAAGTGATTTATGTCAATGTTTCGCACTTATGACCGTTGCGGCATCCCCATGGTCACATGATCAAAATTCAGACATTTGGCAATTGACTCATACTTACGACAGTTGCAGTGTCCTGGGGTCATGTGACCACCTTTTGCGACCTCCTGACAAGCAAAGTCAATGGGGAAACCAGATTCACTTAACAACCCTGTTGCTAACTTAACAACTGCAGTGATTCTCTTAACAATTGTGGCAAGAAAAATAATAAAATACGGGCAAAACTCAATTAACAAATGTCTCACTTAGCAACAGAAATTTTGGGCTCACTTGTTGTATGTCAAGGACTACCTGTAAGCAATTCCTGAAAATGCCTCATATTCATGACTTGAAATGGTCTGCTATTTGTTTGTTTGTTTATATCCGACATTTATTATTTTTTATGACTAACTCAAGGTGAACATATTCAATAGACATTCATCCTCCTATTTTCTCCACAACAACAACAACAACAACCCTGTGAGGTGGGTAGGCTGAGAGAGAGAGAGTGACTGGCCCAGGTCTTGAACTCTTAGTCTCATGGTAATTGGCCCAAATCCACCCAGCCACCTTTCATACCTAAGGTAGGGCTAGAACTGAAAGTCTTTTTATATTTATTTGTTTGTTTGTTTGTTTGTTTATTTTGTCGAACACGTATTAGATAGTACATAGATAGTACATATAAGTATAAACATGATTTAAATACATGAAATGAATACGAATAAAAATAAATGGGGACAGTAGGACAGGGACGGTAGGCACGCTGGTGCGCTTATGCACGCCCCTTACAGACCTCTTAGGAATGGGGTGAGGTCAACAGTAGCCCATAGGAGCCGAGGTGGTGCAGTGGTTAGAGGCAGTACTGCAGGTCACTTTAGCTGATTGTGATCCGCAGGTCAGCGGTTCAAATCTCACCGGCTCAGGGTTGACTCAGCCTTCCATCCTTCCGAGGTAGGTAAAATGAGGACCCAGATTGTTGGGGGCAATATAAATGTACATTGCTTAATGGTGTAAACTGCTTAGAGAGTGCTTGCACTGTGAGGCGGTATATAAATCTCACAAAATAAATAATAAATAAATAGAGATGAACGGCACGCAGAAGTTTCCAACTGCCGCGCGCAATTTTCTAATATCAGAGGCTGTGCAACTGTGTGCCCACGCACATGACTAGAGAACAACGCTGAGGGACCATTGGTTATGGGTGTTGGTGAATGCTGGCGTGTCACCCCAAATGTTGGGGTGTGTCACCTTTGACACGTGTGTCATAGGTTTGCCATCACTGCACGAGTGTCTAGTAGTCCAGTGTTTCTCAACCTTGGCAACTTTTTAGATTCCCCATGTTGGCTGGGGAATTCTGGGAGCTGAAGTTCCTACATCTTAAAGTTGCCAAGGTTGAGAAACACCGGTCTAGTATTTGCAGCCGTGAGTTTTGGAGAAATGAAAGTCTTAACTAAGAGAGCCAAGAACAACATCCTGAGGAACCTGTTCACCTTTTGACAAAGGGGAACACGGCAGTCATTTTGTGAGTGTGCCTACCGCACGTTCTGAAATTCTCCATGGGCCTCTGGCTCAGCTTCCCTGTGGTCTGTGAAAGTTGGGTTATTCACAGTAGTCACGTGGAGCTTGCACAGGAAAAAAGCAACCTATCTCTGAATTCCAGATTTTGGAGGCAACAATGGACAGCTAGACAATGCCCACTCTTGCATTTGTGTGTTTTGCTTTTTTTCATTTAGCGCCTGGCACGGAAGGCAGAATTGCTGAATGATGCATTTACAGATGAAAATGCTTGTTGGAGGCAAGTTAAAAAACCTGATTTGTTAATTCCAATGAAGGATTTTTGTATACAGTTTTGAAACAGTCCCATGAGTCTATTCAGGTAGTCCTTGACTTACGACCGCAATTTAGCCCAAAAGTTCTGTTGTTAAGTGAGACATTTGTTAAGTGAGTTTTGTCCCATTTTATGACTTTTCTTGTCACAGTTGTTAAGTGAATCACTGCAGTTCTTAAGCTACTAATATTGTCAGGCAGTGATTTTATGTTGCCTGTTGCATGTATATGCAGGGAGATGCATCCCTATCAAATATAATGGTTTATTCCTGAGCACGTGATTAATATGTTCCTAGTACGCATGTGTACATTCCTTTCCTTTGATTCTTTCCTTTTGTCTTCTGCTTCTGCACAAAGCAACACCTATGTTTATAGCCAGGATGTGATTTATTATTTTTGTAACGAAATAAATATCTTATAATTTAGCATTTGAACTGAGGTTTATTTTGATAATGTCAGAGTTTCAGGAAAAGATTCATTTCGCCTCTGATGAGAGTAATTCTTATCTCAACAAATATGGTTAAGTGAATCTGGCTTCCCCATTGACTTTGCTCATCAGAAGGTTGCAAAAGATGGTCACAAGACCTCAGGACACAGCAATGGTCATAGATATGAGTCAGTTGCCAAGTGTCTGAATTTTGATCACGTGACAATGGTCATAAGTGTGAAAAATGGTCATAAGTCACTTTTTACAGTGCCGTGCTTACTTTGAATGGTCACTAAATGAATTGGGACTTCCAGAATTTCCATTGCTATGCAAAGCAGTTATTAAATGCGTTGTGCCCACTTTTATAACGTTTTTTTAACACAGTTAAGTGAATCACTGCAGTTGTTCAGTGACTCACACCAAAGGTGGGTTCCTCCCGGTTCACACCGGTTCTATAGAACCAGTAGCAAACCGCTGGTGACGTCACAATGATGCCACGGAACCGGTTCTGTCGGTGCCGGTCTGTGGACGCCACCATCTTTTTTTGGATTATTTTTGGAATATTTTTTGAGGGGACGACTTTTTTCTGGGGTTTTTTTTGTATGCATGCACAGAAGCCAAGTTTCCAGCACTGCACATGCGTCGCCATCTTGTTTTTGGCTTTTTGGGGGGGGGGGTGTTTGGATTTCTTTGGCACAGTGCATGTCCACGTGTGCAAAGTGCGCATGCACCCACAAGGCACACCCACGCGGCACGGGAGAAAGCGAACCGGCAGTGAGGTAAGTTAGAACCCACCCCTGACTCACATAGTCAAACAAATCCAGCTTCCCCTGATGTTGTTTGTTGGAAGATGGCTGCCAAGGTCTCAAATGGTGATCACATGACCCCAGGATGCTACAAATGTTCGAAATACAACTGTCACCAACCACCCAAATTTTGATCACATGACCGTGGGGATGCTGCAATGGTTGTAAGCGCGAGGACTGGTCACTTTTGTCAGTGTCACTGTAATTTCGGTTGCTAAACAAATAGTTCTAAGTTGAAGACTACCAGTATTTTCTTCTGTGTCATTTGGCACAATTTCAGAGAGTAAAACCAAGATTTGGAGAGACACAGCTTTTGAAAGATGTGTTATTTATTTATTTATTAAATTTATATGCTGTCCATCTCCATGGTGGAAATGTTCAAAATGCAGTGGCGGATTAAGGCTCACTGGTGCCCTAAGCACTGACAAATCTTGGTGCCCCCTTCCTAGTTTTATCTTTTTTTTAAAACAAATTTTCATTGGTTTTTCTTTCTTTCTCAACCATTAAGCAGACTAAGCACGTGCTTAGTCTGCTTAATGGTTAATACACCACTGTCTAAATGTGCTGTTACTACTCGAGTAGGTGCTGGGGGGGGAAACTTGACAATCTCTACCTGCTAGAGCAGGGGTCCCCAAACTTGGCAACTTTAAGACTTCTGGACTTCAACTCCCAGAATTCTGGGAGTTGAAGTCCACAAGTCTTAAAGTTGCCAAGTTTGAAGACCTCTGTGGTAGAGAGATGCTGTTACTACTCAGTCAGTGGTGGGTTCCTACCAGTGCGGTCCACTCTATAGCACCGGTAATGGCCCGCTGGTGACATCACAGTACCGGTGCGGTCGGTTGCGCCGCCATTTTTTTAAAAAAATTTCTTCTGCGCATGCCCAGAAGCTGAGCTTCCGGCACTGCGCATGTGCTGCCTTCCTACCCCACAGTGAGTCCAAGCAGGGGAGGATGGCTGAGGGAGCGCGTGAGACGCTGAAAGAACGGGCGGCAGGAGCTATCTCCGTTCCCCTCCCTTCAGCAGTCCGAGAAGCCACGAACGCGCAGTGATGATCCTAGGTATTTTCACATGTTTGAGGCTTCTCGAGCTGCTGAGGGGAGGGGGAATGGGCGGCAGGACCTATCTCAGTTCCCCTCCCTTCAGCAGTCCGAGAAGCCATGCCCACCCAGTGACATGGCTGGCAAGCCACGCCCACCCAGTCACATGGCTGGCAAGCCACACCCACAAAATAAGCCACGCCCACAGAGTGGTAGTAAAAAAATTAGGAACCCGCCCCTGTACTCAGTGGTAGGAAGAATAAAGAAGGACAAAGTCTTTGGATCATCTTCTAAACCAGTGTTCCTAAACCTTGGCCACTTGAAGATGTGGGGACTTCAATTCCCAGAGTTCCTCAGCCAGCATGGGGAATTCTGGGAGTTGAAGTCCACACAACTTCAAGTGGCCAAGGTTCAGAAACAAGGCTCTAAACAAAATTGCTCTAAATCTCCATTGGCCTTTAAAAAAAAAAATCTCCAGACCCACTAAATTTGCCACCCCAAGACTGGAGGGAAGGAGCAATTGTAACTCAGTGAGAGTTCATCTAAATGTAGTTACGGAAAGGAAACCCATGGGCGTGAGGTTCCGTTTCCTTCGGATGAATATATAAAGAAGGGAGGGTGCTACGTTCCAATTGCCAGGCCCAGTGCCAAAATTCTGTTCCAAGAGACAAGAACCTTCCTGGACCAAACCTTAGGTCGGATTCTGCGGTGGAAAGCTGGGTGCTTGGGTTCAATGTCTTTTTATGTTTGTGCACTGGAGGAGCCAGAAGCCAGGCCAACACAGCATGAATTGTATGAAAGGAAGGAAACAAATATCCCCTCCCTGCATGGGTGGTGGCCAAGATTCCCACCCACTCATCAAATTCTCTTTGAACAGTTGCTACGCGTAGCGAGATGCGAATCCGGGCCTCACCTAACACTGGTGTGCTTCCAGCTTTTTTCATCAAAAGCTGGTTTTGTACTTGCAAATCCTCTTGATTTTGACGCACGCCAAGAACCACTGCTGTGTTGGGCGCAAGTACTTTAGGGGTGCCTATAGGTAGAGATGGGTCAGGGTTGGCTTGGTGTACAAATAAACAACCTATCTCAGTGGTTCTCAACCTTTTCTTCACCACGGAGCCCCTTGTTTGTGGCCACGGACCCCCAAGACTTAAGTCAAGATTTAAATCATAACATTTCTTCAAATGTCTATGGAGATTCTACTTTACACACTGTCTACTGTTGACCTCACCCCATTCCTTGGAGGTCTGTAAGGGGCGTGCATAAGATTACTTATCACCACAAAGCAACCTCTTTCTCTAAGTAGAGGAATTTGTATTTTCTTCCCACTTTGTGTCTAGAAATAAAAATTTCCAGTTAATGAGCCGAGGTGGCGCAGCAGTTAGAGTGCAGTACTGCAGGCCACTTTAGCTGACTGTGATCAGCAGTTCAGCTGTTCAAATCTCACCAGGCTCAGGGTTGACTCAGCCTTCCATCCTTCCGAGGTAGGTAAAATGAGGACCCAGATTGTTGGGGGCAATATAAATATACATTGCTTAATGGTGTAAACCGCTTAGAGAGTGCTTGCACTATGAGGTGGTATATAAATCTAATAAATAAATAAATAAATAAATAAATAAATAAATAAATAAATAAATAAATAAATAAATAAATAAATAAATAAATAAGCGCACCAGCATGCCTACCGTCCCTGTCCTAAAGTCCCCATGTATTCGTAAAATATCATGTATTCAAACCCATGCTTGTACTTCTTATATATTCATTTTGTTTGTACTTCTTATATATTGTACTCCTTATATAGTCATTCATTATATGTACTTTGTCTGTAATCATATACAAGCTTGACAAAATAAATAAATAAATAAATAAATAAAATAAAATTCTCAGTCATCCAGGTCACGGTTGTCCCAAAGGTGCTTTTTCAAGAGGCAACTGGACTTTCTGGTTTTTCTTTGAAGACGTTTTGCTTCTGACCCAAGAAGCTTCTTCAGCTCTGACTGGATGGTTCTTCCATTCCCCACCATTCAGTCAGAGCTGAAGAAGCTTCTTGGATGAGAAGCGAAACGTCTCCAAAGAAAAACCAGAAAGTCCAGTTGCCTCTTGAAAGAAAGCACCTTTGGGACAACATTTCTTCAAGCCTTCGTGGACCCCCTGTGATGACGTTGCGGCCTTCCAGGCGTTCGCGGACCACAGGTTAAGAACCACTGATCTATCTTCCATTTTTCAGAGTAAGGCCATGAGGCAGAATGCCATTGTAATGGCTTGCTCTGAGAATCTCCAAATATGGACTATTTTAAAATAGGCTTTTTTTAAAAAAACAGAAAAGGTTTCCCCTGTCCAGTTGTGTCCAACTCTAGGGGACAGTGGTCATCTCCATTTCCTAGCCAAGGAAGCCAGCACTGTCCGTAAATGCTTCCATGGTCATATGGTCAGCATGACTCTATGCCAAGGCGTACAGGATACTGTTGCCTTCCTACTTGAAGTGGTACCTGTTTATCTAGTCAAGTTGGCAGGAGCTGGGGCAAGAACAGGAGCTCAACCCATCACACAGTGCTTGGGTTTCAAACAGTGGTGGGTTGCTACTGGTTTGCCCCGGATTGGGCGAACCGGTAGCAGCGGCAGGAGCTCCGCCCACCTGCCCGGACGTCTCTGTGCATGCACAGAAGCGCCCCGCGTGCTCCCAATAGTGAACCGGTAGTTACTGAATTTGAAACCCACTACTGGTTTCAAACTGTTGACCTTCCGGTCAATTACTCCAGCATTTTTACTGCTAGTCCACCACGCCCCTATATTAAAATAGGCTCACCAAAATTCATGTGTCGGGTAAAAAAAGGCTTCTGAAGATTTCTACATGCAGGAAAACTTTGAGTATAAAAAGGTGTAGATTGGGGTGTCAAACTCAAGCCCTGGGGGCCGTGGAGTGCTTAGATCTGGCCTGCGGAAACAGCAAAGGACTGGCCCGCAGTGCCTCTGCCAGTGAAAATGGAGCTCAGGAGGGCTGCGCGTGGCCCGCCCAAGTTCCGTTTTCAGCTGCAACGGCATCCTGCAGCCCTCTGCCAGCGAAAACGTGCGGCCCTCCCAAGCTCCATTTTCACTGGCAGAGCCTTGGGCCATGACGGGGTAGGAATTTATTCCTACAGAGGCGAAAAGGATCTTGTTCCCTTGAAGTCATTCTTACTTAGAAAATAAAACCGAGATTTAATTCTAATTAACAAAATATTTGTTTCAGTATAAAAGTAACAAAATATAAACCTTAATAAGCTACATTTTCTCAGCTAAGAATTCACGTCTGCCTCGGGCGAGGCTCACAGGAGAAGAAAGAAAAGGAGGAGACTCCTGGAATGCACACATGCGCAGTAAAACATATCACATGTCTGCTTGATTAGAAAATAGAGTAAACCTAGAAATATGGCAGAGGTGCTCAACTGGCAATATTCACATCGTGACAGGCCACCACAGATGCCCCCCAACATGAGTGACGTCGAGCTGGCAATGCCCACCCTGGCCACGCCCACCCAGGCCCCCGAGGTCAAACACAACCCTGATGTGGCCCTCAATGAAATCGAGTTTGACACCCCTGGTGTAGATTAATGGAAATTGCTTGCAACATGCTGGCTGGATTAAGATCAACTGATGCCCTATTCACGACCTATCAGTGGTGCTCCTTAGCTCTTGCATTGTTCAGCTGACAAGACATTAAGACTCAGTAAGTGCTGAAAACTAAGTTGATTGTGGCACTGAAAGCGTTAAAGCCAAGGTAGCCTTAAAGCAAAACCCTTTGTGGTGCCCGCCCTTCCCTTTGGTGTCTTAAACTTGAGCTTATTTTGCTTAATGGTTAATCCAGGGATGTAGACTTGTATGTAATAAGAGAAAAGTGTACAAAAATAACCACAAACTTTTATGCTGAGGACAAAGTATACAAATGTTTATGCAAATGTCTAAAAAATATTTACAGGCAGATGCAGAAATGGAATGTAATAAATGTTCACTTGGGAAAAAAAATTGGCAGACGTGCCCTTTCCCAGTTGAGTTCTGGGAATTGTTCTGGACTCAGAGGCATTTAAAGGGAGAGACCAAATATATATATATATTGTAGATGGTGGCCATGATGTAACAGAATAACAGAATTGGAAGAGACCTTGGAGGTCTTCTAGTCCAACCCCTGCTGAAGGAGGAGGCCCTTTACAATTTCAGACAAGTGGCTGTCCAATCTCTTCTTAAAAATATCTAGTTAGTTATGGAGCACCCACAACCTCTGAAGGCAAGCTGTTCCACTTGTTAATTGTTGTCACTGTCAGGAAATTCCTCTTTAGTTCTAGGTTGCTTCTCTCCTTGATTAATTTCCACCCATTGCTTCTTGTCTTGTCTTCTGGTGCTTTGGAAAATAGGTTGACCCCTTCTTCTTTCTGGCAGCTCCTCAAACATTGCAATGCTGCTACCATGGTCTCCTCCTTCTTTTCCCTAGAGTAGACATACCCAATTCCTGCAACTGTTCTTCATATGCTTTAGACCAGTGGTTCCCAACCTTTTTGTGATCGAGTACCACTTGGAGGTCCCGTACAGTCGCCGCGTACCACCTGGTTCCAGAGAAACTAAATTCGATCAGATATCACTTTATTTCCATAATTGTACAAGTAGAACACGCAAACCAACTATGAAAATAATAAGTATATAAATATACAAAATAATAATAAAAATAGTAACATACACACTGAGATGCAGTAATGAATATCAAAGGGTAACTTGAGTCAAGAGAACATAGTGCTAACAATAACAGAGTGAGATTAACCTTAGCTCGAGAGCTCGTTACGACGCGCACCTTCTCGCAAGGGTTCTACTGCGCGACTGCTGAGAGTTCAGAACAGTCACTGTTCCTTTTTTGGCCCCGCGCATCCAGCAACTGGATTCTCGGGCCGCTGGGACCAGGTGGGTGGCGTGTGGCAACAGTTGCAAATCATTGCCAGATTATCTTGTGTTAGGCAGTAAACATTTTTGTGAAGTAAAAAATAACTAACTAAAAATCGTTCATGACCCCGAAAGTGTTCGCGTACCACCTGGAAGGCCCTCGCGTACCACTAGTGGTACACGTACCACAGGTTGGGGACCACTGCTTTAGACTCTAACCCCTTAATCATCTTTGTTTCTCTTCTCTGTACTTTTTCCAGAGTTTCAACATCTTTTTTCTATTTGTGGTGACCAAAACTGGATGCAGTAATCCAAGTATGGTCTTACAAAGAGGTGCTAACAAAGAGGACTGGACATGTTGTGAGCCGCCCAGAGTTCCCTGGGAGTTGGGCGGCATATAAATCCATTTAAACAAATAAATAAATAAAATAACACTTCACGTGATCTTGATTCTATCCCTCTGTTAATGCAGCCTAGGGTTGCGTTTCTGTGACATCAGAAGTGGGTTTCACTTACCTTCGCTACCCATTTGGAACTGTGATTGCGCAGGGGGCTTCTGCGCATGTGCAGAACCTTCTGCGCATGCGCAGATCATCCATGATGACCTCCAGGCGGGTGGGCGGAGCCTCCCGCCACCACCGCTACCGGGTCGCCTGAACCAGGGCGAACCGGTAGCAACCCACCACTGTGTGACATACCTAAAAAGAAGTGGGGCTTCATTTGTGTACTCAGGGCTGCCATCTTGATTTTATGTCAGTGGATGCCCAACTCCTCCTGCTTCCAACCCATTCTAACCACTGCACTACCGATTATTATGGTTCCATGCTTGAATTATTATACCAGCCATTAGGCTAGGGATATTTCTGAAATATTTTTAGTCTGTTTCGCCATAAATTGGGGTGGGTGTCTTTACGATTTTTTTCCGAATTAAAAAAAATTCTGAGTCAGCCAATCTCTCAGAAAAGATTCCCTTCTCAATGTTGGTATCTCTTACGGAACATTTGCCATTACAGATAAGAATTTCATCTTTAATCAGTTTCCACTCATCACGTAAGCAAGTAAAAAATGTGTGTCTTTAAGGAGAGTACATTGATGTGTGCATGCTAGATTTTGGTTTCTACCGCTATTGGTCAATACTGTTATAGTATATATTATTATTGGTGTATTGCTTTTAGTTCTCCGTTTTTTTCTCTGTTTGCTGTTCTGAGAATAGTGGGAAACAGAAAAGCAGTTAATTAATGTATCGGCCACTATAATCTGTACAAGTCTGGATAGATTACAGGATAACACAACAAAAAACAATAGAGACATCTCTATATATTGAGGTAGTCCTTGTTTTATGGCAACTGAGCCTGACATTTCTCTTGTTGAGTAGGGCAGTTGTTAAGTGAGTTATGCCCCATTTTATGACCTTTTTGCCACTGTTGTTAAGTGAATTATTGCTGTTGTTAAATGAAATGTGCAGTTCCTAAGCAAATACGGCTTCTTCCATTGCCTTTGCTTGTCAGGAGCTGGCTGGGAAGTTGAAATTACATGACTCATAACTGTCATAAATACACACCTGTTGCCAAGAAGCCACGTTTGATCACAGGATCATCAGCGGTGGGTTGCTCCCGCCCGGGATGCTTCTGTGCATGCGCAGAAGCATCGCGTGTGTGTGCAAGTGCGCGTGCAAATTGGTAGCGATGGGATTTAGAACCCACTACTGGTGACCATGGTGATGCTGCAACAGTCATAAGGGTGAAAAACAGTCACAAGTCACTTTTTTCAGTGCCATTGTAACTTTGAATGGTCACTAAATGAATGATTGTAAGTTGGGGACTATTTGTAATCCAAAACAAATTTTAGAGAAAAACAAAATTTCACAAGAAAGAGAGTCACAAAGGGTCCAATAATCACTCACTCCAGCCCAGGACCTGCAGACAGAGCCAGGTTTTTAAATATTTTTCTTTAAAAAGCCATTATTCTTTTTATAAATAATTCAAGGTGAGAAATGCTCTTCCTCCTCCGATTTTCCCTTATGAAGTGAATTGAGGTGAAAGAGAGGGACTGACTTAATTACCAAACGGCTTTTGTGCCTACATTGGGACTAGAACTCACAGTCTCCTGTTTTCTAGCCTGGTGCTTTAATCGCTAACTCAGTCAGCTGGGGAATTCTGGGAGCTGACATCCACCTGTCTTAAACTTGCCAAGGTTGAGAAACACTAGAGGTCTCCAAACCTGGCAGCTTTAAGACTTGTGGATGTCAACTCCCAGAATTCCTCAGCCAGCTCCCAGAATTCCATGCTGGCTGAGGAATTCTGGGAGTTGAAGTCCGCAAGTCTTAAAGTGGCCAGGTTTTGGAGACCCCTGCACTAGACCAATGGGCTCACTTTAACAGGGTGAGGATGGAGCTATATGTATTTGGAATGGAATTGGGGTTCAAGAGGGCAGCTACAATGGCAGAGAAGGGCAGCTTCCTGTGTCCCATCAGATGGCACTGTTTAATCTATGAGACTTCAAGTGTCCCGTAGAGTGAAACTATATAGTTATTTAAGTCACATAGACTTAAACAACTAAGCCCTACAATTGGTTTTATAAGGGCTTTTAAGGAGATAACCAATCCTTTGAATTGCACCTGGAATTAATGGGCAACCACAAAGTAGCAGTGGCACATGGGCAGCCTAAGTTCTATCCATAAATGCCACTCAGTGGTGGGTTCCTATCAGTGCGGTCCAGTGCGCCGTTCCGGTAGGGACCTGCTGATTGCGCAATTTGCAGGCGAAGGCTCCAGTGCCGTTTTCCCTGGTCCGTCACACAGCGCCATCTTTTTTCCTGAATTTTTGGGCTTTTTTTGCTTCCGCGCAAGCGCAGGAAGAAAAAAAATCACAGAAATCTCGTGAGGGGACGCTTGCACGTGCGAGATTTTGGTGATTTTTTTCTCCCTGCACATGCGCGGAAGCAAAATCGCGTGAGGGGACGCGTGTGTGTAGTGAGCATGCGAGTGCACGTGAAACATCGCACCGGTAGCCAGGTAAGAGGAACCCGCTGCAGCTCCAGAGTGGTTTTTAAAGGGGAGCCCCATATGAAGTGAATTGCAATAGTTCAATTGCACAGTGATCCAAAATGAATCATTAAGAACAATTAATCAGTGGAGTAGCTTGCCTTCAGAAGTTACAAGTGCTCCATCACTAGAGGTTTTTAAGAAGAGATTAGACAGACATTTGACTGGAATAGCAATGGCATTTAGACTTAGATACCTTCCCATAGAGCTTTACAGCACTCTCTGGGCGGTTTACAATGTAGAAGCATTATTTGCATATTGCCCCCAATAATCTGGGTCCTAATTTTACCTACCTCGGAAGGATGGACCGCTAAGACAATCTTGAGCCCCGTCAGGAGTGAACTCCAGGTTGTGGGCAGAGTTTTCCTGCAATACTGCACTTTAACCACTGTGCCACTAGTCTAACCGCTAATATAGAGTTGCCGGCTTGAGCTGCGAGTTGGACTAGAAGACCTTCAAGGTTCCTTCCAGCTCTGTTATTTTTATAGGAAAGCCCCCCCTCCCCAGATTAAAATATTATTTATTCTTAATATTAAAACGAGGCAGGATAGAATATTTCCCCTAAAGGAGAAGAGGAGAAAAATCTTAACAAAGGCAGAAAGCAACCCCAGTTTTTCTGCCATAGGAAAACAGCCTCAAGCAGAGGCATGAAGAGGTTAGTCTTTAGGAATGGAGATTTCGTATCGATTCAGAAAGACTGAGCTAATCTATTCATAAGCAAAGAGCAGCCAGAAACCCTAAATAAGCAACACAAGAGGCAAGGAGCCAAAGCTGACAAGATTAGCTCAGACAAACAAAACACCTAGGATTTGCATTTCCCTCTTTGTCTGTAGAGCCAGCCATGACCCCTACATGACCCCATAGCAATCTGGCAACAGCCATTAAAATATTAAAGGACATATTCTTACCCAGGAATAGGCATCTCAATCACAAAGCCCCAAAGAATGTATAAAAACTCACCTACTCTCTCCATGTTGTCAGTCCCCATGTTGTCAGTCACCCTAGAAACATGCTGCTGTCCCTAGTTTCTGGCTACCAAATAAACAGAGACCTCCTTTCCTGCAGCCTGCCTCCATTTTATTTTCAGCGTATTTCTCCTGCCCTGGAACTGGACCGGATTTTTCTTCCAACGTTCTGTTATTCTGGGTGATTGTCTTGAGGGTTATACACACCTTCAGGGCGTATAATATTTTATGACAGGCTCTGTAGGAAATTAGTCAACCATGCTTTATATTAACATGGTTACACCAGAGGTGGGTTCCTCCTGGTTCGGACCCGTTCTTTAGAACCGGTAGCAGGAATGTCCCCCCTCTTGCCGAACCAGGAGCGATGGCCGGCTGGCCACACCCCCGAACCGGCTCTCTTGGCGGCATCTATGGCGGTGCCATCTTGTTTTTTGCTTCTGCCCATGCGGCGCGGGAGGAAGCGAACTGGCAGCGAGGTAAGTTAGAACCCACCTCTGGGTTATACGGTATTCATTACTGATCATAGTTATATTCACTACGGACCACTAGGAGGCACTACAGCATTGGTTTCATTAATGTCAGAGAGTCTTTTTAAACTTTATTTAAAAACTGGTTTTATTGTTTATTGTTTAGTGTTCTCTTAAAATGTTGTACGCCGCCCTGAGTCCTTAGGGAGTTGGGCGGCATAGAAAAAACCTAATAATAAATAAATAAATAAATGAGAAGCAAAGGTTCAAGACCTGTCAGTTCAGGAAAGGATTGACATAGTGTACACTATATTTAAGAACTAATCTATGGGGGATAGCTACAGTTAAATAGTGTTTTTCAATCCCCCCCCTTCTGGGGAAGGATCTTGAGATTTCTAATATGAGACTCAGACAAATTAACACCTACACCTTTCTAGTCTGAGAACGCAAACAAGAAAGGAACGTGCAACATTCAGAGAATCACACCTTGGCTTTGTGTTGTGGTTACTTTATGTTTAAGCTCAGGTGGATGAATTAAGGCTGAATGTGTGTTGGAAAATATATTTGCACACATAGGCCTATTCTGACCGCTAGGCCTCAATCATGAGAGTTAAACCCCTTCCTGTTTATGATTTTCACCTGCCCTGTTGCTAATTAAACCAGTCTTTGTGTTTAAGAAAAAAGGAAATTTCCTATTTCTTCCTCTCCCTCTTTTGTGTGTGCTCCCTCTCTTAATTATTTATTTAGAAAATGTACATGACCGGCCATTTTAAACATATAACTGGGCAGCTAACCACAAATTTAAAAGAATAATACGGTGTAAAAAGAACCCCATCAGCAACCATGTTAAAATAATCCAACAGAAAAAAACAAAGGCCCCATATAGGGATTGGGCGGCCTATAAGAGCGCTTATAAATAAATAAATAAAATAAATAAATTGGGCAAATAACAAACAAGAGGAAGCTTAGATACAGGTGAGTCTCTCTTCTGTTCCCATACATTCCCTAATAGATCTACTTTTGTATTTAAAACAATACTACAATGCCTGGTGCCTGCAGATAGTCCTCAATTTACGACGTGTCATTCAGTGATCTTTCAAAATTGTGGCAGACTTCCGCCAGCCTACTTAAGACCCAGATGGCTGCTCCCCCCCCTCCCACGATCAATGATCACATTTGGGTACTTCGCAACTGACCTGCATATACAACTGTTTGCAGCATCCCATGGTCATGTGACCATGATTTACGACACTTTATTGGCTGGAAATTGGCGTTTACTTCCGGTTTCTTGCAAAAAACACCCGTTGAGTACAATGGCTTTGCTTTATTTCTGCAGCATTCGCTTAATGACCACTGCAAAAAAGGTTACAAATCAGGCACACATCACATGGTGACCAGCATGATTTAGGATTGTAAGTTGGGTTCAATTATGGTCAGAATTCGAGGACTACCTGTACGGGGAAAGTCAGAAACACCAGAGAACTCCTGCAGCAGCACAAGCAATCAGTGGTGGGTTCCTACCAGTGCGGTCCAGTCTATAGCACCGGTAGCAGCTCGCTGGTGATGTCACAGTACCGGTGCGGTCGGTTGCCGGTGCCTGGGCACCGCCATTTTTTAAAAAAAAATTATTTTTTTTTAATTTTCTTCTGTGCATGCCCAGAAGCCGAGTTTCCAGCACTGTGCATGTGCTGCCTTCCTACCCCACAGTGAGTCCAAGCAGGGGAGGATGGCTGAGGGAGCACATGAGACGCTGAAAGAACGGGCGGCAGGAGCTAACTCCATTCCCCTCCCTTCAGCAGTACGAGAAGCCACGAATGTGCGGTGATGATCCTAGGCATTTTTGCATGTTCAAGGCTTCTTGAGCTGCTGAGGGGAGGGGGAATGGGCAGCAGGACCTATCTCAGTTCCCCTCCCTTCAGCAGTCCGAGAAGCCACGCCCACCCAGTCACATGGCTGGCAAGCCACACCCACAAAATAAGCCACGCCCACGGAGTGGTAGTAAAAAAATTAGGAACCCGCCCCTGCAAGCAATGCCCCAACCATTTGACGCATCCCAAATGGGTGAAGCATCGTCTCACAGCCCCAACCGCCATCTTGCCCTTTTTGACCACTGCTTGCAGATACTGGTAAAGAGGGACATCCACTGGCATGGGGTGGTGTTAAAATAAGATCAAGATGGCAGCCACAACCATGCAATCAAAGCCTCAGCCATTTTTTCCAAGCATTGTGATGAACATATAGAAAGGTGGGGCTTTGATTGTGTGGTTGTTGTAATGGAGGTGCAATGCTTTCATGTCTGTATGCTGGACTTAGTCTCAGAGAGACATGTCAGAGCTTCACTATGAAAAGTAGCCCACTGGGGGGCACGGGGGTAAACGTGGCAAGATGGCAGCCACAGTCATCTGATTGTCTTTTACTAAGTAGCACTAGCAAAAGCACATACACTTATATACTACCCCATAATGCTTTACAGCAGGGGTCCCCAACTCCCAGGCCGCGGCTTGTTTCAAACCAGGCCATGGCAGCGATGGGCAATGCGTGCACAAAGCTCCACTCGCATGAGCTGTGGGCAAATGGAGCTTCGCACGCAAGCACAAGCGCACTGTTGTCTTAAATTAATATAGTACAGTGATGGTGAACCTATGGCACGCGTGCCACAGGTGGCACGCAGAGCCATATCTACTGGCACGTGAGCCGTTGCCCTAACTCAGCTCCAGTGTGCATGTGCGCGCCAGCCAGCTGATTTTCAGCTTGCGTGGAGGCTCTGGGAGGGCGTTTTCGGCCTCCGGAGGGCCTCCGGGAGGGTGGGAGAAGCTGTTTTTGCCCTCCCCAGGCTCCAAGAAAACCTCTGGAGCCTGGGGAGGGTGAAAAATGGGCCTACCGGGCCCACCCGAAGTCAGGAAATGGGGGAGCGGGGGGATCCTGAGCGCATGCATGGGGGCGGGGCAGCACGGGAGATCACATGTGCATGTGCAGGGGGGCATTGAATTATGGGTGTGGGCACTTGCATGTGCGCAATAGCGTGCACACGCGTGCTTTTGGCACCCGAGGAAAAAAAGGTTCGCCATCACTGATATAGTACATCTATAACTTCCTGTACAACAAGCTTCTTTAAGACAAACAAATAAACCCACTTTCTGTTTCAAAGAAAAGGAGATTAAAAACGTTACTACAGGTGGCCCCAAGGTTAAGACCACTTGTTCAGCAACCATTCAGAGTTGCAACAGTGCTGAAAGAGGGGGACTTATGACTGGTCCTTAGATTTTGGCTGTTGCATCATCTCTGTGGTTAAATGATTATGATCAAGATCCCCAGAACCCAACTCGCAATTATAACATCACAGCGAGCGTGGTCACACGATCGCGATTTCTCTGCCAATTTCCCACAAGCAAAGTCAATGGGGAAGCCAACAGGAAGTCAAAAGCTGTGGCCAAGCGAGGTCCTTACTTAACAACCCACACGGTCCATGCTGAAGAATGGCAACTGGAACTGCCAGAACTGCTGTTGCTATGTGACACATTCACATAATGTTATGCTTTACTTCATCACTTGGTATGTGTCACTTAGCACGGCAATTCTTGTCTCAATTGCTGTTGTAACCTGCAGACCACCTGTAATATTTTTGAAAGGGAGTTGAAAGCATTTATACAGTACTTAACAATGTTAGATCAAGAGAAGCAGCATGCGCCCTCTAGTGGCCCAAAGAGGATTTTTTAAAATCTAAATCCTGACTCTTCTGAAACCAAACAATACTTGCCTTCCTTCTTTCCTTCTTCTTTCCTTCTTTCCTTCTTTCCTTCTTTCCTTCTTTCCTTCTTTCCTTCTTTCCTTCTTTCCTTCCTTCCTTCCTTCCTTCCTTCCTTCCTTCCTTCCTTCCTTCCTTCCCAAACAGCCACAATTACTTACTTATTTGTTAACCTATATGCTGAATATATATTAAGGTAAAGTGACCAGATTTTTTTTTAAGCGGGACACCATTGACGGGGGGTGGGTTTCTAGGGGAGCCGCCATTTGAGTTTTGCCCTCTGCGCATGCGCAGAATGCTGTGCGCATGCGCAGAGGGCAAAAGAACGCAAATGTTGGCGTCCAGGTGGGTGGGTGGGAGGTGGGAGGCCTTTCCTCGCCTCCCGCCTCCCCTTCGGGAGCTGGCAATGGCTTGGGCTGGCTGGCTGGCAAGCGAGTGAGCGGGGCTGGCTTGGGAAGGGGAGCAGTCCGGAGATGGTGCTCCAACCCAGCATCTCTTGGCTCTCCTGCTCCCACTCCGCCAGCGCTGGGCTGCTGGAGTGACAGGGGGAGAAAGGAGATCAGGAGGCGGCGGCGGATCACAACAACCCCAGCGGCAGCTCCAGGCAGAGAGAGAGAGAGAGAGAAGCGAGCTCGCTTCTCTCTCTCTCTCTCTCTCTGCCTGGAGCTGCCGCAGGGGTTGTTGTGATCCGCCGCCGCCTCCTGATCTCCTTTCTCCCCCTGTCACTCCAGCAGCCCAGCGCTGGCGGAGGGGGAGCAGGAGAGCCAAGACGCATTGAGCTACTGCAAATCACCTCATGCCCAGCGAGGGGCGGCTGGCTCGTTTGCGGATCTTGTCGCCTTCTGGCCCTGAAGCTTCTCTGCCGCCACTCACCCTGCCCGCAGCCAGAAGGAGACGCCGCCGCCGCGCTCAACTGGCAACTCTTGGCCGTCCGAAACAACACAAGCAGCCTCTGCGCGGCCTCCCATTGGCTGCCGGGTCACGCGACTCTGCCGCGCTCCTCCAATCCTCCTATCTTTCCTGGCTCTCGCTCCCTTTTTTCTCAATGGGGGAGGCGCGTGTGCGCTGGCGGAAAGGGGGGGAGAAGCTGTTGGAAGCAGCCAGCAACGGCAGAGTTTCCCCCCCGGAAAGCAATGCAGCCCCCGTGGGGACCCTCCCGCCAGCACTCGACCATGATGCTCGGCACCCAGCCAGTAGGGTAGCTCCCACGCCCAACTTTTGGCCCTGCACGGCCAGAATGATAAGGTGACCAGACGTCCCGCTGTTTCGGCATTCTTTCCCAAAAAGCGTGACTTTTTGGAAACAATGCGGGACGTGGGACACACGCCTGAAAAGCGTGTCTGTCCCGCCAAAAGTGGGACCTCTGGTCACTTTATATTAAGGGAAACTGGATTGGAAAAAGAAGATGATAGTTTTAAAAATGGAGGAAGAAACATCAATAATTTAACGGAATAGCAGAGTTGGAAGTGACCTTGGAGGTCTTCTAGTCCAGGGGTCCCCAAACCTCAGCCATGGACCGGTGCCGGTCCGCAGCATGCCAGAAACTGGTTCACACAAACAAGTGAAGGCCCATCCACGGGATGCAGGCAACACCCGAAACCACGCCCCCTCCTGTCTGCGGAAAAACCTCTCTCCACAGAACTGATCCTTGATGCCCAAAAGGTTGGGGGCTACTGTTCTAGTCCACCCCCTGCTCAAACAGGAAACCCTATACCATTTCAGACAAATGGTTGTCCAATCTCTTCTTTAAAACTTCCAGTGTTGGAACATTCACAACTTCTGGAGGCAAGTCATTAATTGTTCTGTCAAAAAAATTCTCCTTAATTCCAGGGTGCTTCTCTCCTTGATTAGTTTCCCTCCATTGCTTCTTGTCCTGCCCTCAGGTGCTTTGGAGAACAGCCTGACTCCCTCTTCTTTGTGGCAACCCCTGAGATATTGGAACACTGCTATCATGTCTCCCCTGGTCCTTCTTTTCATCAAACTAGACATACCCAGTTCCTGCAACCGTTCTTCATATGTTTTAGCCTTCAGTCCCCTAATCATCTTTGTCTTCTAGTACTAGAGTTCTTGTAAGTAGGGAATATCTTCCGCGTTATCTTGGATGTTGATATCTCTATGTACAGTGTTTCAGTATACTCTTTCTATCTCTCCATGAATCACTGGTTTGTTCCACACAAGCTAAACTAAATCAGCAATTTGCAGCTGATTGTATTATACAAACCCAGCAAAGGTGGTAACTTAGTACTGTGTCCGTTCAATAAACGATGCCTGGCAAAACAAGCGTTATTTATAACAGGGCCATTACAGCTCAACCTACCTCACAGAGCTTTGTTAGGCTTCTTATCTATCTTGTCCTTTCTCACTGAATGATTACTAGGACAGAGGCTGGTGAGGTAAACTAAATCTTTTTTTAAAAAATAATTTTTATTTAGTTATTTACATTTAAAAACAAAACAGAAGAAAACATATATGCAAAAAATAGACAAAACAAAACAGTACAATAACATAACATACAATTACACTACATAACCTCTAGGGTTATAATACAGCAATTTATATCGACAGTAAATTCATGCTTATGTAATTTTTGTAATTAACATAATTATATAATCTTTTTCATTAATGTAATTATTATTCATTGATATAATTGTAGTAATTTAACATAGTTAAAAGTCATCATATACACACTACTAAGTTAATTATTTACAGATTTATTTTGCTTTCTCTTTTCAAGCCAATCATAAAATTTGTTCCAAATTTCATAGTATTCCGAATCCTCCTTTTCATTTAATTCCATTGTCATTTTGTCTAATTCAGCACAGTCAAGAATTTTATTAATTACTATATTTTCAGTTGGTATATCCTTTTGTTTCCAATAGTGTGCAAGGCTGATTCTAGCTGCAGTAAGAATATGTAATATAAATGTAATAATATTTTTTCTCCATTTTCTGGTCCAGTATTCTGTGGATTATTTTATAATTATTATATAAGATTACCAGTATTACCGGTGAAGTAAACGAAATCTTATTTACAATAGTATTAAATCTCATTTAACGCTATTATGAAACATAGAGGCTCAAAAATCGCAAAAGGCTACCAAAGCATTTTTATTCATCCTCATATTCTGAGGTAGCGCAGGTAGCGTGTTATATTGAGGCAAAGCTAGAGAAGTGCAGGGAGGCAGGCCGGCCCTCATCCCGACTCTCAGCCAGCCCCTCCCCATTTAAGAGACACTCCCCAGTCATGCGCCACTAGAGTTTTTAAAAAATCCCTCTTCACTCACTGTGCTAATTATTATTATTATTTAATCTTATAATAATAATGATAATCTGTGCTGTAGCTAATGACACTACCCTGACAGCCAAAAATGCAAAGCATCTGCAAGTTGTAGTAATAAAACTCAAGCAGCAGAATGAAAAAAAATGGGACTAAAGTTAAATATAAAGAAGGCTAAACTAGTGGCAACAGGTAGAACAACCAACCTTAGAATTGACAACAAAGATATTGAAGTGATGGATAGTTTCCAGACTGAAGTGATGGATAGCCTTTTAGGATCAACCATCAAGGATAAAGGAACCAGCGGTCAATAAATAGGCTGCAAACTAGCAATTGGTAGCATAGCCACAAAGACTTCAGAAAAGATAATCAGATGCTGTGATGTGTCTATATCTACAAAGATCAGAATTGTGCAAACCATGGTATTTTCTCTGACATTCTATGGAAGTGAATGTTGGACTCTTTTTTTTGCTTTTTTTTTGCTTTTTTTTGCAAGGTTGGACTTTAAAGTAGGATAAAAAATGCATTGGCACTTTTGAATACTGGAAAAGAAGAAGACTCCTGAAAACACAATGGACAACAAAAACAAACAAACAATGGGTGATCAAACAGATTAACCTGAAGTTCTTACTCAAGACACAGATGACCAGTGTCTTACTTTGGACACATTGTGCAAATATCTAACTCTCTGGAGAAGGTTCTATTGTTGGGAAAGGTAGAAGAAAGGGAAGGACAGCAGCAAGAGTGATAGACTCAGCAAGAGTGATAGACTCAGATAGTGTTGATGAGAGTAGATTGTCATGGAGAAAACCTATTTATGTGGTGACTAAGAGTTGACAATGACTTGATGGCACATAATCAATAAAATTCAGGATTTCCATCTGTGTTGATGTTTAATACTTGCAGAGGTGGGTTCCTGCCGGAGCTGCCCAGTACGCAGCTCCGGTAGGGGGTGGCGGATTTCGCAACCGCTCCGGAGCCCTCTCTGCCGGTCCACCCGGCGCGTTGCCATTTTTCCCGGTGATTTTCGGTGATTTTCGGGCAATTTTGCTTCTGTGCATGCGTAGAAGCAAAATCTTGCTGAAATCTCTCTCGCACGCGCGTCCCCTCATGAGATTTTGGCGCGATTTTGCTTCCGTGCATGCGCAGAAGCAAAATCGCACAAGGGGGCACGTGCGTGTAGCGAGCACCCCCCCCCCAAAGCGTGGAGATGCGCGAGCATGGCTCCGGCAGCAAGGTAAGTGAGCAACCCGCCCCTGAATACTTGCTATTAGAAAACTATTTAGCTTCATTACATGGACCTATAATATGGTTGATTTAATTTAGGTTTAGTAAATTATGTTAATCCAGCCATTGTGATTTATAACCCTTGATATTAAGCCTGAACTAGGTTACTTGGTTTGTTCAACAAATGATGATTAAACTATGCTTTAGTGTACAGTATAACAGAGTCTATAATTGAAGCTGATTTGTACGACATACTTAACCATAATAGGGCTTGTCTAGTTTTGGATTAATGTCCTGTATGAATTCAACCGCCACAGTTTGTAAATCATCGTTTGCCTTAATATGTTCTGCAAAACTCATCTAGTGTGGTTTATTAAATATTGGCTTAGCCTCGTTTTGCACTATATCTTAGCATAAGTCCACTGGTCTAGTCCAGGGGTTGGCAACGTTAAACACTCAAAGAGCCACAAAGATCCTAAACAGAAGCCCCCTGTTCAATTCTGGAGCCGACCAGAAGTCCGGTTCCCCCACCATAGAGTCTCCTCCTAGCATGGCATCCTTTTTCCTCTCCTTGCCCTAACCCAGTGGTCGGAATTTGCGGCTCGCGAGCCAAAAGTGGCTCTTTGGGCCCTCTGCCATGGCTCCCTGTCCCATCACTGACTGCCCCGCCCCTCGCCCTCCCTTCCCTTGCCTAGCCCAGGGAGATTCCATCGTTAATTACTGTATGTGCCGGGCGTATAAGACGACTTTTTACCCCTTGAAAATCTTCTCCAAAGTCGGGGGTCGTCTTATACGCCGGGTACTAAAACTTCCGAGCCGGGGGGAGATCAAAAATGGCCGCAGCCGCATCCCCGCCGTTCTCCAGCTAAGCGGCCGAAGGAGCCTCGGAGCCGCGATGCTGCCCTGCGTCTCAGTCGCCTGCTGGGAAGGCTGCAGTCGCCACCGTCAGCTGGCAGCTTAAGGCAAGAGGCAGGCGGGCGGGCGGGCGGGAGACGCGGGCAGGAGCTGGTGGCGGCTACAGTCAGGCTGAGGGAGTGCGTGACTGAGAGGCATCTCGCGCGGGGAGGAAACTTTGTCTGGCTCCGCTTCCAGAGCGAGCGAGCGAGAAGGGAAGCGAAGGGAGGCAAGCAGCCCACTCTGCCACTCAAGCCAGCGGCCGCCGGAAGCAACAAGGGCGTTAGGAGAAGAGAAGGAGAAGATAGAAGTGAAGGAAAAAGTGCTGGCGGCAGTGGCGGCGCTCCTCCTTCTCTGACACAGCCAGCCAGGGAGTCGTGAGAAGGGGAGGAGCCCTGGAGCTACCCTGCATCTCGGTCTCTTTGGTCTTGTCTCGCAGCCTGCTGGGAAGGCTGCGGCGCATGGGAGGGAAGGAGAGAGCGCGCTACCACCGCCGCTGCTGCTATTGCTGCTCCGGTGTGTCTCCCCGGTCACTGTGACTGCACCGGGGAGCCTGCGTCCTTGTCAACAATGGAGACGCTGCGCGCGCGGGAGGGACCTATCAGAGGCACCTGGCGAGCGAGGCAAGTGGAGGCATCAGCGGCAGGCTCCTGCCCGTGTCTCCAGCCCGCCCGCCTCTCATTCTTTTAAATGCTAAGGTGGGCAGGCGGGCGGGAGACACAGGCAGGAGCCTGCCGCCGATGCTGCCACTCGCCTCGCTCCAGGCACCTCTGCTCCATGATCCCTCCCGCGCGTGCGCAGCGTCTCCATTGTTGACAAAAACACGGGCTCCCCGGTGCAGCCACAGTGACCGGGGAGACTTCGCACTTGTAGCGCCTTGCCGGAGCGGCAATAGCAGCAGCAGCAGCGGTAGCGCGCTCTCTCCTTCCCTCCCATGCATGTTAACCCTGGCAGCGTGGTCGGGGACTCAGTCGGGTGGCTGGAGCCCCGCGGGAGACGGCAACAGAGGTTCCTTCTTCATCCTGCAGGGAGAAAGACAGAAGGAAGGAAGGAAGGAGAAGAAAGAAGACAGACAGACAGACAGAAAAAAAGAAGTTAGGAATGAAGGAAGAGAAAGGAAGGAAGGAAGAAGAAAGAAAAAGAAAGAAAGAAAGAAGTTAGGAAGGAAGGAAGAAAAGATGAGAGGGAGAGAGAGAAGATAGATAGGTAGATAGGTAGATAGATATGGATGGAGAGAGAGAGATAAAGAGATGGAAAGGGAGAGATGAGAGAGAGAGAAGATAGATAGATGATAGGTAGGTAGGTAGGTAGGTAGATAGATATGAATGGAAGGGAGATAAAGAGATGGAAAAGGAGAGATGAGAGAGAGAGAAGATAGATAGATAGATAGATAGATAGATAGATAGATAGATAGATAGATAGATAGATAGATAGATAGATAGATAGATAGATGATTGATAGATGATAGGTAGATAGATATGGATGGAGAGAGAGAGATAAAGAGATGGAAAGGGAGAGATGAGAGAGAGAGAAGATAGATAGATAGATATAGATAGATAGATAGATGATAGATGATAGATAGATAGATGATAGGTAGATAGATATGGATGGAGAGAGAGATAAAGAGATGGAAAGGGAGAGATGAGAGAGAGAGAAGATAGATAGATGATAGGTAGGTAGGTAGGTAGGTAGATAGATAGATAGATATGGATGGAGAGAGAGATAAAGAGATGGAAAGGGAGAGATGAGAGGGAGGGGGAGGGGGAGAGAGAGAGAGAGAAAAAAGGGTTTTGTGGTTCCCAGTTCTCTGTCCTAATGACCAGCTGGATGGGCGTGGCTAGGGGGTCATGTGACTGGGTGGGAGTGAGTGATGTCAAGTTGGCCACGCCTACCCAGGTTTTGTGGCTCTCAGTGGGTTTTTTTCTGTGGGACGGGTCCAAATGGCTCTTTGAGTGTTTAAGTTTGCCGACCCCTGCCCTAACCGAAAGCCCTATCAATTGTGGAGTCGACCGGAAAACCCACCCCTTGCCATAGAGCAGTGATGGCGAACCTATGGCACGTGTGCCACAGGTGGCACGCGGAGCCATATCTGAGGGCACGCAAGGCATTACGCTATGTCAGCTCCAGTGCGCATGCGCGTGCTGGCCAGCTTATTTTCGGCCTTCTTTTTGGCCGTTTTCGCTCTCCCCAGGCTTCAGGAAAGCCTCCTGAACCCTGGGGACAGTGAAAAATGGCCCAACGGGCCTAATGGAAGTCCGGAGGCTTCATTGAGGCCTGTGCACATGCGCGGGGGGCAGCGTGGGGGAGGGTTGTGCACATGGATGGGGGGACAGCGCTGGGGTTGTATGCATGCACAGGGGGGAGGGCATTGCATTATGGGTGTGGGCACGCGCGTGCACGCTATCAGACGCGCATGCACCCTTTTGGCATCCGAGCCAAAAAAGGTTCACCATCACTGCCATAGAGTCTCCTCCTGGCGCAGCATGCTTCCCCCCCAACCGGAAGCCCCTCTCAAAATTGTGGTGCCGACTGGCGACAGGGAGCAGCAGCAGAGGGGCGAAAGAGCCACATGCGGCTCCAGAGCCACAGGTTGCAGACCCCTGGTCTAGTCCCTTGTATCTTAATAATGCATAAATGTCTACCTAGTTTATAGGATGCTGTGTGCATCCAGATCAGTCTCTATTTCAACCCACCCTCTTAACAATTTCAAAATCTATATAACTTATACTGATAGTTTTTTTTTAAATGTATTCTTTTTTTAAGAAGCAAAAGAATTTGAGTGAATCCTTACTGTTAGGAACAGCTGCCAAACATCCATATACTGTACAAGTCATCTTTGGATAGTGAGATGAGAGGCATATAAATTTAATTAAAACAATTAAATTAAAAATCTGTTGGGACTTCCAGGCAGGAACAAACACTGGTAGTTTTTCAGAGCAGGCAGGATAGAAATGGCTCCACCAGTTGAATTTCAGCCTGCTGAGCAGCTCTGACAGAGGTACAGATGCCCTGTTGGTGAAGGAAATGACAAATGTGTTTTAAGGTGACGGTTGTATTCTTCAGAGTATCATGAATTCCGTTTGCATTCATCTAAATGTGCTCCTTTCAAACTTTCCTGCTTTAGTAAGGAGGAAATCAGGTTTTCACTTGAAAGTGAAGCCTCCCCGTGACGTCACAGGTGCAGTCTGTTTTTTGAGGGCAAACAGCTCCGTTCTGCCCACATGGCCACCCAAACGTCTGCTGTTCTGCTGTGAGACAGAGAGCATCTCTAACTGCATGTTCATTTATTTATTGGTTCCGTGAAAAGAACAAAACGTCGGAAGGAAGGCCTATTTTGTCTGTCCGTTTTTTGAAATCAGGTAAGATTATCTGGAGATGAAACAAAAGGGTAGCGGCTGCTAAACTTCAATTCCATTTCTCATTCTGAATTCTTGGTCTTTGCTTGATAACATTGACGAGGGAACATGTAGTGATCAAGGACCATTTTTCATTTACTCCAAACCGTGGCTTATTCATGGTTTAGTGGTCTTTTTTTTTCCTTTTCGTTTTGCACTGTTACGAGAATGCCACAAGGCTTAAAAATTGGGGGGAGGGGGGTATGCTTATTCTTAAAATCATCTCCTTTTATGTGTTAACTTTTCATAGGTAAATGCCAGAGTTTATTTAACCATTTGTCAAGGGATGAGGAAGAATTTGATTTCTAACAGTGTGTTATTGACTATTTGGTTGCTGTCGGCAAAGTTATGCCTTCATATAGTTCTCTCAAACTTAACCCTGAACAGATAGACAACAAACTTAATTTTACTTCTGCTACAAATAGTTTGGACTTAATACAGTTAATTATTTCATGTATCTTATTATCCCAAAAGACTTTTATTTTAAGGCGTTCCCATCAAAGATGTAAATAAGTTCCTTTTTGTCCATCGCTTTTCCAAACATTTGGGAAGCATGTGATTTTGTAACTTTTCTGAGCTGGAGTGTAGTGCCATTTATAAGTGAGGAATCCTCCTTAAGAGATGTAGGAATAGCTCAGAACAGTTTCCCCCCACCCCTGCCCTACTATTTCCTGATTGAACTATGTTTTATGCCTACCAAATTTCTTTCCAATTAGTTTTATATACTATGAAGAACGGTTGCAGGAACTGTGTATGTCTGGTTTAATGAAAAGAAGGACCAGGGGAGACATGATAGCAGTGTTCCAATATCTCAGGGGTTGCCACAAAGAAGAGGGAGTCAAACTATTCCCCAAAGCACCCGAAGGTAGAACAAGAAGCAATGGGTGGAAACTAAACAAGGAGAGAAGTAACTTAGAACTAAGGAGAAATTTCCTGACAGTGAGAACAATTAATCCATGGAACAGACTGCCTCCAGAAGTTGTGAATGCTCCAACACTGGAAGTTTTTAAGAAGAGATTGGACAACCATTTGTCTAAAGTAGTGTAGGGTTTCCTGCCTAGGCAGGGGGTTGGACTAGAAGACCTCCAAGGTCCCTTCCAACTCTGTTGTTGTTGTTATTATTATTATATAAATAGTGTAAATTTTAGAAACTGCTCTATTCAAATTACCTAAATTTTTAAATATGCTTTTTTAAAAATATGCTTTTTCCCCCCCTAAAGGTTGAATTTTCAGGTAACTATTTTCACCTGTCTTAGGAAAAGCAACCCTTTAGCTCCTCTGTATTTCTATGATCTATCTCATGAGTATGATAGGCTTCAATTATCCTTCGCTGCACCCCAGTGATAAAGCTGTCTTTTCTCATTTCTTTACTGTCTAAGGAGGTTTTCAAGTTGAACAAGTTCTGTTAGGTTTGGTTGCCTGTTAGCTTGGAGGGAAGTTGGGGATACAATTTGGAAAATAAACCATAAAGTCAGGAAATGGATTGGCAAAAGGGAGAGCATGTTGATCCAGCATAGCAATTATTCTTTTGTGGAGAACTATGGCAGGGCACCACAAAATCACCTAGTTCAGAATTCAAGAAATTGCTAACTAACAAGTTGGATTCTTGATCAGGCGTGTGTAGTTTTATCTGTGTACATAGTAACTCTCCATGGTTTCAAATCGAGATCGTATGCTCTGCTTTTGGACCAATAGCAGCTCCTAAGTAAGATCCTTTGTGACTAATAATTTCCAAGAGTACCAGAGAGACTTTTTGCTTCTGAACACCAACATATGCCAGCATATAAATGTATATAAGTTAGCCCTTCAAGGTAGTCCAGACTAAAAGTATGGTCGTGATTACTAACTTTATTTTTATTGTAGGGTTGCATTAACAGAATCTTGCAAGTCTGAAAGTACCCCTCCTGTCCTTGCGTTTACTTTCCTGAAAACTAGAGAGGTCCCCTTATGAGATGTTTTCCCCACCCTTTAAATGCTTCGGACACAGGTTTAATTTCCCAGAATATTGTCTAAGCTGCAGTTCTTCCTCCTGTCTCCCAAGGTCATTCTCACATACCATTACAATATATTGCGATCCAAGCATAACATGGATATGTAATAGCTCGTATATGCCCCATCTACAGTATGTTTCTCACATCTACAGTATCTATCTATCTATCTATCTATCTATCTATCTATCTATCTATCTATCTATCTATCTATCTATCTATCTATCTATCTATCATCTATCTATCTATCTATCTATCTATCTATCTATCTATCTATCTATCTATCTATCTATCTATCTATCTATCTGAATAAATGGTTAATATATGACACATAGTATACAGACAAATCCTGTCAAGGTATGATTGATAACTAAACAGAGGAATGTCTAATTAACTTTTACCCTAGACAAAGAGAAGGGTTTTAATTAACCTAGGTAAACAGAAGCTGGGTAAATAATCATTTCCTTAAACTAATTAAACAAGTAGGTTGCTTAATCATATCAACCAGAGGGCATTCCACATTCTTGGCAGATATCAATAATTAACCTACAGATGTACAATAATAACTCTCCAGGATTTTTAGGGTAGCGGATTTTTTAAGTGTCCACTTAACAACCATGGTAAAAATGGTAATAGGTTAGGGTTGCTTAATGACTGCATAATTTAGCAACTGAAATTCTGATTCAATTACGGTTATAACCTGAGGACTACCTGTATGTCAAGGAAGGAAGGAAGGAAGGAAGGAAGGAAGGAAGGAAGGAAGGAAGGAAGGAAGGAAGGAAGGAAGGAAGGAAGGAAGGAAGGAAGGAAGGAAGGCTAAGTCTTACAAAAGTAGTTACCAGGGCATGTCTGAGCCATGGGATGTGGGATTCGAGGATGAAACCATGTAGATGTTTGCTGAAGAGTTTTAATTTGAGAAGATAACACATTCCCTGTGTTTTCAACTATACCTCCATATCTGTTGTTGATCAACTACAGCTTTGTTACAACTGATGATATTGTTTCTTTAAGCCATCTTAGATAGAATATATTGGATAGAGTTTCTGGGAAATAATGGAGTAGGTAGAATGTAAGTAAAATATAAGCAAGTAAATTGAGAAAGATCTTATTTGTGGCTGAGGAAACAAAATTGCTTGCCCAGCACAATAAGCTGCAACAAAATCTGAGAGATGCACAAAGCTCTTTTTTCTTCTCTGTGTTAATTGAATAGAATCTGCAGTGTTTATTGGCATTTAAGATAAAACAAGAGGGAATTTTTGCCTTCAATAATTTATGAAATCCCAAACAGCATTATGGGTTTCGCCACTGCTGGAAAAAGAAGTTCAGGATTGCACAGATACTTGTGCCAATGCAGCAGAAGTCTGTTTATGTATGGGACTTTTATTCAAAGTGATTGCATTTTGCTACTTTACAGGGATTTAAATAGATGGAAAATATCTATCCAGTAGTTGTAGCATGGAACCTCCACGAACAGAGCAGTCCAAATATAAGAGACTGGGTGTAAAAGAGGGAAGATACTGTTGTTGCTTTGATTCTGTGCTTTGCCTGCTGTTACAACTGGGGTGTTTCAATCTCATTTAATAAGACGGTCTTTTTTACATTTTATCATCCAGATCAACGAAGAGGCAAATAATACAAACTGTTACTGAGATTTTAAATATACAAATAATACAAACTGTTACTGTGACTCTACATCTTTGCTTTTGCCCGAGGATTTCTTCACAAATAACTTTTTTTCTATGTATTTTCGGTAATTAGAATGTGTGAAATATTTTTCTTTAGGGGGGCAAAATCCAGATACCCACCGAGACACAATCTACCTGCTCTGTTTACTTGCAGCCATCACTGGCTGGTTTCCTGCCACAATTTCCTGCTTAAGAATGTCACAAATGGCTGTTCTGACTTTGAAAAGAAGACCAAAAAAAAAAAAACTTTGGGTTTTAGGACCGGATGGTGATGAGGTGAGAGTGTGTGGGTCCTAACAAGCAGGTTATGCTTAAACCAGGTTCCTTAAAGTGTTTTGGTGTTTTAGGAGCTTGAGTCTGTCCACCATTTTCTCACTGAATAGTAGTAGTAACTACTACTACTACTACTACTACTACTACTACTACTACTACTACTTCCTCCTCCTCCTCCTCCTCCCCTTCCTCTTCCTCTTCCTCCTCCTCCTCCTCCTCCTCCTCCTCCTCCTCCTCCTCCTCCTCCTCCTCCTTCTTCCTCCTCCTCCTCCTCCTCCTCCTCCTCCTCCCCTTCATCATCATCATCATCTTCTTCTTCTTCTTCTTCTTCTTCTTCTTCTTCTTCTTCTTCTTCTTCTTCTTCTTCTTCTTCTTCTTCTTCTTCTTCTTCTTCTTCCTCCTCCTCCTCCTCCTCCTCCTCCTCCTCCTCCTCCTCCTCCTCCTCCTCCTCCTCCTCCTCCCCCCCTCCTATTTTGTCCATTGGAACTCATCAAACGGAAGTATGAGGATACAGAAATAACTCTAATCTTACGTTTTTTTACTCCATCCCCCCAGAGTTCTTAACCCTCAAAACTCCTGTGTGCATCTATCATTCACCCTTCAAAGGTTTGCAGAGGTACAGCTGCTTTCTGATATATGATTTTTTTTAAAAAAAGGTAAATAATCAAAGAATGATAAGTAAGAGCATACTTATTTTGCTACTGTCATCTTTCTGTGAGTGAATCTGTTTCTGAAGGTTGTAACATTTTTGTCCAAAGGAAACTAAGGAGAGGTGCCTTGGTAGGCATTTATTTTCTTTTTTCTTTTGTTAATCATGACGTTCACCTTTTTCTTTTAGACATCTTTAAACTATAGCACATTGTGGTGGAACCAGCAACGCTCTCCAGATGCCCAATCCAGCCGCCCATCTGCCTTTCTACTTTGGCAGCATCTCCCGGTCAGACGCAGAGGACCACCTCAAACTGGCAGGGATGTTGGATGGGCTATTCTTGCTGCGGCAGTGCCTTCGCAATCTTGGCGGCTATGTCCTCTCTGTGGTGGACAAACTCCAGTTCTATCATTATCCCATTGAGCGTCAGATGAATGGGACCTTCGCCATCTCTGGAGGGAAAGCACACTGCGGCCCCGAAGAGCTCTGCGAATTTTATTCCAAGGACGCAGATGGACTTTGTTGTACTTTGCGGAAGCCTTGCAACCGTCCTAATGGCCTGGAACCCCAGCCCGGGATTTTTGACAACATCCGGGAGAATATGGTCCGCGAATATGTCCGGCAAACGTGGAACTTGGAGGTATGAGCATAATTTTGATTTTGTTTTTCATTAGATAATTTATTTCTTTTTATATGTTGCACAATTTCCCTTAGAGAGGGCTTACAAAATCCAACACCTATTGACAAAAGTAAATTCCCAGTAATGTTATATTTTATGTTACAGTATATACACATATACACCAGAGGTGGGTTCCTGCCGGAGCTGTCCAGTACGCAGCTCCAGTAGGGAGCGGCCAATTGCGCAATTTGCGCGCGACCACTTTGGAGCCCTCTCTGCCAGTCCGTCGCGCGCGTTGCCATCTTTTTCGGTGAATTTTTGGGCAATTTTGCTTCTGCACATGCGCGGAAGCAAAATTGCGCCGAAATCTCGCAAGGGGACGGACGCACAAGCACGATTTTGGCGAGATTTTGCTTCTGCGCATGCGCAGAAGCAAAATCTCGCTGAAATCCCGCACGTGCGCGTGTCCCCTCGTGAGATTTCGGCGAGATTTTGCTTCTGCACATGCACAGAAGCAAAATTGCGCGAGGGGGCGCACGCGCCCAAAACGTGGAGATGTGCGCACAGTGCACCGGTACCAGTAAGGAAGCAACCCGCCGCTGATATACACAGCCCTCCCCGACACACACACACACACACACAGGGAGGGAGGGAGGGAGGGAGAGAGAGAGAGAGAGAGAGAGACAGAGAGACAGAGAGAGAGAGAGAGAGAGAGAGACAGACAGACAGACAGACAGACAGACAGACAGACAGACAGACAGACAGACACACCCTTAGGGCTATGCACATTTTGAAAATGATTGTGAAAAACTGCTTTGAAAGTCACACGAGCGCAATTCCTCTTTGCTACCTATTAAAGCCACTATGTCTTTTTTCAGGTTTCTGAATTTGAAAAAAACGACATGGTTGTGTTAACAAACAGCAGCTGAGTTTGAGTATGAGGATCTGGTAATCAATTAAAATAGTGAAATAACTGTTATGAGCCATTTCGGGTAGTCAAAAGGTTTAGGAATGCTTCCTTCCAGTAAATCCTTCCAGAGGGGCAGCATTTGCCAAGTCCAGATGCAATGGTATAGGTCCGTGGTGGCGAACCTATGACACGCGTGCCAGAGGTGGCACGCGGAACCATAGAAGCCGGCACGCAAGGGTTGCCCACCGGCAAACCGGAAGTGCGAAAAAATGCACTTCCGGTTTGCCGGTGTGCTGTTTTTTGCATTCTGGAGGGTTCAGGGAAGCTCCCTGAAGCTCCGGAATGCAAAAAACTACAAAACGGACAAACCGGAAGTGCACTTTTCCGCACTTCCGGTTTGTCCATTTTGTAGTTTTTTGCATTCCGGAGCTTCAGGGAGCTTCCCTGAACCCTCCGGAGTGCAAAAAACAGCATACCGGCAAACCGGAAGTGCGTTTTTTCGCACTTCCGGTTTGCCGGTTTCGTCGTCCCAGGCTCCGGTAAGCCTTTGCGCGGGGGTGGGGGTGTGTGCGCATGCGCAGGGGGCAGCATGGGGGGGTGTTGTGCGCATGCGTGGGGGGGGAGGGAATGGGTGTGCGTATGCGAGCACGCGCGAGCGCGCCCCCCCCCCCTTTTTGGCACGCGAGCCGAAAAAGGTTCGCCACCACTGGTATAGGTAGTCCTTCACTTACGACTATTTGTTCAGCAACTGTTCAAAATTATGACAGCGCTGAAAGAGGTGACATGACAGTCCTTACGACTGTCACAGTATCCCCATGGTAACATGAATGCAATCCATGTACTTGGAGGTGGGGTGAGGGGTAAGGAACAACATAGAAGGATATTTCAGTACAAAACTAATTTACCCCCAACCCTAAACCTTGCAGTTTAAATTCTACAATTTAATTCAGATTAATTCAAAAGAGGAAATGATATTCTAGGACCATGATGGCGAACCTATGGCATGCGTGGCCAAAGTGGCATGCGAAGTCATGTTGCCAAGCATGCGCAGCCTTGCCTGTTTGTCTTCTGGCACGTATGCATGCGCGACGATCAGCTGTCCTTTGCACGTGGCAGTGCCGAAAACCGGTGTGCACATGCACGCCGGCCTGTTGATTGTCGGGTCCGCATGCGCGCCAGAACCTGGAAGTTCGGCTTTTCCGGAGCGCAGCCCCGATGAGCGTGTGCGTGCGATGTTTCCGCACAAGAATCAAACCATTCCAAAACATTGAATTTATATCTTTTTACGTAGAATATACCATTCCAGGATATCCTTTCCTCTTTTGCATTGAATTTAACTGTAGAAATTAAACTTCCAGGTTTAGGGTTGGCGGTAAATTAGTTTTGTACTGAAATATTCTTCTACGTTGTGCCCCACCCCCACCCCACCTCCAACTTTTTTTAAAATTCAGATTGCTGAGGAAAACACTAGATTGAAATGTATCAATTTATCCAAATATACCATATTTTTTGGAGTATAAGACGCACCGGAGTATAAGACACACCTTAGTTTTTGGGGAGGAAAATAGGGGAAAACAATCTGCCTACCAGGTATTCATCTGGCTAGCGTCCTTAGTCTGGTCAGCTTCAGCACATTATTTTATCCCCTGGTTAGGACTTAAAAAAACCTTCTTCGGAGGGAGTAGCAATGAAAGAGCCTGCAAGCCAGTAAGAGCTGGGAAGATCGTTAGCACCTGGTTAGGGCTAGAAAAAAACTTATTCGGAGCAAGTAGAGCAATGAAAAAAACCCTGCAAAGACTTGGGGCTGGAAAAACCTTCTTCGGAGAGAGTAACAATGAAAAAGCCTGCAAGCCAGAAAGAGCTGGGAAGATAATTAGCACCTGGTTAGGGCTAGAAAAAAACTTATTCGGAGCAAGTAGAGCAATGAAAAAAAACTCTGCAAAGACTTAGGGCTGGAAAAACCTTCTTCTGAGAGAGTAACAATGAAAGAGCCTGCAAGGTAAGAGCTGGGAAGATCTGTTAGCACCTAGTTAGGGCTGGAAAAAAACTTATTCAGAGCAAGTAGAGCAATGAAAAAAAGCCTGCATAGACTTAGGGCTGGAAAAACATTCTTTGGAGAGAGTAACAATGAAAAAGTCTGCAAGGTAAGAGCTGGGAAGATCTGTTAGCACCTAGTTAGGGCTGGAAAAAAAAGCTACATTCAAAGTATAAGACGCACCCAAATTTTCAGCCACTTTTAGGGAGGAAAAAGGTGCGTCTTATACTCCGAAAGATACGGTACTTTAGGCTGAAAAATGCAAAGTTTCCATTCAGTTGTTACTTATCTCCCATGCTTTAATAATTCCCCAAAATGCGAAAGATAATTTCTCTTCCCCTCTTCTTTTTTTATAGGGAGAAAATCTTGAAGTAGCAATCATAAGCCAAGCACCTCAAGTGGAGAAACTGCTGGCCACCACTGCTCATGAGAAAATGCCTTGGTACCATGGGACCATCTCCCGAGAACAAGCTGAGAGCCGGCTCTACTCGGGAGCACAGCCTGATGGGAAATTCCTGTAAGCATTTAAGGATGCAGGGGGGAAAAAATCCCCTTTAGTTCTGAAAGAAATATTTTTCTCCCCACTACCTGCAGTTTTATATTTAAGACACACATTTGTACAATTTGCACACAGTAAAGACAATTAACCAGTGGAACAGCTTGCCTTCAGAAATCGTGGGCGTTCCATCACTGGAGGTTTTTAAGAAGAGACTGGACAGTCACTTGTCTGAGATAATATAGGTCAGTGATGGCAAATCTTTTTTTCCTCAGGTGCCGAAAATGCAAGCGCGCGTGCTATCGTGCGTATGCGAGTGCCCAAACCCATAATTCAATTGCGCATGACCCCATCTACCCCCCCATTTCCAGACTTCTGGTGGGCCTGGTAGGCCCGTTTTTCGCCCTCCCCAGGCTCCAGAGGCTTTCTTGGAGCGTGGGGAGGACAAAAATGGCCTCCCCCCCCGGAGGCCCTCCAGAGGCTGGAAACAACCTGTTTCCTGACTTCCGGTAGGCCCGTTTTTCGCCCTCCCCAGCTCCAGAGGCTTCCCTAGAGCCTGGAGAGGGCGAAAACATCCTCCCCCACCCCCCCAGAGGGCGAAAACGCCCTCCAAGAGCCTTCGCGCGAGCCGAAAATCAGCTGGCTGTTGCGCACATGCGCGCTGGAGCTGAGCTAGGTCAACGGCTCATGTGCTGGCAGATATGGCTCCGCGTGCCACCTGTGGCACGCGTGCCATAGGTTCGCCATCACTGCTATAGGCAGTCCTTGACTTACAGCAATTCTATTTATTGACCGTTCAGAGTTACAACGGTGCTGAAAAAGTGGCTTATGACTGGTCCTCACACTTGCAACTATCTCAGAATCCCCACAGTCACGTGATCAAAATTTGGGTGCTTGGCAACTGTGGTATATATTTACAATGGTTTCAACATCCTGGGGTCATGTGATCTGCATTTGCAACCTTCCCTGCCAGCTTCTGACAAGCGAAGTCAATGCGGGAAGCTGGATTCGTTGAACAACCACACAATTCACTTAACAACCATGGTGGTTTGTTTAACAACCATGACAAAAAAAATCCTGGGGTTTTGCCACCTTCTGACGAGCAAAGTCAATGGGGGAAGCCAGATTCACTTAACAACCATGTTACTAACTTAATTGCAGTGATTCACTTAACAACTGTGGCCAGAAAGCTTGTAAAACGGGCAAAATTCACTTAAAAAGTGTCTGGCCTAACAACAGAATTTTTGGGCTCAATTGTGGTGGTAAATTGAGGGCTACCTGTATCAAACCACATGTAAAGTAATATATGAAATCTCAGGGTAGTAGAGCTCAACCAAAGCTTGCATTCTTTAGATCAGTGATGGCGAACCTTTTTTCCCTCGGGTGCCGAAAGCGCGTGCACACATGCTATCACGCATGTGCGAGTGTCCACACCCATAATTCAATGCCTGGGGAGGGCGAAAACAACCTCCCCTGCCCCCGTAGAGGCCCTCTGGAGGCCAGAAACAGCCCATTTCCTGACTTCCGGTGGGCCCAGTAGGCCCGTTTTTCACCTTCCCCAGGCTCCAGAGGCTTCCCTGGAGCCTGGGGAGGGCGAAAGTGGCCCCCTGCTTCCCCGGAGAGCCTCCGGAAACCTAAAATTCCCTCCCAGAGCCTCCGCGTGAGCCGAAAATCAGCTGGCTGGCGCGCACATGTGCACTGAAGCTGAGCTGGGGCAACGGCTCGTGTGCCGACAGATATGGCTCCACGTGCCATAGGTTCGCCATCACTGCTTTAGACCAAATTCCACCATGGATAATTATAGATGATAAAAACCACAGCCAAAGGCTTAAATCAGTCATATTTACATATTGTGGATTGGATGTTAATGAATAATAGACACCCAATTAACTCTGATTCAGGGGGTGCCTCGTTGAATAGATCGTTCTATTCTGTTCCATCAGGGATTAGACTCACCAGGGATTTATTTTGTCTTTGTTATAAATGATTGATTTTATGTTTAATGTACACAAAACACAAACAGCATGTAATGTATAAACATTCATTAAAATTGGTGTAACTGCAGTCATTAAAATACTTTGGTTTGCAAGATACATTTGAATCAGTTGAAAAATGCCAAAATAATCCCTTAAAATTAGAATTTACTTCATAATCATTTCTTAGCAATTAAAATCATTCCAATTTAAAATTTCAATTGTTTAAAAGAAACTGAACTTTCTACTACAGAAAACCATGATATTCCAGGATTTTGGAATATACTATCAGGCAATATCCAAGCCAGCTTTTGGTATTAGCTTTTTCAAAATATCAGTTACCAGGATTTGTAATGAAAATATACACCTCTGATTTTATATATACAATTACTGTTTATACTATACTTATTTACATCACCAGGGAGCTAGTTTTCTAAAAATGGTCATGTTTTTTCTAAAAACTGCTTTGGCAGCAGTTTCTCAATAGTTTTTCTAGTGATTCCAATAAATCTCATTCTGTCAACAGTCCAAAATATCCTGAGAGCATCCAGTTCCAAGGCATTTTGAGAAAGTCAAATGACAAGCCAGGAGGCATTTCATGGGAAATTAAATTTGAACTGAGAAATCACCATATCTAAAGTGGGCTTGTATATCTCTTTTGCTGGAGAATCTTCCAGTGCTTGCTAAGGAAGGGAGTGGAATTGATTAAGTTTGCATTTAAATGCAAATATATCTAGCCTTATATTTTCAAATGATATAAACCAAAATATTCAGTTTTTGCCCTCCATTATAGCAATAGCAATAGTACTTAGACCAGGGGTGGGTTCTGTTTTTCTTCGCTACCGGTTCGCTCCTTGACGCGCTGCGCAGGCACGCGGGTGCTTTGTGCGCGCAGGGGTGCTTTGCGCGCGGGCGCTTTATACACACGTGGGCGCAGTGCTAAAAAACCAGCTTCTGCACATGCGCAGAAGCAAAAAACAACTTCTGCGCGTGTGCAGAAGCAAAAAACAAGATGGCGGCGCCATAGGTGCCGCCGAGAGAGCCAGTTTGGGGGGCGTGGCAGGCCTGGGTCACTGCTGGTTCTAGCGACCCAGGCCGCCAAGTTACTACCGGTTCCATAGAACCGGTCCGAGCCAGGAGGAGCCCACCTCTGACTTAGACTTATATACCGCTTCAAAGTGCTTTTACAGCCCTCTCTAAGCGGTTTACAGAGTCAGCATATTGCCCCCAACAATTTTGGGTCCTCATTTTACCCGGAAGGATGAAAGGCTGAGTCAACTTTGAGCCTGATGAGATTTGAACTGCCAAATTGCAGGCAGCCGGCAGGCAGCAGAAGTAGCCTGCAATACTGCACTCCAACCACTGCGCCACCATGGCTCATTATGTTAAAATCTTATCACCTGCAGTCTAACATTAAAATTTTATGTCTGCAATGTTTTTGCCTGCCGCAGGCATAAATGATTGGTGCGATACTGTAACCTTGTTAAGCATGGATATATAATGTGCGGTCCTTGGTGCTCTCAGAACTTGGTTGTTTTCTTGCGACAGAAGCTTCATTACTAAACTAGGGAACATCATTAGTGCTGTTGACGTTTATGATGTTATCTAGTTTAACACTAGAAGAGTTGAAAAAAATGAAGTGCAGGTACATTGACTTACAATAGTTCATTTAGTGACCTCTCCCTTTCCTATCAGGCTGAGACAAAGGAAAGAACAAGGAAGCTACGCCCTCTCCCTTGTATACGGAAAGACCGTTTATCACTATCGAATAGGACAAGGAAAATCAGGGAAATACTCTGTGGAAGAAGGAACCAAATTTGATACGCTGTGGCAGGTGAGATTGCAGTGAAGACTGAGTGGTTTGCTTATTTATATCCCACCTTTATTATGTTTACAAATAACTCAAGGCGGTGAACATACTTTCCTCTTCCTATTTCCCCCCCTAACAATAATCCTATGAGCTGAATTGGGCTGAGAGAGAGAGTGACAAGTTCAAAGTCACTCAGCTGGCTTTCGTGGTTAAGGCAGAACTAAAACTCACGGTCTCCCATTTTCTAGCCTGGTGCCTTATTGGCTCTCTGGTTGGTAAGTGGAAAAAACCAACCAAAATGGGATAAAGCTAAGATCCATATCTTTGTACTAGTAGCTGGATACCCGTGCTTCGCTACAAAACTGAACTCCTTAGCATGGAGTAGAATGTCTAAACTCCCAGCCTGCAGGTCGGATGAGTCATGTGCTGGCCACGCCCACTGGCAGTTGGAACAGAGTTCTTTTCAGGTGGGGAGGGGGAGTAGAACGTCTAACTCCTTAGCATCAGAGCGTGTTAATAATAATATAAGAAATAACTAATGATCTGATGGTCATTTTGAAAAATCCTTTCTTAGTGAGCACCTAGAAGCCAAGAGGAACATACGTGCCAAGTTTCAAGTTTGTAGGCTTTACGGTTCTGGAGATTTTGTGATGATGCGTGAGTGGTATTTGGCTTTTATATATATAGATTGGAGTGAGTGGGCATGTTGTATGTTGGCCGTATCATAGCTACAGGTAGTCCTCGACTTACAACCATTCATTTAGTGACCATTTGAAGTTACAACGTCACTGAAAAAAGTGACTTATGACCATTTTTCATACTTACGACCATTGCAGCATTCCTACAGTTACATGATCAAAATTCGGACACTTGGCAACTGGTTCATATTTCTCACTGTTACAATGTCCCACATGTTCACCTTTTGTGACCTTCTGATAGGCAAAGTCAATGGGAAAGATATTCACTTAAGAACCATGTTACTAATGTAAGAACCACAGTGATTCACTCAACAGCTGTGGCAAGAAAGGTTGTAAAATAGGACAAACCTCACTTAAAACCTCTTGCTTAGCAACAGAAATTTGGGGGTCATAAGTCGAGGATTACCTGTATTGGCCAAATGGAACCCAGGAAGGGCAGCTTTGCTCCAATTACTGTAAAATGTATTTCTGACTTTTCCACATATCTTTTTGAAATGTTTAATTTCCCTCCCAGTTTCTCCGAGGGATGCAAGAAAATAGGGATGCCAAAAAGGTAGTTAAACTAAAAACCTTGGTTGTTCATTAGTTTTCTAGCCTCCTTGACTTGGTCTCTTCATACGTCGTCTTTAGTGAAGCGTGCAAACCAGTGTTTGCATTTCCTGCATCAGATGAGGAGACTTTCTCCTTCTGTCCTGGCCACTTTTTACAGAGGCACGATTGAGAGCGTTTTAAGAAACTGCATCACTGTTTGGTTTGGTGGCAGCAGTGCCTCAGATAGAAAGTCCATACAGAGAGTGGTGAGGACAGCGGAGAAGATTATAGGAAGCTCACTTCCTGTCATTCAGGATACTGCTTATAAGTGCGATGTACTTACAGCTTGAAGCATTGTTAGAGACCCCCCACACTCACTTTACGATCTGTTTCTGTTGCTCCCCTCTGAGAGGAAATTTCTAAGTACCGTATTTTTCGGAGTATAAGACGCACCTTTTTCCTCCCTAAAAGAGGCTGAAAATTTGGGTGCTTCTTATACTCCGAATGTAGCTTTTCCGAAGCTTTTTTTCCCAGCCCCTAAGAAGGTGCTAATGATCTTCCCGGCTTCCTACTCGTCTTTGCAGGCTTGTTTTCATTCCTACTCCCTATGAAAAAGGTCTTTTTCAGCCCTAACGAGGTGCTAACAACCTTACCTTGGCTTGCAGCATTTTTTAATTCCTACTCCCTCCGAAGTAGTTTTTCCTGCCCTAAGTCTTTGCAGGCTTGTTTTCATTCCTACTCCTCTGAAAAAGGTCTTTTCAGCCCTAACCAGGGGATAAAATAATGTGCTGAAGTTGAACAGACTGAGGACGCTAGCCAGATGAATACCTGGTAGGTAGATTTTTTCCCCTATTTTCCTACCCCAAAACTAAGGTGCGTCTTATACTCCGGTGTGTCTTATACTCCGAAAAATACGGTATTTCTAGCATGACTTACAGATTCTGAAACAACTTTGTTCCTTATGCCATTCGTAGGATTCTTCCCCCCCCGTCATGCATATGTATACATTTGAACTAGACTGTGATGTTTCTCTATGTCATATATGTGTGTGGGGGTTATATGCATAATGGTTACCTATGGAGAGCTGAATGCAACGAAATTTCATTTTAATATATGCTGATTACTGTACATTTAAAGCAACAATAAAGTTTTTTCTCTTCTCTTCTCTTCTCTTCTCTTCTCTTCTCTTCTCTTCTCTTCTCTTCTCTTCTCTTCTCTTCTCTTCTCTTCTCTTCTCTTCTCTTCCCTTCCCTTCCCTTCCCTTCCCTTCCCTTCCCATCCCATTCTTTCTCTCTCCTCTTGATGTTCTTCTCCTTCAAAATTATTTCACCAGCTGGTTGAGTACCTCAAACTTAAACCCGACGGCCTTATCTATTATCTGAAAGAAAGCACCCCAAATCCTGAAACGCAATCAGGTAAGATTTTAACTTCTCTCTTATCTCTGAGAAAAGGATTGGCAGGTCTGGTTATTTCCTTCCCTGGATATATGTTTTAGTTATCGTGAAATCTATATTCCTTAAAGATTGAATTACAGTTTTTAAAAAAGATCTGCAGAAAAGGATGGTCTCGGGGCTTTTCTAAGCTAACATCCTCCAGATGTTATAGGCTTCAACTCCCCAAATTTCCTACCCTAGCATAGTATAAGGAAAAAAGTCATATTACCTAAGGCAGTGATGGCGAACCTATGGCACGGGTGCCACAGGTGGCACGCGGAGCCATATCTGCTGGCACGCGAGCCGTTGCCCTATCTCAGCTCCAGTGCACATGTGCGTGCCCGCCAGCTAATTTTTGGCTCGCGTGGAGGCTCTGGGAGGGCAATTTTGGCCTCCGGAGAGTCTCCGGGGTGGCAGGGGGGAGCGTTTTCACCCTCCCCAAGCTCCAAGAAAGCCTCTGGAGCCTGGGGAGGGCAAAAAATGGGCCTACTGGTCCAACTGGAAGTCGGGAAATGGGGGTGTGTGGGGGGGTCACGCACGCATGTGCAGGGGGGTGGGGCAAGTGGGGGGCTTTGAATTATGGGTGTGGGCACGCACACGCGTGCGATAGCACATGCACGCACTATTTCGGCACCCGAGGAAAAAGAGGTTCGCCATCACTGACCTAAGGGAATCTAGGAACTGATTGTCCACACATAGAATAGAATAGAATTCTTTATTGGCCAAGTGTGATTGGACACACAAGGAATTTGTCTTTGGTGTATATGCTCTCAGTGTACATAAAAGAAAAGATACATTTGTCAAGAATCATGAGGTACAACACTTAATGGTTGTCATAGGGTATAAATTAGCAATCAATCTGGCGGGTTCCACTATACTGATGGATTTGGCATTAATTAGAGGGTTTGGGATTTATTTGGGCAATTAAGTTGGTCAATCAGACCATAATAATTGACTGGCATTAAATGGTCCAGAATGGCAGTGGATCAGGAGATATTCTGCTCAAAATTGCATTATGGCAGTCTTCAAAATTAAAGTGTTGTGGCTGACTCGCTACACACTCTGCTCGCAACCAGACAACAGAAACAGGGAGGGGGGTGGGCAGGTTTGGAATCTGGGAGGGAGGATTGGGAGGGAATTGTGGAATGCAGTAGAGCCGCCTGTCGCCTGGCAACGTCCTGGTACCCGAGGTCAAATGATGGGGAAGTTCCAAGGCGCTCAGACTCTTTCCCAAAACAAATTGACTGTAATTGATTGGTGGACAATGAACAGTGAGTGGCCCAGGGGAGAAAAGGGGATTTTACTTACGTTGCTTTGTGCGCGCAAACGTCAGAACCGGCTTTGCTTCTTCTCTGCCTATGTGGAATTATCAGTAAAGTTATACTCTCGGTAAAATAATGTCCCAGGAGTTTCTTTTGCTGCATATGCATATTTCTATCTCCGTAAATCAGGAGATTCAATTTTATAGATATTATATACGTGACAGCAGGCAGTTATACAGGAAGTTTTTGGCTTACACCCATTTGTTTAGTGAACATTTGAAATTAGAACGATACTGAAAAAAGTGACTTACGATAGTTTTTCACGTTTATGACCATTGCATCGTCCCCATGGTCATGCGATCAAAATTCAGGGGGTTGGCAACTGGCCTGCATTTACTGTATGATGGTTGCGGTGTCTCAGGGTGATAATCTTTTGTGAATGTCTCACAAGCGAAGTCAATGGGGAAGCAAATTCACTTAACAACCATGTTACTAACTTAACAACTGCAGCAGGGGTGGGTTCTAACTTACCTCGCTGCCGGTTTGCTTCCTCCCACGCCGTGTGGCCGCGCCTAGCATAACTTCCATGCGCAGTGCCGAAAAATCCAAATATTTTTTTTAAAAAGCCGAAAACAAGATGGCGACGCATGCGCAGTGCCAGAAACTCGGCTTCTGTGAATGCTCAGAAGAAAAAAATAAATAAATAAAAAATTTCCCCCAATTTTTTTTTTAAAAAAATGTTTTACAGATGGCATCTTCCTCCGGCACAGTTGGCAAAAATGTTTCCAAGAGTCTCCCCAAAGTGTTGGAAATGTAAAAAAGAAAAGGGGACATATTACCATCTTTGGTGGACTTGCCCGAAGGCGAAACTATTTTGGAATAAAATCAAAATCTGTTTAGAACAAATTATTGCATGAGAGATTGACCTAAAACCGGAGCTATTCCTATTGGGTATTTTTAGGGTGAAAACCACAAAAGAAGATAGATATATGATACTCCATATTACCACTGCCGCCAGAATTGTATATGTGCAAAATTGGAAAACTGACTTTATACCAACTATGTCGTTAGGAAAATACTAGAATGCTCCAAAATGAGTAAACTATCAATGGAACTCCAGGACAAAAATGAAACAGATTTTTATAAAACTTGGGACAGGTGGTACAGCTAGTTGAAACAAAACAGGTATCAAAATCTACTATAAAATAACTTTATAATTTAAGAAAATATTATTATTATGGGTCGCTAAAACTTTCACAGTACAGATTTTCTCTTGCCTTGTGACAATGGATCGTATTCTTTTGGATAACTTTACTTCCTGTGTATGTAACATAACATAAGAAATACAAGATATTAACGGTACGTAGTGCAAATGAAATGGATGTTGAAGTTGAAATGGATGATTCAATTTACTGAAAATGACTTATTTTATATTATAATAATATTAAAATAAAATAAGGAGGATAATAATGTAAATTGTAAATATACAAGAAAATAATACTGATAAGCTTTAAAGGAAAATCGAAAATGTTTGTTGTGATTCAGATGTATGTTATGTCTATGTTGTTTGTTTAGTTTATTGTTTGTTTTTGTATATATATGTTTGTTTCTTTTTAAAGAAAAAACCAATAAAGATTTTAAAAAGAAATTCAAAAAAAATTCAAAAAAAATATGGCAGCACCCACAGACCGACACCGACCAAACCGGTTCTGTGACATCATCGTGACATCACCAACAGGTCGCTACTGGTTCGGGCAAACCGGTCCGAACCGGGAGGAACCCACCTCTGAACTGCAGTGATATACTTAATAACTGTGGAAAGAAAGGTCATAACATGGGACAAAACTCACTTAACCATTGTCTTGTTTAGCAATAGAAATTTTGAGCTCAGTTGTGGTTGAGGGCTACCTGTATACCTTCTTGCTCAGCCCATGTTATGTCTCTGCTCTGCAAACTGCACTGGTTGCCAATATCTTTCCAATTCAGTTCAATGGGGTAGTTGTAACGCTTCATGGCATGGGGCCTAGGTTATTTCTGGGATTGCCTCTCTGAATTATATCTACCCATCCAATGGTTAACAACCGGTTCGTGATGGTCAACCTGACTCTGGGCGAACCGGTTCTTAAATTACCACCCCTTCCACTATCAAAGTGGATCCTGGGCAGCTGGCATGAGGGAAGGAGGAGGAGCAGGGAGAAAAAAGAGGGAAACTGGCCTTCTCCTTCCCTCACGCCGGCCACTGTTTCTCTATTGCAGCACAGTGCCCAGGATCCACTTTGATAGCGGATGGGGTAGGGGCAGTGGTGGGACTTGAATAACTTAACAACCGGTTCTCTGGCTGGGTAGGCATGACCGGTTGGTCATGTGACTGGGTGGGTGACGTCACTCATCACACCCAGCCAGGGGTGGGTTCCTGCCGGTACGCTCTTACTTGTTGGTCGTCGCAGAACCGAAGAAGCCGGTGGTGTTCGCGGCGCGGGGCTTCCCCCGCCCGCTTTTCCCCGCCCGCCTAGATGCCACCATTTGCATTTTTTTGCCCTCTGCGTATGCGCAAAGCGTTCTTCTTGCGCAGAGGGCAAAAGAAACGCGGCGTCCAGGCGGGCAGGGGAAAGTGGGCGGGGGAAGCGCCGCGCCGCGAACACCACCGGCTTCTTCGGTTCTGCGGCGACCAACAGGTAAGAGCGTACCGGCAGGAACCCACCCCTGCACCCAGCCCTGCCTCTTGGCCATTGGCCTCAAAGGCAGAGGTAGGATTCAGCTGGTTGGGACTAATCCCACCACTGGCTGGCCCCGCCCCCACCCTTTTTTGGCTGTTTTCAGGCTGTTTTTTGGGCCATTTTTTGCCCCAAAAACGGCCTGAATACGGCCAAAAAACAGGCCAAAAAACGAGCAGGGGCGGGGCCAGCCAGTGGTGGGATTTGCCGGTTAGCCGAACTGCGCAGAATCTTAACTACCGGTTTGCCGGAACCGGTGCGAACCGGCAGCAGCCCCCGTCTGGGTGGGGGTAATTTAACAACTGGTTCACCTGAACTGGTGCAAACTGGCTGAATCCCACCACTGTACCTATCCCATCTGGTCCAGCAGAAGAGGCATGCTCTGGGTCCCATCTATAAGGGAGTGTCATCTAGCAGGGCCCAGGAAGAGAGTCTTTTTTGTGATGATGCCCACCCTTGGGAGTTCCATTCCCCCCCCCCCCTGAGATTACATTGGCCCTGACCCTGTCAACCTTACACAGGGCCTTAAACACATGGTTCTATCATCAAGCCTGGTGGGGTCAGGAGGTGTGACGGACCCCATACAACAATGATCACTGATCAGTTTGTTTTCATCCCAGTTATAATTTATATGTGTTGTCATTTTCTGTTTTTTAAAATGTTTTATATTGTTAGTTGCTCAGAATCATGAACCTCTGATGGGGAGCCATGCCAAGTGAAAGAGTGAATTAATAAATATGCTACTGACCACTAGGAGGCACTACATGATCACTTTGGTTCTTGCTGGAACTCATTAGGTATAGGCAGTCCATATATCAAGGGAGACTTTGCAGATTATTTGCTGCCCATGTTTCCCACAGATGTGCTGGCCCTCCTATAACTGTCACCTTGCCCAGGGCATGCAGGTAGTCCTCAACTTACAACCACAACCGAACTCAAAATTTCTGTTGCTATCTGAGACAGTTGTTAAGTGAGTTGCCCCACTTTACAACCTTTCTTGCCACAGTGGTTAAGTGAATCACTGGAGTTGTTAAGTTAATAACACAATTGTTAAGTGAATCTGGCTTCCCCTTTGACTTTGCATGTCAGATGGTTTCAAAAGGGGATCACATGACTTTGGGACACTGCAACCATCATAAATACATGCCAGTTGCCATGCATCCA